>CM077159.1:16110583-17537076 GCA_039583875.1 Platanthera guangdongensis
TTTTGATGTTGTCTTGCAAGCACCAGCCATGACGGTTCTTCTATTGCCGACTGACTTTGCGGGTCATATTTGCCCACCGCAATATCCATCAATAGAAATTCCTCTACAAGACGTTCGACGGAAAGATGAAATAATTTACCCGTCTTCCGACTCAAAGCATCGGCTACAACATTCGCTTTCCCTGGATGATACTGAATGTCCACATCATAATCAGCTACATACTCAAGCCATCGCCGTTGGCGCAAATTAAGTTCTTTCTGCGTGAAGACATACTTCAAGCTTTTATGATCTGTAAAGATTTTACACTGTGCACCATATAGCAAGTGTCTCCACAACTTCAATGCAAATATCACCGCTGCAAACTACAAATCATGCGTTGGGTAATTCTTTTCATGAATTTTCAACTGCCGAGACCCATACGCAATCACCTTTTTGTCTTGCATTAACACACATCCAAGTCCAACGTGCGACGCATCCACAAACACTTCATAATCCTTTCCTTCTGTTGGCAAGATCAACACAGGAGCGGTACATAACCTATGTTTGAGTTCCAGGAATGAGGTCTCACACTTGTCATTCCATTCAAATGCTACATTATTCTGGGTTAATCGAGTCAAAGGTGCGGCCAACGTCGCAAAACCTTTGACAAATCTGCGATAATAGCCGGCCAAGCCCAAGAAGCTTCGAATCTCTTTGGGTGTTTCCGGTCTTCTCCATTCCATGACCGTATAAATCTTTTCGGGATCCACTGAAATACCATGGTGGTTAATGACATGACCCAGAAAAGCAACTTGCGGCAAGCAAAACTCGCATTTTCTTAGCTTGGCGAATAACCGTTGATCTCGCAAAGTGGCCAATACTAATCGCAGATGCTATTCATGCTCCTCAGCACTGCGGGAGTAGATAAGAACGTCATCAATAAAAACCACCACAAATTTATCCAAGTAGTCCTTGAACACCCTGTTCATCATATCCATGAAGGCTGATGGCGCGTTGGTCAAACCAAACGACATCACCAGAAATTCAAAATGACCATGCCGTGAGCGAAATGCAGTCCGCGGAATATCAGACTCCCGGACCTTGAGCTGATGATAGCCCGTGCGGAGATCAATCTTCGAAAATACAGAACTGCCACGCAGTTGATCAAACAAATCATCGATTCTTGGCAGTGGGTACTTATTTTTAATTGTCACCTTGTTCAACTCCCGGTAATCGATGCAAAGGCGCATCGACCCATCTTTTTTCTTCACAAATAACACCGGTGCACCCCAAGGTGATGAACTCGGCCGGATAAACCCTTTTGCCAATAAGTCATCCAACTGTGTACGCAATTCTGCTAGCTCACGCGGGGCCATCCTGTACGGCGCTCTCGCAATCGGTCGCGTACCCGGCTCCAAATCAATAACAAACTCGACATCACGACTAGGGGGTAGACCAGGAAGGTCAGTAGGAAAAACATCTGGAAATTCACGCACAACAGGAATCTCCTCCAAACGCGGCAAAACAGCACTAGTCCCCACAACGGAGACAAAAAAAGCAAAACAGTCGGAAACAAACAACGTCCGAACACATACCGCCGAAATCCCTGGAGAATCCTAACAAGAATCACCATACACACTTCCTGGCTGACCATCATCCTTGATGAAATCCAAGCGCTTTCCTCTGCACCGGATGACGGCATCATAACGGGCTAACCAGTCCATGCCCAGAATGACGTCAAAATCGTCCAAATCGATCACCTTGCAATCAACTCTTGCTATAAAATCCCCCAACAAAATGGGACAATCAAGAAGACCCCAGTCAGCCACCACAGAAGCGCCGGAAGGAAATTTCACCAAAAACGCATTCCCCACTCGCTCTGGTGTCAAATGATATCGATCCAGAAAGGTTCGAGCCACAAATGAATGGGTCGCGCCAGAATCAAAGAGAACACGCGCCCAACGGTTCTTTACCTTAAAGTTTCCTGAGATAACCTGCGGTGATGTATGCGCTTCCTCTGCAGAGACCACATTCAACTTCCCTTTGCCTTTGTCCAAGCGCGGAGGCGGAGGCAAAGCCTGGAGTGGTGTTTGTTGCAACACAGCTTGAACCTGTGGGCACCTTGCGCGAAGATGTCCTGGTCTGCCACACTAGAGGCATACCTTGTCTTTGGCCCAGCAGTGGCTCACATCATGACCTCTTCTCCCACAAAATGTACACTCCAAGTCTTTGGCCCGTGTCACGGGGCGTGTACCCCATTCGTCGGGCTCAACTCGACGCAAGAAAAAAATCGTCGAGTCAAGGAGGTCACGCCCAGGTCACGGCCTGGGTCACGCCCGTGTCAGGGGGCGTCTCGCACAAAAACGACCATTTTTCCCTTTTGTGAAAAATGTTTCTGAGACATCCTAGACCATTTTTGCCTCAAGCACTTTTTACCTTTTTTTTTGTTTCCTGAACCAGCAACTTATTTTGAGCTACATTCCCCGGGCGCGAAAAAGTGCAAGCATTCCCTAAGAGGCCTCACCGAGTCCCTCATATGGACTCCGGTTTGCTGGGGAAACGTGCAACTCGGCAAACAAAACAGCCACTCGCAAGCCCGCGGAAAAAACCATGCTCAAACTACAGTCAAAACCAACGTAACGCCCATCATGCGTACGTAATCAAAAATCTGGGGCGTTACACTGACTGCCCCCACAAGAAGGAGGGTGGAAAAAGAGACGAGAAGAAATCTTCTTACAATAAGAAGACAACAGAGAGAAACCTTGTAGCCAAGAAGGGCAAAACTCTTAGCGACTCTGACTCATCTGAGTCAAGTGAAGAAGAGGAAGCCTACTTCTATCTTATGGCTCAGACTGATGATGAACAAGAATCCCAGTTCACTAAGAAGGTAAATTCTCACACTCCTCTTTCCGAATCTGATGTTTTTGAACATGATCATGAGGACAACTCTTCTGACGATGAGTCTGAACTCATGGCCCAATATAAGGAGTTGATCAAGGATTACGACAAATGTCAAAAAGTCGTGAAAACTCAAGCCAAAGAGATAAAGTCTCTCAAGGCTTAAGAGAGCACTTTGAGAGAGGAATTCGCTAAGACGGATTCACTCAGAGAGAACTTCAATGCTGCCATTGAAGAATACAATAAGGCTCTCGAGCACCTAGAATTAAAAGAGAAGATCATAAAAGAACTGGAAGCATAACTTGAAGCAGAGAAGAAACTTGTTGAAAGTTTCTTGAAGCCCAAGACTGTCCTTCCTTTTCTTGTTGAATTCTCAGCTAAGGCCAAAGATGCTTGGCTAGGCCATGTTGAAGCTCTTAGTAAATCTTCTAAGAGGAAAAAAGCTCAGAGAAAGAATAAGGCGACCAAGAAGGCTTTGGCCAAAGAGAAGGGGAAAGCACCTCAAGATCAGACTTCTTTTATGAAGGTCGTATTTCCATCAAACGAGTTTGATCTTGACTCATCCTATGGTCACTTTGCTAGGCCTACTTATGTAGAACCCAAGTCTTGTTACCAGGGATGGACTCATCCCCGTAACTTTGGTGAAAGTGTTTTTAAGGCACCCTATGAAGAAATTACTCTTCAGAGCTATGACCCTTATAATCGTGGTCATAACATCAAGAAGGCACCAAAGGTAAAGCCTATTGTAGAAAAGCCTCTCAAGGAGAAGAAGACATATGATTGCCATCACCATGAAGCTTCTTCCTCTAAGAATGCTGCCACTGCTAGACCACCATCTCAAAAGGTCAAGCAGGAGATTATGAGGCAAAGATACAACAAGTTTGACTGTTGGTGTTGTTGCAAAATTAGTCACTTTGCCATTGACTGCTGGTTTAACTCCAGAAATTGTGCGACTCCTCAAGTTAGCAATGTGAGGAAGACCACTCATAATGTTAATACTCGTAGGGGGAGTGTTCTAACTAGAGACCAAGGACCCAAACATGTTTGGGTTCCTAAGGTAAATTGATTTGTGATTGCAGGTATGTCCAAAGGCCACCAAAACTCATTTCTGGTACTTGGACAGTGGATGCTCTCGACATATGACCGGGAGAAGAAGCCTTCTTTAGAACTATTCTCCAGTCTTGAACGGGCCAAAGGTCATATTTGGAGGTTCAGACCGAGGGATTACTAAAGGCTATGACATGATCACTAACGATAGTGTATCCTTCTCAGATGTGGCTTATGTTGAAGGATTGGAACATAATCTTATAAGCATGAGCCAGCTCTGCGATAAAGGATACGTTATTGAATTTCATGCAGATAAGTGCTTGATAAAATCGGTTGACAATATGGAAACAATTCTACCAGGCACTAGAAGCAGAAATATATTTTGTTTGAATTTCATTTGTATAGACTCTTCTACACCAGTGTGCTTTTTAGCTAAAGATAGTGCATCTCTTGGTGACCAGTGGCACAAGAGACTAACACATATTATTTCAAAACCATTAATAAATTATTTCCTCTGAATTTAGTACGTGAAGCCCCAAATGTCAAGTACACTAAAGATAGACCTTGTCACGCATGTGTAAAAGGCAAGCAAACAAGGACTACCTTTAAAAGTGTTATTGGCAAATATTCTAACAGATGTTTACATCTACTTCATATGGACTTGTTCGGTCCACTGCAAGTTAGAAGTTTGTGAGGTAAGGATTATACATTGGTTATTATTGATGGCTACTCGCACTTTGCGTGGGTGTTCTTTCTAAAACACAAGTCAGATACCTTTGACATCTTTACTAATTTTGTCAGGTAAGTATAGAATGAATACAATTATTCCGTAGTCAAAATCAGAAGTGACAATGGAACAGAGTTCAAGTCTGGGGCCATGACAGAATTTTGTGAAAGCTTAGGTATCTTTCATGAGTTTTCCTCTCTTCATACTCCTCAACAGAATGGAGTAGCTCAGAGAAGGAATAGAACACTCATAAAGACCTACAAGACCATGTTGAGTGATGCTTCACTACCAGAATACTTCTAGGCTGAAGTCGTCAACACTGCGTGCCACGTGTAAAATAGAGCACTCATAAACAAGAACTACAATAAGACACCTTACAAACTTCTAAAGGGCAGGAAACCGACTGTTTCATATTTTAGAATCTTTGGCTGTAAGTGCTTAGTCCTTAACAATGACAAGTATCATAGTACCAAATTTAGCGAAAAGAGTTTTGAAGGTATTTTTATAGGGTATAGTGTAACGACTCCATCCGTTCACATAGTATATACTAGAAGGTCCGGCCGGGGCTCCACAATATATACAACAAAATAGATGACAAAGTCACAAAATGATACCAGAGTTGCGCATCCTAACACGAAATCATTCTAGCAGAAGCTTATAACACGACACTGAACTCCAAACCTAAATGCCCACCATATAAAGATAGGCCTAAGAATCTTTCTATGCACTCCAACAGACCACACCTTCAGGTCTCACGTCGGACGGACATAACGCAGGTCGGATCATCCACCCCCCGTTGCTCAAGTCGCCTTGCCATCACCGAGTATGGCGTACGCGCGGCTACATAAAAGGCGCGGGTCGGTTTTACCTTACCTGTTCCTTTAGGTGAACTCATCAGTTCACACATAACCAGCCCATTCTCACAGAACTGGCTTCACATTCATCGGTTACCTAGGTGCCACGCCTCGCGTTAGCGACAGAACTCAATTTCCATCCCTAGGCTTAACCGTACATCATAGCATCCACTTGAGGGTATTTTCCTGGACTGCCAAGCCAGTACTTCCTGCTACTCCCCTTCACAGGCACAACCCACCAAACATTCCAAGCATCAAAGGAATTTTCCTGGCTTATCACGCCAGTACTTCCTGCTACTGTCCTTCACAGGTACAACCCAATAGCACAATCATTATACGTGTATATTCCTGGACTACCACTCCAGTACTTCTTGCTACTGCCCTTTGCAGGTCTAACCCGTCGACTCCTTAAACTACACGTTTATCACAGAGTCTTCTCCGGTGCGTATATGCAACATCACCAATCCAGACCAATCTGTCTGGATGGGCTTCACACAGCATGCCTATTCCGTACTCCATTTTCGGATCTATATGCCAAATGATTGGGGATTCCATGAATCAACCCAAGAGACTCCCATAACAATCCACCCTCTGGTGGGGGAATCACATGCACATGCCAAAAAGGAAGCCTTCACATGACTAGTAAGAAAAGTCGTTACACTTGAAGAACGCTTCGGAGCCATGGATTCCTAGTCGGCTGGAAAGAACCGCAGCAGCTTTGCCTCCACAATGCTTGCCTCGGTTCTTTAACCGGAACTCCGCAACTCCACCGGTGGCCGACTCCTCTTCCTCCTCCTCCTTCTTCCTCTCTTTATCTCTCTAAGTTTTAGAAAGAAGATGGCCTAACTCAAATGAGATTTTCCTTCTTAGTTTTCGGCATTAAGGAAGCAGGGAGGGCTCTCAGCCATTGATTCCAGCTGAGAAAATGGACGGCCATGATTTTGCCACAAAGTCTATTTTTTGCCTGACACAGCCTGCGACGCGCCCGTGTCACAGGCCGTGTACCTTAAGCGATACAAAACCGACTAATCCAGACTAGTTCACGCCCATAGGACACGCCCGTATCACAGGCCGTGTCACTTAACATGCCATCAGAAACACCCGTGTCTGTGGCCGTGTACATCAGGCTGCACAAAATCAATCTCAACCCGATCAGGACACGACCAGTGAAACGCCCGTGTCACAAGCCGTGTACCTGAAGACACCCCCGTGTCGTGCCCGTGATCACTAGGCCTTAATTCCTTGAGCACATCTAGAAAAGGACACGGCCTGTGACATGCCCGTGTCACAGGCCGTGTGCCCATACACGGTACTAGACACGCCCCAGCTCAATTTCATCGAGCTGAAGTTCATCGAGCAGAGGAGGACACGACCTCTGACATGCCCGTGTCAGAGGGCGTGTTCCCTCATTTCTTCGTCGAACGAATTTTCATAGACCACTCGACGGCTGCTCACCCGAGCAGGACACGCCCTGGGATACGCCCGTGTCCCATACCGTGTCACCCAATGTTTTTCCAAACCTGGGATTTGGGGTGTTACATATAGTAGCCATAGTAAGGCATATAAGATATTTTATAGAAAAACTCTGGTTGTTGAAGAATCCATTCATGTTGTATTTGATGAGACGAGCTTACTGCAAAGCAACTCTTCTAGTGTGTTCATTGAAGATGCAGGTTCAAAGTTGAAAAAACTAAACTTGGATGAGCCTACTGAAGAAAAAGGTAAAAAATTCATCAAGATCACCACTCCAACCCCGATTGGAGAGGCTGATGATCAAGATGAAGAAATCATCCAAGTTGATGAAGTCACTCCAGTGATATAAGACACTCTACATGCAACGACTCAAGAGCTCAGACATCTAAAAGATCACCCAATGGACCAAATCATAGGAGATCCCTGGGATGGTGTCAGAACTCATAGAGGTACAACTAACGAGAATTTATATTTAAGTTTTCTCTCACAGGTTGAACAAAACAAGTTTGAGGAAGCAAACTTAGACGCATCATGGATAATGACAATGGAAGAAGAACTAAATCAGTTCAAGTGTTATCAAGTCTGGAAACTTGTTCCAAGACCCAAAGGTAAGAATTTCATCGCGACAAAGTGGGTCTACAGGAACAAGATGGACGAGGATGGAACAATCATAAAGAACAAGGCCAGTCTCGTCGCCAAAGGATATCGCCAAGAAGAAAGAATCGACTTTGACCAGACGTATGCTCCAGTGGCAAGGCTGGAGTCAATCAGGTTGTTCCTAGCATATGCTACTCTTAAGGGCTTTACTGTCTATCAGATGGACGTGAAGTCTACATTCCTTAATGGTGACATAAAGAAAGAGGTGTATGTGGAACAACCTCCAGGTTTCGTTGACTCTAACTTTCCTGACTATATTTATCTGTTATTTAAAGCATTATATGGTTTGAAACAAGCTCCTCGAGCTTGGTATGAGACGCTGTCTACCTTTCTTCTTGAGAATAAGTTCACAAGGGGAAAGATAGATAAGACATTATTTCATAGGGAAATAAAAGGCAAGATTTTGCTAGTGAAAATCTATGTCGACAATATTATTTTTGGATCTACTGACGACAACCTCTGCAAGAAGTTTTCAAAACTTATGCAAGGGAAGTTTGAAATGAGCAGTATGGGAGAGCTGAAGTATTTCTTAGGGCTTCAGGTGAAACAATCTGAAGATGAAATTTTCATCTCGCAGACAAAGTTCACCAAAGAGCTAATTAAGAAATTCGGAATGGAGAACGCAACCTCTATGAGGACTCCAATGGATTCAGCTGTATCTTTGGACAAGGATGAGAAAGGGAAAACTTTTGATGAAACCAAGTACAGAAGTATAATTGGATCCTTGCTCTACCTTACTGCCAGTAAACCAGACATAATGTTCTCAACATGTGCATGTGCTAGATTTCAAGTAAACTCTAAGGAATCTCACTACGCTGCTGCAAAGCGAATTTTGAGATACCTTAAAGGTACACCAAATCTTGGCTTATGGTACCCAAGAAGTAATGGTAGCAAACTAATTGGTTTTTCAGATGCATATTTTGCAGGTAGCAAAGATGACAGGAAGAGCACTTCCGGGACTTGCCAATTCCTAGGAAGAAGGCTCATTTCCTGGAGTAGTAAGAAGAAGAACTGTGTTGCAATCTCAACAGTCGAGTCAGAGTATATCTATGCAGGCAGTTGTTGTGCACAGTTGGTATGGATAAAGAACCAGTTTGAAGACTACAATATGAAGTTTCAAAACATTCCTTTATTCTACAACTCCTCCAGCGTGATTATAATATCAAACAACCCAGTCTCTCACAGCCAGACAAAGCACATAGAGCTGCGTTACCACTTCATCCGGGAGCATGTGGAGCATGGAGACATAGATCTACAATATGTTCCAACTGACAGGCAGATTGCAAACATATTCACGAAGCTGCTGGATGAGACCAAGTTCTCATTCTTCAAAACAGAACTTGGAATGCTCAACAAAGAAGATTAGAGAAGGTGGACTCACAACATAGCTCAGAGATCAAGGGATACGTCGAAAATCGAAATTTCTCAAGTTCAGATTTAATGTCTCGAGTAAGAAGATGACCACTCGAGTACTTCTTTAAACTACTCGAGAACTCAGCAAGTCACTCGAGTAATACCACTCGAGTAAAGACCTTCTTCTCGAGAAGTATGAAGATGTCACTCGAGTACCATCATTATCTCACTCGAGTACTGCCGGTCCACTCGAGTAACAGGAAGACAACCTCTCAACTTCTGTTCAAATTTCTTTATTCGCAACTCGAAGCTTATACCGTCATTTTCTAAGGCATGTTCGATTAATTTCTTCTTTAATCATCGATAATTAGGGTTATATAAATAGAAAAATCGGATTTCATTTTCTATACGATTTCAAACCCTCTTACTCGAGAAAGAAGAAAGCCTCTTCGACTTACTCCGCTACCGCAGAGCAAGCCGCCGTCTTCTTCCCCGCAGTCGATTTCTCTCATTTCCCTAGACAATGGCACCGTCTTCCAAGATTGGGATTGGTAGAAAACTAGTTGTCGACGGTATTGCCGAACTCTCAAATGATTTTCGGAATCTTCTCATTTTGCTCAACACCACCGACTTTACTTTCGTTCTCCAGCACCCCTGCAAAATACTCTTCCCTGAGGTTGAAGAATTCTTTAAGAATATCAAAATGCGATGGAATGGTAAGGTCCGTAAATCAAAAGTGAAGGGAATCAAGATCAAGCTTACCAAGGCCTCTGTTTCCACACTTCTTTGGCTGCCCGTAGTTGATGAAGAAGATGCTCTAACTCATGAAGATTTTGACAGAGCATGCATGTTTTGTGGACTTTCACTAGAAGTTCTCTCCATTCGTTGACCAGACCTCAATCCTGAAAGCAAACTCCTTGTGGACATCATTGGCAAGGTTCTACTTTGTAAGACAAGTTCCATAAGGGACATTTCTTTTAATCTGTTTGATATCATGACAACCATTATCTGCAAAAAAGGTTTCAATTTGGTATGTTGATTCTTGATAAGATAAGGGAGATCATAAAGGCTCCTAGTTATGCAAGGATTATCTCTCAACTACTACATGAGATAAATCTACAAGTTTTTGATTTCTCCAAAGGAACAACTTTTCATCATATGAAGAAGGTATCGATCTCTTTTATTCAAAGATGGGAACTGAAGTTGCTGAATCCTGCCCAGGCTGCCATAACTCATGACCATCTAGCTGCAGAGGACAGGACTCCATCTCCCTCTCAACCTCATATTGCCAGCACATCTGGTGCAGCTGCTGAGGGGGAGCCTGCTCCTTCTATTCCAAAAGAAAGGTTACCTACTCCACCTGTTGTTGCTTCTCTCCCTCCAACCACTCTAGAAGAAACTCCATCAGATGCTCAAGTTCAAGAAACCATACTCTCTACTGCTGAAGACATCATCCAGATGATAAAAGAACTTAGCTCTGAAGAGCCTCTTCCTCCCCTACAGGTAGAACAACCTACAGAACCATCCAAAGAACCAACTCCAGTACCATCACCCTCTCCTATTCCATCTCCAGAATCCCCTGTTCACTGTTGATGCTTGAAAACATCACCGGGGAAGCTAACACGGAGGGGGTGTTTGGTCTCACAAGCTAGGAGAGGAGGCATGATGAAGGTTACAGGGATAGAGGAGAAGAGGGAAGCTTCTGAGTGCTCGAGAGTGGAGCAAGCAGCTTGTCAATGAGGTCGCGGGGATAGACGAGAGGGTGCTGAGAGCAGAGGAGAAGCTTGAACAACAGAGAACGTTGATCAAGAGAGGAGGAGGTTGATCAGGAGCTGTCGAGCAGAAGGTTAATATGATGGTTGTGTATGCAGGTTGGTTGCCGAGGGAGCTGAGCTGAGCTAGGAAGATGGGCGAGAGAGAAGGGGCCGCTAGCAGCGGCAACAACATACTTCGCCCGCCGCGGCTTAAACGCCACTCTTGCGATGGGCTTTCCTATTATTAATAATGAGAGTTACAACTTGCTAGTACACCTTCACAACAAAGCAATAAAGGGGTACAAAAGGAAGCTGACGGCTAAGGAAGAAGAAATGCCCGGGGAGGCCGCGCGGACTGATGAGCGAAGCTGGCAGGCCACGCGGTTAAGCAAAGGAAGCAGACAGCACGGACTAAAGATCCAGGTCGGCAGACTGCGTGACTACAGGCACTGAGGCGGGCGCGGACTGAGAAATGGAGTCCGCAGAGGGGCTGGCTGGCTGACTTCGGGCGTGAGCACCTTGTCGATGGCGAGACCTCGAGCGACGACCTCTCATATGAGAGGCATGGGGGGCTATTTATAGGCCCGAGGAGGTAATGGCTTGTGGTGACGTTACCCCCGGTGAGACGGTAACTTGAGCGAGAAGGAGACGGAGTCCGCTGAGTCCGCACCAGGACGCACGGACTGGGACTTGGGGCTGAAGCCGGAGCTGCTGTCGGCTAAATGGGAGACTTAGCGGCGGACTGCGATGCGTGTTCGCGGAGTCCGTCACTGCAGAGCTGGGACTGTCCGCCTACTGCTGGTGGGGCGGATGCTGGAAGCTATGTGGCGGACTGCGAGGAGAATCCGCGGAGTCCACCACTGCTGAACTGATCGAGTGTTAAGGGATGCGAGCTGGAGAGTGCCCGCGGAGTCCGGCGAGTCCGCACGAGGGTATGCATACTGGTACTGCTTTCTGGAGGGTCTGATGCCTGGCGGGCTGGAAGGAGTCTGCCACTACTGACTGAGCCCGCAAGGAGGTTGCGGACTGAGGGAGAAGCTGCTACTACCGACGGAGCTTGGGACAGGCCTGCGGATTGAGGAGGAGTTGACCCCGCTGCTACCGAGAAACTGGTGCTGACTAAGGGAAGGGGAGGACTGCACAGTTAGCCCACCGAGTCCGCAGCTGATGCAAGGTCGAGTCCTCTTATATTGGAGATGGAGAGCCTGGCTGTAGAGGCTGTTGTGGTTCACCACTGAAGGCAAACTGGAAGTCTTGGCCACACCTCGAGTCTGCCCAGCTTGCGAGGATCTTGGAGGTTGCCGCTGGTCTTGGCGGGCAGCCGGAGTTGGAGTCCACACCCTGCAGGCGGACTGGAGGAGTTGGCTGCCCATGTGGCTGGTGGCAAGGACTGAGCGACCTGTTGCCGGCCTAGGCGGATAGGAAGTTGAGTCTGACAGAGAGAGACCTGCAGATACAACCTTGCGGTTAAGCTGAAAAGGGGGCGGCCTGCAGAGGCGGACTGCGGAAGCAGTCGGCGGGCCCTGCCGACCAAAGGAAGGCGCGCAGCCTGGTCAGTCAAGCTGCTGAGACCGCGCAGGCCGCGCGGCCTGAGCGGACAGAGAATTCTGTCCGCCCAACCTAGGGCATCACGACCTCCAGGAGGAACCTGGAGCAGGCTGCGATGAGCGAGCTAGCTGCCTTGGGAAAGATCGCCGATTTCGTGGTTAACATAATCCCAGCACTTTTTTTAAGTTCCGAAAAGAACTTCGAAAAAGTTGGAGACCCACGAAAATCATGATCCACCCTAGTGGAAAGAGAAGGGGGCAAGGAGAGATAGAACCTGAAGACTCTCCTTAGGAGTTTGGTGTTGCCTGTGTATTTTCCTGTAAGAGGAAAGTTAGGGTAGTCATGTATGGGTGGTACATCGAGTGTCTACCTGAGTTTGCTTTTACAAAGTGAAGAAGATGTGTCTTCCACTGAGTTCTGCAAAATGAAAGTGGGAGGAAAACAAAAAGGCATAATAACTTGCAAGTACCTGATGGAGGCTTGCAAGCACCTGTTATCCTCTGCAAAAAAGGAAGGATGAAGAGTATACAAGCAGCAAAAATGAGTTGCAAGTACCTGGAAGGAACTTGCAAGTCTTTGCTCATTTCTGCAAAAGTAGAGTTAAAGGTATGCACAGTATATGAAAGAAACTTGCAAGTATCTGTGAAGAAACTTGCAAGTACCGGATGATCTCTATAAAATGAGAGTTAGGAACAAACATGATATATAAAGAGTAAGCTACAAGTACCTGAAAGAGGCTTGCAGGTGCCTGCTAACCACTGCTAAGAAAAGAGTGCGTAGCAGACATAGAATAATGAATTAAATTGCAAGTACCTGGATGAGACTTGCATGTTTTTGCTAATATCTGCAAAGAGAAGAGTTAGAAGCAAACATATATATAAAAGAAGCTTGCAAGTACCTGTGGAGAAGGCTTGCAAGTGTTTGCTAATCTATGCAAAGAGAAGAGTTAGAAGCAAACAAAACATGAAAATAGCTTGCAAGTACCTGTGAAGAGAAGGCTTGAAAGTGTTAACTGTTGATGAGATAAGGCCGATATGACCAAATAGTAAGGAAAATGCCTGATGAACTCTTTATCATGAAGCCCAGATAAATAAATCAAGCATTAACTGTTGATATGCTGGATGGACATGATCAGATTAGCAGAGAAGGACCTTGATGAATTCTGCCAATCTTAAATAGATTGCAATAGCAGGGCTTGATGATCGAGGAGAGTGAGATTCTTTGATCAATGTTTGATACCATTAGATTTTGATAAGAGTAATGAATAGCTCTGCGAATCTTCATCTTATAGCACTTAAGCAGGCAGTGAATAAAAGACGAGAGTAATAGAGCTTGTACAAGTAAAGAGCGTGTAAGTCATCATCCGACGGAGCTTTGAGCAAGCAATGTATATAAGATGAGCATAAGCAGTGTGAATGCTGGAAATCCTTTTGGTAGGTCGGATTAACCTGTTCACCTGTGAAAGAAGGCAATAGACAAAAAAGGAGGTCTATACTCGGAAGTGACTAAAGAAGGCTAAATGCTGCCACAGGTGTTCCCCGTAGGCCTTATGCATCGCTTGCCTGAGAAAATCATCCCGAGTATAGTCCTACTCAAAGCGTGCTGGCCGCACATCCTCTAGGAGGGCACAAAAGAGAAAAGCAAGGGAAAATCCTGAGAAGGATCACTAGATGCACTGCTCTCTTGCCTCGGGTACAATCATCACTGATCAACGAGACTAGTTGCGCCAAGTGGCCTATTGCTTGTCTGTGGATTGATCAGTAGAATTGTGGGAACCCGCGAAGGCACGGATCGAGAGTACCAGAGAGTGTTCGGCCATCACAGTTGTGAGATGATCAAATAGACAAGGTTAGGCTTGATCGCCATTGCTTGTCAAGCAAATATCACCATAACTGTAATGTATCCTTTGCGAAGCAGAGCAGAGCTAACACATGGGGCTCCCTTAGCAGACACTCTGTGTCAGATGCCGGCTAGGATCCAAAGTCTGAAGCCCAACGTCGTATATTGAACGGCTCCCACTACACATATGAGTATACTCCTGCCATATGTGGTCGAAGTGGTGGTGCTAGAGAACAATCTATGGAGGGAGCATTCCAGACTTGGCGATATCTCATTGGTGTAGTGATCTCTTTGGCAAAGAGAAAATATAGATAAGGAAGCATCACAAGAAGGGAACTGTGTCAGTATAAGATCCCAGATAAAAGCTTTGTTAAAAGTAAGGAATGAACACTAAGAAGTGCTTTGAAATGAAAATGTCTGAAAAGAATTAGAGCAAGAGTTGAGATAACCCATCAAGGTTGTGAGAGAATTTGGAGGACTGTGAAGTCCATTGCTTGCTTAGAATAGCCTTCCAAGCACACCCTCGTCGTCGGCATCGAAGCATTCGACAGCTTTGTTAACAACGAGGAGAGGAGGCTCTTCGACTAGGTTCACTCCTTTTGAGGAGCAAAGAACATCTGCAACTTCTTTGCCCTTTGAGGTTACTGGATCAGGGCGATCTTCTTTAGAAAGCAGGTCACGCATCTTACCATGCCGGAGCATCCTTTGTACAAGCTGACAGACTGCTCGACAGTTTTCAGTTAGGTGACCTGACTCTTTGTGGAATTCAAAGTAAGGCTCTGAGTCTATAGGCCTTTGATCGGTTGGTCAGTAGGGCTTCTTGTAGTTTGCCCTGTCTTTCATGATCTGGCTTACTTCTTGCATGGCCTCATCGAGATCAGACTCATGCAAGTCATTGTCTTGCTGATGGCAGACTGCTACTGTATGAGAAAAAGCTAGTGGTATCAAAGGGTCTTGAGCATGTTCACGGCTCGGGAAGGACTATCGAAGGCATTGAAACCTTCTCTCCTTTCTTGAATGAGATGAGAAATGATTGCGAGGAGACCTCGGAGGATGCTTATGAAAAGGATCTTTCTCTGATAAGAGCTTGGAGATGAAGCCTGGGTTGCTTTTTTCTCCTCGGATATCTGAGTTGGCTAGAGCAATCAACTCTTGGTATGTCCATGGATCTCGAACATTGGGTTCAAATTTGAGAGACCCTTCACGGAGACCGTAGATAAGAGCCACTCGGTACATTTCTTGATCAACAATCTCGATGTCCAAGTTTTCTCTTTGGAATTGATCGACGAATTGAGACCAAGTTTCATTTCCACGCTGCTTGATCTCAAAGAGGGCTTCAGGACCGCCCTTTCTCTTGGTTGAGGTAGAGAACCTGAGCAAGAACTCCCTTCGCAGATCAGCAAAGGAAGTGATGGAGTGAGGACGGAGGCCATAGAACCAGTCCCTCACTTGCCCATCAAAGGTTCTCACAAGGAGCTTGCACTTGGTTGCATCTGACAGAGTCTTGAGACCAACAACTGATTCAAAAGCTTGAAGGTGATTTACTGTATCAGTCTCTTCGGTGTAGATTGGTAACCGGGGCTCTCTGAAGTTAGCTGGAGTTGACTCATGGCGAACATTCTCTGTGAATGGTGAAGGTTCTTCTTGTTCTCCTACAACATAAGGAAAGAAGGGGTCATAAGCTGCAGCTGCAAAAGAAGCAGGAGGATAAAAAAGAAAAGTTGCAGCAGGAGGAGCAAAGGCAGGAGCTGGAGGGTCGGGATGACTTCCCTGAAAATTGAGAAATTTAGCAAGACTTCCCCGGGCTGCTTCCCGGAAGAAGTTTTGGCGAGCAGCAAATTCCTCATCTTGAGGTCGCAGAGGAGATGCAGGACCTTGCGGGAAGGTTGCTGTGAAAGGAGGAGAATAAACTAGCGGGCAAGCTGGAGGATAAGCTTGCTGATGCTCCAAAGTTGGTGCTGGATTGATCGGAGCAGCTGAAACAACTGGAGCTGTTGCTGGTTGAGAGTCTAATCATTGTGTGATTGCAGCAAGAATTTGGTTGATCGCTTGGAACTGCTGAGCATTTTCACTGCGCGACTACTCAAAGACCTCCCAGAGAGGATCTTCACTGGGACTTGGAGCAAGGTTCTCAGTTGAGTGATGATCTAACATGGGTAATTGTCGCTGTTCACCGCCTGATCGGATCTGAAGGTCGCGTGTTAACTGTTGATGCTTGAAAATGGCACCGAGGCAGCTAACACGGAGGGGTTGTTCGGTCTCACAAGCTAGGAGAGGAGGCAGGATGAAGGTTATGAGGATAGAGGAGAAGAGGGAAGCTTCTAAGTGCTCGAGAGTGGAGCAAGCAGCTTGTCAATGAGGTCACGGGGATAGAGGAGAGGGTGTTGAGAGCAGAGAAGAAGCTTGATCAATAGAGAAGGTTGATCAAGAGAGGAGGAGGTTGATCAGGAGTTGTCGAGTAGACAGTTAATATGATGGTTGTGCATGCAGGTTGGTTGCTGAGGGAGTTGAGTTGAGCTAAGAAGAAGGGCGAGAGAGAAGGGGCCGCTAGCAGCGGCAACAACAGACTTCGCCCGCCGCGACTTAAACTCCACTCTTGCGACAGGCTTTCCTTTTATTAATAGCGAGAGTTACAACTTGCTAGTACACCTTCACAACAAAGCAATAAAGAGGTACAAAAGGAAGCTGGCAGCTAAGGAAGAAGAAATTCCAGAGGAGGCCGCGCGGACTGAAGAGCGAAGCTGGCAGGCCGCGTGGTTAAGCAAAGGAAGCAGACCGCGCGGACTGAAGATCCAGGTCGGCAGGCTGCGCGACTAAAGGCGCTGAGGCGGGCACATACTGAGAAACGGAGTCCGTAGAGGGGCTGGCTGGCTGAATTCGGGCGTGAGCACCTTGGTGATGGCGAGACCTCGAGCGCCGACCACTCATATGAGAGGCATGGGGGCTATTTATAGGCCCGAGGAGGTAACAGATTGCGGTGACGTTACCCCCGGTGAGACGGTAACTTGAGCGAGAAGGAGACGGAGTCCGCCGAGTACGCACCAGGCCGTGCGCACTGGGACTTGGGGCTGAAGCCGGAGCTGCTGTCAGCTAAATGGGATACTTAGCGGCGGACTGCGATGCGGGTTCGCGGAGTCCGTAACTGCTGAGCTAGGACTGTCCGCCTACTGCTGGTGGGGCTGATGCTGGAAGCTATGTGGCGGACTCCAAGGAGAATCCACGGAGTCCGCCACTACTGCACTGATCAAGTGCGAAGGGATGCGAGCTGGAGAGTGCCCGCGGAGTCCGGCGAGTCCGCACGAGGGTATACAGACTGGTACTGCTTTCTGGAGGGTCTGATACCTGGCGGGCTGGAAGGAGTCTGCTACTACTGACTGAGTCCGCAAGGAGGCTGCGGACTGACGGAGAAGCTGCTACTACCGGCGGAGCCTGCGACAGGCCTGCGGACTGAGGAGGAGTTGACACCGCTGCTGCCGAAAAGATGGTGCTGACTAAGGGAAGGGGTGGACTGCACAGTGAGTCCGCCGAGTCCGCGGCTGATGCAATGTCGAGTCCGCTTGCATTGGAGATGGAGAGCCTGGCTGTAGAGGCTGTTGGGGTTCACCACTGAAGGCGGACTGGAAGTCTTGGCCACACCTCGAGTCCGCCCAGCTCGTGAGGTACTTGGAGGTTGCCGCTGGTCTTGGCGGGTAGCCGGAGTTGGAGTCTGCACCCTGCAGGCGAACTGGAGGAGTCGGCTGCCCATGTGGCTGGTGGCAAGGACTGAGCGACCTGTTGCCGGCCTGGGCGGATAGGAAGTTGAGCCCGACAGAGAGAGACCTGCGGATACAACCTTGCGGCTAAGCTGAAAAGGGGGCGGCCTTCAGAGGCGGACTGCGGAAGCAGTCTGCGGGCCCTATCGACCAAAGGAAGGCGCGCGGCCTGGTCGGTCAAGACGCTGAGACCGCACAGGCCATGTGGCCTGAGCGGATAGAGAATTCTGTCCGCCCAACCTAGTGCATCACGGCCTCCAGGAGGAACCTGGGGCAGGCCGCGATGAGCGAGCTGGCTGCCTTGTGAAGGATCGCCGATTTCGGGGTTAACATTCACCAATCTACTGCTTCTGACAAAGAACAAGATGAGACCATACTGATTTTTGACGAGAAAGAGCAGTCCCCAAAACCAGCTGAAACTCCTCTGAAGAGCTTGGACTTCCCTCTTCCCACCTTCATTGATGAAGAAGGAGATGCTCTGATTGACACTACTAGAGCTAAGAGCTCAGTAACAATTGAAGAGATTACTCCATGGTCTGCTCCTCCTCCTCCAGTTCCTCATTCGGCAACTCCAACTCCTGCTGCCAATGATCTTCTTTGTAAGATAGAAAAGATGCTGCTCGACCGAAGAAAATATTTTGATGACTCCTTGAAAGTAGTTCAAGAGAAAGTTTCTGCTCTTGAAAAAGAAATGAGCAGAGGATTTGCTGAAATTCAGCATAATACTGATGAGCTCAGACAGTTATTCAAGATAGGTGGAAAAGCACTAGACCACTCAATTACTAGTGTTGGCCTAGTGATGGACAATTCTATTACTCTTGCTAATAATCAGATACAGTTAGAAAAGCTGGCCCAAGGACACACTTTCAAAATCTGTGAAGAAGTGGGTACTTTCAAACAAGCTGCCACAAATGAACTCACTGTAGAATTCAGAAAGGGGGAGACATTAGTCAAATAATATCTAGAAACCTCAGATGCTGCCAAGCAAACTCTCTGAGAAGCAAAGCTAAAGGAAATTCATGATGATGTGCAGAATCAGATTCACAGTGTAAAATTTCACACCTATGATACAACTGTGTGGATGCACAACCAGATCTTCCCTGACTTTCAAGCAGATCCAAATATAATTCCTCATCATCTGAATCCTCTTACTTCTCTAGCTCCAGCTCCAGTTCCTCAGCCTATCTTTTCTCCAAGACCTGAAGGCTCTGAAGCCCCTCCTCCAGATACTTATTCTCAGGTTTCAGAATCAGATCCAGCTGATATATTTCTTCAAGCTCCTCCTGAGATTCATTTTTCAAAGAAAAGAAGATATGGTGATGGAGCTTCTGCTAGCAGATCCATTCTAGTTCCAGAGACAGAGAAAAGGAAAGCTCCTGAATTTGCAGAGATCTAGAGTCCTAACTCAAAGGCACTAATACTTGATACTCTCAAGATAGTTTTGGACTTTAATAAGAATAGACATGATCATTACAGCTCCCAAGAGTGAGACTTGTATGAGAAGTCTATGACCAAAAGAAGACTATATGATCGAGAACATGGAAGGAACAATCCTGTTGACCCTCCAAAACCTCCCAAATACTATCCAAAGCCATAAAACTATTAGAGAAGGAAAAAAGAAAAGAAGGACAGACGGAAATAACAACAATAACATCAAGCTAAAGAATGAAGAAAGTTATGAGAGTGTGGATGGGAATTGTGTCGAAATGATTTTTGGACAATTCTATTTATATAAATCCTTAATCTTGATTATCTACTCTTCATTTTCATTATTTGTGCATGTTACTCTGTTTTATCTCCTTTATATCTAGTTCTTTATTTGCCTATATAATTCACCTTAGTGTAGATGGTTCTGACTTCTAAAAATAGGGAGAGATTATTGGGTATTTTATCCATAGTAATTCAAATTTATATGAAGTCACCCTTGAACTAAGATGAATTAAGTTGTATTTGATGTATTGTTTGAGTTATGTGTTTGCAGGACTAAACTGTCAAGTGTAGACCAATGTTAGTCTACAATGGGTCACCAAACATAGGACCATACAATGTAATCCCTCATTGTGTGATCCACGGTGTTGACTCATGTGTAGCCTCTCTATTGGGATACACTTCATTTTTCAAGCACTAGGATTGTTGGAGAAAGACATGTTGCTGATTCCTTTGAAGAAAGGAAAATCTTCATAACCAATATTTTCAAAGTGTTTCACTTGAGTAGAATTATAGTACTCGAGTAGAACCTTTAGTTGAAATCGAGTAAGTCTAGTCTGGATTTCGAGTAAATGAAATGGTTCTCGAGTAACTTGAATTTATTCTCGAGTGTCCAAGTCCATTACTTGAGTAGACTTCTTCTCTTTCTTGAGTTGACAGATTTTCCCTCTCAGAAATTTTCTAAGTATTATACTCGAGTAGTCAAGTTCACCACTCGAGTACATGAGCTCCTTGACTCGAGTGATAGAAGGAAAGTTCTCGTGAAGTGTCTACCCCACTCGAGTAGTGTAGTTCCTGTACTCGAGAAGCCTGTCTATTTCTCGAGTAGCCTAGTTCCAGTACTCGAGTAATCAGTTTCTTCTCCCAGAAATTTTCTCTAAGTCCTTTTCTCGAGAAGTGCACCTCCACCTCTCGAGTAACTTTTGTAGCACTCGAGTAACCTTCATTTCACTCGAGTGATAATGATTCGGTTCTTATATTTCCTAAAGAGCCTCTTCTCGAGTAGTCTGATTTTGTCCTCTCGAGAACTCCTTTTTGTACTCGAGTAGCTCTTCTTTCACTCGAGTAATTCACTCACTTTTCCAGAAAAATTTTGCGAAGTCCTAACTGACGGGATTTTCAAAAGATTTGACATGATTGGTCCACATGGCCGTCATTAATTTTAATTATGACCGTTAGGGAGATCTTATATAAGGTCTTGTCATTTCACTAACCCTAACAAGGGCGTGAAAGAAATATTCTAAGATTTCTGAATCAATTTTTCTCTTTCCTAAATGGAAGCCACCGCCATTCCTCATCGTGCAAATCGCCAAGGGCTTTCGTTCAAGAAGATTCAGATCAGTCGACTTGTAGATCGAGATAGTTCTTCAAGCTCTTCATCTTCTCTCTGATCTTGTGAGTCAAGAATTTTTAGATCGGATTTGGCCGTGTTCTTCTTCAAAGATTTCTGACTGTGCCACAAAGCTCAAGAAGGAAGACCTAGGCAGAGAATTTCCAGATCTGAGAAAAAGATATTGTTTGTATTTCTGATTTCAATCTATACTTGTAGGAGATTATTCTCCGAGTGTAGGAGCGTTGTTCTACGAGTTGTAGGAAGTTTACATCTTCCGAGTGTAGATTCATTTTGTGGATTGAGTTGTAGGAACATTGTTCCGAGGCGTAGGATTGGTTTCAATCCGAGATAGTGGAGTAGCCGAGTTTAGTTCTTTGCTAGATCGGTGAGTGGAAAGTGGATGTACCCAAGGTTGGGGAACCACTATAAATCTCTGTGTCCTCTGTGATTGCTTGATTATTTTCTGTGCTTAGATCGCTAATTTTTATTCCACAAAAAGATGCGAAACTCACCTATTCATCCCCCTTTAGGAGATTCTTTATCATCCAGTAAAGACTAATGTAGTAGCCGATGCTTTGAGTAGAAAGACTGCCAAAATTTTTAATCTATCTGTTCAGTGCTTGGTAGAAGAATTCTTGTTGATGGACATTGAGGTTGGGAGTAGTACTGTGCTAGCTAGTTTGGAAGTAGAAGAGCCCTCTTGGATTTTCCGAACTAGAGCGCACTAGAAGGATGATCTAGATTTATTGCATCTCCGGAATAGAACTGAGAAGGGAGAGCTACCTGATTTCTTTTTGGATGAGTTGGATACTTTGAAGTATCGAGGTAGATTTTGCATCCCCGATTTTAGTGATATTCTGGCTAAGATTTGTACTGATGCTCATGGTTCCAGTGTTGCCCACCATCCTGGTTCCACTATATGCATAAAGATCTAAAGCAAATTGTTTGGTGGTTGGGAATGAAGAATTATATAGAGAAGTTTGTGTCGGAATGTTATACATGTCAACGTGTTAAAGCTGACCATAGAAGGCCTGAAGGTAAATTGACACCGCTTGATGTTCCAAGTTGGAAGTAGGAGAATATTTCTATCAATTTCATCACCGATTTACCGAGATCTCCCCGTGGGCACGATCCTGTTTAGGTGATAGTTAATAGATTGACTAAATGTGCTCACTTCGTCCCCTTTAAGATTGGGTATTCTATGAAGAAAATAGCTGAGTTATACCTTGATGAGGTCATCAGATTACATGGAGTGCCCATCAGCATCGTATCGAATCGAGACTCTAGATTTACGTCTCGTTTTTGAAGAGTTCATAGGAGGGGTTGGGTACCGATTTGAGGTATTCCACCGCCTATAATCAGCAGACGAATGGTCAGACAGAAAGGGTAAATCAGATTGTGGAGGATATGATCAGGTGTTACATTTTGGATCACGGTGGTGCTTGGGATGAGCGTCTCAGACTCATGGCGTTTGCTTACAATAATAGTTATCAAGAGAGTTTGCAGATGGCCCCGTTTTAGGCCTCATATGGGAGGCGTTGTAGGACTCCTTGGTTTTGGGCTGAGGTTGGTGAGAGACCGTTGCTAGGTCCGAAAGCCCTTGATGAAATGAATTATGTTGTGACTCATATTCGGGAGAAGCTCCGTGTAACATAAGAATGCTATGGAAATATGCTAATCAACAAAGGGTTGATCTGGTGTTCGCTGTTGGGTACTTGTTTTTTCTGAAAGTCTCTCCGATTTCAAGTGTTAAAAGATTTGGAAGGAACCACAAGTTAAAACCCCGGTATGTGGGACCTTTTCTAATTCTGGAGCACATCAGAGTGTTTGCTTATAGGCCGAAGTTGCCTGCTACCTTCCCTGTTGTCCATGATGTGTTTCATGTGAGCCAATTGTGGAAGTGCATTCGGAGTGATCGTCAAGTCCTTAACTTGGTGCCCCAGATTCAGCCCAACCTTACGTACGTGGAAGAACTTGTTTGTATGTTGGATTCTTAAGAACGAGTGTTGCGGAGAAAGACCATCCCCAGGGTTAAAGTTCTCTGGCGAAATCAAGACGTCGAGGGCGCGACGTGGGATTTGGAGTCGGCGATGAGAGAATCTCATCCGCATCTCTTCCCTTAGTTCAGGTATGTCTTCAGGTTTTTGGTAATATTTGTATTTTTCATTTTGGTATGGTTTTAATGTTGTGATAAGTTTCAGGACGAAACTTCTTTTTAGGGGGTGTGACTGTAACGCCCCCGATTTTTCGATGTTATTATTTGATTTGGTGTCATCATATTTATGACGTCGGGGCGTTAACCCCCTTTTTTACGTTTTGTTGACGGCGCTGCACCGTTTGTGCGTTTTTGCATCTGTTGGGTTTGTTTGACCGGATTTTAGGATTTTGATTGGATTGAATGTTTTCCTTGATATAAAGGATAAAGTTTTGATGCTTTGGGCTTATCCATTTTTATTGCAATCTGAGCATTTTGGAGTCTCGGTGCATGTTTGGATCTTTGTGATGATTTTTGCTTGTGTAAACATTTGATGATAGCATCTCAATAATGGTGTGTCAGATTCTAGGGTGATCTTCGCTGTTAAATTCGTTAGATTCAGCGCGCGTTTGGGCCACTATTTCGATCGGGTTTGTTCTTCCACCTTTTTTTCGAGAAGACTATGTCTGTTCCCTAGAAATGCCTTTTCTTGTACTCGAGAAAATTCCTCTAGCGCTCGAGAAATGCTTCTAGTTCTCAAGAGGTCTACTTTTGTACCCGAGTAATGCTTGTGTTGTTCCCGAGTAATACTACTTTGTTCTCGAGATGTACCTTATCATTCCCGTGATGTGCAATCATGCTCTCGAGAAGTCTCTATTACTTCTCGAGAAGGTTATTTAGTAACCGAGTGATCTTCTTCTGTACTTGAGATCTTCTCTTGCTCTCGAGAAGGCCATCTTGTTCTTGAGAACAACCCTTCTTATTCTCGAGAAGATTTGCTTGTACTCGATAACTGCCCTTGATATCGAGAAGGTTTTTCTCTGTACTCGAGAACTGGGTTCGCTATTCCCGAGTGGTGCTTCCTTCAGTTCTCGAGTAATTCTTCTTGTACTAGAGAAATATCATCTCCATTACTCGAGAAACCTGCTAGCTCGACAACAATGATGATGAAGATGAAGTTCAGCAGCAACTTTGTGAAAAGTATAAAACCCTAAAAGTTAAGTTCTTCCTTCTGAAGCTGTCCCTTTTATCTTTCGCCAATTAACATCTCCAAGAAGCGGTGGGGACCACCTGCAGTTGACAACTACAATTTGCTTTAACGGAAGAAGATGTATAGTAGGACACCGACGCTATTTATTGCGTTATGTAGCTTTCCCATAAATTATTTGAACTCTATTGACTTTTGTTGACTTTGGATGACGTCATTAGTTATGGACTTAGCCAATTTCTCAGGTCCACTCCAGGCATTAAGTGAACAAGCTTCACTCAACGATTCTGGACTTAGCCAATCTTTTGCTTCCTCAGGCGTTGAGTGCCTTGAGTGAACAAGATTCACTCAATGCCAAAAACCCTTGGTCAACTTTCTGAACCATTCTGCATCTTAGGCGTTGAGAGCGTTGAGTGAACTGGATTAACTCAATGCCTATGGACTTAGTTAATCTTTTCTGCACTGCCAGGCGTTGAGTACGTTGAGTGATTTGGCATCACTCAACGCCCTTGGACTTAGCTGCAACTTTTTATCTACTAGGCATTGAGTACGTTGAGTCTAGCTTCATCACTTAACCCTTTTGCTATCTGGCATTATGTGCATCGAGTGAAGCTTCATCACGTACTCAACGCTTTTGTACTTAGCCGCCTTTTGTCATCTTTCTTCTTAGGCTTTATCATCACAAAAACCCTTCTGCTTTGGCGCCGAGTGATCTATGTTCAATCGAGGCTTCTGGGCTTAGTTGAATATTCATCACACCAATACTAAGGCTTTGACAGATTCAGCTATACTCGACGATTCTTGATATATGGCGCTGTGTGAACTGCCATCACTCAATGCTTGTGGACTTGGCTGCAGAATTGCTTTGCAGACTGTATGGCTTTGACTGTCCACAACTGTCTCAATGCTGTTTGGCATCTGGCATTGACTGAACTAGCTTCACTGAATGCCTGTGGACTTAAGGCGATTTTCAGCCTATCCAACATCCTCCCTTGCATCTGGCGTTGAGTGAACTGGCTTCACTCAATGCCTTTGGACTTAGGCAGATTTTTGTCTCTCCATATCTTTACTTTGTGACAACCTATCACATTGCTTGGAATACCCGTCCTATTAATGTTATAAGGACTAACCTGCATGCATGAACTTGAACATACATTAAATACAACAATATGTATATCATTGACATGTTTGACTTCTACAAATCTGGGATATTGTGGGCAACGGATTCAATAATCTTCCCCTATTTGAAGAAGTGAAAACCCTTAATCAAAATCATGAGTCAATGACATACACTAATATATGGAGAAATAAAACATTAAATAGGAAGACTTATAATAAGATAACAAGTTATAGGTTACCATCCTTTCCTTGCTTGGAGGGTGATCATTGTTGAAACCGGAATTCGGTCTCCTGTGGAGTTCGACCCTCGGGGAAGGGGTGGTCTCGTGCCTACTTCGCTCCTGCAAGAAAAACAACAAAGAAGGCAAGGTGAAACAGACCCAAGGGCTCGGCAGGGAGGTCCTACCACAAACCCGGAAGATCTCTGAGCGCTTCCCCTCCTTAGCCAGAAGCCGAGCTAAGGTACCCTCAAAAAGCACTTGAAAACAGGAGCAGGGAGGCACTCAAAGCGTGCCTTCTGAGGTACCCCTTGGGTCTTATTTATAGTTTTTGGAATCTGAACTGAAAATAACCAGAAGAACTGACTTGAAAATACCAAAAAGCCCTTGGTTGGGTCTGCCAACAGCCAAACTCCGCTGTTCCGGACAGCTATGCGCAGTCCAACCTAGTCTGCCAACAGCGTGGCTCCACTGTTCTGAACAGCTATTCTCACCCAGGGGGGGTCAGCTCGCCATCAATACCTCTCCGCGAGAGGCGGGCGCGACATGGTTCTAGCGGCTCGCCTATTCTTCTCGGGCAAACGCGAGCCGGACCGCCGCGACCCGCCAGTCCTCCGTCGAGGCGGATAGGAGACCAGGTCGCGTATATGGGGAGGACAGGAGGCCATTATGTCCCTCGAACAGCTCGCAGACCGCGGGTCGCCGAGCCCATCCGCGAGTACTGGCTCGACGATCGGCGCCCCCCGCTCTGGTCGACGATTCTCTGAGCGAGCGGGAGAGACAGGGGAGCTGTCTCGCCTGGCTCGCTTGCCTGAGGTGAGCTGGAGCGGACCGGCCCCTTGCCGCAGGTCTGCTTGTCACTTGGATGCGGGTCGCAGGACTGGGTTCGCTCGGTCTTCCTGGTGGGGCCCGTTTGACGAACACGGGATTGTACACAATCCCCGCTCTTTTTGAGCTTGACACAAGCTCGGAAAGAATCATCCAACCCGCGTGTTCGGCGAGTACTTGTGCTGAGCTGGCAGGGAATCTTCTGGTGGGGCCCCACTATTCGGCTATAAATATACCACTGAGCCCAGGGGGGGGGGGTCGCCCCAGATCATCTCGTTTTTCAACCGGACTGCAGCCTCCTGATGCTGGTTAGTGAAGAGGTGCGAGCCCGCCTGGCGGCCGCGGGCCAGATAACTTGGGAGGAGGCCCTCGAGGCCGCTCCTTGGTTAGCGCGTGGGTCTCCCGACCCTTTCTTCAGGCCGGTGAAGGGGAAGATCGTGAGGCGGTCCCCGACGAATAACTTCCCGGGTTCCAGCTCGGTGGTTGGTGATGAGGTCACTTCTGAGGTACGCAACCTTCCTCCTCGGCTTGTTGCTACGTTTCTGACCCCTCGTCTTGCAGGCACAGCATCGTGAAGGCGAGGAGGACGGGGGGGGGGGGGGGGGGGGGGAGGATCGCCCCTCTCCCTTGTCGTCTGAGAGGGCTGGTAGTCCCTCAGGTCTGGACCGCCCACCCCCGGATACCCCTCGCCCGCCAGTTCCCCCCAGACTAGGGAAATCTCTCGCGGCCCTCGAGGGGGAACCTTTTCAGGGTCGGCCGGGCTCCTCTCGTCCTTCCACCGGCATGGACGATGTGCCAACCCCTACTAAGCTCATGCTTAGCGCTTATGCTGTTCTCGCTCGTTCCTTCTGAATTGCCCTTTTTGCAGGCTACAACATGATCTCCTCCGAAACGGAGATGAGCGAAGGGTACTCGCCTCCGCCTGACGTGGAGGGTGTTTCATATTACCTGGGCGACCCGACTGATGCGGTGGGGATGAAGAGGCAGGTGACGCGGCTGTTCCAGAAACATACTCTGCTGCTTCAGGAGCTCGTGAAGAGGGTCAACCAAGACAAGGCCGACACTGAGGCTCGGCTCGCGGCCCTGGAGGGGGCCCCGCGCGCTGTAGAATGTGGCGAGGTCACTTCGCCTGGCATGCACATTACGCGGGCTGAGGAGTGCCTCAGAGAAAGTTGGTCTGGCCCAGCAGGAGCTGGTGGCGGTGCGCGACTATCACTATCCTCGCGTGCCGCCGCGATCCAGAACGCAACGGCGGGGCAGGTGGAAATGGATTCAGTATTGATCCACCCTTCCTTCTGCCCGCCCGCGGGACATCGCCGGGTTGCTACTATTTCAAAGTTATCCCGTATCTGTAATGATTTGCAACTCTCTTTGCCCGCCTATGGGCTTAATTTTCTGCTGCTGATGTATGTTGAAATTACCATGTTGTTGCTTTTATTCCCCGCCGGGCGGGCTCGAGGGTACTCGCGTACTTTGCTCGCCCTCCCTCTGGCAGGTCAGGGAATGAACTCACTCTACCCGCCCCGCGGATCGGGACGGGGGCGAGCAGAGGGGCTTGCCCGCCGGGAGTCTCCCTGACTCGCGCGGGATCCCGGGCGGGTGCGGGCCGAGACTCACCCGGTCAAGTCCCGCGCGGATGCGCCGGGCGAGAACCGCGCCTGATCGGCCTTGGCGGTGCGGTTGCGCGCCGGGAAGTCGAACCGTCGGGCTAATTCTTGCTACACGCACCCCTTCATTCGGCGGGAAGTTTCCTGCCTTTTCTTTCTCCCTATAAATAGGCCTTGCCGGCTCTTATTCTCTCACCGGTTCAAAACACTCCCCGCTTCCTGCTCTCCACGAAGCACGGCTCGTGCTCGCCTTCTGGATCTGTCTTGCATGTTTGGCGGCAATTTGGTGGAAATGGGCGGCGGCAGCGGCGATGCGGACGGGCGAAGCAAGTGCGCTTGGACCTTCTCAGAGCACGATTTTCCTCACATCGTCATTTCGGAGCGCGAGTACCTGGATGCCCTCGGCGACCACGTCCCGCCGGGCTTTTCGACGAGACGGCCTGGGGAAGGAGAAAAGATCAACGATCTATCCAGGGACGAGCTCGCCATACCCCTGGCTCACTTTAAGGTAGGTCTGCGACTTCCCCTGTGGCCCGAGGTACATCAAGTGCTGAAGTACTTCGGGGTCGTCCTAGGTCAGATGACCCCGAACTCCATAGTGGTTATGGTGGGGTTCGCCTGCTTTCTGCGAGAGGAGCGAGTCGAGTTCAGCCTCGCAGTTTTCCGGAAGCTATTCTCCTTCCGGGCGAACTATGACGGGACCGCCTATTTCTCCAGCACCCACCTCAAGGTGCGGGAGACCGTAAATAAGAGTCATGACTGGCTCAAGAAGTTCCTATTCGTCAAGGGGGATTTCGGCAACGACCCCTTCTCGCTGGTGCAGCTCAGCGAGGTGAGTTACCGCCCGCCCAGCCTAGGGGGCCACGAGGCCGAATTGTGCGGGTTCTTCGCCGGGAAGAACTTCGAGGTCGCGTACTTGCACCGCCACCTTGATGACCTTGCCGCCGTCCCACCAGGGGGAGGTTTGCCACTCGCCACTATTCTGTCCGCTTTTCTCTTCTCTAGTCTCACCCTCTCTTCTTAACAGGCGAGCGGGATGTCCTCCTTCATCCCCCTTATGAGAGTGCTCGGATAGCCCCCGGGGTCCTCGCCCGAGCCACGGCCGCAGACGCCGCTCAGCGCGATGCCCCGTCGGTCCCTGCTAAGAAGCGGTCGGGGGGCGGACAGCCCGCTCCCCCGCCCAAGATGGCGAAGACTACGGGGCTGCAGCCCGCCGGTGGCCAAAGAAAAGGCAAGGCCCTGATGGTTCTTCCGGCCGAGGGTTCCCCCCCCCCCTATGGTCGCCTCATCCAGTGTCGCCCCCGGCGGGGTGACAGGCACTTCCGAGCTGCCGGACGGGTCGCAGCCTACCGTGAAGCCGGTCCCGAGAGGGCATCGCAACTTTGGCTATGGCGAGAAACCCCTAGACGAGATTGGTGTCCCGCTGCTGTCATGGGACAAGGAGTCGAATCGTGCAGTGGTCTCGACCCTGTTGCCGAGTTGGCTGGAGCAGGACACCATCGGTGGAGGCCTACAACTTCTCGTTCGGCCTCTACTCGCGAGAGGACGCCGCCATCTACGATAAAGAGGCGACGTGAGTACTGGTTCACGAGAGCGCGCGGGCCCAGCTGCGCGGCCTGGAGCTAGCCCACATGGTTGGGAGGCGCTGCACCCAGCTGGAGCAGAACGCCACCTCCCTGAAGAAGTTGGCGGACAAGAGGGAGGAGGCCCGAAAGCTTGCTCAGGAGGACACAGATCTCCAGAGGAGACGGGCCGACGCGGCGGAGGAGACCCTCGCGCAGTACCTGGGTGGGGTGGTACGTGTTCACCCTCAATAACCGCCCCTTCTCGCGAATCCACCTCACGATTCTCTCTCCTTTCCCCAGGATTCGGCGACGGCGAGCTGGATGGGTGCTGAGATCGCCACCCTTGGTAAGGACAAATCGGCGCTGGAGGCACGGGTACGTGAGCTGGAGGCCTCCGCCGCTGTCCCTCCGCCAGATAACAGGGGCTGCCCGCTCGCACACCACTCTGACTACGAGTTGGAGGTGCTGATGCAAAAGAACGCCGCCAGCGCCGCGAATTACACGATGTAGATGCTGCGATGCGCGGATCTCCTCAAGAGCGAGGCGGCGGAACTCTCGGCGGGCGACGTGGTGCCGGCGCTGTTCCTTCCCGTACCGGACCCCGAGGATAAGTCCTTCCAGCGTATTTAGGACTTCTCGCCCCGGATCTCGCGTCGCCCCCGCTTTTTGACATTTGTTTATTAGGTGTATACACTATGTTCTTTTTGCCGTTTGAGATGTAAGCGCGGGCCGCACCTATACTTTTTGATTCTCGTCTATTAATGCTCTTATAAATGCTTCCCCACTCGTTACTTACGTCTGTCTGCTATCATTGCGCGATGTAATTTTTCCGTTTTCACGCTCGCTGCCGCTCACCTCGCGTTGCGTCAACGAGGTCGTATGCCTACGGATTCAGCTTAGGAGTTATATGATGTCCGGCAGGTCGTCCCGCTGTGGGCGACCTGTATTAGCGGCACGGCCTCCGCTGCCGAGGCTACTCGCTGACCAGGCGAGGCGAGGTGGTTCGCTGTTTCCCGAGACATCAGATCCCTTGCGGGTCGACCCATTTGCGACGCGACCCGGGTTCTCGCCTCCTCCCGGTCGCCAATCTGGAGGCTGGGTGGTTATGCTAGACCCCCCCTTTCGGCCAATCTTCGCGATTCCAATCCATTATTAACACCATTTGAGTAGTTTTCGGCCCTGCCGGCTAGGTGGGAGCCCGACATCGTGATTCGATCTGGGTCGCAAACTACTGCCATCGAGTGACTTCCGGCCCTGCCACCTAGGTGAGAGCCTGACATCGGGATCTGCTCGAGGCCCACGGATGACACCGAGTGACTTCCGGCCCTGCCAGCTAGGTGAGAGCCTGGCAGCGGGATCTTCTCGGGGTCCAAACACATTCCATCGAGTGACTTCCGGCCCTGCCAGCTAGGTAAGAGCCTGGCAGTGGGATCTTCTCGAGACCAAGGATGACACCGAGTGACTTCCGGCCCTGTCAGCTAGGTGAGAGCCTGACAGCGGGATCTTCTCGGGGTCCAAACACATTCCATCGAGTGACTTCCGGCCCTGCCAGCTAGGTGAGAGCCTGGCAGCGGGATCTTCTCGAGGCCAAGGATGACACCGAGTGACTTCCGGCCCTGCCAGCTAGGTGAAAGCCTGGCAGCGGGATCTTCTCGGGGTCCAGACATATTCCATCGAGTGACTTCCAATCCTGCGAGCTAGGTGAGAGCCTGGCAGCAGGATCTTCTCGAGGCCAAGGATGACACCGAGTGACTTCCGACCCTGCCAGTTAGGTGAGAGCCTGGCAGCGGGATCTTCTCGGGGTCCAAACATATTCCATCGAGTGACTTCCGGCCCTGCCAGCTGGGTGAGAGCCTGGCAGCGGGATCTTCTCGAGGCCAAGGATGACACCGAGTGACTTCCGGCCCTGCCACCTAGGTGAGAGCCTTGCAGCGGGATCTTCTCGGGGCCAGACATATTCCATCGAGTGACTTCCGGCCCTGCCAGCTAGGTGAGAGCCTAGCAGCGGGATCTTCTCGAGGCCAAGGATGACACCGAGTGACTTCCGGCCCTGCCAGCTAGGTGAGAGCCTGACAGCGGGATCTTCTCGGGGTCCAAACATATTCCATCGAGTGACTTCCGGCACTGCCAGCTGGGTGAGAGCCTGGCAGCGGGATCTTTTCGAGGCCAAGGATGACACCGAGTGACTTCCGGCCCTGCCAGCTAGGTGAGAGCCTGACAGCGGGATCTTCTCGGGGTCCAAACATATTCCAATTCTCTATGCAGGCTGGCTATGACTGTACTGAAGCGTTTGAAGAAATTTATTGTAATGAAAGTGTCACTTACATGCTTTAGGGGAAAAAACACTTCAAATCGTCACCACTCCAGGTGTGACTCAGGGTCTCGCCCTCTACATTTTGGAGTCGGTAGCCTCCTGACTTTAGAGCTTCCTTTACAATAAATGGTCCCTCCCAGCTGGGATTGAGCTTCCCTACGGATGCCGACCTCCCTGCCGCATCCACCTTCTTCAGCACCAGGTCTCCTTCTACGAACTGCTTGACCCTAACATGCTTGTCAAAGTATTTGGCCATCCTTCTTTTTACCTCCTCCTGTCGGACAGCCGAAAGGTCACTCAATTCTTCCACCATGTCAAGGGAGAGTCTCAGCTCCTCCTCGTTCTCGGCGTGCCATTCTTCTCGGCCCTCTTTGGCCGCCACGACTCGCGGCGTTTGGGCTTCAAATTCCACGGGGAGCACCGCCTCGCACCCATAGGAGAGCTTGAAGGGGGTCTCCCCTGTAGCCGTGTTAGGGGTGGTTCTTAGGGCCCAGAGAACTGCGGGGAGCTGCTCCACCCAGCTCCCCTTCAAATTCTCCACCTTCTTCTTGAGGAGGTTGACGATGATCTTGTTCGCGGCCTCCACCTGCCCGTTGCTCCTGGGGTGATGGACCGAGGCGAACCTGAGGTCGATCCCAAGCTGCTCGCAAAAGATGGTGAACTCGGCACTGGCGAACAAAGTTCTTGATCGCATGGGAGGTCACCTTGGCTAGTGCCTTCACCTCCATCCACTTGGAGAAGTAGTCAATCATCACTAGGAGGAACCTTCTCTGACCGCTGGCTTGGGGAAATGACCCAACCAAATCCATTCCCCAGATCGCGAAGGGCCAGGGGGCCGTGATACTCTTGAGTCGCTGGGCCGGCTGTAGCTGAAGAGGGTCAAACAGCTGGCACTTATGACATCTTCTTGCAAACTCTGCGGCGTCTCGGCCCAGGGTGGGCCAGAAATACCCTTGCCTGACTATCCTTCCCTCCAGGGTCCGACTCCCGGAATGACTCCCACATTCCCCGGAGTGGACTTCCTCCAAGATCCTCTGCACCTCGCCCTCGGCCACGCAGCGAGCCAGCATCCCTGAGAGGGTCTTCCTGTACAGCTGCCCGTCCTGGAGGAGGTAATAAGCTGAATTGTGCCTTAGCTTCTTCTTATCTACCCCCTCCGAATATTCTCCCGTGGAGAGGAAAACTACAACTGGATCCATCCACGAAGCTTGTTGGTCGATTTCCATAAGCTCTCCTTCTTCGATGGAGGGGCGGAACAGGTCGGTGATGGTGCCCCCCACCTGGGGACCATGCTTCGCCAGCTGATCGGCTTGCTCATTCTCTTCCCTGGGCACGTGTCGGATGGTGAAAGTTTGAAAAGTGCCAATGACCCCCTTCACCTTGGCCAAGTACGATCTTATGGTGGGCTCCCTTGCCTCGAACTCCCCGTTGATCTGGGAAGCTACTACCATGGAGTCAGTAAGGACCTCCACATCCGACACCCCCAGCTCCCTGGCTAGGCGCAGCCCTGCTATCACAGCCTCGTACTCGGCCTGGTTGTTGGTAATGGGAAAGTGCACCACCACCGTCTGCTCAATTCGAGTCCCTTGAGGGCTTTTTAGGATCACCCCCACTCCAAGGGAATGCCTCCATGAGGCTCCATCCACCCACACTTTCCAAGGAGTCGGGCGGGTGAGCTCTTCCTCCGCTACTTCCACCACGTAGTCACCCAGGAAGTCGGCCATCGCCTGAGCTTTGATCGAGAGCCGCGGAACGAGGGATACATCGAACTCGCTCAGCTCCACAGACCACTTAACCAGCCTGCCTGAATGCTCCACCCCCTCGAAGATGTTGCGGAGAGGATGGTCGGTCACCACTCGGATTGAGTGTGCCTGGAAGTAAGGTCGCAGCCTCCGAGCCGAGATGATTAGGGCGAATGCTAGCTTCTCCAAGATCGGATACCGGAGCTCGCCTTCCTCAGGACCCGGCTGACGTAATAAATAGGGAGCTGCCTCTTCCCCTCTTCACGAACCAAGACGGAGCTCAGGGCCTACGCCCCGACCCCGAGATATAAGAACATGTCCTCCTCCTCCTTCAGTCCCTGGAGCAGCGGAGCCTGTGTCAACTGCACCTTGAGGGCCCAGAATGCCTCCTCGCACTCCTTGGTCCATTCAAACCTCTGAACACCCCTCAGCGTTTTGAAGAAGGGGGAGCATTTCTCCCCTGGCCGAGAAAGGAAGCGACTCAGCCCTGCTAGCTTCCCCGTCAGCCGCTGGACCTCCTTAGCATTCCGCGGGGACCCCAGCTACAAGATGGCCCTGAACTTGTCTGGATTCGGCTCAACCCCCGCGGGGGTGAGGAGGTGTCCCAAGAACTTTCCCCTGCTGGCCCCAAAGACACATTTCAGGGGATTCAACCGCATCTTGTACTTGCGCAGGGTGGTGAAGGTCTCCTCCAGGTCCCGTAGGTGGGAGTCCACATCCCGACTTTTGATCATGAGGTCATCTACATACACCTCCAAATTCCTCCCCCTCTGTTCCTTGAAGACCCTATCCATCATTTTCTGGTAGGTTGTCCCAGCATTCTTCAGCCCGAAGGGCATCATCTTGTAGCAGAAGTATCCATCCCCTGTGATGAACGAGACAAACTTGATGTCTGGGGGATGCATCCTGATTTGATGATAACCTGAAAAAGCATCTAAAAAACTCATTACAGAATAACCGACGGCTGAGTCAACCAGCGCGTCGATTCGAGGCAAAGGATAAAAGTCCTTAGGACAAGCTTTATTAAGTAATGAAAAATCGATACACATTCTCCATCGGCCGTCTCCTTTTTTTAACCATGACCACGTTGGAGACCCAGCCGGGATACTGAATCTCGGACATGAAGCCAGCCTTGAGGAGCTTCGCCACCTCCTCCCTGATGGGCTCTGCCAGCTTGTCCGCCGTGGATCTCTTCTTCTTCTGAACGGGGCGTGTTCCCGGGTCCAGGTTGAGGCGGTGGCAGGCCACATCCGCGTCAACCCCCGACATCTCCGCGGCGTTCCAGGCAAAGATGTCCACATTCTTCTGGATGCATTCCAGCATCCTGCCTTGGTTCTCCGGGGTCAGCCCCCCGCTGACGCGGATCTTCTCCATGCTGCCTCCATGGGTAAGCACCTCCAGCTCTACCACTTCCTCCGCAGCCTCCAGCCTGGACTGCTCCGCCCATCCCTCAGCATCCCCTTCCTCTGGAACGGGGATCTCTACCTCCATCTCTTCTCCCACGCCCCTCACTTCGGCCACCTCCTCCAGATCTCCTCCTGCTGCCTCTCCTGCGCGGTCCTTCACTTCCGGCTCCTCCCCTCCTGCTTCCTGCTCAACCTCCTCCATCCTTCTCCCCATCTCCTCGGCTCCCTCCTGCCAGGAGATGGTGTTTACCGCAGTGACATAACACTCTCGCGCCACCTTTGGGTCCCCACTGACCCTGACCTGGACCCCCTCAGCGTTGAACTTCAAACACCGATGGAAAGATGAGGGGACGCAGCGGAAGGCGCTGATAAGAGGCCTCCCGAAGATGGCGCTGTAGCTACTGGGGGCGTCCACAATGACGAACTTGCAGTTTCGGGACTGCCCCCCCAAGGTGACATGGAGGCCTACTCCTCCCTCCACCTCCTTCCTCTCTCCCGAGAACCCGAACAAGGGCCCATCCGAGGCCAGCACCCTCTTTGCCTCTACCTTCATCGCGTCGAATGCCTTTTTAAAGACGACGTTGACGGAACTCCCGTTGTCCACGAGGATCCAAGAGACGGTGAAATTCTCGATGGCCGCCTTGATGACCAGCGCATCACAGAACGGATCCTCGTGGTCTGGCATATCACTTATGTAGAAGGTGATCCTCTCCTCCGGTGGCGGGGTCTGGGATGTGGAGGCAATGCTCCGCCGATACATGGTGTGGAGGCTTGCCTTGCGGGAAGCCTCGACCCCGACCCCTCTGTGGATCACTCCGATTCCCCCCGGGTTCCGACGTCCACCCGGTCTTCGCAACGATCCTCCTCCGCCCGAGGCAGGACCTCCTCGATCCTCACTTCTTGCCGTACTCCCTGCTGCTGCTGCTATTACTGTTGTTCCCGATTCCCTCTCATCTCAAGGAACTCCGGGCAGGTGGCTGTGGCATGCCCCTCTTCCTTATGGATGTCACAATAGGGCAGCTCCACCCTGACCTCCCTTCTCCTCCTCCTCATGATCCCCCTCCTTACTCCCAAGGCTAAGGCCATGGCCTCCTCCTGATCGGGGAGCCGGGGCCTCTGGCCCTGCCTCCAGCCCGGGGGGTGGAACTGTTCTTGCCTACCCTGGTGGTGACCCCTTCCGTATTATGCTCTCGGTGGCCCCTGCCCCTGCCATTCAGGTCTCCAGCCCAGCCGACGGTCGGGCTCCTGGTGCCCCCACCTCGGCTGCTACTGCCACTGGAGCTGCCTTTGCTCCCTCTGCCTAGGCTCCCCTCTTCTCTCCTCCGGTGCCTTTCCTCCTCTCGACTCCTCTTCCTCCGTGGCCCACCTGGCCAGCTTCCTTACAAATTCTGGGTTCGACGCCTCCCCGTCGACTTCTCTCGCTGCCCTCTCCATCAACTCCTCGCAGGAGAGGGGGGGAACTCTCTTCAGCTCCATTCGGAAGAAACCCTGCTGCAGGCCCAGGGTAAAAGCCATCATTAGACTATGGCCCGGCATCTCCTGGACTTGAGTAACTTCCTCCTGGAATCGATCCACATAGCTCCCCAACGTCTCGTTCACCCCCTGCTTAATATGGAACAAAGACTCGGACTCCTTCTTCCTCTTCTTCGAGGTGGTGAATCTTAGCATGAACCCTCGACGTAGGTCCTCGAGGCAGTAGATGGAGCTGGTAGAACCACTCCCTTGCCTTCTCCCGGAGGGTGATGGCGAAGAGTCGGCATTTGAATCCGTCCGACATCTGGCGGATGGAGACTACATCCTCGAACCACTGGACATGCTGGACCGGGTCTCCCTTCCCGGTATAGTAAGACATCTCGGGCTCCCTGAACCCGTCTGTAACTGGAGCTGAGGAGACCAGCTCGCTGAAAGCACTGCCTCCCCCCACTGGGCGAGCCGGCGAGTCTCGCTAGCCCAGCTCGCCAAACCGGCCTCGGCCTGCCGAGCCGGGGAAAGCTCGTGCCCGGGTAGTTCGCACCCCCGGCATTCCTTGGCCACCTCCTTCCCGGCTCGCCGGCCGGGAGCGTCCTCGCCCAAAGAGAGAGCGGCCGCGATCTGGGCTGCCAGTGTCGAGCACTCGGCCCGCGCGCCGAGTGCGAATTTGACGAGGCCATACACCTCGTTCCTGAAGTCTTCCAGTATCCCCACCGTTGCGAGAGGTGGGGGGGGGGGGGGGGGGGGGGCGGGCGGCGAGTTCTGCCTGTCAGATCCTTGTCCTCCCGTCATTTGAGCTCGCCGAAGCTTTTCTGCGCCGACCACGCTCCACGCTCACCGCACCAAAATGTTGAAACCGGAATTCGGTCTCCTGTGGAGTTCGACCCTTGGGGAAGGGGTGGTCTCGTGCCTACTTCGCTCCTGCAAGAAAAACAACAAAGAAGGCAAGGTGAAACAAACCCAAGGGCTCGGCAGGGAGGTCCCACCACAAACTCGGAAGATCTCTGAGCGCTTCCCCTGCTTAGCCAGAAGCCGAGCTAAGGTACCCTCAGAAAGCACTTGAAAATAGGAGCAGGGAGGCACTCAAAGCATTCCTTCTGAGGTACCCCTTGGGTCTTATTTATAGTTTTTGGAATCTGAACTGCCAATAACCAGAAGAACTGACCTGAAAATACCAAAAAGCCCTTGGTTGGGTCTGCCAACATCCAAACTCCGCTGTTCCGGACAGCTATGCGCAGTCCAACCTGGTCTGCCAACAGCGTGGCTCCGCTGTTCTGAACAGCTATTCGCACCCATAGGGGGGGGTCAGCTCGCCATCAATCCCTCTCCGCGAGAGGCGGGCGCGACCTGATTCTAGCGGCTGGCCTATTCTTCTCGGGCGAACGCGAGCCGGACCGCCGCGACCCGCCAGTCCTCCGCCGAGGCGGATAGGAGACCAGGTCGCATATAGGGGGAGGACAGGCGGCCATTATGTCCCTTGAACGGCTCGCAGACCGCGGGTCGCCGAGCCTATTCGCGAGTACTGGCTCGACGATCGGCGCCCCCCTACTGGTCGACGATTCTCTGAGCGAGCGGGAGAGACAGGGGAGCCGTCTCGCCTGGCTCGCTCGCCTGACGTGAGCGGGAGCGGACCGGCCCCTTACCGCACGTCTGCTTGTCGCTTGGGTGCGGGTCGCGGGACTGGGTACGCTCGGTCTTCCTGGTGGGGCCCGTTCGACGAACACGGGGTTGTAGAATCATCATCACTCCCTCCTCCCCCTGAATAAAACATTAAATAGGAAGTCTTATAATAAAATAACAAGTTATAAGTTACCATCCTTTCCTTGCCTGTTGGGTGATCATCATCACTCAATGCTCCCACTGAATTGCTGCTACCTATCCTTGATAATTTACTTCTCATTTCCTTTTCTCTCCTCTTTTGACTTTTGTAAATAATCAAGGAGGTGTGCTACTCCTTCTCTAAAGGAAATTGAATCTATCTCTGTAAGTGATGGACTTGCTCCCCCTCAACTGAAGCATCCTCTATCATACTTCCTGGTGGACACTCTAGTCTATACCAGTCTGGATAGCACTTGAACCATTTGAACAACCTGATACCATTGAAGGTATACCACTTGAAAAATCTTCATCCCTCAGAAGGACTTTCCACCTATAAGAAATAGTACATCCTGCAATAAAGAAACAACATGAGGAGCAACTGAAGCTATACTAGGTTCAACATACACAGCTCAAATTTGAAGGGGTTGAACTTTGCTTCATCTAGTGGCTTAGTGAAGATGTCATCCACATGCTTGTTTGTAGGGACAAACTCAAGGATGATATCTTTACATTCCACATGCTCCCTAATAAAATGATATCTTATCTCAATATGCTTAGTCTTGCTATGTGTTACAGGATTACTGGAAATTGAGATGGCACTAGTAGAATCATAATATAAGGGACTTTTACTTATCTGGAGGTTATAATCCTAGAGTTGATGCTTGATCCACAGCAACTGAGCACAACAGCTACTACTGAGATGTACTCTGACTCTGCAGTTGAGATTGCGACAATTGTTTGCTTCTTGCTGCTTTAAGACACTAGTCTTCCTCCCAAGAACTGACAGGTGCCAAAAGTTCTCTTCCTGTCCTCTTTGCAGCCTACAAAATTTGCATCTAAGTAGCCTATTAGTTAAAACTCCCCATTACTACGGTACCATATGACAAGATCTGGTGTGCCCTTAAGATATCTAAAAATACTCTTTGCAGCAGAGTAGTGAGATTCTTTAGGGAAAGCCTAATACCTATTGAAAGAATTGGTTTCCAGATGTCATAAACACCTAGAGGGGGGGGGGGTGAATAGGTTTTATTCTTTTTGTTAAGGCAGATAATCTTTTTACTATTAGATCACAGATTATTCTACACAATACAGTTCACAATATAGAATAAACAACACAACAACATAGAAGACACATAGTTTTATAGTGGTTCCCCAAGTGATGGGTAAATCCACTTCCCCCTTCGCCTATCTAGCAGTGTACTAGATTCAGACTAACTTCCTTCTTCCTCCTCAGATCCGCAGATCTTACAACTCAAAACCCTGAAAGGTACCTACAGCTCAGACTTCAGCAAGTCCTATAACTCAGATCCTCCCAGAGAATCCTACCTCAGAGTGAGTCCACACTCCTACAGCTCAGGCAATTAAGCCCTACCTCAGCCTCTTTCCAGGCCTACAACTTAGAGAACTTAATCTCCAACCTCAGGCACTCAGCCCTACCTCAGCCTTTATAAATTTAGGCTTACAACTCAGAGGAATAATCCTCCTACACTCAGATCTGTAAATATCCTACAAAAATTGAAAATAAAGAGAATAATTCCTTCACCCAGATAGAGAGTGAAAAGGTGAAGGCTTCTTGATCAGTTCTTGATAGATCTGACCACTCTAGAATCAACCTGTCTTAGCTTCTTCAAAGCTTCTTGAATCTGAACAAAGTAAAGTTGATCTTCTTGAAGTTGGAGATGATCCTCAATCCAGCTTCTTCTTAATCAGATGTGGTTCTGATTTCTTCTTGTAGATTGTTCAGGATCTACCCTCTCTGGATGAAGACTTCTCTCTTTGTTGTTGGATTTTTCTCTCCTTGGATTCTTCCAGCACTTGACTACTTTTATATGATGACAGAACACATCTTTATATAGGCTTTATCCGAGATTACCGGCTGATCCGCTTCATAACGACCGTCTGACAGCTGTAACAGAAACAACAACTGTGTTGATCATGACAGCTATCAAGTCTCCAGTCATTATATCTGATACTTCAATGACCTTCAGCTCAGCAGCAAAGTGTCGAGACAATACTGCAAATGTGTCGACACAAATAGTTCATGTGTCGACACAATCCATGGTGATGTCGACACAGCTTGCATAATGTCGACACAACACTTCTCTATCTTCTTGACATAGCTTCTGCAGAATGTGTCGACACAAGTCCTGTGTGTCGACACAATCACTCTTGTCTTGACATAGTTGACTTCAACAAAAATTTTGTTGTGTGTCGACACAAGTCCTGTGTGTCGACACAGTTATTGTTGACTGCGCTTTCTGTGTGTCGACATAAGTCCTGTGTGTCGACTCAATCACTTCTTGTCTTGACATAGTTGAGTTCAACAAAAATACTGGAGTGTGTCGACACAAGTCCTGTGTGTCGACACAGTTGTTGTTGACTGAGCTTTCTGTGTGTCAACACAAGTCCTGTGTGTCGACATAGATGTTGTCGATAGAATCTCTGTGTGTCGACACAAGTTCTGTGTGTCGATACAGTTATAGTTGACTGAGCTTTCTGTGTGTCGAGACAAGTCCTGTATGTCGACAAAGTTATTGTCGACAGAATCTCTGTGTGTCGACACAAGTTCTGTGTGTCGACACAAATAGGCTCTTGGTGTCGACACAACCTTTCCTGCGTGTCGACACAATGTTTCTCAAGTGTCGACACTTGTACTTAGAAAATTTTCTTTCATTTCCTTAACCTGCACATGTAAACTCAAAACCACATCAAATACACCTTGATGAATATCATTGAGTTAGGTGAGGCTTCTCCAAATCTGGTACACATATTCCAATGTACCCAACAATCTCCCCCTATTTGGAGAAGTCATAACCCTTAGTCAATGATACACATCACTTATAATAAAACAAAGATTATGATGTATAAGAGCATTATTCAAACAGGTTAATATATAAACAAAACCAGCATATTATATCATCACAAAATATGATAACATATAGAGAACATGAATCAATGTTTTGTTCTAACTACAAAAAGTTTCTGAACAACATATTATATAGATTTTAAAACTAAAGATTACAAAGTTCTAAAATCTAGTCAATCTATTCTAGGGCTGATCAGGCTCCTTGATTACAATGCATTTGCTAGACTGAATCCTTGCTTGTACACTAGCTTCAGTGTCTTCAGTTGGCTTCTTTCCTTTAAGATCCTTCTTCTTGAGTTTTTTAGCCTTAACCTTTTGCCTTTCAAAATAATTATAAGGCTTAGGAAAGTATTTGCTTGGCTCCACAGCAGTAGCAGGTATCTTTCCAGCTTTGAGATCTCTTCTAAACTGAAATATGGCATCTTGCCTCTTCTGATACTTACTCCATTCTTGTTATGAGTACCACTTGCCCCTATCATGCATGTTGTCTTTAAATGCTTGCCAGGCAGTGAGAATTATATTCCTGGAAGTGAGGCTCCATTTTTCAAAATCAGGTTTTAGTTCAGCCTGCTCTCTAAACCTTTTCTTAGAAAGTTGAGCTTCTTTCTCTCTTTTCAAGGCTGTTTCAGACATCTCAACTTTCTCAATAACCACATTCTGAACCTCCTATGGAGGACTGTACATTTGTTGAACAACAGCTTGAATTCCTTCAAAGTCAGTAGGTGGATAAATGATTTGAGCCACTTCCTGCTGAGCCCCTTCATTATAAGCAGCTTGAATGCCTGACTCAACTGTATTGTCATCATCACACAGGGGTGGATATCCAAGTGTAACGCCCCAAAACTCAAAGGAGCGAAGGGGGACGTTTTAAGCCAGTTTGGGTTCTGGCTGCAGGCACACGGCCTGGGACACGGGCCTGTCCCAGGGCGTGTCAAGCCTGTGTCGACACTGAGACGGGGTGTCGACACTTTGGTCTCGACATTGTGTCGAGACTGGGCACACGGCCTGCGACACGGGCGTGTCGACCCGTGTCGACATTTAGCCGCGAAGTCGACACTCTGCGTTCGACGAAGTGTCGAGACATGGCACACGGCCTGCGACACGGCGTGTCACAGGGCATGTCGACCTGTCTCGACGATCGTCCCGGGGAGTCGACGAGCTTCGCTCGACGATGCGTCGAGACAAGGCACACGGCCTAGGACACGGGCGTGTCCAAGGCCGTGTCATCAGGTCGACGATCTTCACTCGACGAAGTGTTGAGTGTCGAGATCGTGTACACGGCCTGGGGTCCAGGTGTGTTGAGGTGACACGGGTAGGGATACGGGCGTGTCCTCGAACCCGTGTAGTGCTCGGGTTGATTTTTGGGAAAAATGATGGGGTACACGGCCGGCCACACGGCCGTGTCAGGTGGAACACGGGCGTGTCAGCTCGAAAACGGGCGTGTTCGATAACTGTGTGGGGTTCCAGGTGATTCGATTTTGACGGCGAATGAGGCACACGGCCCTGGACACGGGCGTGTGCCAGGCCGTGTTCGGTCCAGATTGGGCATTTCAGTCCCGAATCAAAGCCCTTCGTTTCCTTATTTTGAGATCCAACGGCTGGGGGTTGTTCCTGAAGGGATATACCCGGGTTTGGGCTTACAAGACCCTCACTTTTCTTAAGTGTTATCTTTCTAAAACCTTAGAGAGAGAGGAGAGCCAAGGGAGGAAGAAGGAGCTAGATCCCGCCATTGGAGGAGCTTCAGAGCTCCTAATCGCGAGCCGGCTCCGGATCCACGGAGGCAAAGCTAGTGCGGTGCTTTTCATCCGATTACTTTTCAATGGCGCCAAAGAGGAATGCTAGGGTAACGATCCTCATCTTGAGCATGAGTAGCTCTCTTTCTTTGCATAGGAAGCCCGCTCTCGCGAGTTTGCGGAGAGTTGGAGGCGTTCCTTCGGGTAGATATGTGAAGTCCCCGTTGTTTAGAGTCCGTAAGCGAGAACGGACATAGGCATGATGTGTGAAGCCTACCCGGACATGTTTGTCTGGATCGGTGATGTTGCAATGCATAAATGCCGGAGAAGACTCCGTGCTATTGTTTGTTTTTCGGGTTTTCTACATGGTAGATTGCGACAGGGAGCCTTGGGGATTAACCCTAAGGTGCACCCGGAAAACTGGGCTGATGCGTGATCTTGCCAACATGGAGGCCTGAGAGCCAACTTGAACATAACCGAGTTATGTGAAATTGTGTGACGAAAATGGGACTCGGGAGAAGTTTGACCTGCACAAATGGCTTAAATTGTCGTTGCGACGTGAGCACGGGTTAGATGGAACCGTACCCATATCTATGTCGTTCGGTTTAAAGAGACCTAAGGTTACGTGGCACTTGCCGTTGGCATAGATGAGAGTCTTCAGCGGTCAATGGCTTAAATTGACGTGACCCATGCCGGGAAGACAAATTGCTCATATGTTTGGCCGTCAAAGTGGCGGTGGTGCGTCCGGAATGTCCATGGCTTTAACTGACGTGACATCGACCGGTTCACCGAGAATGTGCCCTGAGTGCACAGGGTGTGTGGCCGTGTGAGCCTACGCCTGTGCTGTAATGAATACTATTATATTGCTCGCTTGTGCTAATAAAATTGCAGGGAAGGAGCATTGCTGCCCCGAGTTGGGGGCGGGATCGTTATAATTTGGTCAGCATTGCTGACCGTTGCCTTTTTGTTTGCCACCGTGCGGTGGTTGTGTTTCTTGCAGGTGCTGCTGGACCATGCGGTCAATAGCGGGCTAAAGCCCAAGTGCGAAGCCGGCCCTCGAAGGCCTATTTGGAAGTGTTTACTGTTTTTATTCATGTATGACCGGCCTGCGTGCCGTGGTTTGTAAATCATGTAATATCAAGTGAAACATTTTGTAAGGCCTTAAGGCTAACGGTTGTATTTGTAATACATTCCTATTTTGGTTTAGTGGACATTCATGCTTTAGTGCTGGGTTCTTTAATGCAACTTTTATAAACTGCTTCCGCTAGAATGCTCTGTGTAGGACGTTGAGATTGGTTGCATGGTTTCAATAAGTAACCACCCGATCTGTCTGTGGCATACGACGTCGGGCCCCGGCCGGCCCTACTGCTATATGCTATGTGACGGATAGGGGTGTTACACCAAGAGTGGCTCAGATAGTATTAGTTATCCATTTAGCATGTTCAGAGCCTGCATTGACAAACAATCTCTCCCCCTTTATGACTTCTCGTTCAACATGGTCTCTTAGATCATCCTTTTGGAACCTTATCTGATTAGCTATATAATTTGTACCTTCTTTGTAGAATGACCTAAATTTCAGCAGCTGATCAGAAATTACCTTTTGAGAATCTTGAATAACAGTGTTAATATCAGTCAAATTTGCTTTGAGAAGTTTATCGAACTCAGTCTTGTCTTTAGCAATGTTTGCAGTTAAAGCAGTTGCTGTATTCTTAAGTTCTGTGACAATCACATTATGAGATTCAGTAGGATTGTCATTCATTCTTATTTGATTTTCCAAAACATAGCCTGGTTTGATTGCTATATCATTTATCTGTGTTTTGACTTCCACTTATTGTTTGGATAAATAAACTACAACATTACCTCCCTTATGGAAGCAATCTGTCATCTCTTTTTTATGCTGATTTACTTCAAATCTGATAAATTTGATATCTTGAGCCAAAGTAAATTAGATGTCCTTATGACTTTCATCTACATATTTCTCAAGAGTTGCTCTTTGCTCATCCATCTTAACTTGTAGTTGCACTAGAAGGGAACTGAAGTCTACTGTAGGTGTTGGAGTTTGTGGAACAGCTTGCAAGGCTTTCTTATTGCCAGATCTCCTCTTCCTGAGTTCCACAAGCTTTCTCTTTTTGGCCCTAGAGCCTGCTTCATCTTCTGAAGTTTCTGCGGAACTTGCTATGTCCACAGTGTCTTTTGGAGTAGGTTCAATGATTGGCTGATTCTTCTCAGTGCTTAGCAGCTCCCCCTTAGTCCTTGGCAGCTCCCCCTTGGTCCTTGCTTCTTATATGTCAGGAAAAAATTCTTCTAGAGTGAACTCTTGCTGTATTTGAACCGGAGGAATATCTTGCTCTTGTGTAGTAGATGGAGTGTCATCAAATGAAGATGTGTCCTCCATTGTAATGTCTTGTGCTGGGACATTGTCTTGGTTAGTCTCAAGGATAGTTTGAGTGGTTGTTTCACTCTCTAATGTAGCTTGCTCTTTCTCATGAGCAACTCCTGAAGGTAATGCCTCTTGTTGAGCTGAAGCTAGAGAAAGCTAATTGGCTCCCCCTAGATGAGGCTCTTCTTGTACTTGATCCAATTGGATATTGCTTTCTGGAATCTGCTCCCCCTGCACCTGACCATCATCTACAATCTCTGGAGCAGGTGATTTCCTAGCATTCTCTGGTCTTTCTTCATCTGAGCTGAAGACCACTTCTTCTTCTGAATCACTGGAAGATTCAGCTATCTTGTGGGTTGGTTTCTTCTTTAGCTGTATCTGTTTTGTTGGTTTCTGGGGTGTAGAAACATCCTTGGTCAGGACCCTTTCCCATCTGGATAGTATTCTCAAATCCATTCTTTTCATATGATTGATCTTAGATCCTGCAATCTGATTTATTACTTCAGGTATATTCTCAGCCAGATATAGACTTAGAATTCTGCCTAGATTAGGTTTCTTTAAACTTTCTTTGATCTTTTCAAAGATCATAGCAGACAAGTTGGTTTTGACCTTGAAGATGACTCCGGTCAATAGATTGAACATGTAGGCAAATATTCTTTCATGTCCTCCTGGTTTACACAAAATTACTTTTCCTATAATTTCAGAAAGAAATTTTCCATGGGAGTTCATTCCCTTTCTGAGCATAGAAGATCCAATCTTGGTGGTGGGATCCAGTCCACACCATTGGAGAGCTTCTATGGTCATGGAAGATACTATTTCATCGTGTTCTTGAACCCTTGGCAAGTGTAGTGTCTTCCTCAAACTCTTTAGGGTGAGTTTGACCTTGGTTCCTTGAACGGATGACTTAATTTTCAGGCCCGTCGAATCCAGTGTTGCTGCTGTATAGAATTCAAGAACCTCCTTCTTCCAAATCTTGGTAGGTTCTGAGACCAAGTATTCTAAGCCATTTTCTATGATTAGGGTAATCACGGCTTTGATGTCTCTAGATCCACTCGCAATGGCATCACGAACTAGTTTATAGCCTTCGTTGATGTTGTCTTCCAGCTTTGGCGCCATGAGGGATGAGAGAGAGAGAGAGAGAGAAGAAGAGAGATGAAGGTCTGTCGACACAAAGGATTAGGTCTCGAGAATGTTGAGAGCGTAGTCGACAGGGTTTTACTTTTACCTATTTATATGTTTCTAAACAAGGCAGGTCAACTGGCTGATTGAAATAAACCTATTGTGTCGACACTGTTGGTATTGTGTCGACACATACAACTAAAGTCACGATAGAGAATTACTATTCAATGTGTCAGGATAGCTATGTGTCGACACCAAATTCTGAGTGTCGACACAATCTTCTGTATGTGTCGACAGAATTTTCTTTTGTGTCAACACCATCTACTAAGTGTCGACACCTTTGTCTTTAAGTGTCGACACACATTTACATAGTCAAATTTTTCATTCTTATTCTATGTTCAGCATGCCTAATTCAATTTTAAAATAATTGAATTTAGTTTCATCCAGTGGTTTGGTGAACATGTCAACAATTTGAAAATTTGTATAAACAAATTCTAAACTTATATCTTCCTTTTCAACATGATCTCTAAGGAAATGAAATCTTATTTCTATGTGCTTAGTTCTGCTATGTGAAACAGGATTTCTAGCAATAGAAATGGCACTAGTAGAATCACAAAATAATGGAGTTCTACTTACCTGGATTCCATAATCTTCAAGTTGATGTTGAATCCATAATAGCTGAGCACAACAACTGCCTGCAACAATATATTCAAACTCAGCAGTGGAAATAGCCACACTTGTCTGCTTTTTACTGCTCCAAGACACCAATCTTCCTCCTAAAAGCTGACATGTGCCAGTTATACTTTTCCTGTCTTCTTTGCATCCTGCAAAGTCTGCATCTGAATAACCAGTCAGTAGAAAATTTCTATTCCTAGGGTACCAAAGGCCAAGATTTGGTGTTCCCTTAAGATATCTCAAAATTCTTTTGACTGTAGTATAATGAGACTCTTTAGGGCAGGATTGATACCTAGTACAGACACATGTAGCATACATGATGTCTGGTCTACTAGCAGTTAAGTATAAAAGGGAACCAATTATCCCTATATACAAAGACTCATCTACAGGTTTCCCTGCATCATCTTTGCCTATAGGCATACTTGACCCCATTGGAGTTCTCATGGTGGAGGCTGACTCCATGTCGTACTTCTTAATCAACTCCTTGGTGAACTTAGACTGGGATATGGACATTCCATCATTAGTCTGTCTAACTTGGAGTCCCAAGAAGAATTTAAGCTCACCCATACTGCTCATCTCAAACTTCCCTTGCATAAGTTTGGCAAACTTTCTACAAAGGTTGTTTTCTGTTGATCCAAAGATAATGTCATCAACATATATCTGAACTACGATCATCTTGCCTTTTGATTCCCTAAGGAATAGAGTTTTGTCTATTTTACCCCTTGAGAATTTATTCTCAATGAGGAATGTAGACATGGTTTCATACCAAGCCCTAGGGGCTTGTTTCAAACCATATAGTTCTTTCTTAAGCCTATAAGAATAATTAGGATAAAGATAATCTACAAAACCTGAGGGCTATTCAACATAGACTTCCTCTTTTAAGTCACCATTTAAAAATGCAGACTTGACATCCATTTGGAATACCTTGATCCCTTGGTACGCTGCATAGGCAAGGAATAGCCTTATTGCTTCCATCCTTGCCACTGGAGCAAATGTCTGATCAAAGTTTATTCCCTCTTCCTGCCCGTAGCCTTTAGCTACCAATCTTGCTTTGTTTTTGACTATGATGCCATTTTCATCTAGCTTGTTCCTGTAGATCCACTTAGTCCCTATGACATTATGATCCTTTGGTTTAGGAACCAGCTCCCAGACTTTACACCTTTTGAATTGATTCAGCTCCTCCTGCATGGCATCAATCCAGTTTGGGTCTTGTATGGCTTCTTCAAATTTCTTGTGTTCCATCTGGGACATGAAACTTGAGCAAAGAACTGTGTTCATGTTCCTGCTCCTTGTCTGGACACCATGTCTTATATCACCAATAATTTGGTGTGCTGGATGATCCTTTATATGCCTTGTTACTGGAAGCAATCCATCTACACCTAGATTTTCTCCAATCTATTCAACATGTTGTACTTCATTGTCCTCTTCAACAGCTAGAGGGTCTTGTACTCCCCCAAGACATCACCCATCAATTTCTTCATCCTGCCTTGCGGGTTGGTCTTCATTAATGGTAAGCTTGTCCAACGTTTCTTTCAAACCTGTAGAGCTACAAGATACACTAGACTGCTCACAGTTGATTAGTTCAGTTTCATCAAAGACTATATAAACAGATTCTTCTACAACTTGAGTAGTCAAGTTATAGACCCTATAAGCTCTACCATTGTTGCTGTACGCAACAAATATCCCTTCTTGGGATTTGACAACAAACTTAGTTAAATAAGACTTGCCATTATTAAGTACATAACACTTGCTACTAAAGATCCTAAAATAGGATATGTTTGGTTTTCTGCCTTTCATAATCTCATAGGGTGTCTTTTTATGACATTTAGTGATGGATGCTCTATTGAGAACATGACATGCAGTGTTTACTGGCTCTGCCCAGAAATATTCTGGGAGAGAAGTGTCACTTAGTAGTGTTCTACCAGCCTCAATAAGAGTCCTATTATTTCTTTCAACAATACCATTTTGCTGAGGAGTTATAGGTGAGGAGAACTCTTGATGAATCCCTAGTTTCATAAAATCTTGTCATGCATTCAGACTGAAATTCAGTCCCATGGTCACTTCTGATTTTGCCACTGAACTGTTAAGTTCATTCTGAATTTGTCTAACAAAATTGTGGAAGACAGTAGGGGTTTCAGATTTCTGCCTCAGGAAGAAAACCCAAGTAAATCTAGAATAGTCATCCATAACTACAAGTGTATAGACTTTCCTACCTAGACTATGAACTGACATAGGACCAAATAGATCCATATGCAGGAGGTACAAACACCTCACAGAATCTTTGGTATCATGTCCATGAAAAGAGGTCTTGGTCTGTTTGCCATTTTGGCAAGCTGAACATACATCCTCTTTTATGCACTTGAACTGCGGACCATTCCTCACTAACTCCATGCTATAGAGTTGGCCTATAGTCTTATAGTTAAGATGAGCTAGCCTTTTGTACCATTTGACACATTCAGATGCTTTCTCATCTGCAACTAAACATATAGGAGAGTTCTTATTCTCACAATCAAAACTGAGACAGTAAACATTCCCCTTTCTATAACCTGACAAGATGACCTCTTGATCATTTGTCCTTCTAATCTGACACCCATTCTTAATAAATGAAGTGTTATAACCAAGATCACTCAGTTGGCTTATGCTTATTAGGTTGTGTTTCAAACCTTTCACATATGCCACTTGGGTGATAGTAGTTGAGCCATTAGAAATGTTACCAAACCCTTTGATGATCCCCTTTTCAGATCCACCAAAGATCACTTTGGGTCCATTCACTATTGGAGTGTAATCCTTCAACATCCTTCTTGTTCCAGTCATGTGCCTGGAACAACCACTGTCCAAGTACGATATTGGGGTATGGTCACTTGGATTCACCTGCATCAAATACAATTTCTTAACCTTAGACCCCAATAATTATTGGGTTCTAGGTTCAGATTAGACTGAAACTTGACTGATTTCCCTGCAGTCTTCCTAACAGGTAAGCTGATATTTTTCCAGACACTGGTGTTGTGCCAACAATATATGACATAGTGCCCAACCTTGACACATCACTAGCACTCATATCTATTGTATCTTCTTTTAGATACAGTCTTAACATCCTTTCTGTCAGCTATCCTTTTGTTTAGTGCTGGGGCTGGTGCATCAAATACCAATGATTCCTGAAGAATATGTTGTTTTTGTACATGGGCTGCCCTATTGACATTTGCGCCGTTGTCAATCAGAATACCATGCTTACTGTGACCATGTGAAATGTCATGGTCATACTTGTTAGTGAGCTGCATCACTTTCTTGAAAGCAATAGGGGGTTTGAAGGCTTGTGGCTGAACTGGAGCTTTGCCTTTTCTTTTAGAATTTGTTGCCCTAGTTCTTCTCTTAAAACCTCGATCTGTCTTACCCTTTTGGTGAATGAAGTCATCAATCAATGGTAAGACAGACTTTGGCTTTGAGAATTTAGCTGTAAGTTCCATTTCTCTTTGTAGTCTGACTTCCAAACCCTTGATCTGATCATTTTTGAATGTAATTATTCCCATCTGAATAAAAGTTATATTCTTCAGCTTGGCAACTTCATTCATCTTCTGATCCAACAATTTTTCTGAATCAGATGCAACCAACTTAAGAGTAACAATTTCCTTAGCCTGGTTTTTGACAAAGTTTCTGCTTCTCTTAAGTGCATGCAACATATCACCATATTCATCAATAAGTTGATGAACATCCCCTTCAGATTCTAAACCATCCACATCTCTTGATGCGGATGCTTCTGATTCTGATCCAGTATAATAGTCAGAAACTGATGAAAGGTTGTTTACCTTACTGGGACCAGGCTGATCCTGGCACTGATCTTCTTCAGATATAGCCATCAGCCCTTTGCAATGAAGATCAATCCCATTGATAGAATCTAGCATTTGCAAGAATTTTGTCTCCTCTGAATCCTCTTCAGTTGTAAACAGTCCAATATAGGCTTCAACTTTAGTCTCAGCTTCAAAATCTGATGATGAGGAATCAGTCCATCTTTTCCCCTTTTTACAACAAAGGATCCCTCCTTCTTGCCGTTGTTTTGCAGTTTCTTCTTGTCATTTGATTCCTTTCTTTTGTCAGGACAGTCAGCAACTACATGTCCAGGCCTGTTGCAACAATAACAAACAATCTTAGTAGAAGATAATTTACTAGGTTTAGTGCCATACTTGTCCTTTCTTGAAGATTTCCTTTTCTGATAATAATCATCCTTGGACTGTAAGGAGGATGGCTTGGATCTCCACTATTTTTTCTTTAAGAATCTTTGAAATTGCCTTGTGAAAGCAGTAAAGTCTTCATCAGAATTAAGGATGTCTGATATGTGATTGTCAAAATCTTCTAAGATGACTTCAGAAGCTTTCTTAGGAGGAGATGGATACATCCTCCTATCCTTCTTTGTAGCTTCTGTAACACCTCCCCTGTAGTGGACGTATAATATGGGTTCGGCCGGGGCCCCACAGCATACGAACGCCACAGCTTTAGTACTATAAGTTGATATAACTACCCAAACTCAAAACACTTGCACAACACAGCGGAAACAAACAGGACTAGAAGTTATCCACCACTAAAGAGTAAAACAAATGGCCTTAAGGCCTAACATCAAGTGTCTAAAAGAGACATAATACATCAATCATGAATGTGCTCAGCACTCCTAGTCTACCTCGGCATGCAAGCCGGACAAAAGAGTCTCAAACAAACATCATCATCAATGTAGTACTACAAAAGAGGGAAAAACACTTCATGGGCTTAGGCCTTTTTGGCCGGCGTGCTAGCTCCTGCATGTGATCCTTGCCCTGTAAAAATTATTAGTAACGTGGGTCAGCAAAGGCTGACCTCAAACTGTGTAACAACACATCTCCTCCCGGCCGCCCCTAACGGACCCCGAGGAACCCTCCAACCTGCAAGTCAGCACTTCATATGCAATAAAAATAGCTATAAACAGAAGAACATTAAAACAGGCTTGGATGTCTCAATCATCAAACATGTTCTCTATTGGTTGAGGATATAAAGAAAGGGCCTATTATGCAACATGAATGCAACACCCGGGCTTCACCCAAGGTACCCTACTGCGTATGCATCTAGCACAACATCACATCATTTGGGTACTCACATTTCCCCATTGGCATAAAGCCGCAAACACTAAGGGAGACACCTCTCCCTCAAACGGCGCACAGGCCGCCACAAGGAATTCTTGCCAAGGCCCCACCCGCTTGTGGGCTTAGCCCCGGGCTTGCCTGCACGCTCTGACGTCTCATGTCAGGATTCCAACAAACACAGACCGACCGATTCTAAAAAGCCTTGCTGGACCCCACCCGCTCATGGCCTCTTTGCCCGGGCTTGCCCCAAGCTTGGCATTCTCGTCAGTCTCACAGAAGGGGACTAGTCTCGCCGGGACACTCTCCACACATGACGCACATGTCACGGGATAGCCAGCCGACCACGGAGACATAGCCACGCCTTGGCACAACACAAACCAAGACTAAATACATCGTAATCCCTCTTTGTACTGCAGCGTTCCCGCGCACCATGAAAACCATCTCCAACTCGTGCGGAGCTAACCTTGTCCACCAAGGAAACCATCTCCAACTCATACGGAGCTAACCTTGTCCTTCAAGGAAACCATCTACCGCCACGAGGAGCTAACCTTGTCCGGGTTCGACTACACATACCTTTTCAAGCAAACGGGACAATAACCACCACAACACAAACGACATCTTGCCGCAACGGAAATCTCTACGAATCCCTAAGTTCGTATGCAACATCACCGAGTCGGACTAACGGTCGCGACTACGGCTTCACCCACCATGCCTAATCCACTAGCGAAGCGGATCTCTAATGCAAAATATGCCGGGGACGGACTCAATCAACCCGGAGGTTCCTCTTGAACCTTGGCAAACCAAAACCCCTCTCATTTGAGAGTTTGGTGCCCATAAATTAGAAAGAAAGAAAATACATGATGTTAAGACATGCATCCTAAGGACCGAGAGGAGAGATGTCGTTACCTTCCGACTCCTCTTCCTTGCCATGGCAAAATAGCCGGATGAAAATCTTCGCAACGATCTAAGCTTCGCGGATCCAGACTCGGTTCGCGATTTGGAGCTCCGAAACCCTTCCTACAGCCCAAGACCTTCTTCTTCTTCCTCCTTGCTCTAGCTTTTCTCAAGAACTTAGAAAGAGAAGACTTGGAAAACAATGAGGGTTTCCAACCCTAAAATCGGACTTAACTTCCCAAGAGATGGCCTGAACCGTTAGATCCCAAAACCAGAAAAAGAATGGCCGCGATTCGCCTGGAAAATAGAAAATCTGGGCCGAACACGGCCTGGCACACGCCCGTGTCCAGGGCCGTGTGCCTCATTCACCGTCTCAAATCGACGCGCCTGGAATCACACACGGGCATCCGACACGCCCGTGTTCAACCCGACACGCCCGTGTCCCCAGTGACATGGCCGTGTGGCCGGCCGTGTGCCTCCATCGACACGGCCCCGAAACCAACCCGAGAGGTGACACGGCCTGGGACACGCCCGTGTCCCAAGCCGTGTGCCAAGTCTCGACACCCGTCGATAGGCTTTGTGTCGACACCGCGGAAAAACGTCGAGCGAAGATCGTCGACCAAGCGGGACACGCCCTGTGACACGCCCGTGTCACAGGCCATGTGCCCCAATCTCGACACCCTGTCGAGCAAAAGTGTCGACACTTGGGACGAGTGTCGACACGGCCTCGACACGCCCTGCGACACGCCCGTGTCGCAGGCCATGTGCCCTACTCTCGATACTTTGTCGAGCGAAAGTGTCGACACTTGGGCCGAGTGTCGACACGGCCTCGACACGCCCTGCGACACGCCCGTGTCGCAGGCCGTGTGCCCCACTCTCGACACTTTGTCGAGCGAAAGTGTCGACACTTGGGCTGAGTGTCGACACGGCCTCGACACGCCCTGCGACACGCCCGTGTCGCAAGCCGTGTGCCTCCTGCCAGAAACCCAAAAACTTTTTCCAGAACTGCAGACTGAACCTCTTGCAAAACTGGCGTGTTACAACTCTCCCCCACTTAATAGAATTTCGTCCCGAAATTTCAAAACAAAAGGGCACAAAACTTAAATTGTACCTGACATGAAGAGTTCTGGATAATCTTCTAGCATGGCCTGTTCTCGTTCCCAAGAGAACTTCTCACGATCGCTGTTGTCCCATCGAACTTTTACGAGTTTGACTTCTTTATTCCGCAACTGCCGAGTCTCCGAATCCTCTATAGCAATTGGAAGGACTCGCGTCCTCAAGTCTTCCTAAATCGGCACCGATGCCAGCTCAATCACTACGCTAGCCTCTACCAAGGCCTTTCTCAAAACGGAGATGTTGAAGACGTCATGTAATCCACTCAAATCTGCGGACAACGCCAACCGATAAGCTGCTTCTCCTACCCGCTCAACAATTTCAAAAGGCCCCAAAAACCTTGGACTCAGCTTCTTGAGTCGGCGAACTCGTGAGACGCCTTTGAACGGCTTGACCTTCAAATAAACCCAATCACCAATTGCAAATTCCAACTTCCGGTGACGAGCATTAAAATATTTTGCTTGCCTGTCTTGCGCCACCTTCATACGCTCTTGGATGGTCCGTACCAACTCACAAGCGTCAACCACCGCATCCTTTCCCAACAGTTTGGTGTCTCCCGCCTCTGCCCAAGACATTGGCGTTCGACACCGCCTCCCATACAAAGCTTCGTATGTCGCCATCTTTATGCTTGCTTGAAAATTGTTATTGTACGCGAATTCTACCATGAAGAGGTGATCCTCCCACTTCTTGCCGAAATCAAGAACGCACATTCTCAACATATCCTCCATAGTACGGTTCGTTCTTTCAGTTTGCCCATTAGTTTGAGGATGGAACGCTGTACTGAACTTTAGCTTCGTGCCCAAGCTCTTCTGAACCAATCTCCAGTCCTTGGACGTAAATCGTCCATCGCGATCACTGACTATGCTTTTAGGAATTCCGTGCAGTCGCACAATGTTGCGAACATACAACTCCACCAGCTTCTCTACGCTGTCCTCTTTCCGATTTGGGATGAAGTGAGCCACCTTGGTTAGGCGATCCACGATCACCCAAATAGCATCATTGCCATGTTGCGATTTAGGCAAACCATGCACAAAGTCCATGGAGATGTCCTCAAATTTCCACTCAGAAATTGGAAGGGGCTTCAGGAACCCGCCCGGTTTCTGACATTCGGCCTTCACCAAGGCACATGTTTGGTAACGATTCACATACAAAGCTACATCTTGCTTCAACCCCGACCACCAAAAGGATTTCTTCATATCCAAGTACATCTTTGTACTGCCCGGGTGAATGGAGTATTTTGAGAAGTGAGCCTCAAACATCAACTCCTCACGGAGATTGCCAAACTGCGGTACACAAACCCTTCCATCCTTTCTCAAGATTCCATCAATCATCTCCCAGGCGCTGCTCTTGCCCTTTTGAGCCTCCAACACAAAAGGTTGAAACTCCACATCCAATCGAGTCGCTTCCCGAATACGATCGGACAAGTCGTTTTGCACTTCAATCCAGTTCAACCGAGCCTCGCTGGACTCGCCTCTTGCAACACATTCCAAACCAAGGGACTCCCATTCCCGTACCAACCGCTCATCATGGGCTTGGATCCAATTCCCTTGCCCCGAGTACTTCCTACTCAAGGCATCGGCCACCACATTGGCTTTACCTGGCGTATACTGAATCGCCACCTCGTAGTCTCCAAGAAACTCAAACCATCTGCGTTGCCGCATGTTCAAGTCCTTTTGGTCCAGAAGGTACTTCAGACTTTTGTGATCCGTGAAGATCTCCACCCTTGCGCCATACACATAGTGTCGCCATATTTTCAATGCGGAGATTACCGCCGCCAACTCCAAGTCATGGACGGGGTAATTCCTCTCATGAGGTTTCAGCTGTCTAGACCCAAAAGCTATCACCTTGCCATGCTGCACCAACACGCAACCCAAACCGCATCCCGATGCGTCACTGAAAATCTGAAATCCATCGGTCCCTTGCGGTAAACTCAGGATTGGAGCCATCATAAGCCTCTCCTTCAGGGCATAAAATGCTTGACCGCACTCTTGGGTCCACACAAACTTATGGTCTTTGCGAGTGAGTGAGGTGAGGGGTAGAGCTATCTTCGAGAAATTCTCCACGAATCTCCTATAGTACCCGGCTAGTCCAAGAAAACTTCGGACTTCCGCCACGGTCCCCAAGACCGGCCAATCTCTGATGGCCTCCACTTTCGCTGGATCCACTGCCACCCCATCACCACTAATCACGTGGCCCAAAAACGCCACCTTGGTTAACCAGAACTCGCACTTTGATAACTTTGCAAACAATTGGTTCTCCTTCAACACTTGCAGGACCACTCTCAAGTGGGTCTCATGCTCCACTTCAGACTTGGAGTACACCAAGATGTCATCAATGAAGACAACCACAAACGAATCCAAGTAATTCCGAAATACTCGATTCATCAGATCCATGAACACCGATGGTGCGTTCGTCAACCCGAACGACATCACCGTAAACTCAAAGTGTCCATACCTTGTACCAAAGGCAGTTTTGGGTATGTCCTCATCTCGAATTCGCAGTTGATAGTAGCCTGACTTCAAGTCCAGTTTCGAATATACCACTGACCCCACCAATTGGTCGAACAAATCGTCTATCCGAGGGATCGGATACTTATTCTTGACGGTCAATTTATTCAACTCTCGGTAGTCTATGCATAGGCGCATGCTGCCGTCTTTCTTCTTTACAAACAACATCGGTGCGCTCTACGGTGAGGAACTGGGTCTAATATACCCTTGCTACAACAGTTCATGTAACTGTACCTTAAGTTCCGCCAACTCCTTTGGTGCCATCCTAAAAGGAGGACGCGACACCGGTCTAGCCTCCGGCACTAACTCGATCGAAAAGTCGATCTCCCGCCGAGGAGGCGCTCCAGGAAGTTCATCCGGAAACACATCCTTGAACTCTGCCACAACGGGCACTTCCTCAATAGATAGCTGGGAGAGACGAACCTCCAACAATGCTACCAGCGCCACAGCACCCTGGTTAACCGCCCGCATCATTTGCATGGCCGTAATTAGGGAATGGGCTACTCCACAAAGGCCCACAAATTTGACTTCCGCTTGCCCCTTACTCTTTAGGGTCACTACCTTGGATAAACAGTCAATGATGGCGCGCTGCTCTGCAAGCCAGTCCATGCCCAAAATGACATCGAACTCTACTAATGGTAACACTGCTGCTTCCAAAACAAAGACAACTCCGTCTAGCTCCCAACAAATGCGCCCTTTAGCCCCGGTGGTCATAGATGACCCATTGGGCATGCGCACTTTCAGCTCTGCTCCCGACGAGAAAGACCCAACTCCTATTTTTCGGACGAAGCTCTCCGCAAGAAAGGAGTGCGATGCTCTCGTATCGAACAATACCCTAGCTTGGTATCCGGAAACTAACACGAAGCCTACAACAAGACATCTGACAAAAAGGGGGTCTAAAAGTATGAAGCACAAATGCAAACTTAAATTTTCTTCATACCTGTCACCACATCGGTTTGGCGGATCGCTTCTTGCTGTCCAAGGTTGTAAGCCCTTGGTTGCACCGGTTGGAACCGAGAAGCGCTCGACTCCGCCATCTTTCCTTACTCTGCAGCACTGGGGCCCGAGCGCACAGACTGCTCCTGCTTTGCATCTTGCCCCACTCCCCCTTGCTGACAAGCACGGGCTATGTGCCCAACCTTCCCGCAGTTGTAACACATCGGCGGTCCCCTAGAGTGAGAACCCCAGGCGTCCAAGTGCTCCTCTCACCCGATCTAGAAGTGCGAGGCTTCCTCCTCCACCTACTCCCATCAGACTTTACATGAGATTGGGAGGGTTTCCCTTCCCCATGCTTGGGAGTAAAACCCTTTCGACGCTGGGTTCGCTCCAGATCATTCTCCAAACTCCTGGCGGCTTCAACTAGCTCATTAAATCCCTCCCTCTTCATGGAGATGAGGGGCTGTCTCAGATTCTCCCTCAACCCTTGGTAGAAGAGGTTATCCATCTCTACATCATCCTCCATTGTCGTTCCCGCATAACGACCCAAATGGGTGAGCTCTTGTACGTACTCATCCACTGTCTTGTCTCGCTGCATTAGATGCAGAAACTGCCTCTACAGGGCTAACCGTGTTGAAACTGGAATATACCTCTTAAGAAAAGCGTCCCCAAACTCTTCCACTGACGGGGTGCGTCCCGGGAACTGGCGGCCGCTATGGCTCACCCACCACAACTTGACGTCTCCTTCCAACATGAACGCCGCATACTCGGATTTCTTCTCTTCCAGCATCTCTGCCGCCCTTAGCAGTTCTTGAATACGAACCCACCAATCCTCTGCATCCGTTGGCGTTCCAACACCCTTGAAAGACGGGGGATAGAAACTCAGGAAGTACTTCATGTGTCGGTCTCCATGTCCTACCACCACCCTTTCTGCCAAAGGCCCCACTCGCCTGGCTTCTCCGCCTGGTACGGCCGTCGCCGTGTCCGGTGTAGCAGGGGTTGCTACCTGGGCTGCAGCTGCCGCTTGCGCTGCCACCATCGCTTCTGCAAGCATACGGCAGAAGTCAACCGGGTTTACACCCGTGCCCAGAAGACCTGGAGCAGTGGCACTGCTCGCCGAGAGATCATCCCTTGCTCTTGAAGTGCCCGCCTCGTTGCTTGCACTCTTCAGGAAAACAAGAAGTAAGGGATTAGTCTCCAGTCTCAAGACTAAAACATAAGGACACTCACGGTCCCGCATTACTCTTATGAGGATAACTTCTCTACGCACTGACCTTGAATCTAACCTCGCTTTGATACCAAATTGTAACACCTCCCCTGTAGTGGACGTATAATATGGGTCCGGTCGGGGCCCCACAGCATACAAACGTCACAGCTTTAGTATTATAAGTTGATATAACTACCCAAACTCAAAACACTTGCACAACACAGCGGAAACAAACAGGACTAGAAGTTATCCACCACTAAAGAGTAAAACAAATGGCCTTAAGACCTAACATCAAGTGTCTAAAAGAGACATAATACATCAATCATGAATGTGCTCAGCACTCCTAGTCTACCTCGGCATGCAAGGCGGACAAAAGAGTCTCAAACAAACATCATCATCAATGTAGTACTACAAAAGAGGGAAAAACACTTCATGGGCTTAGGCCTTTTTGGCCGGCGTGCTAGCTCCTGCATGCGATCCTTGCCCTGTAAAAATTATTAGTAACGTGGGTCAGCAAAGGCTGACCTCAAACTGTGTAACAACACATCTCCTCCCAGCCGCCCATAACGGACCCCGGGGAACCCTCCAACCTGCAAGTCAGCACTTCATATGCAATAAAAATAGCTATAAACAGAAGAACATTAAAATAGGCTTGGATGTCTCAATCATCAAACATGTTCTCTATTGGTTGAGCATATAAAGAAAGGGCCTACTATGCAACATGAATGCAACACCCGGGCTTCACCCAAGGTACCCTACTGCGTATGCATCTAGCACAACATCACATAATTTGGGTACTCACATTTCCCCATTGGCATAAAGCTGCAAACACTAAGGGAGACACCTCTCTCTCAAACGGCGCACAGGTCGCCACAAGGAATTCTTGCCAAGGCCCCACCCGCTCGTGGGCTTAGCCCAGGGCTTGCCTGCAAGATCTGACATCTCATGTCAGGATTCGAACAAACACAGACCGACCGATTCTAAGAAGCCTTGCTGGACCCCACCCGCTCATGGCCTCTTTGCCCGGGCTTGTCCCAAGCTTGACATTCTCGTCAGTCTCACAGAAGGGGACTAGTCTCGCCGGGACACTCTCCACACATGACGCACATGTCACGGGATAACCAGCCGACCACGGAGACATAGCCACGCCTTGGCACAACACAAACCAAGACTAAATACATCGTAATCCCTCTTTGTACTGCAGCGTTCCCGCGCACCAAGGAAACCATCTCCAACTCGTGCGGAGCTAACCTTGTCCACCAAGGAAACCATATCCAACTCATACGGAGCTAACCTTGTCCTTCAAGGAAACCATCTACCGCCACGAGGAGCTAACCTTGTCCGGGTTCGACTACACGTACCTTTTCAAGCAAACGGGACAATCACCACCACAACACAAACGACATCTTGCCGCAACGGAAATCTCTATGAATCCCTAAGTTCGTATGCAACATCACCGAGTCGGACTAACGGTCGCGACTACGGCTTCACCCACCATGCCTAATCCACTAGTGAAGCGGATCTCTAATGCAAAATATACCGGGGACGGACTCAATCAACCCGGAGGTTCCTCTTGAACCTTGGCAAACCAAAACCCCTCTCATTTGAGAGTTTGGTGCCCATAAATTAGAAAGAAAGAAAATACATGATGCTAAGACATGCATCCTAAGGACCGAGAGGAGAGATGTCGTTACGTTCCGACTCCTCTTCCTTGTCATGGCAAAATAGCCGGATGGAAATCTTCGCAACGATCTAAGCTTCGCGGATCCGGACTCGGTTCGCGATTTGGAGCTCTGAAACCCTTCCTACAGCCCAAGACCTTCTTCTTCTTCCTCCTTGCTCTAGCTTTTCTCAAGAACTTAGAAAGAGAAGACTTGGAAAACAATGAGGGTTTGCAACCCTAAAATCGGACTTAACTTCCCAAGAGATGGCCTGAACCGTTAGATCCCAAAACCAGAAAAAGAATGGCCGCGATTCGCCTGGAAAATAAAAAATCTGGGCCGAACACGGCCTGGCACACGCCCGTGTCCAGGGCCGTGTGCCTCATTCGCCATCTCAAATCAACGCGCCTGGAATCGCACACGGGCATCCGACACGCCCGTGTTCAACCCGACATGCCTGTGTCCCCAGTGACAAGGCCGTGTGGCCGGCCGTGTGCCTCCATCGACACGGCCCCGAAACCAACCCGAGAGGTGACACGGCCTGGGACACGCCAGTGTCCCAAGCCGTGTGCCAAGTCTCGACACCCGTCGACAGGCTTTGTGTCGACACCGCGAAAAAATGTCGAGCGAAGATCGTCGACCAAGCGGGACACGCCCTGTGACATGCCCGTATCACAGGCTGTGTGCCCCAGTCTCGACACCCTGTCGAGCAAAAGTGTCGACACTTGGGACGAGTGTCGACACGGCCTCGACACGCCCTGCGACATGCCCGTGTCGCAGGCCGTGTGCCACACTCTCGACACTTTGTCGAGCGAAAGTATCGACACTTGGGCCGAGTGTCGACACGGCCTCGACACGCCCTGCGACACGCCCGTGTCGCAGGCCGTGTGCCCCACTCTCGACACTTTGTCAAGGGAAAGTGTCGACACTTGGGCCGAGTGTCTACACGGCCTCGACACGCCCCGCGACACGCCCGTGTCGTAGGCCGTGTGCCTCCTGCCAGAAACCCAAAATTTTTTTCCAGAACTGCAGACTGAACCTCTTGCAAAACTAGGGTGTTACAGCTTCAATCTTGAAGGCAACTGACTTCTCTCTGTATTCAGACTTATTGCTTTTCTCCTCGTCTTTTCTAGCAGTGAGTTGCATCTCATAGGATAATAGTTTTCCAAATAGAGTTGGTGGAGGTGTATCTGCAAGCCTGGCCACCTCTCTGATGGCACATATTTTAGTATCCCAGTCTTTGGTTAGAGATCTAAGAAACTTATCATTGAGCTCATATGTACTAAAAACTCTTCCATATGACATTAGCTCATTGACTATTTTGAAATACTTCTTGTAGCACTCAGTTATGCTGTCTGTTTTGGCTTGTCTAAAACTTTCATATTCTTGATTAAGTATAGACTTCCTGTCCTCTCTCACTTCTTCTGATCCCTCCATGTAGGCAATCAAGGTGTCTCACATCTCCTTGGAGGTTTTGCAGTGAATCAAGTTTTGGAATGTTGAGTCATCTATAACACTAACTATTATATTTTGTGCTCTCTTATCCATAGTAGCTAAGATGATCCTATCGTTTGTCATTTCAGAATAATCTTTTGGAGTCTTGAGATTTGCGTCAAGAACTGAGATTTTCATAGGAATGAATGACCCTTCTTTAACTATAATATAGGTTCTTGGGTCAGATGCTTCCATAAACAACCTGACTCTCTCTTTCCAAATACAAAAAATTTCTTTCCTACAGATAGGTAATTTCATGGATCCAAGTTCCTTGTGATTTTCTCCTGAACCTATTGTGTCTAAATATTAACTGCCTTTTAGATCAACTCAAACTGTTAAGTAAAATCTTGAGCAACCTGGCTCTGATACCACTTGAAAGAATTGGTTTCAAAATGTCCTAAACACATAGGGGGGGGGGGGGGTGAATAGGTTCAATTCTTTTTCTTAAGGCAGATAATCGTTTTACTGTTAGATCACAAATTATTCAGCACAGTACAGTTCACAGCATAGAATAAACAACACAGCAACACAGAAGACACACAGTTTTATAGTGGTTCCCCAAGTGATGGGTACATCCACTTTCCCCCTTCGCCTATCTAGCAGTGTACTAGATTCGACCTAACTTCCTTCTTCCTTCTCAGATCCGCAGATCTTACAACTCAGAACCTTGAAAGGTCCCTACAGCTCAGACTTCAGCAAGTCCTACAACTCAGATCCTCCCAGAGAATCCTACCTCAGAGTTAGTCCACACTCCTACAGCTCAGGCAATTAAGCCCTACCGCAGCCTCTTCCCAGGCCTACAACTCAGAGAATTAATCTCCTACCTCAGGAACTCAGTCCTACCTCAGCCTTTATAAATTTAGGCTTACAACTCAGGAGAATAATCCTCCTACACTCAGATCTGTAAAAGATCCTACAATAATTGAAAATAAAGAGAATAATTCCTTCACCTAGATAGAGAGTGAAATGGTGAAGGCTTCTTGATCAGTTCTTGATAGATCTGACCACTCTAGAATCAACCCGTCTTAGCTTCTTCAAAGCTTCTTGAATCTGAACAAAGTAAGGTTGATCTTCTTGAAGTTGGAGATGATTCTCAATCGAGCTTCTTCTTAATCAAATGTGGTTCTGATTTCTTCTTACAGATTGTTTAGGATCTGCCCTCTCTGGATGAAGACTTCTCTCCTTGTTGTTGGCTTTTTCTCTCCTTGGATTCTTCCAGCACTTGACTACTTATATCTGATGACAGAACACATCTTTATATCGGCTTCATCCGAGGTTACTGGCTGATCCGGTTCATAAGGACCGTCTGACAGCTCTGACAGAAACAATAGCTGTGTTGATCATGACCGCTGTCAAGTCTCCAGTCATCATATCTGATACTTCAATGAACTTCAGCTCAGCAGCAAAGTGTCGAGACAATACTGCAAATGTGTCGACAAAAATAGTTCATGTGTCGACACAATCTATGGTGATGTCGACACAACTTGCATAATGTCGACACAACACTTCTCTATCTTCTTGACATAGCTTCTGCAGAATGTGTCAACACAAGTCCTGTGTGTCGACACAATCACTTCTTGTCTTGACATAGTTGACTTCAACAAAAATTCTGGTGTGTGTCGACACAAGTCCTGTGCGTCGACACAGTTGTTGTTGACTGAGCTTTCTGTGTGTCGACACAAGTCCTGGGTGTCGACACAATCACTTCTTGTCTTGACATAGTTGACTTCAACAAAAATACTGGTGTGTGTCGACACAAGTCCTATGTGTCGACACAGTTATTGTTGACTGAGCTTTCTGTGTGTCGACACAAGTCCTGTGTGTCGACACAGTTGTTGTCGACAGAATCACTGTGTGTCGACATAAGTTCTATGTGTCGACACAGTTATTGTTGACTGAGCTTTCTGTGTTTTGACACAAGTCCTGTGTGTCGATACAGTTGTTGTCGATAGAATCTCTGTGTGTCGACACAAGTTCTGTGTGTCGACACAAACTGGCTCCTGGTGTCGACACAGCCTCTCTTGTGTGTCGATACAATGCTTCTCAAGTGTCGACACCTGTACTTAGAAAATTTTCTTTCATTTCCTTAACCTGCAGATGTAAACTCAACACCACATCAAATACACCTTGATGCATATCATTGAGTTAGGTGAGGATTTTCCAAATCTGGTACACATATTCCAATGTACCCAACACCTACACAAACACCTATAACATACATGATGTCTGACCTACTTATAGTAAGATATAGAAGGGAGACAATTATCCCTCTATATAAAGTTTCATTAACAGGTTTCCCTGCCTCATCTTTGCCTATAAGAATACTTGACCCCATGGGAGTTGTTGGATCCATAGTTGATTTGGGTTAGGTTCACTGACTTAGGATGTGACCCATCTTGTATAGCCAGGGTCAATTTGTGTCCTGGAGTCTAGGTTAAGTCCTTAGGCTCAAACTCCTCAGATGGACTAGCTTTCAACAAGACCCTCAGAGACTCCAGACTCACAAGTTTTTTCAAGACTAAGTAAAGTGAGTTCGACGTTCGTCAAACTCAGCTCTACGAAAGGAATTCTGCGCTCGACAATCGTGAGACAATTCTTAGTGCTGAGTTCGACGATCTATGTTCTCTGCTCGACGAAAATTCAGTTTCTACTTCAAGCCAAAGTCAGGAGAACATCAAAATTTTTCTAAGTCCATCTTCATGCTTCGGTCAACGAATTATATTCTGAGCTCGACGAACTTGGACCTCAAGCTCTCAGCTTCTCAGGTCGACGAAGTTAGCTTTTCAGGTCGACGAATGCTACTCTCTACTGAATGATTTCTGGACTCAGAGAATCAGTGTCGACACTTAGGGTTTGTGTCGACACCAGATAGTTTGTGTCAACATCAGGATTTCAGTCGACACTTATTTGTCTCGACACCAGGATTTCAGTCGACACCAGCTTCTGTCGATACCAGAGGATTTGTGTCGACACCAAGATCAATCTGTCGACACTAGCTTATGTCGACACAGCATTTCAGCAGATGCAGGATATTTTGTCCAAGTCCAAAACTTTTCTCAGGTCGACGAATTTGGTTCTCAGCTCGACGAATGAAGAATGTCTGTCCGATGAATGAAGTTTGTCTGGTCGACGAACTCTATCATGCTCAGCTCAACGAACTCAAGATCAGCTCGACTAAATCAAGTTCAGCTCGACGAATTGTGTTCTTTGTTCGACGAATCCAGATTAGGTTTTCTTCAATGTTCTCGTCCAGTTTCTTGGCGGTGATTCCTGAACATTTAATGCAAGATCTTCTCGGAATGTTACCGTTAGAACGCGCATTGACTATGGACGATTACATGCCATTTTTCTATGGGACAGTTAGGAAAGTCATTGATTGTTGATTCTTTCCAAGGCCGACTGTAATTACTGCTCGACATTCAAAAAGTTTTTGAATATCTTTTTCTTTTCTCAGTCAGTCAGAGACAAGAGAGATAGACAAGAAAACCAGTGACACAGTAAGAGAATACAATCAAGCAGAGTTCAAGAAACACAGTACAGAAAATACTAAACAGTTGCAGCAGAACAATCATTCTAAAATCTAAAGTTCTTGACTGCAATCAGCCTTGACCAGAGAACTCTCTCAAGAAGAAGAAGAAGAACAACTAATTTCAATCAAGAGTCTTCTTCTCTTTATTCACAGGATAACTTCAAAGGACAACAGTCAAACATTCTGTCAAAAGAAGTTCCTGAAGCAGTTCTGCTCCAGGCATTCTAGGTCACTGAAGGCCTATCACCCTGAAGCAGTGCTCCAACATTCCTGACCAATTCAAGACCTCAGGGGGAGCAACAGCTGGTACATCAATCCACAAGTCTTCTCTCTGACTATTGACAGAGAAGACACTATCACCCTCCCTCTCTCTCTCTCTAATTCATGTACAGGGTTTTAAATCCCTTCAAAATTATTCTGGTTGCAAGTCTCCTTCCAAAAGACTTGAGGGTTTGGTTTTTGGGGACCTGATCAAAACCCATTGGTGCCCAGGACACCTGATCAACTCATCCTGCAGTGGATTCCTACCTAGGGTGGTAGAAGAGTGGATGTACCCAGATTGGTTGGGGAACCACTATAGCTCCTTGTGTCTTCTGGTTGCTTGTTTTTCTTTTGTTTTCTGGCTGTGATCTGTGACTGCTCTGTGTTTAGATTTACTTTATGTTATTTGCTTCCCTGTTCACTTAGGAATACAACAAGAGTTGTAAAAAGTTTTTAGCAAGCATCATACTCTATTCACCCCCACCCCTCTAAAGTATATCAGATCTAACTTGCACTTTCAATTGGTATTAGAGGGAGGTTGGTTAAAAATACCACACCTTAGTGGTTGGACTGGCTAACACCTGAACCCAAAGATCCCTCCAGTTAGATCTGCTTGTTGTAAGTTTGTTATTAGGATCATTTATTCACAAAACATGGCCCAAAACAAAGATTATGCTAGCACCAGACCTCTAGTGTGCAATCTATCTAAGTTTGCACTTTGGAAAGCAAGGATTAGACTGTACATGAACTCTATTGATGAGGACATTTTCAATTCTGTTTTGACAGTGTGTCCAAGACCTCCAGAGAATACAAGTACAAGTGCTGTTCCACCTCCTTCAGGAACAGATGCTGAAATAAAGAAATGGAAATTGGCTGATGCAAAAGCTATGAACATTCTAGCCCAGACTATGTCTGATGAGATATTCCAAAAGGTAGCTGAATGCAACTCAGCAAAGGACATCTGGGACAAGCTATCTGAGATAGTCTCAGGATCTGCTGATGAGAGAAAAGACAGAAGATCTCACCTCATATCCCAATATGAGAATTTCAAGAAAGGAGAAGTTGAGTTAGTAGCAGACATGTATAATAGATTCAGTCTCATAGTCAATGAGCTGAAAACTTTGGACAAAGATATCTCATTGACTGAGCTAAATGATAAAATCCTAATGTGCTTCCCAAGCACTTGGGACTCAAGGATCTGACCAATCAAGGATGCCAGAAGTCTAAATAAGATCACAACTGAAGCTCTCTTAGGCAAGCTCAAGTCTTATGAGCTGCTCATCAAGAATAGAGAAGAAGAGCAGAATGCTGCCTCACCAGCTACAAGAAAGGAAAAATCAATAGCTTTCAAAGCCATTGAAGATCAGCCTAAAGACAAGGTCACATGCAATGAAGAGCTGCTAAGCCTACTGGCCAAAAGATTTTACAAAATGGCCAGGAAAGACTTCAGGAAAAAGTCTGCCAGAGGGCATGACAAGTCAAGGTATGATAAATCAAATAATAAAGAGATTATTTGTTTTGAATGCAGGAAACCAGGACACATGGTGTCTGACTGTCCAGAAAATCAATATAAGGACAAAAAGGACAGGAAAGAAAGAAGAAAAGACAAAGACCTCAGGAAGAACAGAAATGACAAACCATCCTCCAGCAAGAACAAACACACCAGGAAGGGGTTTGTTGCTGAAACTTGGAGTAAGACAGAAGAAGAATCTGAAACTTCTTCCAGCTCAAGTGATGATAAAGATGATGCTGGAGAGAAGGAATTCTGCATGATGGCTATCAATGCCTCACAACAGAATTTTGATGCAGAAGAGTCAGAATCTAAATCAGAGACTCAATCTGAAGAGGACCAGGTAATAGACTCATTTGATTTCAATTCCGAGGACTTCAAGTGTGAGTTTAAGGCACTTTGTTTAGATCTATTGAAATCTAAAAAAGAAATTATTTCTCTCAGAAATCAATTGTCTGAACACAGTACCTTAAAATAAGATAACCTCAAACTCTCTGAGGAGTTGGAGTGCTGTAGAGAGCAGATAGACTCACTGAAAAGTGAACTATCAGAGGCCAAGAAGTTTGAAGAATCCCTCAATGGGAGAAGTATCAAACTAATGGACATCACAAGCACAGTGAACTCAAGATTTAATAGTACAATGGGCTTGGGTGCTTCATCCAGCCAACCTATAGTATTATCAACCCCAATTAAATTTATCTCTGATAAAGAGAAGGGAGTTGTGGAGGTAGCTAGGAAGAATTCTGATCTACCAAAGAAAACCAAAGTTCAACAGAAATCGTCGAACGGAGCTAGACGATCGTCGAATGCAGATCAACGATCTCAGGCTAAATCATCGAACTCATGTCGACGATCTCTAAACCCTGAACTCTGCCATAGTCGATCTTCAAATGGAGCTCGACGATCTGACCCAAGATCGCCGAACTCAGCTCAAAGATCGTCGAACAGAGCTCAGAGTTTTGAAAACCTTTTTAAAGGCAAATCAAAGTTCAATCCTAGAGGTCCAACATCTCAAATATTTAACCCTTATACTGAATGGATAATACCTCCTAGGAGATATCATCCTGAAGGTTATAAGAGTCAACTAGAGGTGTCTTTTATTTCTGAATTCAAAGGTTATCAACGTAGGACCAAGGTAAACTGGGTCAAAAACAAGTAAATTGTTTTATGTGTAGGTGAAGTCCTATCCAACATCAAACCAGCAATGGTATCTGGATAGTGGGTGCACAAAGCACATGACAGGAAACAAGGACAATTTCACATCCTTCAAAGCCAAGCATGGACCCAAAGTCATATTTGGTGATTCAAACTTTGGACTGACAAAAGGATATGGTGCAGTCCAGATTGGCTCTGTCACATTCAAGAAAGTAGCCTATGTGGAAGGACTGAAGCACAACTTGATCAGTATCAGTCAACTATGTGATGAAGGCTACCAGCTGACTTTCAGCAAATCCCTATGCAAGATCAAATCAGAGGACAACACAACTGTATTGACAGGTAAATGGAAAGGTAACATCTATCTTGTAGATTTTATTTCAACTGAAGTAGATATTTGCTTGTTTAACTCTATTAGTAGACCTAATGAACTATGATATAAGAGACTAGGACATATAAACCTTAGAACCTGAAAGAAATAGTACCTAATCACCTAGAGGGGGGGGGGGGTGAATAGGTGACCTTAATCTTTTTAAACTTTTAGGCAGAATTAATCACAGAATTCACAGAACTTTAAACAGCATACACAGAATCAGTCACACACAGAGTACAAACAGTTTTATAGTGGTTCCCCAAGGTCTGGGTACATCCACTTTCCCCCTTCGCCTATCTAGTAGTGTACTAGATTCGGCCCAACTTCTTCACTATTACTCAGATCCTCAGATCTTACACTCAGAACCCCAAACAGGTTCCTACAACTCAGGCTCAAAGCCCTACCACTCAGTCTTCACTAGGACCTACACTCAACCTTCAACAAGGCCCACACTCAGCCCTCAACAAGGACTACACTCAGAGAAATGAATCTCCTACACTCAGGCACACAGGCCCTACCACTCAGCCTTTATAATTTCAGGCTTACAACTCAGATCCCTTAGGATCCTACAAGAAATTAAAATTACAAAGTGTATACCCACAACTCAGAATGAGAGAGAAGAGTTGACAGGTTTCTTGATGAGTTCTTGGAAGAACTTTGCTGAGATCAACCTCCCTTGGCTTTCTTCAAAGCTTCTTAAATTAGAACACAGTAGGGTTGAAACTCGATGCAGATGATCTTCAATCACTGCTGACTTAAGAATCAGATCTCAATCTGAAACTTTCTTCACATCCTGGTTCAATAGCTGTCCTCTTGGAAGGAGCTCTCTCTCCAACTTCTTAGATCTTCTGATCACTTCAATTGATTCTTCAATGAATTGCTTGATCGATTTCTTTGTTGATTTCAACACCTCATCTGTTGAAGGTATAAGCCTTTATATAGGCTTTCTTCATGGTGACCGGCTGATCCGGTTTCCAACGAACTTCTGACAGCTCTGACAGTTGCAGTAGACCGGCTGAAATGGCAGCTGTCAAGTCATCCAGTCACTTCTTGAATTTTCTGTAACTGTCTGAAAGTGTCGAGACAGACAGTCTTTAAGTGTCGAGACAGAGAGTCTTTAAGTGTCGACACAGATAGACTAAGTGTCGACACAAGTATACTAATTGTCGACACTAGCCTTCATGGTGTCGACACAACTCCTTGTGTTGTAGAAATTACTTCTCGACACAGCTACTTCAGAATGTGTCGACACTGATCCTGTGTGTCGACACAAGTCCTTCTTCTTTGATACTTAGTTGATTTCTTGTAAGTGTCGACACAACTCCTTTGTGTCGACACATCTTCTTGTGTTGATAATTGCTAAGTGTCGACACATCTCCTTGGTGTCGACACATGCCTTCTGTGTTGATACTTTTGATGAGTGTCGACACATCTCCTTTGTGTCGACACATTCTTTATGTGTTGAGACTTTGGCTGAGTGTCGACACATCTCCTTTGTGTCGACACATTCTTCATGTGTTGAGACTTTGGCTGAGTGTCGACATAGCCACCTAGTGTCGACACTTGTACTTGAACTTTGTTGAAGTTTTGCTGAGTGTCGACACAGCCTCCTAGTGTCGACACTTTTGATGTCGACAAAGTTCCTCTGGGTGTCGACACTGCTTCTAAGTGTCGACACAGCTTCTCTGGACATTTCTTCATTGTGTGTCGACACAGCCTGTATGTGTCGACACTTTTCTTCTGGTGCCGACTTTGCATTGCTGGTGTCGACACAATTACTCCAAGTGTCGACACTACTTCTCTAGGTGTCGACACAAGCCTTCTTAAGTGTCGACACTTTTCTTCTAGGTGTCGACACATGGACTTAGAAACTTTTAAGCTTTCCCTGCAATTACTTAACCTGCACACATAAATTCAAAGTACATCAAATACATCTTGATGTATATCAGTGAGTAGGGTGAGGCTTCTTCAAATCAGGTACATATTTTCCAATGTACCCAACAATCTCCCCCTATTTGGAGAAGTCATAACCCTTAGTCAATGATATATACTATACATAACAAATTCATAGTATGATGTAAAACAATATTAAATGACAGGGTAAGTAGATAAACATGTATAAACAAAACATGTATACACAAATATCTCAGAACACATATCACATTGTTCTAACAACTTCAACATTTTCATTATTCAAAAGTTTACAGAAAGTTGAAAAACAAATGATTACAAATTGTAAACTTAAGAAAATTCCTATCCTAAGGCTGCTCAGGCTCCTTGATCACAATGCCCTTTCCTGATTGTATCTTTGCTTGGACAGGAGCTTCAGTATCATCAGCAGCAGCAGGCTTCTTCCCTTTAAGATCTTTCTTTTTCAATTCTTCAGCCTTGATCTTCTGCCTTTCAAAATAATGATAAGGCTTTGGGAAGTACTTGCTAGGCTCCTGTGCAGTAGGAGGTAGCTTTCCCATCTTAGCCTTTCTTCTATATTGAACAATAGCCTCTTGCCTATTCTCATGCTTCCTCCACTACAGTTCAGAATACCACTTGCCTCTATCCTGGATATTGTCCTTGGTAGCCTTCCAAGCAGTCAAAATGATATTCCTGGAAGTGGGGCTCCATTGTTCAAAATCAGGCCTTAGTTCAGCTTGCTCTCTGAATCTTTTCTTAGACAATTGAGTCTCTTGTTCTTTTAGCAAAGCCTCCTGTTCTTTCAGTATTGCCTCTGGCACAGGCTGGACTACTTTCTCTATGATGACATTCTGATTTCCCTCAGGAGGACTGTACATAGTCTGGATCTCTTGATGTATCATGTCAAATTCTGGTGGAGGGTATATCACTTGAGCTACTTCAGCTTGCTCTCCTCCAAGGTATGCAGGATTGATTCCAGACTCTGCCACATTGTCATCATCACATAAGTGTGGATATCCAAGGGTGGCTCTGATGGAATTTGAAATCCATTTTGCATGATCAGAGCCTGCCTTGACTAATACCCTCTCCCCCTTTATGACTTCTCTTTCAATGTGATCCCTAAGATCATCTTTCTGAAACCTTATATGTGCATTCAGATAGTTTACTCCATCTTTATAGAAGAGTTTTAATCTTTGAAGCTTGTCAGTAATTGCCTTCTGAGAGTCTTCAATAGCAGTTTTAACAGCAGTTAGGCTCTCTTGCAATTGTTTGTCAAATTCAGCCTTGGCAATAGCACTTGCTGTAGTCTGTGCAGTAGCTAGAGTCTTCAATTGCATTATGGGAAGCAATGAGATTATCATTCATCCTTATCTGATTTTTCAGAATATAGCCTTGCTTCACTTCTAGCTCATCAAGTTTTGTCTTTATTTTTTCTTGATGTGTGGCCAGATAGAGTACTGCATTTCCTCCCTTATGGAAGCAGTCAGTCATTTCTTTCTTGTTCAGATTCATTTCAAATCTGATTGACTTGATGTCTTGGGCCAGATCAAACTGCAGTGACTTATGCCCTTCATCTACATATTTTTCCAGAGCTTGTCTTTGCTCATCCAGCTTAATTTGTAAAGCCACCATCAGTGAACTTTAATCAGTTGATGGGGCATGCCGTGGTGCAATTGTTTGCAGTGTTTTTTTTATATATCTGGCTCCTCCTCTTGAAGACTTGAAATTTCCTCTTCTTGGCTCTAACAGCCTCTTCATCTTCAGAAGCAGATGTGCTAGCTATATCTACTCTTTCCTTTGGGCTAGGAGGTAAATCCTTCCTAGGTAACTCCTCAGCATGCTGTTGCATCTCAGGTTCTTGTCTTGCTGTCTCTTCTTGAGACCTAACTTGCTCCCCCTGAAGATCTACCTACTCCCCTTCAACAGCTGCTTTTTCCACTTCAATGTCAGTCTGTATTAAGTCTGGGAACAGCTCATCCAGTGTAAACTCTTATTGAGGTTGACTTGGTGAATCTCTTTGCTCAGGAGCATCTAATACTTCTTTATCATCTACTGATGTGTCCTCCATGACAACATCCTGAGGTTGACTAAGAATCTGAGGTTGCTGATTAACATCAGATAATGTGTCAGTCATAACTTCATTCTCAATAGGGAAATCTAATTGGTTGATTTCAGTTATTACCTCAAGTATAGTTTGGGTAGCTTGTTCACTCTCTAAGGGAGTTGGCTCTTCCACAAGTAAAGGCTCCCCCTGGAGTGGATCCAGGTGAATTGGGCTAGCTGGTGGTAGCTCCCCCTACCTTGGTGCATCTTCTTGTCCTGCTGGAGACTGGCCAGCATTTCCAGTTTCTTCATCATCTGGAGTAAAAACAACTTGCTCTTCAGAGCTGCTTGAGGATTCTTGAGCCACAGGGGCTGTCTTCTTCTTCTTTTTCTGAGGTGTGTCCTTTACTGGAGATGGCTGTTCTTTGGTCAGTACTCTATCCCACATAGAGAAGATTATCAAATCCATTCTCCTCATGTGGTTAATCTTAGATCCAGCTGCTTGATTCATCACTTCTGGTATACTACCAGCTAGGTATAGACTTAGTATTCTCCTTAGATTGGGCTTCTTCATACTTTCTTTTATCTTCTTAAATACAACTGCTGACCAATCAGTATTAAGTTTGAAGATAATTCTTGTCATTAGACTAAACATATGAGCTGAAATCCTATCATGTCCTCCAGGCTTGCTCAGGATGACCTCGCCCGCAATCTCAGATAGAAACTTGCCTTGCATATTCATTCCCTTTCTATTTAACACATATCCTATCTTCAGGTTTGAGTCCAAACCACACCATGTCAATGCTTCTCTAGTCTTAGAAGTAGAAACATCTTCTTCTTCCTTAGTTCTTGGTAGTTGAAGTACCTTTCTTACACTTTTAGGAGAGACCTTCACCTTTTCACCATGAACTCTTGACTTAATCTTGAGTCCTGATTCATCTAGTGTTACTGCATTCAGAAACTCCAGGACCTCCTTCTTCCAGATCTTGATCAGTTCTGAAATAAGAAATTCTAACCCAGTCTCTGCTATTAGGGTTATCACGCCTTTGATCTTGGGTTCGGCATCATCAAATGCGTGTCGCACGAGTTCGTATCCTTCATTCACATTCTCTTCTAGCTTGGGCGCCATTAGGGTTTGCAGAAATTTGAATTTAGAGAAGAGAGGTGTCGACACACAAGTTTGGTCTCGAAACTTTGGTGAGCGTGTCGACAAACAATGGCGAAAACCTATTTATACCTTTCTAGAATCGAAGATGAAAGGGCGCATCAAAATACTTAAATTGTGTCGACACTGTTGAAAAGTGTCGACACTTACTTATAATGTCTCGACAATTATGTGTCGACACAAGTATAGTCGACAGAATATATGTGTCGACACTTGTATATGTGTCGACACCACTTAGCTCGACACTTAGTCGAGACTCTACTAAACTAATTTTGTGTAATGCCTAAGTGTCGACACCACTTTGGATGTGTCAACACCTACTCTGCATGTGTCGACACTAATTCTCTGAAGTGTCGACACTGACTTCCTAGATGTGTCGACACCATTTCTCTGAAATGTCGACACCACTTCTATGTATCGACACAGATAACTCTGTGTGTCGACACCATTTTACTTAGCCAATTTTGAAAACTTATTCTAAGTTTATCATCCCTAATTCAATTTTAAATTTATTGAATTTGGTTTCATCTAAGGGCTTAGTATACATATCAGCTAGCTGATTATCTGTATTAATATACTCTAGTGAAATATCTCCTTTTTCCATATGTTCTCTTAGAAAATGGTATTTTATTTCTATGTGCTTAGTCCTACTATGGGAGACAGGATTATTTGCAATAGAAATGGCACTAGTAGAATCAAAAAATAGAGGTGTTCTACTTACTTGAATACCATAATCTTCTAATTGATGTTGTATCCATAGAAGTTGAGCACAGCAACTTCCTGCAGCAACATACTCTGATTCTGCTGTGGAGATAGCCACACTTGTTTGTTTCTTGCTACTCCATGATATCAGCCTTCTACCTAGGAATTGACAGGTACCTGTTGTACTTTTCCTATCTTCCTTGCAGCCTGCAAAATCTGCATCTGAATAACCTGTCAGTTCAAACTCTCCATTCCTAGGGTACCAAAGTCCTAGATAAAGAGTGCCCTTAAGATATCTCAGAATTCTTTTGACTGATGTCAAATGAGATTCTTTAGGGCAAGCTTGGTAACTAGCACAGACACATGTAGCATACATGATATCTGGTCTACTTGTAATCAAATATAGTAGGGATCCAACTATCCCTCTATACAAGGTTTCATCTACAGGTTTCCCTGCATCATCTTTGCATAAAGACATAGTTGACCCCATAAGAGTTTTCATGGTAGTGGATGATTTCATACCATACTTCCTTATTAATTCTAGAGTGAACTTAGACTGGCATATGGATAAACCATTCTCAGTATGTCTAACTTGGAGACCCAAGAAGAACTTAAGTTCCCCCATACTGCTCATTTCAAATTGTCCTTGCATTAGTTTTGCAAACGTTTTGCAAAGACTACTTTCAGTAGACCCAAATATGATGTCATCTACATATATTTGGACTAGAATGATCTTGCCTCTGGATTCCCTAAGGAATAGAGTCTTGTCTATTTTCCCCCTTGTAAATTTATTCTCAATGAGGAAACTAGACAGGGTTTCATACCAAGCCCTAAGGGCTTGTTTTAACCCATACAAAGCCTTCCTAAGTCTATAAACATAATTAGGTTTAGTAGAATCAACAAAACCTGATGGCTGTTCCACATAGACTTCTTCCTTCAGATTTCCATTCAGAAAAGCTGACTTAACATCCATTTGGTATACTTTAAACCCTTGATAGGTTGCATAGGCCAAGAACATCCTTATTGCCTCCAGTCTGGCTACTGGAGCAAAGGTCTGATCAAAGTCAATACCTTCTTCCTGCCTATATCCTTTTGCAACCAGTCTTGCTTTGTTCTTTATAATAACTCCATGTTCATCCAACTTATTCCTAAAGATCCACTTAGTCCCAATAATGTTGTGGTCTTTTGGTTTTGGAACTAGCTCCCAGACATTGCATCTTTTGAACTTGTTCAGCTCCTCTTGCATAGCCTCAATCCAATGAGGGTCTAGGATGGCTTCTTCAAATTTCTTTGGCTCTACTTGGGATAGAAAACTGGAGTAGAGTACTGAACTTAGATTTCGGCTCTTTGTTTGTACCCCTTGTCTGAGATCACCAATAATTTGATTGGCTGGATGATCTTTTAGATTCCTATTTACTGGAGGCAGCCTGTCTTCAGGTTGTACACCTTCAACTTCTTCAACTTGTTGTACCCCTTGGTCTTCTTCTGCATCAGGTGCATCTAGTACTCCCCCTGGTCAACAGCCACTATCATTCACTTGCTGACTTGCAGTAGAACCTTCTTCAATAGTAAGCTTGTCCATCTTCTCAGTAACACCTGTGGAGCTGCAAATACTTCTAGACAATTCATTGCTAATGAGTCTAGCTTCATCAAAAACTACATGAACTGACTCTTCTACAACTTGAGTAGTCAAGTTGTAGACCCTATAAGCCTTACTGTTGTTGTTGTACCCAACAAAGATTCCCTCTTGGGATTTGACAGCAAACTTGGTTAAGTAAGACTTTCCATTGTTAAGTATATAACATTTACAACCAAAGATCCTGAAATAGGATAGATTTGGTTTTCTGCCCTTCACAATCTCATAGGGGGTCTTATTGTGGCTCTTGGTGATAGTAGCCCTATTGATTACATGACATGCAGTATTAACTGCCTCAGCCCAGAAATATCCTGGGAGAGATGTGTCACTCAATAGGGTTCTACCAGCCTCTATCAAGGTTCTATTTTTCCTTTCAGCAATACCATTTTGCTGAGGTGTTCTTGGTGAGGAAAATTCCTGAAATATCTCAAACTCTTCACATAGCTTTGTCATACTATCAGACTGGAATTCAGTACCATGGTCACTTCTTATTTTGACCACTGTACTGTCTAACTCATTTTGAATTTGTTTGACAAAACTATAAAATATACTAGGTGTTTCAGATTTTTGCCTTAGGAAGAATACCCAGGAAAACCTTGAATAATCATCTACAACCACAAATGTGTAGACCTTCCTACCTAGGCTGTGAACTGGCATAGGACCAAATAGATCCATATGCAAGAGGTATAAACACCTCACAGCATCTTTGTTCTCAATGCTATTAAAGGTGGATTTGGTCTGCTTGCCCTTTTGACAAGCTGAGCATATCCCAACCTTTATACACTTAACCTGAGGACCATTCCTCACTAACTCTTTACTAAAGAGTTGGCCAATTATCTTATAGTTAAGATGGGCTAGCCTCTTGTGCCATTTGACACAATGAGAGACTTTCACATCAGCTACAAGACACACAGGAGAAACATTATTCTCACACATAATGTCTAGACAATGGACATTTCTCTTCCTATAACCTGTCAAAATGATCTTTTGATCATTTGACCTCCTAATATGACAACAATCTTTGACAAATGAGATGTCATATCCTAAATCACTCAGCTGACTTATACTAATGAGGTTGTGTTTCAAACCTTTAACATAAGCCACTTGAGTAATTGTAATAAGGTTGCTAGAAATGTTACCAAAGCCTTTGATGATTCCTTTTTCAGAACCACCAAAGGTGACTTTAGGACCATCCTTGATTGGTGTATAGTCCTTTAGCAATCCCCTAGTTCCAGTCATGTGTCTGGAACATCCACTGTCCAAGTACCATATTGGGGCATGGTCACTTGGACTCACCTGCAAAACAGATTAGTTAACCTTAGAACCCAAAGAATTCTTGGGTACTTGGTGCTGGTTAGTTTGCCTCTTAACAAAACTACCTGTAGCTTTTCTAGCAGGCAGATTGCTACTCACCTTGGCACTTGAATTGTGCCAATAGTCTATGGCAAAGTGGCCTACCATGCCACAACAACAGCACTCAAATCTGTTGTACCTTTGTTTAGGTACAACCCTGGCTGTTTTATTTACATCAGGCTCCTTGTTGAGTACTGGGGCTTTGCCCTTAGACTTGGACTTTACAGTCCTGGCAGGTTTTGTAAACCCCAATCCAGTTTTACCCTTTTGATGTACAAATTCATCTATCAAAGGTAAAACAGATTTTTGTTTAGAAAACCTTGCTACTATATCTCTCTCCGTCTGAAGACTAATCTCCAGATTTCTGATTTGATCATGAAAGTGCGGCTAGATCTGATATACTCTAGAGGGGGGGGGGGGGTGAATAGAGTATATGGTGATTTTAAAACTTTTACAACTGCTATTGTATTTTAGGTGTGTGTATGTGTGTTCAGGGAAGCAAATAAAATAAACCAACAAGCAGCAATGGACTAATCACAGCACATTCACAGAGCAAGGCCAGAAAACAAAAGGAAAAGAAAGCAACCAGACGACACAAGAATTTTATAGTGGTTCCCCAAATCTGGGTAGTCCACTCTTCTACCACCCTGGTAGGAATCCACTGCAGGCAGGGGTTGATCAGGTGTCCTGGCACCAATGGGGTTTTGATCAGGTTCCCAAAAACCAAACCCTCAAGTCTTTTGGTGGGAGACTTGCAACCAGAATAATTTTGAAGGGAATTAAAACCCTGTACAGAGGTGGAGTGAGAGGGTGATGAGGTCTTCTCTTTCTCAAATCAAATGAGAAGACTTGTGGAATGTTGTTTAGCAGCTTTGCTCCCCCTGAGATGTAGAATGAATCAGGAAGAATACTGGAGTACTGCTTCAGGGTGATAGGTCTTCAAAGACCAAGATTTCCTGGTCCAGAGAAAGTCTTCAGGAACTTCTTGCAACTGATATGAATGTATTGTTTTGAAGTTCTCCTGAGTAAAAGCAGATGAAGAACACTCTTGATATTGATGTAATGTTCTTCCTCTTCTTCTTCTAGATCAATTTCTCTCTGGGCCAAGAATGAATTCTTTTTCTTGTGTTGTCTGAATCACTGTCTATCTTCTTCTTGTTGTCTAGTGTTGTCTGTTGTTCTGTCTGTATATCTTCTGGTGTCTGTATATCTCTGTCTGTCATAGAAAAACATTCGAATTTTGAATGTCGAGCAGTAATGGCAGACGGCCTGGAAAGGAAGCAGCAATTAATTATTTCCCCAACTGTTTCCATGGGAAAACGACATGTAATAACCCAGAATTAACTGCGCATCCTAACGGTAGTATACTGTGAAGAACTGCCATTAATTGTCCAGGAATCAGCGCCATGGAATGTGACGGGAATGGAAGAAGACCTAGTCTAGAATCGTCGACCGAAGAACGGAATTCGTCGAGCTGAGTCTTGAATTTGTCGAGCTAAGCTGAGTTCGTCGAGCTGAGCTGAGTTCGTCGAGCTGAGCTGAGTTCGTCGAGCTGACAGTCTTCATTCATTGAATAGACAATCTTCAATATCAGACAAACACTATTCGTTAAGCAGAGAACCAAATTCGTCGAGCTGAGAATAAACTTCGTCGACCTGAGAAAAGTTCTAGGCTTGGACGAAATACTCTGCATCTACTGAAATGCTGTGTCGACACAAATTGGTGTCGACAGATTGATCTTGGTGTCGACACAACTCCTCTGGTGTCGACAGATTGGTCTAGGTGTCGACACAAATCCTCTGGTGTCGACACAAGCTGGTGTCGACTGAAATCCTAGGTGTTTACACAAATCATCTAGTAGAGATTAGCATTCGTCGACTTGAGAAGCTGTGAACTTGAGGTCCAAGTTCATCGAGCTCAGAATATCATTCATCGACCGAAGTATGGAGCTGGGCTTAGAGAAATTTGAAGTAGTCCTGAGAAGCTTGAAGTAGAATCCGGTGTTCGTCGAGCAAAGAACAAGGTTCGTCGAGCTCAGCACTGCGAATTATCTCACGATCGTCGAGCGCACAACTTTCTTCGTCGAGCTGAGTTCGACGAACGTCGAACTCATTTCACTTAGTCTGAAAAACTGATAGATCTGAAGTTCCTGATGGTCTTGAAGAAGGATGGTGAGATAGAGGACTGTCCTAGACTCTAAGACACAAACTTGACCCAGACTATACATGATGGGTCACATCCTAAGTCAGTGAACCTAGCCCCAATCAACTAGGGATCCAACAATCTCCCCCTAGTTGGGTGAGGTCACTAACAAAAACTCCAAGCAAAGAACAAACAGAAAAACAAAACAAAATTAAGAGATATATCTAGCAGAGAGTTTACAACACATGTAACAGATATATATATACATACTGGTTTTGTTTTAATGCAAAATATAGACTGAAACAGAAGCAGAAATGAGAAGAAAACACAAAATTACTTCTCTGATTTCTTCTGTTTTGGCTTGACTTCTGCTGCTTTATCTCCTGGCTTCTTGAAAATGATTTCCCTATTGGGATCTGAAGCTTGAGCCTTGGTCATAGTCATGCCAGCTGCCCCTATGATGTTCAGTGAAGTGGCTCTGGGGACAACTGCTTCTGGGTGAAGATTCATGTACTCATCAACATTGAGTAGCTTGTTTGCTTTCCCAAATCTTTTTAGTTCATCTCTCCTGTACTGAGACATAGTAGTTAAGCCTGTTGTGTCCTTGCCTTCAGCTTGAGCTTTGTTGATTAGAGATAAGCCAATGATTTCTTGGAATCCATTCTGGCTGTGTTGGCTGTTTCTGGATCTTCAGGAGGAGAATAGGGCCTTTCAGCTTCATGTTTCTTAGATTCCTGGTGCTGCTGCTGTTGTTGTTGATGGTGTTGACTGCCTGAAGATGGTGGCCTTGGCTGACTGCCACAAGAGGATCTCCCTGTTTGTCTCTGATAGGTTTGAATAGGAGTAGATCTCTGAGAGCTAAAACCAGAGGCACCTGCTGCTGGAGGAGGAGGAGGAGGAGGATCCTTTCTGTATCTATGAACTGGGGGAGGAGAGTATCTCCTACTCCTATTCCTCTCTTTTTGCTGGTTCTTAGATAACCACATCCATGCAGGCATCCCTTTGTAAGGAGCAACATTATGCAGAATATAATATAGAGTGTCTGCAGTGGGATTAGGCTTGGGAGCAGGAGCAGGAGGAGCCTTCCTTTTCTTAGGGAGCAACTTCTTTCTCTTTTTAGCAGCCTCCTCATCTAATTCATCATCATCATCATCATCAGAATCAGAATTTGAACTCTGAGGGTTATCATACAAAGCATTCAGCTTCCTCAGAGTGGCATCAAGAATGATAAGAGGTTGTTCTTGAGGGGGAATAGAAGGTTCAGAGGGTAAGGGTTCAACAGCAGTAGAGACAGAACTTGCAGCTGCTGCCTTGTTCTCTTCCTCAATGTCTGCCAGAATGAGCTCATCCAGATCAGGCATGGGAGAATCATCCATGACAAAATCTGGGACAGGGCAGATGTCTGGAATAGACACAGGAGTTGGAACAACAGGAGCAGCAAAGGATGCACAAAGTTGTCTGGCAACTGCTGGACTTGCTGGAGAGGTATACTGGACAATAGCCAAATATGGCTTAGCAATCTCTACTGAAGGAAGCTTCATATACACAGGATCAAAGGTCTGAAGTATCTCAGATAGACTTACTGTGGGATTTATAAGGAAATCACCAGCGGTGGTTATTGAATCTACTGACTCATCAAAGATACTGTCGGTGTCCATGAATTGAATAAAATCAATTGCTGTATCTGTAACTGCAAGTGCATTAACAAGCACTGAATCAACTATATCTGTGGTATCTGTATCTGTATCAACTGTATTCACTTCTGTAGCTGCTGCACCAGCTTTATCATGGAGCATCTCCCCCTGCCTGGGTTCAGGAGAGCCTGGAGCCAGGCCCCTGAATGAAGAGGGGGCAGCAGAGAGGGCTGAGATTTGGGCAGATAAAGAAGCAATGGAATTCACCAGAGGTGTAATAGCCTCTGTGATGAGTGATTTAATAAGAGGAGTCAGAAGAGAGATGATGGAGGGAATGGTGGAAGAATCCATAGGTGGAGAGAGAATAGTAGAGGAGGAAGGAAGAATATGTGGAGGGGATAAGGGAGGGAGAACAGGTGGTGGTTCAGTGGGTATGGTGTAGGATGGAATAGTGGATAGGTGTGGTGGAAGAGGGGATTGAGGGGGTGAGGGAAGATGTGTTGCAGTGGGGGAAACTGGAGGTGTAGGGATATGTGTAAGATCAGGCGGTGGAGATTGATGTTGAGGTGGAGTCAATTGAGGCGCAGGAGGAGTGGGAAGAGATTTGGTAGGGGGAATGACCTCTTCAGAGTCAGGGTGGGGAGTGACCTTGACGGTCCTGGTGCTCTCAGAAGCCTTGATGGAGGAGGAACCCTTGGAGGGTTTGGAGATTGTCCTCTCCCATCGGCCAAACAAGGCGCAGGTGAGGCGCTTGCTGGCGTTGATGAATGTGGTCGGGGAGACCAGACATTCACTGGCCTTTTCCTGGAGGAAAATCCCCAGGATTCTGTCGTAGCAGACTTCCTGCTTGCTAGTTCTTTTCTTGATAAGGTCAAAGAAAACCATGCCCCAATCGACCCGTCGCTTGTTGAGCACTGCGCACATGATCAGGAATTGATGGCGAGTGATGTAGTCGTGTGCCGAGTGCTTGCCCATCAGAATTTTCCCTACAATGTCGGCCAAAAATTGATAAGCGGCTGAAAGTTGTTTCTTCAGAAGTTTATTAGGGTTGTTGCCGGAGAAACCCATGACTTTCAGCATATCAGCATATTCCTCAGCGTCCATTTCCAAGTTGTCTTCCCCATTGATCAGACCAAATATTTCAGAGAGTACTGCTGGGGACAGGGAAACGACAGTGTTTCCAATATTTCCTGTCAGATTTCCATCTTCAGAAATTGCGGCAGTGTACACCCGTTCTCTGATCTGGGTTGAGTGGAGCTTGATGCTGCGTGTCGTGAAGTCCTTGAGATGCAATTATTCAAGTAATTCAAGGATATACAGAAAAATTGTATCGGAATGTTGGAAGGACTCAAAGTCCATTGAGAATGCTGCATCAAACTTCATCACTGCAAGTGCTCCTGGAGGAATCGCCATTGATGACCTGCAAAGAAAATTACACAGAAAACGGCGATCAAGAGCAAAGGAACTGAAAGCGCGGGACGGAGGTCGAAGAAAACCTAGATATAAGATTTTCAGAATATGAATCGATAAGCTCCGTTCCATGAAAAAGAAGACAGATCTTCGAACTGAGATCGACGAAATAAGGTATAGGAGAGTAGTTCGTCTAACCCATTCAGAAGAATTGAAAACAGTTCGTCGAACTCCGTTCGACGACATGGTTTCTGAAACAAGGTTCGTCGATCTCCGGTCGACGACAATTGTTTCCACACAGAGAATTCGTCGATCTCCGTTCGACGAGAATCTATCGAACTTTCCCTAATTCGTCGAACTCCGTTCGACGAACTCTGGAAAATTCGTCGAATGCAGACAGAAATTAATTTAACTCTTCTCCACCAATCATTCCCAGTTGATTTATAAAGAACAGATGGATTTTCTCATCTAAAGGCTTGGTGAAGATATCTGCTCTCTGTAGATCAGTAGGAATGTGGATCAAGTTAATTTTCTTTTTGTCCACATTATCTCTAATGAAATGATGTCTTATTTCAATATGTTTAGTCCTAGAATGATGAACTGGATTCTGAGCTATAGTAATAGCACTTGTATTATCACAAAATAAGGTTGAATTATTTAAGTTGATATCATAATCTAGGAGTTGGTTTTGTATCCATAGCATCTGTGAACAGCAGCTGCCAGCAGGCATATACTCTGCCTCAGCAGTTGATGTAGACACAGATGTTTGCTTTTTGCAAAACCAGGAGACAAGTCTCATACCCAGGAACTGGCAAGTTCCAGAGGTACTTTTCCTGTCCACTCTACATCCAGCATAGTCAGCATCTGAGTATCCAATTAACTCAAATTCTGACTCTACAGGATACCAGAGTCCTAAACTAGGACAACTCTTTATGTATCTCGAAATCCTTTTTAGAAAAAATAAGATGAGATTCTTTTGGATTCACTTGGAATCTAGCACAAAGGCATGTGACAAACATTATGTCAGGCCTGCTGGTTGTTAAGTATAATAGGGATCCAACAATTGCCCTATAATGTTTTTGATCTACAGGTTTCCCTGCTACATCAGAATCCACAACAGCATTTGTAGCCATAGGTGTTTCATTCCTGAGGCATCACCCATCCCAAACTTTTTAATAAGCTCTTTAGCATACTTAGATTGGGAGAGGAAGATACCATCAGGGAGCTGCTTCACTTGGAGACCAAGGAAGTAGGAAAGCTCAACCATGCTACTCATCTCAAATTTGGAATGCATGAGGTCAGCAAACGTCTGGCACAATTTGGGATCAGTAGACCCAAAAATAATGTCATCCACATATATTTGTACCGATAAGATTTGGTCCTAATGAAGTCTAGTGAAAAGGGTTTTATCTATGGTTCCTCTTGTAAATTTATGCTCTAAAAGAAAGCTAGCTAGGGTCTCATACCAAGCTCTTGGAGCTTGCTTTAAACCATAGAGAGCTTTATGCAACTTGTAAATATAAGAGGGTTGAGTTAGAGAGATAAAACCTGGAGGTTGTTCTAGATAAACCTCTTCTTGAAGTACACCATTCAGAAAGGCACTCTTAACATCCATCTGGAATACCTTGAACTTTTTGTATGCTGCATAGGCTAGGAATATTCTAATAGCCTCCAACCTTGCAACAGGGGCAAAGGTTTGGTCATAGTCTATTCCTTCTTCTTGCCTATATCCTTGGGCAACCAGTCTAGCCTTGTTCCTTACTATGTTCCCTTCTGCATCTAATTTGTTCATATAAACCCATTTGGTTCCAACAACTGGGTAGTTATGGGGTCTTGGAACTAAATCCCAAACTCTACATCTCTCAAATTGAGTTAGTTCCTCTTGCATTGCAAGAATCCAGTGGGGATCTTGCTCAGCCTTATGGATGGTGAGAGGTTCAATTTGAGAGAGAAAACAGGCATGCATCAAGTCTTGATTGAGCTGATGTCTTGTCTGTACACCAACTGAAATGTCCAGAATCACTTGAGATCTGGGGTGATCTCTAAGTGTGAAAAGATCAGTTTGTGGAGTTGGTTGAGCAACAGCTTCTACAAATAATTCCTCTTGATGAATGGTACTGGCTGTTGATGGAAGTTCAGTTACTTCCTCTTAGATTTCTTCTTCACTATCTTCAGCAGCCTGTGGAGTGGGATGATTTGGAACCTCTTGGGTAAGGTTTAGTCCATCCATAGACTCACACAGTGGTGAAACCTGCAAAGGACTATTGATAGAAATGTCTTTCTCCTTATAAGACATGTTAGCTTCATCAAAAGACACATGGACAGATTCTTCAATTTTAAGGGATGATTTATTGAAAACCCTATAGGCCTTGCTTACTTGGGAATATCCTAGAAAAATCCCTTCTTCAGCCTTAGCCTCAAATTTTCTGATGTATCTTTTGTTATTAGTGTGGATGTAACATATGCAACCAAAAACTTTAAAGTAAGTGATTTTAGGTTTCTTTTCTTTAAGTAATTCATAGGGGGTCTTGTGTTTTAGTTTATGTATAAGACATCTGTTCAGGACATAGTTAGCCGTGTTTACAACTTCTGCCCAAAAGGATAGAGGCATGTAGGCATCTGCTAACAATGTACCTGCAGCTTCAATGAGTGTCCTATTTTTCCTTTCAGCAACCCCATTTTGTTGGGGAGTTCTAGGAGCTGAGAAGCACTGCCTGATACCTTCTTTCTCACAGAACTCATGCATAAGAAGAGACTCAAACTCTGTGCCATGATCACTTCTGATCAATGCAACATGAGTAGAGAACTCAATCTGTATGGTCCTGAGAAAATCTGTAAGAACTTTGAATGTATCTGACTTAGCTCTCAGGAAGGCTACCCAACTAAATCTGGAGAAATCATCAACAATAACTAAGGTGTAAGAGTTCCCTCCTAGGCTTTGTACTGCAATGGGTCCAAAAAGATCCACATGAAGTAGATACAATATCCTAGGTGAATCACTTTTATTAATGGATTTGAAGCTAGTTTTAGTTTGCTTGCCTAGTTGACAAGCCCTGCATAGGCTTTCCTTCTTGTAGGGACCAGAAGGTAAACCTCTAACAAGGTTGTCTTTAGATAACCTAGATATGTTTTATTAAGGTTTACATGTCCTAGCCTTTTGTGCCATAACTCATTTTGGTTACTAGTGATATTGAGTAAACAAATATCAGTTGTGGCAGAAATGAAATCTACTAAATATATGTTTCCTTGTCTAAGTCCAATTAAAACAGTTTGGTTTTTATCATTTATAATAGAGCAAGAGGTGGAGTTGAAATGTACCTGATAACCTTCATCACATAATTGACTTATGGATATAAGGTTATGTTTAAGTCCTCTTACATATGTCACCTTTTTGAAGGTCACTGCTCCAATGCTTACTCTTCAATACCCTTCTGACTAACCACTCTTTGAGTCTCCAAATATCACCTTTGGTCCTAGCTTGGACTTATAGTTGGAGAGATTTGCTTTGCTGCCAGTCATGTGCTTGGAGCAGCCACTGTCCAGGTACCATGTCTGACTTAGCCTTGGACAGTTCTTCACCTGTACCTGATCAGCCTCTGAGTCTGAGGCACCTTCATCTTCAGAATCCTCTTCTGATCCACAGTTGCTTCTGGAGGCATCTATTGCCATTAGGCACACCTCCTTGGATCTGGCTTCTTCCTCTTCTTCACTGGAGCTAGAGGAGGATGTTTCCTCTTCTGTGTCACTACAGGACTCAGCAACAAATCCTTTGTCCTTCCTTTTATACTTGTTGGAGGAGGGTCTGCTGCTTTGTTTTCTTCTGGAATCCTTGTCGCTGCCCTTGTCCTTTTTCTGATTCTCTGGGCATTTTGAAATATAGTGCCCTAACTTTCTGCATCCAAAACACACAACCTCCTTAGTTGGTGTCTTGTCATATTTGAGTTTATCATCCTGCCTGGATGATTTTCTTCTAAAGTCCTTTCTTGCCATTTTGTAGAATCTTTTGGCAAAAAAGCTCATTAACTCTTCATTGGAGGTAGATGTTTCTCTGTCTTCAGAAGCTTTGAGGGCCAAGCTGTGCTCCTTCCTAATTGGGGTAGTTGCCTTCTGTTCTGCTGCCTCTCTTGATTTGACTAACTGCTCATATGACTTCAGCTTGCCTAGCAGAGATTCTGTTGAGATCTCATTGAGGCTTCTGGCTTCTTTGATTAGCCAGATTCTGGAGTCCCATGAATTGGGGAAACACATCAATATCTTGTCATTCACCTCAGTTAAGGTGATGTCCTTGTCAAGAGTCTTGAGTTCACTGATGATTGAACTTAATCTATTGTACATCTCAGCCACTGATTCTGTCTCATCCTTTTTGAAATTCTCATAGAGAGAAATGAGACTGTATCTCCTATCCTTTCTTTCATCAGCTGAGCCTGCTACCATTTGATTGAGAGAGTACCAAATGGCCTTGGCTGAGGTGCACTCAGCCACCTTCTGAAATATGTCATCTGATATTGTTTGGGCCAGAATATTCATAGCCTTTGCATCAGACATCTTGGCTTTCTTATAGGCTTCAGTATTGTCTGGCGGTGGTACTGCACTCAGATTAGTTGATGTGCTGGCAAAAGTTGTAGGAGCTGGAGGAACACCTGTTGAAATGACAGAGAAAATATCCTCATCAATGGAGTTCATATATAATCTGATTCTTGCCCTCCAGATGGCAAACTTATTAAGATTGCACACTGGAGGTCTGATGCTTGTATAATCCTTATTTTGGGCCATGTCTGTGATAAGGATAAGTCCAATAACAGAATAGAAAAGAAAAGAGATCGAACCAAGGGATCTTTGGGTTCAGGTGTTAGCCTGTACAACCAATCAGGTATGGTATGTTTAACCAACCTGGCTCTGATACCAATTGAAAGTGCGGTTATATCTGATATACTCTAGAGGGGGGGGGGGGGGTGAATAGAGTATATGGTGATTTTAAAACTTTTACAACTGCTGTTGTATTTTAGGTGTGTGTATGTGTGTTCAGGGAAGCAAATAAAATAAACCAACAAGCAGCAATGGACTAATCACAGCACATTCATAGAGCAAGGCCAGAAAACAAAAGGAAAAGAAAGCAACCAGACGACACAAGAATTTTATAGTGGTTTCCCAAATCTGGGTAGTCCACTCTTCTACCACCCTGGTAGGAATCCACTGCAGGAAGGGGTTGATCAGGTGTCCTGACACCAATGGGGTTTTGATCAGGTTCCCAAAAACCAAACCCTCAAGTCTTTTGGTGGGAGACTTGCAACCAGAATAATTTTGAAGGGAATTAAAACCCTGAACAGAGGTGGAGTGAGAGGGTGATGAGGTCTTCTCTTTATCAAATCAAATGAGAAGACTTGTGGAATGTTGTTTAGCAGCTTTGCTCCCCCTGAGATATAGAATGGATCAGGAAGAATACTGGAGCACTGCTTCAGGGTGATAGGTCTTCAAAGACCCAGATTTCCTGGTCCAGAGAAAGTCTTCAGGAACTTCTTGCAACTGGTATGAATGTATTGTTTTGAAGTTCTCCTGAGTAAAAGCAGATGAAGAAGACTCTTGATATTGATGTAATGTTCTTCCTCTTCTTCTTCTAGATCAATTTCTCTCTGGGGCCAAGAATGAATTCTTTTTCTTGTGTTGTCTGAATCACTATCTATCTTCTTCTTGTTGTCTGGTGTTGTCTATTGTTCTGTCTGTATATCTTCTGGTGTCTGTATATCTCTGTCTGTCATAGAAAAACATTCGAATTTTGAATGTCGAGCAGTAAAGGCAGACGGCCTACAAAGGAAGCAGCAATTAATTATTTCTCCAACTGTTTCCATGGGAAAACGACATGTAATAACCCAGAATTAACTACGCATCCTAACGGTAGTATACTGTGAAGAACTGCCATTAATTGTCCAGGAATCAGTGCCATGGAATGAGACGGGAACGGAAGAAGACCTAGTCTGGAATCGTCGACCAAAGAATAGAATTCGTCGAGCTGAGTCTTGAATTTGTCGAGCTAAGCTGAGTTTATCGAGCTGAGCTGAGTTCGTCGAGCTGAGCTGAGTTCGTCGAGCTGACAGTCTTTATTCGTTGAATAGACAATCTTCAATATCAGACAAACACTATTCGTTCAGCAGAGAAACAAATTCATCGAGCTGAGAATAAACTTCGTCGACCTGAGAAAAGTTCTGGGCTTGGACGAAATACTCTGCATCTACTGAAATGCTGTGTCGACACAAATTGGTGTTGACAGATTGATCTTGGTGTCGATACAGCTCCTCTGGTGTCGACAGATTGGTCTAGGTGTCGACACAAATCCTCTGGTGTCGACACAAGCTAGTGTCGACTGAAATCCTAGGTGTCGACACAAATCGTCTAGTAGAGATTAGCATTCGTCGAATTGAGAAGCTGTGAACTTGAGGTCCAAGTTCGTCGAGCTCAGAATATAATTCGTCGACCGAAGTATGGAGCTGGGCTTAGAGAAATTTGAAGTAGTCCTGAGAAGCTTGAAGTAGAATCCGGTGTTCGTCGAGCTCAGCACTGCGAATTGTCTCACGATCGTCGAGCGCACAACTTCCTTCGTCGAGCTGAGTTCGACGAACGTCGAACTCATTTCACTTAGTCTGAAAAACTGATAGATCTGAAGTTCCTGATGGTCTTGAAGAAGGCTGGTCCATCTGAACTTGAGATAGAGGACTGTCCTAGACTCTAAGACACAAACTTGACCCAGACTATACATGATGGGTCACATCCTAAGTCAGTGAACCTAGCCCAAATCAACTAGGGATCCAACAGATCATTCTTGAATGTAATAGTCCCCATCTGAATAACAGTAATGTTCTTCAGCCTTGCTATTTCATTCAGTTTCTGATCAAGCAACTTATCAAAATCTGTTGCAGCCACTTTGAGATTAGCAATCTCCTTAGCCTGACTCTTGGCCAAGGATTTGTTGTTCTTCAAAGCTTGCAACACTACCCTATATTCATCAATTAATTGATGAATGTCTCCTTCAGATTCAGATCCACTAACATCACTTGATGCTGATGTATCTGAATCTGACTCAGTACTAGAAATTGAACTAACAGAACAATTTTTTACCTGACTTGGTCCAGGCTGATTCTGGATTTTGTCTCCTTCTGATAAGGCCATCAGTCCCTGGCACTGATTGTCCTCATGCTCATATATATAGTACATTAACTGGATGAACTCCTCTTTCTCTTCTTCAGCAAACAGTCCAATATAAGCTTCAGCTTCTGAATCAGTTTCTGAAGAAGACATATCAGACAGACTTTTATCCTTCTTAGCAACAAAGGATCTTTCCTTTTTGCCCTTGATCTGAGTCTTCTTCTTATCAGTTGACTCTTTCCTCTTCTCTGGACAGTCATTAACAACATGTCCCTGTCTGTTACAACAATAACAAACTATCTTTGAAGATGTAGTTTTACTTTACTTGGGCTTTCTCCTGTCATTCTTTGATGACTTCTGTGAAGTGGATGGCTTAGACCTCCACTATTTCTTCTTAAGAAACTTCTGAAAATGTCTAGTGAAAGCTTCAAAATCTTCATCACTCTCACTGCTTTCAGAATTCTAGCTTTCTGACTCATCTGTCTCAGTCTCAGCAACTTTTGGAGGTGGAGATAGAGACTTACTTTTATATTTCCTAGTGGCTTCTGTCTTGAAAGCCACAGCTCTTTTTTTGTGCTCAACTCTGGAAGTCTACTCTTCCTCCTTCCTTACCATTAACTGCATCTCATAGGATAACAGTTTTCCAAACAATGTTGGAGGATGAATGTCTGCAAATTTGGCCATTTCCCTTATGACACAAATCTTGGTATCCCAGTCCTTAGTCAGGGATCTCAAGAACTTATCATTCAATTCATAGTTGCTGAACTCTCTTCCACAAGACATCAACTCATTGACAATCCTATAGAATTTCTTGTAGCACTCAGTTATGCTATCAGACCTTCCTTGTCTGAAGCTTTCATATTCTTGATTCAATAAAGACTTCCTGTCTTGTCTTACCTCTTCTGAACCTTCCATATAGACTATCAGTGTATCCCACATTTCCTTTGATGTTTTACAGTGTATCAAATTCTGAAATGTGGCATCATCTATTGCACTTACAATAATATTCTGAGCCCTCTTGTCCATGGTGGCCAAAATTATTTCATCCTTATTCATTTCAGAATAGTCTTTTGGAGTTCTCTGATTTGCATCTAAAATAAATACTTTCATTGGCACATATGGACCTTCTTTGACCGTGATATAGATTCTAGGGTCAGAGGCTTCCATAAATAGTCTAACCCTTTCTTTCCAAATTCCAAAGATCTCCTTTCTACAGATTGACAACTTCATAGATCCTAGTTCTTTGTGATTCTCTGTTGAACCCATTTTCTTGATTTTCTTGATTATGCTGAGTCTGCCTACAGGATCTTTTACTCAGACTGTTATGTCCTTTTTGAGGAACCTCGCTTTGATACCACTTGAAAGAAATAGTACCTAATCACCTAGAGGGGGGGGGGGGTGAATAAGTGACCTTAATCTTTTTAAACTTTTAGGCATTATTAATCACAGAATTCACAGAACTTTAAACAGCATACACAGAATCAGTCACACATAGAGTACACACAGTTTTATAGTGGTTCCCCAAGGTCTGGGTACATCCACTTTCCCCCTTCGCCTATCTAGTAGTGTACTAGATTCGGCCCAACTTCTCCACTATTCCTCAGATCCTCAGATCTTACACTCAGAACCCCAAACAGGTTCCTACAACTCAGGCTCAAAGCCCTACCACTCAGTCTTCACCAAGACCTACACTCAGCCTTCAACAAGGCCTACACTCAGCCCTCAACAAGGCCTACACTCAGAGAAATGAATCTCCTACACTCAGGAACACAGGCCCTACCACTCAGCCTTTATAATTTCAGGCTTACAACTCAGATCCCTTAGGATCCTACAAGAAATTAAAATTACAAAGTGTATACCCACAACTCAGAATGAGAGAGAAGAGTTGACAGGTTTCTTGATGAGTTCTTGGAAGAACTTTGCTGAGATCAACCTCCCTTGGCTTTCTTCAAAGCTTCTTGAATTAGAACACAGTAGGGTTGAAACTCTATGCAGATGATCTTCAATCACTGCTGACTTAAGAATCAGATCTCAATCTGAAACTTTCTTCACAGCCTGGTTCAACATCTGTCTTCTTAGAAGGAGCTCTCTCTCTCCAACTTCTTAGATCTTCTGATCACTTTTATTGATTCTTCAATGAATTGCTTGATCGATTTCTTTGTTGATTTCAACACCTCATCTTTTGAAGGTATAAGCCTTTATATAGGCTTTCTTCATGGTGATCGGCTGATCCGGTTTCCAACGAACTTCTGACAGCTCTGACAGTTTCAGTAGACCGGCTGGAATGGCAACTGTCAAGTCATCCAGTCACTTCTTGAATTTTTTGTAACTGTCTGAAAGTGTCGAGACAGACAGTCTTTAAGTGTCGACACAGATAGACTAAGTGTCGACACAAGTAGACTAAGTGTCGACACTAGCCTTCATGGTGTCGACATAACTACTTGTGTTGTAGAAATTACTTCTCGACACAGCTACTTCAGAATGTGTCGACACTGATCCTGTGTGTCGACACAAGTCCTTCTTCTTTGATACTTAGTTGATTTCTTGTAAGTGTTGACACAACTCCTTTGTGTCGACACATCTTCTTGTGTTGATACTTGCTAAGTGTCGACACATCTCCTTGGTGTCGACACATGCCTTCTGTGTTCATACTTTTGCTGAGTGTCGACACATCTCCTTTATGTCGACACATTCTTTATGTGTTGAGACTTTGGCTGAGTGTCGACACATCTCCTTTATGTCGACACATTCTTCATGTGTTGAGACTTTGGCTGAGTGTCGACATAGCCTCCTAGTGTCGACACTTGTACTTGAACTTTGTTGAAGTTTTGCTGAGTGTCGACACAGCCTCCTTGTATCGACACTTTTGATGTCAACAAAGTTCCTCTGGGTGTCGACACTGCTTCTAAGTGTCGACATAACTTCTCTGGACATTTCTTCATTGTTTGTCGACACAGCCTGTATGTGTCGACACTTTCCTTCTGGTGTCGACTCTGCATTCCTGGTGTCGACACAATTACTCCAAGTGTCGACACTGCTTCTCTAGGTGTCGACACAAGCCTTCTTAAGTGTCGACACTTTTCTTCTAGGTGTCGACACATGGACTTAGAAACTTTTAAGCTTTCCCTGCAATTACTTAACCTACACACATAAACTCAAAGTACATCAAATACATCTTGATGTATATCATTGAGTACGGTGAGGCTTCTTCAAATCAGGTACATATTTTCCAATGTACCCAACAGAACCATTGCTAGGCAATCCAAGGACAACCTTATTAGAGGACTACCTTCTGGCCCCTACAAGAAGGAAGGGCTTTGCAGGGCTTGTCAATTAGGAAAGCAAATCAAAAATAGTTTCAAGTCACTTAATAAGAGTGATTCACCTAAGATTTTGTATCTGTTACACATGGATCTTTTTGCACCCATTACAGTACAAAGCTTAGGAGGGAAATCTTATACTTTAGTGGTTGTAGATGACTTTTCTAGATTCACATGGGTGTTCTTTCTGAGGAAGAAGTCTGATAACTTTAAGTGTTCGACAGAGTTTCTCAAATGCATATAGACTGAGTTCAACACTCATATTGCCCTGATCAGAAGTGATCATGGGACAGAGTTTGATTCTCTTCTTATGCAAGAGTTCTGTCAAAGTGAAGGGATCATGCATACTTTCTCAGCTCCTAGAACTCCTCAACAAAATGGGGTAGCTGAAAGGAAAAATAGAACCATTATTGAATCTGCCACTATATTGTTGTCAGATGCTCACCTTCCTCTATCCTTTTGGGCAGAGGAAGTGAACACCTCCAACTATGTGTTGAATAGAAGTTTAATATATAAACTGAAGGGCAAGACTCCCTATGAATTACTCAAAAGGAAAGAAACCTAAAGTAGACTATTTTAGAATCTTTGGTTGTATTTGCTACATTCACAATAATGACAAGAGATACATAGCAAAATTTCAAGCTAAAGCTGATGAAGGAGTGTTTCTGCGATACTCCATGGTCAGTAAAGCTTATAGGATTTATAATAAATCAACTCTTAAAATTGAAGAATCTGTTCATGTATCTTTTGATGAGACTAACATGTCATATAAGGAGAAAGAAATTTCTACCATAAGCTCTTTGCAGGTTTCACCATTGTGTGAGTCTATGGATGGACTAAACCTTACCCAAGAGGTACCACACCATCCCACTCCACAGGATGCTGAAGATAGTGATGAGGAAAGTCAAGAGGAAGTGACTGAACTTCCCTCAACAGTTAGTATCATTCCCCAAGAGGAATTAAATACTGAAGCTGTTGCTCAACCAACTCCACCAACTGATCTTGTCACACTTCGAGATCACCCCAGATATCAAGTGATTGGAGACATCTCAGTAGGTGTACAGGCAAGTCATCAACTAAACCAAGACTTGATGCATGCCTGTTTTCTCTCTCAAATTGAACCTCTCACCATACATGAGGCAGAGCAAGATCCCCACTAAATCATTGCAATGTAAGAGGAACTCAATCAGTTTGAGAGATGTAGAGTGTGGGATTTGGTTCCAAGAACCCATAACTACCCAGTTATTGGAACTAAATGGGTCTACAGGAACAAGTTGGATGCTCAAGGCAACATAGTGAGGAACAAGGCTAGGCTTGTTGCTCAAGGCTACAGACAAGAGGAAGGAATAAACTATGACCAAACCTTTGCCCCTGTTGCAAGGTTAGAGGCCATTAGGATATTCCTTGCCTATGCAGCTTACAAGAGATTCAAGGTCTACCAGATGGATGTCAAAAGTGCATTTCTGAATGGAGTGCTTCAAGAAGAGGTTTATGTGGAATAACCTCCAGGTTTTATCTCCCTACTCAACCCTCTTTTGTTTTTAAATTGCATAAAGCTCTCTATGGTTTAAAGCAAGCTCCAAGAGCTTGGTGTGAGACCCTAGCAAGCTTTCTTTTAGAGCATGAATTTACAAGAGGAACCATAGATAAAACACTTTTCACTAGACATCATAAGGACCAAACCTTGTTAGTACAAATATATGTGGATGACATTATTTTTGGGTCCACTAATCTCAAATTATGCAAGAGGTTTGCTGACCTCATGCATTCTAAAATTGAGATGAGTAGCATGGGTGAGCTTTCCTACTTCCTTGGTATCCAAGTGAAGCAGCTCCCAGATGGTATCTTCCTCTCCCAAGCTAAGTATGCTAAACAACTTATTAAAAAGTTTGGGATGGGTGATGCTTCAGGGATGAAAACCCCTATGGCTACAAATGCTGTTGTGGATTCTGATGCAGCAGGGAAACCAGTGGATCAGAAAAATTATAGGGCAATTGTTGGATCCCTATTATACCTAATAGCTAGCAGACCTGATATAATGTTTGTCATATGCCTTTGTGCTAGGTTCCAAGTGAACCCTAAAGAATCTCACCTTATTTTCCTAAAAAGAATTTTTAGATATATAAAGAGTTGCCCTAATCTAGGACTCTGGTATCATGTAGAGTCAGAGTTTGAGTTAACTGGATACTCAGATGCTGACTATACTGGATGTAAAGTGGACAGGAAAAGTACCTCTGGAACATGCCAATTCCTTGGTATGAGACTTATCTCCTGGTTTTGTAAAAAACAGACATCTGTGTCCACATCAACTGCAGAAGCAGAATACATGGCTGCTGGTAGTTGCTGTTCACAGATGCTATGGATACAAAACCAACTCTTAGATTATGGTGTCAACTTAAATAATTCAACATTATTTTGTGACAATACTAGTGTTATTGCCATAGCATAGAATCCAGTTCACCATTCTAGGATTAAACATATTGAGATAAGACATCATTTCATTAGAGATAATGTGGACAAAAAGAAAATTAACTTGATCCACATTCCTACTGATCTACAGAGAGCAGATATTTTCACCAAGCCATTGGATGAGAAAACCCATCTGTTCTTTATAAATCAACTGGGAATGATTGATGGAGAAGAGTTAACCTAATTTCTGTCTGCATTCGACGAATTTTCTAGAGTTCGTCGAATAGAGTTCGACGAATTAGGGAAAGTTTGAGAGATTCTCGTCGAACGGAGATCGACGAATTCTCTGTGTGGGGAAACAATTTTCGTCGACCAGAGATCGATGAACTTTGCTTCAGAAGACGCTTCGTCGAACGGAGTTCGACGAATTGTTTTCGCTTCTTCTGGATGAGATCGACGAATTATCTGTCTACAATTTATTTCGTCGAACTCAGTTCGAAGATTTTTTCTTTTTCGTGGAACGGAGTTTGTCGATTCATATTCTGAAAATCTTATATCTAGGTTTTCTTCGAACTCCGTCCCGTGCTTTCAGTTCTTTTGCTCTTGATCGCCGTTTTTCTCTGTGTTTTTCATGCAGGATATCAATGGAGATTCCCTCGGGTGCTTTGGTTGCAATGAAGTTTGACAGCGGATTCGACATGGACTTTGAGTCGTTTCAACACTCTGACCCCATCTTCCTTTACATCCTAGAACTACTGGAAGAACTTAGTTTAAAGGATTTCATTACCAGGCACATTAAACTTCATGGAACAGAAATACGGGAATGGGTATACATATCTACTGTTTCTGACAAAGATACTTTGACCGGCCATATAGGGAACACTGTTGTTTCCCTCTCTCCCGCAGTTCTCACTGAAATATTTGGATTAGTGAATGGAGAAGACAATATGGAAATGGACTCTGAGGAATTCGGTGATATGCTGAAATTAATGGGTTTCTCTGGGAACAACCCTGATAAGTTGTTGAAAAAGCAATTATCAGCCGCCTACCAATTTCTGGCAGATATTACGGGAAAGATTCTGATGGCCAAGCACTCTGCTCACGACTATATCACTCGTCACCAATTTCTGATAATGTGTTCATTAGTGAATAAGCGTCAGGTTGATTGGAGTAAAGTATTCTTTGAATTGATCAAGAAGAAGAACAGCAAAAAGGAAGTCTGCTTTGGCAGAATATTGGGAATTTTCCTCAAAGAGAAGGCTGCTGACTGTATGGTCTCCCCGACCATCTTCATAAACGCCAGCAAGCGTCTTACTTGCGTTCTGTTTGGCAGGTGGGAGAGGACCATCTCCAAGCCCTCAAAGGCTTCCTCCTCCTCCCTCTAAACTTCTGAGAGCACAAGGGCTATAAAGGCCGATCCTCACCCTGTTGAAGAGGTTTCTCCATCTCAACCATCTATTCCAGCACCTCTTCTCCAAAGAAGCCTCCTCATGTACCTACCCCTCTTCCATCTCCACCACTTGACCTGACAAACATTCCATCTCCACCTCCATCTTCCCCCTTGCAAGTTGATCATCAACCCACTCCTCCAGCTTCCCCTCAGGACATTCCTCTTCCTACTCCCCCACAGTCTCCTCTTCCTCCACACTTATCCACCATTCCATCTTACATTATACCATCAGATACACTCATGCAAGATGCCCCCTCCATCTGTTATTCCTCCTCCCATTCCATCCCCTTCCCCTTCCCCATTTGATCCATCTACCCTCATTTCTTTGCTCACACCTCTCATTCAAGCCTTGATCCAAGAGGCCATTACACCTCTTGTGACCTCCATTAATTCCTTATCTGCCCAGATTTCTCTTCTCTCTACTGCCCCCCTCTTCATCTAGGGGCCTAGCTCCAGGTCTTCCTGAACCCAGGCAGGGGGAGATGCTCTGTGATGAAGTTGCAGCAGATGCAGATACAGCAGCAGCAGCAACAGTCACAACAGTTTCAGATTCAGATGAGGATGCCACAGTTTTGATAGATTTTGATGCTGAAATGGTTGAGTTAATTCCATTTATGGATACTGACATGGATCTGGATGAGTCAATTGCTCAAATAACTCATGTTGGTGATTTCTATTTAAATCCCATAGTGAATTTATCAGTGTTGCTGAGTACTTTTGATACTGTATATAAACAATCTCTTCCAGCTGATTTCTCTAAGCCATATTTGGCTGTGGTACCCTATACCTCTCCAGCTAGTCCAACAGTTGCCAAGCAACTCTGTGACAATTTTGCTCTCTCAGCTTCAGCCTCCTTCTCAGCTTCCAACCTAGAGGTCATTCCAGAAGTTACTACAGTGCTAGTTTCAGCACCAGACTTTATTATGGATGACTCTCCAATACCTACTCTAGATGAGCTCATTCAGGCAGACATTGAAGAAGAAAATAAGACAGTATCTGATAGCTCTGTCTCTTTTATTTATGATTCTCGTACAGTTGTTTCTTCTCCTGTTGCTGAAAATCTTATTCCTGAACCTTCTGCCCCTCCTCCAGCAAAGGCTACTGTTTCTGATAAAACTTTAAAAGCTTTGGATGCATTATATGATACCCCTCAGGATTCAGAATCTGATGATGATGAAATTGATTCTGATGAGTATGCAGCCAGTAGGAAAAAGAGATTGTTGGCAAAGAAGAGAAAGGCTGCTCCTCCTCCCACGCCAAATCCCTCTGCAGACACTCCCTACTACATTCTGCACAATGTGACTCCATATAAGGGAATGCCAGCTTGGATGTGGCTCTCCAAGAACCAGCAGAAAGATAGAAAGAGAAGCAGGAGATACTCCCCTCCTCCAGTACACAGATACAGAAAGGATCCTCCTCCTCCTCCTCCTCCAGCAGTTGGTGCCAGTGGCTCTAGCTCCCAGAGATCTGCCCCAATGCAGACTTATCAAAGACACTCAGGGAGATCTTTTGGAAGCAGCCAGCAGAGGCCATCCTCCTCAGGTAGTCATCAGCACAAGCAGCAGAAGCAACAGAGTCCTGTAGTACAAAAAGCTGAAAGCCCAAAGAAGCCAGATTCCCCTCCAATTCCTTTTGAAGATCCAGAGACTGCTAATACAACAAGAATGGCTAGATAACAAGAGCTGATTGGTCTTTCTTTAATAAATAAAACCATAGCAGAAGGAAAAGATTTTTCTTGTCTTTCAACCATGTCAAAGTATAGAAAAGAAGAGCTGAAAAGATTTGACAAAGGTAATAAATTGTTTAATGTTGATGATTATATGAAACTTCATCCAGAAGCAGTTGTTCCCAGGGCTACATCATTGAAAATTATCGGGGCAGCTGATATGACCATGACAGTGGCTCAAGCTCAAAATCCTAACAAAGAAATCATTTTCAAGAAGCCAGGAGAAAAGAAAGCAGAAGACAAACCTCAGCAGAAGAAGCCAAAGAAGTAATTTTCTTATTGTTTTAAATTCTGTCTGTTAATTGTCTTTAAACTGTGCTATCTGTTAAACAAAGCTGTGTGTATATATATATCTGTTGCATGTGTTATAATTCTCTGCCAGATATATCTATTTTATTGCTTTGTTTTTCTGTCTTGATTCTTTGTTAGTGACCTCACCCAAATAGGGGGAGATTGTTGGATCCCTAGTTGATTTGGGCTAGGTTCACTGACTTAGGATGTGACCCATCTTGTATAGCCAGGGTCAATTTGTGTCCTAGAGTCTAGGTTAAGTCCTTAGGCTCAAACTCCTCAGATGGACCAGCTTTCAACAAGACCCTCAGAGACTCCAGACTCACAAGTTTTTTCAAGACTAAGTAAAGTGAGTTCGACGTTCGTCGAACTCAGCTCGATGAAAGGAATTCTGCGCTCGACGATCGTGAGACAATTCTTAGTGCTAAGTTCGAAGATCTATGTTCTCTGCTCGACGAAAATTCAGTTTCTACTTCAAGCCAAAGTCAGGAGAACTTCAAAATTTTTCTAAGTCCAGATTCATGCTTCAGTCGACAAATTATATTCTGAGCTCGACGAACTTGGACCTCAAGCTCTCAGCTTCTCAAGTCGATGAAGTCAGCTTTTCAGGTCGACGAATGCTATTCTTTACTCAAAGATTTCTGGACTCAGAGAATCAGTGTCGACACTTAGGATTTGTGTCGACACCAGACAGTTTGTGTCGACATCAGGATTTCAGTCGACACTTATTTGTGTCGACACCAGGATTTCAGTCGACACCAGCTTCTGTCGACACCAGAGGATTTGTGTCGACACCAAGATCAATCTGTCGACACCAGCTTATGTCGACACAGCATTTCAGCAGATGCAGGATATTTTGTCCAAGTCCAAAACTTTTCTCAGGTCGACGAATTTGGTTCTCAGCTTGACGAACGAAGAATGTCCGTCCGATGAATGAAGATTGTCTGGTCGACGAACTCTATCAAGCTCAGCTCGACGAACTCAAGCTCAGCTCGACGAACTCAAGTTCAGCTCGACGAATTGTGTTCTTTGTTCGATGAATCCAGATTAGGTTTTCTTCAAGGTTCTCGTCCAGTTTCTTGGCGGTGATTCCTGAACATTTAATGCAAGATCTTCTCGAAATGTTACCGTTAGAACGCGCATTGACTATGGACGATTACATGCCGTTTTTCCATGGGACAGTTAGGAAAGTCATTGATTGCTGATTCTTTCCAAGGCCGACTGTAATTACTGCTCGACATTCAAAAAGTTTTTGAATATCTTTTTCTTTTCTCAGTGAGTTAGAGACAAGAGAGATAGACAAGAAAACCACTGACACAGTAAGAGAATAGAATCAAGCAGAGTTCAAGAAACACAGCACAGAAAATACTCAACAGTTGCAGAAGAACAATCATTCTAAAATCTAAAGTTCTTGACTGTAATCAGCCTTGACCAGAGAACTCTCTCAAGAAGAAGAAGAACAACTAATTTCAATCAAGAGTCTTCTTCTCTTTATTCACATGATAACTTCAAAGGACAACAATCAAACATTCTGTCAAAAGAAGTTCCTGAAGCAGTTCTGGTCCAGGCATTCTAGGTCACTGAAGGCCTATCACATTGAAGCAATGCTCCAGCATTCCTGACCAATTCAAGACCTCAGGGGGAGCAAAAGCTGCTACATCAATCCAAAAGTCTTCTCTCTGACTGTTGACAGAGAAGACAATATCACCCTCCCTCTCTCTCTAATTCCTGTACAGGGTTTTAAATCCCTTCAAAATTATTCTGGTTGCAAGTCTCCTTCCAAAAGACTTGAGGGTTTGGTTTTTGGGGACCTGATCAAAACCCATTGGTGCCCAGGACAGCTGATCAACTCATCCTGAAGTGGATTCCTACATGGGGTGGTAGAAGAGTGGATGTACCCAGATTGGTTGGGGAACCACTATAGCTCCTTGTGTCTTCTGGTTGCTTGTTTTTCTTTTGTTTTCTGGCTGTGATCTGTGACTGCTCTGTGTTTATATTTACTTTATGTTATTTTCTTCCCTGTTCACTTAGTAATAAAACAAAAGTTGTAAAAAGTTTTTAGCAAGCACCATACTCTATTCACCCCCCTCTAGAGTATATCAGATCTAACTTGCACTTTCAGGAGTTTTCATGGTGGAGGCATTCTCTATACCAAACTTTTTGATCAACTCCCTGATAAACTTAGACTGGGATATAGACAAGCCATCATCAGTCTGTCTTACATAGAGTCCCAAGAAGAACTTACTTCACCCATACTGCTCATCATAAACTTCCCTTGCATAAGTTTGGCAAACTTCCTGCAAAGGTTATCATCAGTAGAACCAAAGATAATGTCATCTACATTTATTTGGATTAGGATGATCTTACACTTAGATTCCCTTGGGAATATGGTCTTGTCTATCTTCCCCCAGAGAATTTGTTCTCAATGAGGAAGCCAGACAATGTCTTATACCATGCTCTAGGGGCTTGCTTCAGCCTGTATAGAGCCTTCCTAAGTCTATATACAAAATCAGGTGAGTTAGAAATAACACAACCCGGAGGATGCTCAAACATAGACTTCTTCATTTAAGTCACCATTCAGGAAGGTTGACTTCACATCTATATGGTAGACCTTGAATCCATTATGTGCATCATATGCAAGGAACAGTCTGATGGCTTCTAATCTTTCTATAGGGGAAAATGTCTGATCAAAGTTAATACCTTCTTCTTGTCTGTACCCCTAAGCTACTAGTTATAACACCCCCATCCGTCGCATGACATATAACAGAAGGTCCAGCTGGAACCCAACGCCATATACCACAGACAGTCGGAAGGGTTACATAAGAATATTCAAACTATCCAATTAAGACTACACGTCCTACACAGAGCATTCTAGCAGAAGCTTTTAAAGTTGAAAGAACCCAAATCTTAAATCCATATCCAAGAATGTCCACATCCACACAACAGGAATGAAACCCCAAATACACTAAAGAGTACATGGCCTTATGGCCTTACAAATGTTCACTTAATAAAAACATGTCTTACATACATCGGCTTGCAGGCCGGCCACACATGATAAAAATAAAAACAACTAATCGCTTTGGCCTTCTAGGGCCAGCACAGCAACATGGGCTCCAGCCCGCTATTTGGCACTCGGCACCGTAGCACCTGCAAGCACATTCCATCGCACGGTGGCAAACAAAGCAACGGTCAGCCAACATCTGACCAAATTATAACGACCCCGCCCCTAAGTCGGGACGACGGTGCTCTTTCCCTGCATAACATTAGCCCAGCTAAACAATAAAGTGCAACTATATATTTCGCCACAGGTGCCGGCTCGCACGATCAAACACCTCGTGCACTCAGGGCACATTAACGGTGAATCCTGTCATTATAGCGTCTTCACCACCACCCCCAGGATGGCAACAACATGTGATCATTTACTCTTTCTGACCACCATCTAAGGCTCCCAACTATGCCAACGACCAGTCCCCGTCTTCGGGTCTCTTGCACCGAACCACAGAGCCTAGGTCTAATTCCACTTGCTCGTTGCTCACGCTGCATATACAATTTAAATCCTATGCGCGAGCCAAGCTTCTCTCGGATCCCAAAGTTTTCCAAACAATCTCATAACCCAGTTATGATCAAGGCCGGTTCCCAGACCACCAAGTTAGCAGAACACGTTTCTTCTCAGTTTTTCGGGTGCGCCTTGAAGCTAACCACCAAGGATCCCTGCTGCAATCTACCGTGTAGAAACCCGAAAAACCCAAAGTACGGAGTCTTCTCCAGCAAAACATATCAAATGCATCATCACTGATCCAGACAATACACATCCGGGTAGGCTTCACACAGAATGCCTAAGCACGTACTTACGATTTCGGACTCTATATGCAACACAAGGGGGACTATTCACATCAACCCCAAGGAACATCACCCACTCACCACACACTCCCGGGAGCGGGATTCCCTATGCAGAAAGAAAGAGCTTCACATGCTCAAGTAGAGAATCGTTACCCTTATAGTCCGCTTTGGTGCTATGGAAAAACTACATGGATGGAACTCTTCGCAACGAACTTTCCCCACAGATCCGCTCTCAGATTTCGAAATGATGCTCCGATGCTCCGCCGGCGGTCGGAATCCCTTCCTTCTTCCTCCTCTTTCCAACTCCTTGAGAGAGAGAATGGTTGGAGAGAAATGAAGGATTAACTCCCCTATTCCCGGCCTTAACAGAGCAGGAAACCATCTGGGACGTTGGATCTTAATTAAAGAAAACGAACGGCTCAGATCCGTTCAAAAATCTCCAGACCTGGGCCGAACACAGCTTGGCACACGGCCGTGTCCCAGGCCGTGTGCCTCGCTCCAGGCACGATCGTCGAAGGGAGGAAAGACACACGGGCAGAGACACGCCTGTGTCTCACCTGACACGCCCGTGTCGGGTTCCTCTACACGCCCGTGTTCGGGGGCGTGTCACGTATAACCACCACGGCAACGGACACGACCCAAAAGAACACGGGTAGGCACACGCTCGTGTCAAATGACACGCCCGTGTCACTTAGCCGTGTTTTTAGCCGTGTCCTTCTCGGGATGAAAACGACCAAAAACACCAGCCAGACACGGCCTTGGACACGCCCGTGTCCTAGGCCGTGTACCCCTATACAGGCACCAAAAATCCCCTTTTTCGCGACCGACTCAAGTACAATTTTCGGGGCGTTACACTAGTCTTGCTTTGTTCTTGATTATAATGTCATTTTCTTCAAGTTTATTCATGTAAATCCACTTGAATCCAATGATATTATGTCCTTGTGGTCTGGGAACCAGCTTCCAAACCTTACATCTCTTAAGCTAGTTCAGTTCCTCTTGCATTGCTATAATCCAGAACTGATATATGTTGGCCTCTTCAAATTTCTTAGGCTCAACTTGTGACAGGAAACTTGCATACATTACTGTATTAAGGCTCTTGCTCCCTGTCACTACTCCTTGGTTTATATTACCAATTATCTGTTGTCTTTGATTGTCTCTTAGATTCCTGACTGCACGAGGCAATCTTCTTTCAGCTTCTGCTTCAGTTGCAGCTTCTTGTTGATCTTCATCCACTTCAAGTGAGCCCGGTACATCTTCTAGAATGTCCATTCCCTCAGCTATATCTTGGACTTTTGGAGCAGCTTTCTTAATAGTCAACTTGTTCATCATCTCCTCTGTACCTGCAATACTAGAAGAGGAGCTTGGTAGCTCACTGTTAATCATGGTAGACACTCAAAGAATACATGTACAGATTCTTCTACAACTTGGCTTTTCAGGTTGTAGATCCTATAAGCTTTATTATGATTGTTGTACATAACAAAAATCCCATCAAAGGACTTGACATAATACTTAGTCGCATAGGAATTACCATTATGAAGCACATAATAATTGCTACCAAAGATCCTGAGATAGCCCAGGTATGGTTTTCTGCCCTTCAAGATCTCATATGGAGTCTTTTGTGGCTGTTGGTGATAGAGGCTCTCTTAAGGAAATGGCATGCATTATTCACTGCCTCATCACAGAAGTATTCTAGGATAGATATGTCACACAACAAGGTCCTTCTAGCCTCTATGAGTGTTCTATTTTTCCCCTCAACAATCACATTTTGCTGGGGTGTTCTTATAGAAGAAAATTCTTGAAGAATCCCTAGCTCTTCACAAAACTTGTCATGCTATCATACTAGAATTCAGTTCCATGGTGACTTCTGACTTTGACCACAATACTATCAAACTCATTCTGAATTTGCTTGACAAACTTCATGAAGACATCAAGGGTTTCATTCTTTTTCTTAAAAAAGAACACCCAAGTAAACTTAGAATAGTCATCAACCACCACAAGGGTGTAGACTTTCTTACCTAGATTATGAATTTACATAGGACCAAACAAGTCCATATATAAGAGGTATAAGCACCTCACAGAGTCTTTGGTCCCAATGGCCTTGAAGGTAGCCTTGGTCTGCTTGCCATTTTGGCATGATGAGCACAAGCTTTCTTTGGTGCATTTCATCTTGGGACCACTCCTAACTAGCTCTTCACTAAAGAGCTTGCTAATAGTCTTGTAATTCAAATGAGCTAATTTCTTGTGCCACAACACACAATAAGAAACTTTCTCATTTGTCACTAGACAAATAGGAGAGTCTATATCTAGTTAAAGAAAATTTAAGCAATAAACATTTCCACTCCTAGTGGCTGTCAAGATGACCTCTTGGTCACTTGACCTCTTAATCTGACACTCATCCTTATGGAAGACAATGACATAGCCAAGATCAGAGAGTTAACTTAAAATTATAAGGTTGTGTTGCAACCCTTCAACATAAGCTACTTTTGTGATGGTGACTATGTAATTGGTAATCTTACCATAGCCTCTTGTAACTCCTCTATCTGAACCACCAAATATAACCTTGGGTCCATCTTTCACTGGAGTGTACTCCTTTAAGTTGCTCCTAGTCCTAGTTGTCACAACACGTATTTTTCACCGCCATTAAAGGAATATCAGAGTAAGGGAAAAATGTGCGTCATGATGTCACGTCAGCAGGGGATAACTGCGGACGCTCAGGCAAAAATCCTACTTGACCAAGAAGAAAGATCTTTGAGTTATTTAGAGGCAAAATCAGTTTAAGTGTAGCAGTTGTCTGTATTCCTCGGCTTAGTGTCTGATCTAGTCCATGAGAAAAGTATTTAAACGCTGCGAAAAATACTTTTTTTACAATGTTAGACATCCTACATGAGATTAGAGGTTCCCAGAGGGCACCTCAAGGTATGCGAGTTATAAGTTTATAATAACAATAAAAGTAGATTTTTTTACGGTCGTTAAATGTAGTGATTTAACATTTTAAAACGTGCAATGCATGAGGTAGTACTAGTAGTTTTTATACTTGAAAATACCTATCATGCAATCGTAGCATAAAACATCTCAGAGCGTAAGTAATCCAAATACATAGAAAGAAAACCAACTAAGCAGCTTGCAAGCATCTAAAATCAACCATCCTATGGGCATCAACAAACTGACACGAACCCACATAAAACAAAGTATGTCTGAACTAGTAAAACAAACTAAAACAACAGTCTACCTCGCTCTAGCGAGGAAAAAACAACAACCAACACAGCTGCTCAGGAACTCCAAAACCAGCACCGAAATCAGCTTCAGCTCTGAACTTGAGGCATTCCGAAAAAAAACAGAACACCTCAAAAAGAATGTACAAGTGATGGCAAAAAGTAAGCCACAAGTAAACAATGTCAAGGGATACCAACCTAAGACTAATGGAAAGATACTTATATAAAGTACAACCTATGGTACCAAATTCAAAAAAGGAACACTTACGTGAAGCGTCACGCATAACAAAAGTACCCCAAATGCACATGACTATAAGGGGGAAGGTCATCATTAAAACATTAGGAAGAAGGCAAAACTCTATTAGCCGCCTGTGGTAAACTCCACCAAAAAAACAACGGGCAGTGTGGTCAACTCAACTGGACACAACCCCGTCAGATATAATATAATCTGTCATAATTGTGGTGGAGAATGGATACTCCACCATATACCGCAAATGCCCAAACACCCGGTAGAGTCCCACAAAGTACTAACAGAGGGATCTAACGTTGCGGCGAAGGATTCACCCAGAAATAACACCTGCAACGAAGAAAATCATGAAGTCACACAACGTAACGATCCGAGTTTAAAGCTCAGGGGCACACCATAACCTAATCAGGGCTTGGCGGCTTGTCTCGCCCCACAGCATCGACCTAAAGAAAACCATGATATAGATCTCAAGACAATAATGACACATCAGATTCTACTAGACAATTCTAGGTTGAAGCGGTTGTTCAACAATTAGGAAGAATTTACAATCCTAAATAAACTCTAACACATCCTGCATAAACGTTGAGGAAGGGTTACAAGAGTGATGTAACAACCCTAGCCTATCCAACGTGACGACGTCACGGCTGCGCTCTAGGCGACGCTACCGGGCTGCAGCCCAAGCAACCCAACCCCTCTCCCTCCACAGGCGGGTTGTTGGTGGCCACAGCCTCCCTTTGATGAGCGAACTCGACAGTTAAGCTGGGCCGTACGGGGAATTCCTAGGAGGTCACCCATCCCAGTACTACTCCAGCCCGAGCACGCTTAACTATGGAGTTCCTTCACTTCTCATCACCAATTGATATGCAGTTCAATTGGTGATGAGAAGTGAAGGAACTCCATAGTTAAGCATGCTCTGGCTGGAGTAGTACTGGGATGGGTGACCTCCTGGGAAGTCCCCGTACGGCCCAGCTTAACTGTCGAGTTCGCTCATCAAAGGGAGGCTGTGGCCACCAACAACCCACCTGTGGAGGGAGAGGGGTTGGGGTGCTTGGGCCGCAGCCCGGTAGCATCTTCTAGAGCGGAGCCGTGACGTCATCACGTTGGATTGGCTAGGATCGTTATAATAAATATGCACTCCACGACGAAGAACTGGGTCTGATATACCCTTGCTCAAACAGTTCCTGTAACTGTACTTTGAGTTCAACCAACTCCTTTGGTGCCATCCTAAACGGAAGACGTGACACCGGCCTAGCCTCCGGCACTAACTCGATCGAGAAGTCGATCTCCCGCCGAGGAGGCGCTCCAGGAAGTTCATCCGGAAACACATCCTTGAACTCTGCCACTACGGGCACTTCCTCAATAGACAACTAGGAGAGGCGAACCTCCAATAACGCTACCAGCGCTACACCACCCTGGTTAACCGCCCGCATCAATTGGATGACCGAAATCAGGGAACATGCCACTCTACAAAGACCCTCAAATGACTTCCGCCTGTCCTTTGCTCCTTAGGGTCACTACCTTAGATAGGCAATCAATACTGGCGCGCTGCTCTGCAAACCTGTCCATGCCAAAAATGACATCGAACTCAACCAATGGTAAAAACGCTGCTACCAAAACGAAGTCAACTCTGTCCAGCTCCCAACAGATGCGCCCTTTGGCACCGGTGGTCATGGATGACCCATTGGGCATGCGCACTTTCAACTCCGCGTCCGTCAAGAAACACTCAACTCCTATTCTCCGGATGAAGCTCTCCGCAAGAAAGGAGTGCGATGCTCCCGTATCGAACAATACCCTAGCGGGGTATCCAGAAACTAATATGAAGCCTACATCATAGACATCACACATAAAAGTCTAACAGTATGAAGCACAAAATTTAAACTTAAATTTCCTCATATCTGTCACCACATCGGTTTGGCGGATCGCTTCCTGCTGTCCAAGATTGTAGGCCCTTGGTTGCACCGGTTGGAACCGAGAAGCGCTAGACTCTGCCATCTTCCCTTTCTCTGCGGCACTGGGGCCGGAGCGCACAGTCTGCTCATGCCTTGCCTCTTGCTCCGCTCCTCCTTGAGGGAAAACAAGAGCTATGTGCCCCACCTTACCGCAGTTGTAGCACGTCGGCGGTCCCCTAGACTGAGAACCTCCAGGCGTCCACTTGTCTGCGAGTGAAACCCTCACGATGTTGGGTTCGCTCCAGATCACTGTCCAATATCCTAGCAGCCTCAACAAACTCAATAAAACCAGCTCTCTTCATGAAAATGAGGGGTTGCTACAGATTCTCTCTCTACATCATCTGTCATCATCGTTCCCACGTAATGACCCAAACGGGTGAACTCCTGCGCATACTTATCCACCTTCTTGTCTCGCTGCATTAAATGCAAAAAATTCCTCTGAAGGGCCAACCGTGTAGAAATGGGAATGTACCTCTTTAGAAAAGCATCCCCAAATTCCTCCATCTACGGGGTGCTTCTAGGGAACTGGCGGCCGCTATGGCTCACCCACCATAACTTTGCGTCTCCTTCCAACATGAACGTCGCATACTCCGATTTCTTTTCTTCCGGCGTCTCTGCCGTCCTCACAAGCTCTTGAATTCGAACACACCAATCCTCCGCATCCACTGGCATACCAACTCCCTTGAACGACGGGGGATGGAAGCTCAGGAAATACTTCATGTGCCGGTCTCCATGTCCGATAACCACCCTTTCCTCCAAAGGCTCCACTCGCCTGGCCTCTCCGCCTGGCACGACCGTCGCCGTGTCAGGTCTCTAATCTCAAGACTTAAACATAAGGACACTCATGGTGCTGCGTTACTCTTATGTGGATAACTTTTCTACGCACTGACCTTGAATCGAACCTCCCTCTGATACCAAATTGTAACAACTCCCCTGTAATGATCGTATAATATGGTCCGGCCGGGGCCCCACAACATACGGACGCCACAGCTTTATTATTATAAGATGATATAACTACCCACACTCAAAACTCTTGGCACAACACAACAGAAACACAAGCAAGAATAGAAGTTATCCACCACTATAAGAGTAATAAAAATGACCCGTAAGGCCTTACCACAAAAGAGAGTCCAAACTCAAATAATGCAACAGTCATGAAAGTGCATAAGCACTCCTAGTCTACCTCGGCGTGCAAGCCGGACAATAAGAGTCTCAAACATACAATATCATAAGTAGAGTTACAAAAGAGGGAAACACTTCATGAGGCTTAGGCCTTTCTGGCCGGCGAGCTAGCTCCTGCGTGCGATCCTTGCCCTGTAAAAATTATTAGTAACGTGGGTCAGCAAAGGCTGACCTCAAACTGTGTAACAAACACATCTCCTCCCGGCCGCCCCTAACGGACCCCGGGGTACTCCTCCAACCTGCAAGTTAGCACTTCATATGCAACAATCATAGGCAAGAAAAGCAACTAAAGAAACAGGCTTGGATGTCTCAAACATCATACATGTTCTCTACTGTTGAGCATATAATGTTAGGGCCTACTATGCAACATGAATGCAATACCCGCGTTTCACCCAAGGCACCCTATAACATATACATCTAGCACAACATCACATCAATTGGGTACTCACCGTTTCCCCATTGGCATATAGCCACAAACAAAGGGGGGTAACACAATCCCCCCCCCAATGACACTCAAGACGCCACACGAAACTCTTGCTAAGGCCCCACCCGCTCAAGGTCTTAGACCCGGGCTTGCCTGCAAGCTCTGACGTCTCATGTCAGGATTCCAACAAACACAAACAGACCGATTCTAAGAAGCCTTGCCGGACCCCACCGGCTCATGGCCTCATTGCTCGGGCTTGCCCCCATGGTTGGCATTCTCGTCAGTCTCACAGAAGGGGACTAGTCTCGCCGGGACACTCTCCACACATGACGTGAACGTCACGGGATAGCCAGCCGACCACGGAGACACAGCCATGCCTTGGCACATCACAAACCAAGACAATTCCACCCTAGTCCCTCATTTGTACTGCATTGTTCCCGTGCACCAAGGAAACCATCTTCCACTCATGCGGTGCTAACCTTGTCCACGAAGGAAACCATCTACCGCCATTGAGGAGCTAACCTTGTCCGGTTCTGAGTAGATGTACTCACTCGAGAAAAAAGGGGAAAATATCACCACATCACAAACGACATCTTGCCGCAACGGATCTCTACGAATCCTTAAAGCTCGTATGCAACATCACCAAGTCGGACTAACGGTCGCGACTACGGCTTCACATACCATGCCTAATCCACTAACGGAGTGGATCTCTAATTCAAAACATGCCGAGGATGGAATCAATCGACCCGGAGGTTCCTCTTGAACCTTGGCGACCCAAAACCCCTCCCATTTGAGTGTTTGGTGCCAAAAACTAGAAAAGAAAAGATGCTAAAACGTGCATCCTAAAACCGAGAGGAGAAGTGTCGTTACCTTCTGACTCCTCTTCCTAGCCATGGAAGATTATCCGGATGAAAACCTTCGCAAAGATCTAGCCTCCACGGATCAGGACGCGGCTCGCGATTTGGAGCACCGAAGCCTCTCCAACAGCCAGATCTCTACTTCACCTTCTATCTTGCTCTCCCTTCTCTCTAGAATTTTAGTAAGAGAAAGCTTGGAGAAGAATGAGGGTTTCCAACCCTATTCTCGGACTTAACTCCCCAAGAGTAGTCCTGGACCATCAGATCCCAAAATAAGGGAAAGAATGGCCACGATCAGCCTGAAAAATAAAACACCTGGGCCGAACACAGCCTGACACACGTCGTGTCCAGGGCCGTGTCCCTCATTCACCATCACAAATCGACGCGCCTGAAACAACACACGGGCATCCGACACGCCCGTGTTCGACCTGACACACCCGTGTCCCGATTGACACGGCCATGTGGTCGGTCGTGTGCCTCCATCGACACAGCCCCAAAAACAACCTGAGAAGGACACAGCCTGGGACACGCCCGTGTACCAAGCCGTGTGCGAAGTCTCGACACTGGACACTCGTCGAGTGAACTTTGTCGAGAGAAGTTCATCGACTGACTGACACGGCCTTGGACACGCCCGTGTCCTAGGCCGTGTGCCTTGTCTCGACACATCATTGAGCGAAAAATGTCGACACCCCAGGCCGGTTGTCGACACGGGCTCGACACGCCCTAAGATACGCTCGTGTCTCAAGCCGTGTGCCCTGTCTCGACATATTGTCAAGCGAAATATGTCGACACCCCGGACCGGTTGTCGACACGGGCTCGACACGCCCTGAGATACGCCCGTATCTCAGGCCGTGTGCCCAGTCTCGACACTTCGTCGAGCGCAAAATGCCGACCACGCGGCCAAGTCGTCGACTCCGGCCTGACACGCCCTGGGACACGCCCGTGTCCCAGGCCGTGTGCCCCCTGCCAGAAACCAAAATTCCCTCTTCAAAATTTTGGGGTGTTACAAGTGAGATTTAACCACATCATCAAAACATCTAGCACTTAACAAGATTAGGTAGAAAAATCAAGAACATGAAAATCATAAATAGAATTAGACAGGAGATGTAACATCACTATAATCAGCAAGTTATTAAAATCATGATAACAAAGAGTTAGAAATTTCTGCAAATCGGGATAAGGAAGGGAAGAGAAGGGGGAAACCATCACTTGCCTTGGTTTTATCAGAGATGGCCTCCAAATCGCACAACAGTGTAGATCGGGACCAAGAACGACTAGGGAAAATGAAATCTAACAAAAATGGCCAAAAAATAGGAGTTAGGGCCAAGAACCATAGCGAGAAAAATTAAAGGAATGAGGAAGATTTTACCACGATGGCGTAGCTCTCGATTAGAGCTTTTCGGATCTATATACGGTTTAAGATTTCGAGCAGCGGAGTACCGTCGGCGGCCACCGGAAGAATCACAGAAAACTTTATCTCTCGCTTACGCCTCTTTGGTTCGGGAAGAAGGAAGAGAATCGGTCTAAGGAGGAGAAGTAGAAATTTATCTTATATATATATATATATATATATATATATATATATTAATAATATAATATAAGGGTTGGTATACTTAAGTTAAGGGATGAGGTTCAGCTGAATCAGAATTTTCAAGAGGTATGAATTTCTCGAAAGGAAGGAGCTATTTCTCGAGTAGAAGAAATAGGTTTCTTGAGTAAGGGAGAAGTTATTTCTCCTGTACAAAAACATTAATCGAGAACAGAAGGAAGCACCACTCGGGAACAACAAACCCAATTCTTGAGTACAGAGCCAAAACTTCTCGAGAACAAGGGCAGTTCTCGAGTACAAGCGAATTTTCTCGAGAACAAGAAGGGCAGATCTCGAGTACAGAAGAAGATTACTCGAGTACTAAAATAACCTTCTCGAGAAGAAAAAGGGACTTCTTGAGAGCAAGACTGCACATCTCAGGAATGATAAAAGCATTACTCGGGATAAAAAATATACCTCCCGAGAACTGGAAGCATTACTCGAGAGCTGATATACACTTGTCGAAAACAAGGAGTATGAATGTAACGCCCCGAAACTCAAAGGAGCGACGGGGGACGTTTTGGGCCAGTTTTGGGTTCTGGCTGCAGGCACACGGCCTGGGACACGGGCGTGTCCTAGGGCATGTCAAGCCTATGTCGACACTGAGACGGGAAGTCGACACTTTGGTCTCGACATTGTGTCGAGACTGGGCACACGGCCTGCGACACGGGCGTGTCGCAGGGCGTGTCGACCCGTGTCGACACTTAGCCGCCAATTCGACACTATGCTTCAACGAATTGTCGAGACATGGAACACGGCCTGCGACACGGGCGTGTCGCAGGGCGTGTCAACCCGTGTCGACACTCATCCCGGGAAGTCGACACTTTGGGCTCTACATTGTGTTGAGACAAGGCACACGGCCTAGGACACGGGCGTGTCCAAGGCCGTGTCATCAGGTCGACGATCTTCGCTCGACGAAGTGTCGAGTGTCGAGACCATGTACACGGCCTAGGGTCCAGGCGTGTTGAGGTGACACGGGTCTGGATATGGGCGTGTCCTAGAACCCGTGTAGTGCTCGGGTTGTTTTCGGGGAAAAAACGATGGGGGTACACGGCCGGCCACACGGCCGTGTCAGGTGGAACACGGGCGTGTCAGCTCGAACACGGGCGTGTTCGATACCCGTGTGAGGTTCCAGGCGAGCTAATTTTGACGGTGAATGAGGCACACGGCCCTGGACACGGGCGTGTGCCAGGCCGTGTTCGGTCCAGATTGGGCATTTCAGTCCCGAATCAAAGCCGTTCATTTCTTTATTTTGGGATCCAATGGCTGGGGGTTGTTCCTCAAGGGATATACCCGAGATTGGACTTAGAAACCCTCACTTTGCATGAGTGGTTATCTTTCTAAAACCTTAGAGAAAGTGGAGAGCCAAGGAAGGAAGAAGGAGCTAGATCCGGCCATTGGAGGAGCTTCGAAGCTCCGAATCGTGAGCCGACTCCGGATCCATGGAGGCAAAGCTAGTGCGGTGCTTTTCATCCGTTTACTTTTCAATGGAGCCAAAGAGGAACGCTAGGGTAACGATTCTCTTCTTGAGCATGAGTAGCTCTCCTTCTTTGCATAGGAAGCCCGCTCTCGCGTGTTTGCGGAGAGTTGGAGGCGTTCCTTCGGGTAGATATGTAAAGTCCCCATTGTTTAGAGTCCGTAAGCGAGAACGGACATAGGCATGATGTGTGAAGCCTACCCGGACATGTTGGTCTGGATTGGTGATGTTGCATTGCATAAATGTCGGAGAAGACTCCATGCTATGGATTATTTTTCGGGTTTTCTACGCGGTAGATTGCAGCAGGGAGCCTTGGGGACTAACCCAAAGGTGCACCCGGAAAACTGGGCGGATACGAGATCTTGCCAACTTGGTGGCCTGAGAGACAACTTGAACATAACCGGGTTATGTGAATTGTGATGGAAATGGGACTCGGTGGAAGTTTGACCCGCGCATATGGCTTAAATTGTCATTGCGATGTGAGCACGGGTTAGATGGAACCGTACCCATTCTATGTCGTTCGGTTAAAGAGACCTAAAGGCACGTGGCACTTGCCGTTGGCATAGATTAGGGTCTTCGGCGGTCACTGTCTTAAATTGTCGTGACCCAGGCCAAGAAGACAAATTGCTCATAGGTTTGGCCATCAAAGAGGCGGTGGTGAGTCCGGAATGTCTGTTGGTTTAATTGACGTGACATCGACCGGTTCACTGAGAATGTGCCCTGAGAGCACGGGGCGTGTGGCCGTGCGAGCCAACGTCTGTGATGAAATGGCTATATATATATATTGCTCGCTTATGCTAATGAAATGCAGGGAAGGAGCATCGCCGCCCCGAGTTGGGGGCGGGATCGTTATAATTTGGTCAGCATTGCTGACTGTTGCCTTGTTTTGCCACCGTGCGGTGGTATGTTGCTTGCAGGTGCTGCTGGACCAAGCGGTCAATAGCGGGCTAAAGCCCTTTTTGCGAAGCCGGCCCTCGAAGGCCCAAATGAAAGTGTTTACTGTTTTATTCATGTATGACCGGCCTGCGTGCCGTGGTTTGTAAATCATGTAATATCAAGTGAAACATTTTGTAAGGCCTTAAGGCTTATGTTGGTATTTTGTATAACATTCCTATTTTATATTAGTGGACATTCATGCTTTAATGCTGGGTTCTTTGTTACAACTTCTATAAACTGCTTCCACTAGAATGCTCTGTGTAGGATGTTGAGATTGGTTGGATGGTTTCCATAAGTAACCACCCGGTCTGTCTGTAGTATATGGCGTCGGGCCCCGGCCGGACCTACTGCTATATGCTATGCGACGGATAGGGGGTGTTACAATTTGGTATCAGACTACTGATTTTGGTCGGGCTTAAACTGAATTCGTGGCCGAATTCTTTTTATGGGGTGGTGAGCAAATTGTGTGCGTCATCGTTATAATGGTAAAAGAACCCATGAATGTCCACTTATGAATGAAAATACTCGTGTTTGAGGAACTTGCGTGTTCCTATAATTGCTGTTTGCAATTTTATTTGGTCGCTTAACGGTGTTTTGTACCACTATAGGTGACCAGAAGTGGTGTTGGGCCGTCAGAATGCCGAGTTTCTGAGGCTAGTAGTGCACCGGAAGTTGCTCCCGCAACACCTCTATTGGCTGAGAACATATGATTGGTGGCTGAAGCGGTGTTGGCCGTGATTAATGCGCAGCCTGCAAGGCAAACGCAGCAGCCCGCTCCTGCGATGGAGCAGGAACCTCTTCAAGAGGCTGAGTCGAGGAGAGTGGAGCAAGTGGTTGTGGAACCGGTGGTGCCAAGGAGGGCAACTGAGAGGCAGCTTAAGCATGTTATGAGCTTTAACCCTCTGTTATTCTCGGGGATGGGAACCCCATCTCAGGCTGAAGACTGGCTCTCCAGGGTGAAGAGAGTCATGACAGCAACGGAGACGGAGGAGTGGCAAATGACCACCATCGCTACGTTCCTTCTGGATGGTGAAGCGAGGATGTGGTGGGAAGGATTGGAGCTGCACTTACTGAGAGGTAGGCAACTTGGTGATGTCTCGATGGAGGAGTTCTCGAGATTGTTCTTGGCTAGATACCTCCCTTCGACGCAGAAGATAGCGTTGGAGAATGAGTTTCTGAAGTTGGTTCAGGGTGAGAAGAGCGTGGATGAATATCTCCATGAGTTCACTCGTTTGAGTCGATATGCTAGCTCCACTATTGTGGATGAGGAGCGCAAGACTAATCACTTCTATGAAGGGTTGAGAGATGAGTTGAGATTACTACTTTCGGGGCCGATGACGCAGGGTTTCTTAACCTTGGTCAACACGGCCCGGTCCTTGGAGAAGGACATGAAGAATGTGCAAGCAAAGAAAAGCTTGGGTGATAGGAAATCTGAGTTTAAAGTGCCGACTACTTCAAAGTCCGGCTATCGGAGGTCTTTCAAGAAGCATAGGACTTCGGGTCCAGCTCCTTCTGGAGCTTCTGGGGCGACTACGGGTCGGACCCCAGGTGTGTGTTTTACTTGTGGCAAGACGGGGCATTCTGCCCGTGACTGTTGGAGCGGACGTCCTAAGTCCGAGAGAAGGTCAGGAGATACTTATGAAGAGAAGGGAGATGCGGTGGAGTCGACCACATCCCATTATGCTCCGGCCCAACCAAGGGTCTACAATCTTGGCCAACTGGAGGCCATCAAACAGGCTGATGTGGTGACAGGTACGGTTTAATTTATAGCAAGTCAATTTCTTTAAATACTTGTTATGCACATGTTACCTTACCACTGCTTGTTTAGGATTTGTATTGATTTGTGAAAATCCGGCACGAGCACTCTTCGATATGGGAGCTTCACACTCCTTCTTGTCCGAAGGATTTATATCACGCATTGGAGTCCTTTCTTCGATGACGAAGGATAAGTTGGATGTGTTGTTGCCCAATGGTTGTTCGATGCGAGCGGATAGGATCTGCGATGTTAAGATTCGTATTGGGGAGCAGGAGTTCGACCTGCGGGCGTCTTTACTTCAGTTAGTGGAGTTCGACGTCATATTTGGCATGGACGGGCTCTCGGAGCAGCATGCCTATATAGATTGCGGTAGCAAGGAAGTCAAGCTGGGAGCAAGTCGTGAGACGACTTTTACGGGCTTAAAGGGGTCGAGCAAGACGTTGATGTCTGCTCTTCAAGTGGTGAAGGCGGTTCGTGTCGGAGCAGAACTGTTCTTTACACTAGTGGAGGTTGCAAAGCCGAAGCCCACGTTGGATTGTATTTCAGCGGTATTGGAATACCCTGATGTGTTCCCCGCAGATCTTCCTATAGCCCCGCCTCAACGGGAGATAGATTTTACGATCGAGCAAGTGCCAGGTGCAAAGCCTGTGTCACGATCTCCTTATCGGCTAGCGCCTAAGGAAATGGCGGAGCTGAAAGTTCAACTACAAGAGTTGTTGGAGCAAGGGTATGTACGCCCCAGTTCTTCGCCTTGGAGCGCCCCGGTCCTCTTTGTTAAGAAGAAGGACGGAAGCTTGAGGCTATGTATTGATTATCAGGAGCTCAACAAGCTGATGGAGAAGAACAAGTACCCGATCCCCCGGATTAATGATCTCTTTGATCAGTTAGTCGGGTCGACGGTGTACTCGAAGTTGGATCTCAAGGCTGGGTACTATCAGCTGCAAATAAGGGAGAGTGATATCCCGAAGACAGCGTTTAGTACGAGATACGGGCATTATGAGTTTACGGTCATGCCGTTTGGGCTGACTAATGCGCCGTCAGTGTTCATGGATTTGATGAACAGGACTTTCAGGGAGTACTTGGATCATTTCGTGATCGTCTTCATCGACGATATTTTGGTGTACTCGCAAAGTGAGGAAGATCACTTCAAGCATCTTCATTTGGTGTTGGAAACGCTAAGGAGAAATCAGTTGTATGCCAAGTTCTCGAAGTGCGAGTTTTGGCTATCCTCAGTGGCGTTCCTCGGGCATATAGTGAGTGGAGAGGGTATTGCTGTGGATCCGGCGAAGATCGTTGTGATACGGGAGTGGCCTGAGCTTGTTACGGTAGCGGAAGTCCGGAGTTTTCTGGGGGTTGCGGGCTATTATAGGCGCTTCATAGAGAACTTCTCGCGGATAGCTTTGCCTCTCACTACTTTGACGAGGAAGGAGCATAAGTTCGTTTGGACGTCGGAGTGCGCACGAGCTTTTGAGGAGTTGAAGTGTCGGTTGACCACGACACCTGTGCTGAGTTCGCCATGTGGGACCGAAGGCTACGAGATTTATAGTGATGCTTCAGGCAGCGGTTTGGGTTGCATGCTACTGCAACACGGAAGTGTAATAGCTTATGGCTCGAGACAGCTAAAAGTGCATGAGAGGAATTATCCGGTCCATGACTTGGAGTTAGCGGCCGTGATTTTTGCCTTGAAGCTGTGGAGACACTATTTGTACGGTGTGAAGATTGATATCTACACCGATCACAAGAGCCTGAAGTATCTTATTGATCAGAAGAATCTGAATATGCAGCAGCGTATATGGATGGATTTCCTGGGGAACTATACATTCAAGATCCACTACGTGCCTGGCAAAGGGAATGCGGTTGCGGACGCGCTGAGTCGCCGAGCCCCAGCTCAAGCCAATTGGCTATCGATGCATGATGAGCGGTTGATGCGAGAGTTGGAGGCGTTGGAAATTGTTTGTGTGGATAGACAATCAAGAACTGAAGCAGTTCTCAATTGGACTGAAGTCCAATATGATCTGGCTGATCGTATTCGGCAGGCTTTGGATATGGATGCTCATATGAAGCAGTTCATGGTAGAGGCTCTGGATGGGTCAAATTCCCAATTCGTCGTGGAGGACGGATTACTTTGGAAAGACGGTCGTCTGTGCGTCCCAAGTGTGGGCAATTTATGGGTGGAGTTGTTGTACGAGGCCCACCATACCAAGTACTCGATTCACCTGGGGAGCACAAAGATGTACCATGACGTGAAGAAACTGTTTTGGTGGCCGGGTTTGAAGAAGGATGTGGCGTTATACGTAGCAAAGTGCCAAACTTGCGCCTTGGTAAAGGCGGAGTGCAAAAAGCCGGGAGGATTTCTTAAGTCCTTGCCTATTCCGGAGTGGAAATTTGACGACATCTCTATGGACTTTGTGCACGGTTTGCCAAGGTTGCAAAAGGGGAACGACGCCATTTGGGTGGTTGTTGATCGATTAACGAAGGTGTCGCATTTTATTCCGCATAGGAAGGATGATCCGGTGGAGAAGTTGGCAAAGCTTTATGTGGATAACATAGTATGGCTTCATGGTGTGCCCCGCAGCATCGTGTGTGACCGAGATGGGCGGTTCACGTCCAATGATTGGAGGCTAGTGCAGCAAATGTTGGGAACAAAGCTGAAATTCAGCACAGCCTTCCATCCGCAAACGGATGGGCAGACCGAGAGGGTCAATAGAACCATGGAAGACATGCTCCGTATGTGTGTCTTGGATTTTGGAAAGCAATGGGAAGACCACCTTTATTTGGTGGAGTTCGCATACAACAACAGCTACCAAGCGAGTATTCAAATGGCTCCCTTCGAGGCCCTATATGGTAGAAAATGTCGCACGCCGTTGTCTTGGTTAGAAATGGGTGAGTCAAAGTTGTATAAGCGATCGGAAGTGGAGGATGCTACTTCTTTGGTGAGAACCATTCGGGAGAGGTTGCTTATCGCTCAGGACCGGCAAGCAAAGTACTATAATGCCAAGCACAGGAACGTGGAGTTCGCTGTGGGCGATTATGTATACTTAAAGATAAAGCCGTTCAAGGGTGTCTCGCGGGTGCGGCGATTGAAAAAGCTAAGCCCGAGGTACCTTGGACCGTTTGAGGTTCTGGAGCGAGTTGGTGAAGCGGCCTATCGGTTGAAGCTTTCAGTGGAGCTTAGTGGATTACATGATGTATTCCATATTTCGGTGCTTCGCAAGGCGGTGCAAGAGCCTACGCAAGTGATCGCGGTCGATCAAGTGCCGGTGGATAGTGGGCTAATGACAAAGGTCAAGCCCGTGCGGATTGAGGACTCGGAGGTCAAGCGGCTACGCAATAAAGAGATCAGGATGGTCAAGGTCCGGTGGGACAATTGCGATCGTGAGGAGCTCTCTTGGGAGCGAGAGCAGACTATGCTTGGTGAGTATCCGGAGTTGTTCCGCTCTGGTACAAATTTTGGTTTTGTACATGTCTTTCCTTTATGTAATTTCGTGGACGAAATTCTTTTAAGGGGGGGAGAGTTGTAACGCCCCGAAACTCAAAGGAGCGACGAGGGACGTTTTGGGCCAGTTTTTGGTTCTGGCTGCAGGCACACGGCCTGGGACACAGGCGTGTCCCAGGGCGTGTCAAGCCTGTGTCGACACTGAGACGGGAAGTCGACACTTTGGTCTCGACATTGTGTCGAGACTGGGCACACGGCCTGCGACACGGGCGTGTCGCAGGGCGTGTCGACCCGTGTCGACACTTAGCCGCCAAGTCGACACTCTGCTTCGACGAAGTGTCGAGTCATGGCACACGGCCTGCGACACGGGCGTATCACAGGGCGTGTCAACCCATGTCGACACTCGTCCCGGGAAGTCGACACTTTGGGCTCGACATTGTGTTGAGACAAGGCACACGGCCTAGGACACGGGCGTGTCCAAGGCCGTGTCATCAGGTCGACGATCTTCGCTCGACGAAGTGTCGAGTGTCGACACCGTGTACACGGCCTGGGGTCCAGGCGTGTTGAGGTGACACGGGTCTGGACACGGGCGTGTCCTAGAACCCGTGCAGTGCTCGGGTTGTTTTCGGGGAAAAACGATGGGGGTACACGGCCGGCCACACGGCCTTGTCAGGTGGAACACGGGCGTGTCAGATCGAACACGGGCGTGTTCGATACCCGTGTGAGGTTCCAGGCGAGCCAATTTTGACGGCGAATGAGGCACACGGCCCTGGACACGGGCGTGTGCCAGGCCGTGTTCGGTCCAGATTGGGCATTTCAGTCCCGAATCAAAGCCGTTCGTTTCTTTATTTTGGGATCCAACGGCTTGGGGTTGTTCCTGAAGGGACATACCCGGGATTGGACTTAGAAACCCTCACTTTTCATGAGTGGTTATCTTTCTAAAACCTTAGAGAAAGTGGAGTGCCAAGGAAGGAAGAAGGAGCTAGATCCGGCCATTGGAGGAGCTTCGAAGCTCCGAATCGCGAGCCGACTCCGGATCCACGTAGGCAAAGCTAGTGCGGTGCTTTTCATCCGTTTACTTTTCAATATCGCCAAAGAGGAACGCTAGGGTAACGATTCTCTTCTTGAGCATGAGTAGCTCTCCTTCTTTGCATAGGAAGCCCGCTCTCGCGAGTTTGCGGAGAGTTGGAGGCGTTTCTCCGGGTAGATATGTAAAGTCCCCGTTGTTTAGAGTCCGTAAGCGAGAATGGACATAGGCATTATGTGTGAAGCCTACCCGGACATGTTGGTCTGGATCGGTGATGTTGCATTGCATAAATGTCGGAGAAGACTCCGTGCTATGGATTGTTTTTCGGGTTTTCTACGTGGTAGATTGCAGCAGGGAGCCTTGGGGACTAACCCAAAGGTGCACCCGGAAAACTGGGCTGATACGAGATCTTGCCAACTTGGTGGCCTGAGAGCCAACTTGAACATAACCGGGTTATGTGAATTGTGATGGAAATGGGACTCGGTGGAAGTTTGACCCGCGCATATGGCTTAAATTATCGTTGCAATGTGAGCACAGGTTAGATGGAACCGTACCCGTTCTATGTCGTTCGGTTAAAGAGACCTAAAGGCACGTGGCACTTGCCGTTGGCATAGATTAGGGTCTTCGGCGGTCAATGGCTTAAATTGTCGTGACCCAGGCCAAGAAGACAAATTGCTCATAGGTTTGGCCGTCAAAGTGGCGGTGGTGAGTCCGGAATGTGTATGGCTTTAATTGACATGACATCGACCAGTTCACCGAGAATGTGTCCTGAGAGCACGGGGCGTGTGGCCGTGCGAGCCAACGTCTGTGATGAAATGGCTATATATATATTGCTCGCTTATGCTAATGAAATGCAGGGAAGGAGCTTCGCCGCCCCGAGTTGGGGGCAGGATTGTTATAATTTGGTCAGCATTGCTGACCGTTGCCTTGTTTTGTCACCGTGCGGTGGTGTGTTGCTTGCAGGTGCTGCTGGACCAAGCGGTCAATAGTGGGCTAAAGCCCTTTTTGCGAAGCCGGCCCTCGAAGGCCCAAATGGAAGTGTTTACTGTTTTATTCATGTATGACCGGCCTGCGTTCCGTGGTTTGTAAATCATGTAATATCAAGTGAAACATTTTGTAAGGCCTTAAGGCTTGTGTTGGTATTTTGTATAACATTCCTATTTTGTATTAGTGGACATTCATGCTTTATTGCTGGGTTCTTTGTTACAACTTTTATAAACTGCTTCCGCTAGAATGCTCTGTGTAGGACGTTGAGATTGGTTGGATGGTTTCCATAAGTAACCACCCGGTCTGTCTGTAGTATATGGCGTCGGGCCCCGGCCGGACCTACTGCTATATGCTATGCGACGGATAGGGGGTGTTACAATGAAAGATCCCATTCGATGAATTCTGGTCTAAATTCATCGAACACAAAACCGATTCGAATAACTATGATCAATATTCTTCGAGCGCAAAGGAAGACTCCGTTCGACGAACTACACTAGAAATTTGTCGAACAGAAGACCCGTTCGACGAATTCTGTTCGAAATTTGTCGAATGTAAAAAGGAAAGCTCCGTTCGATGAACTACGCTCAAAATTCGTCGAACACAAAACCCAAATGTTCAGCTTAGTCGAACCCGGACCCGTTCGACGCTTCGTCGAACGCCCAGCTCACTGAATGTCGATCGCCCTAAATATTCGTCGAACGCCTCTATTCGACAAAAACCAACCCTACAAGTGGGGCATAGGTATAAGTCTAAAATTTAACAGTAATGATCTTATACAATTTGTTTGAACGAGGAAAATACCAGTTCAATAGAGTGGACCAAACGTGCACTGAATTTATGAGTTTAACAATGAAGACCACCCTAGAATCCGATGCACCATTTTTGAGACAAAACATCAAATGCTTACACAATCAAAAATCATCACAAGGGTCCAAACGCACGCCGAGACTCCAAAATGCTTAGATCGCAATAAAATTGGACAAGTCCAAAGCCTCAAAACCTCATCCTCTAAATCAAGGAAGACATTCAACTCAATCAAAACCCCAAAATCCGATCAAACATACCCGACGAACGCAAAAATGCACAAATGGTGCGGCGCCGACAACAAAATGTAAGAAGGGGTAACACCCGGACTTCATAAATATGACGACACCAAATAACATAATAACATCGAAAAATCAGGGGCGTTACAGTCACACCCACTAAAAGAAGTTTCGACCCAAAACTTATCACAACATTAAGACCAAATCAAAACAAGAAACCCAAATAATACCAAAAACCTGAAGACATACCTGAACTAATGGAAGAGATGCAGATGAGATTCTCTCATCGCCGACTAAAATTCCCATGTCATGCTCTCGACGTCTTGATTTCTCCAGAGAACTTTAACCATGAGGATGGTCTTTCTCTGCAACACTCATTCTTGAGAATCCAAAATACGAATAGGTCTTCCACGTACGTAAGGTTGGGCTGAATCAGGGGCACCGAGTCAAGGACTTGACGATCACTACGAATACACTTCTGCAACTGGCTCACACAGAATACATCATGAACACCAGGGAAGATAGCAGGCAACTCCAGCCTATAAGCTGACACACCAATGCGCTCAAGAATCTGAAAAGGTCCCACATATCGGGTGTCTAACCTGTGATTCCTTCCAAACCTTTTAACACCAGACATCGGAGAAACGTTCAGAAAACCAAGTCCCAAACAGCGAACACCAGATCAAACCTTCATTGATTAACATATTTCTCATAGCGCTCTTATGCTACTCAGAGTTTTTCTCGAATATGAGTCACAACACAATCCATTTCTTCAAGGGCTTCCGGACCTAGCAACGGTCTCTCACCAACCTCAGCACAAAAAAAGGAGTCCTACAACGCCTCCCATATAAGGCCTCAAACAGGGCTATCTGCAGACTCTCTTGATAACTATTATTGTAAGCAAACTCCATGAGTCTGAGACGCTCATCCCAAGCACCACCGTGATCCAAAATGTAACACCTGATCATATCTTCCATGATCTTATTTACTCTTTCCGTATGACCGTTTGTCTACGGATGATAGGCGATGGAATACCTTAAATCGGTACCCAACCCCTCCTGTAAACTTTTCCAAAAATGAGATATAAATATAGAGTCTCAATCTGATACAATGCCGACAGGCACTATATATAATCTGATGACCTCATCAAGATATAATTCATCTATCTTCTTCATAGAATACCCAATCTTAAAAGGCACAAAGTGAGCATATTTAGTCAATCTATCAACTATCACCCAAATAGAGTCGTACCCACGAGGAGATCTCGGTAAACCGGTGATGAAATCCATCAAAATACTCTCCCACTTCCAAGTAGGAATCTCAAGCAGTGTCAATTTACCTCCAGGCCTTCTATGGTCAGCTTTAACACGATGACATGTATAACATTCCGACACAAACTTCGCTATATTATTCTTCATTCCTGACCACCAAACAATTTGCTTTAGATCTTTATACATTTTAGTGGAACTAGGATGGTAGGCAACACGGGAATCATGAGCTTCAGTACATATCTTAGCTCGAATATCACAAAAAGTGGGAATACAAAATCTACCCCAATACTTTAGAGTATCTAACTCATCCAAAGAGAAATCAGGTAGCTCTCCCTTCTCAGTTCTATTCCGGAGATATAACAAATCCGGGACATCTTTCTGGTGCGCTCTAGTAAGGGAAATCCAAGAGGGATCTTCTGCTTCTAAACTAACAGGCACAGTACTACTCCCAACCTCAATGACCATCAACAAGAATTCTTCTACCAAGGACTGTACAGACAGATTAAAAATTTTGGCGGTCTTTCTACTCAAAGTATCGGCTACTACGTTAGCCTTTCCCGGATGATGAAGAATCTCCACTTCATAATCGGCCACATATTCTAACCGCCTACGCTGGCACAGATTTAATTCCTTCTGAGTGAAGAAGTACTTCAAACTCTTATGGTCTGTATAGATCTTGCACAATGAGCCATACAATAAATGTCTCCAAAGCTTCAAGGCATAAATTACAGCAGCAAACTCCAAATCATGTGTAGGATAATTTCTTTCATGAATCCTCAATTGCCTTGATCCATACGCGATCACCTTTCCATTTTACATTAAAACCCACTGCAACAAATCATCAAGCTGATTGCGCAACTCATCTAGCTCACGCGGAGCCATACGGTACGGTGCTTTAGCAATAGGATGAGTACCTGGCTCAATGTCTATCACAAACTTTATCTCTCTCACAGGAGGAAGTCCTGGAAGACAATCAAGAAAAACCTTTGGAAACTCTCGCACCACCGAGATATCCTCAAGATGTGGTGTAACTAAAGTTATTTCCAGAGTAAAAATAGAAACCAAATACGCCTCACAACTAGACTCCATAGCACAACAGGCATATAGCGCAGAAATAATAGGGTAATCCCTGTACTGAAAACCATAGATGCTCATGGGTTGGCCATTGTCCATCTTGAAGTCTGGTCGCTTTGCCTTGCACTAGATGACCGCATCGTACTTGGACAGCCAGTCCATGCCCAAAGTCACATCAAACCGCCAGATCCAAAACCATCAGATCCACAAAGGCTAGGAAATTGCCTAGATAAATAGGGCATCACATAACTCCTTGATTAGATATCAACGAATCACCGGAGGGAAGCTTGATGTTGAAGGAGTCTCCTAATTGATCCACGTCCAATTGATGTTTATTTGCGAAACTCCGTGACACAAAGGAATGGGTGGCACCCGAATCGAAAAGAACACGCGCCCACCTAATCTGCACCTTAAACTCCCATAAAACCATAACATACATAACTAAACGAATGAAAACTAGGGCAACGATAAAGAGCAAAATAAATTATAGTAGGGTCTAGCCTTGTAACGCCCCGAATATTGTGTGCGAGTCGGTCGCGGAAAAAGGTTTTTGGTGCCTGTAGGGGTACACGGCCTAGGACACGGGCGTGTGCAAGGCCATGCCTGGCTGGTGATTTTTGGCCGTTTTCAACCCGAGAAGGACACGGCCAGGAACACGGCCGGATGACACGGGCGTGTCCTCCGACACGGGCGTGTGCCAACCCGTGTCCCTACCCGTATTCTGTGGGGTCGTGTCCGTTGCCGTGGTGGTTATGCGTGACACGCCCACGCACACGGGCGTGTGGCGGAACCCGACACGGGCGTGTCAGGTGAGACACGGGCGTGTCTTGGCCCGTGTACGTTTCTCAGTTCGACGATCGTGCCTGGATCGAGGCACACGGCCTGGGACACGGCCATGTGCCAAGCCTTGTTCGGCCCAGGTCTGGAGGATTTTGTGCAGATCTGAGCCGTTCGTTTTCTTTAATTAAGATCCGACGGCCCAGATGAGGTCCTGCTCTGTTAAGGCCGGGAATAGGAGGTTAATCCCTCCTTTTCTCTCCAAAGCTTTCTCCTTCCAAAGTGAGAGAGAAGAGGAAGAAGAAGGAGGTTTCCGGCCACCGACGGAGCATCGGAGCACCATTTCGAAGTCTGAGAGCGGATCCGTGGAGGGAAGGTCGTTGCGAAGAGTTCTATCCACGTAGTTTTTTTTCCATGGCGCCAAAATAGACTACAAGGGTAACGATTCTCAACTTGAGCGTTTGAAGCTCTTTCTTTTGCATAGGGAACCCCGCTCCCGCGAGTGTGCGGTGAGTGCGTGGTGTTCCTTGGGGTTGATGTGAATAGTCCCCCTTGTGTTGCATATAGAACCCGGAATCGTAAGTACGGGCATAGGAATTGTGTGTAAAGCCTACCCGGACGTGTTTTGTATTGATTGGTGATGTTGTATTTGATATGTTTTGCCGGAGAAGACTCCGTGCTTTGGGTTTTTTTTCGGGTTTCTACGCGGTAGATTGCAACAGGGATCCTTGGAGGTTAGTTTCAAGGCGCACCCGGAAAACTGAGCGGAAACGTGTTCTGCTAACTTGGCGGTCTGGGAACCGGCCTTGATCATAACTGGGTTATGAGATTGTTTTGGAAAATTTGGGATCTGAGAGAAGCTTGGCCCGCGCATAGGACTTAAATTGGACATGCGGCGTGAGCAACGGGCAAGTGGAATTGGACCTAGGCTATGTGGTTCGGTGCGAGAGACCCGAAGACGGGGACTGGCCGTTGGCATAGTCGGAGCCTTAGACGGTGGTCAGAAAGGCTAAATGCTTACATGTTGTTGCCATCCTGGGGGTGGTGGTGAATGCACTGATGGGTCAGGGTTCACCATGAATGTGCCCTGAGTGCACGGGGTGTTTGGCCGTGCGAGCCTACACCTGTGGTGAAATATAATTGCGCTATATATATTGTTGTGCTAATGTTATGTAGGGAAAGAGCACCGCCGTCCCGAGTAAGGGGCGGGGTCGTTATAATTTGGTCGGCTTTTAGCTGACCGTTGCTTTATTTGCCACCGTGCGGTGGTATGTGCTTGCAGGTGCTGCGGAGCCGAGCGCCAAATACCGGGCTGGAGCCCATGTTGCTGTGCTGGCCCTAGAAGGCCGTAGAATAGTTGTTTTTATATTTATCATGTGTGGCCGGCCTGCGAGCCGATGTATGTAAAACACTCTTTATTAAGTGAACATTTGTAAGGCCATAAGGCCATGTACCCGTTTCTGTGTATTTGGGGTTTCATTCCTGTTGTTGTAGCTGTGAACATTCATATTGATGGATTTAATTTTGGGTTCTTTCAATTTTAAAAACATCCGCTAGAATGCTCTGTGTAGGACGAGTAGTCTTAATAGGATGGTTTGAATATGCATTTAGTAACCCTTCTGACTGTCTGTGGTATATGACGTCGGGTTCCAGCTGGACCTTCTGTTATATGCCATGCGACGGATGGGGGTGTTACAATTTGGTATCAGACTTCAGGTTACGGTCAAGCATAAATGAATTCGTGGGCGAATTATTTTAAGAGGTGGTGAGCACATGTGTGCGTCATCGTGCTAACATCAAAAAGGAACCCATGAATGTACACTTAGGAATGAAAATACACTTGTTTGGTGGAACCTGAGTGTTCCAATGATTGCTTTTAGCAATTTGTTTGTCGTCTAATCGTGTGTCTTTGCTACTATAGGCAGCTGGGAGCGCTGCTGGTCAGTCAGAGCGTCCGCAATCAGCGGAAAGTAGTGCACCAAGGGACGTGCCTGCTACACCTCCTTCAGCGGAAACCATCAGGATGGTGGCTGAGGCAGTGTTCGCAATGATAAATGCCCAACCTGCAGGGCAAATGCATCGTGCACCTCCTGTGAATGAGCAAGAACCGGTTAGGGTGGCAGAGCCGAGAGTGGTGGAATGCGCAGCAGTGGAGTTGGTAGAGCCGAGAAGAACTATAGAGAGGCAGTTAAAGTATGTGATGGGCTTTAATCCTCCGAGGTTTAATGGGGTTGGAACGCCAACTCAAGTTGAGGACAGGCTCTCTTCCATAAAGAGGGTCTTGACGGCCACAATAACTGAAGAGTGGCAGAAGACCACCATAGCGACTTTCCTTTTGGAAGGTGAAGCGAGGCTGTGGTGGGACGAGATGGAGTTTCATCTTCTAGTGGGAAGGCAACATGCGGATGTGCCGATGGAGGAATTTTCAAGATTGTTCCTAGCCAGATTTGTACCCTCTGCTCAGAAGTTGGAGATGGAGAATCAATTTCTTGGGTTGACTCAGGGATCCAGAAGCGTGGACGAATATCTACATGAGTTCACACGGTTGGGTCGTTATGCTGGTGCTATGTTTTCAGAAGAAGAGAGGAAGACCAACCGATTCTATGAGGGTCTTCGCGGCGATTTAAAGTTACTCCTTGCTGGGCCTAAGGCACAGGGCTTCCTAGCCTTGGTCAATTCGGCCCGATCGTTGGAAAAGGTTGCGAAGAAAGTTCAAGAGAAGAGGGACCCAAGGGAAAGGAAGACCGAGTTCAAGGTGCCAAGTAACAAGACAGGTTTCCGCAGATGGAACAAGAAGCGGAGGACTTCGAACTCAGCCCCTTCGGCTGATGCATCAGGGGAAACTACAAGTCGAGTCCCCGGAGCTTGCTACAACTGTGGGAAGACGGGGCATTTTGCTCGGGAGGGTTAGAGCAGACGTTCAAAGTCCGAGAGGAGACCTGGAGCGACTTATGAGGAGAAAGGGAAGGCGGTGGAGTCAACCGCATCCCATCATGCTCCAGCCCAGCCTAGAGTCTACAACCTTGGTCTGCAGGAGGCCATAAAGCAAGCAGACGTGGTGACAGGTATGAGTTAAATTATCGTGGTTTAACTTTTATAGTTATTACCTTCGTATTTGTTAGCTTACGTTTGTTAGTGCTAGGCTTTGTGTTAATCTTTGGGTTTCCGATGAGAGCCCTTTTTGATACGGGAGCATCACATTCCTTCTTGTCTGAAAAGTTTATATCGCGCATCGGAGTTCCGTTCTCGATGGCAGAAAACAAGTTGGATGTGTTGTTGCCTAATGGGTGCTCAATGCATGCGGATAGGGTTTGCGTTGTGAAGATTCAGATTGGAGACCGGGAGTTTGATTTGTGGGCGTTGATTCTACCATTAGTGGAGTTCGACGTAATCTTCGGTATGGATTGGCTCTCGGAGCAAAGTGCATGTATTGATTACAACCGTAAAGAAGTCAAGTTGGGTCTGGACACTGATCGGGAGACTACTTTTACGGGCATGAAGGGGTCAGGGAAAGTTCTGATATCGGCCCTTCAGATGTTCAAGGCAGTTTGATCTGGGGCAGAACTGTATGTCACTCTAGTGCAGACTTCGACGCCTAAGCCTAGTTTGGACAGCATCCCAGTTGTGTCCGAGTATCCTGATGTGTTTCCAGATGATCTCCCACGAGCCCCTCCTCAGTGGGAGATAGACTTTACTATAGAGCTGGTACTGGGTGCCAAACCGGTGTCACGCTCCCCCTATTGGATAGCCCCAAGAGAAATGGCAGAGTTGAAGGTGCAACTGCAAGAGTTGCTAGAGCAAGGTTATGTGCGTCCAAGTTCATCGCCTTGGAGCGCACCAGTTCTCTTTGACAAGAAGAAAGATGGGAGCTTGCGGCTTTGTATCGATTATCGGGAATTGAGCAAACTTACGGAGAAGAACAAATATCCAATCCCGAGGATTGACGATCTATTTGATCAGTTGGTTGGATCAACTGTATATTCGAAGTTAGATTTGAAGTCCGGTTACTATCAGTTGAGGATAAGGGAGAGCGACATCCCAAGACAGCATTCAGTACGCGGTTTGGGCATTACGAGTTCACGGTTATGTCGTTTGGGTTGACGAATGCGCCATCCGTGTTTATGGATCTGATGAATATGACGTTCAGAGAATACCTGGATCAGTTCGTGATAGTATTCATCGATGATATTCTGGTGTATTCGCGGTGCGAGGAGGATCATTAGAAGCATTTACACATGGTGTTGGAGACATTGAGGAAAAGTTAGTTGTATGCAAAGTTCTTCAAGTGTGAATTCTGGTTATCCTCGATAGCGTTCCTTGGTCATGTTGTCAGTGGAGAAGGAATAGCAGTGGATCCGGCGAAGATAGTGGCGATACGGGAGTGGCCTACTTTGACTACGGTGGTAGAGGTCCGGAGTTTTCTGGGGCTTGCTGGCTACTACAGGCGCTTCGTAGAGAACTTCTCGCGGATAACACTACCACTCACGACGTTGACAAGAAAGGATCAGAAGTTTGTGTGGTCTTCGGAGTGCGAACAGGCTTTTGAAGAATTGAAGAGGCGGTTGACCACGACGCCCATTTTATGTTCGCCAAGTGGAACCGAAGGGTTCGAGATTTATAGTGATGCTTCGGGCAGTGGTTTGGGCTGTGTCCTGCTACAGCATGGGAGAGTGATAGCTTATGGTTCACGAGAACTGAAGGTTCACGAGAGGAATTATCCGGTCCACGACTTAGAGTTAGCGGCCGTGATATTTGCTCTAAAGCTTTGGAGGTACTATCTGTTCGGTGTGAAGGTCGATATTTACAACGATCATAAAAGTTTGAAGTATCTATTGGACCAAAAGGATCTGAACATGAGGCAGAGGTGGTGGATGGAGTTCTTAGGGGACTACACCTTCAAGATACACTATGTGCCTGGAAAGGGAAATGCAGTGGAGGATGTGTTGAGTCGTAAGATTCCCGCACAAGACAACTAGTTATCAGTACATGACGAGAGATTGGTCCAAGAGTTGGAGGCATTGGAGATATCTTGCGTCGATAAGCAGTCTAGTGCCGAGGCGAAACTGTTTTGGATAGAGGTGCAGTGTCACCTAGCGGATAGAGTTCGGCGGGCTTTGGTTCAGGATAGCAGCATGAAACAGATCTTGGATGAAGCTTTGGATGGGTCAAATTCCCAGTTTGTGGTTGAAGATGGGTTGCTATGGAAGGACAGTCGTCTATGCGTTCCTAGTGCGGATAATATTCGGGAGGAGTTGATGTATGAGGCTCATCATACCAAGTACTCAATCCACCCGGGAAGCACGAAGATGTATAGAGACATGAAGAAGTTATTCTGGTGGCCGGGTTTGAAGAAGGATGTGGCACTTTATGTGGCCAAGTGTCGTACTTGTGCATTAGTGAAGGTGGAATGCCAGAAGCCCGGAGGTTTCTTGAAATCCCTTCCTATCCCAGAATGGAAGTTTGACGACATATCTATGGATTTTGTGCACGGTTTGCCGAAGTCGCAGAAGGGAAACGACGCCATTTGGGTGGTCGTAGATAGATTGACAAAGGTGTCGCACTTTATCCCAGTGAGAAAGGAGGATCCAGTGGAAAAGTTAGCCAAACTCTACGTGGATAATATTGTACGATTGCATGGTGTGCCTCGCAGTATTGTTAGTGATCGTGATGGACGCTTCACGTCAAATGGCTGGAGGTTGGTGCATGGTCTGTTGGGTACTAAGCTAAAGTTCAGCACATCCTTTCACCCGCAGACAGATGGCCAAACCGAGAGAGTCAACAGGACTATGGAGGACATGCTTCGCTTGTGCGTCCTAGATTTCGGGAAGAATTGGGAGGATCACTTGTACATGGTGGAGTTTGTGTACAATAACAGCTTTCAGGCAAGTATTGGAATGACGCCTTTCGAAGCCTTGTACGGGAGGAAGTGTCGTACGCTGTTGTCTTGGTTGGAGGCAGGCGAATCAAAGTTGTATAAATGTCAAGTGGTGGAAGATTCCACTTCAATGATACAGACGATTCAGGAAAGACTGAAGATTGCTCAGGATAGACAGTCCAAGTATTACAACGCCAAACATAGAAAAGTGGAGTTCAACGTTGGCGATATGGTATATTTAAAAATCAAGCCGTTCAAGGGTGTATCGCGGGTTCGACGCTTGAAGAAGCTGAGTCCGAGATACCTTGGACCATTTGAAATCCTGAAGCGTGTTGGCGAGGCGGCGTATAGATTAAAGCTGTCGACGGAGTTAAGTGGGCTGCATGACGTATTCCACGTATCGGTGTTGCGTAAGGTAGTACAAGAGCCTTCGCAGATCGTTGCGGACAATCAGGCACCAGTTGATTATGAGTTAACAACAAGGGTCAAGCCAGTGCGAATTGAAGATGTTGCAGTCAAACGACTCCGCAACAAGGAGGTCCGAATGGTAAAAGTCCGTTGGGATAATTGCGGACGTGAGGAGCTTTCTTGGGAGCGAGAGCAAGCTATGTTGGAGGAATACCCCGAGTTGTTCCCCCCAGGTATTAGTTAATTTTTGTGTACCTTTGTTAAATTTCGGGACGAAATTCCTTAAGTGGGGGAGATTTGTAACGCCCCAAATATTGTGTGCGAGTCAGTCGCGGAAAAGGGTTTTTGGTGCCTGTAAGGGTACACGGCCTAGGACACGGGTGTGTCCAAGGCCGTGTCTGGCTGGTGATTTTTGGCCGTTTTCAACCGGAGAAGGACACGGCCAGGAACACGGCCGGATGACACGGGCGTGTCCTCCGACACGGGCGTGTGCCAACCCGTGTCCCTACCCGTGTTCTGTTGGGTCGTGTCCGTTGCCGTGGCGGTTATGCGTGACACGCCCATGCACACGGGCGTGTCGAGGAACCCGACACGGGCGTGTCAGGTGAGACACGGGCGTGTCTTGGCCCGTGTATGTTTCTCAGTTCGACGATCATGCGTGGATCGAGGCACACGGCCTGGGACATGGCCGTGTGCCAAGCCGTGTTCGGCCCAGGTCTGGAGGATTTTGTGCAGATCTGATCCGTTTGTTTTCTTTAATTAAGATCCGACGGCCCAGATGAGGTCCTGCTCTGTTAAGGCCGGGAATAGGAGGTTAATCCCTCATTTTCTCTCCAAAGCTTTCTCCTTCCAAAGTGAGAGAGAAGAGGAAGAAGAAGGAGGTTTCCGGCCGTCGGCGGAGCATCGAAGCACCATTTCAAAGTCTGAGAGCAGATCCGTGGAGGGAAGGTCATTGCGAAGAGTTCTATCCGCGTAGTTTTTTTTCCATGGTGCCAAAACGGACTACAAGGGTAACGATTCTCAACTTGAGCATTTGAAGCTCTTTCTTTTGCATAGGGAACCCTGCTCCCGCGAGTGTGCGGTGAGTGCGTGGTGTTCCTTGGGGTTGATGTGAATAGTCCCCCTTGTGTTGCATATAGAACCCGAAATCGTATGTACGGGCATAGGCATTGTGTGTGAAGCCTACCCGGACGTGTTTTGTCTGGATCGGTGAGGTTGCATTTGATATGTTTTGCCGGAGAAGACTCTGTGCTTTGGGTTTTTTTCGGGTTTCTACGCGGTAGATTGCAGCAGGGATCCTTGGAGGTTAGCTTCAAGGCGCACCCGGAAAACTGAGCGGAAACGTGTTCTGCTAACTTGGCGGTCTGGGAACCGGCTTTGATCATAACTGGGTTATGAGATTATTTTGGAAAATTTGGGATCCGAGAGAAGCTTGGCCCGCGCATAGGAATTAAATTGGACATGAGGCGTGAGCAACGGGCAAGTGGAATTGGACCTAGGCTATGTGGTTCGGTGCGAGAGACCCGAATACGGGGACTGGCCGTTGGCATAGTCGGAGCCTTAGACGGTGGTCAGAAAGGCTAAATGCTCACATGTTGTTGCCATTCTGGGGGTGGTGGTGAATGCACTGATGGGTCAGGGTTCACCATGAATGTGCCCTGAGTGCACGGGGTGTTTGGCCGTGCGAGCCTACACCTGTGGCGAAATATAATTGCGCTATATATATTGTTGGGCTAATGTTATGCAGGGAAAGAGCACTGCCGTCCCGAGTAAGGGGCGGGGTCGTTATAATTTGGTCGGCTTTTAGCGGACCGTTGCTTTATTTGCCACCGTGCGTTGGTATGTGCTTGCAGGTGCTGCGGATCCGAGCGCCAAATAGCGGGCTGGAGCCCATGTTGCTGTGCTGGCCCTAGAAGGCCGTAGAATAGCTGTTTTTATATTTATCATGTGTGGCCGGCCTGCGAGCCGATGTATGTAAAACACTCTTTATTAAGTGAACATTTGTAAGGCCATAAGGCCATGTACCCATTTCTGTGTATTTGGGATTTCATTCCTGTTGTTGTAGCTGTGGACATTCATATTGATGGATTTAATTTTGGGTTCTTTCAATTTTAAAAACTTCCGCTAGAATGCTCTGTGTAGGACGAGTAGTCTTAACAGGATGGTTTGAATATGCATTTAGTTACCCTTCCGACTGTCTGTGGTATATGACGTCGGGTTCCAGCTGGACCTTCTGTTATATGCCATGCGACGGATGGTGGTGTTACAAACCTGATATCACTTGTGTAGAGGTCTGAGCTTCCTCTCTGGTCACCATATTCAGCTTCCCTTTTCATCTGTCCTGGTTTGGCGACGACAGCAGAGCCCGAAGCGGTGCAGTCTGCAGTGGAGTCTAAGCCGGGGGCATGAAGTCTTCAGGTGCCCCTTCTGCCTACACGGGAAGCAAGTCTTATCCTTCAACCAGCAACGACTCACGTCATGACCCTTCCTTGTACAGTACGTGCACACCCGATCTCCTTTGGGTGAAACTTGGATGGCGAGCTCCTGCCACTGCTTCAATATGGCAGTCCTTTTGAAACATCTTTCGTAAGGGTGGCGAGATCGACCACACAAGCTACATACTTTTCTACTTTTCTTCTTCGAAGAAGGACCAGATGACCTAGAGCTTACATCCTCATCACCTTTCCTCTTCTCTTTTCTCGCCGCAGCAGCTCGATTCTTGGTATTCTCAATCACCTCAACTTTCAGAGCGGCTTCCACTGCCTCAACATAGCTTTCAGCTCGACAAGCACATGCCAACTGTTGGACATCGCTTCTTAATCCTCCTAGGAAATGCTTCGCTCTTCCTTCCTCCGAAGCTACCATATCAGGAGAAAATCTGCTTAACTTTCTGAACTCAATTTCATATTCACTCACCGTGAGCTGTCTCTGCTTCAAATACAGGAAATTATTCATCAGATGGACCTGCTCGACCGAGGGTAGAAACTTCTTATGCAACATCTTCTTGAAGGACTCCCAAGAGCATCCTTCCTTCAAACTATCCTTTTCTCAAATCCACCAAGTCTTTGCCAGGCCTTTTAGCTGGTAGGCCGCAATCATTACTATCTGGGCTTCAGCAATCCCTGAATACGTGAACATCTCATCGATAGCGATGATCCAGTCATTCAAAACCATAAAGTCGGCACTCCGGTCATAAGTGGGTGGTCTCAATCGCTGAAAATATGATAAAAGGTTCATCTCAGCTGGTAATGTCACTGGGGGAACCAGAGGAGTAGGATTAGCAGGTACGACTTGACCCGCGATAGAATCTTGCGCTAAGGGTTGCTGCGCGGGAGCAGCAGACAACAAGGACTGAATCTCCGATTGCATCGCAAGAAATTGTCTCGACAGAGCCTCGTTACTCTGACGCAAACTCTCGATCACCGCATCACTTGGCGCACCAAATGACTCAGCCTCCGACTGGGGAGTCGACCTCATCGCATGAAGTCTAGGCGACATTTCTAGACAAGTAACGAACAACTCATCAAAAATCCTAGATTACAGCTAGGCCACACAACTAGTTCAAACCATAATTTAAAGACACTTGCTTTTACTGTAAACTTTCTCTGGGATTATGATGTTATGTCCTACTTAGGATGATATCCTCTCATCCTATTTACTCATGTGCCTATGATATGAATGCATGAATTCTTTATTCTTATTTAAAATCATATGTGTACATTTGTCATAATGTAAACCTTAACGTAGCACGCGTGCTTATGCGATGATATGCTATGTATGCAGTGCTATGTATTCTAAAAAGGACTTAATGCATGTATGATCAGAGTACACATGAAATGCTATGCATCCCATACTACATAACATCACATGCAATGAGAAAAGAAAACGTGTTAATGGACACCCATGTGATGATGGTTATGCATCCCATACTACATAACCGTCACATGTTGCCTCCTATGGTGGATACATATACAAACACATATTATGCATCTCATAATACATAATATGCCCCATATACTTCCTATCATGGTATAAGTGTAGTGACTATGCTTCAGTTAAGACATACTGATGACAAATCGGTCTGTTTATGCAAATGAATGAAGGGAAACAAACTATACGAGATTAGCTGGTTCGACCAACTTGTCAAACCAAACTCCCTCTGATACCAACCATCACAACCTGTATTTTTCACCACCATTAAAGAAATATCAGAGTAAGGGAAAAATGTGCGTCATGATGCCACGTCAGAAGGGGATAACTGCGGACGCTCAGGTAAATCTCCTACTTGACCAAGAAGAAAGATCTTTGAGTTATTTAGAGGCAAAATCAGTTTAAGTGTAGCAGTTTTTCGTATTCCTCGACTTAGTGGCTGATCTAGTCCATGATAAAAGTAGTTAAACGCTGCGAAAAATAATTTTTCTACAATGTTAGACATACTATATGAGATTAGAGGTTCCCAGAGGACACCTCAAGGTATGCGAGTTCTAAGTTTATAATAACAATAAAAGTAGATTTTTTTACGATCGTTAAATGTAGTGATTTAACATTTTAAAACGTGCAATGCATGAGGTAGTAATAGTAGTTTTTATACTTGAAAATACCTATCATGCAATCCTAGCATAAAACATCCCAGAGAGCAAGTAATCCAAATACACAGAAAGAAAACAAACTATACAGCTTGCAAGCATCCAAAATCAACAATTCTGTGGGCGTCAACGAACTGACACGAACCCACATAAAATAAAGTATGTTTGAACTAGTAAAGCAAGCTAAAACAACAGTCTACCTCGTTATGGAGAGGCAAAAACCACAGCCAACACAACTGCTCAGGAACTCCAAAACCAGCACCGAAATCAGCTATAGCTCTGAACCTGAGGCTTTCCGAAAAAAAAACAGAATACCTCAGCAAGAATGTACAAGTGATGGCCAAAAGTAAGCCACAAGTAAACAATGTCAAGGGGTACCAACCTAAGACCAAAGGAAAGATACTTAAATAAAGTACAACAGTAAGGTACCAAAGTCAAAAAGGGAACACTTACATGAAGCATCACGTACAACAAAAGTACCTCAAATGCACTAGACTATAAGGGGGAAAGGTCATGATTAAAACATTAAGAAGATGGCAAAACTCTATTAGCCACCTGTGGCAACTCCTCCAAAAAAACATCGGGCAGGGTGGTCAAGTCAACTGGATACACCCCCTCAGATATAATTTAATCCGTCATAATTGTGGGGGAGAATGGATACTCCACCATACACCGCAAATGCCCAAACACTCGGTAGAGTCCCACAAAGTACTAGCAGAGGGATCAAACGTTGCGGCGGAGGATTCACCCACAAATAACACCCATAACAAAGAAATTCATGAAGTCATACCCCGTAACGATCTGAGTTTAGAGCTCAGGGGCACAATACAATCTGGGCTTGGCAGCTTGTCTCGCCCCATGACATCGCCACAAAGAAAGCCATGATATAGATCTCAAGACAACAATGACACATCAGATTCTACTAGACAATTCTAGATTGAAGCGGTTGATCAACTTTTAGGAAGAATTTACAGTTCTAAATAAACTCTAACACGTCCTACATAAATGTTGAGGAACGGTTACAAGAGTGAGATTTAACCACATCATCAAAACATCTAGAACTTTAACAAGGTTAGGTAGCAAAATCAAAAACATGAAAATCATAAATAGAATTAGACAGGAGATCTAACAACACTATAATCAACAAGTTATTAAAATCATGATAACAAGGAGTTAGAAATTTCTGCAAATCGGGATAAAGAAGGGAAGAGAAGGGGGAAACCATCACTTGCCTTGGTTTTACCGGAGTAGTCCTCCAAATCTCACCACGACATAGATCGGGACCAATAAAGACAAGGGATAATGAAATCTAACAAAAATGACCAAAAAATAGGAGTTAGGGCCGAGGACCCTAGCGAGAATACTAAAGGAATATGGACGATTTTACCACGATAGCGTAGCTCTCGATGAGAGCTTTCTGGATCTATATACGGTTGAAGATTTCGAGCACCGAAGCACCATCGGTGGCCACCAGTAGAATCACGGAAAACTTTCTCTCTCTCGCTCACACCGCTCTGGTTCGGGAAGAAGGAAGAGAATCGGTCTAAGGAGGAGAAGGAGAAATTTATCTTATATATATATATTAATAATATAATAAAAGGGTTAGTATACTTAAGTGAAGGGATGAGGTTCAGCTGAACCGTAATTTTCGAGAGGTATGGATTTCTCTAGTGGAAGGAGCTATTTCTCGAGTATAAGAAACAAGTTTCTCGAGTAAGGGAGAAGTTATTTCTCGAGTACACAAGCATTACTCGAGAACAAAAGGAAGTATCACTCGGGAACAACAAACCCAATTATCGAGTACACAGCCAAAACTTCTCGAGAACAAGGGCAGTTCTCGAGTACAAGGGAATCTTCTCGTGAACAAGAAGGGCAAATCTCGAGTACAGAAGAAGATTAATTGAATACTAAAATAACCTTCTCGAGAAGAAAAAGAGACTTCTCAAGAGCAAGACTGCACATCTTGAGAACGATAAAAGCATTACTCGGGTATAAAAATAGACCTCACAAGAACTGGAAGCATTACTCGAGAGCTGATATAGACTTCTCAAAAACAAGGAGGAAGAAAGATCCCGTTCGACAAATTCTGGTCGAAATTCGTCGAACACAAAACCCATTCGACGAACTCTGATCAAAATTCGTCGAGCGTAAAAGAAAACTCCGTTCGAAAAACTACGCTCGAAATTCATCGAACACAAGAGCCGTTCGATGAATTCTATTCGAAATTCTTCGAACGCAAAAAGGAAAGCTCCGTTTGGCCAACTACGCTCTAAATTCGTCGAAAACAAAACCCAAATGTTTGGCTTAGTCGAACCCAGACCCGTTCGACGCTTCGTTGAACGGCCAGCTCACCGATCGTTGAACATCGTTCGACGATCGTCGAATGCCCCAAATATTCGTCGAACGCCTCTGTTCGACGAAAATCAACCCTACATGGGGGGCATAGGTGTAAGGCTGAAATTTAACAATAATGATCTTATACAAATTGTTTAAACGAGGAAAATACCAGTTCAAAATAGTGGCCCAAACGTGCACCGAATTTATGAGTTTAACAACGAAGACCACTCCAGAATCCGATGCACCATTCTTAAGATGCAACATCAAATGCTTACACAAACAAAAAACACCACAAGGGTCCAAACACACGTCGAGACTCCAAAATGCTCGGATCGCAATAAAATTGGACAAGTCTAAAGCCTCAAAACCTCATCCTCTAAATCAAGGAAGATATTCAACAGAATCAAAACCCCAAAATCCGATCAAACGGACCCAAAGTACGCTAAAACACACAAACGGTCCGGTGCCAACAGCAAAATGTAAGAAGGGGTAACACCCCAACGCCATAAATATGACGACACCATATCACATAATGACATCGAAAAATCGGGGTCGTTACACCAGTCATGTTCCAGAAACAACCACTATCCAAGTACCATATAGGGGTATGGGCACTTGGACTAACCTGCATCACATAATTTATTTTACCTTTGGACACCAATATCTATTTGGTCCTAGGTGCATGTCAGTCTGAAAATGGACTTGTCTACCAGTAGCTTTTCTGATTGGTGGACTAACAGCTGCTCTTGGCACACTTGGATTGTGCCAGCAGTCTATAGCAAAGTGGCCCACTTTACCACATTGCCAACATTCATGAATGTTATATCTTATTTTCTGTGTAGTCCTTGCAATTTGGTTAACTACTGACCAAACAGAATGAAGAGGAGCAACAACCATCTTCAGATTCCTTTCAGCATGGATTTGACTGAAGGTAAGTCTTCCAGCAAGCTTATCTAGCCTGCTCTAAATGCCATCAACAACAATCTTCTTTGCAGAAGACATGCTCTTGATTGCATCAAAAATGCCCAAATTAGGCTTGTTGATAGACTGATCCTTGGTCTCAGTCTTTACTGAATGGTTCTGAAACTTGGCCACAGACACACTCTTGAGAGTGGGGGGCTGGAGCACTAAAGATAAATGGTCCATGATGGGCCATTTGAATTTCTTCATGGGGAGCCTTAAATGCATGATCTCCCCTGCTATACCTTCCACCATAGCTGTGAACCTGCTTGTTCACACTAGTCGATCTACCATTCATCCAGTGACCATAGATACTCTCTTGGTCATACCTGTTTGAAGGTAACTGAACTTTCCTAAAAGGAATGGGAGGCTTGGTAGCCAGAGGCTGAACAAGAGCTTTGTCCTTCCCTTTGGAAGGGGCAATTATAGTATTTCCCTTAAACTGTAACCCCTTTTTACTCTTCTGAGAGGAATCAATTAAGGGCAACACTATACAGGGGTTAGAGAAACTAGCCACAATTCTCTTCTCCCTCTATAGCTTCTCTTCAAGGTCCCTAATGAGACTATTCTTATACTTGATGGAGCCTATCTGGATGAGATTCAAGACCTTAAGTTGGCTAACTTCCCTATCCTTTGGATTCAACAAAGATGCTATCTCAGCATGTTAGGAAGTAGCTAGCTGTAGAGAGGCAATCTCCACAACTTGCTTTTTACGTAACTTCTTGCACTTCTTAAAGGAATCCAGAAGTTCTCCATACCTGTCAATCAATTGATTGACATCTCCTTGTGATCCAGAATCATCTACATCATAGGATGAAGAAGCTTCTGTACAGGGACTAGTCTCATACCCAGACTCAGAATAAGAACTAGATAGAGAATATACCTAAAACTTGTCATTAATCTCTAGTGAGAGATCTTAGGAACTTGTCATTAATCTCATAATGACTGAAGACCATCCTATAGGTCCTCAGTTCATTTATTATCCTGAAAAATCTTTCATACCAAGCAGCTATGTTCTCTTTAAGTGACTGCCTGAAAGCCTCATACTCCTGGTTGAGCATGGACTTCCTGTCATCTCTCACCTCTTCAATACCCTCCATGTAGACCACAAGAGTGTCCTACATCTCTTTGGAGGTCTGGTAGTGGACCAGATTCTGAAAGGTTGAATTATCTATGACACTAACAATAATGTTTTGTGCCCTCATGTCCAATGTAGCCAAGATGACTTCATCCTTTGTCATCTCTGAATATGTCTTAGGTGTCCGGACATTGGCATCCAAGCTGAGACCTTTATAGGGATGAAAGGTCCCTCTCCGACTGTCACAAAGATCCTGGGTCATAGGCTTCCATAAATAGCCTGACCCTCTTTTTCCAGATTCTAAAACTCTCCTTTCTATAGATGGGGAGTTCCATGGAACCTAGCTCCTTATGGTTCTCTCCAGAACCCATAAGTATAGAACTTGTTTAAGCTACCCTTTGAGATCTGCTCTGACTCTTAGGTCCTTCTTGATCAACCTCCCCCTGATACCACTTGAAATTCTTTAGTTTCAAGGTAGCTAAACACCTTGGGGGGGGGGGGTGAATAGGTTTTTTAGTCTTTTATTATTATCTTTTAACTTAGTGTGTAGTTAGTTAGTAGTTAGATGCTTTCAAGAAAAATCACTTAGAACACACACAGAATTTATAGTGGTTCCCCAGATTATTGGTACATCCACTCTCCTCGCACCTTTCTAACATCTTGTTAGACAAGACACTTATCCAAAAACTCAGCTCCTTAGAGCTTACACAATAGATCCCTCAAGATCTCTCAGTCTCCTCCAAGACTTACAACTCAGGCACAGAGCCCTACCTCAAAGAAAATATGCTCTTAGAACTCAGTGATCAAATGACCACATACCTCAAACTTGAACTCAAGTCCTACAGCTCAGGCTATGGAGGATAACCCTTGTCACAACCTGCATTTTTCACCAACAATAAAGGTATATCAGAGTAAGGGAAAAATACATGTCATGATGCCACGTCAGTAGGGGATAACTGCGGACGCTTAGGCAAAACTCCTACTTAACCATGAAGAAAGCTTCTTTAAGTTATTAAGAGGTGAAATCAATTTAAGTATAGTACTTAGCCATATCCCTCGGCTTAGTGGCTCATCTAGTCCACAAGAAAAGTAATTAAACGCTGCGGAAAGTACTTATTTTATCTAGTTAGGCATATTACATGAGCTTAGAGGTTCCCAAGGGACACCTCAAGGCATGCAAGTTCTAAATTTATAGTAGAAGTAAAAGTAGATTTTTTTATCGTCGTTAAATATAGTGATTTAACATTTTGAGTTATGCAATGCATGCAGTAATAATAGTAATTTTATACTTGAAAATAACTACCAAGCAATCCTAACATAAAACATCCCAGAGAGCAAGTAATCCACATCCACAGAAAGAAAACTAAGCAGCTAGCAAGTATCCAAGAATAACAATTGTACAACCCCGTACCCGGGCGAGTGGGACCCTCCCCAAATATCAGCCTAGGGGCGCGTTGTGGGCGACGAGTTGGTGCGACCCCGCGCGGGTCCTCGCGCATGCGTGCGCGCGGGGGTTCTATGTGCATATGGTTATAATTTATATATTATGTATTATATTAGAATAGAGGTAATATATTATATATGTGATAGAGGGGGGGGGGAGATGAGATCAGCTGGGGGGGGGGGAAATAAAAAGAAGGAAAATAATAAGAGGAGGTCACGGGTTCCAAAGGGGGGGATAGAGAATGGAAGGGGGAAATAAATAAGAGAGAAAAAAATAAGAGAAAGGGGGGGCACGGGTTACAGCAGGGAGGAATCGGGGGGAAGAAGAGCCCTATCCCGGACCTGGAGCCTCGCCGCCGCCGCCGCCCCTTCCCCGCCCTCTCCCGTCACCGGCAAAGCAGCGCCGCCGCCGCCTCCTTCCCTCTCTCACCCTCGGCCTAGAGCAGCAAGGGGCCGCCCGCCCCTCTCTCTCTCACCCTCGGCCAAGCAGGGCCGCCGCCGCCCTCATTTCCCGCTCTCCCCGTCGCCGGCAAAGCAGCGCCGCCGCCGCCCCCTCCCTCTCTCACCCTCGGCTTGGAGCAGCAAGGGGGCGTCGCCCCCCTCTATCTCTCTCGTCGTCGCCGCCCAAGCTAGGGCACGGCGTGTTTTACCTCCCTCTCTCTCTCGCCGTCGCCGCCGCCTGTAGTGGCAACCACGGCCGCCCCCTCTCTCCCGCCGGCCAACAGCGCAGCGCCGCCCCCGATCCTCCCTCAACCCATTCTTCCCGCAATAAACTCTGCAGCCTCTCGTTCCCTATCCCGATGCTTCGCCGGAGGAGAAATGCGCTTCGAGGCACCGTGAAATCTTCTGATTCCACCGAGAACGCCGCGCCCCGGGATGCCGAGCTAGATAAAGATGATCAGAGAGTTGGCCCAAACCTGGAGACACTTTTTAGAAGATTTTGGAAAGTAGCCGCTCCATATTGGTCATCAGAAGATAAAATACAGGCCAGGTTACGTCTTGGTGCTGTTTTCGCTCTCACCTTGACAACTACAGGAATAAGTGTTGGGTTTAATTTCCTTGGTCGTGACTTTTACAATTCGCTTGCTAATAAGGATCAAGAATAGTTTTCAAAGCAGCTTTTCTACTACTTAGGAGCTTTTGCAGGAGGGATTCCGGTGAGCATATTGCTGCACCCTTGTAGGAGAAAGCAAATGACAAAACTTGCTACCTCCCTGGGATTGGAAGATAAGATGAGCGCCGCCTGGAGCACCCCGACCGATCCACTATTTTTCCCTACCTGGAGCAGCACACCTCGACCTCCCCTTCTCCCGGCGGCAAGCTCTGCCTGGAGCGAGGCTCGGCCTGGAGTGAGGCTCGGCCTGGAGCAAGGCTCGGCCTAGAATGAAGGTCGAGCGCCGACGCGACCGCATGCAGTTGGACCAGCCCGGAGCTCCTCTCCCGGCCCCGCCGTCAAGCACGCGACAAGGGTAACGATGTTTCAACTTGGGCATGTGAAGCCTTCAGTTTCCATATTCGCACGGAAGCACCTCTCCACCAACGGGTGGGGGGAAGGTAGCTCCCCGACGGGTTGACGTGCACGTCCCCGCAGTTAATTGCATTAGTGCCCGGAAGCGTGAGTACGGGTTTAGGCATGCTGTGTGAAGCCCATCCGGACGTGTGAGCCGGATTGGTGATGTTCTGGGGTTCCCGGAGAAGACTCCGAGGAAGTTGTTTATTTAGCCGCTTGCAGGGAATGCGCGCCACAAGCCCCATAAAAGGGGGTGTGCGCAATATGTTTGGCCCGCTTATGTTGGCCGACCGATGACTAGTTGGCCGCCGCTCGTCGAGACGTTGGCGTACAAGTGTTGCAGTACCAGGTGGGGAGTAGTGGGCTTAAGCCCAAGCTTGTGCTGGCCCTCGAAGGCCTTTTTGTTTATATTTCCGGCCTGCGTGCCGAGTATGGAATTTATATTCCTGTAATATTCTTTTATATCTGTGATGCTCTGCAATTATAGTTTACTCCTCCTGTCTTGGGCGAGCGGTGTGTTCGTGAACCGCATCCCCCGTGTGGGCCCCGAGGAATAGATGCCGGGAAGCCCCTGATGGCCCGTTGCCATCCTTTCAGAGTAGCGGAGTTCCGCTGTTAGCGGCCCAATTGGGGCTGCGTAGAGTAGGGCTGCTGGGCGGTTTTGTGCCGATAGTAAGGCGGGCGGGGAACGTTTTACATAGACCCAAGGTGGCACCTCTAGTTTGGGAGTGGATCTCGAGATCCTCCTTGGATGTTCCGGTCGGCCAAGAGAGCCCTCCGAAGGTGCCTTAGCTAAGCCCTTGGCTTGGGAGGGGAAGAGTTAGTTAGTCTTCCGGGTACGCGGCGGGTCCTCCACGCTGAGACCTTGGGTCTGTCCCTCGTGTTCCTAGTCTTGTGCCTAGATCGTTTGCTTGAGGGTAGTAGGTGCGCGGTCACCCCTTCCCCAAGGGTCGAACTCCACATGAGACCGATTTTTCGGTTTCAACATTTTGGTGCGGTGAGCGTGGAAAGAATCATCCAACCCAACGTATCCGGCGAGTGGGAGCCGACCCAAAAAAAAAGTTTGAGAGAAACTGGAAACTGCGCTTGGAACTCCGCTCTCTCCACGACCTTTCTGATCTTTTGAATCGCTCGATACCCTTTGGCTCACTGCTATCGAATTTCCCTTATACCATTACTTACAACAAGTACATAATTTCTCGCGACATCGTGAAACAACAAAGCCGTATCTTCTGTATCCTCTTGTACACGCTGAGCTAGTCCTTTCCCCCCAGGTGTGCCTACAGCCCTGCCAGCTAGTGAGAGCCTGACAGCGAGTCCACCCGGGGCCGAGCAGCACTCGGGGTCCCTTACCCCCCAGGTGTGCCTTCAGCCCCGCCAGCTAGTGAGAGCCTGACAGCGAGTCTACCCGGGGCCGAGCATCACTCGGGGTCCTGCAAAATATCCAAACTCCAAACTCTCTCCCTTACCCCCCAGGTGTGCCTACAGCCCTGCCAGCTAGTGGGAGCCTGACAGCGAGTCTACCCGGGGCCGAGCGTCACTCGGGGTCCTGCAAAAAACTCTCCAAGAACCAACCCTTTCCCCCCAGGTGTGCCTACAGCCCTGCCAGCTAATGAGAGCCTGACAGCGAGTCTACCCGGGGTCCACTACTACCGCCATCGAGTGACTTCCGGCCCTGCCAGCTAGGTGAGAGCCTGACAGCGGGATCTGCTCGAGGCCCACGGATGACACCGAGTGACTTCCGGCCCTGCCAGCTAGGTGAGAGCCTGGCAGCGGGATCTGCTCGGGGTCCAAAACAACCGCCATCGAGTGACTTCCGGCCCTGCCAGCTAGGTGAGAGCCTGACAGCGGGATCTGCTCGGGGTCCAAAATAACCGTCATCGAGTGACTTCCGGCCCTGCCAGCTAGGTGAGAGCCTGACAGCGGGATCTGCTCGAGGCCCACGGATGACACCGAGTGACTTCCGGCCCTGCCAGCTAGGTGAGAGCCTGGCAGCGGGATCTGCTCGGGGTCCAAAACAACCGCCATCGAGTGACTTCCGGCCCGGCCAGCTAGGTGAGAGCCTGACAGCGGGATCTGCTCGAGGCCCACGGATGACACCGAGTGACTTCCGGCCCTGCCAGCTAGGTGAGAGCCTGGCAGCGGGATCTGCTCGGGGTCCAAAACAACCGCCATCGAGTGACTTCCGGCCTTGCCAGCTAGGTGAGAGCCTGACAGCGGGATCTGCTCGAGGCCCACAGATGACACCGAGTGACTTCCGGCCCTGCCAGCTAGGTGAGAGCCTGGCAGCGGGATCTGCTCGGGGTCCAAAACAACCGCCATCGAGTGACTTCCGGCCCTGCCAGCTAGGTGAGAGCCTGACAGCGGGATCTGCTCGAGGCCCACGGATGACACCGAGTGACTTCCGGCCCTGCCAGCTAGGTGAGAGCCTGGCAGCAGGATCTGCTCGGGGTCCAAAACTACCCGACTTGACTTTGCTCGAGATGGAGACATCTTATCTACTTAAGAGGTGCTGGAGAGTCAATTGCACCGATGCTTTTACAAATGGAGGACGCATTCTATACATAAGAGAGACGATCTGGAAGTCGCCAAATCGGGAAGCTGGCGTTCGAGCATGTTCCTAATAATTCCTCCAATCGGAAGAGAGATGCAATTGGGGGGACATAGGCCGACGTGCAAGGGGGGAGCTGATCTCGGCCGTCAGTGCAGAGGCTCGGTCTTACAATAGCGCTTAGAGTCCCGAGGCATCGTCCCATCATCCGAACTGGGCTATTTAGAAGGAACAGGTTGGACATTTTGTATCCTGATCTAATGACAAAGATCACTTTCCGCCATGTCACTTGTGATTGCTTGGAGAGATCGGCCCTTTATCAAATCTGGGAGGTTAGCGTCTAGGCTCGTTCCTGATAATTCCTCTAGTCGGAGGAGAGGTGCGATCGGGGGGACATAGGCCGACGTGCAAGGGGGGAGCTGATCTCGGCCGTCAGTGCAGAGGCTCGGTCTTACAATAGCGCTTAAAGTCCTACGGCACCGTCCCATCGTCCGAACTAGGCTATTTAAAAGGAACGAGTTGGACGTTTGGCTTCCGGAGTCGATCGCGAGGCTAACCCTTGAAGCCCTTAGAAGCTCGAGGCGAATCAGTAATAAAGAGAAAACCCGACCGCTACTGAATTACAAGGAAGAGATAACATATTACCGCTAGGGAGGGAACCCTCTCCGGTCACCCCGGCTCCTAATACCTCTCAGCTTCCCTCTTACTCGATCTTGAGGACAATAACCTCCAGGTTTCTCGTTGATGTAATAAGTGGGGACACACAGGTTTTCACAGGTAGAAGCGCTTCAAATAGGTGCAAATCTTACTACGAATGCTATGAGATTCAAACAACAGCTATGGGAGGGGACAACCCTGAGTATGAGGACCTTACACACAAAGCATCAACGCATGACCCTGGTTGTCACCTGGTTCCACTTCTATAGCCATGATGTTCGCCTGAGTTCTTCTGTGCTGGTCACTCTCCACGCTCACCGCACCAAAATGTTGAAACCGAAAAATCGGTCTCATGTGGAGTTCGACCCTTGGGGAAGGGGTGACCGCGCACCTACTACCCTCAAGCAAACGATCTAGGCACAAGACTAGGAACACGAGGGACAGACCCAAGGTCTCAGCGTGGAGGACCCGCCGCATACCCGGAAGACTAACTAACTCTTCCCCTCCCAAGCCAAGGGCTGAGCTAAGGCACCTTCGGAGGGCTCTCTTGGCCGACCGGAACATCCAAGGAGGATCTCGAGATCCACTCCCAAACTAGAGGTGCCACCTTGGGTCTATGTAAAACGTTCCCCGCCCGCCTTACTATCGGCACAAAACCGCCCAGCAGCCCTACTCTACGCAGCCCCAATTGGGCCGCTAACAGCGGAACTCCGCTACTCTGAAAGGATGGCAACGGGCCATCAGGGGCTTCCCGGCATCTATTCCTCGGGGCCCACACGGGGGGAGCGGTTCATGAACACACCGCTCGCCCAAGACAGGAGGAGTAAACTATAATTGCAGAGCATCACAGATATAAAAGAATATTACAGGAATATAAATTCCATACTCGGCACGCAGGCCGGAAATATAAACAAAAAGGCCTTCGAGGGCCAGCACAAGCTTGGGCTTAAGCCCACTACTCCCCACCTGGTACTGCAACACTTGTACGCCAACGTCTCGACGAGCGGCGGCCAACTAGTCATCGGTCGGCCAACATAAGCGGGTCAAACATATTGCGCACACCCCCTTTTATGGGGCTTGTGGCGCGCATTCCCTGCAAGCGGCTAAATAAACAACTTCCTCGGAGTCTTCTCCGGGAACCCCAGAACATCACCAATCCGGCTCACACGTCCGGATGGGCTTCACATAGCATGCCTAAACCCGTACTCACGCTTCCGGGCACTAATGCAATTAACTGCGGGGACGTGCACGTCAACCCGTCGGGGAGCTACCTTCCCCCCACCCGTTGGTGGAGAGGTGCTTCCGTGCGAATATGGAAACTGAAGGCTTCACATGCCCAAGTTGAAACATCGTTACCCTTGTCGCGTGCTTGACGGCGGGGCCGGGAGAGGAGCTCCGGGCTGGTCCAACTGCATGCGGTCGCGTCGGCGCTCGACCTCCATTCTAGGCCGAGCCTTGCTCCAGGCCGAGCCTCGCTCCAGGCCGAGCCTCGCTCCAGGCAGAGCTTGCCGCCGGGAGACGGGGAGGTCGAGGTGTGCTGCTCCAGGTAGGGAAAAATAGTGGATCGGTCGGGGTGCTCCAGGCGGCGCTCATCTTATCTTCCAATCCCAGGGAGGTAGCAAGTTTTGTCATTTGCTTTCTCCTACAAGGGTACAGAAATATGCTCACCGGAATCCCTCCTGCAAAAGCTCCTAAGTAGTAGAAAAGCTGCTTTGTAAACTGTTCTTGATCCTTATTAGCAAGCGAATTGTAAAAGTCACGACCAAGGAAATTAAACCCAACACTTATTCCTGTAGTTGCCAAGGTGAGAGCGAAAACAGCACCAAGACGTAACCTGACCTGTATTTTATCTTCTGATGACCAATATGGAGCGGCTACTTTCCAAAATCTTCTGAAAAGTGTCTCCAGGTTTGGGCCAACTCTCTGATCATCTTTATCTAGCTCGGCATCCCGGGGCGCCGCGTTCTCGGTGGAATCAGAAGATTTCACGGTGCCTCGAAGCGCATTTCTCCTCCGGCGAAGCATCGGGATAGGGAACGAGAGGCTGCAGAGTTTATTGCGGGAAGAATGGGTTGAGGGCGGATCGGGGGCGGCGCTGCGCTGTTGGCCGACGGGAGAGAGGGGGCGGCCGTGGTTGCCACTACAGGCGGCGGCGACGGCGAGAGAGAGAGGGAGGTAAAACACGCCGTGCCCTAGCTTGGGCGGCGACAGCGAGAGAGATAGAGGGGGGCGGCGCCCCCTTGCTGCTCCAAGCCGAGGGTGAGAGAGGGAGGGGGCGGCGGCGGCGCTGCTTTGCCGGCGACGGGGAGAGCGGGAAATGAGGGCGGCGGCGGCGGCGGCCCTGCTTGGCCGAGGGTGAGAGAGAGAGGGGGAGGGCGGCCCCTTGCTGCTCCAGGCCGAGGGTGAGAGAGGGAAGGAGGCGGCGGCGGCGCTGCTTTGCCGGCGACGGGAGAGGGCGGGGAAGGGGGGCGGCGGCGGCGAGGCTCCAGGTCCGGGCTAGGGCTCTTCTTCCCCCCGATTCCTCCCTGCTGTAACCCGTGCCCCCCCTTTCTCTTATTTTTTTCTCTCTTATTTATTTCCCCCTGCCATTCTCTATCCCCCCCTTTGGAACCCGTGACCTCCTCTTTTTATTTTCCTTCTTTTTATTTCCCCCCCCCCCCCAGCTGATCTCATCTCCCCCCCCCCTCTATCACATATATAATATATTACCTCTATTCTAATATAATACATATATATATATATATATATATATATATTAATTATAACCATATGCACATAGAACCCCCGCGCGCACGCATGCACGAGGACCCACGCGGGGTCGCACCAACTCGTCGCCCACAACGCGCCCCTAGGCTGATATTTGGGGAGGGTCCCACTCGCCCGGGTACGGGGTTGTACAACAATCCTATGGGCATAACCAAACTAACACGAACCCTCATACAGTAATGTACGTCTGAACTAGTAAAACAAAATAAACAACAATCTACCTCGCTAAGATGAGGCAACGACCACAGCCAACACTGCCGCACACGCACTCCAAAAAAACCAGCACCAAACTCAGCTATAGCTCTGAACCTGAGACATTCCAATGATAGAACATCTCAGCAAGAAAGTACAAGTGATGGCAAAAAGAAAGCCACAAGTACAAAAGTCAAGGGGTACCAACCCAAGACCAAAGAAAAGGTACATAAACGAGTACAGTAGTAAGTTATAAAAGTAAAAAAAAAAAGGAAAAAAAACTTACGTGAAGCATCACGCACAACAAGAATACCTCAAACTCACAAGGCTATAAGGGGAAAAAGTCAAGATTAAACCATCACGAAGAGAAACAAACCCCTATTAGCCACCTGTGGTCAACTCCACAAAAAAAAAACAACACGGGTGAGGTGGTCATCTCATCTGGACACAACCCAAAAGACAATTTATCCGTCTAAACGCAGGGGAGACTGGATACTCCACCTTTCACCGCAAATGCCCAAAAACCCAGTAGAGCCCCACAAAGTTCTAATAGTGACATCAAACGTTGCGGCGGTGATTCACCCACTAATAACACCCGCAACAAAGAAAAAACCAGGATGCGAAACCCCGTAACAATTCGGGTTTAGAGCTCAGAGGCACACCACAACCCAAACGGGGCCTGGTGACTTGTCTCGCCGCACGACATCGCCACGAGGAAAAACCATGATAGACATCTCAAGTAGACAACAACACATCAGATTATACTAAAAAAATCCTAGATTAGAAGCGGTTGATCAATCTTTAGGAAGAACTTACAATCCTAAACAAACTCTAACACACTCTACGAGAAAAATTACGGAATGGTAATAAAAGTGGTATTTATCACTTCATCAAATACATTAAGCATTTACAGGGTCAGATAGTAATAATCAAGTACATGAAAATCAAGAATATGATTAGCCATGAGATCTCAACAGTGCTATAATCTGCAAAAATATATAATATAATCATGATATCCAGCAGTTAGAAATTTCTGCAAAAATTAGGGTAAAAAAGGGAAGTGAAAAAGGAGACCATCACTTGCCTTGATTTTACTAGAGAAAAATGCCCAAATCACTCCTCAACATAGATCGGGGCTAGAGAAGACGAGGGAAGTCGAAATCTAACAAAAACGGTCAAAAATGGAGTTAGGGCCAAAAACCATAACGAGAATACTCCAAAAAAAATGGGGAAAGTTTTACCACAATGGCGTAGCTCTCGACGAGAGCTTTCCAGATCTATATTCATTTGAAGATTTGGAGCACCAGAGCTCCCTCGGCGGCCACCGAAAGATTCATGAATGGGTGGGAGTCGCCGATATGGTTTCGGTTCAGTCCGAACGTAAGGAAAAAGATGAAGTTTTAAGAATATAGGTATTTATATATACATGTAATTATAAAATTTATTTTGTCTAAATAGGAAGAAAACCGTCAATTTAAGTGTGGGCGCACGGAAAAAGCAAATAGAGATTTATGATTGCTTCAAATCGAAAAGTGCTCAACATGAAAGTTGTAGATCTCATCTAGACGAACAAATTTCATGTTAACCATTTGTTAATACGACACAGTTTTGACCCTCAAAATGACACCCGAACGTAGACTAGAATGGATTTCTTGGGAAGGACGGCCGACTACTCAAGAACAGGTTTATGAGTACTTGAGAAGAGGAAAACAGGCACTCGAGAACAAGAAATAATTTACTCGAGAAGAATGATGCAGATACTCGAGAACAAGAAGTATTTACGCGAGTAAATGTTGCTGGTACTCGAGAACAGGGCCCATATACTCGAGAATTCAATTGCATGAACAGTGGAATTTACAAATATATCCAAAAAATAAAACTATAGAAATGAATAGTAAATGACATTTTTGAATAGTGATTTAATATTAAAATAATCATATTTATATATTTTTGAACAAAGAAACACGAGTTCAGAATGGAGGCCCAAACACTCGCCGAATCAAATGAAATTCGCACCATAGGCGAACACTGACGCTACGAACCCAATGTCGAAGTCAAAACCAAAATCTGACATGCCATTCTTGAGATATAAATTTTCAAAGTCTACGGCGAACATAAATTCCACAAAACTTCGGAAAATCGCGAGGCTCGAATATCGCTCGGATCGCGACAAAACTTGACGAGCAAGTCAAAAATTATTTAACTTAATTTTCAAATGAAAAAAAATTCCAATTACATAAGAATTCGAGAAATTGTCCGACTCGACCGAACAGACGCAAAAATGCCTTAACGGCGTCACGCCATCAACTCAACATTAAAAGTAACACCATGACTTCATAAATATGACGATATCAAATCAAATAAAATTATCGAACAAAATCAGGGGCATTAAAGTCACTCCCCCTAAAAAGAAATTTCGTCCCGAAACTTAACACAACTCCCAAACGAAACTAAAAACGAGAAAATCAAACACCGCCAAAAAGATAAAGACATACCAGGACTAAGAGAAGAGGTGCATATGAGATTCCCTCATTGCCGACTCCAATTCCCACGTCGCGCTCTCGACGTCTTAATTTTGCCAGAGAACCTTAACCATAGGGATGGTCTTTCTCCGCAACACTCGATCTTGAGAATCCAGAATACGAACAGGTTCTTCCACATACGTAAGGTTGGGATAAATCTAGTGCACCGAGTCGAGGACTTGACGATCATTACAAAAACACTTCCACAACTGGCTCACATGGAACACATCATGGACACCAGGGAAGGTAGCAGGCAACTCTAGCCTACACGCTGAAACTCCTATGCGTTCAAGAATCTGAAAAGGTCCCACGTATCATGGGTCTAACATGTGATTTCTTCCAAACCTTTTAACACCAGACATCGGAGAAACTTTCAGAAAAACAAAGTCACCAACATCGAAATCCAGATCAACCCTTCGTTGATTAGCATATTTCGCATAGTGTTCTTGTTCTACATAGAGCTTTTCTCGAATATGAGTCACGACACAATTCATCTCTTCAAGGGCTTCCGGACCTAGCAACAGTCTCTCACCAACTTCAGCCTAAAATAAAGGAGTTCTACAATGCCTCCCATATAAAGCCTTAAACGGGGTCATCTGCAGACTCTCTTGATTACTATTATTATACGCACACTCCATGAGTCTGAGGCACTCATCCTAAGTGCCACCGTGATCCAAAATATAACATCTGTTCATTTCTTTCACTATCTAATTTACTCTTTCCGTCTGACCGTTCGTCTGCAGATGATAAGCGGTGTAATACCTCAAATCGGTACCCAACCCCTCCTATAAGCTCTTACAAAAATGAGACGTAAATCTAGAGTCTCGGTCCGATATAATACTGAAAGAAACTCCATGCAATATGATAATCTCATCAAGGTATAATTCAACTATCTTCTTCATAGAATATCCTATCTTAAAAGGCACAAAGTGAGCACACTTTGCCAATCTATCGACTGTCACCCAAACATAGTCCCACTGGGAGATTTTGGTAGACTGATGATGAAATCCATTGAAATACTCTTTCATTTCCAACTTGGAATATCAAGTTGTGTTAATTTAGCACAAGACCTTCTATGGTCAGCCTTGACACGCTGACAGGTATAATATTCTGACACAAACATTGCTATATCGTTCTTCATTCCTGACCCCCAAATAATTTGTTTTTGATCCTTATACATCTTAGTGGAACCAGGATGGTAGGCTACACTGGAACCATGAGCTTCAGCACAAATCTTAGCCTGAATGTCGTCAAAGGCGGGGACGCAAAATCTACCCCCATACTTCAATGTATCTAACCCATCTAAGGAGAAATCAGGTAGCTCTCCCTTCACAGTTCTATTCCAGAGATGTAACAAATCCGTATCATCCTTCTGATGTGCTCGAGTAAGGGAAATCCAAGAGGGCTCTTATGCTTCTAAACTAATAGGCACATTACCACTCTCAACCTCAATGTCCATCAACAATAATTCTTCCACCAAGGACTGTACAGTCAAATTGAAAATTTTGGCGGTATTTCTACTCAAAGCATCGGCTACTACGTTAGCCTTTCCCGGATGATAGAGAATTTCCACTTCATAATCATCCACATATTCTAACCACCGACGACGGCGCAGATTTAGTTCCTTCTAAGTGAAGACGTACTTCAAACTCTTATGATCCGTTTAGATCTTGCACAACGCGCCATAAAATACGTGTTGCCAAAGCTTCAATGCATAAATTACAGCGATGAACTCCAAATCATGCGTAGGATAGTTTCTTTCATGAATCTTCAATTGCCTTGATCCATACGCGATCACCTTACCATCTTGCATCAAAACACAGCCAAGTCTGATGTATGATGTATCCACATACACAACATACTCAACTCCTTCAGTAGGTAAGGTTAAAACTGGAGCAGTACAAAATCTCTTCTTCAACTCTTGGAAGGCTTCTTCACACTTATCACTCCAAATGAATGCAATATTCTTCTGGGTAAGTTTAGTTAGAGGGGCTGACAAAACTGAAAATCCTTCCATGAATATTCTATAATAGCCGGCCAGGCCAAAGAAGCTTCTAATCTCTTTAGGTGTAGAAGGTCTCTCCCATTCCATCACAGCAGAAATCTTGGACGGGTCCACGGAAATACCATCCTTGCTTACAACATGACCCAGAAAGGACACTTGAGGTAGCCATAACTCACACTTGCTCAACTTCGCATATAACTTATGCTCCCTCAGGGTCGACAAAACCAAATGCAAATGCTGAGTATGCTCCTCAACATTATGAGAATACACCAAGACATCATCTATGAACACAATAACAAATCGGTCCAAGAAGTCCTTAAACACCATATTCATCAAATCCATGAAAGCAGAGGGTGCATTGGTCAAACCGAAAGACATCACACAAAACTCATAATGTCCATGCCGCGAACGAAAAGCAGTTCGTGGAATATCTGCCTCACGAATTCTCAACTGGTGGTAGCCTGAACGAGGATCGATCTTTGAAAATACTAAACTACCACATAAGTGATCGAATAGATCATCGATCCTTGGCAAGGGATTTTTATTTTTAATGGTCATCTTGTTCAATTCTCAATAATCCATGCAAAGCCTCATCGATTCATCTTTCTTCTTCATGAATAGAATAAGAGCACCCCACAGAGAATAACTTAGTCTAATAAAACCACACCTCAGTAACTCATCGAGTTGAGTATGCAACTCATCCAACTCACACGGAGCTATACGACACAGTGCTTTGGTAATATGATGAGTACCTGGCTCGAGTTATATCACAAACTCTATCTCCCTCACCGGAGGAAGTCCTGGAAGAAAGTCTGGAAAAACATCTGGAAACTCCAGCACCACCGAGATATCCTCAAGACCTGGCGTAACAAAAGCTGTTTCCAGAGCAGAAATAGAAACCAAAAATGCCTCGAAACCAGACCATATAGTACAACAAGCACATACCGCAGAAATGATATGGGAAACCCTGTCCTGAAATACATAGACACTCATAGGTTGGCCATTGTCCATCATGAAGTCCAGTCTTTTTGACTTGCACTGGATGACCACATCATACCTGGACAACCAGTCCATGCCCAATATAATGTCAAAGTCTGCCTAATCCAACACCATCAGATCTGCAAAGGCTAGGAAATCGCTTAGGTATATATGACATCTCAGAAATCCTTGATTAGATATCACCGAATCACCAGAGAGAAGCTTGACGTTGAAGGAGTCTCCTAATTGATCCACATCAAGACGATGTTTATCTATAGACCTCCGGGCCACAAAGGAATGGGTGGCACCCGAATCAAAAAGAACACATGCCCACCTATTCTGCACCTTAAACTCCACTAAAACCGTAGCATACATAACTAAACGAACGATAACTAGGGCAACCATGAGAAATAATAAAGATAAATTAAACTGGGGCTAACCTGATATAACTTGCGTAGAGATTTGAGCTTCTTCCTTGGTCACTACGTTCAGCTTTCCTTTTCCTTTATCTAGGTTTGGTGGCGGCGGCAGAGCCCGAAGCGGAGCAGGCTGCAGTGGAGTCTGATCTTGGGGGCATGAAGTCTTCAGGTGCCCATTCAGCCCATGTGCGAACAGAAAAGAGCAGACCAAAAAATTGGAGTAATGTAAACTTTATTATCCAAAAAAGGTGTCAATTACAATGGTATAGTCTCCCTTTTATAGAATGGAGGAGAGGAGAGAGATTACAATTAAGCAATGTGGGACTAAAAATTTACAAGTATATGCGGCTTTACAAAAGGCAAACCGGACAGACCGGGAGGTTAGACAAGCCGGCTTACCGCCCGACAACCAACAAGAGGAGAGAACAAGTCACACAAAGATCAAGCTGTCGTAGGAGACCGCTAGATCGCCCGGTCTCCAACTCGTCTGAGACAAACCGCCAAACCGCTGGGATGCCAAACAGCAACAGCCCGGCAGACAGACCATCCAGAATAAACCAACAGACTGCCCGGTCTCCGAACAGCAACAGACCGCCCGGCCTCCATATTGCAACACTTCCCCTCAAGCTGGAGCATAGATATCAATCATGCCCAGCTTGTCGCAAATGTGGAAAAAGGAAGCGGACACCGGCTCGGTGAAGATGTCTGCCAACTCGTTTTCTAAAGTGACAAACGGAGTACAAATCTGTTTCTTCAAGATCTCCTCTCGAATGAAATGACAGTCGACTTCTATGTGCTTCGTTCTCTCATGAAAGACCGGATTTTTGGAGATGTATATCGCGACCTTATTATCACAGAACATAGGAAGAGGATAGTTGTACACCTCTCCTAAATAAAGCATGAGAGCCCGTAACCATTTCAACTCACATGTGGTCAATGCCATACTGTGATATTCTGCCTCTGCACTGGACCTGGAGACCACGGACTGTTTCTTTCTCTTCCAACTCACAAGATTGCCTCCAACAAACATGCAAAAACCTGATGTCGACTTGCGGTCCTCTTTGTCATCAGCATAGCTCGAATCAGAGTACGCTTCAACCCTTAGGCGACCATTCTTCTGAAAAAGTAGTCCTTTCCCTAGTGCTGCTTTAATATACTCCAATATCCTCAGGGCAGATTGTAGATGACACTCTCTAGGAGCTTGCATGAACTGGCTCACCTTGGCAACAACATAAGAGATGTCGGGTCTGGTTACCGTGAGATAAATGATTTTGCCCACCAGACGCCGGTACCTTATAAGATCGGATAGAAGAGGCGAGTCATCTGTCAAGTTTTGTCTTCCCTAATAGCCATGGGAGAACGGGCAGTTTTAGCACCAGTCAATCCTGCCTCCTGTAGAAGATCATGAGCATACTTCCGTTGGAAAAGGACCAAGGAGTTGGGCTTCCTAGAGATTTCAATTCCCAGAAAGTATTTCAGGGAGCCCATATCCTTCCTGACCAGGTGCTGACAAAGGTGTTTCTTTGTCAACGTTACCCCATCCTAGTCATCGCCAGTAAGAAGAATGTCATCAACATAAACCGCAAGAACTACAAGACCAGATGAAATTTTCCGAACGAACAAGGAGTGATCGGCTGAGCTTCTTGTAAAACTAATGGCCGCAACAATGCCGCTAAACTTGTCAAACAAGGCACAAGGACTTTGCTTGAGGACATAGATAGCCTTCTTTAGTCGGCATACTCGTGTCTCCCCCTGAGTAACATACCCAAGAGGTTGCTCCATGTAAACATCTTCCTGAAGATTCCCATAAAGAAAGGCATTCTTGACATCCAGCTGTGAAATGGGCAAATACCTGTTGACAGCCACAGAGAGAAGGACCCTAATAGTACTGAGACGAACAACTGGAGAGAAAGTGTCAAAGTAATTAACCCTATAAGTTTGGGTAAAACCCTTGGCAACAAGCCGAGACTTGTAACGATCCACACTGCCATCGAGAAGAAACTTCACCACAAAGACCCAGCGACAACCAACAACATCTGTGTCGAAAGGAGGAGAAATCAGGGTCTAGGTACCCCATTCAGTAAGAGTAGCAATCTCCTCATCCATGGAAGCTTTCCAATGAGGAATAGTAAGGGCCTCCTAGTAGGAACAGGGGGTGGCAGTGGCCGAGATAGCCAGTGCAAAAGCTCATGCAAGAAGGGGTAAGACGATCATAGGAAACAACTGCAACAATTGGGTTTTGGGTACATACCCGAATCCATTTGCGAAGGGCAATGGGGAGATCCAGAGGAGCTAGTTCCGTAGTATCCGGAGCTTCCGTGGTGGAGAGAGCTGGCCTGAGAGTAGAGAGAGACTGCTGCGGAGAGGAGGGAGAAATCGAGGGAGGAGAGGGTGGAGATGGTGGAGATGGTAGAGATGGTGGAGGTGGCGCAACATCAGTAGGAGCAGAGGGAATAGATTGGTTGGTTTGAGAAGTAGGATGAGCAGGAGTAGAGGAGGAAGCGTGAGAGAAGTAAGATGCATTTTCAAAGAATGTAACATCCGCAGAGACAAACTGCATGCGGGTAATGGGGTCAAAGCAACAATAGCCTTTTTGAGTGGTAGAGTACCCGAGAAAGACACATTTAGTGGCCCGGGGTGAGAGTTTGTCATGGGTGGCAGCGGGAGAGCGCACAAAGGCAGTGCACCCAAATATACGCAGAGTAAGAGGAAAATGATTCTTGTTTGGATAAAGAATGAAGAATGGGGCGGCACCGTGGAGAAATGTGGAGGGAATGTGATTGATGAGATAACAGTAGAGGAGGACAGCATAGCCCCAATAGGAGCGAGGAACATGCATTTGGGTCAGCAGAGTGCGAGCGACATCAAGGAGGTGACGATTTTTGTGTTCCGCCACACCATTTTTTGTGAGGTGTAGACACAACTAGTTTGACGAATAACACCATGATGCATACAGAAAAAAGAGAAATCATGGCTAAGATACTCCTTAGCATTGTCAGAATGAAGGATTTTAATAGACGTATCAAATTGAGTCTTGATCATAGAATAAAATGATGTCCAGACAGAGAACACTTTAGAGCGATTCTTGAGAAGATACACCCACGTACACCTATAGAAATCATCAATAAATGTGGCAAAATATGAACAACCCCAACCGATGGTGAGGGTAGGAGCAGGACCCCACACGTCAGAGTGAACGATGTCGAACGGACGGGAAGAGCCATGACTTTGCGTTGGTGGGAAGGATGAGCGATGATGCTTGCCGAGCTGACATGCATCACAGTTGAGAGGAGGATGATAAGGAGGGAGGTGGGGCAGAAGCTGGCGCAGAAGCCTGGGAGGAGCATGTCCAAGGCGAAGATGCCATTGGAGAAGATCTGTAGAGGAGGAGGAGAAGGCAGATAGAGCGGAAATGTTGTCGAGGAAGTAGAGGCCGCCGCTCTCAGTCCCAGTAACAATCGTCCGTTCGGAGTCCGGATCCTTTTAAGAACAAGAAGTAGGAGTGAATGTGACGGAACACCGTAGTTACTTGCATAGAGAAGTCACCGATAATAAATTGCAAGGGAACATGTGCACATAGAGGGTATCTGCCAGACGAAGAGACGGAGTGACTTGAACCACCCCCGTCCCATTGATCGGAGATGAAGAGCCGTCCGCAAGAAAGACTAGAGGCAACCCATCATGTGTTTCTAGATGAGAAAAACACTGAGGATTTCCTGTCATATGATTGGTGGCACCAGAGTCGATCAACCATCTGTCGTGAGTAACAACGTGGGTACTACTAGAAGATGTGACCACCGAGGCGGACTGTGTGGAGGAGAGGGAGGCCATAGAAGAGAGCAGCGGGAGAAACAAGTCGCGGCTAGAAGGAGAAGATGCTGGAATAGATCGCGATGACTTAAGGACAGGTCGCGTCGACAAAGAAGAGGAGAGAGGCTAGAACAGGCCGCAGCGACTTAAGGACAGGTCGCATCGACAAAGAAGAGGAGAGTGTTTAGAACAGGTCACGACGACTTAAGGACAGGTCACGGAGACAAAGAAGAGGAGCAGATAGAATAGGTCGCGGCGGCTTAAGGACAGGTCGCAGTGACAAAGAAGAGGAGAGAGGCTAAAAAAAGAAGAAGCAAGAGGCCACAACACAAAGGAGCAGAAGAGGGTGCAAACAGGGAGAAACAAGCCGCACGAACAGGGTAGCAGTCAGAAGAGAAAACAAGTCACGCGAAGGGCAACGGTCAGAGAAGGTATCAAGCTGCGAGAACAGGTCGCGAAAAGAAGAAACAAGCCGCATGTGCAGATATAGCTCAGTTAGGAGGAAAGGACCGAGTGTTCTGATATCATGTGCGAACAAAAAAGAGCAGACCGAAAAATTGGAGTAATGTAAACTTTATTATCAAAAAAGGTGTCAATTACAATGGTATAGCCTCCCTTTTATAGAATGGAGGAGAGGAAAGAGATTATAATTAAGCAATGTTGGACTAAAAATGTACAAGTATATGCGGCTTTACAAAAGGCAAACCGGACAGGCTGGGCCGTTAGACAAGTCGGCTAACCGCCCGACAACCAACAAGAGGAGAGAACAAGCGCCACAAAGATCAAGCTGCTGCAGGAGATCGCTAGACCGCCCGATCTCCAAGTCATCTGAGACAAACCGCCAGACCGCTGGGATGCCAAACAGCAACAGCCCGGCGGACAGACCGGCCAGAATAAACTGGCAGACCGCCCGGTCTCCGAACAACAACTGACCGCCCGACCTCCATATTGCAATAACCCGCACTGGAAACAGACCTTGTCCTTCATCCAGCAATGAATCACATCGTGTCCCTTCCTAGCACAGTGCATATACACCAGATCTCCTTTAGGTGCACCTTGGATGGTGAGCACTTGCTGCTGCTTTAGGGTGGCAGTCCTCTTGAAGCACCTTTCGAAAGGGTGGCCGGATCGACCACAGAAGCTACATACTTCCTTACTTTTCTTTTTCTAAGAAGGGCCAGATGACCCGGAGCTTCCATCCTCCTCACCTTTTCTCTTCTCCTTTCTCACCGTAGTACCTCGATTCTTGGCATTCTCGATCGCCTCGGGCTTCAAAGCGGCTTCCACTGCTTCAGCATAGCTTTCAGCTCGATAAGCGCATGCCAATTGCTAGACATCGCTTCTTAATCCTCTGAGAAAATGCTTCAGTCTTGCTGCCTTCGAGGCTACCAAATCAGGAGCAAATCTGCTCATCTTACTAAACTCGATCTCATATTCGTTCACAGTGAGCTGTCTCTGCTTCAAATGCAGGAAGTTGTTCATCAATCGGTCCTGCTTGACTGAGGGTAAGAACTTCTTCAGCAGCATCTTCTTGAAGGACTCCCAAGAACATCCTTCCGCCAAACTTTCCTTTTCTCGAATCCACCAAGTCTTTGTCAGGCCTTTTAGCCGGTAGGCCGCAAGCATCACCTTCTGGGCTTCAACAATCCCCGAATACGTAAACATTTCATCCATAGAGGTAATCCAATCATCTAAAACCATGAAATTGGGACTCCCATCATAAGTGGGAGGTCTCAATCGCTGGAAATGCGATAAAAGGTTCATCTCCGGCGGTAACGTCACCGAGGGCACTATAGGAGTAGGATCAGCAGGTACGGCCTGATTTGCGGCAGAATCTTGCGCTATAGGTTGCTGTGCGGGAGTGGCAGACAACAACGGCTGAATCTACGACTGCATCACAACTAACTGCCTCGACAGAGCTTCATTGCTCTGGAGCAAACTCTCGATCAATGCCTCACTCCGCGCACCTGATGTCTCACCCTCTGATTGGGGAGTCGACCTCGTCGTAGGAAGCTTTGGCGGCATTCTAAAAGGCAACAAACAACTCATCAAAATCCTAGATTACAACTAAGCCACTCAACTAGTTCAGACCATACTTAAAGACACTTGCTTGTGCTGCAACTAGCTTTGGGATTTTATAATGATGCTATGTCCTACTTATGATGACATCCTCTCATCCTATTTACTCATATGCCTATGATATGAATGCATGAATTTTTCATTCTTCTTTAAAATCATGTGTGTACATGTGTCATCATGTAAACCTTAACTTAGCATGTGTGCTTATGCGATGATATGCTATGTATGCAGTGCTATGCATTCTAAAAAAAGGCCTTAATGCATGCATGAGCGACGTACACATGAAGTGTTATGCATCCCATATTACATAATATCGCATGCAACGAGAAAATAAAATGTGCTAATGGGCACCCATGTGATGATGGTTATGCATCCCATACTACATAACCGTCACATGTTGCCTCCTTTGGTGTATCCATATATAAACACATATTATGCATCCCATACTACATAATATGTCTCGTATAGTTCTTATAATGCTATGAGTGTAGTGACTATGCTTCGGTTAAGATGTACTGATGACACATCAGTGTGTGTATGCAAATGAAACAAGGAAACAAACTAAATGAGATTGGCAGGTTCGACCAACTTGTCAAACCAACCTTCCTCTGATACTAACTGTTACAACCCACATTTTTCACCGCCAATAAAGGTATATCAGAGTAAGGTAAAAATGCATGTCATGATGCCACGTCAGTAGGAGATAACTGCGGACGATCAGGCAAAACTCCTACTTAACCATGAAGAAAGATTCTTTAAGTTATTAAGAAGTGAAATCAGTTTAAGTATAGTAGTTAGCTGTATCCCTCGGCTTAGTGGCTCATCTAGTCCACAAGAAAAGTAATTAAATGCTATGGAAAGTACTTTTTTTATCTAGTTAGACATCCTACAAGAGCTTAGAGGTTCCGAAGGGACACCTCAAGGCATGCAAGTTCTAAATTTATAGTAGAAGTAAAAGTAGATTTTTTTTACAGTCATTAAATAAAATGATTTAACATTTTGAGTAATGCAATGTATGCAGTAATTATAGTAATTTTTTACTTGAAAATAACTACCATACAATCCTAACATAAAACATCCTATAGAGCAAGTAATCCACATCCACAAAATGAAAACTAAGTAGCTAGCAAGTATCCAAAAATAACAATCCTGTGGGCATAACCAAACTGACATGAACCCACATACAGTAAAGTATGTCAGAACCGTTAAAATAAAATAAATAACAATCTACCTCGCTAAGATGAGTCAACAAACACGGCCAACACTGCCGCTAATGCACTCCAAAAAAAAACCAACAGCGAACTTAGCTACAGCTCTGAACCCGAGGCATTCCAAAGACAGAACACCTCAGCAAGAAAGTACAAGTGATGGAAAAAAGAAAGCCACAAGTACAAAAGTCAAGGGGTACCAACCCAAGACCAAAGAAAAGGTACATAAACAAGTACATAGTAAGGTACAAAAGTAAAAAAAAGAAACAAAACTTACATGAAGCGTCACGTACAATAAGAATACCTCAAACACACAAGGCTATAAGGGGGAAAAGTCAAGATTAAACCATCAAGAAGAGAAACAAACCCCTATTAGCCACCTGTGGTCAATTCCACCAAAACAAAACAACACGGGCGAGGTGCTCAACTCATCTGGACACAACCCCAAAGACAATTTATCCGTCTAAATGTGGGGGAGACTAGATACTCCACCTCTCACCGCAAATGCCCAAAAACCCGATAGAGCCCCACAAAGTGCTAATAGGGAGAGCAAACGTTGCGGCGGTGTATTCACCAACTAATAACACCGGCAACAAAGAAAAACCCGGAAGGAAAACCCCGTAACGATCTGGGTTTAGAGCTTAGAGGCACAACATAACCCAATCGGGGCCTGGTGGCTTCTCTCACCCCACGACATTGCCACGAGGAAAAACCATGACAGACATCTCAAGTCAACAACGACAGATCAGATTCTACTAAACAATCCTATATTAGGAGCAGTTGATTAATTTTTAGGAATAACTTACAATCCTAAACAAACTCTAACGCACTCTACGAGAAAAATTGCGGATTGGCAAAAAAAGTGGTATTCATAACTTCATCAAATATATTAAGCATTTTCAGGGTCAGATAGTAATAATCAAGAACATGAAAATCTTGAATAGGATTAGGCATGAGATCTCAACAGTGCTATAATCAGCAAAAATATATAATATAATCATGATATCTAGAAGTTAGAAATTTCTGCAAAAATTAGGGTAAAGAAGGGAAGTGAAAAAGGAGACCATCACTTCCTTTGATTTTAACGGAGAAAGAAGTCCAAATCACTCCTCGACGTAGATCGGGGCTAGAGAAGATGAGGGAAGTCGAAATCTAACAAAAACGGACAAAAAACCGGAGTTATGGCCAAAAACCCTAACGACAAAATTCAAGAAATTGGGAAAGTTTTTCCACGATGACGTAGCTCTCGACGAGAGCTTTCCAGATCTATATTCGGTTGAAGCTTTCGAGCACCAGAGCTCCGTCGGCGGCAACCTGAAGATTCACGAATGGGAGGGAGTCGCTGCTCTAGTTTCGGTTCGGTCCGAGCGTAAGGAAAAAGATGAAGTTTTAAGAATATAGGTATTTATATATATATATATATACATGTAATTATAAAATTTATTTTGTCTAAATAGGAAGAAAACCGTCAATTTAGGTGCGGGCGCACATAAAATAAAAATAGAGATTTACAATGGCTTCAAATCGAAAAGTGCTCGGCATGAAAGTTATAGATCTCGTCGAGACGAACAATTTCATGTTAACCATTTTTTAAATACGATACAGTTTTGACCCTCAAAATGGGGCCCAAACGTAGACTGGAACAGATTTCTCGGGAAGGACGGCCGACTACTCGAGAACTGGTTTAGGAGTACTCGAGAAGAGGAAAACAAACACTCGAGAACAAGAAATAATTTACTCGAGAAGAATGATGCAGATATTCGAGAACAAGAATTATTTACTCCAGAGAATGCTACTGGTACTTGAGAACAGGGCCCATATACTCGAGAATTCAATTGCATGAACAGTGAAATTTACAAATATATCCAGAAAATAAAACTATAGAGATGAATAGTAAATGATATTTTTGAATAGTGCTTTAATATTAAACTAATCATATTTATATATTTTTGAATAAGGAAGCACGAGTTTATAACAGAGGCCTAAACGCACGCCGAATCAAACGAAATTTGCACCGTAGGCAAACACTGACGCTGCGAACCCAATGGAGAAGTCAAAACCAAAATCCGACGAGCCGTTCTTGAGATATAAATTTTCAATGTCTACGGCGAACATAAATTCCACAAAACTTCGTAATATCGCCGAGGCTCAAATATCGCTTGGATCGCGACGAAACTTGACGAGCAAGTCCAAAATTATTTAACTTAATTTTCAAATGAAAAATTTTACAATTACACAAGAATTCAAGAATTTGGCTGACTCGACCGAACAGACGCGAAAATGCCTTAACGGCGGCGCACCGTCAACTTGACATTAAAAGTAAGGCCATGATGTCATAAATATGACGATATCAAATCAAATAAAATTATCGAACAAAATCGGTGGCCTTATAGCCCTACCTCAGAGAGAATGACTCTCCTACATCTCAGACACAAGGCCATACCTCAGATCCAAATCTAGATCCTACACTCAGACCTAAGGGTCGTATACTCATATAGTATGACTCTCCTATAGCTCAGGAGAAATGCCCTACCTCAGGCACAAAGGCCCTACAGCTCTGATCCACAAGGATCCTACCTCAGAACCAAAGGTCCTATGAAAGTGGGGATAAGATCTACCTTAACTCTAGAGCGGTGAATAGAGTATATTAAAATAATTTTCAAGTTAAAAATTATTTTGCAGTGGAAGACTTAATTTAAATATATGTGTAAGGTGCTTGCAGTAAATAAAAATTATGAAAGCAAGAAATAAAAACACAGCACACAACAAACAAAATATAGCAACCAGAAGACACAAGGAGCTATAGTGGTTCCCCAATCAATCTGGGTACATCCACTCTTCTACCAGCCTAGGTAGGAATCCACTGCAGGATGAGTTGATCAGGTGTCCTGGGCACCAATGAGCTTTTGATGAGGTGCTCAAAAACCAAACTAGATTTTTTGATCAGGTGTCTTTCCACCACTGAGTTTTGACAAGGTCTCAGAAACCAGCACAAAACTTTTTAAGTGAGTTTTGAGAAACCCTTTTACAGTAGAAAAAGAAAGAGGTGAGATGTTCTTCTCTGTCAACAATCAGAGAGAAGACTAGTGGATGATGTTGTCAAAGCTCCCCCTGAGATCTGGAAGTTGTTCATGAAAAGAAGCTTTGCACTAGGGTGATAGGCCTTCAGTAGATGAGATCTCCAGCAAAGGATGATTCCAGCAGTTGCTGAAATGTGTAGTGTCTGGAGTCTTGATGGATGAAGCCTCTAAACACTTGAGTCAAAAGAGATCTAGAAAATCTTCTTTTTTGTATGTTGATCTCCTTCAGTGGTGTGTGTTCTGAATGAATTCTGTCTGTGTGTCTGTCTGTGACTGTTCTCTTTCTATGTGTAACTGTTAGGAGTAGCAGAATGAAATCCTCTTTTATTCCTTAGATCTGAAAAGAATGAATTGATTATCTGTCTCCAAGATAGCCGTTAGCCACTCATTAATGAATTCCTTAAATGAATTTTATCTCTGGAGGAAAGTCCTAGAAAACATTCTTTTAAATCTCCCTTGAAACTTGCTCCAGATTAATTGAAACGGCTACAAGATCCTTGAAATAAATGTTGGGAATAAATAAGATAGAATTCCATAACTGTCTGAATTTGAATCTTGAGAATCGTCGATCTCTCCAGAAAATCGTCGACCTGAGCTCAACTACCGTCGACCTAAGCTCAGAGACTGGAACTAGACTGGAAATAGAAATCGTCGATCTGAGCTCAACTATCATCGACCTGAGCTCAGAGACTGGGAAAACACCTAGAGGCAGAAACATCGATCTGAGCTCGAAGATCGTCGAAGGGCGTTCGATGACTCGTTGAACTGAGCTCAGAGATAGTCGAACTGAGTTCGATGATTCGTCGACCTGAGCTCGACGAAAATGACTTAGTCTCCTGAATTTGAATATCTGATCTGAGTGTCTTGGGGGCAGCTTTCAAGCATAAATTCTAACCCTTAGACTCAATCTAATTGACCTTAAAAACTATACAAGGAGGTCAAAACAATTTTCCTAAGGACATAGTGATCCTTGCCCAAATCAGTAATAGGGTGTTCCAACAATCTCCCCCTATTTGGGTTAGGATTAGTATTTACATGACATAGGAAATAAAAGCATACAATGCAGATATAAAATCAAAAACAACATTGCAGAAAAACAAATAAAATCACATCAGAAAGTCAGAATAGATAACACTGTCAGCTTACATAATCATTCCTTTTCCTTGCTCTTTTTGAGAACTATTTTTCTGTTAGGGTTAAGAACTTCTTTCTTGGATCTTCTGTCATCATCTGCACTTAGAGAAGTTTGATGTTTTGTCCTGGGGACTACAACTTCTGGGTGCAGCTTTATATAGCTTTTCGAGTCAAAGAATTTGCTGGAAGAATATCTTTCAAGTTCTTTCTTTCTCTGTTCTGATAGAGTGGTGAAATTTGATGTATCTTTTCCTTGTTCTCTTGCCTTTTTAATTTGATCTAGTGCAGCCAACTCTTTCATTCTTGCTGTCCAAGAAGTAAGATTATTCTCTGGGTCTTCAAATGGAACAGGAGGTTCATATCTGTTTGATGAATCATCAGGAGTAGCTCTGGAAGAATCTAGATCTTTTAACTTATAAGGGAAAGGACCAGATGTAGAGTTAGTGGGACCTTGTCCTTCCCTATGATAAGGATGCTGCCTAGAATAACCTTTGGAATGAACTCTGAATTCTCTTTGATTTCCACTATACTGTCCTCTTCTGGACTGGTAGCCTCTTGATTGACATCCTCTTGATTGATATCTTCCTTAAACTGAGAGGTGCTTTGACTTTTAGCAACAGATGACTGATAAGAAGAACTTCCACCAGTACCTGCATCTGGTGAAGGAGGAGGAGGAGGAATGAAGTGAGATGATCCATTATCATATTTCCTCTTTTTCTTCATTGCTTTTAGTTGATTCTTAGAAAACTGCATCCATGGTTCTGAAATTGGACAATCATGCAAAATATAGTATGGAATATCAGTTACATCTTTAATTTTCTCCTGGGCAACTTTCTTTAGGGCCTTGCATCTAGCTTTCCTCTTCCTTGCAATGATTGCAGAGGAATCATCAGAATCAGTTCTAAATTGATCACTATCTGAGCTCTGATGATTGTCATATAGTTCATTAATCCTTTTGATGTGATCTCTTTGTTGTTGGGATTGAACAAAAGAAACAACAGCAGCAGCAGCAGTAACAAAAACAACACTAACAGATATAACTGGAACAATAGATTCAGAAATAATAACAACAGAAATAGCAGGCTCAGAGTCATTAGACTCTGTCATAAGCACATCATCAGAAACTAAAACAACATTAACAGCAGCAGCAGGAACAACAGAAACTGAAGGAGCACTGTCCACAGCCTTGAAAGAATTTATATAAGAAGATATTAAGCTGGGCTCACAGCTGGAAATAGGCACAATGGCCTTAGTAAGATCTTCACTTTTCTGATTTGGAAGACAGCTGAGGTAAACAATATCAAACTCTGACAGCAGTGACCTGAGGTCAACTGTTATAACTGGAACTTGAGCTGGAACTGGAATCTCTGAAGCAGACAATCTCTCTACTTCATATGGCATCTCCCCCTGCCTAGATTCAGTAGTTACTGGATCAAGGCACCCAACAGAAGGGATTGCCTGATGAGGATATAGGGAAGAAATCCTATCAGATAACTCCTGAACTGATTTCAGAAGTGGAGCCAGGGAGGTCTCCAGCAGGAGTGATAGCCTTGGAGCTAACATCTCATAGAGCTTATCTGTTATGGCTGAGAGATCTACTTGCTCAAGTGGTGCTTGAGTAGAGGTAGAGATGGATGTAGGAGGAGCTGTAGATGTGGTTGGAGAAAGTGTTAATGTGGATGGTAGAATTGATGGTTGAGATATAGGAATGGTGGAGATGGAAGTTAATGGAATGGAGATAGATGGAGTGAAGGATGGTTGAGCAATGATTTCTTGTAGCAGTTGTTGATATGATGTAGAAGAAGATGGTGGCTCAAGGGGTGAGGAGTGAGAGTCATCCATATAGGAATCATCTAAGAGACTGAAGGATGGAAGGTGAGATGATGAGTCAATGGTTATGTGTGGATAATGATGTAATGGATGGAAAAGATCTTCAGTGGATATTGATATTTGTGAAGGAATTAAGTTTGGAGATGGAATGGATATGGGGGATGAAATTGAGATGGTTATGGTGGATGTGATATTTGTTGAGGGAACAGTAGGTGGAGAAGGTGGAGATGAGGAAGCAGACAGTTCTTATGATGGGGCAGTTGCCTGAGGGGAAGTGACTGGATCAGTCCTAGTGCCTGAAGATGAGATGACTGCAGAGGCTCTGCTTGGCTTTGCAATTTGCCTGTCCCATTATCCAAAAAGGGCACAGGTTAACCTCTTAGAGGCATTGATATGCATCCCACTTGAAACAAGCAACTCAGGGCATCTGCTATGAAGAAATAGCCCTAGAATCCTTCCAAAATTGACAAAGTTCTTATTCACTTTCTTCTTAATTAGGTCAAAGAAAACTTCTCCCCAATTCAACTGTTTCTTATCCACCAAAGCACCCATTAAACAGAATTGATACATGGATATGGTATCATGGGCAGAATGTTTTGCTAACAGGACCTTTCCAACAACATCTGCTAGAAACCTGTATTCCACTGACAGATTTTTCTTAAGCAGCTTGTTAGGGTTTGTTGCTGAATGACCCATCCTATCAAGCATACTTGCAAACTCTTCTCCAGACAACTCAAGAGAATCTTGACCAGTACTTAATTGAAAAACTTCTGTTAATATAGCAGGAGTAAGAGATACCTGATTTCCTGATATAGTTCCAATCACTGTATTTTGATCTTGATTATGAGCAGTATACACCCATTCTTTGATTTCATGTGCAGCCAGTTTTATCCTTGTGGTCATGATGTGTACTCGCTGTTGACCTTTGAATAAATCCAGAATATCCTTGAAAATCTGATCACTATTCTCAAACAAGTCCATATCGATTTCGAATCCAGTGTCAAATTTCATTGCTTCCAAAACTGCAACAGAAATGGCCATTTTTACCTGCAAAAATGAACAAACAAAAGACCAAGTGTAGAAACGTTTGGAGGGGAAGGGAAATTCTGCAGAGAGTATGAAAGCGCAAAGGGAGAACGACGACCGAGAAATGAATTTTGTAGTAGGGTTCGACGCAGAAAAGGAAAGATCGTTGAAATCCGTTCGACGATCTGGGCTTCTAAAGGAATCTGAAAGGTCTTCAACATCGTCGATCTCCGTTCGACGATATTGGAGAGCGTCGAGCTCCGTTCGACGATCGCTGGCCGGAAGAAGATAGCTTAGCACTATCTGGAAAGCGCTGAACTCCGGTCGACGATTTCTAAGAACGTCGATCTCCGTTCGACGATCTTTGGGAAAAACGTCGAGCGCAGTACAGAGACCAGAAACAACCTATGGACACTAGAAAAATCAAATTGTTTGTCTAGTCTTGGTCAATTTTAGAGTTTTAAAATCTTGGATCTTATTTTAAACTTCCTCCATCTAACATTCCTAACTAATTCAGGAAGAATGTATGTTTCTTTTCATCCAATGGTTTAGTGAAAATATCTCCCCTTTGCAAGTCAGTTGGGATATATTGAAGTTCAATTTTATTTTTCTCAACATTGTCCCTTAAAAAGTGATGCCTAATTTCTATATGTTTTGTCCTACTATGGAGGACTAGATTTTGTGCTATAGAAATAGCACTAGTGTTATCACAAAATATCTCTAAGTTATAGCCATAGTCTAGGAGCTGATTTTGAATCCACAAGATCTGTGAGCAACAAATACCTGCTGCCATATATTCAGCTTCAGCAGTTGATGTGGACACAGATGTTTGTTTCTTACAAAACCAGGAGACAAGTCTGTCACCAAGAAATTGGTGCTTTTCCTGTCTATTCTGCATCCAGCATAATCAGCATCTGAAAATCCAGTTCAGACAAATGCCGAGTCTTTTGGATACCAGAGACCTAGATTTGGACAACTTTTCACATACCTAAGAATCCTTTTTACTAAGGTTAAGTGTGACACTTTAGGGCTCAGTTGGATTCTAGCACATATGCATGTAGCAAACATTATGTCAGGTCTACTAGCTGTTAGGTACAATAAAGAGCCAATCATTGCTCTATATGTTGTCTGATCAACAGGTTTCCCATGTTCATCAGTATCTAATACATCATTAGTAGGCATAGGTGTTTTCATACATGATGCTTCAGACATACCAAATTTCTTAACCAGTTCTTTTGCATACTTGGTTTGAGAGATGAATATGCCTTCAGCATGCTGTTTGACATGCAATCCTAGAAAGAAGGAAAGCTCACCCATGCTACTCATTTCAAATTTAGAATGCATTAGGTTGAAAAACCTTTTGCACAGATTTGAATCAGTAGAACCAAAGATAATGTCATCTACATAGATTTGTACTAGTAAGGTATTGGACTTATGGGTTCTAATAAAAAGAGTTTGGTCTACTCTACCCCTTATAAAATCATTTTTCAGAAGAAATCATGCTAGGGTCTCACACCATGCTCTAGGAGCTTGCTTTAGACCATATAATGCTTTATGCAATTCGAAAACATAATCAGGATGAGTTGGAGAAATAAAACCTGGGGGTTGTCTAACATAGACTTCTTCCTTGATGTCTCCATTGAGAAAAGCACTCTTTACATCCATTTGATATACTTTGAATCCTTTGTGTGCTGCATAAGCTAAGAAGATTCTTATGGCCTCTAACCTTGCAATTGGTGCAAAGGTCTGGTCATAGTCTATCCCTTCTTCTTGAGAGTATCCTTGAGCAACTAGTCTTGCCTTATTCCTTACAATGACTCCTTGATCATCCAATTTATTTCTGAACACCCATTTTGTTCCAACAATGGAGTGATACTTTGGCCTTGGCACTAATTCCCAAACTTTGTTCCATTCAAATTGATGTAATTCCTCTTGCATTGCAATGATCCAGTGTGGATCTTGTTCTACATCGTGAATGTATTAAGGCTCAATTTGAGAAAGAAAGCAGGTGTGCATCAGGTTTTGGTTGACCTGATTTCTTGTTTGCACACCAGCTGAGATGTCTCCAATCACTTGGGAGATTGGATGGTCTCTTGATGTTACTAAATCAACAGGGGGTGTTGATTGTTCACCAACCTGTGTTGTTGTTTCCTCTTGTGGAACAACAACCGGCTCTTCAAGAAGATTCTCTCCAAGATGTTGAATATCTTCTTCATCTTCACTACTTTCATCCTTTTGTATAATATGAAACCTGCCCAAATTTTCAGCAAGAGAGTGTACCTGCAAAGATTCTATGGTAGAAGCATTCTTCTCCTTAAAAGACATGTTAGATTCATCAAAGGATACATGAACATATTCTTCAATTTTAAGAGTAGATTTGTTATACACCCTATAAGCTTTACTGATCATGGAGTATCCCAAAAACACTCATTAATCAGCTTTAGCTTGAACTTTTGCTATGTATTTCTTGTCATTATTGTGAATGTAACAAATGCAACCAAAACTTTTAAAATAATCTACTTTAGGTTTCTTCCCTTTGAGTAATTCATAGGGAGTCTTGCCTTTAAGCTTATGTATCAAACTTCTATTCAACACATAGTTGGAGGTGTTCACTGCCTCTGCCCAAAAGAATAGAGGAAGGTGAGCATCTGACAATAATGTAGTAGCAGATTCAATAAGGGTTCTATTTTTCCTTTCAGCTACCCCATTTTTTTTGAGGAGTTCTAGGAGCTGAGAAAGTGTGTCTGATCCCTTCACTCTAACAGAACTCTTACATAAGAAGAGAATCAAACTCTGTCCCATGATCACTTCTGATTAGGGCAATGTGAGTATTGAACTCACTCTATATGCATTTGAGAAACTCTGTCAAACACTTAAAGTTATCAGACTTCTTCCTCAGAAAGAACACTCATGTGAATCTAGAGAAGTCATCTACAACTACTAAAGTATAAGATTTCCCTCCTAAGCTTTGTACTGTAATGGGTCCAAAGAGATCCATGTGTAACAGATACAAAAACCTAAGTGAATCACTCTTATTAAGTGACTTGAAGCTATTTTTGGTTTGCTTGCCTAATTGATAAGCCCTACAAAGTCCTTCCTTCTTGTAGGGGCCAGAAGGTAGTCCTCTAACAAGGTTGTCCTTGGATAGCCTAGCAATGGTTCTAAGGTTTATATGTCCTAATCTTTTATGCCATAGTTCATTAGGTCTATAAATGGAATTGAACAAGCATATATCTAGCTTAGTTGAAAGAAAATCTACAAGATAAATGTTACCTTTCCTTTTACCTATCAACACAGTTGTGTTGTCCTCTGATTTGATTTTGCATGAGGATTTGTTGAAAGTCACTTGGTAGCCTTCATCACACAGTATACTGATGATGATTAAGTTGTGCTTCAGTCCTTCCACATAAGCTACTTTCTTGAATGTGACTGACCAAATCTGGACTGCATCATATCCTTTTGTTAGTCCAAAGTTTGAATCACCAAATATTACTTTGGGTCCAAGTTTAGCTTTGAAGGATGTGAAATTCTCCTTGTTTCCTGTCATGTGCTTTGATCACCCACTATCCAGATACCATTGCTGGTTTGATGTTGGATAGGTATTCACATGCACATAAAACAATTTACTTGTTTTTGACCCAGTTTACCTTGGGCCTAGGTTGATAACCTTTAAATTCTGAAATAAAAGACATCCCTGGTTGTCTCTTATAGCCTTAAGGATGATATCTCCTAGAAGGTATTATCCATTCAGTATAAGGGTTAAACCTCTGAGATGTAGGACCTCTAGTACTGAAGTTTGATTTTCCTTTGAAAGATTTTTCAAAACTCTGAGCTCTGTTGGACGATCTCTGAGCTGAGTTCGACGATCTTGGGTAAGATCGTCGAGCTCCGTTCGAAGATCGACTATGCCAGAGTTCAGGGTTCAAAGATCGTCGACCTGAGTTCGACGATTCAGCCTGAGATCATTGAGCTCCATTCGGCAATTGTCGAGCTCCGTTCGACGTTTTCTGTTGAACTTTTGTTTTCTTAGATAAATCAGAATTCTTCCTAGCCACCTCTACAACTCCCTTACCTTTATCTGAGATAAACTTGATTGGGGTTGTTAATACTATAGGTTGACTGGATGAAGCACCCAAGCCAAGTGTACTATTGAATCTTGAATTCACTGTGCTTGTGATGTCCATTAGTTTGATACTTCTCCCATTTAGGGATTCTTCAAACTTCTTGGCCTCTGATAGTTCACTTTTCAGTGAGGCTATCTACTCCCTATAGCATTCCAACTCCTCAGAGAGTTTGAGGTTATCTGATTTTAAGGTGCTTTGTTCAGACAGTTGATTTCTGAGAGAAATAATTTCTTTCTCAGATTTTAATAAATCTAAACAAAGTGCCTTAAATTCACATTTGAAGTCCTTTGAATTAAAATCAAATGAGTCTATTACCTGATCCTCTTCAGATTGAGTTTCTGATTCAGACTCTGACTCTTGTTCTGCATCAGTATTGTGTTGAGAGGCATTGATAGCCATCATGCAGAACTCCTCTTCTTCAGCATCATCTTCATTATCACTTGAGCTGGATGAAGTTTCTGATTCTTCTTCTGTTTCACTCCAGGTTACAGCTACAAACCCCTTCCTGGTATGTTTGTTCTTGCCGGAGGAGGGTTTGTCACTGCTGTTTTTCCTGAAGTCTTTGTCTCTTCTCCTTTCTTTCCTGTCCTTCTTATTCTTATTCTGATTTTCTGGACAGTCAGGCACAATGTGGCCTGATTTCCTGCATCCAAAACAAATAATTTCTTTGTTATTGGACTTATCATACCTTGGCTTTTCATGCCCTCTGAATGACTTTTTCTTGAAGTCCTTCCTGGCCATTTTATAAAATCTTTTGGCCAGTAAGCTTAGCAGCTCTTCATTGCCTGTGACCTTGTCTTCAGGCTGATTTTCAATAGTTTTGAATGCTATTGCTTTCTCTTTTCTGATTGCTGGTGAAGCAGCCTTCTGCTCTTCTTCTTTGTTCTTGATGAGCAGCTCATAAGACTTGAGCTTGCCCAAAAGAGCCTCAGTGGTGATCTCATTTAGGCTTCTGGCATCCTTGATTGGCCAGATCCTTGAGTCCCAAGTGTAACACCCCCTATCCGTCGCATAGCATATAGCAGTAGGTCCGGCCGGGGCCCGACGCCATATACTACAGACAGACCGGGTGGTTACTTATGCAAACCATCCAACCAATCTCAACATCCTACACAGAGCATTCTAGCGGAAGCAGTTTATAAAAGTTGTAACAAAGAACCCAGCATTCAAGCACGAATGTCCACTAATACAAAATAGGAATGTTATACAAAATACCTAAAATAAGCCTTAAGGCCTTACAAAATGTTTCACTTGATATTACATGTTTTACAAACCACGACACGCAGGCCGGTCATACATGAATAAAACAGTAAACACTTCCATTTGGGCCTTCGAGGGCCGGCTTCGCAAAAAGGGCTTTAGCCCGCTATTGACCGCTTGGTCCAGCTGCACCTGCAAGTAACAAACCACCACACGGTGGCAAAACAAGGCAACGGTCAGCAATGCTGACCAAATTATAACGATCCCGCCCCCAACTCGGGGCGGCGATGCTCCTTCCCTGCATTTCATTAGCATAAGCGAGCAATATAAACATATAGCCATTTCATCACAGACGTTGGCACTCACGGCCACACGCCCCGTGCTCTCAGGGCACATTCTTGGTGAACCGGTCGATGTCACGTCAATTAAAGCCATAGACATTCCGGACTCACCACCGCCACTTTGATGGCCAAACCTATGAGCAATTTGTCTTCTTGGCCTGGGTCACGACAATTTAAGCCATTGACCGCCGAAGACCCTAATCTATGCCAACGGCAAGTGCCACGTGCCTTTAGGTCTCTTTAACCGAACGACATAGAACGGGTACGGTTCCATCTAACCCGTGCTCACATCGCAACGACAATTTAAGCCATTTGCGTGGGTCAAACTTCCACCGAGTCCCATTTCCATCACAATTCACATAACCCGGTTATGTTCAAGTTGGCTCTCAGGCCACCAAGTTGGGAAGATCTCATATCCGCCGAATTTTTCGGGTGCACCTTTGGGTTAGTCCCCAAGGCTCCCTGCTGCAATCTACCGCGTAGAAAACCCGAAAAACAATCCATAACACGGAGTCTTCTCCAACATTTATGCAATGCAACATCACCGATCCAGACCAACATGTCCGGGTAGGCTTCACACATCATGCCTATATCCGTTCTCGCTTACGGACTCTAAACAACGGGGACTTCACATATCTACCCGAAGGAACGCCTCCAACTCTCCGCAAACTCGCGAGAGCGGGCTTCCTATGCAAAGAAAGAGAGTTACTCATGCTCAAGATGAGGATCGTTACCCTAGTGTTCCTCTTTGGCTCCATTGAAAAGTAATCGGATGAAAAGCACCGCACTGGTTTTGCCTCCGTAGATCCGGAGTCAGCTCGCGATTCGGAGCTCCGAAGCTCCTCCAATGGCGGGATCTAGCTCCTTCTTCCTCCCTTGGCTCTCCTCTCTCTCTAAGGTTTTAGAAAGATAACACTTAAGAAAAGTGAGGGTTTTGTAAGTCCAATCCCGGGTATATCCCTTCAGGAACAACCCCCAGCCGTTGGATCTCAAAATAAGGAAACGAACGGCTTTGATTCGGGACTGAAATGCCCAATCTGGACCGAACACGGCCTGGCACACGCCCGTGTCCAGGGTCATGTGCCTCATTCGCCGTCAAAATCGGCTCGCCTGGAACCTCACACGGGTATCGAACACGCCCGTGTTCGAGCTGACATGCCCGTGTTCCACCTGACACGGCCGTGTGGCCGGCCATGTACCCCCATCATTTTTCCCCGAAATCAACCCGAGCACTGCATGGGTTCTAGGACACGCCCGTGTCCCTACCCGTGTCACCTCAACACGCCTGGACCCCAGGCCGTGTACACGGTCTCGACACTCAACACTTCGTCGAGCGAAGATCGTCGACCTGATGACACGGCCTTGGACACGCCCGTGTCCTAGGCCATGTGCCTTGTCTCGACAACATGTCGAGACCAAAGTGTCGACTTTCCGGGACGAGTGTCGACACGGGTTGACACGCCCTGCGACACGCCCGTGTCGCAGGCCGTGTGCCATGTCTCGACACTTCGTCAAAGCACAGTGTCGACTTCGCGGCTAAGTGTCGACATGGGTCGACACGCCCTTCGACACGCCCGTGTCGCAGTCCGTGTGCCCAGTCTCGACATAATGTCGAGACCAAAGTGTCGACTTCCCGTCTCAGTGTCGACACAAGCTTGACACGCCCTGGGACACGCCCGTGTCCCAGGCCGTGTGCCTGCAGCCAGAACCCAAACTGGCCCAAAACATCCCCCCTTAGCTCCTTTGTGTTTCGGGGCGTTACAACTCTCTCCCTCTTAAAAGAATTTCGTCCACAAAATTACATAAAGGAAAGACATGTACAAAACCAAAATTTGTACCTGAGCGGAACAACTCCGGATACTCGTCAAGCATAGTCTGCTCTCGCTCCCAAGAGAGCTCCTCACGACCGCAATTGTCCCACCGGACCTTGAACATCCTGATCTCTTTATTGCGTAGCCGCTTGACCTTCGAGTCCTCAATCCGCACGGGCTTGACATTTGTCGTTAGCCCACTATCCACCGGCACTTGATCAACCGCGATCACTTGCGTAGGCTCTTGCACCGCCTTCCAAAGCACCGAAATGTGGAATACATCATGTAAACCACTAAGCTCCACTGAAAGCTTCAACCGATAGGCCGCTTCACCAACTCGCTCCAGAACCTCAAACGGTCCAAGGTACCTCGGGCTTAGCTTTTTCAATCGCCGCACCCGCGAGACACCCTTGAACGGCTTGATCTTTAAGTATACATAATCGCCCACAGCGAACTCCACATTCCTGTGCTTGGCATTATAGTACTTTGCTTGGCGGTCCTGAGCGATAAGCAACCTCTCCCGAATGGTTCGCACCAAACAAGTAGCACCCTCCACTTCCGATCGCTTATACAACTTTGACTCACCCGCATCTAACCAAGACAACGGCGTGCGACATTTTCTACCATATAGGGACTCGAAAGGCGCCATCTGAATACTCGCTTGGTAGCTATTGTTGTATGCGAACTCCACCAAATAAAGGTGGTCTTCCCATTGCTTTCCGAAATCCAAGACACACATACGGAGCATGTCTTCCATAGTTCTATTGACCCTCTCGGTCTGCCCATCCGTTTGCGGATGGAAGGCTGTGCTGAATTTCAGCTTTGTTCCCAACATTTGCTGCACCAGCCTCCAATCATTGGACATGAACCGCCCATCTCGGTCACTCACGATGCTGCGGGGCACACCATGAAGCCGTACTATGTTATCCACATAAAGCTTTGCCAACTTCCCCACCGGATCATCCTTCCTATGCGGAATAAAATACGACACCTTTGTTAATCGATCAACCACCACCCAAATGGCGTCATTCCCCTTTTGCGACCTTGGCAAACCGTGCACAAAGTCCATAGAGATGTCGTCAAATTTCCACTCCGGAATAGGTAAGGACTTAAGAAATCCTCTCGGCTTTTGGCACTCCGCCTTCACCACGGCGCAAGTTTGGCACTTCGATACGTAGAGCGCCACATCCTTTTTCAAACCTGGCCACAAAAACAGTTTCTTCACATCACGGTACATCTTCGTGCTCCCCGGGTGAATCGAGTACTTGGTATGGTGTGCCTCGTACAACAACTCCACCCGCAAATTGCCCACACTTAGGACGCACAGACGACCGTCTTTCCAAAGTAATCCGTCCTCCACGATGAATTGGGGATTTGACCCATCCAGAGCCTCTACCATGAACTGCTTCATATGAGCATCCATATCCAAAGCCTGCCGAATACGATCGCCAGGTCATATTGGACTTCAGTCCAATTCAAAACTGCTTCAGCACTTGATTGTCTATCCACGAAAACAATCTCCAACGCCTCCAACTCTCGCACCAACCGCTCAACATGCACCGATAGCCAATTGGCTTGAGCTAGGGCTCGGCGACTCAATGCGTCCACAACCGCATTCCCTTTGCCAGGCACGTAGTGGATCTTGAATGTATAGTCCCCCAGGAACTCCATCCATCTACGCTGCCGCATATTCAGATCCTTCTGATCAATAAGATACTTCTGGCTCTTGTGATCGGTGTAGATATCAATCTTCACACCGTACAAATAGTGTCTCCACAGCTTCAAGGCAAAAATCACGGCCGCTAACTCCAAGTCATGGACCGGATAATTTCTCTCATGCACTTTTAGCTGTCTCGAACCATAAGCTATTACACTTCCGTGTTGCAGTACCACGCAACCCAAACCGCTGCCCGAAGCATCGCTATAAATCTCATAGCCTTCGGTTCCACATGGCGAACTCAGCACAGGCGCCGTGGTCAACCGACACTTCAACTCCTCAAAAGCCCGCGCGCACTCCGGCGTCCAAACGAACTTATGCTCCTTACTCGTCAAAGTAGTGAGAGGTAACGCTATCCGCGAGAAGTTCTCTACAAAGCGCCTATAATAGCCTGCAAGCCCCAGAAAACTCCGGACTTCCACTACAGTAGCAAGCTCAGGCCACTCCCGTATCGCAACAATCTTCGCCGGATCCACAGCAATACCCTCTCCACTCACTATATGCCCGAGGAACGCCACTGAGGATAGCCAAAACTCGCACTTCGAGAACTTGGCATATAACTGATTTCTCCTTAGCGTCTCCAACACCAAATGAAGATGCTTGAATTGATCTTCCTCACTTTGCGAGTACACCAAAATATCGTCGATGAAGACGATCACGAAATGATCCAAGTACTCCCTGAACGTCCTGTTCATCAAATCCATGAACACTGACGGCGCATTAGTCAGCCCAAACGGCATGACCGTAAACTCATAATGCCCGTATCTCTTACTAAACGCTGTCTTCGGGATATCACTCTCCCTTATCCGCAGCTGATAGTACCCAGCCTTGAGATCCAACTTCGAGTACACCGTCGACTCGACTAACTGATCAAAGAGATCATCAATCTGAGGGATCGGGTACTTGTTCTTCTCCGCCAGCTTGTTGAGCTCCCGATAATCAATACATAGCCTCAAGCTTCCGTCCTTCTTCTTAACAAAGAGGACCGGTGCGCTCCAAGGAGAAGAACTCGGGCGCACATACCCTTGCTCCAACAACTCTTGCAGTTGAACTTTCAGCTCCGCCATTTCTTAGGCGCTAGCCGATACGGAGATCATGACACAGGCTTTGCACCTGGCACTAGCTCGATCGTAAAATCTATCTCCCGCTGAGGCGGGGCTCCAGGAAGATCTGCGGGGAACACATCAGGGTATTCCGATACCACTGAAATACAATCCAACGCGGGCTTCGTCTTTGCAACCTCCACTAGTGTAAAGAACAGTTCTGCTCCGGCACGAACCGCCTTCACCACCTGAAGAGTAGACATCAATGTCTTGCTCGACCCCTTTAAGCCCGTAAAAGTCGTCTCACGACTTGCTCCCAGCTTGACTTCCTTGCTACCGCAATTTATATGGGCCTGCTGCTCCGAGAGCCAGTCCATGCCAAATATGACGTCAAACTCCACTAACGGAAGTAAAGACGCCCGCAGGTCGAACTCCTGCTCCCCAATACGAACCTTAACATCGCAGATCCTATCCGCTCGCATCGAACACCCATTTGGCAACAACACATCCAACTTATCCTTCGCCATCGAAGAAGGGACTCCGATGCATGATATAAATCCTTCGGACAAGAAGGAGTGTGAAGCTCCCGTATCGAAGAGTGCTCGTGCCGGATTTTCACAAATCAACACAAATCCTAAACAAGCAGTGGTAAGGTAATATGTGCATAACAAGTATTTAAAGAAATTGACTTGCTATAAATTAAACCGTACCTGTCACCACATCAGCTTGTTTGATGGCCTCCTGTTGGCCAAGATTGTAGACCCTTGGTTGGGCCGGAGCATAATGGGATGCGGTCGACTCCACCGCCTTTCCCTTCTCTTCATAAGTAGCTCCCGGCCTTCTCTCGGACTTAGGACGTCCGCTCCAACAATCACGGGCGAAATGCCCCGTCTTTCCACATGTAAAACACGCGCCCGGGGTGCGACTCGTAGTCGCCCCAGAAGCACTAGAAGGAGCTGGACCCGAAGTCCTATGCTTCTTGAAAGACCTCCGATAGCCGGACTTTGAAGTAGTCGGCACTTTGAATTCAGATTTCTTCTCACCCAAGCTTTTATTTGCTTGTACATTTTTCATGTCCTTCTCTAAGGACCTGGCAGTATTGACCAAGGTTAAGAAACCCTGCGTCATCGGCCCCTAAAGTAGTAGTCTCAACTCATCCCTCAAGCCTTCATAAAAGCGATTAGTCTTGCGCTCCTCATCCACGATGGTGGAGCTAGCATATCGACTCAAACGAGTGAACTCATGGAGATATTCATCCACGCTCTTCTCACCCTGAACCAACTTCAGAAATTCGTTCTCCAACGCTATCTTCTGCGTCGAAGGAAGGTATCTAGCCAAGAACAATCTCGAGAACTCCTCCATCGAGACATCACCAAGTTGCCTACCCCTCAGTAAGTGCATCTCCAATCCTTCCCACCACATCCTCGCTTCACCGTCCAGAAGGAACGTAGCGATGGTGGTCATTTGCCACTCCTTCGTCTCCGTTGCTGTCATGACTCTCTTCACCCGGGAGAGCCAGTCTTCAGCCTGAGATGGGGTTCCCAACACTGAGAATAACGGAGGGCTAAAGCTCATAACATGCTTAAGCTGCCTCTCAGTTGCGCTCCTTGGCACTACCGGTTCCACAACCACTTGCTCCACTCTCCTCGGCTCAGCCACTTGAAGAGGTTCTTGCTCCATCGCAGGAGCGGGCTGCTGCGTCTGCCTTGCAGGCTGCGCATTTATCACAGCCAACACCGCTTCAGCCACCAATCATATGTTCTCAGCCGATAGAGGTGTTACGGGAGCAACATCCGGTGCACTACTAGCCTCATAAACTCGGCGTTCTGACGGCACAACACCACTTCTGGTCACCTATAGTGGTACAAAACACCGTTAAGCGACCAAATAAAATTGCAAACAGCAATTATAGGAACACGCAGGTTCCTCAAACACGAGTATTTTCATTCCTAAGTGGACATTCATGGGTTCTTTTATCGTTATAACGATGACACACACAATGTGCTCACCACCCCTTAAAAAGAATTCGCCCACGAATTCACTTTAAGCCTGACCAAAACCAGTAGTCTGATACCAAATTGTAACACCCCCTATCTGTCGCATAGCATATAGCAGTAGGTCCGGCCGGGGCCCGACGCCATATACTACAGACAGACCGGGTGGTTACTTATGGAAACCATCCAACCAATCTCAACGTCCTACACAGAGTATTCTAGCGGAAGCAGTTTATAAAAGTTGTAACAAAGAACTCATCATTCAAGCACGAATGTCCACTAATACAAAATAGGAATGTTATACAAAATACCCAAAATAAGCCTTAAGGCCTTACAAAATGTTTCACTTGATATTACATGTTTTACAAACCACGACACGCAGGCCGGTCATACATGAATAAAACTGTAAACACTTCCATTTGGGCCTTCGAGGGCCGGCTTCGCAAAAAGGGCTTTAGCCCGCTATTGACCGCTTGGTCCAGCTGCACATACAAGCAACAAACCACCGCACGGTGGCAAAACAAGGCAACGGTCAGCAATGTTGACCAAATTATAACGATCCCGCCCCCAACTCGGGGCGGCGATGCTCCTTCCCTGCATTTCATTAGCATAAGCGAGCAATATAAACATATAGCCATTTCATCACAGACGTTGGCACTCACGGCCACACGCCCCGTGCTCTCAGGGCACATTCTTGGTGAACCGGACGATGTCACGTCAATTAAAGCCATAGACATTCCGGACTCACCACCGCCACTTTGACGGCCAAACCTATGAGCAATTTGTCTTCTTGGCCTGGGTCACGACAATTTAAGCCATTGACCGCCGAAGACCCTAATTTATGCCAACGGCAAGTGCCACGTGCCTTTAGGTCTCTTTAACCGAACGACATAGAACGGGTACGGTTCCATCTAACCCGTGCTCACATCGCAACGACAATTTAAGCCATTTGCGCGGGTCAAACTTCCACCGAGTCCCATTTCCATCACAATTCACATAACCCGGTTATGTTCTAGTTGGCTCTCAGGCCACCAAGTTGGCAAGATCTCGTATCCGCCCAGTTTTCCGGGTGCACCTTTGGGTTAGTCCCCAAGGCTCCCTGCTGCAATCTACCGCGTAGAAAACCCGAAAAACAATCCATAGCACGGAGTCTTCTCCGGCATTTATGCAATGCAACATCACCGATCTAGACCAACATGTCCGGGTAGGCTTCACACATCATGCCTATGTCTGTTCTCGCTTATGGACTTTAAACAACGGGGAATTCACATATATACCCGAAGGAACGCCTCCAACTCTCTGCAAACTCGCGAGAGCGGGCTTCCTATGCAAAGAAAGAGAGCTACTCATGCTCAAGATGAGGATGTTACCCTAGCGTTCCTCTTTGGCGCCATTGAAAAGTAATCGGATGAAAAGCACCGCACTAGCTTTGCCTCCGTGGATCCGGAGTCGGCTCGCGATTCGGAGCTCTGAAGCTCCTCCAATGGCGGGATCTAGCTCCTTCTTCCTCCCTTGGCTCTCCTCTCTCTCTAAGGTTTTAGAAAGATAACACTTAAGAAAAGTGAGGGTTTTGTAAGTCCAATCCCGGGTATATCCCTTCAAGAACAACCCCCAACCGTTGGATCTCAAAATAAGGAAACGAACGGCTTTGATTCGGGATTGAAATGCCCAATCTGGACCGAACACGGCCTGGCACACGCCCGTGTCCAGGGCCGTGTGCCTCATTCGCCGTCAAAATCGGCTCGCCTGGAAACTCATATGGGTATCGAACACGCCCGTGTTCGAGCTGACACGCCCGTGTTCCACCTGACACGGCCGTGTGGCCGGCCGTGTACCCCCATCATTTTTCCCCGAAATCAACCCGAGCACTGCACGGGGTCTAGGACACGCCCGTGTCCCTACCCGTGTCACCTCAACACGCCTGGACCCCAGGCCGTGTACACGGTCTCGACACTCGACACTTCGTCGAGCGAAGATCGTCGACCTGATGATACGGCCTTGGACACGCCCGTGTCCTAGGCCGTGTGCCTTGTCTCGACACCATGTCGAGACCAAAGTGTCGACTTTCCGGGATGAGTGTCGACACGGGTTGACACTCCCTGCGACACGCCCGTATCGCAGGCCGTGTGTCATGTCTCGACACTTCGTCAAAGCACAGTGTCGACTTCGCGGCTAAGTGTCGACACGGGTCGACACGCCCTGCGACACGCCCGTGTCGCAGGCCGTGTGCCCAGTCTTGACACAATGTCGAGACCAAAGTGTCGACTTACCATCTTAGTGTCAACACAGGCTTGACACGCCCTGGGACACGCCCGTGTCCCAGGCCGTGTGCCTACAGCCAGAACCCAAACTGGCCCAAAACGTCCCCCCTTAGCTCCTTTGAGTTTCGGGGCGTTACACCAAGTGCTGGGGAAGCATATTAGGATTTTGTCATTGAGTTCAGTCAATGAGATCTCCATGTCCAAGGTTTTCAGTTCATTGACTATAAGACTGAGTCTAGTATACATATCAGCAACTGACTCAGTTTCTCCTTTCTTGAAGTTCTCATATTGAGTTATGAGATGGGATCTTCTATATTTCCTTTCATATGCAGATCCTGACACTATTTCAGATAGTTTGTCCCATATCTCTTTTGCTGAGTTGCATTCAGCTACTTTTTGAAATATTTCATCAGATATGGTTTGTGCAAAAATGTTCATTGCTTTGGCATCTACAACTTTCCATTTTTTGATTTCTGCATCTGTTCCTGAAGGAGGTGGAACAACACTTGTACTTGTATTTGCTTGGGGTCTTGGACGCACTGTCAAAACAGAATTAAAGATATCTTCATCAATAGAATTCATGTACAATCTTATCCTTGCCTTCCAAAGTGCAAACTTAGATAGATTACACACTGAAGGTCTGGTGCTAGCATAATCTTTGTTCTGTGCCATGGTTTTATATAAAGATAAATATAATACAAATAATAAAAATAAAAACCCTCTATAAAAGATTGATCTTATCAGAGATCTTTTGGTTCAGGTGTTATCCTGTAGGAACAACTAATCTGATGAAGATTTAGTTGAATAACAACCAACCTGGCTCTGATACCAATTGAAAGTGGGGATAAGATCTACCTTAACTCTAGAGGGGGGTGAATAGAGTATATTAAAATAATTTTCAAGTTAAAAATTTTTTTGCAGTGGAAGACTTAATTTAAATATATGTGTAAGGTGCTTGCAGTAAATAAAAATTATGAAAGCAAGAAATAAAAACACAGCACACAGCAAACAAAATATAGCAACTAGAAGATACAAGGAGCTATAGTGGTTCCCCAATCAATCTGGGTACATCCACTCTTCTACCACCCTAGGTAGGAATCCACTGCAGGATGAGTTGATCAGGTGTCCTGCGCACCAATGAGCTTTTGATAAGGTGCTCAAAAAGCAAACTAGATTTTTTGATCAGGTGTCTTGCCACCACTGAGTTTTGACAAGGTCTCAGAAACCAGCACAAAATGTTTGAAGGGAGTTTTGAGAAACCCTTTTACAACAGAAAAAGAAAGAGGTGAGATGTTCTTCTCTGTCAATAATCAGAGAGAAGACTAGTGGATGATGTTGTCAAAGCTCCCCCTGAGATCTAGAAGTTGTTCAGGAAAAGAAGCTTTGCACTAGGGTGATAGGCCTTCAGTAGATGAGATCTCCAACAAAGGATAATTCCAGCAGTAGCTGAAATGTGTAGTGTCTGGAGTCTTGATGGACGAAGCCTCTGAACACTTGAGTCAAAAGAGATCTAGAAAATCTTCTTTTTTGTATGTTGATCTCCTTCAGTGGTGTGTGTTCTGAATGAATTCTGTCTGTGTGTCTGTCTGTGACTGTTCTCTTTCTGTGTGTAACTATTAGGAGTAGCAGAATGAAATCCTCTTTTATTCCTTAGATCTGAAAAGAATGAATTGATTCTCTGTCTCCAAGATAGTCGTTAGCCACTCACTAATGACTTCCTTAAATAAATTTTGTCTCTGGAGGAAAGTCCTAGAAAACATTTCTTTAAATATCCCTTGAAACTTGCTCCAAATTAATTGAAACGGCTATAAGATCCTTGAAATAAATGCTGAGAATAAATAAGATAGAATTTCATAACTGTCTAAATTTGAATCTTGAGAATCGTCGTTCTCTCCAAAAAATCGTCGACCTGAGCTCAACTACCGTCGACCTGAGCTCAGAGACTGGAACTAGACTGGAAACATAAATCGTCGATCTGAGCTCAACTATCGTCGACCTGAGCTCAGAGACTGGGAAAACAGCTAGATACAGAAACGTCGATCTGAGCTCAAAGATCGTCGAACGACGTTCGATGACTCATTGAACTGAGCTCAGAGATAGTCAAACTGAGTTCAACGATTCGTCGACCTGAGCTCGACGAAAATGACTTAGTCTCCTGAATTTGAATATCTGATCTGAGTGTCTTTGGGGCATCTTTCAAGCCTAAATTCTAACCCTTAGACTCAATCTAATTGACCTTAAAAACTATACAAGGTGGTCAAAACAATTTTCCTAAGGACATAGTGATCCTTGCCCAAATCAGTAATAGGGTGTTCCAACAGTCCTATAAATCAGATCCAAAACTGGATCCTACACTCAGGAAAATCTGCCCCAGCACATGCACAAATGCCCTATAACTCAGATCCAAAAGGATGCTACAGAAAGGAAAGGGGTATTGTGTTGATTTGACACAGAGATATTTCTCCGTGTCTGCTTACTGAGCTAAGTTATCTCAGCCCTAACTATCTTCTCAGTAGCAAGAGAATGATCTTCAGTAAGTAAATGCCACTACTGGAAGAACCTCAGAAACTTGTTTCTAAACTTGCTGGAGAAGACTGAAGATTTGCCAGGTCTTGAGGTCTTCAAACAGCTAACCTGAACCTGCAGACACTTGAAATCCCTTCTTCTCTTTCTTTATCAGAAGCTTTTCTGACCTCACTGTATCAGAAGAGATTGCTACAGCTATTGGGAATGAACTTTTATATCAGCTGGATCAACTTCAACCTTCTAGCTCGGCAGCAATGGCGAGGAAGATGAAGTTCACCCGTAACTTTGTGAAAAGTATAAAACCCGAAAGTAAAGTTCTTCCTTCTGAAGCTGTCCCTTTTATCTTTCGCCGATTAACGCCTCCAAGAAGTTGTGGGGATCACCTACAATTGATAGCTACAACTTGCTTTAATGGAAGAAGAGGTACAGTAGGACACCGACGATATTTGTCGCGTTCTGTAGCTTTCCTACAACTTATTTGAACTCTATTGACTTTTATTTACTTTGGATGAGAACATCAATTATGGACTTAGTCAATTTCTCAGATCCACTCCAAGCGTTGAGTGAGCAAGCTTCACTCAACAATTCTGGACTTATCCAATCTTTTGCTTCCTCAGACGTTGAGTGCATTGTGTGAACAAGCTTAAATATATGCCAAAAACCCTTGGTCAACTTTCTGAACCATTCTGCATCTTAGACATTGAGAGCGTTGAGTGAAGTAGCTTCACTCAATGCCTCTGGACTTAGTCAATCTTTTATGTACTGCCAGGTGTTGAGTGCGTTGAGTGAATTGGAATCACTCAATACCCCTGGACTTAACTACAACTTTTTATCTGCTAGGCCTTGAGAGCGTTGAGTGTAGCTTCATCACTTAACGCTTTTGCTGTATGGCGTTGAACCAGTAAATAGTGAACCGAAAAATCTTCTAAGTCAGAAGCGCCGTGTATACCATACACACTCGATGAATCATAGAGATTCATCGTGATCACTCGATGCCTATAAAGTCCACTCAAAATCATCGAGTATACATGATAATTCGTCGAATGACGTCGAGTTTACTCAATGCACTCGACTCTTCATTGAGTGGCTTCGAGTCCACTCAACACTTATAGTAATTAGAATAATTCTAAGTTAAACACTCAACGCCTCATTGAATTGCATTGAGACCACTCAATGCTCTCGATGCTTTGAGTCCAGAATTACTCTAAGTTAAATCACTCAATGGCTCGTCGAATGACGTTGAGACCACTTAATGCTCTCAACATTTTGAGTCCAAAAATGTTCTAAGTCAAAAGCATTGAGTGACGTTGAGACCACTCAACGGCTCGTTGAGTGCCGAACTTTCGAAGTCAAAAGCATGGAGTGGCGTTGAGACCACTCAACGCACTCGACGCCTTGTCTAATGGTGTCGAGTTCACTCAATGCCTCAGCATCCTGAATATCTCTGAGACAGAATTCATCGAGTGGCATTGAGACCACTCAATACACTCGAAGCTTTGTCGAAACCAGGATTATTCTAAGTTAAATTCGTCGAGTGGCGTTGAGACCACTCAACGCCCATAGCATCCAGAATATTTCTAAGTCATATTTGCCCTATTAGTCGAGTATCACTCGACGCCTGTTATTGGTGCACCCCGAGCTTGAGTCAGCTTTCTTGACTCAAAATGCGTTCGAGGGGTCTAGCATGAAATGGGGCATTACAAATCCTATAAACAAAATAAAAGATTTCATGTTCGAAATCAGGCTAAGGCTGTGGGGGAGATAGAGCATGGAAATATATAATATGCTTAGATTTTAACTTGTCGAAACAACTCTGGGTAGCGCTTCCGCATCAAGTCCACTGGCTCCCAAGTATATTCTTCCTTCCCATGGTTAGAGCAAAGGACCTTCACTTAAGGTACACTTTTCGGATGCAAGTTCCTCATCTCGATGTCCACTATGAGCACCGACTCTAGTCGAACAGATCTATTAGTTGCCACTGCTCCATCTGTAGTGTAAACATGTTGATCGGGCCGAAATAGTGCCTTTCGAAGTGACGACACATGGAAGACGTCGTGCAAATATTCCAGTTCCAATGGTAGCTCCAGTCGATAGGCCACATGGACAATTCTTTCCAATATAGCATAGGGCCCCACATATCTTGGGCTGAGCTTCTTCATACCACACACTCGTGACACTCCATGCATCGGCCTGATCTTCAAGAATACTTTGTCACCCACTTCAAATTCCACCATTCGATGTTTCTTATTATGGTATTTTACCTCCCGACTTTGAGCCTCAAGCATGCGTTCAAGTATCAATCTAACAGCAACATTAGTATCATCAATATATTTGATTCCCAAAACCTTTAGATCCTCATCCTGCACCCATGACAATGGAGTTCTACACCCCCTCCCAGAAAGTGCATCATGGGGTGCCATCCCGATGCTATCTTGATAACTGTTGTTGTATGAAAATTCCACCAGTGGCAAGAGCCTTTCCCATGGCTCTCCTCTATGCAGTACACACAATCTCAACAGATCTTCCATAGTTCTGATAGTCCTCTCAGAGTAACCATCTCTCTGAGGATGAAAAACTGTGCTAAAGGTAAGGCGAGAACCCAAGTGCGCTTGAACTACCTTCCACTCCTTGGAGGTAAAGCGACCATCGCGGTGGGAGACTATCGTCTTAGGCACCCCATGGTACCGTACAAACTGCTCCACAAAGAGACGCACTAAAACATCAACATGCGACTCCTTCTTCATTGGTATGAATCTCGCAACCTTCATCAAGCAATCCACAATTACCCAAATTGAATCATTCCTAGAGCGCGAGCGAGGCAACCCATGAACAAAGTCCATGGAGATTTTTGGGTTCATTGATCCACATGACCCAGATTTGTAAGAAGTCAAACAATTCAATGACACACACTATTTTTATTTGATGTGTGTTTGAGTTAATGCATGCAGGTAGACACCAAGCAGGCTGGTGGACAGGCAGGAATTTGCCTAAGTCCACAGGTGTTGAGTGAAGCAAGCTCACACAACACTAGTTGCAGGAATTCAGTTAAGTACATAGACGTTGAGTGAAGCGAGCTCACTCAACGCCAGATGCAAGGGAAGATGACGGATAGGCTGGAAATTACCTAAGTCTACAAGCATTGAGTGAAGTCTATTCACACAATGCCAGGTAAGTAAAATCGATGAGTATAGCTAGGTTAGTCTAATCCTAACAATTAGCAAGCAGAAATTATGGCTAAGGCCACAAGCATTGAGTGTAGTCTACTCACTCAATGCCATATAGCAAAACACTATGAGACCGACTGAGGTAGTCAAAGCCTAAGGAGAAACTGGTTGAGAAGTGGCTATGTCCACATGCGTTGAGTGAAGTCCACTCACTTAACGCCATAACATCAAAATCGTTAAGTATTGCTCAGTCAATTAAAGCCACAGAAATTCTGTGTAATTATTTGACAAAGTCCACATACATTGAGTGAAGTTCACTCACTTAACTCCATATGATAAAAAGCATTGACTGAACCTTAGTCAGTTAGTCTGTGATTTCATATAAATTTGGCTAAGTCTAAATGCGTTGAGTGTAGCTTACTCACTCAGTGCCAGTTAACAGAAGAAAATCTGTTAAGTAGTTTGGCGTTAAGCGAAGCTTACTCACTCAACGCCAAGTGAAAAAATCTATCTATCTAATATGACATTGGTGTGATGAAGGCTCACTCAATGCCTAGTAACAAAAAGTTTGGCTAAGGCAGAAAGCATTGAGTGATGAAGACACACTCAATGCTCTCAATGCCAAGGGAAAAAGTATTGAGTGGACTTAACGCTCTCAAAGATTCAGAAAAACTTTCTAAATGTTTTGGAATTGAGTGAAGGTTGCTCACTCAACGCCTAATGATAAAAAGATTGTCCAAGTGTTTTGGTGTTGAGTGAAGGTTGCTCACTGAACAACTAATGATAGATAAAATAATTCTAAGTGTTTTGACATTGAGAGAAGCTTGCTCACTCAACGCCTAGTGACAGAAAATCTATCTAAGTGTTTTGGCATTGAGGTTTGCATACTTACTCAATGACTTTGCTAATGTTGCTTGATTTTGGCTAAGTCCACAAATGACTGACTTCAGCATGAGTCAACAAAAGTAGACAAAGTCAACCCAGTTCAGATTCGTTGTGGAAAAGATAGAGTAAGCCATTGATGGCGCCGGAGGCCAGCTTTGGTCATATTCTACAAATGGAATGTGGCAAATAGGAAATTAAGGCTGGGCCCCACAAAGCAAAGAAAGAGTCGTTGATCGACGAGTAATAAAAGGGAAAGATTGTCTGATTCGACAAGAAGCAAGTATGGTTTTCTAATTTTATAATTGCGGCTGAACATCGTCTTCTTCCTCGCCATTGCTGCCAAGCCAGAAGGTCCTGTTCTGTTCAGTCAACTTGAAAGCGAAAAGTGATAGCCACTGCAATATTCATCTGCGATAGCAAGGTCAGGACTGATTCCTGAAAGAGAAGAGACAGAGATTTCTGCAAGCTACTTCTAGAACAAGCCGTGAATCAACTGAAGATATCTGTCAACTTGTTGCTGTGAAGAAGATAAGGCAAAATTCTACTCAACCCAGGAAGACAGACACAAAAGTCTCTTTTATGTCAATCTGCAAATCATCTTTTCTATTTTCTGTAGGATCCTTTAGGATCTGAGTTGTAGGCCTGATCTATAAAGGCTGAGAGTGTAGCCTGTTAGAATTTTAGTGGTAGGCTTGTGTTATAAAGGCTGAGGTAGGATTCCTGTGAGAATCTGAGTGGTAGGCCTGTGTTATAAAGGCTGAGGTAGGATCTAGTTGGGATCTGAGTGATAGGGCATATTGGCAGAGCTGTAAGTCTTGAAGAAGACTGAGTGGTCCCGCGGGATCGTGTTGTAATCTCCTTAGAGCCGAGTTTTGGGGGAAGAGTGATGATTTCAAGTTATATACATATTTTTGGACACAACTGAGCTAGTTTTCTCGTTGATGCACTACACTTTAGATCCATAATTGTTCATATTTGTTATTATGTACATTCCATGTTAAGTGAACTTTTGGCCCGTTTTCAGTGTGATTCCGTAGTTTTTATACTTTTGCACTACTTGGTGTTTTTTGTGACTGAAGAATGTGGAATGCCAATTTCAGTGGCTTTTCTATTTTTGCTGCAGGTACAAAGGTCGTGTGTGTGTTCCGGGATCGTTTGGGAATGTTTTCGCATAAGGGCCACTGATCGTGCTTTTTTACACGCGCACAGTCAGTGGACTCCTTAGCGCACGACCACTGGTCATCCGCGGTCTGTTCATCGAACCCCAAACGGTACAAGAATACTGCGCACGATCATTGGATCTATATTACATGATCATTGGATCTATAGCGCATGACACTGGTTGTGAGCCACTGATCGTGCACACTATTCTCCATTTTTTCCAAGTTTATCTCGGGCAATCACACGATCATTGGATATAGTGCGCACAACCTCTGGTCGTGCACGTTTGTTCTTTTTTTCTTGAGTTCTGCCTTTGTTGATCGCACGATCATGGGATCCAGTTAGCACGACCTCTGGTCGTGCGCCCCTGATCTTACGCTCTGATTTTCTGCTGCAGTATTTATACCTGTGCTTGCGAATTAGTGAAAAGACCTGTCATTTTTCCGCCCCACTGCTGCGCGCGAAGCGCCGTTTCTCACCGCGCAGGTCCTCCACTCATCTCCACCCTCCGAGAAGCTTTCTCCGGTGATCTGAAGCCATCTTCAACCCTTCAGAGAGTTTCCGGCCACCAGCAGTGTGCAACAGAGATCTTTCGGTACTACTCATTTGGGAAAAAGTGAGAAAAGCTTGAAGGAAATGGAAGAAGAAGAAGGAAGACAAGTGGATTGACAACCCATTTACCTCCGGATGCAACCAATGGTCGGAGCCGAGAAGTTGACTAACAACACACCATTTTGTACAAGAACTATGACTGGGCTTTCCACCTATCAGTATATTCTACCTCTTCTCATAGTGAAATGTATTCCTGAGATTGTAATGAACCTGAACTTTCTTTTATTTGTCTATGAATGAAGTTTGCTTGGGATAATTACATATTCTTTGTTAGCTGTGATGCACTCGCCTCCATTCACATCCACTGCACTTGCGCACTAGAACCACTCTAGCAAAGGCTAGTGTTGGTAGATGATGAGGTGATTGCGACCCTCACTCTTCGCACTTGTGCTCATTCCATCTGCTTGCTCTCCGTCCATTCGCCTCACGAAGCATGATATAGCGGCCTGCACTAGTTCCATCCACCAAGCGAAGCGGTGCTTACGACTCGCATTAGTTATCTTTTTGATTTGTTAGCATTAGGAATCAAAAACCAAATGACTTTGTTGTTTCGTTTAACTCTTAGTAACGATCTTTCTGCGATGATATCACGATACCCAACCTGCATTCCCTCAAGATCGACATTCGGGGAAGCTATTCCCAAAATTATTACTTGACAATGACAGGTGCACTTGTCGACGCATCAAGTTTTTGGTGTCGTTGACGGGGAATGTAGGCGCATTGTTGATTTGTGTTGTGTTATGAGAGTTATGACAGAGTTGCTTTTTTCGAATTTATTTTATCCCAGTCTATTTTTGCTTTTTATGCCTGTTGGAATTGTTAGATTTTTATTAAGAATCTATGCAAGGTAGTTTAATCATGGAAATTTGTGATCTATGCAATGTTGGCAAGTTTTAATATCTGTTGCCGCTGGTGTGGAGATATCTCTCAGGCAAGTGATAGATGTCCTAAGGAGTATGGTAGCCAATACCCTCAAGGATCTACAAATGGAGCACCAACCTCATCTGGTACTCAATATGCTACACAGAAGACAGTTAGCTACTCATCCACGCTTCCATTGCTGCACTACTTTCTTTCGGCGTCAGTACCCGTTGTACAGACAAAGCCGGCTAAGCAGTGCTTTTTTTGTCAGAGTTGGGATCACTCTTTGAAGGAGTGTGATACTTATTTGGCACAGTTGGAGGAAGATGATGAACCGGATATTCAGATTGTCTCCACTCTGACAATTTACAGCACCCCTTCTATATCTGGGTATGTACTAGTGCCACCTTCAGATTTTGAAGGGAGAAATACTAGTATTTGCACAGATACAGGTGTTGATCTAAACCCTGACACGAATGTTTTTACTCTGGATGTACATATATAATCTTGTATGGAGTCTATTAGTTATGAGGAGCATGTGCTTGAGTTTTTTGCGAGCACTGCTCCTCTATCCTCTAACTCGCATAACATTCTTTCTGTATCTGACACCGTTGTGGAGGTTGATTCACAGGGAGAAGCTGGAGTTTGTAGCATTATTCCAGATCCAGTCGAGGAGGACATCTGCATGGCCGAGGTTGCTGCCATAGTTGTAACGCCCCCGATTTTTCTGTGTTTGTTTGTATTTTGTTTGGCGTTACGTGGATGCATTTCTGGCTTGTACCGTTTTCAGAGCCTGGTCTTAGCTCTTTAGGTTTCTTGCGTGGCTTGTTTTGTAGCCTGTTGGCTAGATCCCCTAGCAAGCCGGGTCGATTTTGGTGACCTGGTAGGGCCTCTCGGGGGATACTTGTGTTTTGGCTCCGGGTGGTAATAGCCCGAGTTTTGTTCGTCAAATGTTGATTTCGACTTCGCAGTTGTGTTCGTAGCCTGGGTATTTAGCTACGGTGCTGATCTCGTGATTTTCCGAGGTCGTTTTGTTTTCGCGTCATTTTGACATGTTGTTTATATTGCTTAATGATTGTGTCCGGTTTTGTGTGGGCTTGTTAGAGGCAAGGTTTATTAGCTTAAGTGTTGTATGTATATATGTGTTATATGTATATATGTTTGCACAGTGGCATATGGCGCTTGAATTATAAGCTTTATTAGTGTATTACGCTTTATGATTGCTTAGTGGCTGGGTGGAGCTCGGGTTAGGCTATTAGAATAATATTTTACTCTAGCCAGTGGAGTAAGTTAGATTTTTATATTGTATTTGTTAGTCTTGTGTGGAGCATGATAATAAAAGGCAGCAAAGCTTATCTTTCGTTTTCATTTCCCTTCCCAAGACCGGCGGCTAGCTTCCTGCGGACGGAAGAGAGAGGTGGAGGCCAGAGCTTTGACCAGCGATTTCTAGAGGTTTAGAGCTCGGGATCCTCGGGTAACAGCGGATATGGCTTGCTCTCATCCCGATCCTCCTTCCTAGGTAAGTATTTTGAGTTTTTGGGCTGTAATAGGAGTTAGGGTTCTCAGTTTCTTCTTCTTCTTCTTCTCTAAAAGCTTCAGAAATTTCTTCTAGGTGGCCGATTTTGCCGCCAAAGCCAAGGAATCCTTTTGTTGTTTGCAGCGGCTGTCTCCTGGAGGTAGAAGCAAGTTGCTCTTTCGCCCTTACCAAAGTTAAACCTTTGGTTAATTAATAGTTCTTGTCGTAGTTGTCCTTTTAAGCTACTGCAACCCTTGTCTTTTTTTTTCTTTCTTCACTTCAGCCAAGTCCAGTTTAGTTTTCTAAGAACTTGGCTAATCTATCCCTCTTTGTTCTCAGTTTGGTGTCCAGTTGGTAGTTGGAGGTAGGGTGTGGCTGTATTTACTTGTAGTATAAGCAGATAGCTGCTGTGGCCGGGTAAAAAGGGTAGGAGAAAGGGTTGGGATTAAATTTCCAACTCTATTTCCAGGCATTGAGTGGAGCTCACTCAACGTCGCGTCATGTTGACATGACGTTTCCCCCGGGTTTAAAAGTTTGGCATTGAGTGAGCGGACCTCAGTCAACGTCGCGGCAGGTTTGGCATTGAGTGAGCCGAGCTCACTCAACGCCGCGTCGAGTGAACTTGACAATTTTTTTGCCTTGGGTTGTGTTTTTCCTTTAGGACTGTTAGTATGGCTCTTCCCTTAGGGGGGTGGGTTGGTTGTTCGGCTAGTTTTTGCATGTCGACTCGTGGATTATGGCACGTGGTGTTGTCTTGTGGGCTCTGTAAGGGGTGAAATGTGTGTGCTGAGCTGTGGCCACCACCACCTAGGCCGTGTTATGCTGGTATGGTTTGGTGTGTAGACCATGTAGCTGCCACCGGTTGTTTTCACCATGGAGTATTTGTTTGGGGGTCTGGTTGTTGGTGACGGCTGTGCCGCCCACTCCGACCCAAGGTTTTTCACCACGACCAATAATTCACAAAGTTAGGACTGTTAGTTCCTTTCCTTTTGTATGGCTATTTCTTTTGACATATATGTATATGTCTTGTTGCTGCTGCAGGTCCTTTTTTGCAGAGCATGTTGCTATGATACTCACACTTGGTGTCCTTTTACTGTTCTTTAGACAGCGTTATTTTCTTACTGTAATGCTTTTCTTCTTCTGATAACACCTTGTTGCCGGGTTGGTAAACCCTTATTTATTTATTTATTATCTAATGCTCCATTTCTTTTGATTATGTATTTGCTGAGGTGTTTTTTTGGGATGCCTCAAGTTCAGGTGGTGGCCGGTTGAGCTGCTATTTTTCTTGGTGGAGCTTGCTTGTGCCTCCTGGGTAGCTAAGGTTGCCAATCTTCATCCTTGTGAGGTAGTTATTTTCCTTTCTATATAGACATGCATACTAACCAGTGGGTTCGTGTCAGGTTGTTGACGCCCACTGGTGGCTTACTTGCGATGTTGGGTATGAACTAAAATTGCTATTTTTACCTTTTTATAGTTGTTTGCTTGCTTTCTGGGAAGGATTTATGCTAGGTTGCATGTTAGGTATTTTAAACCCTAAATTATTACTACAAGTATCTCATGTACATCATGTTTATAAAACTAAAGCACTATTTTTCCTTAAGCGTAAAGACTATCTTTTTTATATATATTATACTAACCTTAGAGTCGTGCATACCATGAGTTGTCCCTCAGGGACACTTTTGCTCATTTAGGATGTCAAAATAACATAATTAAAGTATTTTTGCTGCGAATAAATATATTTTTAATCGTGGACTAGCTGATCCACTGTGTCGAGGGATACGTCCATTAAATAAAACTGGTTTTCTATTCATTTTAACTTATGAATTTTCATGATTTAAAGTAGTGGTGCGTTGCCTGAGTGTCAGCTGTTATCCCCTGTTCTACGTGGCATCACAGTACGTGTTTTCTCATACTCTGATACCCCTTAATTTCGGAGAATATGCGGGTTGTGATAGTTGGTATTAGAGGGAGGTTACTTGACAATTTGTTCGGGCAACCTTCCGTTGTTAGTGTTAGGTGTCTAGCGTCATATCATACACACAACGATATGTCATCAGTACGTCTTAGCTGAAGCACAAACACTACACTCATAAGCATGAGTAGAAGTATACATGGCATATTATGTAGTATGAGATGCATAATATGTGTTTGTATATGGATCCACCATAGGAGGCAACATGTGAGGGTTATGTAGTATGGGATGCATAACCTCACCACAGGGATTTTGAAAGTGCAGCTAGATCTGATATACTCTAGAGGGGGGGGGTGAATAGAGTATATGATGCTTTGAAACTTTTTACAACAGTTGTTGTAGTAAGTGTGAGCAGGGAAGCAGAATAAAACTAATCACAGCACTAAGTTAAACAAAAGCTAATCACAGAGTAATCAAGGCCAGAAACAAACATAAAAACAAGCAAAAACAGAAGACACAAGGAAATATAGTGGTTCCCCTAAACTTGGGTACATCCACTCTTCTACCACCCTAGGTAGGAATCCACTGCAGGATGAGTTGATCAGGTGTCCTGGCACCAATGAGCTTTTGATAAGGTGCTCAAAAAGCAAACTAGATTTTTTGATCAGGTGTCTTGCCACCAATGAGCTTTTGACAAGGTGCTCAAAAACCAAGTTCAAACTTTTGAAGGGAGTTTGAGAAACCCTTTACAGAGAGTGGGTGAGAGAGTGATGGAAGTCTTCTCTTTCTCAAACAACTGAGAAGACTATGTGGATTGTTGATGTCAAAGCTCCCCCTGAATCCTTGAGATCTTCAGGAAGAAAAGCTTTGCTGAGGGTGATAGGCCTTCAAAGATTGAACTCCAGCAATAGATGATTTCAGCAATGACTGAAATGTTGAGTGTCTGGAGTCTGGAAATATGTTGGCCTTGAACACTTTGAAACTAAAGAGATCTGAAGATTTTTGAAACGATTGATCTCCTTGGATGAGTGTTCTCTAGAGAATTCTTTGAGACAGAATATTTTTGAATGTCTCTCTGTAATCTATGTGTCTCTCTCTGTGTCTTCTTTAGACTCCAAAAATTCTATCTTTTATTCTCTGGTGTAGAATAGAATAACATTCTCTGTCAAGTATAGCCGTTGGCCTGCATTAATTGCATCCTTAATTGCAGAATCTCTTCTGGAGGAAAGTCCATAGAAATATTACTTGAGAAATCCCTTGAAACTTGGTACAGAAATGAATGAAAACGGCTAGGAAATCTCTGAATTAATTGCAGAATAACTCCTTAACTGATTTGAAATTGAATCTAGAAACATCCTTGAAGTTATCTGAAATCGTTGAACTGAGCTCTGCTATCGTCGAGCTGAGCTTAACGATCTAGAAATATATAGCAGCAAAATATCGTCGATCTGAGCTCACAGATCGTCGAACTGAGCTCACAGATAAAGATCCAAAGCAGAGTCAAAATCGTCGACCTAAGCTCACCGATCCTCGAACTGAGTTCGACGATATAATGAGGTTGAGCTCAGCGATCGTCGAATGGAGTTCGATGATCTGTCGAAGTTGAGCTAGACGATCGTCGATCGGAGTTCGACGAATCGTCGTGCTGAGCTCGACGATCAGACTTAGTCTCCAAACAAAAAACTTGGTCTTCAGGGCAGCTTCCAAACCTAGACTTTTAACCCTTAGACTCAATTCTAATTGACCTATTAAGCTATACAGGATGTCAAACAAAGATTTCCTAGAGACATAGTGATCCTAACCCAAATTAGTAATAGGGTGTTCCAACAATCTCCCCCTATTTGGGTTAGGATTACTATTTACAGACTTTGGAAAAATTTAATAACAACATACAATCAGTAAACCAGAAAAGTAACAAGCTAGACAATGCAGAACCACAGAGATATATATCATCCAGATAGTTATCAAAAATCTCAGAGAATGTCACCTTACAATATCATTTCTTTTCCTTTCCCTTAACCATTTTAATCTCTCTATTGGGATTGAGGGCTTCCTTCTTTGACCTGGTATCATCTGCTGCACCTAAAGATGTTTGTTGTTTAAGCCTGGGAACCACTGCTTCAGGATGTAATTCCATATACCTGTCAGCATCAAAGAATTTACTTGAAGCATATCTTTCTAGCTCTTTCTGTCTCTGTTCAGACATAGTTGAAATGTTGGATGAGTCTTTTCCTTGTTCTTTAGCCTTTTTAATCTGATCCAGTGCAGCTAGTTCCATCATTCTTGCAGTCCAGGCAGCAGGATTGTTTTCAGGGTCCTCAAAAGGTATAGGAGGCTCATATCTGTTAGAGGGATTGTCTTGAGGAGGCCTGGCAGACACAGTTTCTTTCAGCTTATAAGGGAAAGAACCAGATGTTGTATCAGTTGAAGTTTGTCTTTCCCTGGAATATGGGTGTTGCCTTGAGTACCCTTTGGAATAGACTTGAATATCTCTTTGATTTCCTCTGTATCCTCCTCTCCTTGATTGAGATCCCCTGGATTGGCTTCCCCTATTGTAAGATCTGGCATGAAGCTGATAGGGGGCCTGACTTCTGGCTGGGGGTTGAGCTGCAGAGCTTCCACCTACACCTGCATCAGGAGGAGGTGGTGGAGGAGGATGAGAGTGTTGGAACTGTGAGGAACCCTTCTCATATTTTCTTTTCTTCTTCATTGCCTTCAGCTGATTCTTGGAGTATTGCATCCAGTGCTCAGAAATAGGACAGTCATGGAGAATGTAGTATGAAATGTCATTGTTGTCCTTAACTTTAGCAGGAGGTACCCTCTTCATTGCTTTGCTCCTTGCCTTTCTTTTCCTGGCAATGGTAGCAGAAGAGTCATCAGAGTCTGTTTTAAATTCATCAGATTCAGAACTCTGGTCATCATAGAGAGCATCTATTTTCTTCATTAGATCCTTCTTGAGTTGTACAGAAGCAGATGAGGCAGAGGTTGTAGCAGCAGGTGTTGAAGGTGTTGCACTAGGAGTAGAAGCAGAAACAACAGCAGCAACAGATACTGGAGAGGTGACAACAGCAGCAACAACAGATTCACTAACAACAATATCAACAGCAGGAATAACATCAGAAACTGCAGAAGGCTCAAATTCAGGTGCCTCTGTCATAAGAAAATCCTTGGAAATAGGTTCAACAGCAATAACAGGAACTTCAGCAGCAGTAGAGCCAATAATATCAAAAGCAACAATAACACATTCTTCAGAAGAAGCAGCAGCATCAACATTTTCAGCAGCAGCAAACACTGAATTGACAAAGGAGGTGATAATGCTTGGGTCACAGCAAGAAAATGGCATAAGGGCCTTGGATAAATCTTCTGGAGGCTGGACAACATTGACCTCTGGCAGACAGCTGAAGTAAAACTGATCAAAGTCTGATAGCAAAGACCTGAGGTCTATTGCAAGGACTGCAGCAGGAGGACTTTGTGCTTGAGGCACAGTAACAACAGTAAGAGAAGGAGCTGAAGAAGCAGTAAAGACAGCAGCAGCAGCATACATGTTCACAGAAGCAGTCACAGAAGCAGCAGCAGCAACTGCATGAAGGCTCACTTCATATGGCATCTCCCCCTGCCTAGATGCAGACAAATCTGGATCAAGGCACACTGCTGTAGGTGCTGCTTAAGGGAAGAGGGAAGAGAGCCTGGCAGAGAGGGCTGCCACTGATAGGTGTAGTGGAGCCAAGGAGGTCTCCAACAGCAGAGTTAGCCTGGGGGCAAGCAACTCATACAGCCTGTCAGCAAGGGCTGAGATGTCTACTTGCTTAAGGGTGACTTGAGCAGAGGTAGAAGATATAGGAGCAGCTGAGGGTTCTGGTAGAGGAGAGCTGGAGAATGGTGGAAGGGATGGCTGAGGTGTTGGTAAGGTGGATATGGAGGACAGGGGAATGGAGATAGATGGGGTGAATGTTGGTTGGTCTATGATTTCCTGTAGAAGGTCTTGGTATGAAGTGGAGGAAGAGGGTAACTCAGGAGGAGATGATGGTGAATCATCCATAAAGGAATCATCAATTAGGGTGAAGGATGGAATGGAGGGTGATGAGGTCACATTTGGTGGAGGGTAGGAGAATAATGGTTGGAATTGTTCTTCTAGTGTTGGAAGTGTAGGGACTGGAGATGGTGTGGATGTTGGAGAGGGGCTGGATATGATGATGGTGGATGGATTTGGGATGGAAGATGGTAGGGGAAGGGATGGAATTGGAGGAGGAGGAGGAGAGGCAACAACAGCAGCCAGGTCATCTACAGGGGCAGAGACCTGTGGAGGAGTGACTCTTAGAGTCCTTGTGCCTGAAGGAGTACTGGAGGAGGTCCTGCTAGGCTTGCTGATTTGTCTGTCCCACTTTCCTAAGAGGGCACAAGACAATCTCTTGGAGGCATTGATATGAACTCCAGAGGAGACCAGCATGGCAGGGCACCTGTGCTGCAGAAACACTCCAATGATCCTCCCAAAGTTTACAAAGCTTTTGTTGATTTTCTTTTTGATGAGGTCAAAGAAAACCTCTCCCCAATTCAGATTCTTCTTATCTACAAGTGCTCCCATGAGGCAGAGCTGATACATTGAAATTGTATCATGGGCAGAGTGTTTAGCCAGCAGCATTTTCCCAACAACATCTGCCATGAATCTATATTCTACAGACAGGTTCCTTTTGAAGAGCTTGCTAGGGTTTCCCTCTGAATGACCCATTCTGGCAAGCAGTTCAGAATACTCATCTCCAGATAAGTCAGCAGTATCTTCACCATTCCTTAACTCAAAAACTTCTGATAGAATTGTTGGGGTTAAGGGTACTTGGGTTCCAGATATAGACCCAACAATGGTGGAGTTATCTTGATTATGGGCAGTATAAACTCATTCTTTTATCTCATCAGAAGCCAGCTTTATCCTTGTGGTCATTATTGCTGTCAGATTCTGGTCTTTGAACAATCCCAATATATCTTGAAAAACCTGGTCAGTTGTGTTGAAGGATTCTATATCAATATCAAAACCAGCATCAAACTTCATTGCAGCAAGAACAGCAACTGACACAGCCATGGGTACCTGCAGAAATTCAACAAACAAAACGACCAAGTGTAGGACTGTTTGGAGGGAAAGAAAATTCTTGCAGAGAAATCGAAAGTGCAAAAGAGAACGACGGCGAAAAAAGAGTTTTATATTAGGGTTCGACGCAGAATTGGAAAGATCGTTGAACTCAGTTCGACGATCGAGGCTTCTCAAGGAATCTGAAGAGTCTTAAACATCGTCAATCTCCGTTCGACGATATTAGAGAGCGTCGAGATCCGTTCGACGATCGTTCAAAGAACAAAATCGTCGAGCGCTGTTCGACGATCGTTGACCGGAAGAGATAGTTCATACTATCTGAGAAACGCTGAACTCAGTTCGACGATTTTTGGAAATCGTCGATCTCCGTTCGACGATCTTGGGGCAAATCGTCGAGCGCAGTTCAGAGATCAGAAAAATTCTAGACACTAAGAGAAATCAGAATGTTTGCCTAGTCTTGGTCAATTTTTAAGCTTTCAAAATCTTGGATATTATTTAAGACTTCCTCCATCTAACATTCCTAACTGATTTAGGAAGAAGGTGTGCTTCTTTTCATCAAAGGCTTGCTGAAAATATCTCCCCTTTGTAAATCAGTTGGGATATATTGTAGTTCAATTTTATTCTTTTCAACATTATCCCTTAAGAAATAGTGCCTAATCTCTATGTGTTTTGTCCTACTATGGAGGACTGGATTTTGAGCTATAGAAATAGCACTGGTGTTGTCACAAAAGATTTTAGACTTCTCTAAGTTGTAGCCATAGTCTAGGTGTTGGTTTTGAATCCACAAGATTTGTGAACAACAACTGCCTGCAGCCATATATTCAGCTTCAGCAGTTGAAGTTGACACAGATGTTTGTTTCTTACAAAACCAAGAGACAAGTCTATCACCAAGGAACTGACAAGTTCCACTGGTGCTTTTCCTGTCAATTCTGCATCCAGCATAATCAGCATCAGAGAATCCAGTTAAATCAAATGCTGAATCTTTTGGATACCAGAGACCTAGATTTGGACAACTTTTAACATATCTGAGAATCCTCTTTACTAGTGTTAGGTGTGACTCTCTAGGGCTTACTTGGAACCTAGCACATATACATGTAGCAAACATTATATCTGGTATACTAGTTGTAAGATACAGTAAAGAGCTAATCATTGCTCTATATGTTGTCTGATCAATATGTTTCTCATGTTCATCAGCATCCAATACAGCATTAGTAGGCATGGGTGTTTTCATACAAGATGCTTCAGTCATAGCAAATTTCTTAACCAATTCATTTGCATACCTGGTTTGAGAAATGAAGATGCCTTCAGCATGTTGCTTGACTTGCAATCCTAGGAAGAAGGATAGCTCACCTATGCTACTCATCTCAAATTTAGAATGCATTAGGTTGGAAAACCTTCTGCACAATTTGGAGTCAGTAGAACCAAAAATGATATCGTCTACATAAATTTGTACTAGTAAGGTATGAGACTTATTAGTTCTAATGAAAAGAGTTTGGTCTACTCTACCCCTTATAAAACCATTTTCCAAAAGAAAGCATGCTAGGGTCTCATACCATGCTCTAGGAGCTTGCTTGAGACCATATAATGCTTTGTTCAGTCTAAAAACATAATCAGGAAAAGTTGGAGAGATAAAACCTGGAGGTTGTCTGACATAAACTTCCTCTTTGATGTCTCCATTTAGGAATGCACTTTTGACATCCATCTGATAGACCTTGAAGCCTTTGTGAGCTGCATAAGCTAGAAATATTCTGATGGCTTCTAATCTTGCAACTGGTGCAAAGGTCTGGTCGTAGTCGATTCCTTCTTCTTGAGAGTATCCCTGAGCAACTAGCCTTGCCTTGTTCCTTATAATTACTCCTTGATCATCCAGTTTGTTTCTGAATACTCATTTTGTTCCAACAATGGAATGATCCTTTGGCTTTGACACTAGTTCCCATACTTTGTTTCTCTCAAATTGATGCAACTCCTCTTGCATTGCAATGATCCAGTGTGGATCTTGCTCTGCATCTTGAATTGACTGAGGTTTAATTTGAGATAGGAAGCAGGTGTGCAATAGGTTTTGGTTGACCTGATTTCTGGTTTGCACACCAGCTGAGATTTCTCCAATTATTTGGGAAATTGGATGGTCTCTTGATGTTACTAAATCAACAGGGGGTGTTGATTGTTCACCAACCTGTATTGTTGTTTCCTCTTGTGGTACAACAACTGGCTCTTCAAGTTGTTCTTCAATATGTTGAGCATTTTCTTCATCTGCACTGCTTTCATCCTCTTGAGTAACCTGTAACTTGTTCAAGTCTTCAACTAGAGAATGTTCCTGCAAAGGTTCTATGGTAGAAGAAATCTTCTCCTTGAAAGACATGTTAGTTTCATCAAATGAAATATGAACAGATTCCTCAATTTTTAAAGATGATTTATTATAGACCCTATAAGCCTTGCTGATCATGGAGTATCCCAGAAACACTCCTTCATCAGCTTTGGCCTGAAATTTTGCTAGATATTTCTTGTCATTATTATGAATATTGCAAATGCAACCAAAGACTCTAAAATAATCAACTTTAGGTTTCTTCCCTTTGAGTAATTCATAGGGAGTCTTTCCCTTTAGTTTATGTATCAAACTTCTATTCAGCACATAGTTGAAGGTGTTCACTGCCTCTGCCCAAAAGGATAGAGGTAGATGAGCATCTGACAACAGTGTAGTGGCAGATTCAATAAGGGTTCTATTTTTCCTTTCAGCTACCCCATTTTGTTGAGGAGTTCTAGGAGCTGAGAAAGTATGCCTGATCCCTTCACTCTGACAGAACTCTTGCATAAGAAGAGAATCAAACTCTGTCCCATGATCACTTCTGATCAGGGCAATGTGAGTATTGAACTCAATCTGTATACATTTGATAAACTCTGTCAAACACTTAAAGTTATCAGACTTCTTCCTTAGAAAGAACACCCAAGTGAATCTGGAGAAGTCATCTACAACTACTAAAGTGTAGGATTTCCCTCCTAGGCTTTGTACTGTGATGGGTCCAAAGAGATCCATGTGTAACAGATACAATATCCTAGGTGAATCACTCTTATTAAGTGACATAAAGCTGTTTTTAGTTTGCTTGCCTAATTGACAAGCCCTGCAGAGTCCTTCCTTCTTGTAGGGGCCAGAAGGTAGTCCTCTAACAAGGTTGTTTTTGGATAGCCTAGCAATAGTTTTAAGGTTTAGGTGTCCTAATCTCTTATGCCATAAAATATTTGGTCTACAAACAGAATTAAACAAGCAGATATCTACATCAGTTGAAAGAAAATCTACTAGGTAGATGTTACCTTTTCTTTTACCTGTCAACACAGTTGTGTTGTCCTCTGACTTGATTTTGCATAAGGCTTTGCTGAAGGTCACCTGGTAGCCTTCATCACATAGCTGACTGATGCTAATTAAGTTGTGCTTCAGTCCTTCCACATAAGCTACCTTCTTGAAAGTTACTGATCCAATCTTTACTGCAACATATCCTTTAGTCTGTCCAAAATTTGAATCACCAAAGATAACTTTGGGTCCAAGCTTGGCTCTAAAGGATGTGAGGTTGTCCTTATTCCCTATCATGTGCTTAGAGCACCCACTATCCAAATACCATTGCTGCTTAGATGTTGGATAGGTCTTCACCTGCATATAAGACAATTCATTTGTTTTTGACCCAGTTTACCTTGGGCCTAGGGTGATAACCTTTAAATTCTGAAATGAAAGACATCCCAGGTTGACTCTTATATCATTCAGGATGATATCTCCTTGGAGGTATAATCCATTCAGTATAAGGGTTAAAGATTTGGGATGAAGGACCCTTAGGATTCAATTTTGATTTGCCTTTGAAAAATTTTCCAGAGCTCTGACCTCTGTTCGACGATCTTGGAGCTGCGTTCGACGATCTTGGGTCAGATCGTCGAGCTCCGTTCGACGGTCGATTATGGCTGAGGTCAGGTATTTGAGATCGTCAACCTGCGTTCGACGACTTTGGCTGAGATCGTCGATCTGCGTTCGACGATTTTGCCTGAGATCGTCGAGCTGCGTTCGGCGATCGTCGATCTTCATTCGGCGATCGTCGATCTCGGTTCGACGATTTCTGCTGGGACTTAGTTTTCTGAGGCAGATCAGAATTTTTCCTAGCAACCTCTACAACTCACTTTCCTTTGTCAGAAATGAATTTGATTGGAGTTGTTAGAACTATGGGTTGGCTGGATGAAGCACCCAAGCCCAGTGTACTATTGAATCTGGAGTTCACTGTGCTTGTGATGTCCATCAGCTTGATGCTTCTCCCATTAAGGGATTCTTCAAGCTTTTTGGCCTCAAAGAGCTCACTTTTCAGTGAAGCTATCTGTTCCCTACAACACTCCAACTCCTCAGAGAGTTTTAGGTTTTCTGACTTTAAGGTATTGTGTTCAGATAATTGATTTCTGAGAGAGATGATTTCTTTCTCAAACTTTAGCAGGTCTAAACACAGTGCTTTAAATTCAGATTTAAAATCCTCTGAACTAAAATCAAAAGAACCAATTACCTGATCTTCTTCAGGTTGAGTCTCTGAGTCTGACTCTGACTCTTCTTCTTCTGAATTGTGTTGTGAGGCATTGATTGCCATCATGCAGATCTCCTTTTCTTCTGCATCATCCTCATCATCACTGGAGCTGGATGAGGCTTCTGACTCTTCTTCAGTCTCACTCCAGGATTCAGCAATAAACCCTTTTCGTGTATGTTTGTTTTTGCTTGATGAGGGTTTGCCATTGCCATTCCTTTTGGAGACTTTCTCCTTTCTTCTTTCTTTTCTGTCCCTTCTGTCCTTGTTCTTGTTCTCTAGACAGTCAGGAACTATGTGCCCTGGTTTCCTGCAACCAAAGCAAATAATATCATTATTATTGTTAATGGACTTGTCATACCTTGGCTTATCCTGCTCCTTGTATGATCTCCTTCTGAAGTCCTTTCTGGCCATCTTATAAAATCCTTTGGCCAACAAGCTGAGTAGTTCATCATTTCCTGTGGCTTTGTCTTCAGGCAGATCTTCAGTTGCCTTGAATGCTATGGTCTTCTCTTTTCTTGTGGCTGGTAAGGTAGCCTTCTGTTCTTCCTCTCTATTTTTGATGAGTAGCTCATAAGATTTGAGCTTACCCAATAGAGCTTCAGTAGTGATCTCATTCAGACTTCTGGCATCTTTAATTGGCCAGATTCTTGAATCTCAAGTGCTAGGGAAGCACATTAGGATCTTGTCATTAAGCTCTGTTAGAGAGATCTCTTTGTCCAATGTCCTGAGTTCACTGACAATTAGACTTAGTCTGTTGTACATGTCTCCCACTAACTCAGTTTCTCCCTTTTTGAAATTCTCATATGGAGAGATGAGATGGGAGGTGGAACATCATTTGTGCTTGTGTTCTCTGGGAGTCTTGGACATACTGTCAAAACAGAATTAAAAATATCTTCGTCAATAGAATTCATGTATAGTCTGATCCTTGCTTTTCAAAGCGCAAACTTAGATAGATTGCACACTGGAGGTCTGGTGCTAGCATAATCTTTATTTTGGGCCATGATTTGTGAAAGCAAAATATAATAAGAAAACAGATCTAACTTGGGATCTTTGGGTTCAGGTGTTAGCCTGTACAACCAATCACATATGGTATGTTTAAACAACCTCGCTCTGATACCAATTGAAAGTGCCGCTAGATCTGATATACTCTAGAGGGGGGTGAATAGAGTATATGGTGCTTTGAAACTTTTTACAACAGTTGTTGTAATAAGTGTGAGCAGGGAAGCAGAATAAAACTAATCACAGCACTAAGTTAAACAAAAGCTAATCACAGAGTAATCAAGGCCAGAAACAAACATAAAAACAAGCAAAACCAGAAGACACAAGAAAATATAGTGGTTCCCCTAAACTTGGGTACATCCACTCTTCTACCACCCTAGGTAGGAATCCACTGCATGATGAGTTGATCAGGTGTCCTGGCACCAATGAGCTTTTGATAAGGTGCTCAAAAACCAAATTAGATTTTTTGATCAGGTGTCTTGCCACCAATGAGCTTTTGACAAGGTGCTCAAAAACCAAGTTCAAACTTTTGAAGGGAGTTTGAGAAACCCTTTACAGAGAGTGGGTGAGAGAGTGATGGAAGTCTTCTCTTTCTCAAACAACTGAGAAGACTATGTGGATTGTTGATGTCAAAGCTCCCCCTGAATCCTTAAGATCTTCAGGAAGAAAAGCTTTGCTGAGGGTGATAGGCCTTCAAAGATTGAACTCCAGCAATAGATGATTTCAGCAATGACTGAAATGTTGAGTGTCTGGAGTCTGGAAATATGTTGGCCTTGAACACTTTGAAACTAAAGAGATCTGAAGATTTTTGAAACAATTGATCTCCTTAGATGAGTGTTCTCTAGAGAATTCTTTGAGACAGAATATTTTTGAATGTCTCTCTGTAATCTATGTGTCTCTCTCTGTGTCTTCTTTAGACTCCAAAAATTCTATCTTTTATTCTCTAGTGTAGAATAGAATAACATTCTCTGTCAAGTATAGCCGTTGGCCTGCATTAATTGCATCCTTAATTGCAGAATCTCTTCTGGAGGAAAGTCCATAGAAATATTCCTTGAGAAATCCCTTGAAACTTGGTCCAGAAATGAATGAAAATGGCTAGGAAATCTCTGAATTAATTGCAGAATAACTCCTTAACTGATTTGAATTTGAATCTAGAAACATCCTTAAAGTTATCTGAAATCGTCGAACTGAGCTCTGCTATCGTCGAGCTGAGCTCAGCGATCTGGAAATATACAGCAGCAAAATATCGTCGATCTGAGCTCACAGATCGTCGAACTGAGCTCAGAGATAAAGATCCAAAGCAGAGTCAAAATCGTCGACCTGAGCTCACCGATCGTCGAACTGAGTTTGACGATATAATGAGGTTGAGCTCAGCGATCGTCGAATGGAGTTCGACGATCTGTCGAAGTTGAGCTAGACGATCGTCGATCGGAGTTCGACGAATCGTCGTGCTGAGCTCGACGATCAGACTTAGTCTCCAAACAAAAAACTTGGTCTTCAGGGCAGCTTCCGAACCTAGACTTCTAACCCTTAGACTCAATTCTAATTGACCTATTAAGCTATACAGGAGGTCAAGCAAAGATTTCCTAGAGACATAGTGATCCTGACCCAAATTAGTAATAGGGTGTTCCAACAGATTTGACTAGCACGTTTTCTTTCTTGATTGCATGCAATGTTATGTAGTATGGGATGCATAGCATTGCTATGCGTACGATCGCTCATGGCATGCATTAAGGCTTTTTTTAGAATGCATAGCACAACATGCATAGCATAACATTTCATAAGCACAATGTGCCAAGCTAAAGATTTGCATGATGACATATGTACACACATGGTTTTGAGTCAAAAAGAATACAAATACATGCATTCATGGTCTAGGCACATGAGTTAGTGTGATGGTGGTGAACCATCCTAGGATAAACATAACATCATCATTGTAAAAACAAATCCTAGAGAAAGTATAGCAGATGAAGTTCATATTTAAGTATGTTTGTATGTACCGAGTAGTTTTATTCTAGCGTTGGGCTAGGTTTTGATTCTTATTCGTACGTTTTTAGAATGTCGTCGGGAGTGTGACGAGATCGACTCCCCAAGCGGAGGGCGAGTCATCGGGAGTGCAGAGTGAGGCATTGATAGAAAGCCTGCGACAGAGCAATGATACCTTATCGAGGCAGTTGGTGGACATGCAAGCCAAGATTCAGTCTCTTGTAGCAGTGGTGGCGGGACATACTCCGAGAGTTTAGGACCCCACTGATGGTGTAGCTGTTCCTGCCCCTCCTGCTCCTCTCGTGCCTCCGGTTCTAGTGACCCCGAAGATGGCGTTTATATCTCAGTTTCAGTGGTTCAGCCCCCCTACCTATGATGGACAAGAAGATTTCATGATTTTGGATGACTGGTTGATTTCTATTGAAGAGATGTTTTCATACTCGGGGATTACAGACGATCAGAGAGTGATGCTCACTGCGTACGAGCTCAAGGGCTTAGCAAAAAGTTGGTGGCTGAGAGAGAAGGAGAGCTTGGTGGCAGGATGCTCGTGGGACTCATTTAAGGAGATGCTGCTAAGTAAGTTTTTTCCCTCGGTTGAGCGTTATCGTTTAATGAATGATTTTCATCATTTGAAGCAGTGGAAACTTACGGTTAGTGAGTATGAGATTGAGTTTAGCAAATTGAGTCGGTTTGCTCCTGGTCTGGTACGTGTTGAAGCAGATTGAGTTAAACGGTTTCTGGGTGGACTGAGAAGTGACATCCAACAATTAACAAATGCCTATGGAGCAGTAAGCTATGCCAGTGTGGTTCAAGCTGCCTTGAGGGTCGAGGCCATTGGGAATTCCAAGAATAGAGGCCAGCAGATGAGGAAGGACAAGCAGAAGTCCGGTGGAGGGAAGAGCCCCCAGGAGCCCGATGTTGTCTCAAGAAAGAAGAACAAAGAGGTTTGTAGCTTCTGTGGCCGACCGGGCCACCCCTTTGAGAAGTGTTTCAAAAGGTTGGGAGCGCAGAAGAAGGAGCAGGTGCATGCGATTCAAGGTGCTCCCAGGAAAGATTTATTCTGTTCAGCGTGCAAGCGGCCCGGGCATGATGCTGCCCAGTGCTGGGGAAAGAACAAGTCTAGAAGCTGCTTCCTTTGCAGGCAAGAAGGGCACATCAAGGCCCAGTGCCCACAGCTCCAGCCTGTGTTGCAGCTAGTTCCCCTCCAAGCTTTGCCACCACCTCAGCAAATTGATAAAGGAAAGGGGAAGCTGAATGTGCTTTCGGCAGACGAAGCGCAGACTTCGACCCAGGTTATTTCAGGTTAGACTTCTCCCTAGCCGTATTATCATGTTCCCTTTTCGGTTGTAGTTTTCGTTTTAGCATTTGTTTCCTTAGATGAGTGCTCAATCTTATATGGAGATTTAAGGTAAAGAACCGCTGGGCGTGCATTCTCTTCGATTCCGGCACTACCCACTCGTTTGTGGCTAGAGCCTTTGTGGAGCGGTTCTGTTTGGTTCTAGATCGAGTTCGTGATGCCTTTTGTATCAAGTTTCCTTCCGGTGATTCTGTGGTATCAGATCTGGGCATTCTGGATTGTCCGATTCTATTGGGTGATTTTATAACAAAGGCAGACCTGAATATGATCGATCTAGATGACTTTGATGTTATTTTAGGCATGTACTGGTTGTCCAGGTCTGATGCAGTCATCCAGTGCAATGGTAAGCGCTGGGACTTCATTAAGGACAACGGTCAGCCTGGGAGTGTTTATGCTGATCCGCGCCAGGATTCTTCAGTCATTTCTGCGGTATGTGTTTAGAAGATGCTTAATTCTGATTGCTTTGCTTGTTTAGTCTCAGTGGTGGGGACTGTTGTTAGTGTACCGTGCTTGGAGGAGATTCCTGTGGTGTGTGATTTTTCGGATGTGTTTCCTGATGACCTTTGTAACATCCCATGTTACTTCTAGACCCCTTAACTTAGATTGGGTTGGGCATGGGGTGGGTGATAGAGAAATTAACTAGGTTTGACCCTAGGTAGTGGGTTGTAGCCTTGTGGGGCCAACTAAGGGGCCAAAGTCAAACTAGGTCAAACTAGCCTAAATAGGAACCCTAGCCACACTATGACCCCACCACATTACCATAACCCTAAAATAATCTAAGTGGACCCTAGGGCATGTCATTAGGTCAACCCTTTGACCCTAGTTGACCAAAGTCAACCATGGCCCTAATTTGGTCAAACCTATACCTATAGGCCCAATTAGCCCAAGTGGGGCACCACATTGACCCAAATCAAGTTGGGTGGTGCCATTAGACCCATGACCACCAAGTTGGGTCAGCCCACTCATCATGGTTGACCAAGTCAACTCAAGTCAACCTAGTCAACATAATTGACCTAAAGGAGAAAATGAGGGCTAAGCCCACTCTCCTTGGGCCAAGCCCACCAAACTTGGCCCATGGCCAGCACAAGTGGACAAAGACCACCCCTACCCTCTGGTTTTGAAGAGAGGGTCACATACAAGGGGCATTTTGGAGAATTTGCCCAAAAGAGGAGAGTGAGGGTGAGTTTAAGAGGTGGAGGTCACTTGGCCTTGGCTCCATCAACCCAAAAGCTTGCTGGCTGGCCACCCAAGGAATTCCAGAGATTTTGGCATCATGGTGGCCACTTGGCACCAAGGGTGAAGCCTCCAAAGCCCCAAACCGAGCTCACCTTGGTTGTATTTCCCTATACAACCACTTCTAGTTCAAACCGACCACACCATCAGCTTCAGTGAGTGGAATCGAGTGGAGAATGAGTCCTGGAGCAAAGCTTTTGGTGAAGAATCAAGGTTTTGAGCAGGAGATCGCCGGAGCAGCTCAACCATGGCCAACCGCCGCTAACCTCGCCGATGTGCCGCCATTCGGGTCCGTTTCGCCTCCCCTCTACTCGTACTAGCTTTCTAGATCCTTTAGGAGAGACATCGGGCTCAATTGAGCCCGATACCATGTGAGGAAAGGGAGAATTTTCCGAGCTTTTGTTCTTGCTCGGGATCGCCGGAGGAGCCAATTCCGGCGGCCTCATCGCCGGAAATCGCTAGCCACCACCTCAGTGAAGGTGGTGGCGACATCCGCCGACGGTGGTGGTGGCTCAGCTGGCCGGAAACAGCCAGCAAAGGTGGCCCAGCCAGAATCGATCCCAGCCGTTGGCTGATTAAGGACGATGACCAGATCCCGTCTATTAGGCTTTAAGATTCGTGCTCAATCGATTTAAATTAAATTAAAATAAAAACTATAGTATTATGTATAATCTATCACACTTATACAGTCATATTACAAGCTATTTTTAGACCTCTTAGATGCATTTCGAGGACATGCACCTTAAATGAAATTTGTAGCTTAATGTCTTAACTTTAATTTGGCATCTTAAACATCAAATTTGGTAGAGTATATTAGGCTGTATGTCAGTTTTCCTAGGACTGGTCCTAGGCAAGGGCAGAATTTCAAATTGATGCCCAAGCTAAAACATTAATCAAAATGACCCCAAAATGTTGGGTGCATGCATTTTTAGGGAATATTTAGCCCCTTCCAAAAATTGAGAATTTTTGGGAAAGCTTTTTCTATAGTTTTATTCATAATACACAAAATTAAATAAATGACATATTTGGAGTGTTATGGTTCCAAATGGCCCCAAATTTTGGTGTCATGTCCTTGGGGACTATACATGTGCATGGTAAAAATTTCAGCACATTTGGATCAATGCATGTTGGGTAAACTCACTTGCATGTGTTGATTATATATAGGCTTTGGGTGCAAATAGCCAAATTTGAAATGTTGTGTATTAGACGTATTTGGAAGATCCAAAAATCATGGTATTGATTTCAGAGGCTCATTATGGTGAATTATACCCCACATTGTAATAATGGGATTTTTGGAAGCAAAAATCCCATTATTTGGAATTTTTGGAATAATAGAACTTTTGAAAAATAAATGTACAAATAGGCACATCATTGAGATAAAATCCCCAATTTTTATCAAGGTCAATATTATGTTATATTTAACTCCTGAAAATTTTTATGTCTCTGTTTGAAGAATTTTGATAGGAGTTATGTGAAAATTACCTTTTTACCCTCATTTTACTTAATTAGCAAATTGGTGAAAATACTTAGTAGAAAATTTTGGAAAATTTTTTGATGATATATCTGATTATGAATAAGCTTGTATAAGTTTCTCAGCATTTTTTGGATGAATTTGTAATTTTTTAAAAACTTATAATGACATTTTGGTAAATTGTTAAGAATTGAACTTGGTAGGCCATTACATTATAGAGGTCGATGAAACTCTGCCATTAGCCTTAAATTAATGATATATATGCTCTGTAATATTCTTAGAATTTTTAGTAATGTATTCCTTATACTTCATTTGGAAAATGATAATTGTGTGAGTTTTGTATTAATTAAGGAATAAATAGAAATAATCAAAGGAAAATTATAAATTTTGGTAGACAACTATAGTTTACCAAGATGCAACTCAGGAAAAATTTCTTAGTTCAGTGGATTAAGATTTGTAATACTTCATGTATTAAATGACCTAGGGGATTAATTAAATGATTTAATTAGAGGCCTTAATTACTTAAGAAAATTATGAAAATCAATAAGCTGACTTCATTAGTCCATACAATCCTAGGATAAATAGTTAGGGGCAGGTGGCCTAAGGAATTGGAAGTTCCATTTTGGGGTGTTATTAGGTCATGGGTTGCGCATAGTGTAAGTAGGTTATACTATAAGGACCACCGGGGGATAGATCAATGGTTGCGCTAGAGGTTACAATTGGAGAATAACCTTGCTGGGTAGTATTGTCTTAGTGGTGAGAGTAAAAGTGCAAACCCTTGGATAACAACTGAAGTGGAGGCCGGCGGAAGACCGTCGCCCTTCTGAGAACATCTTAAGTCATTAGGATCACTCAAGAGTAATAACGAGAGATGGGGGTGAATTATGGGTAGTCATCAACTAAAATAAATATCATTGAGAAATGGAGCTTTGGGCTTAATCCCACCGTAGTTCCTAGTGCCCCCGAGAGCCCTTCACTGGGTATACCCTGGGCAGTCCTGGGATTAACCTTAAATCACTAAGTATAATAACCCGTAGACAAGAGTAGTCTAATAGGTTAAGACATTGTGGTTCATTCTTGCCCATGACGGGTTTGATGGATTTTGAATAAAGGCACTATTGTGCGTTCTCGACCGAGATGGGTTGGAGGGATATATGTTGCAGGCTCACCCGTGAAGGGTTTGAGGGATTCAGGACAGGTTGGTCCTGCGAGCTGAAGGCTCGGGATGAAATACTTGCATGTGCATAAATATAGTGGTGTGTCATGCGGTACTAGCCGATCCTAACACCGACGGCAGTACGGTGAACCAGGCGGGTGTGAGGGTTTGAGGGGCCAGTGGGTTGTTTTACACTGAGGTCTGGAGGACGATCCCCGATAACGCACACCCGACCTAACAAGACTGACGGGCTGTCAGCAAAGTACGTACGCATGGACCCTAGAGTGCACCTAGGACGTGTACAGAGGCGTATGAGAGGGGTCTAAGGTTTGGTAGTGTGCATACCGGCATAGAAGTGGAGATTCCCGCTCCGCTACTGTCGTAGCCACATCGGTGGTACCCGAGAGTGAAGCTAGCTCTCAAAAAGTGGGAACTAAAGGTCTGTGATCACAGAGTCATTGTGTGTGAGTTGCACTTGCCTATTGCATAAATTGCATCATAAACATTCATTCATATTAGGTCATACGCTTCATAGATCCTTATCATATAAATTAGTATGGGCTTTTTTATATGATAAGTTAAATTTCCTGGAAACCTTAACTTATAAATTTGTATGGACATTTTTATAAGTTAAGGTACGATTTGTGATTGTAGTATAGTGGTAGTATAGTTTTACTTTTCTGCGCTTACTTTCAATTCCTTTACATACTTTACCGTACTGCACTTGTCTTACTTACTTCAGTTTTATACTTTACTTACTGCACTTGTACTTCTTACATAGAACTGCTAGAGTAGTACTACTATTACTCCTCATATACTTGTTAATATAGTGCCACTGCCACCTATTTACACTTGTTACCCCTTATTGTCCTCCGCTTTATCCTCCCACATGGTGCCTAGGAGTTGCGGGGCGAGGTGTGGAGGAAACGACTTACTCTTTTTGACTAATGGTCGGTGACCAAACTATTTTTAGGAGCTAGAGGAGATGGAGCACCAGCACGAGCGGCAGGATGAGGCGACAGGACGTGAGGAGCTGATACCGCCACCTACTACTACTACTGCAGAGTTGCCTCAGGTGGGATGACTTGGTGATGATAGTTTTCTTCCGCTGTTTAGAGTTGAGAGAGAGAGAGATTTTGATATGATGTACTGGGCATAAGCCCTTTTTACTTTTGTACTCTTATGGACTGATGTATTTCCTTTTCATATATTTATATATATGTACTGTGGTTGTGGACTAGTTGTGGTTTACTTTTACCGCTATACTTCTGTTTCTCATTTTCGCCTACAGATTATATGATCGTACTAGCCGGCAGAATCAGCGTGTTGCGGTGTCGACTAACCCGTATGTTAGTGACACCTTAAGACGGAGGTTCTGGGCATAAGGCCAGGAGCCTCCTTTGTTAAGGGGGAGGGGTCTTACAACCATCCTGGTGTTCCTCCCAATCGATATGTTGAGTTTGTTATAGACTTGGAGCCAGGTACGCGTCCAATTGCAAAGGTGTCGTACCGGATGGACCCGTAAGAGCTGGAAGAGTTGCGTATCCAGCTGGATGAGCTGTTAGAGAAAGGTTTCATAAGGCCGAGTTCTTCGCCTTGGGGTGCGCTCGTGCTGTTCGTTAAAAATAAGGATGGGTCGATGAGGTTGTGCATCGACTACTGGGAATTGAATAAAGTGACCATTAAGAACAGATATCATCTGCCAAGGATTGATGATTTATTTGACCAACTGCGTGGTAGTGCCGTATTTTCCAAGATTGACCTTCGCTCGGGATATCACCAGTTGAGGATTTGGGAATCAGATGTTCCGCGGACGGAGTTCAGCTCTCGTCATGATCATTTCGAGTTTCTTATGATGTCGTTTGGTTTGACCAATGCCCCATCTGCATTTATGGACTTGATGAATAGAGTTTTCAAGGATTTCCTAGATAAGTTTGTGATTGTCTTTATAGACGATGTTTTGGTGTACTCTAGAAATGCTGAGGAGCATGATCGACATTTGCGTGTAGTCTTGGCGACTCTGAGAGACCATAAGTTATACACCAGGCTGAGCAAGTGTGAATTTTGGTTACCTCAAGTTTTTTTCCTGGGTAATAAGGAGGGAATATCGGTGGACCCAGAAAAGATCGCTGTTGTTATGCAATGGGTGAGACCTGTTACTCCCAAAGAGATCAGAAGCTTCTTGGGCTTGGCTGGCTATTATAGAAGATTTGTGGAAGGATTCTCTACCTTGTCTATGCCGTTGACCAAGTTGACGCAGAAGAATGTAGCCTTCATATGGAATGGCAAGTGTGAAGAGGCTTTTGAAGAACTAAAGAGAAGGTTATGTTCAGCTCCGATTTGGCCTTTGCCTACTGAGGTTACGGAGTATGATGTATATGTGGATGCATCGCATGTCGGACTTGGTTGCATGTCGATGCAAGGTGGGAAAGTGATTGCATACAGGTCGAGGCAACTGAAGGCTCATGAGAGGAACTACCCTACACATGACCTAGAGTTTGCATGCGTGATTTATGCACTGAAGTTGTGGAGACATTTGCTTTATGGCGCGAAGTGCAAGATTTTTACTGATCACAAGAGTTTAAAGTACGTCTTCACCCAGATGGAATTGAATCTGCACCAGCGGCAATTGTTGGAGTATGTGGCCGACTACGATGTTGAAATCCAGTACCATCCGGGCAAGGCTAATGTTGTGGCCGACGCCCTGAGTCGGAAGACGGGGAAGATTTTCAACCTCTCCACCGAGCATCTAGTGGAAGAGTTCCTTTTGATGGACATTTCTGTGGGGAGCTGTAAATTGCAGAGTAGTTTAACAATAGCAGAGCCTTCTTGGATTTCACTTACAAGGCTACATCAGAAGTATGATACGAATCTATTGCACTTGTATCTAAGGATCGAGAAAGGGGAGTTGTCGGATTTCTCTATTGATGATGCAGGTACTTTGACGTACCACGACAGATTTTGTATCCCCGCTGTTATGGACATTCGTCTTATGTCGTGCAAAGAGGCGCATGGTTCTAGTGTTGCCTACCACCCAAGATCTAGCAAGATGTATCATGACTTAAATCAGATTTCCTGGTGGTATGATATGAAAAGTGATCTAGCAAGGTTTGTTTCTGAGTGCTATACTTGCAAGCGTGTTAAGACCGATCATGGAAGGCCTCGTGGCAAGTTGACTCCATTGGAAATCCAGATTTGGAAGTGGGAGAGCATTCCAATAGATTTTATTACGGGTTTGCCGAGATCTCCTAGAGGATATGACTCAGTTTGGGTTATTGTGGATAGATTGACAAAGTGTGCTCACTTCGTACCGTTTAAGATCGACTATCCGATGAGGAAGATATCTGAGCTGTATTTGAATGAGGTCATTCGATTGCACGGTGTGCCAGTCAGCATTATTTCAGACCGAGACTCCCAGTTTACATCTCGCTTCTGGAAGAGCTTGCAAGAGGGTTTGGGCACGGATTTGAGATATTCTACTGCTTACCTCCCGCAGACTAATGGCCAGACAGAGCGAGTCAATCAGATAGTGGAGGACATGATCCGATGCTATGTTTTAGACCATGAAGTAGCGTGGGATGAGAGGTTGCGGCTTATGGAGTTTGCGTATAACATAGTTATTAAGAAAGCTTGCAAATGGCTCCTTTTGAAATATTATATGGGAGGTGCTGCAGGACTCCCTTGTTTTGGGTTAAGGTTGGAGAGGGACCTTTATTGGGTCCAGAGGCGCTCGAAGAGATGGAAATTGTTGTGAAGCTTATTCGGGAGAAGCTTCAGGTAGCCCAGGAGAGATATGAGAAAAATGCCAACTGGCATAGATTTGATCTGGAATTTGGTGTAGGGGACCTGGTATTCCTTAAGGTTTCCCCGATGATTGGAGTCAAGAGGATTGGAAAGAACAGGAAGTTGGACCCGAGGTATGTAGGGCCGTTTAAGATTGTTGAAAGAATTGGCGTGGCAGCTTACAGGTTGGGTTTGCTCGCAAATTTCCTCGGCGTGCACGATGTTTTTCACGTTAGCCAGCTGCGGAAATGTGTGAAGAGTGGCAGACAGGTTTTGGATTCTGTGCCTCAGTTTGAGCTAAATCTTTCTTATGTGGAGATGCCTGTCCGCATTTTGGATGCTCAGGATCGCGTGTTGCGGAGGAAAACAATTCCTATGGTTAAGGTTTTGTGGAGAAATCAGGATGTGGAAAGCGCGACTTGGGAGTTAGAGTCGGCTATGAGGGAGGCTCACCCTCATCTGTTTCCTTGATTGTGCCTGGTATGTTTTGTTTCCTCCTTTATAGCTTTTGGTTGGCTATTTTTTTCCTTCTTTGATAGGAAGTGTTGTGTGTAAAGTTTCGAGGCAAAACTTTCTTTTAGGGGGAGTGGCTGTAACGCCACTGGTTTTTTTTGTGTTTGTTTGAATTTTGTTTATCGTTACGTTGACGTATTTACGGCTTGTGCCGTTGTCAGATCCTGGTCTTAGCTCTTTAGGTTTCTTCTGTGTCTTGTTTTGTAGCATGTTGGCAAGATCTCCTAGCAAGCCGGGTCGATTTTGGTGACCCGGTAGGGCCTCTTGGGGGATGCTTGTGTTTTGGCTCCGGGTGGTAATAACCCGAGTTTTGTTCTTCAAATGTTGTTTTCGACTTCACAGTTGTGTTTGTAGCCTGGGTACTTAGCTACGGTGCTGATCTCGTGGTTTTCCGAGGTCGTTTTATTTTCGCGTCATTTTGACATGTTGTTTATATTACTTAATGATTGTGGCCGGTTTTGTGTGGGCTTGTTAGAAGCAAGGTTTATTAGCTTAAGTGTTGTATGTATATATGTGTTATATGTATATATGTTTTCACAGTGGCATGTGACGCTTGAATTATAAGCTTTATTAGTGTATTAAGATTTATGTTTGCTTAGTGGCTGGGTGGAGCTTGGGTTAGGCTATTAGAGTAATAATTTACCCTAGCTGGTGGAGTAAGTTAGATTTTTATATTGTATTTGTTAGTCTTGTGTGGAGCATGATAATAAAAGGCAGCAAAGCTTGTCTTTTTATTTTCATTTCCCTTCCCAAGACCGGCGGCTAGCTTCCTGCGGATGGAAGAGAGAGGTGGAGGCCAGAGCTTTGACCGACAATTTCTAGAGGTTTAGAGCTCGGGATCCTCGGGTAACAGCGGATTTGGCTTGCTCTCATCCCGATCCTCCTTCCTAGGTAAGTATTTTTAGTTTTCGGGCTATCAATAGGACCTAGGGTTCTCGGTTTCTTCTTCTTCTTCTCTAAAAGCTTCAGAAATTTCTTCTAGGTGGCCGATTTTGCCGCCAAATCCAAGGAATCCTTTTGTTATTTGCAGCGGATGTCTCCTGGAGGTAGAGGCAAGTGGCTCTTTCGCCCTTGCCAAAGTTAAACCTTTGCTTAATTAATAGTTCTTGTCATAGCTCTCCTTTTAAGCTAGTGCAACCCTTGCCTTTTTTTCTTCACTTCAGCCATGTCCAGTTCAGTTTGTCTAAGAACTTGGCTAATCTATCCCTCTTTGTTCTCAGTTTGGTGTCCAGTTGGTAGCTGGAGGTAGGGTGTTGCTGTATTTACTTGTAGTATAAGCAGATAGCTGTTGTGGCCGGGTAGAAAGGGTAGGAGGAAGGGTTGGGATTAAATTCCCAACTCTGTTTCCAGGCGTTGAGTGGAGCTCACTCAACGCCGCGTTGAGTGGAGCTCACTCAACGTCGCGTCGTGTTGACACGACGTTTCCCCCGGGTCTAAAAGTTTGGCGTTGAGTGAGCGGACCTCACTCAACATCGCGACAGGTTTGGCGTCGAGTGAGCCCAGCTCACTCAATGCCGCATCGAGTGAACTCGACGTTTGTTTTTGCTTTAGGTTGTGTTTTTCCTTTAGGGCTGTTAGTATGGCTCTTCCCCTCGGGGGGGGGGGGGGGGTGTAACGCCCCCGGTTTTTCTGTGTTGTGTTTGATCGTTGGCTGGCGTTACGATGGCGTATTTCCGGCTTTTTGCCGTTGTAGAGCGTGGTCTTAGCTCTTAGGGTTCCCTGTGTAGCCTGTTTGTAGCCTGTTAGCAAGATTCCCCAGCTAGCCGGAGTCCGTTTGCTTGACTCGGTTGGGCCTCTTAGGGAATGCTTGTGTTTTGGTTTCGGGTGGTGATATCCCGGGTTTTGTTCGTCGAATGCTAATTTCGACTTCGTAGTTGCATTCGTAGCGTGGGTTTTTAGCTGTGGCGTAAATTTTGTCTTTTTCCGAGAAGTTTTGGGTTTCGGGTTGTTTTGATATTGAGTGTAAATAATAATTATTATGTTGATGGTTTATTATTAAAACTGATATATGTATATAGTCTTGGGTTAGAATTAGGGCTGGGTTCCTTTTGTTCTTTTCCTGTGTCTCTGCTTGGAAGAAGTCGTCGCCTGTACGAGAGGAAGAGCACCGCCGGACTACCCTAGCCTTCGGACGCCGTTTTCCTGGAGATTTTGCGGTCGGAATTTGGTTTCGAGAGTGGATCTGGACTGCCCTCGCCGGGATCTGCACTCTTTCTGCTCCTCAGCTGGTGCTCTGCGGCTAGATCCGAGAGTGGGGGATGCCGCCGGCCAAGCTTTTCTGGTATTGAGGCAAGTGATGTACCCTCATCCTTGCCATAGTTGATCTTTGTCTTCTTTTGATTAAAGTTTTATCTCTTTCTTGTTTAGATCTTAGGTGTAAGCTAGGGTTTGTTCCCGATCATACCGTGGTTAGTGTAGAAAGTTCCAGTTGAATCTCAGTTTTCCTGAGGGATTGTGTCTATTAGGGTCAGTTTTGGTTCGATTTAGGTCAAGTAGCTGCCATTGCCGGTGGAGGTTGTACTCTAGAGAGAGAGAGAATCCTCGTTCTTGCTTTTGGTCGTTTGTTGGATCTGGCTCCTGTAGCCAGTTGGGGTGTCGACACCGTTGTGTCGACACCGGCCAGTTGGGGTGTCGACACCATTGTGTCGACACCAGTCCAGTCTTGGTGTCGACACTTGGTGTCGACACCGGCCAGTCGTGGTGTCGACACTTGGTGTCGACACCAGCAGCGGCAGTGTCAACACTTTGCGTTGACACCAGCCGCAGTGGTGTCGACACTTGGTGTCGACACCAGCAGCGGCAGTGTCGACACCCTGTGTCGACACCGGCCGCAGTGGTGTCGACACTTGGTGTCGACACCAGCAGCGGCAGTGTCGACACCCTGTGTCGACACCGGCCGCAGTGGTGTCGACACTTGGTGTCGACACCAGCCGCGGCAGTGTCGACACCTTGTGTCGACACCGGCCGCTGTGGTGTCGACACTTGGTGTCGACACCGGCCGCGGTTGTGTCGACACCTTGTGTCGACACCGGTTTGTCGTGTTGTCGACACATCGTGTCGACCCTGGGTGTTGTGCTTGTTTTGGGGTCAGGGAGCCTCGGGGTTGGTTTTGGTTAGGCGTGCAAGGCCGCGTCGGTTGGACCCGACGTTTTGCCTTGGGTTCGTGTGTTTCTTAGGACTGTTAGTGGGACTTTTCCCTAGGAGGGGGGCTTTGGGTGTTTGGCTAAATTCTGCATGCCGACTCTTGGGTTGTGGCAGGTGGTGGAGTTTTGGTGGCCTCTGGAGGGGTGGTTTTATGTGGAGAGCTGTGGCCACCGCCTTTTGCCCCGGTTTGGGTTGGTGTGTGTGGGACCCTAAAGCTGCCACTGTTTGACCCCTTAGCCCTTTTTGGGTCTGATTTTGGTTGTGTATTCAGACCCATGTTTTGACCACTGGCACTTACCCACGTGTTAGGACTGTTAGTCCCTTTCCTGTTTATGCTTTCTTTTCTTTTGGCATATGTATATGTCTTGGTGCTGTTGCAGGCTCACGGCACGTGTTTTCTCTTACTCTGATACGATTTTACCGTTGAGAAAATGCGGGTTGTGACAGTTGGTATCAGAGGGAGGTTGCTTGACAAATGGTTGGGCAACCTTTCCCTTGTCTGCATTAGTGTTTAGCATCATACCATTCACACATCGATATGTCATCGACACGTCTTGGCTGAAGCACGAACACTACACTCATGAGCATAAAGAAGTATACAGGGCATATTATGTAGTATGGGATGCATAATATGTGTTTGTATATGGATCCACCATAGGAGGCAACATGTGAGGGTTATGTAGTATGGGATGCATAACCTCACCACATGAATGCGGCTAGCACGTTTTCGTCTTTCGTTACATGGGAATGTTAAGTAGTATGGGATGCATACCATTTTCATGTGTACGCCGCCCATGGCATGCACTAAGGCCTTTTTAGAATGCATAGCACATCATGCATAGCATAACATTTCATAAGCACAACGTGCCAAGCCAAAGATTTGCAAGATGACATATGTACACACATGGTTTTGAGTCAAAAAGAATACAATGCATGCATTCATGGTTTAGGCACATGAGTTAGTATGATGGTGGTGAACCATCTTAGGATAAGCATAACATCATCATGGTAAAAACAACTCCTAGAGCAAGTTTTGCAGTTGAAGTTCATATTTAAGTGTGTTTGTCCGTACCGGGTAGTTTTGTTCTAGTTGATGTGCTAGGATTTGTCTAAAGCTTGTTCGATTTTAGGATGGCGAGACGTCCTGCGACGAGATCGACCCCACAATCCGAGGGTGAGACGTCAGGAGCGCAGAGCGATGCGTTGGTAGAAAGCCTGCGGCAGAGTAATGAGGAGTTATCGAGGCAGGTAGTGGCTATGCAGGCTCAGATTCAGTCCCTTGTTGCAGTGGTGGCGGGACAGACCCCGAGAGCTCATAACCCCGCAGAGGGGGTAGCTGTTCCTGCCCCTCCTGCTCCTCCCCTGCCTTTGGTTGTGGTGCCTCCGGAGATGGCGTTCATATCCCAGTTTCAGCGGCTGAGACCCCGTACCTATGATGGGCAGGCAGATTTCATGATTTTGGACGACTGGCTGATTACCATTGAGGAGATGTTCTCTTACTCAGGGATTACGGTCGATCAGAGAGTGATGCTCGCTGCCTACCAGCTCAAGGTCTTAACAAAGAACTGGTGGCTGAGAGAGAAAGAGAGCTTAGTGGCAGGTTGCACTTGGGAGTCATTTAAGGTGATGTTGTTAAGTAAGTTTCTGCCTTCAGTCGAACGGGACCGGCTAATGAATGACTTTCTTCATTTAAAGCAGAGGAAACTCACGGTTAGTGAGTATGAGATTGAGTTTAGTAAGTTGAGTCGGTTTGCTCCGGGTCTGGTGAGTGTTGAGGCAGACCGAGTTAAGCGATTTCTGGGTGGACTAAGAAGCGACATTCAGCAGTTAGCGAATGCCTATGGAGCAGTCAGTTATGCCAGCGTGGTTGAAGCTGCCTTAAGAGTTGAGGCCATTGAGAATGCCAAGAATAGAGGCCAGCAGTTAAGGAAGGATAAGCGGAAGTCCGGTGGAGGGAAGAGCCCTCAGGAACCTGATGCTGTCTCGAGAAAGAAGGTCAAAGAGATTTGTAGCTTTTGTGGCCAGCCAGGCCACCCCTTTGAGAAGTGTTTCAAAAGGTTGGGAGCGCAGAAGAAGGAACAGGTGCATGCGATTCAGGGTGTTTCCAGGGGAGACTTGGGGTGTGCCTTGTGTGGAACGAAGGGGCATGAGGCTGCCCATTGTTGGTTAAAAGATAAGGTCTGTTTTCAGTGTGGCCAAAAGGGTCATCTCAAAATGAGATGCCCTCAAACTCAGCCTATTCTGCAGCCAGTTCCCCTCCAGGCTTTGCCACCACCTCAGCAAATGGATAAAGGAAAGGGGAAGCTGAATGTACTTTCGGCAGACGAAGTGCAGACCTCGACCCAGGTTATCTCAGGTTCGACTCCTCCCCAGTCGTTTCGTTACGTTTCTTTTTTTTTGGTTGTAGCTTTCGTTTTAGCGCTTGTTGCCTTAGATGCGTGTGCAATTCGTAGGACGATTTAAGGTAAAGAACCGCTGGGCGCGCGTTCTCTTCGATTCCGGCGCTACCCACTCGTTTGTGGCTAGAGCCTTCGTGGAGTGGTTCAGTTTGGGCCTAGATCGTGTTGGTGGTGCCTTCTGCGTTAAGTTCCCCTCCGGTGACTCTGTGGTTACGGACCTGGGTGTCCTAGATTGTCCGATTTTGTTGGGAGATTTTCTAGCTAAGGCAGATTTGAAGGTGATTGACCTGGAGGACTTCGACGTTATTTTGGGCATGGACTGGTTGTCAAGGTACGATGCTGTGATCCGGTGCAAGGGTAAGCGCTTGGACTTCGTCAAAGACAACGGTCAGCCAGGGAGCATTTATGGATATTCTCTCCAGGAGTCTCCAGTCATTTCTGCGGTGCGTGCTCGGAAGTTGCTTGTTTCTGGCTGTTTTGCCTGCGTGGTTTCTCTGGTAGGGACGATTGTTAGTGTGCCCCGCTTGGAAGAGATTCCTGTGGTGTGTGACTTCTCTGATGTGTTTCCTGACGATCTTCCTGGTCTCCCACCCGATCGAGATGTCGAGTTTGCGATAGATTTGGAGCCAGGCACGCGTCCTATTGTAAAGGCGCCGTACCGGATGGCCCTGCGAGAGCTGGAAGAGTTGCGAGTTCAGCTGGATGAGTTCTTGGCAAAAGTCTTTATAAGGCCAAGTTCTTCACCTTGGGGTGCGCCGGTGCTGTTCGTTAAAAAGAAGGATGGGTCGATGAGGTTATGCATCGACTATAGAGAGCTGAACAAGGTTACTATTAAGAACAGGTACCCTTTGCTGCGAATCGACGATTTGTTTGACCAACTGCGTGGTAGTGCCGTGTTTTCCAAGATAGATCTTCGTTCAGGCTATCACCAGTTGAGGATTCGAGATTCAGATGTTCCGCGGACAGCGTTCTGCTCTCTTCATCGGCATTTTGAGTTTTTGGTTATGTCATTTGGTTTGACTAATGCGCCCTCAGCTTTTATGTATTTGATGAACAGAGTTTTCTAGAATTTCCTAGATAAGTTCGTGATTGTCTTTATAGACGATGTTTTGGTGTATTCTAAGGATGCGAAGGAGCATGATCAACATTTGCGGCTGGTCTTGGCGACTCTGAGAGACCACAAGTTATACGCCAAACTGAGCAAATGTGAGTTTTGGTTGCCTCAAGTTTCTTTTCTAGGCCACGTGATTAATAAGGAGGGAATATCGGTGGACCCAGAAAAGATCGTTGCGGTTATGGAATGGGCGAGACCTGTTACCCCCAAAGAGATCAGAAGCTTCTTGGGTTTGGCTGGTTATTATAGAAGATTTGTAGAAGGCTTCTCTACCTTGTCCGCGCCGTTGACCAAGTTGACGCAGAAGAACGTAGCTTTTATATGGGATGGTAAGTGTGAGAAGGATTTTGAGGAACTAAAAAGAAGGCTATGTTCGGCTCCAATTTTATCCTTGCCTACAGAGGGTAGTGAGTATGATATATATGTGGATGCGTCGCATGTCGGTCTGGGCTGTGTTTTGATGCAGGGCGGAAAGGTGATTGCGTACGGGTCGAGGCAGCTAAAGACTCACGAGAGGAACTACCCTACGCATGACCTGGAGTTTGCAGCTGTGATCTATGCGTTGAAATTGTGGAGGCATTTGCTATATGGCGCGCAGTGCAAGATTTTCACGGATCATAAGAGTTTGAAGTATGTCTTCACTCAGAAAGAATTGAATCTGCGCCAGCGGCGGTGGTTGGAGTACGTGGCCGACTATGATGTCGAAATTCAGTATCATCCGGGCAAGGCAAATGTGGTGGTTGATGCCTTGAGTCGCAAGTCAGGTAAGATTTTTAATCTTTCCGCCGAGCGTCTAGTGGAAGAGTTTCTTTTGATGGGCATTTCTGTGGGAAGCTGTGATTCGCAGAGTAGCATAGCAGTAGAAGAACCTTCGTGGATTACGCTTACGAGACTGCATCAGAAGGACGATCCCGATCTTCTGCATTTGTATCTTCGAGCTGAGAAGGGTGAATTACCAGACTTCTCTATAGATGACGCGGGTACCTTGAAGTACCGTGGCAGGTTTTGCATCCCCGCAGTTGGAGACATCCGGGATATGGTGTGCAGAGACGCCCACGGATCTAGTGTTGCCTACCATCCAGGGTCTACCAAGATGTATCAAGATTTAAAACAGATTGCCTGGTGGTGCGGGATGAAGAAGGACATAGCCAGATTTGTTTCAGAGTGTTTCACTTGCAGGCGTGTGAAATCCTACCATGGGAGGCCTGGTGGCAAGCTGACTCCCTTGGAGATTCCGATGTGGAAGTGGGAGAGTATCTCGATGGATTTCATTATCGGCTTACCGAGATCGCCTAAGGGGCATGATTCAGTTTGGGTAATTATAGACAGATTAACGAAAAGCGCTCATTTCGTACCATTTAAGATCGATTATCCGATGAGGAAGATAGCCGAGCTGTATCTGGAAGAGGTTGTCAGATTGCATGGTGTACCTGTAAGTATCATATCAGATCGAGACTCCAGGTTCACGTCTCGTTTTTGGAAGAGCCTTCAAGAAGGGTTGGGTACAGATTTGAGATATTCCACCGCTTATCATCCGCAGACCAATGGTCAAACGGAGCGAGTAAATCAGATTGTGGAAGATATGATCCGATGCTATATTCTGGACCATGGAGGAGCGTGGGACGAGCGCTTGCGGTTTATGGAATTCGCATACAACAACAGTTATCAAGAAAGCTTGCAAATGGCTCCCTTTGAAGCTTTGTATGGGAGGCACTGCAGGAATCCCTTGTTTTGGGCTGAGCTTGGCGAGGGACCTTTGTTGGGTCCAGAAGCGCTCGAGGAGATGGAAACCGCTGTGAGGCTTATTCGGGAAAAGCTTCGGATAGCCCAGGAGAGATATGAGAAGAACGCCAATCGGCGTAGATCGGACTTGGAATTTGCTGTGGGGGACTCGGTGTTTTTAAAGGTCTCCCCGTTGATTGGAGTCAAGCGGTTTGGCAAGAATAGGAAGTTGGACCCGAGCTACGCGGGGCCGTTTCCGATTGTTGAGCGGATTGGGGTATCAGCCTACAGGACGGCTTTGCCCGCAAATTTCCCTGGCGTGCATGATGTCTTTCACGTCAGTCAGCTGCGAAAATGTGTGGTAAATGGCAGGCAGGTATTGGATTCTGTGCCTCAGTTGGAGCCGAATCTTTCTTATGTGGAGGTGCCTTTTCGCATTTTGGATTCTCAAGTTCGGGCGTTGCGGAAGAAGACTATTCCTATGGTTAAAGTTTTATGGAGAAATCAGGATGTGGAAAGCGCGACTTGGGAGTTGGAGTCGGCTATGAGGGAGGCTCACCCTCATCTGTTTCCCTGATCTTGTGCTTGGTATGTTCTATTTTATTTATTTATATAGCCTTTTTCCTGGCTCTTTCTCTCTCCTTCTATATAGGAGTGTTGTGAGTAAAGTTTCGAGACGAAACTTTCTTTTAGGGGGGGGGGTGGCTGTAACGCCCCCGGTTTTTCTATGTTGTGTTTGATCGTTGGCTGGCGTTACGATGGCGTATTTCCGGCTTTTTGCCGTTGTAGAGCATGGTCTTAGCTCTTAGGGTTCCCTGTGTAGCCTGTTTGTAGCCTGTTAGCAAGATTCCCCAGCTAGCCGGAGTCCGTTTGCTTGACTCAGTTGGGCCTCTTATGGAATGCTTGTGTTTTGGCTTCGGGTGGTGATATCCCGGGTTTTGTTCGTCGAATGCTAATTTTGACTTCGTAGTTGCGTTCGTAGCGTGGGTTTTTAGCTGCAGCGTAAATTTCGTCTTTTTCCGAGAAGTTTCGGGTTTCGGGTTGTTTTGATATTGAGTGTAAATAATAATTATTATGTTGATGGTTTATTATTAAAACTGATATATGTATATAGTCTTAGGTTAGAATTAGGGCTGGGTTCCTTTTGTTCTTTTCCCGTGTCTCTGCTTGGAAGAAGTCGTCGCCTGTACGAGAGGAAGAGCACCGCCGGACTACCCTAGCCTTCGGACGCCGTTTTCCTGGAGATTTTGCTGTCGGAATTTGGTTTCGAGAGTGGATCTGGACTGCCCTCGCCGGGATCTGCACTCTTTCTGCTCCTCAGCTGGTGCTCTGCGGCTAGATCCGAGAGTGGGGGATGCCGCCGGCCAAGATTTTCTAGTATTGAGGCAAGTGATGTACCCTCATCCTTGCCATAGTTGATCTTTGTCTTCTTTTGATGAAAGTTTTATCTCCTTCTTGTTTAGATCTTAGGTGTAACCTAGGGTTTGTTCCCGATCATACCGTGGTTATTGTAGAAAGTTCCAGTTGAATCTCAGTTTTCCTGAGGGATTGTGTCTATTAGGGTCAGTTTTGGTTCGATTTAGGTCTAGTAGTTGCCATTGCCGATGGAGGTTGTACTCTAGAGAGAGAGAGAGAGAATCCTCGTTCTTGCTTTTGGTCGTTTGCTGGATCTGGCTCCTGTAGCCAGTTGGGGTGTTGACACCGTTGTGTCGACACCGGCCAGTTGGGGTGTCGACACCGTTATGTCGACACCAGGCCAGTCTTGGTGTCGACACTTGGTGTCGACACCGGCCAGTCGTGGTGTCGACACTTGGTGTCGACACCAACAGCGGCATTTGTGTCGACACCGGCCGCAGTGGTGTCGACACTTAGTGTCGACACCAGCAGCGGTAGTGTCGACACCTTGTGTCGACACCGGCCACAGTGGTGTCGACACTTGGTGTCGACACCAGCAGCGGCAGTGTCGACAACCTGTGTCGACACCGGCCGCAGTGGTGTCGACACTTGGTGTCGACACCAGCCGCGGCAGTGTCGACACCTTGTGTCGTCATCGGCCGCTGTGGTGTCGACACTTGGTGTCGACACCGGCCGCGGTTGTGTCAACACCTTGTGTCGACACCGGTTTGTCGTGGTGTCGACACATCGTGTCAACCTGGGGTGTTGCGCTTGTTTTGGGGTCAGGGAGCCTCGGGGTTGGTTTTGGTTAGGCGTGCAAGGCCACGTCGGTTGGACCCGACGTTTTGCCTTGGGTTCGTGAGTTTCTTAGGACTGTTAGTGGGACTTTTCCCTAGGAGGGGGGCTTTGGGTGTTTGGCTAAATTCTGCATGCCGACTCTTGGGTTGTGGCAGGTGGTGGAGTTTTGGTGGCCTCTGGAGGGGTGGTTTTATGTGGAGAGCTGTGGCCACCGCCTTTTGCCCCGGTTTGGGTTGGTGTGTGTGGGACCCTAAAGCTGCCACTGTTTGACCCCTTAGCCCTTTTTGGGTCTGATTTTGGTTATGTATTCAGACCCATGTTTTGACCACTGCCACTTACCCACGTGTTAGGACTGTTAGTCCCTTTCCTGTTTATGCTTTCTTTTCTTTTGGCATATGTATATGTCTTGGTGCTGTTGCAGGCTCGCTTGGTAAGGCATATTGGTTTTATTGCTCGCACTTGGTGTGCTCTGTAGTGTTTTTGACAGCATTCTTTTCTTACTGACATCCCCTTTTCTTTTGCTTATAGCAGTTCGTTGCCGGGTTGGTAAACCCTTCTTCTTATTTGTTAATTAATCTATTGCTCTATTTACCTTTCCGATTGTTTCCTTGCTGAGGTGTTCTTTTCTTGAATGCCTCAGGTCCATGTTGTAACCAGTTCAGCGGCTAGTACTTTTGGAGGGGCTGTGGGTGGCCTCTAGGGTTGCTGAGATAGCTGATCCCCGTTTTGTTGTGAGCTAGTTCCTTACTTTTCTGTATAGACATACATACTCGCCAGTGGGTTCGTGTCAGGTTGTTGACGCCCACTGGTGGCTTCTTATGATGCTAAATATGAAATTAAACTGCTGATTTTACCTATATGTGGTTGGTTACTTGCTTCTGGGAAGGATTTATGCTAGGTTGCATGTTAGATATTTTAAAACCTAAAAGTATTAATATATGTACTTCATGCATAACATGTTTCTAAAACAAAGACACTATTTTTCCTCAGCGTAAAACACTATCTTTTATACCTATAATATTCACCTTAGAGTCGTGCATACCATGAGTCGTCCCCCGGGGACTCTCGTGCTTATTTAGGGTGTCAACTTAACTATACCAAAGTATTTTCTGCTGCGTATAGATATAATTTTAACTGTGGACTAGCTGATCCGCTGTGCCGAGGGATACGGCCATCCAACTTAACTGATTTTCTTTCATATTTAATCAGCATTTTTCCTTAAAATCTAACGTCTGGAGTTTTGCCTGAGCGTGTGCAGTTATCCCCTGCACGACGTGGCATCATGACACGTGTTTTCTCTTACTCTGATATGATTTTACCGTTGAGAAAATGCAGGTTGTGACAGGGGGGGTCTTCGGCTAGTTTTTGCATGCCGACTCGTGGATTATGGAACGTGGTGTGGTTTTGTGGGCTCTGTAGGGGTGAAATGTGTGTGCTGAGCCGTGGCCACCACCACCTAGGCCGTGCTGGGCTGGTATGGTTTGGTGTGTGGACCCTGTAGCTGCCACTGGTTGTTTTCACCCTGGAGTATTGTTTTTGGGGTCTGGTTGTTGGTGAGGGCTGTGCAGCCCACTCCGACCCAAGGTTTTTCACCTCACCCAATAATTCACCATGTTAGGACTGTTAGTTCCTTTCCTTTTGTATGGGTATTTCTTTTGGCATATATGTATATGTCTTGTTGCTGCTGCAGGTTCTTTTTTGCAGAGCATGTTGCTATGATACTCCCACTCGTTGTGCTTTTACTGTTCTTTAGACAGTGTTCTTTTCTTACTGTCATGCTTTTGCTCTTCTGATATCACCTTGTTGCCGGGTTGGTAAACCCTTATTTTTTTATTATTTAATGCTCCATTTCTTTTGATTATGTATTTGCTGAGGTGTTTTTTTGGATGCTTCAGGTTCAGGTGGTGGCCGGTTGAGCGGCTAGTTTCCTTGGTGGAGCTTGCTTGTGCCTCCTGGGTAGCTGAGGTTGCCGATCTTCATCCTTGTGAGGTAGTTATTTTCCTTTCTGTATAAACATGCATACTCACCAGTGGGTTCGTGTTAGGTTGTTGACGCCCACTGGTGGCTTACTTGCGATGCTGGGTATGAACTGAAACTGTTGTTTTTACCTTTTTATGGTTGTTTGCTTGCTTTCTGGGAAGGATTTATGCTAGGTTGCATGTTAGGTATTTTAAACCCTAAATTATTACTACAACTATCTCATGCACATCATGTTTATAAAACTAAAGCACTATTTTTCCTTAAGCGTAAAGAATATCTTTTTTTATATATACTATATTAACCTTAGAGTCATGCATACCATGAGTCGTCCCTCGGGGACACTTATGCTCATTTAGGATGTCAAAATAACTTAATTAAAGTATTTTTCGCTGCGAATAAATATATTTTTAATCGTGGACTAGCTGATCCACTGTGACGAGGGATATGACTATTAAATAAAACTGGTTTTCTATTCATTTTAACTTATGAATTTTCATGATTTAAAGTAGTGGTGCGTTGCCTGAGCGTTAGCAGTTATGCCCTGCTCGACGTGGCATCATAACACGTGTTTTCTCATACTCTAATACCCCTTAATTTCGGAGAAAATGTGGGTTGTGACATCAGTCCCATGTATGGAAGTCCAATGCGCGGACGAGGCGGATGCAGCTCTAGCACATACTTGTACCAACCTAGACATCTGTGTAGATAGACATATAATTCTGCCAATGAGAGATGACACCGGGATCACCCCCAAGATTGAGGTTACTTTTTATCATTCTTCTAATTTATTTCCTAACCCCTATCTCATTCTTACCTCTTTGGAGGACCACATCGTGGAACCAGTCAACTTATTGCAATGGCCTGTAATGCAGCCCAACATTGATGTAGATTGGGTGCAGGTGGAGTAAGATTCGTCGAGCTTCACAACATTTATTCCATCCATGCCTGATGTTCAATACATGTATAACTACACAGGTATGTGGGTATTCGTTCTGTCGACATTTCGGTACCCGCTACCGAAATGTGAACTTGAACAATTACCCGAGCACATCAAATTTCATATGCCCATCAGTTAAAAGAGTGCATGGTCCTTGAAAGTCTTGTTGGGAGATAATAAACCCATCAGTTATCTAGATTATTATTTTTTTTAAATGTATGTACTTTTTTTCTAGTTTATAATTGTTTCTTAATTTTACTGTCGAAAGGGTTGTGGTAGCCTCGCTACTATGATGTGCTCAAATGTGCACCCATGTGGTCTGCAGAATGGGTTTGACTGCGAAACAGGGAGCGCAAAAAATTTCTCCACGCACGACCATCGGTCGTGCGCCGACCCAGTTTCTTTTAAACCCAGCTGACCGACCATTATGCGTATGCCCTAACTCCTCTCGTTTTGTTCCGCTGTGTGTGCGCCATCTCTCTTCGATCCGCCACTTCTCCGGTAAGCTCTTGCATTTTCTGGTCTTCTTCCTCCTCGTTGTGCTGAAATGGAACCGGGATGTCTTCGTGTGGTGAAAGCCTACCAACGCTCAGGCCATTCTACGGCTACTCCCGCCCAAATTGTGGGAAGAATGGCGACATTTTCCAAGGCCGAGCACACCCAGCGCTTCAATTCCTTGAAGGATAAGCCCTTCCTATCTCAGCGGCTAGTAGATTGGAATGAACTCCGGTCGATCAGAGACAATGGTGTGTTAGTGGAGGCCATCCTCATTCTCTACACATTCGATCATTGGAGCAAATTGTTTGAGTGCGACGAGCTTAGGTATCGGGAGCAGACCCTGGAATTCCTGTCAACTTTCGATTGGGGGACAACTTCGGATAACCTCCGCCTACCTACTTGTTCCTTCCGTGTTTTAGGCCACATCTTCACCATCACTTTGCTCGAGCTTGCCATTCACGCCAGTGTCTGCACCGAGCCTGAAGTATCCAGGATTGACTTTCAACAGTTGTGCATCGACTTTCCGGAAGGCATCACTCTGTGTGCTGCTTGGTGTTCTCTGACTGGGGAGAATGAGGAGTACGTCACCCGAAGGGCTAAATTGACAAGAATTGTCTCCCACGCTCTGAGGTATATGCAACACTTACCCAGTCACTCGCTCACCGCAAGGGCCCTGAGGAAGACCGTGGTGGGGTGGCAAGATTTGATCTCCCTGTATAGCATGCATCAGTACCCCATTCATTTGGGGTATATGCTGGCCCATTTCTTCCGTCACGAGGCCACTTATGGCCTCATGGGCACGATAGGGGGTGCTTACTACATTGCCCACATCACGAAGAGTTTGGGGATTTGGAGCCAGCTACCTTCGATGGAGCAGGTCACTGCTCCTACCATGAACACCATGGCCAATATGGTGACTTTCCATTTGCTGCGAGTGGTTGGGAGGAAGGCTAACCTAAAGTTTGTGGTTACCATGCATGGTGATGAGCATGGCGAAAGAGATGAGGAGGAAGATGCGGGAGAGCCGGCTGAGTATTCCTCCATGGGTAGGTGGACAGCGGCAGAGCCACTGCAGCCGAGTTTGCTGTAGTAGTGGCCTCAAGTAAAGTATGAGGGGCAAACTAGCCGCCAGTACAGCCCAGCTCAGGAGCGGAGTGTTCCATGTCTGAATGAGCGCCTTGCTGATTTGGAAGCCTCTCAGTACTGGATGCAAGTCTTTATATATCAGCAAGCAGTGAGAGGCAGGCTGAATATTCCATTGCCTCTGACTCGTTTCGCTCCAGCCGCGCCTTCTCGTCATCCATCTCCTATCAAGATTCTCGACAGCGATAGCGAGGAGGAGTGAGGGGAGTTTACCGCGTAGCGAGTCTACCACATCTCCTGCTTTTCTAGTGATTTATTTATCCTTGGAATTGTATTGTATTTTATTTAGCAGGTTCGATCAAGGAACAATTATATTTCTGTGGGCGCCCTTCTGGGTGTCGAATGTTATTTCTATATATCATGCTTAATACTGGTATTCAGTCCACCTTAAGGACGGTAAAGAATTGGGGCTTATGGGAGACAACCTAAGTAGGACCACTTGGTCCTGTTTTGTGTGATGTGTTTCATTATATATATGTATTCCTATTTTCTTATTTTGCATGGGATCTCTAATCCGTAGGTGCTGAAACCTTTTGAAGCGCAGCAGACCAGCCACTATCAGACAACCTCGCTACACAACTGGTATGCTCAGTTTTGAGCATAGGTACTTCTTACCCCTAACTCTTTATATTATTTGGAATGTTTAGTTTTATGAGTTGTCGCATTCAAGTCTGGGGGAAGAGCATGCCTGTGGTCACTACACGAGCACACATTTTATAGCATGCCAGTTGTTATTTATTTATTTCAAAATCACTGTAGCACACACTGAATCACCCACTTGAGCGCGATCTTATCCATGCGCGCGGCTCGAGTCAAATGCATTGCTTGTGTGTTAACTTTAAAATAGTGGTGCTAGCTTAGGATTTTAGGATAGAGTAGTGCGAAACTCGTGCAGTGCTCCTAATCGAGTACTCATGGTCTGTGTAGAAAAAGTATAGATTTAATTTTTCTTTATGCTCGTAGATTTATACGTTTTTTATAGATGTAAATATTATTTGTACTACTCAAAAATGTTGAATCTGGTGAAATCAAATGACAGTGTAGGGATGTGTGTAGCCATCACTAGACTCATTTTGCTCGAGTTGGGAGGAAGGATCATCTCTCTCGGTGGCTAAGAACTTTCCCCAAGCTACTTTCGGAGCATTGGTGCATGGTTAGTCAAGCGTGAGCGTGACGTCGGTCATCAATTTGGCTAGTTTATGCCTTGTTTACCTTGTCCTAGCTGCTAACCATTGCAAGCCAAGTTTGTGCCTACCCCTCCTTTGATTCGGCTCCACCTTCATTCACCAAAGCTTAAAGCCAATCCTCCTATCGCAACCAAATCCATGAGGTCCAGTGAATTTAATATTTTGACGATGTGTGATGTGTGTAATTCTAGTGATGTGGTAGATGAATACAAGAAAGTTTACTTGCTAAAAAAATTTGGAGATTGCAAAAGAAAAGAAAAAGAAAAAGGAGAGAATTGAAAGAGAAAATCTAAAAAGAATTATAATGAGAAATGGAATCCCCATCTGGTTTATCATAATATTGGTCTGGTTAGGCCATGTACGCACCTGGATTTCAAGCTAAGTCTGTGGGTGTGTCACATGTGCAATTCTGAGGGGCTGTATTGGTTTAGCTTGTTGTTTGCTCGCTTGGGTTGTGTGTAGATTCCATGTTTATCTTTGACTACCAAACCTTAGCCTAAGCCCCATGATTATCCTAAAGTCCTACGGATTCACGCTTGGGACGATCTAGTACCATGGAGAGAGTGCGAACGGGCAAGCTTATTGTCCCTGACATTGATGGATTTCTTTGGAGGTGATCCTAAGCACCGGTCTTTGGCAATGCTCACCTGAGTGGCCTATCTACTTTCTTCCTACATATGACCGAACGATTCTCCAAAATTCCAATTTTGAGTAGATACAATATTTATTTATGCATGTCAAAAAGTATAAATTCTGTATTATAATTAAAAAGTTTATCTATTCTATTTTCTATGCCCATGATATATTTGATTTCTCTCAATATTGTATTTGGAAATTACTAAGCCAGCTAACTATTTTCTAGTCCACAAAGTGATGATTTTCTCAGGATGAGCACATGTTTAAGTCTGGTGGTGTGATAAGTCCAAGTTATATACATATTTTTGGACTCATCTGGGCTAGTTTTCTCGTTGATTCACTACACTTTAGAGCCATAATTGTTCCTATTTGTTATTATGTCCATTCCATGTTAAGTGCACTTTTGGCCTGTTTTCAGTGTGATTCCGTAGTTTTTATACCTTTTCCCTAATTGGTGTTTTTCTGTGTCTGGAAAATGTGGAATGCCCATTTCGGTGGCTCTTCTGTTTTTGCTGCAGGTACAAAGCTCGTGTGTGTGTTCCGGGATCGTTTGGGAATGTTTTTACCCAAGGGCCACTAATCGTGTATTTTTACACGCGCACGGTTAGTGGACTCCTTAGTGCATGACCACTGGTCGTGCGCAGTTTGTTCATCGAACCCTAAACGATACAGGAATACTATGCACGATCATTGGATCTATAGCGCACAACCACTAGTAGTGAGCCACTGATCGTGCACACTATTCTCCATTTTTTACAAGTTCTATCTCGGGCAATCGCACGATCATTGGACATAGTGCGCATGACCTCTGGTCGTGCACCACTGCTCGTGCGCATTTATTCCTTTTTCTGGAGTTCTTCCTTTGCTGATCGCACGATCATGGGATCCAGTGCGCACGACCTCTGGTCGTTATCCCCTGATCGTGCGGTCTGATTTTCTGCTGTAGTATTAATACCCATGCTCGTGAATTAGGGCAAAGACCTTTCATTTCTCTGCCTCGCTGCTGCACGCGAAGCGCTGTTTCTCACCCCCGTAGGTCCTCCACTCATCTCCACCCTCTGGGAAGCTTTCTCCGACGATCCTAAGACATCTTCGACCCTTTGGAGATTTTTCAGGCACCAGCAGTGTGCAACAGAGATCTTTCGGTACTACTCATTTGGGCAAAAAGGAGAAAATCATGAAGGAAAGGGAAGAAGATGGAGGAAGACAAGTGGATTGACAACCCATTTATCTCCGGACGCAACCAACAGTCGGAGCCGAGAAGTGGACTGACAACCCACTATTCCGGCTGAGAACCACGGCTATGCTTTCCCCCTATCGGTTTATTCTACCTCTTCTCATAGTGAAATGTATTCCTAAGCTTGTAATGAACCTAGACTTACTTTATTTATCTATGAATGAAGTTTGCTTGGGATAATTACATATTCTTTGTTAGCTGTGATGCACTCACCTCCATTCACATCCACTCCACTTGCACACTAGAACCACTCTAGCAAAGGCTAGTATTGGTAGTTGATGAGGTGATTGCGACCCTCACTCTCCGCACATCTGTTCATTCCATCCGCTTGCTCTCCGTCCATTCGTCTCACGAAGCACGGAATAGCGGTCGGCACTAGTTCCATCCACCAAGCGAAGTAATGCTTATGACCCGCATTAGTTCTCTTTTGGATTTGTTAGTATTAGGAATCAAAAACCAACCCCCTTTGTTGTTTCGTTTAACTCTTAGTAACGATCTTTCTGCGACGCTATCACAATACCCAACATGCATTCCATCGAGATTGACATTCGGGGAAGCTATTCCCAAAATTATTACCTGATAGTGACCGGTGCACTTGTCGACACATCAAAGAGCCTTGTCTAACACACTATTAGAAGGGAGCAGAGGGGCAGTGGATGTACCCAAACTCCGGGGAACCACTATAAAATATATATGTCATCTGGTTGATGTTCTTGAAAGCTTAATCTAACAAATCACTACGCATAGTAAATAAGGTATAGGTCTAGATAATTAAAAAGGGACCTAAAACTTATTCACCCCACTCTATGTATTAGCTGACCTTAAAAACAAAGTCTTTCAAGTGGTATCAGAGCGAGGTTACTCTTTAAGTACTCAACTGTCTGAGTAGATCTCCAAGGTTAGCAAGAAAATCTGTCCTTATGGGTTCAAGAGTGAACTATAAGGAGCTGGGTCCAAGCTTCCCATCCACAGGAAGGAAGGGTTTGACATCTAGAAGGAGCCGGTTAGGATGTTCATGGAGGCAGCTGACCCTAGGATCTTTATCACAGTCAAGGAAGGACCTTTCATCCCTATGAAAGTGTCAGTTCTAAATGCAAATGTCCAGACATGCAAGACCTACTTTGAGATGATAAAGGATGAAGTCATCCTTGCCACCATGGACAAGAGGGCACAAAATATAATTGTTAGTGCCATAAATGACTCCACCTTCCAAAATTTTGTACATTGCAAGACTGCAAAGGAGATGTAGGACACACTAATGGTCTATATCAAGGGAACAGAGGAAGTAAGACACGATAGAAAGTTCATGCTCAACCAAGAGTATGAGGCCTTCAGGCAGAGCAAGACTAATAGCATAACTGAATTCTTTGAAAGGTTCTTTAGGATTGTAAATGAGCTCAGGACATATGGAAGAGTATTAAACACTTATGAGCTGAATGACAAGTTTCTCAAGTCTCTAACTAGGGACTAGGACACTAAAATCCATGCCATTAGAGAGGTGGCAAAGCTTGCTGACACTCCACCAGCAACTCTATTTGGGAAGCTGCTGTACTATGAAATGCAGCTGACAGCTAGGAAAAAGGAGGAGAAAGTCAGCAAGTCTCAAGCTAAAGAGATGAATGTGGCTTTCAAGGCTGAAGCCTCAAGAATAAGCAGAAGGAAGACCCCTTCTCCACCAAGGAGGGCTGCTGGAACTGACTCAGAAAAATCAGAGACCAGCACATCAGACTGTCATATGTCTGATGAAGACTTTGCTACCTTCTCTAGGTAGTTCTAGAAATTTATGAAGAAGAAACACTGGAGAAACAAGCCCTCCTCCTCCTCTCATCCCAAAGAAGACTACTACAAGGGCAAGAAGAAATCCTCTAAGGAGTACAAGTATAGTTCTAAACCCAACAAACATATTTCAACTAAAGTGGTTTGTTATTGTTCCAGTAAACCAGAGTATGTAATAGCCGACTGCCCTATCAAAAGAAAGGAATCTGGTGAGAAGAAGTACCACAAGCATAAAGGCAAGAAGGAGATATCCTTCATTGCTAAGAAGAAAAAGAGCTGGAATGACTCTTACTCTTCAGAGTCAGAAAGAGAAGAGGATGATGAAGACTACATTGGGCTGTACTCTGCTGAAGTAGAAGTTGAAGAAGCAGACTTCATTGAGATACTGACTGCTATTACTGAAGAAGCTGATGTAAATCAGCCTGCTGCCAGGATTGAAGTCAGGGCCCCTCTATCACAGTCAGATGGTGATACAGAGGTGGATGAAGAAGAAAAAGACAACAGCTACTATGGCCTAATGGCTATGCCAGATGAAGTATCCAACAAGGATCATACTGGCCCATCAAAGGTATATTCCTAGTCCAGCCACTCCACTAAAACTAGCTATGAAACCCATCCTGATTCAGAGGCATCTAAATCTTGTGATGAAGATGTGTCTGAATTAGAGGAAGATGACAATTTAGTTATTGACAAGTGTGGTGTCTTACTGAATGCTTTTAAGAAAAACATGATGCTAGCCAAAAAGTAGGCTAAGGAAATATCCTCCCTTCAGCTTACTGCTTCCCATCATGCAAAATTGGTGGATATAAAACTAAAAGAAATAATTTAACTAGAAACGACTTTCTTCATTCAGATAGACACCATTGAGTACCAGGAAAATACAATAAGGGACCTGGAAGTGCTACTAGAGAGAGAGAAGAGAATATTGGCTAGCTATTCAAAGCCCAATTCAGTGCTTCCCTTGATAGAAACCTTTACTTCCCAGAAGGGTAAGAAGGGGATGGGTTTCAAATGAAGCACGAGTGTTGCCAATCCCAAAAGGAAGGGAAAAGCTCCAGTGCAGCCACTAGCCGCCAAGCCTCCTATTCCTTTTAGGAGAGTTCTACTACCTTCTAACAGGTATGATCAAGAGAGTATCCATGGTCACTATAAGAATGGTAGATCCACTGGTGTGAACAAAGATTTTCACTGCCAGGGTGGAAAATATAGCAAGGGTACAAGTGCCTTCATGGCAGACCATGAGGAAATCCAAATGTCCCATCATGGACCATTTGTGTTTGGTGTTTCAGCCCCTTCACTAGAAGGTAAAGCTGTAGACTATTCTCAGATTATTCCAACCCACTCTAAGACCAAGGACAAGTTTATTAGTAGACCAGACTTGGGCATCTCTGAGGCCATCAAGACTGTGCTCTTTGAAAAGAAGGCAACTGCTGGTAGGGATCAAGATATCCCAAGCACTTCTACTGCCAGACCCACCACTAGTCAGATTGGGGCTGGGAAACAAAAGAACAGGTCTGTTGCTGCACCTTCTAGACCAAGAGCTGCTGTTAACATAACCACTAGACCAGCTCTTAAATAAGGTACAATATTTATGAGTGCTAGTGTTGTGACAAAGTGGGCCACTATGCTATAGATTGTTGGCACAATATAAGTGTGCCGAGAGCAAGAGAGAGCTTACCTGTCAGAAGTGCTATAGGTAGGCATGGTTATTATTAGACTAACATGCTCCTAGGACACAATAAGAATTGGGGTCATAAGGTTAACTGATATATGCCTTGCAGGTTAGTCCAAGTGACCATTCCCCTAAATTGTACTTGGACAGTGGGTGTTCCAGGAACATGGCTGGAATAAGTAACATGCTGAAGGAGTACACTCCAGTAAAGAATGAACCCAAAGTCATGTTTGGTGGTTCATAAAGCGGAGTGACTAAAGAGTATGGTAAGATATCAAATGGTATAATCACAATCACACAAGTAGCTTATATGAAAGGATTGCAACACAACCTCATAAGCATAAGCCAACTATGTGATCTTGGCTATGGCATTTCTTTCCTCAAGGATGAGAGCCAAATTATAAGGTCAAGTGACCAAGAGGTCATCTTGACATACACTAGGAGAGGAAATATCTATTGTCTTAATTTTGTTTGTGAATGTAAGGACTCTCCCATATGCCTAGTTACAGATGAGAAAGCCTCATATTGTGTCCAATGGCACAAAAGGCTGGCTCATCTGAACTACAAGACCATAGGCTAGCTCTTTAGTGAAGAGTTAGTCAGAAATGGCCCCAAGTTGAAATACACTAAGGAGGTTATCTGCTCTGTATGCTAAAAGGGCAAACAGAACAAGACCTCATTCAATAGCATTGGGGTCAAAGACTCAGTGAGGTGCCTATACCTCCTGCATATGGACTTATTTGGTCCTATGCCAGTTCAAAGTCTAGGTATGAAAGTCTACACCGTTATGGTTGTTGATGACTTTTCTAGGTTTGCTTGGATGTTCTTCCTTAAGAGAAAGGATGAAACCCTTGAAGTCCTCAAGACTTTTGTTAAGCAAATACAGAATGACCTAGATAGTACTGTGGTCAAAATCAGAAGTGATCATGAGACTGAATTTCTATCTGCAAGCATGGCAAGGTCCTGTGAAGAGCAAGAGATTCACAAGGAAATATCCTCTCCTAGAACACCCCAACAAAATGGAATTGCTGAGAGGAAAAATAGAACCCTCTTAGAGGATGGTAGGACCTTGTTAAGTGACACATCTCTCCCAAAATATTTCTGTCTAAGGCAGTAAATGATGCATGTCATGTCCTTAATAGGGCTTCTATCACCAAAAGCCACAAGAAGACTACCTATGAGATCTTGAAAGACAAAAAACCAAACTTATCCCACTTCAGGATTTTTGGCAACAAGTGCTACGTACTAAATAATGGAAAGTCCTATGTGACTAAGTTTGCTGCCATGTCACATTAAGGGATCTTTGTTGGGTATAACAACAACTCTAGGACATATAGGATCTACAACTTAACAAGTAAAGTTATAGAAGAGTCAGTTCATGTTGTCTTTGATGAATCAAACATGATTAACATTGAGCTGCCTAGCTCCTCTTCTAGTTCTGCAGGCATAGAGGAGATGATGGACAAGCTTACCATCGCGGAAGATGCTCCATCAATCAAAGATAAGAGAAACGATGTGTGTTGTCTAGAGGGAGCTCAAGACTCACAAGTTGAGGATGAAGAATAGCCAACTGAAGACAATGAAGAACAACAAACTGAAGTTAGATTGCCTCCAGCTGTCAGGCATCTAAGGGATCATCCAGCACACCACTCATTGGCGAGGCAAGTTAAGGAGTACTGACCAGAAGTATGAGTATCAACACAGCACTCTACTCCAGTTTCCTATCTCAAGTAGAGCCCAAGAAGTTTGAAGAGTCAATCAAAGACCAATTCTGGATTGGAGCAATGCAGGAAGAACTGAAGCAGTTCAAGAGATGTAAAGTCTGGAAGCTGGTTCCCATACCTAAGGGACATATTGTCATATGAACTAAGTGGGTCTATAGGAACAAGTTATATGAGAATGACATTATTTTCAAGAACAAGGATAGACTGGTGGCTAAAGGACACAAGCAAGAAGAAGGGATGGATTTTGACAAGACATTTTTCCCAGTAGCTAGATTGGAAGCAATAAGACTCTTCGTTGCATTTGCTTCCTATCAAGGATTCAAAATCTAATAGATGGATGCGAAGTCAGCCTTCCTGAATGGGGACTTAAAGAGAAAGTATATATATAAAACAACCGCAGGTTTTGTTGACTCTAGCTCTACTGACTTTGTTTATAGGCTCATGAAAGCTCTTTATGGGTTGAAGTAAGCCCCTAGATCATGGTATGAGACCTTATCTAGTTTCCTCATTGAGAACAAATTCTCAAGGGGGAAAATAGACAAGACCCTATTCCTAAGGGAATCTAAGAGCAAGATCATCCTAATACAGATATATGTTGATGACATGATCTTTGGATCTACTGATGATAACTTTGCGGGAAGTTTGTTAAACTTATGTAAGGGAAGTTTGAGATGAGCAGTATGGGTGATCACAAGTTCTTCTTGGGTCTCCAAGTTAGACAGACCGATAATTGCTTGTCCATATCCCAGTCAAAGTTCACCATGGAGTTGATTAAGAAATATAGAATGGAGAATGCCTCCACCATGAAAACTCCCATGGGGACAAGTATGCCTTTAAACAACGATGAAGTAGGGAAACCAGTTTATGAAACTTTGTATAGAGGGATAATTGGCTCCCTTCTATACCTCACTGCTAGCAGGCCTGACATCATGTATGTTATATGTGTCTTTGATAGGTATCAGGCCTGCCCTAAAGAATCTCACTACTCCACTGTAAAGAGGGTCTTGAGATATCTTAATGGTACACCTGATCATGGCCTATGGTTCCCTAGAAATAGGGATTTTGAACTAGTAGGGTATTCAGATGCAGATTTTGCAGGATGCAAAGAGGACAAGAAAAGCACAACAGGGACCTGTCAGTTCTTAGGAGGAAGATTAGTGTCTTGGAGAAGCAAGAAGCAAGCAAATGTTTCTATATCAACTATAGAGTCAAAGTACATTTCAGCAAGTAGCTGCTGTGCTCAGTTGCTGTGGATTCAACATCAAATCCAAGATTATGACCTCAAGGTAAGTAGAACCCCTCTTTATTGTGATTCTACTAGTGTTATTTCTATTGTTAGGAATCCTGTCTCACACAGCAGGACTAAGCATATAGAAATTAGGTATCATTTTATTAGGAATCATGTGGAAAAGGAAGATACCAGTCTTGAGTTTGTCCCTACAGACAAGCAAGTGTCTGATATCTTTACTGAGCCACTAGATGAAGTAAAGTTCAATACCTTTAAGTTTGATTTGGGTATGTTGAACTAAGTATAGTTTCAATCACTCCCTATAGATTTAGTTTTGGTGTAGGATATGTTCTTTTTGCAGGAGATGAAGACCTTAAGTGGTAAGAAGACCAAAGTGACCATCAGTAAAATGATGACAAAAGTGGCTCCTATTGAGGAGGAGCAAGTCCAGCAGCTATAGGAGCAGAATCAGCCTCATATAAAGAGGTAGCAAGCAGCTGTACCAAGGGTATCAATTGCAATCAGACAGGGGTAGAAGCACATCAAAATAAACCAGCTCTTCCCTGACTATTCTTCAGAAGTCAACAAGGGGGAGAGAAAGAAGGAATTAAAGGAATTAAGTGGCATATCAAATGGCTTCAAAGATTGATCAAGTGTAGCATCATCAAGTGTGGCATCAGAGCTTGATTAAGTGTATCAAATTCAGGGGGAGAAGGAAATACTGCGCTGATCAAGTGGTATCCAATTCAGGGGGAGAAAGAGATGCTCCCATGCAACATTCAAGTGGTATCACACAACTTACAATAAAATAGGGGGAGCAGGTGATGCTCACCAAACAGGCAAGAAATGTGGTAACCTTCCAAGATCTGCTCTATTATAATAATACATTTTATTGTTGCATATGTTGTGTTTGTCATTAACCAAGAAATGTAAACAATTTAAATAAGGGTTTTTACTTCTTCAAATAGGGGGAGATTGTTTGGTCCATTGATCCACATGGCCCAGATTTATATGAAGTCAAACAAGTCAATGACACAGACTAGTTGTATTTGATGTGTGTTTGACTTTATACATGCAGGTGGACACCAAGCAATCTGGTGGACTAGCAGGAATTTGGCTAAGTCCACAGGCATTGAGCAAAGCAAGCTCAATCAACGCCAGGTGCAGGAATTCAGTTAAGTCCACAGGCATTAAGTGAAGTGAGCTCACTCAATTCCAGATGCAAGGGAAGATGCTATATAGGCTGGAAATCTCCTAAGTCTATAGGCATTAAGTAAAGTCTATTAACTCAACACCAGGTAGGTAATACCATTGAGTATAGCTAGGTAAGTCTAAGCCTAACAATTGGCAAGTTGAAATAGTGGCTAAGGCTAAAGGAGTTGAGTGTAGTCTACTCACTCAATGCCATATAGTAAAAAGCTATGCGATAGGCTGAGGCAGTCAAAGCCTAAGGAGAAACTGGCTGAGAAGTGGCTGTCCACAGGCATTGAGTAAAGTCCACTCACTCAACGCGATAGCATCAAAATCGTTGAGTATTACTCAGTCAGTCAAAGCCACAAAGATTTTGTGTAAATATTTGACTAAGTCCACATGCATGGAGTGAACTCACTCACTCAACGCCGTGTGATAAAAAGCGCTGACTGAACCTTAGTCAGTCTGTCTGTGATTTCATAGAAATTTGGCTAAGTCCAAATGCATTGAGTGTAGCTTACTCACTCAACGCCAGTTAGTAGAAAAACTCTATTAAGTAGTTTGGAGTTGAGTGAAGCTTACTCAATCAACGTCAAGTGACAAAATCTGTCTGAGTAATATGACATTGAGTGATGAAGGCTAACTTAATGCCTAGTAACAGAAAATTTGGCTTAGGCAAAAAGCGTTGAGTGATGAAGACAAACTCAACGCCAAGGCAAAAAGCGTTGAGTGGACTCAACGCTCTCAACACCTAGAGTCAGAAAAACTTTCCAAGTGTTTTGGAGTTGAGTGAAGGTTGCTCACTCAATGCCTAATGACATAAAGATTGTCCAAGTATTTTGGCATTGAGTGAAGGTTGCTCACTGAATGCCTAATTGTAGATAAAGTTATTCTAAGTATTTTGGTGTTGAGTGAAGGTTGCTCACTCAACGCCTAGTGACAGAAAATATGTCTAAGTGTTTTGTCATTGATTGATGCTTACTCACTCAATGACTATGCTAATGTTGCTTGATTTTTTCTAAGTCCACACATGGCTGACATCAGTATGAGTCAGCAAAAGTCAACAAAGTCAACGCAGTTCAAATTCTTTGTAGAAAAGATGGAGTAAGCCATTTGTAACACCCCCTATCCGTCGCATAACATATAGCAGTAGGTCCGGCCGGGGCCCGACGCCATATACTACAGACAGACCAGGTGGTTACTCATGGAAACCATCCAACCAATCATTACGTCCTACACAGAGCATTCTAGCGGATGCAGATTAATAAGTTGCAATAAAGAACCCAGCACAAAAGCATGAATGTCCACTAATACCAAAAGGGAATGTTGTACATACACAAGTACAGGCCTTAAGGCCTTACAAAATTGTTCCCTTCATATTACATGTTTTACAAACCACGGCACACAGGCCGGTCATACATGAATAAAAGTAGTAAACACTCCAATTAGGCCTTCGAGGGCCGGCTTCGTAAATTGGGCTTTAGCCCACTATTGACTGCTTGGTCCAGCAGCACCTGCAAGCAACAAACCACCACACGGTGGCAAAACAAGGAATCGGTCAGCAATGCTGACCAAATTATAACGATCCCACCCCCAACTCGGGGCGGCGATGCTCCTTCCCTGCATTTTATTAACATAAGCGAGCAATATATCAATATTCATTTCATCACAGACATTGGCTCGCACGGCCACATGCCCCGTGCTCTCAGGGCACATTCTCGGTGAACCGGTCAATGTCACGTCAATTAAAGCCATAGACATTCCGGACTCACCACCGCCCCTTTGACGGCCAAACCTATGAGCATTTTGTCTTACCGGCATGGGTCACGACAGTTTAAGCCATAGACCGCCGAAGACCCTCATCTATGCCAACGACAAGTGCCACGTTACCTTAGGTCTCTTTAACCGAATGACATAGAAATGGGTACGGTTCCATCTAACCCGTGCTCACGTCGCAACGACAGTTTAAGCCATATGCGCGGGTCAAACTTCTCCCGAGTCTCATTTTCGTCACACATTTCACATAACTCGGTTATGTTCAAGTTGTCTCTCAGGCCTCCAAGTTGGCAAGATCACGCATCCGCCTAGTTTTTCGGGTGCACCTTTGGGTTAATCCCCAAGGCTCCCTGTTGCAATCTACCACGTAGAAAACCCGAAAAAAATCAATCGCACGGAGTCTTCTCCGACATTTACGCAATGCAACATCACCGATCCAGACCAACATGTCTGGATAGGCTTCACACATCATGCCTATGTCCGTTCTCGCTTACAGACTCTACACAACGGGGACTTTACATATCTACCCAAAGGAACGCCTCCAACTCACTGCAAACTCGCGAGAGCGGGCTTCCTATGCAAAGAAGGAGAGCTTCACATGCTCAAGAAGAGAATCGTTACCCTAGCATTCTTCTTTGGCGCCATGGAAAAGTAAGCGGATGAAAAGCACCGCACTAGCTTTGCCTCCGTGGATCCGGAGTCGGCTCGAGATTCGGAGCTTCGAAGCTCCTCCAATGACCGGATCTAGCTCCTTCTTCCTTCCTTGGCTCTCCTCTCTCTCTAATCTTTAGAAAGATAACCACTCAAGTAAAAGTGAGGGTTTCAAGGGTCCAATCCCGGGTATATCCCATCAGGAACAACCCCCAGCCGTTGGATCACCAATTAAAGAAACGATCGGCTTTGATTCGGTACTGAAATGTCCAATCTAGACCGAACACGGCCTGGCACATGCCCGTGTCCAGGGCCGTGTGCCTCATTCGCCGTCAAAATCGACGCGCCTGGAACAACACACGGGCATCGAACACTCCCGTGTTCGACCTGACACGCCCGTGTTCCAACTGACACGGCCGTGTACCCCCATCGATTTATCCCAGAAACAACCCGAGAACTACACGGGTTCTAGGACACGCCCGTGTCCTAACCCGTGTCCACTCAAACACGCCTGGGCTCCAGGCCGTGTACACGGTCTCGACACTCGACACTTCATCGAGTGAAGTTCGTCGACCTCACGACACGGCCTTTGACACGCCCGTGTCCTAGGCCGTGTGCCTTGTCTCGACACAAGCCTGACACGCCCTGTGACACGCCCGTATCCCAGGCCGTGTGCCTCCTGCCAGAACCCAAAACTAGCCCAAAACATCACCCGTCGCTCTTTTGAGTTTCGGGGCGTTACAACTCTCCCCCTCTTAAAAGAATTTCGTCCACGAAATTATATAAAGGAAAGACATGTTCAAAACCAAAATTTGTACCTGATCGGAACAACTCCGGATATTCGTCAAGCATAGTCTGCTCTGGTTCCCAAGAGAGCTCCTCACGACCGCAATTGTCCCATCGGACCTTGACCATCCTGATCTCTTTGTTGCGTAGCCGCTTGACCTCCGAGTCCTCAATCCGCACGGGCTTGACTTTTATCGTCAGCCCACTATCCACCGGCACTTGATCAACCGCGATCACTTGCGTAGGCTCTTGCACCGCCTTCCGAAGCACCAAAATATGGAATACATCATGTAATCCACCAAGCTCCATTGAAAGCTTCAACCGATAGGCCGCTTCACCAACTCGTTCCAGAACCTCAAACGGCCCAAGGTACCTCGGGCTTAGCTTTTTCAATCGCCGCACCCGCAAGACACCCTTGAACGGCTTGATCTTTAAGTACACATAGTCGCCCACAGCGAACTCCACGTTCCTGTGCTTGGCATTATAATACTTTGCTTGCCGGTCCTGAGCGATAAGCAACCTCTCCTGAATGGTTCTCACCAAAGAAGTAGCATCCTCCACTTCTAATCGCTTATACAACTTTGACTCACCCGTTTCTAGCCAAGACAACGGCGTGCCACATTTTCTACCATATAGGGCCTCGAAGGGCGCCATTTGAATACTCGCTTCGTAGCTATTGTTGTACGTGAACTCCACCAAATAAAGATGGTCTTCCCATTGCTTTCCAAAATCCAAGACACACATGCGGAGCATGTCTTCTATGGTTCTATTGACCCTCTCGGTCCGCCCATCCGTTTGCGGATGGAAGGCTGTGCTGAATTTTAGCTTTGTTCCCAACATTTGCTGCACAAGCCTCCAATCATTGGACGTGAACCGCCCATCTCGGTCACTCACGATGCTGCGGGGCACACCGTGAAGCCGTACAATATTATCCACATACAGTTTTGCCAACTTCTCCACCGGATCATCCTTCCTATGCGGAATAAAATGCGACACGTTCGTTAACCGATCTACGACCACCCAAATGGCGTCGTTCCCCTTTTGCGACCTTGGCAAACCGTGCACAAAGTCCATAGAGATGTCTTCGAATTTCCACTCTGGAATAGGCAAGGACGTAAGAAATCCTCCCGGCTTTTGGCATTCCGCCTTTACCAAGGCGCAAGTTTGGCACTTCGCCACGTAGAGCGCCACATCTTTCTTCAAACCCGGCCACAAAAACAGTTTCTTCACATCGCGGTACATCTTCGTGCTCCCCGGGTGAATTGAGTACTTGGTATGGTGCGCCTCATACAACAATTCCACCCGTAAATTACCCACACTTGGGATGCACAGACGACCGTCTTTCCAAAGCAATCCATCCTCCACAACGAATTGGGAATTTGACCCATCCAGAGCCTCTGCCATGAACTGCTTCATATGGACATCCATATCCAAAGTCTGCCGAATCCGATCAGCCAGGTCATATTGGACTTCAGTCCAATTCAGAACTGCTTCAGCACTTGATTGCCTATCCACACAAACAATCTCCAACTCCTCCAACTCCCGCACCAACCACTCATCATGCACCGATAGCCAATTGGCTTGAGCTGGGGCCCAGCGACTCAACGCATCTGCAACTACATTCCCTTTACCAGGCACGTAGTGGATCTTGAATGTATAGTACCCCAGGAACTCCATCCATCTACGCTGCCGCATATTCAGATCCTTCTGATCAATCAGATACTTCAGTCTCTTGTGATCGGTGTAGATATCAATCTTCACACCGTACAAATAGTGTCTCCACCGCTTCAAGGCAAAAATCACGGCCGCTAACTCCAAGTCATGGACCGAATAATTCCTTTTGTGCACTTTCAGCTGTCTCGAGCCATAAGCTATCACACTTCCGTGTTGCAGTAACAAGCAACCCAAACACTGCCCGAAGCATGACTGTAAATCTCATAGCCTTCGGTCCCACATGGCGAACTCAATACAGGCGTCGTGGCCAACCGACACTTCAACACCTCAAAAGCTCGCGCGCACTCCGGCATCCAAACGAACTTCTGCTCCTTCCTCGTCAAAGTAGTGAGAGGTAACGCTATCCGCGAGAAGTTCTCTACGAAGCGCCTATAATAGCCAGCAAGCCCCAGAAAGCTCCGGACTTCCGCTACCGTAGCTAGCTCAGGCCACTCCCGTATCGCAACAATCTTCGCTGGATCTACTACAATACCCTCTCCACTCACTATATGACCGAGGAACGCCACTGAGGATAACCAAAACTCGCACTTCGAGAAATTGGCATACAGTTGATTCCTCCTTAGCGTCTCCAAAACTAAATGAAGATGCTTGAAGTGATCTTCCTCAGTTTGTGAGTACACCAAAATATCGTCGATGAAGACGATCACAAAATGGTCCAAGTACTCCCTGAAAGTCATGTTCATCAAATCCATGAACACTGACGACACATTAGTCAGCCCAAACGGCATGACCGTAAACTCATAATGCCCGTATCTCGTACTAAACGCTGTCTTCGGGATATCACTCTCCCATATTCGCAGCTGATAGTACCCAGACTTGAGATCCAACTTCAAGTACACCGTCGACCCGACCAACTGATCAAAAAGATCATCGATCCGGGGGATCGGGTACTTGTTCTTCTCCGTCAACTTATTGAGCTCCCGATAATCAATACATAGCCTCAAGCTTTCATCCTTCTTATTAACAAAGAGGACCGGTGCACTCCAAGGCGAAGAACTTGGGCGCACATACCCTTGCTCCAACAACTCTTGCAGTTGAACTTTCAGCTCCGCCATTTCCTTAGGCGCTAGCCGATAAGGAGATCGTGACACAGGCTTTGCACCTGGCACTAGCTCAATCGTAAAATCTATCTCCCGCTGAGGCGGGGCTCCAGGAAGATCTGTGGGGAACACATCAGGGTATTCCGATACCACTGAAATACTATCCAACGCGTGCTTCGGCTTTGCAACCTCCACTAGTGTAAAGAACAGTTCTGCATCGGCACGAACCGCCTTCACCACCTGAAGAGCAGACATCAACGTCTTGCTCGACCCCTTTAAGCCCGTAAAAGTCGTCCCACGACTCGCTCCCAGCTTGACTTCCTTGCTGTTGGGTACATTGGTCAAATAGACCTGATTTGAAGAAGCCTCACCCAACTCAATGATATACATCATAATGTATTTGATGTATGTTGAGTTTACTTGTGCAGGTTATGTAATCACTAGACTGAAGCAAAAAGTTTCTAAGTCCATGTGTCGACACCTAGAGGGAAAGTGTCGACACTTATGAAGACTTGTGTCGACACCCAGACAAGCAGTGTCGACACTTGGAGTCATTGTGTCGACACCTGGGATGCAGAGTCGACACCAGACAGAAAGTGTCGACACTTGGAGCTGTGTCGACACTCAGTGAAGAAAAGTGCAGACAGAAAGTGTCGACACAAGGAGCTGTGTCGACACCCAGTGAAGCTGTGTCTACACCAGAAAGTGTCGACACTTGGAGCTGTGTCGACACTCAGCAAAAGTCTGCAGAGACAAAGTTAAAGTGTCGACACTCAGAACAATGTGTCGACACTCAACAGAAGAGTCAACACTTGAAGTATGTGTCGACACCCAGCACAATGTGTCTACACTCAGCTAAAGACTCTACACTTGAAGAAAGTGTCGATACAAGTAGCTGTGTCGACACTTAGCAAAGATCAGAAAGATCAACAAAATCATTCTAAGTACAAGTGTCGACACTAAGGGGATGTGTCGACACTCAGCTGAAGTCTCAACAAGAAGAAGGTGTGTCGACACAAGGAGCTGTGTCGACACTCAGCAAGTATCGACATTGAAGACTATGTGTCGACACCAAGAAGCAGTGTCGACACTTAACAGTTACAACACATGAAGATGTGTCGACACTTAGAAGAATTCAGCAAAAGCTAGAAGATCAAGTACTTGTGTCGACACTCAATTCCAGTGTCGACACCTGAAGAAGAATCTGTGTCGAGACATACAAGGAGTTGTGTCGACACCTTGTAGACTTGTGTCGACACTTACACAGCATGTGTCGACACTTGGACTATAAGTGTCGACACTTAAACACAGAAAGTCTCGACACTTTCAGACAGTTAGAGATTTTCAAGAAATGACTGGATGACTTGACAGCTGCCGTTCCAGCCGGTCTACAGCACCTGTCAGAGATATCAGAAGTCAGTTATGGACCGGACCAGCCGGTTACCATGAAGAAGGCCTATAAATAGGCACCTACAGTTTACAGAAACAGCAGTTCAAGAGTGGTTCAGATTGATCACATTGTTGAAGAACAAGTTATCATAGTGATACCAAGAGTATCAACACAAGAAGATCTTGCAGTCCAAGTGCAGATCTAAGAAGTTGGAGAGAGAGGGCTCCATCCAAGAAATCAGCCTTTGGAACTAGGCTGAGAAGAAGGATTCAGATTCATTCTGGATCTTAAGTGGCAGAGGTCAAGGAACAACTGCAGGATGATTCAGTCTTATTCAGTTCTACTCAAGAAGCTTTGAAGAAAGCTAAGTCAGAGTGAATCCAGCTGAGTTCTTCCAAGAACTCATAAAGAAACTCTCAACTCCCCTCTTTCATTTCTGAGTTGTTGAGTTAATATCTATAATACATTTTTAACTTGTAGGATCCTTTGGATCTGAGAGAATTGTAAGCCTATAATTATAAAGGCTGAGGGTAGGGCTTGAGAGCCTGAGTGTAGGAGATTGAGATCTCTGAGTGTAGGCCTTGGTTGGCTGAGTGTAGGCCTTGGTTGGCTGAGTGTAGGCCTTGATTGGCTGAGTGTAGGCTTTGGGATAAAGCTGCGTTGTAAGGCTTTGGGCCTGAGGTATAGGAACCATTTTGGGTTCTGAGACAGTGGAGGAGTTTGGCCGAATCTAGTACACTGCTAGATAGGCGAAGGGGGAAAGTGGATGTACCCATATCTTGGGGAACCACTATAAACCACTGTGTATGCTGTGCTGTGCTGTGATTGTTGCTGTGTATGTTGTGTGTTTGCTGAGATAGAATAGTTAGAAATCTGTGTTATAAACTGTTGGCTGCCATTAAAGTTCAAAAAGGATTAGGTCACCTATTCACCCCCCCCCCTCTAGGTGTTTAGGTACCATATATTTCAAGTGGTATCAGAGCCAGGTTGCTCAAAAAGGACTAACAGTCTGAGGAGATCCTGTTTGGCAGATTCAGTGTAAGGCAAAACACAGATTCAAGAAATTCAAGAAAATCAAGAAACATGGGTTCCTCTGAGAATCACAAGGAATTGGGTTCCATGAAATTACCCATATGCAGGAAAGAGATCTTTGGGATCTGGAAGGAAAGGGTAAGGCTGTTTATGGAGGCCTCAGACCCTAGAATCTACATCACAGTAAAGGAAGGGCCTTATGTGCCCATGAAGATTTCAGTTTTAGATGCAAATCAGAGAACTCCAAAGGATTTCTCTGAGATGACTAAGGATGAGATTGTCCTAGCCATAATGGACAAGAGGGCACAAAACATAATAGTGAGTGCCATAGATGATGCAACATTTCAGAATCTTATACACTGTAAGACAGCCAAGGAGATGTGGGACACTCTTATAGTGTATATGGAAGGATCTGAAGAAGTTAGACAAGATAGAAAATCCTTGCTAAATCAGGAGTATGAGAGTTTTAGACAAGGTAAAGGTGATAGCATAACTGAGTGCTACAAGAAGTTCTACAGAATAGTTAATGAACTCATGTCTTATGGAAGAGAGTTCAGTAACTATGAACTAAATGACAAGTTCCTAAGGTCCCTAACCAAAGATTGGGACACAAAGATCTGTGCCATTAGAGAAATGACTAAGTTGGGGGAAATTCCTCCTCCTACACTGTTTGACAAGTTATTGTCTTATGAAATGCAATTGACAGTGAGGAAAGAGGAGGAGAAGTCAACAAGAATTGAACACAAGGAAAGATCAGTTGCTTTCAAGACAGAAGTTCCCAGAAAGTGCAGGAATAAGTCATCAACTCCACCTCCAGAGGTAGTTGAATCTGAATCAGATGAGTCAGTCAGCACAAAGACTGAGAGCAGTGAAAGTGATGAAGACTTTGCTGCCTTCACTAGACACTTTCAGAAATTCTTGAAGAAGAAACAGTGGAGGTCAAGACCTTCTACTTCAAAGGGAAAGGAAGTCTTTTATCAGGAGAAAAAGCCTTCAAAGAAAGACAGGAAGAGGACAAAGTCAAGCAAGGCAACTGGATCTAAGATAGTGTGCTATTGCTGCAATAGACAGGGCCATGTTATTGCATATTGTCCAGAGAAGAGAAAGGAATCTGGTGACAGGAAAAAGGCTCACTTCAAAGGACAGAAAGAGAAGTCTTTTGTTGCCAAGAAGGAGAAGACTCTATCTGATATCTCTTCTTCAGAAACTGAGTCTGAGGCTGAAGCCTACATAGGACTGTTTGCTGAAGAAGAAGAGGAAGAATTCATGCAGTTAATGTAGTCTATTTATGAACAAGAAGACAGTCAATGCCAAGGGCTAATGGCTTTGACAGAGAGTGCCAAAATCCTGGAGCAGCCAGGACCCAGTCAGGTACAAAGTTCAATTTTAAATTCAGTTTCTTGTTCTAGTTCAGATTCAAGTTCTTCTTCATCAAGTGATGAGAATGTATCTGAGTCTGAGGATGATATTCATCAGCTTATAGATGAATATAAGGTGCTGTTGCAGGCTTACAAGAAATGCAAGTCCTTAGCCAAAAGTCAGGCAAAGGAAATTGCTGATCTTAAAGCTGCTGCAACAGATTTTGAGAAGCAATTTGATCAAAAGCTGAATGAGATAGCTAGACTGAAACACATAACAGTGATTCAGATGGGTACTATATCATTTAAAAATGATCAAATCAAGAGTTTGGAGATCAATCTTCAGAAAGAGAGAGATCTTGTTGCTAGGTTTTCTAAACCTAAGTCAGTGCTACCTTTAATTGATGAATTTGTTCATCATAAAGGCAAGGCTGGACTGGACTTTATTAGACCTGCAGGGACTGAGCAGTCCAAGTCTAAGTCCAAAGGCAAAGCCCCAACATTCAACAAGGCTGCTGTAGATAAGACAGCCAAGGCTGTACCTAAGCAAAGGTACAATAAGTTTGAATGTTGGTGCTGTGGCAAAGTTGGCCATTTTGCAGTGGACTGTTGGCACAATGCTAGTGCTAAAGTGAGTACCAAACTACCTATTGGAAAGCCAGTAGGTAGCTTTGTCAGATTGCAGACTAACAAGTACCAAGGACCCAAGAATTCTTTGGGTTCTAAGGTTCATTAATCTGTTTTGCAGATGAGTCCAAGTGGCCATACCCCAACATGGTACTTGGACAGTGGATGTTCCAGACATATGACTGGAACAAGAGGATTACTAAAGGACTATATTCCAGTAAAAGATGGTCCAAAAGTAACCTTTGGTGGTTCTGAAAAAGGAATCATCAAGGATTTGGTAACATTTCTACAAACTTAGTTACCATTACTCAAGTGGCTTATGTTAAAGGATTGAAACACAACCTAATAAGTATAAGTCAATTAAGTGATGTAGGGTATGACATCTCATTTGTTAAAAATGGTTGTCATATCAAGAGGTCAAGTGATCAAGAGATCATTTTGACAGGTTATAGGAAGTGGAATGTCTACTGCCTAGACATTATGGTTGAGAACAATGGTTCTCCAGTTTGTCTTGTAGCTGATGAGACAGTCTCTCATTGTGTCAAATGGCACAAGAGGCTTGCCCATCTTAACTACAAGACTATTAGCAAACTCTTTAGCAAAGAGTTAGTGAGGAATGGTCCTCAAGTTAAGTGTGTTAAAGATGGTATTTGCTCAGCTTGTCAAAAGGGCAAGCAGACTAAATCCACCTTTAGAAGCATATAAAACAAAGATGCTGTGAGGTATTTGTACCTCTTGCATATGGATCTCTTTGGTCCAATGCCAGTTCACAGCTTAGGTAGGAAGGTCTATACCTTTGTAGTTGTAGATGACTACTCAAGGTTTTCCTGGGTGTTCTTCTTAAGACAGAAATCTGAAACACCTAGTGTCTTCCATAGCTTTGTCAAGCAAATTCAGAATGAACTAAATAGTACAGTGGTCAAAATTAGAAGTGACCATGGTAATGAATTTCAGTCTGATAGCATGACAAAACTGTGTGAAGACTTTGGGATATTTCAAGAATTCTCTTCACCTAGAACACCTCAGCAAAATGGCATTGCTGAGAGGAAGAATAGAACCTTGATAGAGGCTGCTAGGACCCTATTAAGTGATACATCACTACCAGAGTATTTCTGGGCTGAAGCAGTTAACACTGCATGCCATATTATAAATAGGGCCACCATCACTAAAGGGCTAAACAAGACCCCCTATGAAGTTGTGAAAGGCAGGAAACCAAACCTATCCTATTTTAGGATCTTTGGTTGTAAATGCTTCATACTTAACAATGGGAAGTTTTACTTAACTAAGTTTGCTGCCAAGTCCCAAGAGGGAATTTTTGTTGGGTACAATAATAATAGTAAGGCTTATAGAGTTTACAACTTGACTACATAAGTTGTAGAAGAATCAGTGCATGTAGTTTTTGATGAGACTAAACTTATTAATAATGAGTTGTCTAGTAGTGTATGCAGCCCCACAGGTTTGACAAAGAAAATGGACAAGCTTACTATAGAAGAAGTGCCTGCTGCAAGACAGCAAGTAGAAGAAAGTAGCTGTTGCCCAGGGGGAGAACTACATGTGCCAATTGTTGAAGAAATACAAGGAATACAACATGATGCAGATGCTGAAGTGGTTCAACCAGAAGTTAGGATGCCTCCAGCCCACAGAAATCTTAGAGATCATCCGGTAGAGCTGATTATTGGAGATCCAAGACAAGGAGTTCAAACCAGGAGTAGAAACATGAATGCAGCAATCTATTCCAGCTTTCTGTCACAAGTTGAACCTAAGAAGTTTGAAGATGCAATACAAGATCCACAATGGACTGAAGCAATGCAAGAAGAGCTTAATCAGTTCAAGAGGTGCAAGGTATGAGAACTTGTTCCTAAACCTAAAGACCACAATGTAATAGGAACTAAGTGGATCTACAGGAATAAGATGGATGAACAAGGGGTCATCATTAAGAATAAGGCTAGACTGGTTGCTAAAGGATATAGGCAAGAAGAAGGTATTGATTTTGATCAAACCTTTGCTCCAGTAGCCAGACTGGAAGCCATAAGAATGTTCTTGGCCTATGCAACCTATCAAGGATTCAAGGTATACCAAATGGATGTCAAGTCAGCATTCCTAAATGGTAATCTTAAAGAAGAAGTGTATGTGGAATAGCCTTCAGGTTTTGTTGATCCAACTCTACCTCATCATGTCTATAGACTTAGGAAAGCTTTATATGGGTTAAAGCAAGCCCCTAGGGCTTGGTATGAAACCCTATCTAGTTTCCTCATTGAGAACAAGTTCTCAAGGGGGAAAATAGATAAGACTCTATTGCTTAGGGAATCTAGAGGCAAAATTATACTAGTCCAAATATATGTAGATGACATTATATTTGGGTCTACTGAAAGCAGCCGTTGCAAAAAGTTTGCAAAACTTATGCAAGGTCAGTTTGAGATGAGTAGTATGGGAGAGCTGAAGTTTTTCTTGGGTCTCCAAGTTAAACAGACTGAGAGTAGTTTGTCCATTTGTCAGTCAAAGTTCACCCTAGAACTCATAAGGAAGTATGGTATGGATTCATCCAGCACCATGAAGACTCCTATGGGGTCAAGTATGTCTCTTAGCAAGGATGATGCAGGGAAACCTGTAGATGAAACCTTGTATAGAGGGATAGTTGGCTCCCTATTATACTTAACTGCTAGTAGACCTGACATTATGTATGCTACATATGTTTGTCCCAGGTATCAAGTCTGCCCTAAAGAGTCTCATTTGACAGCAGTCAAAAGAATATTGAGATATCTAAAGGGCACTCCCTATCTAGGCCTCTGGTACCCTAGGAATGGAGATTTTGATCTAACAGGTTATTCAGATGCAGACTTTGCAGGATGCAAAGAAGATAGAAAGAGCACTACTGGAACCTGTCAATTCCTAGGTGGGAGACTAATTTCATGGAGTAGCAAAAAGCAAACCAGTGTGGCTATCTCCACAGCAGAGTCAGAGTATGTAGCTGCAGGAAGTTGATGTGCTCAACTTCTGTGGATACAACATCAGCTAGAGGACTATGGATTTCAGGTAAGTAGAACTCCACTTTTCTGTGATTCTACAAGTGCTATTTCAATAGCTAATAACCCTGTATCACATAGTAGAACTAAACATATTGAAATTAAATATCATTTTCTTAGGGAGCATGTAGAAAGAGAAGATATTTTACTTGAATATGTTAAAACTGATAATCAAATAGCTGATATGTTTACTAAGCCCCTAGAAGAAGCTAAGTTCAATAGATTCAAAATTGAACTAGGAATGTTAAACTTAGAGTAAGTTTACAGAATTAAAATTTGCTAAGTAAAAAGGTGTCAACACATAGACAAGTCTATGTCGACACAGAATAGTGGTGTCGACACTTCAGGAAAAAGGTGTCGACACATCCAGGATGTTGGTGTCGAAACTTCAGAATGTTAGTGTCGACACATGACAAGTAGGTGTCGACACATCCAAAGTGGTGTCGACACTTATGTTTTACTCAGAATTTTCTAAGTAAAGTCTCGACAATGTGTCGAGTTATGTTGTGTCGACACATAACCAAGTGTCAACACATAAAATCTGTTGACTAAACTTGTGTCGACACATGTGTGTCGAGACATTATAAGTCAGTGTCGACACTTATTGCCAGTGTCGACACATTTTAAGTTAGCTGTCCCGCCTGTTCATCTTCAAAATCAGAAAGGTATAAATAGGGCTCTGTCTTTGTTTGTCGACACGCTTTAAAAGTTTCGAGACCAAAACTACTGTGTCGACACCTCTCTTTTCTAACGACAAATTCTACAAACCCTAATGGCTCCTAAGCTTCAGGAGAACGTTAACGAAGGATATGAGCTTGTGCGCGGCGCGTTCGACGATGCTGATATAGAAATCAAGGCAGTAGTAACCGTAGTCGCCGATTCAGGTTTAGAGTACTTAGTTTCAGAACCAACTAAGATATGGAAGAAGGAAGTGCTTGAATTCCTTAATGGAGCTGCAGTAGATGAATCTGGATACAAAATCAAATCCAGAGTTCATGGAGAAAAGGTTAAGGTAACCACAAAAAGTCTGAGGAAGATTCTTCAATTGCCAAGAACTCAAGATGAAGAAGAGGTGACTGCTTCAAAGACCAGGGAAGCTCTTACCTGGTGTGGACTTGATCCAAAGATGAAAATAGGTTCAGTTTTCAACAGAAAAGGCATGAATAATCAAGGAAAGTTCATGTCTGAGATTGTGGGAAAGGTCTTACTCAGCAAACCTGGAGGGCATGACAGAGTGTCTGCCTATATGTTTGGAATCATGACAACGATCATATTCACTCTGAAAACAAACGGGTCAATAGTGGTTTATGAGAAGATTAAGGAGAGCTTGAAAAAGCCCAATCTGGGCAGAATCATCAGTCTATACCTAGCTGGTGTGATACCAGAGGTCATGAGTACTGCTGCAGGCAGCAAGATAAATCATATGAGGAAGATGGATCTAAGGATCTTTTCAAGATGGGACAGGGTGTTGTCCAAGGAAATGCCAACCCCAGAGAAGACAGTCACTAAGAAAGATACTCCTCCCAAGAAGAAAAGGAAGATCGCTCCCGTGGAATAAGTCTCCACAAGTAGTTCTGGAAGTGAAGAACAGGTTGTTTTCACTCCTGATGATCAAGAGGAAGAGCCAGTAGTGAAGACTCCTGCTGCTCAAGAGATTGCTGAGATCCAGGGGGAGCTGCCTCAAGCTAGCCCCATCCACAAGGATCAAAGCCAGGGGGAGCCTCCAGTTGTAGAAGAACCATCTACACTGGACAGTGAGCAAGCCACCACCATCATACAAGAGGTACTCACTGACCTAAATACTTTAGAATATCTTATAGAAGATGCTGATTTGTCTGATGTTCCTCAGCAAACTCAGCTGCATAGTCAAGAACCAGATGTTGTTCTAGAAGACACATCTGCTGTTCTAGTTATTCCTGATCCTGTGGTTAAAGAACCAAGAACTTCTCCAGCTTCTTCACCCCCTGAATACACCATGGAAGATTTATTTCTAAATCTAGATCAAGCAGATTTTGACAAGGAAATTGATGCTACTGAAGGAGAGAATGCTGCTGCTGAGGGGGAACAAATGCAAGTTCTAGAAGAGCCTATAAGGCAAGAAACTGAGAAGGCACAAGATGTGCAAGCTGACAAGCCTCAAAGCCCTAAGGAGAGGGTTGACATAGCCAGCACTTCTGCGTCTGAAGATGAGGAGAGTGCTAGGGCAAAGAAGAAGAAACTGTATGTCTTCAAAAGAAGAAGTCAAAGTAATAAGAAGGCTCTGCAATCAATTTCACCACAGCCTATAGTTCAGCAAGCTCCAACTGCTGATTATAGTGCTTTAATGGTTGCACTACAGATAAAGTTGGATGAGCAAAGGCAGGCCATAGAGAAGTATGTAGATGAAGGGCAGAAATCACTTCAATTTGATCTGGCCCAGGAAATAAAGTCTATAAGGTTTGAAATGAACCTTAACAAAAAGGAAATGACTGATTGCTTCCACAAAGGTGGAAATGCAGTGGTGTATTTGGCAACACACCAAGAGAAGATCAAGGCACAGGTGGATGATATAGCATTGAAACAAGGATATGTTCTTGAGAATCAATTAAGAATGAATGACAATTTGACTGCCTCTCATAATGCTATAGTCACTGAGTTGAAAAATAAGGCTGCTGAACCTTCTACATCTACTGCTGCTGCTAAAGCTGATTTTGATAAAGTATTTCAAGAGGAAATTTCTGCTGTAAAGACTGCAATCCAAGCCTCCCAAAAGGTCATATCTGAACAACTTCAAAAGCTCAAACCTTACTTTAAAGATGGCATCAGATACTTGGATAGTCAAATCCGATTTCAAAAGGATGATGTCAGAGATCATATGGCTAGAGAAGTCATAAAGGGGGAGAGAGTGTTAGTCAAGGCAAGTTCTGATCATGCAAAATGGATATCAAATTCAATCAGGGCTACACTTGGATACCCTCCTCTGTGTGATGACCAAGATGTTGCTGAATCAGGCATTAACCCTGCCTATCTTGGAGGTGAGCAACAAGAAGTAGCTCAGGTCATTTATCCACCTACAGACTTTGAAATGATTCATGCTGAGGTACAGACCATGTACAGCCCATCTGGGGGCAAGGACAATGTCCACATTGAAAAGGTTGTTCAACCTATATCTGAAGCCATGCAAGAGGCTCTACAGAAAGAGGAAGAGACAAGGTTGTCCAAAAAGAGGTTTAGGGAACAAGCAGAACAAAGGCCAGACTTTGAACAGTGGAGCCCTACCTCTAGGAATATCATTTTAACTGCCTGGAAAGCTGCCAAGGACAATACTCATGACAGGAACAAATGGTTTTCTGAAGCAGAATGGAGAAAATATGAGATCAAGCAGGAAGCAATAGTTCAGTATAGAAGGAAGGCTAAGATGGGAAAGCTACCTCCTACTGCAGTGGAGCCTAACAAGTACTTCCCTAAGCCATATCATTATTTTGAGAGGCAGAAGATCAAGGCAGAAGAACTTAAAAAGAAAGATCTAAAAGGCAAGAAGCCTGCTGATGCTGAAACTGTTGATGCCCCTGTCAAAGCTCAAGTTCAAGCTGGCAAGGGAATAGTTATCAAGGAACCTGATCAGAAATAGATTAAGATTTTACTTGAAGATTATTTTGTAATCTTTTAAATGTAAAACATTTTTGTGAACTACTGAGAATGTATAAGTCACATGTTAGAACAATATTTGATTCATATATTTCATGTTTGTTCTGTGAATGTGTCTATTTCTTATTTGTTCTGTGTTGTTGAATGTGTATACATGTGTGAATTAATACATGTTTATGTTACCCTGCTGAATATAACCTGCTTTACATCATTTTGTAATTTTTAATTATTAATGGTGTATATCATTGACTAAGGGTTATGACTTTTCCAAATAGGGGGAGATTGTTGGGTACATTGGTCAAATGTACCTGATTTGAAGAAGCCTCACCCAACTCAATGATATACATCATAATGTATTTGATGTATGTTGAGTTTACTTGTGCAGGTTATGTAATCACTGGACTGAAGCAAAAAGTTTCTAAGTCCATGTGTCGACACCTAGAGGGAAAGTGTCGACACTTAAGAAGACTTGTGTCGACACCCAGACAAGCAGTGTCGACACTTGGAGTCATTATGTCGACACCTGGGATACAGAGTCGACACCAGACAGAAAGTGTCGACACTTGGAGCTGTGTCGACACTCAGTGAAGAAAAGTGCAGATAGAAAGTGTCGACACAAGGAGCTGTGTCGACACCCAGTGAAGCTGTGTCTACACCAGAAAGTGTCGACACTTGGAGCTGTGTCGACACTCAGCATAAGTCTGCAGAGACTAAGTTAAAGTGTCGACACTCAGAATAATGTGTCGACACTCAACACAAGAGTCAGCACTTGAAGTATGTGTCGACACCCAGCACAATGTGTCAACACTCAGCTAAAGACTCTACACTTGAAGAAAGTGTCGACACAAAGAGCTGTGTCGACACTTAGCAAAGATCAGAAAGATCAACAAAATCATTCTAAGTACAAGTGTCGACACTAAGGGGATGTGTCGACACTCAGCTGAAGTCTCAATAAGAAGAAGGTGTGTCGACACAAGGAGCTGTGTCGACACTCAGCAAGTATCGACATTGAAGACTATGTGTCGACACCAAGAAGCAGTGTCGACACTTAACCGTTACAACACATGAACATGTGTCGACACAAAGGAGATGTGTTGACACTTATAAGAATTCAGCAAAAGCTAGAAGATCAAGTACTTGTGTCGACACTCAATTTCAGTGTCGACACCTGAAGAAGAATCTGTGTCGAGACATACAAGGAGTTGTGTCGACACCTTGTAGACTTGTGTCGACACTTACACAGCATGTGTCGACACTTGGACTATAAGTGTCGACACTTAAAGACAAAAAGTCTCGACACTTTCAGACAGTTAGAGATTTTCAAGAAATGACTGGATGACTTGACAGCTGCCGTTCCAGCCGGTCTACAGCACCTGTCAGAGATATCAGAAGTCAGTTATGGACCGGACCAGCCGGTTACCATGAAGAAGGCCTATAAATAGGCACCTACAGTTTACAGAAACAGCAGTTCAAGAGTGGTTCAGATTGATCACATTGTTGAAGAGCAAGTTATCAAAGTGATACCAAGAGTATCAACACAAGAAGATCTTGCAGTCCAAGTGCAGATCTAAGAAGTTGGAGAGAGAGGGCTCCATCTAAGAAATCAGCCTTTGGAACTAGGCTGAGAAGAAGGATTCAGATTCATTCTGGATCTTAAGTGGCAGAGGTCAAGGAACAACTGCAGGAGGATTCAGACTTATTCAGTTCGACTCAAGAAGCTTTGAAGAAAGCTAAGTCAGAGTGAATCCAGCTGAGTTCTTCCAAGAACTCATCAAGAAACTCTCAACTGCCCTCTTTCATTTCTGAGTTGTTGAGTTAATATCTATAGTACATTTTTAACTTGTAGGATCCTTTGGATCTGAGAGAATTGTAAGCCTATAATTATAAAGGCTGAGGGTAGGGCTTGAGAGCCTGAGTGTAGGAGATTGAGATCTCTGAGTGTAGGCCTTGGTTGGCTGAGTGTAGGCCTTGGTTGGCTGAGTATAGGCCTTGATTGGCTGAGTGTAGGCTTTGGGATAAAGCTGAGTTGTAAGGCTTTGGGCCTGAGGTGTAGGAACCATTTTGGGTTCTGAGACAGTGGAGGAGTTTGGCCGAATCTAGTACACTGCTAGATAGGAGAAGGGGGAAAGTGGATGTACCGATATCTTGGGGAACCACTATAAACCACTGTGTATGCTGTGCTGTGCTGTGATTGTTGCTGTGTATGTTGTGTGTTTGCTGAGATAGAATAGTTAGAAATCTGTGTTATAAACTGTTGGCTGCCATTAAAGTTCAAAAAGGATTAGGTCACCTATTCACCCCCCCCTCTAGGTGTTTAGGTACCATATCTTTCACTTGCGACCGCAATCGATATAGGCTTGCTGCTCCGAGAGCCAGTACATGCCAAATATAACGTCGAACTCCACCAACGGAAGTAACGACGCTTGCAGATCGAACTCCTGATTCCCAATACGAATCTTAACATCACAGATCCTATCAGCGCGCATCGAACACCCATTGGGCAACAACACATCCAACTTATCCTTCGCCATCGAAGAAGGGACTCCGATGCGTGATATAAATCCTTCGGACACGAATGAGTGTGAAGCTCCCGTATCGAAGAGTGCTCTTGCCGCATTTTCAAAAATCAAAACAAATCCTAAACAAGCAGTGGTAAGGTAACATGTGCATAACAAGTATTTAAAGAAATTGACTTGCTATAAATTAAACCGTACCTGTCACCACATCAGCCTGTTTAATGGCCTCCTGTTGGCCAAGATTATACACCCTTGGTTAGGCCGGAGCATAGTGGGATGCAGTCGACTCCACCGCCTTGCCCTTATCTTCATAAGTCGCTCCCGGCTTTCTTTCGGACTTGGAACGTCCGCTCCAACAATCACGGACAAAGTGCCCCGACTTTCCACAAGTAAAACACGCGCCTGTGGTCCGACTCGTAGTCGCCCCAGAAGCACCAGAAGGAGCTGGACCTGAAGTCTTATGCTTCTTAAAGAATCTTCGATAGCCGGACTTTGAAGTAGTAGGCACTTTGAATTCAGACTTCTTGTCACCCAAGCTTTTCTTTGCTTTTACGTTCTTCATGTCCTTCTCCAAGGACCGGGCCGTGTTGACCAAGGTCAAGAAACCCTGCATCATCGGCCCCGAGAGTAGTAACCTCAACTCATCTCTCAAGCCTTCATAGAATCGATTCGTTTTGCGCTCCTCATCCGCGATGGTGGAGCTAGCATATCAACTCAAACGAGTAAACTCATGGAGATATTCATACACGCTCTTCTCTCCCTGCAGCAACTTCAGGAACTCGTTCTCCATCGAAATCCTCTGAGTAGAAGGGAGGTACCTTGCTAAGAACAATCCCGAGAACTCTTCCATCGGGATGTCTGTAAGTTGTCTACCTCTCAAATGATGCAGCTCCAAACCTTCCCACCATAATCTCGCTTCACCGTCCAAAAGGAACGTAGCAATGGTGGTCATTTGCCACTCCTCCGTCTCCGTTGCTGTCATGACTCTCTTCACCCTGGAGAGCCAGTCTTCAGCTTGAGATGGGGTCCCCAACCCCGAGAATACCGGAGGATTAAAGCTCATGACATGCTTGAGCTGTCTCCCGGTTGCCCTCCTTGGCACCACCGGTTCCTCTACCACCTGTTCCACTCTCCTCAGCTCAGCCTCTTGCAGCGGTACCTGCTCCATCGCAGGAGCGGGCTGCTGTGTTTGCCTTGCAGGCTGCGCATTTATCACGGCCAACACTGCTTCGGCCACCAATCGTATGTTCTCAGCCGATAGAGGTGTTGCAGGAGCAACATCTGGTGCACTGCTAGCCTCAGAAACTCGACGTTCCGACGGCCCAGCACCACTTCTGGTCACCTATAGTGGTACAAAACACAGTTAAGCGACCAAATAAAATTGCAAACAGCAATTATAGGAACACGCAGGTTCCTCAAGCACGTGTATTTTCATTCCTAAGTGAACATTCATGGGTTCTTTTACTGTTATAACGATGACGCACACACATGTGCTCACCACCACTTAAAAAGAATTCGCCCACGAATTCATTTTAAGCCCGACCAAAACCAGTAGTCTGATACAAAATTGTAACACCCCCTATCTGTCGCATAGCATATAGCAGTAGGTCCGGCCGCGGCCCGACGCCATATACTATAGACAGACCGGGTGTTTACTCGTGGAAACCATCCAACCAATCATTACGTCCTACACAGAGCATTGTAGCCGAATCAGATTAATAAGTTGCAATAAAGAACCCAACATAAAATCATGAATGTCCACTAATACCAAAAGGGAATGTTGTACATACACAAGTACAGGCCTTAAGGCCTTACAAAATTGTTCACTTCATATTACATGTTTTACAAACCACGGCACGCAAGCCGGTCATACATGAATAAAAGCAGTAAACACTTCAATTAGGCCTTCGAGGGCCGGCTTCGCAAATTGGGCTTTAGCCCGCTATTGACCGCTTGGTCCAGCAGCACCTGCAAGCAACAAACCACCGCACGGTGGCAAAATAAGGCAACGGTCAGCAATGCTTGCCGAATTATAACGATCCCGCCCCCAACTCGGGGCGACGATGCTCCTTCCCTGAATTTTATTAGCATAAACGAGCAATATATCAATATTCATTTCATCACAGACGTTGGCTCGCACGGCCATACGCCCCGTGCTCTCAGGGCACATTCTCGGTGAACCGGTCGATATCACGTCAATTAAAGCCATAGACATTCCGGACTCACCACCCCCCTTTGACGGCCAAACCTATGAGCATTTTGTCTTACCGGCATGGGTCACGACAGTTTAAGCCATAGACCGCCGAAGACCCTCATCTATGCCAACGGCAAGTGCCACGTTACCTTAGGTCTCTTTAACCGAACGACATAGAAATGGGTACGGTTCCATCTAACCCGTGCTCATATCGCAACGACAGTTTAAGCCATATGCGCGTGTCAAACTTCTCTAGAGTCCCATTTTCGTCACACATTTCACATAACTCGATTATGTTCAAGTTGGCTCTCAGGCCTCCAAGTTCGCAAGATCACGCATCCGCCCAGTTTTCTGGGTGCACCTTTGGGTTAATCCCCAAGGCTCCCTGTTGCAATCTACCACATAGAAAACCCGAAAAACAATCAATCGCACGGAGTCTTCTCCGGCATTTATGCAATGCAACATCACCGATCTAGACCAACATGTCCGGATAGGCTTCACACATCATGCCTATGTCCGTTCTCGCTTACGGACTCTACACAACGGGGACTTTACATATCTACCCGAAGGAACGCCTCCAACTCACCGCAAACTCGTGAGAGCGGGCTTCCTATGCAAAGAAGGAGAGCTTCACATGCTCAAGAAGAGAATCGTTACCCTAGCGTTCTTCTTTGGCGCCATGGAAAAATAAGCGGATGAAAAGCACCGCACTAGCTTTGCCTCCGTGGATCTGGAGTCGGCTCGAGATTCGGAGCTTCGAAGCTCCTCCAATGTCTGGATCTAGCTCCTTCGTCCTTCCTTGGCTCTCCTCTCTCTCTCTAAGCTTTATAAAGATAACCACTCAAGTAAAAGTGAGGGTTTCAAGGGTCCAATCCCGGGTATATCCCATCAGGAACAACCCCCAGCCGTTGGATCACCAATTAAAGAAACGAACGACTTTGATTCGGGACTGAAATGTCCAATCTGGACCGAACACGGCCTGGCACACGCCTGTGTCCAGGGCCGTGTGCCTCATTCGCCGTCAAAATCGACGCGCCTGGAGCAACACACGGGCATCAAACACTCCCGTGTTCGACCTGACACGCCCGTTTTCCAACTGACACGGCCGTATGGTCGGCCGTGTACCCCCATCGATTTATCCCGGAAACAACCCGAGAACTACACGGGTTCTAGGACACGCCTGTGTCCTAACCCGTGTCCACTCGAACACGCCTGGGTGCCAGGCCGTGTAAACGGTCTCGACACTCGACACTTCGTCGAGTGAAGTTCGTCGACCTCACGATACGGCCTTGGACACGCCCGTGTCCTAGGCTGTGTGCCTTGTCTCGACACAAGCCTGACACGCCCTGGGACACGCCCGTGTCCCAGGCCGTGTGCCTCCTACCAGAACCCAAAACTGGCCCAAAACATCACATATCGCTCTTTTGAGTTTCAGGGCGTTACACCATTGATGGCGCTGATAGCCAGCTTTGTCCTTATTCTACAAATGGATGGTGGAAAATAGGCAATTAAGGTTGGGCCCCACAGTGCAAAGAGCTGTTGATCGATGAGCAATAAAAGGGAAAGATTGGCTGAGTTGACAAGAAGCAATTAGGGTTTTTTGATTTTGTAATTGCATCTAAACATCGTCTTCTTCCTCGCCATTGTTATCAAGCCAGAAGGTCTTGTTCAGTTCAGTCAACCTGAAAGCGAAAAGTGATAGCTGCTGCAATATTCATCTACGATAGCAAGGTCTGGACTGATTCCTAAAAGAGAAGAGACAGATATTTTTGCATGCTACATCCAGAACAAGCCGTGAATCAATTGAAGATGTCTATCAACTTGTTGCTGTGAAGAAGATAGGGCTGAATTCTACTCAGCCCAGGAAGACAGAAATAGAAGTCTCTCTGGTGTCAAACTACAAATCATCTTTTCTATTTTCTGTAGGATCCATTTGGATCTGAGTTGTAGGCCTGATCTATAAAGGCTGAGAGTGTAGGATTCCTTTGAGAATCTGAGTGGTAGGCCTGTGTTATAAAGGCTAAGGTAGGATTCAGTTGGGATCTGAGTGGTAGGGCATATTTCCTAAGTTGTAAGTCTTAAAGTAGACTGAGTGGTCCTCTGAGATCATGTTGTAAGCTCCTTGGAGCCGAATTTAGGGGAAGAGCCTTATTTAACACATTGTTAGAAGGGAGCAAAGGAATGGTGGATGTACCCAAACTCTGGGGAACCACTATAAAATATTTGTGTCGTGTGGTTGATGTTCTTGAAAGCTTAATATAACAAATCACCAAGCACAGTAAATAAGGTATAGGTCTAAATAATTAAAAAGAGAGCTAAAACCTATTCACCTCCCTCTAGGTATTTGCTGACCTTGAAAACAAAGTCTTTTAGAGATATCCTCAAACTTCTACTTGGGGTTGGGCAATGATTATAATAACCCTCCAGGGATCTTGCACTCCACCTTGACCTTCTGGCAAGCCTCACAGTGTGTAACATAGTACTTAACAACACTCTTCATTCCCGGCCAAAACATGGTCTTTCGCAGGTCACTATACATCTTGGAAATCTTGGGATGCACCGAATACTTGGAATAATGTGCCTCTCTCAAGATGTCTTCCCTTGCAGTGAACGACATATAAATAATGCCTCCAAACATTTAAGGCGAACACCGCTGCTCCGAACTCTAAATCATGCGCTGGGTAATTAGCCTCATGCTTCTTCAACTGCCTTGAAGCGTAAGCGATCACATGCCCGTGCTGCATCAACAATGCCCCCATCCCTTGATAGGAGGCATCAATGTAAACTTGAAATCCCTCTTTTGCTGATTGAAGGGCTAGGATGGGTGCAGTGGTAAGTCTATCTTTCAGCTCTTGAAATGTAGCCTCACACTAGGGTGTCCACTCATATGTCACACCTTTCTTCATCAAAGCAGTGAGGGGTATGGCTATCTTTGAGAATCCTTTCACGAACATGCGATAATACCCAACAAGTCCAAGGAAGCTCCGTAGATCGACCGCTGACATCAAAGGAGACCACTCCTTCATGACACACACCTTAGCCGGGTATACGGCAAGTCCAGCTCCATTATTCACATGGCCCAAGATGGCAATTTCTCGGAGCCAAAATTTGCATTTGCTGAACTTGGCAAACAAGGCATGCTCTTTTAGCTTCTTCAAAATAAAGGTCAAGTGCTCTGCATGCTCCTCTTCCATCTTCGAATAGACTAGAATGTCATCGATGAGGATGATGACGAAGATGTCTAAATATAGCTCAAATACCCTATTCATCAAACTCATGAATGCAGAAGGGGCATTTGTGAGTCCAAACGACATCACCGTGAATTCGTACAAACCATATCTCACGCTAAATGTTGTCTTTGGGATATCTTCCTCTTGTATCCTCAATTAGTAATACCCCGAGCATAGATCTAGTTTGTAAAACCAATGCGCTCCTACCAGTTGATCGAATAACTCATCAATCTATGGTAGGGGATACATGTTCCGGACTGTCAGTCAGTTGAGCTCCCGATAGTCTATGCATAATTTTAATGTCATGTCCTTCTTCCTGATAAATAAAACAGGGGCTCCCCATGGTGATGAACTGGGGCGAACAAACCCTGCTTCTACCAACTCTTGTATCTGAACCCTAAACTCGGTTAGTTCCTTTTGAGCCATTCCATAAGGGGTCCGAGAGATGGGTTTGGCACCTGGTGCTTATTTAATCTGAAAGTCCACCTCTTTATGTGTGGTAATCCTAAAAATTTCTCAGGAAATACCTCAGGGAATTCCCGCACTATCCACACATCTTTCACGCTTGACGCCATCTCTTTTAATTCAAAACATATCATATATACTTTGTTCCCTCCCATATGGGCCTTAAGGGCGTGAATTGAAGACAAAAACATATGTGGTGCAAATTTGATACCTTGGAAGATGACGTCCAAGTCTCCATGCCTCAAGGTTAATTGCTTCGCCGCACAATCTATCTTGGCATGGTGCCAATCCAACCACGACATGCCCAAAATAAGATCGAATTTTGGTATTATCAGTACCGTTGTAGTGGTTTCAAAAGTTTTTCCTTCAATGTATGCTTCCAAGTATCACTTGGTGGACGACGTCATCTCGGAGCCATCCGGAAGGCATACTGTACGAGTGGTACCATGAAGTGTTGCACTCCTTCTAAGTCTTTAACAAAGTCTGACGAAACAAATGAGTGAGTGGCACTAGTATCAAACAGTGTATGAGCTGGTTTCCCACTAATCATTACGGTGACTATGTTTCAATTATAAAGACTCAAAGCTATACTCCTTGCATATCATAGGCAATTGAAGATAAATGCTTATAAAATATTAACCAAATCAAGATATACCTGCAATCACATCCTGAGGATTCCGCTCCTGCGCCATGTCTAGCGAAAGCATCTGCTCTCGAGCAGGTCCAGGATTCCTTCCTCATGGTCCTCATACTCTGCCATGCACATGTCCCTGCCCTCGTAGGGCTATAGTTGGAAGATCAGGGGGAGCATCTCCAGCTAGTTGTGGGCAAAAGTGTCGGATGTGGCCCGACTAATTGTACTGGAAGCAAACTCGCTCGTGCTACTCCCTAAGCTGCAGGTACAATTATTATGGTGCAGGTAGTGCTGGATACGATGTCAGACGTTCCATTATAAAATTCTGGCGGAAGCCTGTCTCTATTGTTTCTTCTTGCTCTGTTGTCTTGCTTCCTTTTATAACTGGGGTCTGCTTCCATTATGCCCTCGGCTGGTCTCTTACTACTTCCCAAGTGATCCGCCTACAGCCTTTTCACCGTATCAATGATCTCTGCCAAAATCGAGTCCGCTATAAACAAAAGGGCTTGCCTTAGGGGATCTTGCAAGCCTTTGTAGAACCTCTTTGCATAACCACAGTCATCAAACTCTTAGGAATCAGCGAACCTAGCGAGGTGCCAAAACTCTCTTTAATATTCCATCACAGACTTAGATCCTTGCTTCAACTGCAGGAATATTTCTTCAAGTTTGTCTCGAGCTGTCGAGGGAATGAAATGCTCCAAGAAAGCTCCTGAAAACTCATCCCAACTGATCTCCGTGTACACTCGGCCTTGGATAGTGGAACCCATGAGGGACTTCCACCACCTCTTCGCATGCAATTCCAAGACAGACACTGCTAAAGTCACAGCCATATTGGTTGGACATCTGATTCCAGTCATTAACTCTTGCACAGTGTCGAGCCACTCTTTAGTACGAATAGCTGACTCTGTTCCAAGATAAACAGGTGGGGAGATGGCTCGAAAGGTGCTTAACCAGTTGGAGCCCGGGGCATATTGCTGCACAAAGGCCTGTTGAGACCTAAAGTGGTTTAAGATCATCCAAGTGTCTGTCCCAACTCAGATTGCTGTAACTGGGTAGGGATGGAAGGGGCGGGAGTGCCCACTACTAGCTCTACACGTGCCAGAATCTACACATAAACGTACAAATCTAAGGTCAGGTTGGCTAATCGTAGGTTAAAAACTAGACATACTTTGTGTGAATTGTACATGGGCACACCACTGCTTCCGCTATGTCAGTTTGTCCACAAATTGACCAATCGAATTGGGGTGGCAAGCTGATACCAATTGTAAGACTCCCCTCCCAAAACATAAGACACGGCCGAGGGGTGTCAGTTTGTTCAATGACTTCTTTAGTTGTGGATCGTTGCGAGCTGATACCATTTGTAAGACCTCCCTCCTGGAACAAAATACACAGCTGAGGTGAGTCTTATGCCCATAAAAGCTGCCTTGCGGTAACGCTAACACACGGGTTGACTGATACTACAAGACGCCTATCTTGTTGGCTAAAACCAATATCATCCATGCCAACCCAACATAAAGAACAAACAGAAGTCAAACTACACATATGTATAAAAGTCCACAAGTACATCAATAAAAAGAAGCAACAACATGATTCTATAATATCAGATTACATAAAAACTTTGACCAAAGGGCTACAATAAGAGTCTCTCAAAAACTCACATCCGTAACCGAAGTCAGCGATGGTATCTTCACGTCAGGCCCTGTCATCTTGGAATAGCTGCCCTCCTGCACAACTTGTTGTTGATCTATCTGCGGGGTTTCCTCCAAAAAAGGAAGGCGTAGCAACCATTAGTCATAAAGACTAAGTGGGTATCACATCCACTCCCCTGGTGACTCTTAGGCACCGGGTGGAGAAAGGAAAAAGGGTATAATATATAAATATGTAAGCAGTAGTACAAGCAGATGATATAAGACAAATCAATATCAGAGTATCCAATATGTAAAACCTGTGAGTATATCAATTTATAGTAGTAGTTCTTCTATCATCAGTAGTATACAAGTATGAACCTACAACAGGAAAGTAACTCAACTTATATGAATGCACATACAGACATATAAGTTAAGGATCGACTTAACAGTAAAGTAACTCATCATATAAGAGTGCCCATACAACATTATATGACAAGGATATTATGCAGTGCAATGCAATGACATGAATACAATGTGATGACTCACCCATGATCACACACACATCCTACTATGTCGACACAGACTTGTCGTTCCCACTTTTCGAGCAGGTAGCTGACCTCTCAGGCGCCATCCATCGTGGCCAGATGGTGATAGTGGAATGAGCTTTCCACTACTAGGCAGGCATCCATACTACCAAGCATAGGCCATTGTATGCCTCATTGCTAAGAACACAACAATAGAGTTCACATTCTAACTATGGCTCGGAGGGGTCTCAAGTAGATGTGCACTAAGTACACAACCCAAACTGGACTATATCATGGAACAGAGAGGGTCTTTGTGATCGTGTCACCGAAGAACACAGCCAAACCGTCCACTAGAAAGGAGGGTGCCTCGAGAAGTAAGCACCAAGGACTAAGGCCTAACCATCCAATTCTATCTGTCAACACCCATTGTTGTGATGACTGGTGAACCCGTAGACCTACCACACTATCCTTCAGTGCGGAAAACACACACGCACCACCAACCCTTCCATATCTCCATACCACGTAAGGGTTCATCATTTAGAGTCTTGGCAAGAAACCTTATACAACACACCAATCCCACACTGCTACCCATAGGGGGACACAACTCTAAGTAGTGGAATACTAAACACATTCCATTAATCATCAAATCACATGGCCATGCATTAACCACATCCAATTCCTTTCCATATGATCAAGCATTCACAACAAGTGTAACACCATATGATAATCACAATAATATATTGATACTTCACATACACATCAAGCATGAAAACACAGCTACGAGTTATGCATTCAATTGTCGGACATCAAACATTCTTTCCAAAACCTATTTCATTCTCCTGATTATAATCATGCACATCCATATTGGATTTCACAAGAATAACATTTGTACAACCAAATGTATCAATTCATTTGTTCACTAACTTACCCAAACCATTTGTTTATCAAACTCCTTCAAACAATTTGTACAATCATGTTTCCCAAACCATTTGTTTATCACGATTACATATATACTAGGTTTACCAAAACCTCAACATTATTTTGCTACAAACTCTCTACCATATCCAAACCCGGTTCTACACAAACATGAGAACAACATGTACTTAAGGAATGACTGTACAACAACTTCGTCTGGACATTCCCGAGGCTACAGGACTCTTATGAAAACATGTAACCATCCGTTGGAAAGGACTTTCAAAGGGCTGCGACTTTTGTGTTTAGTCAAAAACCCAGATCTAACCGTAATATACTCAAAAACGGCCTTAAAGTTCGATGCGTAGAGAAAAAAGATTTCTGTACGTATCTTAAAGCAAGATGAACGACATCAGTTCATCTTCTTTAGTTATTTGTTCAAAACCACTCACAGATTTTCCTCCTCCCTTATTCACCCTCAATAGACAATTCCTCTTCACGAAACTAATTCCATCATCTTCACAAAGAAGGGAGGAGAGGTTGAAGACATCAAATTCCTAGGACAAGGTCCTAGCATGGTCTCTTCCTAGGGAATCTTCATCTCGCAAGTCAAACTCTTTTGAGTCGACATCTCTCCTAGATAATAACTGAAGATCTAGCACCAAGGGAGAGAGTAGGAAGCTCACCCCATTTTCGACCATGGATCTCGTCACTCTCCTTGGCGACATCTTCTTCCTCGTTGGTGTTGTTCTTCATGGAAAGGAGAAGTCTTTCCTCCAAAAACTCCGACACCGATGACCTTCTTTGTCTCATCAAGTTCGACAAGTAACTGCTCGGCAAGAGGATGAAGTGACGACCAGGGTTTTCCCGCAAATCTCCTTTTATAAGAGGAATTAGGGTTAGACCTCCTGTCACGTGTCACCCTAGTGTTGGACCGTCTATTATTACTTTAAATAAGTCCCATTGAAAAGACCGGGTCCAGATAAGTTGTTTAGCGCATTTCTCGAAAACCCAGTTCAGCACATATATATGAACCAACAAACAGTGGGCCGAAAAATCTTCTAAGTCAAAACCGCAGAGTATACCATGCACACTCGACGAATTGTCGAGATTCGTCGTGATCACTAGACGCCTATAAAGTCCAGTCAAAATCATCAAGTATAAAGGATAATTCATCGAATGGCGTCGAGTTTACTCAACGTACTCGATGCTTCATCAAGTGGCGTCAAGTCCACTCAACACATATAGTAACAAAAATAATTCTAAGTTAAACACTCAACATCTCATCTAATGACGTTGACGCTCTCAATGCTTTGAGTCCAGAATTATTCTAAGTTATATCACGCAATGCCTCATCTAATGGTATTGAGACCACTCAACGCTCTCAATGCTTTGAGTCAAGAAATATTTTAAGTCAAAAGCATTGAGTGGCGTTGAGACCACTCAACGCCTCTGTTCGGTCAATTGTTCGCAATGTCCCTGATTTGTGAGAAGTCAAACATGTCAATGTCACACACATCAACTGTATTTGATGTGTATTTGAGATCTTGAGTGTAGGTTAGTCCATATCACATTGATTGGAAAAGTGGACACAATAATTTGTTGCTGGACATAGCAAAAATCTACTAAGTACACAGGTGTTGAGTGGAGCAACCTCACTCAATGCCAGAGGTAAGGATTCAATATTGTCTAGCTAGAAATGTGCCTAAGTCCATAGACGTTGAGTGAGGACAGCTCACTCAATGCCATATAACAAATACCGCTGAGTCTATCTTAGCCTAACTGATAGATATCCAAAAATATGGCTATGTACACATGCATTGAGTGTAATTTACTCACTCAACGCCATACAATAAAACGCCGTGAGTCAATCTGAGTTAGTCAAAACCTAGAAAAATAGGCTAAAAATATGGCTAAGTCCACATGCACTGAGTGTGGTCTACTCACTCAATGTCATATAGCTTTAAGCGTTGAGTGTTGCTATGCCTGTAAACGCCACAAAAAATTTGTGCAAAATTTTAACTAAGTCCACTGGCATTGAGTGTAGCTTACTCACTCAATGCTATTACAGAAAAATCTGTCTAAGTAGCAAAGATTTGAGTGTAGCTTACTCACTCAATGCCATGGAGAATTAGTGTCGACTGTATCCTTGCATATGTATTTTCAGACACAGATATTGGGCAAAGTCCAAAAGTGTTGAGTGTAGCTTACTCACTCAACACCAGATAATAGAAGTTCGGTTAAGTAGTTTAGCGTTGAGTGGAGCTTACTCTCTCAACGCCAAGGCTCAGAAAATTTGGCTAAGTCCAAACGCGTTGATAGCTTACACTTTTCGTGGAGCTGAGCTCTGAGTTTGTCAAACTAAGCTCTAAGTTCTTCAAAATAAGCATTCACTTTTTGTCGAGCCGAGCCATGAGTCCGTCGAACTAAGCTCTAAGTTCGTTAAACTAATCTTTCATTTTTCGTCGAGCTGAACTCTGAGTTCGTCGAACTGAGTTCTGCGTTCTTCAAAGTCTTTTGGCGCTGAGTGAGGGTCATTCACTCAACGCCTTTGCTTCTAATGTTTGAATTTTGTCCAAGTCCAAAGATGTTGTGTCATGCTGACATCACCAAAGTCAAAAAGTCAACCAAATTCAAATGTTGTGGTAATGCTGCCCGAGGCATTGGCGGCCAGCTGTCATCATCCTCTGCACTTGGAAAGAAATATTTTCATCTTTAAGTGCTAGGCCCACACACAACAAAGAGTCGTTTAATCAAGAGTAAATGGAAAGAATGTGCTGTATGGCTAAATCTCAGCGATCAAACCTGGTGGTGGGCCCACTGCTCGATTGGTCGTTAGAGAATAAAAAGAAGAAAATCGACCAGAGTAAACAATCGAATCCTTGTCTAGGTTTTCTGAAAATGAAAGTGCGACCGAACTTCAATCATATTCCTCGCCTTTCTTGTCTAGCCTAAAGATGTAATTCTACACAGAAAACTTAGCTGAGGAAAGAGATAGCTGAAGCAATCACCATCTGCAATGGCAGGTTCAGAAGCATTTTTGAGGAAGCAAATCAATAAGGTCTGCAAAGAAATGATAGGTGTTTGAAGAAAGATTCAACTTCCGACTTCACTGCCTTCAACAGTAAAAGCTTGGGCTGATATCTGCTCAGTCCAGGAAGAAGTAGACACAGAGTTCTTGCTCTACTGTCTAATCAAATCACCTTTTATTTCCTCTGTATAGATTCTTTGTGAGTCTGAAGTTATAAGCTTGTGTTATAAAGGCTAAGGTCTTTGTGACCTGTGATTTGTCTTAGTGTCGAGTGAAAGGTCTTTGTGACCTGTGGTTTGGCTTAGTGCCTAAGTAGTAGGTTTGTGTGACCTGTGAGGTCCTGTGAGATCTGTGCTATTAGCTCTTAACGAGCTGAGTTTTGGGGGAAGAGCCTAGTATAACACACTGTTAGAAAGGCGCAAAGGGATAGTGGACGTACCCAAGATTGGGGAATCACTATAAAATTCCTATGTCCTCTGTGATTGTTCTTGAAAGCTAAAACTAACATAATCACTAAGAATAGAAATCAGCTAATAAGTAAGAAGATTGAAATAGATACAAAAACATATTCACCCCCCTCTAGTTGTTTAGCTAGCCTTGAAAACAAGACTTTTAAGTAGTATTAGAGGGAGGTTACTCTTTAAAGGAGTATATCTCCAAGGTTAGCTAGAAGTCTGTATCTATGTGTTTAGGAATGAACAATAAGGAGCTGAGTGCTGTGAGGCTTCCGATCTATAGGAAGGAAGACTTCGACATCTGGAAAGCAAGGGTGAGGCAGTTCGTGGAAGCTGCTCACCCTAAGATGTATATTACTGTCTAAGAGGGACCATTCATCCCAATGAAGGTCTCTACACTGAATGCAAATGTCCAGACACCCAAGGCATATGATGAGATGACTAAGGATAAGTTGGCCCTGGACTCAAAAGATTAGAGAGCAAAGAATATAATTATGAGTGTTGTTGATGACTCTACACTTCAGAACCTGATCCATTGCATAACAACAAAGGAAAAGTGGGACATGCTGGTTATCTACATGGAGGGGACAAATGAAGTTCGAGATAATAGGAAGTCCATGCTCAACCAAGAGTATGAGGCTTTCAAGCAATCCATGGGGGACAACAAAACCACCAGTTATGAAAAGTTCTTTAGGATTGTGAATGAACTGAAGACTTATGGAAGAATTTTCAGTCACTATGAATTGAATGACAAGTTTCTTAGATCTCTCACTAGAGAGTGGAACATAAAGATCTGTGCCATCAGAGAATTTGCAAAGCTGGGCGACACTACTCCTCACACCATCTTTGGGAAGCTACTGTCATATGAGATGCAGCTGGCTGCCAGGAAAGATGAGGAGAACCACAACAAGTCTCAGGTAAGTGATATGGCTGTAGCATTCAAAGCTGAAGGCTCCAACAAAAGTAGAAGAAAGTCTCCCTCTCCACCAAGGTGAGATGGTGCATCTTATTCTGAAAGGTTGGATAAAAGCACATCAAACTGCCAATGGTCTGATGAAGATTTGTTGCTTTCTCCAGGCAATTCTAGAAGTTCATGAAGAAGAAGCACTAGAGAGGCCGGCCTTCCTCCTCCTCTCATCCCAAATAAGTTCCTTAGATCACTCACTTGAGAGTGGGACATAAAGATCAGTGCCATCAAAGAATTTTCAAAGCTGGGTGACACTACTCCTCACACCATCTTTGGGAAGCTGCTGTCGTATGAGATGTAGCTGGCTGCCAGGAAAGATGAGGAGAACCACAACAAGTCTCGGGCAAGTGACAAGGCTGTAACATTAAAAGCTAAAGGCTCCAACAAAAGCAGAAGAAAGTCTCCCTCTCCACCAAGGAGAGATGCTACATCTTATTCTGAAAGGTTGGAGAAAAGCATATCAGACTGCCAATGGTATGATGAAGATTTGTTGCTTTCTCCAGGCAATTCTAGAAGTTCATGAAGAAGAAGCACTGGAGAGTCCGGCCTTCCTCCTCCTCTCATACAAAGGATGACTACTATAAGGGCAGGAGGAAATCCACTAAGGAGGACACGTACGGTTTCAAAACTAGTAAACATGTTTCATCTAACATGACTTGTTATCATTGCAGAAAGCCTGATCATGTAAAAGTCGACTGCCCAGTGAAAAGAAGGGAACATGGTGAGAAAAAAGACCACTAGCAAAAAGGTAAGAAGGAGAAATCCATCATTGCTAAGAAGTAAAGAATCTGGACTGACACCGCCTCATCAGAGTCAGAAGAAGAAGCCTACATAGGGCCGTACTCTACTGAAGATGGAGCTGTAGAAGAAGACTGCATTAAAAGACTGGCTGCAATAGAGGAAGAAGTTGAGAAGGTTCTTCCTGCTACCAGGGTGAAAGTCATGGCCCCTCTATCACAGTCTGATGGTGATTCAGAGGTGGATTATCAAGAAGACAGCTACTGCCTTAGGCTGATGGCTAGTTATGATGAAGAAATCAGCCAGGATCAGCACGGTTCAAGCAAGGTAATCTCTGTTACTAGCTCTTCTAGATCAGATTATGAATCAATTCCAGATTCTTGTGCCTATGTATCAAATGATGATGATGGCTCAAAATCTAAAGGAGACATCAATCAAATGATTGACGACTATGGTGCACTCCCGCAGGATCTAAAGAAAAGAAAGCTCTTGGCCAAACAATAGGCACAGGAAATTGCTTCTCTACAGCTTGTTGTTTTAGAATCAGCAAAACTGCTGGATCTGAAGATGCAAGAAGTCAGCAAACTAAAGAATGTAACAAACATTCAGATGAGCACCATAACCTTCAAGAATAACCATATCAGTAATCTTGAAGGAAAGCTCCAAAAAGAGAGGGAACTAGTGGCTAGCTACTCCAAGAAAAGCACAGTGCTGCCCTTGATAGAATCCTTCTCCACCCAAAAGGAAAAGAAAGGGTTGGGTTTCAAGGAAAGGACAAGATCTGCCAATCTCAAGGGAATGGGCAAAGCTTAAGTGCAACCACTAGCCTCTAAGCCTCCTGTTAAATTTAGTAAAGTGCAAATACCTTCTAACAGGCATGGCCATGAGAGTATTTATGGTCACTGGAATAATGCTAGATCCCCTTGTGTGAACAAATATGTTCCACAATATGGTGGTAGATACAGCAAGGGTGCAAGTGACTTTAAGGCAAACTATGAGGAAATATAAATGGCCCATCATGGATCATTTGTGTTTGGTGCACCAGCCCCTTCAGTCAAGGGTAAAGCTGCTTACTGTTCTCTAGATCTTCTAGCCCACTCTAAGACAAAGGGAAAAACTATCAGTATACCAAACCTGGGCATCTCTGAGGCCATCTAGAGTATGCTTTCTGAAGAAAAAAACAGCTGTTAAAAGGGCTCAAGATATCCCAAACACTTCTACTACCAGACCCACCACTCGTCAGACTAGGGATGGGAAGCTAAAGAACAGGACTATTGCTGCTCCTTCTAGGCCAAAAGATGCTATTAACACATCCACTATACCTGCTCTGAAAATAAGGTACAACATCCATTAGTGTTGGTGTTGTGCCAAGGTAGACCACTTTGATGTTGATTGCTGGCACAATCATAGTGTGCAGAGAGCCAATGTTAGCTTGCTTGTCAGAAAAGCTGTAGGCAGGCATAGTCATTTTCAATCTAACCTGCACCTAGGACCCAATAAAAATTGGGGTCCTAAGGTTAACTGATTTGTGTCTTGGAGGTTAGTTCATGTGCCATACCCCTATATGGTACTTGGACAGTGGATGTTCCAGACACATGACTGGAACAACACTACAACAAATTCATTATACGATGACATTTTTTATGCCTTTAGTGATGATTTTTAAGCGTCGCGATAGTTTTTGTGACGTTTATAAAAACGTCACAAAATCGTCGTGATTGTGGCCGTCACCGTAGCTCATTGCGACGCTTTCATAAAAAAGCGTCACGATTTGCAATTGATCTATCGTGACATTTTAAAAAAAAACATCATGATAAATAATTGATCTATCGTGACGCTTTCTAAAACACGTCGAGAAAATATTAACTCTATCACTACGTTTTTGCAAAATGTCACTATATTAGAAACTCTACAATAACGTTTTTCGAAAAATAAAACGTCGCAACCTTTTGCATTTTAAGAAAAAAAACTTAAAACAAATAGAAGTTTATGATAATTAAAAGTAAATGTGCATCTAATATTTTAATTAAAAAAATATAAATGTTATTATTTTATAAACTTACTTTTGATAAATATTTGAAGTATTTTTTGACATTGATATTAAGATATGTTAAAGAAATTTCTTGCAACTTGTTCCAAATAGTATATCTCTAATTATAACAAAAAGTAATAAAAAAAATTTAACTGACAAATAAAAGAAGATTAATACACACAAATTGATACCAGTCCAAATTATATTAAGGAATTTTTCCAAAATTTTTTTTACTGATTATCATACATTACATGATTATCTATAATGATGTCATAAAGCATCCTCTCTGGTGAAGATCTTTATCGAGGGCTTCATTCTCCACTGTTTTTGAGGATCTTGATGAAATTCCATGATGAACCCGATCAATTGCAAATTAAATATAAGATGATATACGATTAACATGTATACTGGTATACCCCTGCTTGGGCAACGTCTTGTTCTCAGAAAGTTAAATAGAGTCGATTTTGTTTTAGTTAACTATGAATCAAAAGGCAGTCAGTAAGGAAGCTTGACCACTTGTTTTGATTATTCCAATGTTGCATTAAAATCTTCTTAAGGCTCCGTTTGGTATGGCGACGGTGTTCATGAATGAGGTGGTTATGAACCATTATTCATTAACACCCAGTCTCACCTAAGGAGCTTTAACCATTGTCATGCTAAACATTCATTCAATGACGATGGTGTTTTTTGCCCAATTCACCGGAGTAAAAACACCTTGTCTAATGGAGCTTAAGTATTAAAAATTTATCACAAGAAATTTTAAGTTGCTTATAGGTGTAGAGAATATGGAATAGTGGAATAACATCATACATTAATAATATAATTCAAAACAAATATAAGACAGTAAATGGATACATTCAATAGCTCACCACTATGGGTTGACTTTCTCCAACGGCCAAACAACAAATTCATTGCTACTATGACTTGATTTGAACATCAACTTCTCATTTCTTTTCAAGTTTAGATAGACAACCTGAATCAATGTATAAACTTTGTAAAGTCGATATCCAAGTTGACTGTGACGAAATGAAAAGTTCTAAAACGACTAAAAATTATCATTTGGAACACGAAAGGAAATATTTACAATGACGAAACAAAACCTGTTCTGGAAAAAACATTCGAAGACGGAATGTATTAAGTGGCCCCTTCAATTGATCAAGTTCATGATTTGTGTTGGGTTCCTCTTGGAGAACAGGAAGGCAAGGAGAAGTACCCAAATATGGCAATCTTGACCTGAGAGAACTTGTGAACCAAGATTTCAATTAGCACCGTTGATGTAGTGTCCATGAATTCGAGACCATAGATATACTCCAAATTATCCAATAGTCACAACTGAGAAAACAAGTAAACAATCCATGAAACTGTCAAGACAAAGGACTATAATTTTTAAAAAATCAATCCTTAGTCTACTACTTCCTAGAATCCTATTAATTTATATAAGGCGAGAAAAAGAAATCTTCTTATTAATTTCATTATGGTAGAATCCTTTTATTAACATGGATGTTATTAATCACCTCGAAAGCATCCTCTAGCTCGTGAAGATGAGAGGTGTGGTACTTGGACTGGAATGTGTTGTCGTCCATCAGAGGTGGTAGTTTTACTGCATCCTCTTGGTTCAGTTTGTTATTCTTGTTGTGCTTGAGAACTCCTGCATGAAAAATCATAATTAAGAGTACATATATGCCATAAATTCTGCATTGAGACACTAATTAACCTAACAACATACATTGAGATCACTCTACAAGACATGCACCATTTTAGAGTTATAAATATGATGGTTATTGCATCTTTTCTTTATGTATAGAAGAAGTTTAATTATCAAATCCTTTAGGATACATGTTCACAATGATTTGCCTGCAAATATAATATAAAATCTTGTTCATTTGATCAAGGATTTAAGTGATGATTACAGTGAATTATTGTATTGTTGGAAGTGGTGAGCTAATCAACATTCACAATACACACAATGAAGAAGTGATTGAAAAATTGATGAATTGTAAATATACCTATTTTTATGTACATTACTTAAGTCGTTTTCATTTATTTTTGTCATTTCTACTTGTTTTTGTTCAATAAAAATGCTCCTATTTTTGTACATATTATACTAACTTGTTTTATTTTATTTTTCAGGAAAAAAAATCAAAATCTGCAATTAAAATGCCATGTCACGCCCGTGACATATTGGTCACGCCCGTGACCAGGGCGTGACAGCTCAAAATCTCGTGAAGCAACCAATTTTGAAGAGAAAAGACTGACACGCCCGGCCACACGCCCGTGTCCATCCGACACAGGGCGTGACCAAGCCCGTGTCTATCCCGCTCGACGATTTCAAATCGATATTCGTCGACCCAAGAGGAATACGCCGGTGTCCAATGAGCGTCATGCCCGTGTCAGCCCGACACGCCCCGTGCCGAAGCCCGTGACCATCTCTCAACAATTTCCGCTCGACTTTTGTCGAGTGTCGACTCAAATGACACTTCCACCGTCACACCCGTGACCTGGGGCGTGACTGCTCCACCTCGCCCGACAAACTGCCGCCAGCAAATCCCAAAGTCAACAACGCCTTTAAGCGTCGAACGACACGCCAACCGTCATGCCCGTGACCTGGGGCGTGACGGCCGCGTTTTCGCCGCAAAGTCAAATCGCCGTCAAATCCGTCAGATCGCCGAATTCTGCTGTAAAATAGTGCTGACACGCCCCCCGACACGCCCATGTCGGAGGGCGTGTACTTGGAATTTTTTGCCTATAAAAAGGTAGCTGATGTATGAGTTAAGGTTTCCAAAAATCCGAACCATTTTGATATATAAGGGCTGTCGTTGGAGCTGCTTTAGTGCTATGTAAGGATTCTCTTCCCCCCCCCTCCTTTTGAAGCTTGTTTGTTTAAGCTCCTGTAATCAACCTCTTTTGTTAATAAAATAGATGTTTTCTCATCCTTATATACTCTGAATTTTCTCTAAAGGCCTCCTTTGCATCAATCTTATATACTTTTATTTTCATTTTCATGGTGCGTATGTGCGTGTATGAGCTTAAAATTGCAAAAATTATGTTTTAAAACGAAAATGTTCTTGTTTTCCTTTCAATTATAACAAAATTTATAGCCGTTATTATGGCCGATTTCATTCTCAAACTCTTAAAAATTGGTTAGACTTAGGATTTTCATGCTTTAAAATGCGTTCTTATGAACTTGTAAAACGTTAAACAGGTGGTTTTCATCCCTCTTAACTTAGCTTTTACTTTGTTTTAATTATAAAACTATTGCATCTTTTTAGCTTACTCCCACTTTTTAAACCATTTTACAAGGCTATTAGAATGTATAAATTGTTATTTTTATTTTTCATAAACTTTCATTTTAAGTAATTTCAAAAAATATTTTCGCTCGAACAATTTTTATTTTCACTTTTTAAGCATTTCTATCAAAATCTAACGGTAAAAATGTAAATGTTTTAATTTTTCATGCACTTGCCTTTCTCACTTTAATTTGAAAACTTTTTGCTCAAACAATTTTTATTTTGCCTTTTTATGCATTTCTACTGCATTCCAGCGGTAGAAATGCAGTCATTTTAATTTTTCGATAACTTTGTTTTTCTTATTTCTCGCCCGAGTGCGTGAGTGTATGAGATAATCTTTATCGTCTTAGTTAATTCATGCAAGTGTGTGTGTGTGTGTGTGTGTGTGTGTGTGTGTTTATTTATGTCGAGTGCGTGAGTAGTTATATTCTAGTAGAGTGCGTGTGTTGTTTTTATATTTTCGCCTACTCATTTGAGTTAATTGGCTGGATTTTATTCAAGTAGAGTGCGTGTGTTGTTTTTATTTTTCCGCCTACTCATTTGAGTTAATTGGCTGGATTTTATTCAAGCAAGTGTTTGTAGCTTTTATTTTTCCGCCTACTCACTTGAGTTAAATGGCTGGAATATATTTTCAGTCCTACTCTTTTGAGTAGGACTTGTAATTTTCATTCTTTATTTTTCCGCCTACTCACTTGAGTTAAATGGACGGACTTTATTTCCCGCCTACTCGTTTGAGTAGGATTTGTACTTGCATGTATTTTTGCCTACTCGTTAAGAGTTAAATGGCGTGTCTTTAGTTCCCTGTAAATATTTGAGAAAGCCCTGTAATTGCATTTATTTTCTCCTACTCGTTTGAGTAGGATTCGCTTTCATTTCAGTCCTACTCATTTGAGTAGAACTTGCAATTTTCAGCTTTTATTTTCCGCCCCCACTCGTTTGAGTGGGACTTGCAATTTCAATTATGCAATTTTCAGCTTTTATTTTCCGCCCCCACTTGTTTGAGTGGGACCTGCAAATGTCAATTATGCAATATTCTCTTATGTGTAACTTAGTTTTATTTCTGTCTCTTGTTATATGTTTGAATGAGTGCGGGTGTGTTTATTTGTAATAACTTTTCTAATGTTAGGATATTTTACTTTTCTTCTTATTTTCTTTATAACCTTTCAGCGAATAGTTTAGGATGCTCGCACAACCAAACATATAAGCTATCCCCATTCCGATGAGTGGCTAATTGCTTTTAGCCCTCGGTATCGAAGAGCTTTGGGATCTAAAATGTTTTAAATAACCAAATGTCTAATTTTTCAATTTAATTAAAAAACTTAAGGTTTACCCCGGGTTAATGACGCGTAGACCCACATATCGATGTGTGGGCTCTATTTCCATTATCCATACACTAGCTAGCCGAGTGGCCGTGCGTATGAACAGATCACCCCTGGGTAAATCGAGTTCCGCACTAACCCTCGAGAGAGGAGGCTTGCTAACTCTACCGGATTGGGTTCCCCACCCGATAGCGGGGTTCTTAGCGTACTGCGAGCATTAAGGGGAATCCTTCGTCGGACGAGAGCCCAGTCGAATAGCCTTAATGTCTAGGTAAGCGATATTCCTAGAGATAGGTGAACTCATTATTTTGAACCTCCACGGCCAAGTTTCCGCTTTAATTAAATTGAAACTTTAGATATTTAGTTATTCAAATTTATTTTTAATCCTAACGTAATTCGATACCGGGAGTTATCTCTTCAATGACTATTTTCTTAAATCTATTTTCATTCCTATTTTACTTAAAACCCTCAACTTCAATTTCGGTAAAATAATAGTTTTTTCGGAGGAGTAGGGGTAATCAACCCGTTCCCGGGAATAATACGATCTCGGTATTCTCTCAAATATCGAGTACTACTTGCGATAGGTGCACTTGCCTACCCTAGCAAGCCCGCGGCGATCGACTCACCGAACCAACCACAGAGAGTCTGTTTGCGGGCCAATCAAGTTTTTGGCAACGTTGCCGGGGAACTTCTCTTTGAGTTGTTATTCCGAATCCGAACTCTATTACTTTTATTTCTAAAAACTAAAAAAAAACTTAAAAACTTTTCTTCAAAATCCAAAAAAGAAGTTAATTTTCTGCTTTCCCTTTTAGGGTGTATGACCCGTGGACAGCCTCCGGAGTCCGAAAATTTGGATTTCGATCCTGAGATCGAACGCTCGCTTGCGCGTATTCGGTCTCAACGTCGAAATCCCTCTTTCGATCCCGAAGAATCCATCGGAGAACCCTCTGTCGTTACTATGGTCGACCCCAATCCGAACGCGGTGGTTGAGCGTACAATGTCATATTACGCCTGACCGAATTTGGACGATACTGGGTCCAGTATTGTTCGCCCGACGGTGGCGAACAATAATTTTGAGACCAAATCGAGCATTATCTAAATGATCCAAAATGCCGTGCAGTTCGATGGACAGCCGGATGAGGACCCGAACGTTCATTTGTCTAGTTTTTTTTGGAGATTTGCGATACATTTAAGATCAATGGAGTCACTGATGACGCCATTCGTTTGCGCCTTTTTCCATTATCCCTCAGATCCAAAGCTAAGGTGTGGTTGAATTCCCTCCCACGAGGATGTATCACCACCTGGGCCGACCTTGCGGAACGGTTCTTAACGAAGTATTTTCCGCCCGCCAAAACTACAAAGTTGCGGGCGGATATTTCTTCGTTCGTGCAGAACGATTCCGAGTCTCTTTTTGATACTTGGTAGCACTTTAAGGAATTCCTCCGCAAGTGTCCGCACCACGCGCTGCCTGCGTGGTTGCAGGTCCAAATCTTCTACAATAGGCTTAATTATCAGATGCGTCAAATGATTGACGCGGCTGCCGGGGGTACCTTGAATAATAAGACCCTCGAGGCTGCCCAAGCTCTTATTGAAGAGATGGCTATGAACGCCTACCAATGGAACGTCCCTCGGGGACGTCCCAAGCAGGCGGCCGGCCTCTTTAAGGTGGATTCCACTGCCCACTTAGCCCTTCAAGTTGAAAGGCTGATGAAGCAGGTGGCGGAGATGACTGCTGCCTCCACCACTCCACCTTGGTCGATTCCCCCTAATGCCGGCGTAGCAAATAAATTTGTAGACTACGTGGGAAATGTTGGACGACCTTCCTTCAACCCCAACAACAACCCTTATAGCAATTCCTATAATTCGGGTTGGAGGAACCACCCCAACTTCTCATGGAGCAATGCGAATAATCCGCAGTGCCCGCCCAATTCTTTCGTGCCCGGATTTCTGCCGCCTCCCCCTCTTCCAAAACCCTCCCCGATGGAGGAGAATTTTTCTAAATATATCGCTTCCAACGAGTCAAATATCTGGAACATCACCGGATCCCTAAAAAACTTAGAACTCCAGGTTGGACAGCTAGCGCGAATGATGTCCGAGCGCGCGCTCATGGAACTGCCAGGAAACACGGAGCCCAATCCACGGGAAAATATCAACGCTATAACCCTTCGTAGCGGAAAGGAGGTGATCGATCCAAAACGGACCTATCCTCAGGGTTCCTAAACTGCGCCTTCCCCACCTCCTCTCAGGGAAGCTTCTACCCCCCCTCTCTTTCTTTTCTTTGTATATACTCTCTTCCCTGTTTTGTTCCGCATACTTACGTTACAACATTGGGGACAATGTTGGACTTAAGTATGAGGGTGTCTTCTTACTTTCTTTTTCGCACTTCTATTTTCTGCACTGTATTTCTATTTTCTGCACTTCCAAAAAACAATTATATACAAAATCCCAAAAACTTAAGGTCTAATTGTTTTTGTCTTTAAAATGTTTTTTTTTCTGTCTTTTTAAACCAAAAATTCCAAAAAAAATTGTAAAACAAAAAATTCAAAATTATAAAACACAAACTCCAAAAAAATTAGAAAACCAAAATTTCAAAAAAACTTTTTGTTTCATTTTGTACAAATATGTGTAAATATTTTTGTAAATAATCTTCTCTCTCCCCCTTCCTTTTCTCTCTCTTTCTTGTGAATACCGTTTCTTTTAACAAAAATTCAAAAAAAACCAAAATACAAAAAAAGAGATAATAAATAAAAAAAACACAAAAAAATGATGAAATAACTCTAAAAAACCAAAAAAAAATAAAAATATTTTGAAACAAATAAATCAAATATAACATCCTTAATTTTCTTGCTATCCAAGAGATAATAAATAAAAAAAACACAAAAAAATGATGAAAAAACTCTAAAAAACCAAAAAAAAATATTTTGAAACAAATAAATCAAATATAACATCCTTAATTTTCTTGCTATCCAAAAATTTTTCTTTGAGTTTATTTATATGTGAATTTTATTAATTCTTTGTTTGTTATTCGTTTGTTAATTATTGATTGAAAAATTTAAATATTCGGGGTTAAGTTTTAAAGAATTCATTATGCTTTGTTAAAAATAGCGAACTCGTTTTAGGCAATACTTCTAATTTTTCATTGATAGAAGCATGTGTATTATGTTAGAAAATAATGATTATAGGATTCAATTATGTTTACTTTTAGCTTTCTGAAAAATTAGAACTTACAATTTATTAAGGTTGCTCTCAAAATTATTTTTTAATAAAAAATCTAGTTTTTTTCTCACCTTCCTTATCATGACCTACTTGACATGATAAAATTGTTATCCTTAAAAGATCCTATGTCAATGGGAATAAGATTTCGTTCCGTAAACATAGGCACCCAATAGATTAAAAAGATTATATGTTATGGAGTAAGAGGATAAAATTCATTACTCCTACACATATACATTGGGTTAAAATTTATTATGAAGTTGAAAAAAATCGATATTAGGAAAATAAGATTTCGTTTTCCTAATAATCCAAAAAAAACATGGAGGTTCGAGAAAAAATTACCTCGCCTCAAAAATCAAAACCCTCTTCATAAACCAACATCAACCCCCTTAGCTAATTTCACGATTCTAAATTTAATTCAAAAATCTTTTTGAGAGCATAATTTGTAAATTGTATTATTTCCAGTAAAACTCATATAGGCTAAAAGTTCATATAATTCCAAACTATTCTTGTTAATCTAACAATTACAATTATTGCTTTCTATTTGATTATATCAAAAAGTCTTTTGGACAAAACTTTTGCGCTATTTAAATCATCTTCATAAATTTAGGGCTTAACTCTTACACCCCGTTTATTTATTTAGATCTCTCTTATAATTGATTAAGCGGTAGCTAAACTTAGAGTTTTTTCTATTCCTTATAAGTTCATCTCAAACTTTTGCTCTGGAATAACAAAAACTTTAGTATGGGGGTATTTGATGAATTGTAAATATACCTATTTTTATGTACATTACTTAACTCGTTTTCATTTATTTTTGTCATTTCTACTTGTTTTTATTCAATAAAAATGCTCCTATTTTTGTACATATTATACTAACTTGTTTTATTTTATTTTTCAAGAAAAAAATCAAAATCTGTAATTAAAATGCCATGTCACGCCCGTGATATATTGGTCACGCCCGTGACCAGGGCGTGACAGCTCAAAATCTCGTGAAGCAGCCAATTTTGAAGAGAAAAGCCTGACACGCCCGGCCACACGCCTGTGTCAATCCGACACGGGGCGTGACCAAGCCCGTGTCTATCCCGCTCGACGATTTCAACTCGATATTGGTCGACCCAAGAGGAACACGCCGGTGTCCAATGAGTGACATGCCCGTGTCAGCCCGACACGCCCCGTGCCAAAGCCCGTGACCATCTCTCAACAATTTTCGCTCGACGTTTGTCGAGTGTTGACTCAAATGACACGCCCACCATCACGCCCATGACCTGGGGCGTGACTGCTCCACCTCGCCCGACAAACTGCCGCCGGCAAATCCCGAAGTCAACAACGCCTTTAAGCGTCGAACGGCACGCCCACCGTCACGCCCGTGACCTGGGGCGTCACCGCCGCGTTTTCGCCGCAAAGTCAAATCGCCGTCAAATCCGTCATATCGCCGAATTCAGCTGTAAAATAGTGCTGACACGCCCCCCGACACGCCCGTGTCGGAGGGCGTGTACTTGGAATTTTTTGCCTATAAAAAGGCAGCTGCTGTATTAGTTAAGGTTTCCAAAAACCCGAACCATTTTGATGTATAAGGGCTGCCGTTGGAGCTGCTTTAGTGCTATGTAAGGATTCTCTTCCCCCCTCCTTTTGAAGTTGTTTGTTTAAGCTCCTGTAATCAACCTCTTTTGTTAATAAAATAGATGTTTTCTCATCCTTATATACTCTGAATTTTCTCTAAAGGCCTCCTTTGCATCAATCTTATATACTTTTATTTTCATTTTCATGGTGCGTGTGTGCGTGTATGAGCTTAAAATTGCAAAAATTATGTTTTAAAACGAAAATGTTCTTGTTTTTCTTTCAATTATAACAAAATTTATAGCTATTATTATGGCCGATTTCATTCTCAAACTCTTAAAAATTGGTTAGACTAAGGATTTTCATGCTTTAAAATGCGTTCTTATGAACTTGTAAAACGTTAAACAGGTGGTTTTCATCCCTCTTAACTTAGCTTTTACTTTGTTTTAATTATAAAACTATTGCTTCTTTTTAGCTTACTCCCACTTTTTAAACCATTTTACAAGGCTATAGGAATGTATAAATTGTTATTTTTATTTTTCATCAACTTTCATTTTAAGTAATTACAAAAAAATATTTTCGCTCGAACAAATTTTATTTTCACTTTTTAAGCATTTCTATCAGAATCTAACGGTAAAAATGTAAACATTTTAATTTTTCAGGCACTTGCCTTTCTCACTTTAATTTGAAAACATTTTGCTCAAACAATTTTTATTTTGCCTTTTTAAGCATTTCTACTGCATTCCAGCAGTAGAAATGCAGTCATTTTAATTTTTCGATAACTTTGTTTTTCTTATTTCTCGCCCGAGTCCGTGAGTGTATGAGATAATCTTTATCGTCTTAGTTAATTCATGCAAGTGTATGTGTGTGTGTGTGTGTTTATTTATGTCGAGTGCGTGAGTAGTTATATTCAAGTAGAGTGCATGTGTTGTTTTTATTTTTCCGCCTACTCATTTTAGTTAATTGGCTGGATTTTATTCAAGTAGAGTGCGTGTGTTGTTTTTATTTTTCCGCCTACTCATTTGAGTTAATTGGCTGGTTTTTATTCAAGCAAGTGTTTGTAACTTTTATTTTTCCGCCTACTCACTTGAGTTAAATGACTGGACTGTATTTTTAGTCCTACTCGTTTGAGTAGGACTTGTAATTTTGATTATTTATTTTTCCGCCTACTCACTTGAGTTAAATGGACGGACTTTATTTCCCGCCTACTCGTTTGAGTTGGATTTATACTTGCATGTATTTTCGCCTACTCGTTAAGAGTTAAATGACGTGTCTTTAGTTCCCTGTAAATATTTGAGAAAGCCCTATAATCGCATTTATTTTCTCCTACTCGTTTGAGTAGGACTCGCTTTCATTTCAGTCCTACTCATTTGAGTAGGACTTGCAATTTTCAGCTTTTATTTTCCGCCCCCACTCGTTTGAGTGGGACTTGCAATTTCAATTATGCAATTTTCAGCTTTTATTTTCCGCCCCCACTCGTTTGAGTGGGACCTGCAAATGTCAATTATGCAATTTTCTCTTATGTGTAACTTAGTTTTATTTCTGTCTCTTGTTATATGTTTGAATGAGTGCGGGTGTGTTTATTTGTAATAACTTTTCTAGTGTTAGGATATTTTACTTTTCTTCTTATTTTCTTTATAATCTTTCAGCGAATAGTTTAGGACGCTCGCACAACCAAACATATAAGCTATCCCCATTCCGATGAGTGGCTAATTGCTTTTAGCCCTCGGTATCGTAGAGCTTTGGGATCTAAAATGTTTTAAATAACCAAATGTCTAATTTTTCGATTTAATTAAAAAACTTAAGGTTTACCCCGGGTTAACGACGCGTAGACCCACATATCGATGTGTGGGCTCTATTTCCGTTATCCATACGCTAGCTAGCCGAGAGGTCGTGCGTATGGACAGATCACCCCTGGGTAAATAGAGTTCCGCACTAACCCTCGAGAGAGGAGGCGTGCTAACTCTACCGGATTGGGTTCCCAACCCGATAGCGGGGTTCTTAGCGTACTGTGGGCATTAAGGGGAATCCTTCGTCGGATGAGAGCCCGGTCGAATAGCCTTAATGTCTAGGTGAGCGATATTCCTAGAGATAGGTGAGCTCATTATTTTGAACCTCCACGACCAAGTTTCTGCTTTAATTAAATTGAAACTTTAGATATCTAGTTATTCAAATCTATTTTTAATCCTAATGTAATTCGATACCGGGAGTTATCTCTTCATCGACTATTTTCTTAAATCTATTTTCATTCCTATTTTACTTAAAACCATCAACTTCTATTTTGGTAAAATAATAGTTTTTTCGGAGGAGTAGGGGTAATCAACCCGTTCCCGGGAATAATACGACCTCGGTATTCTCCCTAATATCGGGTACTATTTGCGATAGGTGCACTTGCCTACACTAGCAAGCCCGCGACGATTGACTCACCAAACCAACCACAGTAAGAGTCTGTTCGCGGGCCAATGAAAAATATTATCTTATTACTTGTCTACTCACATGCTATAATAAATATCTAACAGTTAAAAAAAACTTTAAAATGGTAACTTCATTCCTCAACCATTTCTTATTGAAATACTCTTTGATGCGCTATTCAATCCAGTTTAATTAATAACAATGAAAAAACATGAGTTGTTTAGATAAATAGGATTATATAATTACGTCACAAAATTAGAATTTCATTGAACTACACAATAAAAATAAAAATGGACAAACCTAAAATCGACACAAGCCAAGCCATCATACATGAACATTCTAAGGATTTATGCTTCCAAGCTAGCAGAAAAAATAAAACTTAGTTTTAATCTTCTAAGAGACATTTTATCATACATCTTGAATATAGATATCTTAGTGTAAAATAAAGCATTGATGTGCCCGAAGAACAGAAAGTACAACATACTTGGACGGAGTTGATGAGTTTTGAATCAAGAAGAGTTAGTATGCCCTAGCATATACGGAGGTGGACATTGCATTGGCGAACGAAGATCTGGAGAGGGAAAATAACCAAAGAGAAAAACAAAGGGAAATAACAGTATCCAAAAGAGGAGCCTTCACTTTGTGGTACTGTTGTTCGATGGACATTTCAATGGAGAAGATGAGCAAATCCTCCTTCACAGGGGTAGATTTGATAACCACTCCAACGAAATGTTAGGGAATAAGAGTACCTGTAAGAAATAGGAGATACTAGAGAAATCAGTTATTTGGAAACGCTGAGATGTCAGTGTTTGGGAAAGAGAAAACCTGACCTTAGGAAGTGGAAGTGCTACCGAAGACGAATGCGATAGTCTGCTAGGTTAAAATAAGGGAAATCAGTTACAAATATCCCGTGGTTGCGGAGATGACAAGAGGTATCCAGAGGTGGCGGTGAGTGCAACAGGATGGGGAGCGGGAGTAACGCACAACAACCCTGGCCGAAATTGAAGCCTTATCGCAGATTGAGTCGGAGGCAAAATTACGTGTGAGGAAGATGCCCTAGGAGAGTGATGGGACTGGATGAAAGGAATGAGATGAGATCAGGAGGAAATAAAATTTAAATTAAACTCCATCCTCTTATTTGGTTGTTAATTTTAGTGATAGGCACATGAAGCGCCATATTAGTCTCAGACCAACAAAAAATATTTTGGTGCGTATATTTATGTATCGTGCATGTGCAAATACATTCACACAGGCTCGATTAATAAATAACATGATTGTAATGAAAATATTTTGAAGTTTTTGATAACAATTTTTTTATAAAAATCCTATGTTTTAAAGACTTTTTAAAAATAATCGTCACTAAAACTGAACATTTATATTGACGTTTTTTCATGAAAAATGTGTCTAATATTATTATTGGTATTAGCGACGTTTTTTTATAAAAATCATTGCTAGATAGAAAACAAACGGTGTCGTTTTTCCAAACGTCGCAATAAAAATATCACTGTAAAGTGCATATCTTGCAGTGTAAGGAGCATGCTGAAGGATTATGCTCTAGTAAGGAATGGACATAAGGTTATCTTTGGTGGGTCAGAAAATGGGGTGACTAGAGGTTATGGTAAAATCTCTAATGGCATTGTCACCATCACTAGAGTAGCCTATGTGGAAGGGTTGCAACACAACTCGATAAGCATCAGCCAACTCTATGATCTTGGCTATGACATAGTATTCCATAAGGATGAGTGTCAAATTAGGAGGTCAAGTGACCAAGAGGTCATCTTAATAGGCACTCGGAGTGGAAATGTTTACTATTTAGATTTCCTATGCTTAAGCAAAGACACACATGTATGCCTAGTTGCATATTTTAAAGCCTCTTCCTATGTCCAATGGCGCAAGAGGCTAGCCAATCTAAATTATAGGACCATAGGCAAGCTGTTCAGCAAAGAGATTGTTAGGAATGGCCCTAAGTCTATATACACTAAGGAGGGTATCTGCTCTGCATGCCAAAACAACAAATAGACTCAGACCTCCTTCAAGAGCATTGGCACCAAAGACTCAGTGAGGTGCTTATACCTCATTCATATGGATCTGTTTGGTCCTATGCCAATTCAAAGTCTAGGTAGGAAAGTGTACACCCTTGTGGTTGTTGATGACTTTTCTATATTTGCCTGGGCGTTCTTTTTAAGGAAGAAATATGAAACCCCTGATGTCTTCCAGACATTTGTCGAGCAAATTCAGAATGAATTCAACAGCACTGTGGTCAAAATCTGAAGTGACCATGGGACTGAGTTTTAGTCTGAGTGCATGACAAGGTTCTGTGAAGAACAAGGGATTCATCAAGAATTCTCCTCTCCTAGAACACCCTAGCACAATGGAATTGCTGAGAGGAAAAATAAGACTCTCATAGAGGCTGGTATAACCCTTTTAAGTGACTTATCCCTCCCATAATACTTCTGGGCTGAGATAGTTAACACTGCATGCTATGTCCTTAATAGGGCTTCTATCACCAAGAGTCATAAGAAGACTCACTATGAGATCTTAAAGGTCAGAAAACCAAACCTGAGTTATTTCAGGATCTTTGGTTGCAAGTGCTATTTGCTCAACAATGAAAAAGTCCATTTAACCAAGTTTGTTGCCAAGTACCATGAAGGGATCTTTATTGGGTACAACACTCATAGTAAGGCATATAAAATCTATAATTTAACTAGTCAAGTTGTAGAAGAGTCAATACATGTTGTTTTTGATGAATCCAACATGGTTAACTATGAGCTCCCTAGCTTCTCCTCTTATAGTATTGTAGGTACAGAGCAGATGATGGAAAAGCTGACCATCAAGGAAGCTACCACCATAGTCCAAGATAATGATGATGGACTATCCATTCCAAGAGAAGGTCAAGACATACTTGAAGAAATTGAAGATCAGCTAGCTGAAAACCCTGAAGATCAACAAGCTGAAGTTAGATTAGCTCCAGCTACCAGGCATCTAAGGGACCATCCAATACACCAAATCATTGGTAATGCAAATCATGGAGTCCAGAACAAAAGCAGGAGCATGAATACAGCTCTCCACTCAAGCTTTTTGTCTCAAGAAGAGCCCAAGAAGTTTGAAGAAGCTATCAAGGATCAATTCTGGATTTGAGCAACGCAAGAAGAACTGGACCAATTTAAGAGATGTAAGGTCTGGAAGTTGCTTCCCAGACCGCAGGGACAAAATGTCATAGGGACCAAGTAGAGCTACATGAACAAGTTGGATCAAGATGGCATTATTGTTATGAATAAGGCTTGATTGGTGGCTAAAGGCTACAAGGAAGAAGAATGCATAGACTTTGATCAGACCTTTATCCCAGTAGCCAAATTGGAATTAATAAGGATATTTCGTGTATTTGCTGTCTATCGAGGATTCAGAGACTACCAGATGGATGTTAAGTCAGCATTCATGAATGAGGACCTAAAAGAGTAAGTATATGTGGATCAACCACCAGGTTTTATAGATCCTAATTCTCTAAATTTTGTATATATGCTTAAGAAAGCTTTATATGGGCTAAAGGAAGTCCCTAGTGCTTGGTATGAAACCTTGTACACCTTACTCATTGAGAACAAATTCTCACGGGGGAAGATAGACAATACCCTATTCCTAATGGAATCAAAGGGCAAGCTTATCTTAGTCCAGATATATGTAGATGACTTTATCTTTGGATCTACTGATGGCAACCTTTGCAGCAAGTTTGCTAAACTTATGCAAGTGAAGTTTGAATTGAGCAGTATTGGTGAGCTCAGGTTATTCTTGGGACTCCAAGTAAGACAGACTAATGATGGCTTGTCCATATCCCAGTACAAGTTTACCTGGGAGCTAATCAAGAAATATGGTATGGAGAATGTCTCCACCATGAGAACTCCCATGGGTCAAGTGTGCCTATAGGCAAAGGTGAGGCATGGAAAACTGTTTATGAGTCTTTGTAAAGTGGGATAATTGGCTCTCTTCTATACCTGACTGCTAGTAGGCTTGACATCATGTATGCTACATGTGTCAGTGCTAGGTATCATGCCTGTCCTAAAGAATCTCATTACTCTATTGCAAAGAGAATCTTAAGGTATCTTAAGGGAACACCAGATCTTGGCCTATGGTACCCTAAAAATAGGGATTTTGATCTAACAGGATTTTCATATGCACATTTTACAGTCCGCAAAGAAGACAGGAAAAGCACTACCATAAACTTTCAGTTCTTAGGAAGAAGGCTAGTATCTTGGAGCAGCAAGAAACAAACTAGTGTGGCTATATCCACTGCTGAGTCAAAGAACACATTAGCATACAGCTGATGTGCTCAGCTACTATGGATCTAACATCAGCTCCAGGATTACAACCTTCAAGTAAGTAGAACTCCTCTATACTATGACTCTATAAGTGCTATTTCTATTGCTAGGAATACTATCTCACATAGCAAGACTAAGCACATAGAACTTATTTATCATTTTATTAGGGAGCATGTGGATAAGGAAGACATCAGTCATGAGTTTGTCCCCAAAGACAAGCAAGTGACTGATATCTTCACTAAGTCATTAGATGAAGCAAAGTTTAACACCTTCAAATTTGAGTTGGGTATGTTGAAATTATCCTAGCTTCAGGCACTCCCTTTTGCATCTTTTTGGTGTAGTATTGTTCCTCTTGCTGGAGATACAGACTCCCTAATGTTATCAGTTAACTGATGCTTCTATTGAGGGGGAGTAAGTTACTTTGGAAGGGACAACCCCTATCTGTCTATTATGTAGAAGTCAAAAAGGGGGAGAGAAGGTCATAACAAGGGGGAAAGATGGCAAGGGGGAGAGATGGCAAGGGGGAGAGATGGCAAGGGGGAGAGAAGGACATATCCAGTCATCCAAAGAAGAACATGTGGCAACTGAGGGACAATGAGATGATCAGAAGGAGATGATCACTATCATGCAGCAAACCCAAGAGGAGAAAGAGCTGCTCCCATACAGGGTAGAAAGTGATCAAGGCACTCAATTTAGGACAAACACCTTGCAGCAAATAGGTAGTAAATGAGGTACACTTCCTTATGCTACTATGTCAGAAGCAGGAAATGCGGTACACTTCCTTATACTGCTATGTCAGAATTAAATATTTATTTTGCTGTATAGATTGTGTATGTCATTGACCAAGGAAAGAAAACAATTTGGATAGGGGTTTTGACTTCCTCAAATAGGGGTAGATTGTTGGGTCCATTGTTACCAATGTCCCTAATTTTTGAGTAGTCAAACAGGTCAATGTCACACACATCAACTGTATTTTATATGTATTTGAGGTCTTGAGTGTAGGTTAGTCCATATCACTTTGATTGGAGAAGTGGACACAACAATTAATTATTGGGCATATCCATATAACAAATATCGCTGAGTCTATCTTAGCCTAACTGATAGATAGCCAAAAATATGGCTAAGTATACGGGTGTTAAGTGTAGTCTACTCAGTCAACGTCATATATCAAAAAGCTGTGAGTCAGGCTGAGTTAGTCAAAGCCTAGAGAAATATGCTAAAAATGTGGCTAAGTCCATATACGTTGAGTGTGGTCTACTCACTCAATGCCATATAGATTTTAGCGTTGACTGTTGTTGTGCCTGTCAACGCCATAGAAAAGTTGTGCAAAATTTTAACTAAGTTTATAACTCTAATTATACTATTATTTTTATATTGATTTTATTTAATAAATAATAATATTATAATTATATTTTAGTAATTATGTTTCTAATTGCTTTCTTTTTATATTTCAGGTCAATGTGGGCTGCGAATATCAATTTGGAGCTTGTAGAACTGATCAGGAGATGAAACAGAGAAGAGATGGAAAAATCTTAAGAACACGCCCCGGTCACGGGCGTGACCTTTAGATCACGGGCATGACAAGCAGGCGTGACCCTCCAGGAGCTCCAAAAAACATTGCCACGTCATATTAAAGCTACACCTCCAAGTCACGGGTGTGACCTTCAGTTCACGGGCGTGGCACTCAGGCGTGACTTCCAAGCGTGCCACGCTTAATGTCACCAATTTCAAATCCAACCTGTTTTCAGCTTACACACCCTAGGTCACTGGCGTGACCTAGGGGCGTGACTTCCCACAACAGCCAGAGTTTAATTCTCACTGTTTCTCCTTCCTGTCGTTTCCAATAACAGACTTGACACACCCTAAGTCACGGGCGTGATTGACTAGCATGACCCGTAAAAGGATGAATTTTGGCGGTTTTGTCCCAACATTCCCGGGCTTTCAAGATGACGGTTCCGAGCCTTACACGCCCTAGGTCACGGGCGTGACCTAGGGGCGTGACCTTCCAAAAATTTTCCTATAAATTCCAGACAAGTCCAGGAGCTGATGGGGCATCTAGGGAGTTAGATTTAATAGTTTACATTCAGTCTTTTCTCTTTTCTTTCTTATATTTTCAATTTCATAGAATAGTTTGCTTTGTTTTTATTTCAATTCAAGCACTTTTATTTTCCATCGTGTCTTTCTTTTTATGTATTTCTTTTATGATGACAAGTAGCTAATTTCATTAGCACTTGATCATGACAACCTTTAGAACAAAATAATCTTTTTTTGTCAAACTCTATTAATTTCTTCACTTCGATCTATCTTTGATTTAATTATTTTCAACTACAGTTGTGTATCCTAGATTTACCGAGAGGTTGTGGATACGGGTAGAACACTCAAAGGTAGAAGGATTCGTATGCAATCCTCGAGAGAGGATGACATGGATCTTTTGGATTGTAGTCAAATCCAACAGAAGGGGTTCACCGCCTAAAGCAAGCTTAGGGGTTTCGACTGGCGGAGAGGTCTTAATCTATCAACATAAGGTTAGTCAAAACATGAGCTTGAGAGAGACGCTTTTGTACTTTAACAGTTGAAGTAGGTTATTTAGAAGTTTGTTTTTAAGAAAAGTTTATTTTAATTCAAGGTAATTCTAGATCAAGTGTTAATCTTAGTTCAAAGTTTTATTAATTTTCAATCGTTATTTACCGATAAAATAATATTAATTTGCGTGAGTTGGAGTACTCAACAGACTCAAAAGAATATGACACTTGATATTCTTAAATATCCTATTCTATGAACGATAAGTGCTCTTGCCTATAGTTCGTAGAATTTGGAGATATTACCAACCCTAAATTTTACTAATCAAGTTTTTGACGTCGTTGACGGGGAACTTTCTTTGCTGATATTTTGAAAGTGCAAATTGCATTAATTTTATCATTCTCTTTCTCTACCCCTGTTAACTTTTTCATTTTCTTTTTCGAATTTCATTCTATTGAGTACAGGTTGTTCTATTTTCTTTTTACAAAAAAAATGTTATCTCAATTGGAAGTTAAGATTGTCGAGCTTACACACAAAGTTAATCTTTTGCAAGTCGCAAGACAACGCCAATTTTTATGTACTTTTTGTGGTGCCCCTCATAAGAGTGAGGAATGTTATTGTAATTTTTATTTTCAGAATTATTCTTATAATTTTTATAATAACTATGAAAATAATTATTCCTACTTTAGTGACAATACTTTATCTAATTTCCATGAAAATACCCTTTCAAATACTTTTTCCAATTTTAATGAAAATAATTTTTCAAATTCTAATGGAAATCATATTGATAATTTTCATTAAAATATTTCGAGCATTAATGCGAACAATTTTTTTCTGATTTTAGTAATTTTCCTTCTTCCTCGGATGTTGATTTCCGGCATGATCCCCCGGATAGATTCTCGAGTAATGAGGATATTTATTTAGATCCGACTTTTTATTCTTCTTTTTCTGCACCGCAAGCTTTCTCTCCTAATTTTGGGGATTCTTCTCAATTTTTATTTGATTCTTCTCCCCAAAATTTGGATGAGACTTTTATTACTTTTAGTGATTTTTTTCCTTCTTCGGATAATGTCGCTAATGAGGAACATGACTCTTCATGTCCCACCATTGTTGCTTATACCGAAGAAGAAGAACTTTTATTTCAAGAATTTATTAAATGTATGGACGCAATGTGAGGAGTAGAAGAAGAGCATGTTTCTCCTCCTACTACTGCCAAATTTTCTCCTATTTATGAATTTCCAAGCACAATTTATAAATATATAGGAGCGAAAATTTATGAACCTGATGCGTCCGATGATTTAATTTTCAATCACTCTACGGAAGAAAAAATTAGTTTTAGAAAATAAACAAACAGAGCTTGATCAATTTCTTTCACACGACCCTCCTCCGTGTGAAATTGTTTCTAACACGTTTATTTTTTATTTTTCTTGTTCTAATTATTTTCATGTAGACGATGAGCCATTGCAATCAAACATCATCAACGATCTATTTGCCGCTCATCTACAAAAATTCACATCACCTTAGGTATGTATAGGTGATTTGAATTTACATTTTCAAGTCAATCGCAAGGAGAAAAATCAAGAATCAAGCGAAGGAGTACTCGGGCGACCAACTTCTGCACATACGCCGAAATGCGATTTAAGGGAGTTGCGCGTTGATTTTAATTTTTATTTTTCCTTCTCCTAACAATAACCGCCTAGCTTAAAGACAGGAAAAATAAAAGCGCTCTTGCGAGACACCCCTTGGTTATCCTTTATTTTCTTGTTTTTAATTTTATATGCTATTTTATTTCTTTTCTCGCCTCTTACTTGGATTATAAACAATGGGGACAATGTTTATTTTTAATTATGTGGGTGAGATCTCTTTAGTGGTTTTTATTTTAATTTTTTTAAAAAAAATAGGTTTAATTTTAAATTTTTAATTAGAGTAATCATTATTTTTATATTTATTCACATGCAAAATCTCTATTATTTCATCTTTTACATAGTGTTTAGAAATTTTCATGCTTTAATTGAACTTTGAATTTTGGAGTAGAATTGTTGGTCATGCTGTGTTCCTAGTTCAGTGCACATGTAAGTAGAATTTTATGTAGAACTAAATATTAAACATACGATTATATTTTGTTGGATCCCTAGTTTGATTTGGGCTAGGTTCACTAATATAGGATAATATGACCCAACATGTATAGCAAGGGTCAAAGTCGTGTCCTAGAATCTAGGTCAAGTCCTAAGAGTCAACATCACATGGACAAGATAACATCAGACTGCCAGAGACTCAAGACATAAAGTTTTCCTCAAGATTCAGAGAATTCTAAAGATACTAAGCAAAATGAGTTCGACGTACGTCGAACTCAGGTCGACGATAGTCGTTCTCAGCTCAACGATCTTAGAGAAATATTCTCTGAGCTGAGCTCAACGAACTTCAGTCCATACTGACGATCCTTGGATTTCATCTTCAGAATTCTAAGTCCAGACTGTTCTCTTAACTCAGGTCGACGAACCTAGTTCTCAGGTCGACGAACTCCATTCTTTGATCGACGATCTCTGGACTCAGTCTTCAACATTTCAAGTTAAATTGATTCTCCTGACTTAGGTCGACGAACTTAGTTCTCTGGTCGACGATCACTAGACTCTCTACTTCACCTTTCTGATTCAAGAAATTATAAATTTGGCTAAGTCCAGAATCATTCTCAGCTGGACGAATTCAAGGTTCTCAAGACTTAGCTTGACGAACAACATTCTTTGGTCGACGAATCTTTGGAGTATCACAGCATTCTGTCGAGACCATGTTCTCCAGTCTCAGGTCGACGAACCCTGTTCTCTGCTCGACGGATTCTGGAACCAGAAGAGTTATGTCGACACTAGAAGAACTTGTGTCGACATCAAGATCATCAGTCGACATTGTGGAAAGGCTATGTCGACACAACACAAAAGACTTGTGTCAACACACAGGAGCAATTGTGTCGACACAGGATATTTGACAACTCCAGAATAATTGCTGAACTCCAGTCGACGAACATATTTACCAGCTCGACGAATAGGCAAAGATCAAAAGAGACAGCAGTTCAGTTCTCAGTTCGACGATCATGGAACTTAACTCGACGAACAGAAGATGTCTGGTCGATGAATACAATGTCCTGGCTCGAAAAACTGTGAACTTAGTTTGACGAATTCTGCAATCTGCTCGAGGATTCCAGACTTAGTCATTTCCGACCCTCTGTCCCCACTCCAATGCTATAATTCGTGGGTAATTAATGCTCTAACATTCTCTGAATGTATCTGTTAGAATGAGTATTAATCATGGTCTTCTACAGGATTATTGCTTGCCATTTTTCCACGGGACAGTTGGGGAAATAAATCAATACCGATTATTCTCAAGGCTGTCAGCATTAATTACAAAGAAATTCAAATGTTTGAAACACACAGATAGATAGAGACATAAAAAATTAATCAAGAGAGACAGAAAAAGCTTCATACAGAATACTACTGACTAAGAAGCATACAGAAAATTGAAGAAGAAACAAGAAGAACACATATTTGAAATTAAGAGTCTTCCTGTTCTTCTTCTCCAGGACCTTGCTAAAGACATTCAAGCACTATCAGTCTAAAGCTCCTGGATTAAATGTCTCAATTGAAGGCCTATCACCCTATGCAAAGCTCCAGTTCTCCTGTACCCTTTTTCATCTCAGGGGGATCTTTGACAACATCATTGAATCCACATAGTCTTCTCATTATGATTGAGAAAAGAAGACTTCCATCACTCTCTCACCCCCACCTCTGTAAAGGGTTGTCATCTCCCTTCAAAAGTGATTCCTTGGTTGCAAGTCTCCTGATCAAAAGACTTGGATTGGTTTTTGAGCACCTGATCCAAAGCTCATTAGTGTCAGGCACCTGATCAAAAATCTGAGTGGATTCCTACCAAGGGTGGTAGAAGAGTGGATGTACCCAGGTTGGGGAACCACTATAAAATTCTTGTGTCGTCTGGTTGTCTCCTTTTCTTTTGTTTTTGTTGTGCTTGTGATTTAGGTTATTAATTTCTGCACTTTTGATTTACAGCAAAAGCTGTAACAGTAGGTAGGAAATTTTAAATACTCTATTCACCCACCCCCCCCCCCCCTCTAGAGTATTTCTGATCTAACACTCACTTTCAATTGGTATCAGAGGAGGTTCCTTTGGTTGTACAGGTTAAATCTTGAACCAAAAGATCCTTTGTTAGATCTACACAGTATTTTATTTTCATCAACATTATAAACACAGCATGGCACAAACCAAGGACTATGCAAGCACCAGACCTCCAGTTTACAACCTTAACAAGTTTGCCATCTGGAAGGCAAAAATTAGGTTATATATGAATTCTATTGATGAAGACATCTACAATTCCATTTTAACTGGTCCCCCACAGGCATCTACAACTACACCATCTTCCAGCAATAATGCAGCCCCACCACCTGAGTGGACTGATGCTCAGAAGAAAGCAAAGATTGCTGATGCAAAAGCCATGAACATATTGGCTCAAACCATGTCAGATGATATATTTCAGAAGATAGTTGAATGCACCTCTGCAAAAGCAATCTGGGATTCACTCAATCAAATAGTTGCTGGCTCAGCAGATGAGAGGAAAGATCGAAGATCACACCTCATCATCCAATACAAAAACTTCAAGAAGGATGAGGCAGAGATAGTTGAAGTGATGTACAACAGGTTTAGCTCCATCATCAGTGAGCTAAGGACCTTAGATAAAGAAATCACTTTGACTGAAGTTAATGACAAGATCCTAATGTGCTTCCCAAGCTTATGGGACACAGGATCTGGCCCATCAAGGAGGCCAGATGCCTGAATGAGATTTCAACTGAATCTCTATTAAGAAAACTGAAGTCATATGAGCAGCTAATCAAGTCCAGAGAGGCAGAGGAACACAGGACTCCTCCCCCAGTAAGGAAAGAACAATCCATTGCATTCAAGGTTGCTGAAGAAACTGAAGCCCCAACAGTTAATGAAGAGCTGATGAGTCTCTTTGCCAAGAGATTCTACAAACTGGGAATGAAATACTTCAGAAGGAAGTCATCCAGAAATGACAGCCAGCCAAGGTATGACAAAACCCCCACTAAAGAGGTAGTGTGTTATGGGTGCAGGAAGCCAGGACACTTCATGTATGAATGTCCTGAAAATCAAAAGAAGGAAAGAAGAAAAGAAAAAGAATCAAGAAGCAAGCACTACAGCAAGACCTCTTCCAGCAAGCACAAAAAGAAGGACAAAGGATTTGTGGCTGAAATATGGAGTGACACAGAAGATGAATCGACATCTTTCAGCTCTAGTGAAGAAGAAGAGGAGGCCAAGGCAAAGGAGGTGTGCGTCATGGAAATTGGTTCAAGCAGCAGCAGATCAGATACAGATGAATCTGCTGATGAAGAAAATCTGTCACCTGAAGATCAGGTAATATATTCTTATGATTTTGAATCTGATGAATTTAAACTTGAATTTAAAAACTTATGCTTAGATTTGATAAGCTCTGAGAAGGAAATCAAACTTCTCAGAGATAAATTGAATGACCTAGATAAAATTACCTCTGAAAATGCATGTTGAAGCCAAAAATGACCTCAACGGGAGTTCAAAAAAGGGGTGCAGCCAACACCTACTTCTCTCAAGCCTCAACCCTCGACCGGATTCAAAGGTCCCTAGACTGACCTAAAGCCTTAGCAGGAATGTCCCACCTCACACCCGGAAGATCTCTGAGAGCTTCCCCTCCAAAGCCAAAAGCTGGGCTAGGAGCTTCTCAGAAAGCACTGGAAGTTGGAAGATAATGAAAGCCTGCTTTCCAAAGAGCCCTTATGGGTCTATTTATAGTCTTTGCTGACCTGAGATTACTGAAATGCCCCTGGTTGATCTGCCAATAGCCAAATCTCGAGGTTTATCGTGAGGGTATAGGGATAATTTCGCCTGAGGGTAATTAGGTCATTTTAAACATGGCCCTGGGCCCCACTCGGCGAGAGCTCTGAGCCGAGAGCCTTCTGTCAAGAGCCCGATACAAGCGTTCTCGCCTGCTTATAGGCGAGAGCTCCTTTGAGATTGGAGCTTGGCGCAAGCGCAAGCGTTCCCACGTTGGCTGCGTTCGACAACCTTGTCTTGTTGGTTTCCGTTCGACGATTTGGCTGCGCCCGACGATCTGGGTTCGACGATTGTCGAGCGCGGGGCGCTTTGTAGGCGAGGGAGCCAGGCTCTAGCACAAGCGTTCCCGCCTACTTGGGCGAGATCTTCTTTAGGGCGAGAACTCCTCTGGCTAGCCTAATTGTGACTATTAGTGCCTGATGCTTAAGATCACGTCAGTGAACCAGTCACACAAGTAATATAAAATGGGGGTTTTCCCAAGTATCGATCTCACAAGGAACACAGTAAGGTGGAGTTAATTTTGAGGAGGACTTGAGATTGACGTCCTTAGGTCGACGGTAACGATGGGGGCTTTGATATTGCGAAAATAGAAAATAAAGGCTATCAACTACTCCTATGCAACGCCGCTATGTGATGCTTCGCCAGGCGGGATGGAAGACTAGTCAGGCCGCTATGCACCGAATCACTAGGCGGATGGACGAGAAGGCTAGCAGATGAGGTGGTGAGAATGGCGGAATGAGGGTTGTAAGCACCTCTTTGCTACGCACACCACTAGCAATTGCTAGTGCGGCAAGGGTGGATGGTGGTGGATGGAATATGGCGCAACTCAAGTAAATAACGAAAACATACAAAATCACATAGACATGATTGTATAAAATCGTTTTACAAACTAAGCATACTTCATCAATATAAATAAAGTTAAACACCAATATTCAACAATAAAGCAAGAACAAGTCAAGAGATCGACCGAATCCGAAGCCTTGCTGAGGATTCACGGTTAGAATCGTCGGGTTGTCATTCCGCGTCCAAGCTCGGTCCTCAACTGCGTCTGGGGTAGAGAAGGGTTGTCACCACCTTCCAATGTCCCGTCTTCTTCGTCTCACGATAGCGGACGAAGTTTCCTAGCTTTCCTTTGCTTGATGACTATGGCGTCAAACCCTACTTGAAGCTCACGGATGAAGGAGAAGGCCGAGAGGAAGCTCCGGCTTGGATTTGGCGGTGAAAGCTTGCCCGGAGCACCTCCCTAGGGTGGAAGATGAAGGGGAACGGCGGAGAAGGCGGAAAAAGGCAGAGAAATGTCGAGCTCCGGATCCTCCTCCGAATTAGTGCGAGACCTGCGCTATATATACAAAGCAGAAATGAGCAATGCGCACGATCACAGGCGCACGACTAGTGGTCGTGCGCACTATGTCTGGTGCTCGTGCGCACTGGCATGGAATATCAGGAAGAAGAACTGGGATAATGCGCACGAGTAGTGGCGCACGACCAGTGGTCGTGCGCACTAAGTCCAATGGTCGTGCGATTACCCCAGTCAGGAATCCAGAAAAGAGGAATCAATGCACACGATCAGTGGCGCACGACCGGTGGTCGTGCGCAATATGTCCACTGGTCGTGCGCTTACCCCAGGCTGATTCTGGAAAACGTTGAGTAGTGCGCACGATCAGGGGAGCACGACCAGTTGTCCTGTGCATTAGATCCCATGATCGTGCGCAGTATTCCTGTTTCACAACCATCCTGGAACACGCACACGACCCCTGTACTGAAAGGAAAAACCAATCACTGATCTGTGCAGACATTCCAGGCAATCACAAAAAGGAGTACAAAATAATAAAAGTAACAAAATACACAACCACGAGCATAAATGTGCACTTCCTATGGAAATAAAGATTAGATGAAATAGGAACGATTAAGAACTAAAAGTGAAGTGCAACCGTGTGAAAACTAGCCCAGATGAGTCCGAAAAACCCTATATGTATCAGACTCATCACACCCCCAGACTTAACTGTTTGCGCGTCCCGAGCAAACAAAATCTAAGCAGATAGGGAAAAATACTAGTTAACAAAGAAATTGCGATACGAAGTACCATGCGAAGTCGCATGCGCGCGCGCGTAAAAATATAATAGAATAAATTTCTATGTATACAAAATAGTTTATACTTTTCACAATGCGTATCAATATTTTATTATTACTTAAAAATAGAATCACGGTGAATCATCCGGTCATGCGTATGGAGAAAGTAGACTAATTGCTAGGCGAGCATTGCCAAATATCGGGGCTCGGGATAACCTCCAAAGGAATCCACCAATGTCGGTGACCATATGCTTGCCCTTTCGCATTCTCTCCACGGCACTGGTTTGGTCCACACATGAATCAGTAAGACTTGAGGTGAAGAGATGGGGCTTGGGTTTCGGTGAGGTAAACATTGATAAACAGGAAGGCTATGCACCTAACCCAAATGAGCTATCATAAAAAGAATCCCTCTACTAAGCAAAATACACGTGAGTACACCACACCCCCAGACTTAATTTTTCAAATATGGGTGTGTGTACCGCCTACTCCAAATACATTCTCATTTCCAAAATGATTTTCAATTAAAACTGTTTCTTTTCACTTTTTTTTTCTTTACAAATATATATATATTTTTTATTCAAATCATCTTTTTATTTTTGCAATTTCAGCAAATATAACATTGGAGTACATCCACATAATCACAAGTAAAATCACCACATCACACCCCAACATTAAAATGTAAACACTAAAGCTCAACTTGGGTGTGCGACTAGGATTGGGTATGAGGCTTTGGTGAAATCATGGTGGAGCGGAATCAAAAGGAGGGGTAGGCATAATAGGGCTAGCGAGGATATGATGTTAGGAATGGTACAAAGCTCAACCGGGCCAAAATGATGGCCGACATCACGCTCATGCATGACTAACCTATACCCATGCTTCAAGAATAGCTTGGGGCAAGTTCTTAGCCAATGAGAAAGACTATCCATCCTCCCGACTCGAGCAATAGAAAACTAACGGCCGTCTACACACATCCCTAAGCTACCGTCGGATTCACACCGGATTCACCAAATTTTGAGTAGAATAAAAAGTATTTACGCAATTAGAAAAATATAAAACTAAAAGCATATAGAAAAATTAAATCTACTCGAATTTCTACACGAGACGAGAGCAGTTGACTAGAAACACAACAAGGCCAACATTTTACTCCATATCACAATCCTATGTCGGCACCATAATTTTCCCAAATCTAACGAAGAAATGAGTTTAACTCGCAGAACGCAAAAAGCTAAGCACGCGCTCATGTGGGTGTTGTGGTGTGTGATGCAATGAACTAAGCAAAATAAAACAATAAAGGCTTCTAGTATGCACAAGAAATGTATGCATGCAATAGGTAACAAATCTCTCCCCCAGACTTAAACTAAACTACACAGCATATGATAGAGAAATTAAGATCATAAAGAGCGCTAAGGGAAGAGGTTATCCAATGCTCAGCTAGTGAGCATACCAGAAGGCGCGTGGAAACCTGAAGCAGGCCCGCCATACGAAGAATCAGAACCCTGCCAATGCAATTTGCCAAGAATACCTGCAGGGGTGAGCTCCGCAAAAAAAAAACAAAACAAAATATACAAAAAGAAATGCTAAAACTAAAATAGACAAGAAAAATAAAATGCAGAAAATGAAAGATAAGTACTGGGGTTATTGTCATCCCAGCACGACTTATTACATTCTAAACATTTCTAGCTAATGGGCCTATGAAATAAAAAGTGCACAGGTAACTGTTCCAAAATCCGTTTCGGTAACTGGTACTGATACGGTGATAGAGCAGTTAACCCTCTACCTAAATAATAATACCTGCCCAACACAGGTAGAGGAAATAGGAAATAAGAAGAGGAGGAGGCCTGGTCCTCACTTATCTTATCACAAAATAAATCCTTGCCTAGCAAGGTATCGTCTATCACAGGCCCGCAGGAGGCGATGGCAACGGCATGAGCACAAAGCTCATCGTCATCCTAACGTACCTCTGGAGACTCATCCTGCACAGGCTCAGATATGGAAGGGGGATCAAGTAATAAAAGAGAAGAAGAACTAAAAGAATCAGAAAATGGGAGAGTGATCCTGGTCTCACTCTCAGCAGGATCCAAGCATAGATCACTGTCGGTATCATACGAGTCGTACCGAGGAGAATCCGAGAACTCAAGGTTTGCGGTGGTAAGAGGAACGGCCTCATCCAATAAGGAGGTGCAAACCTCCGCATCAGAAAGGGGATATTCCTCATCCCACCGGGGTGCGTAAAGTGTTCCGAAGATCTACCTTTAAACATGGCCCTGGGCCCCGCTCCGCGAGAGCTCTGAGCCGAGAGCCTTCTGTCAAGAGCCCGGTACAAGCATTCTCGCCTGCTTATAGGCGAGAGCTCCTTTGAGATTGGAGATTGGCGCAAGCGCAAGCGTTCCCACGTTAGCTGTGTTCGACAACCTTGTCTTGTTGGTTTCCGTTCGACGATTTGGATGCGGCCGACGATCTGGGTTCGACGATCGTCGAGCGCGGGGTGCTTTGTAGGCGAGGGAGCTTGGCTCTAGCGCAAGCGTTCCCGCCTACTTGGGCGAGATCTTCTTTAGGGCGAGTACTCCTCTGGCTAGCCTAATTGTGACTGTTGGTGCCTGATGCTTAAGATCACGGTAGTGAACCGGTCGCGCAAGTAATATAAAATGGGGGTTTTCCCAAGTATCGATCTCACATGGAACACAGTAAGGTGAAGTTATTTTTGAGGAGTACTTGAGATTGAAGTCCTTAGGTCGGCGGTAACGATGGGGGCTTTGATATTGCGGAAACAGAAAATAAAAGGCTATCAACTACTCTGTTGGGTACATTGGTTCAAATGTACCTGATTTGAAGAAGCCTCACCCTACTCAATGATATACATCAAAATGTATTTGATGTATTTTGAGTTTACTTGTGCAGGTTAAGTATTTACAGGAAAGAAGAAAAAGTTTCTAAGTCCATGTGTCGACACCCAGAGGGAAAGTGTCGACACTTAAGAAGACTTGTGTCGACACCCAGGCAAGCAGTGTCGACACTTGGAGTCATTGTGTCGACACCAGGGATACTGAGTCGACACCAGACAGAAAGTGTCGACACAAGGAGCTGTGTCGACACTCAATGAAGAAGAGTGCAGTGAAGCAGTGTCGACACTTAACAGTTGTGTCGACACCCAGTGAAACTGTGTCTACATCAGAAAGTGTCGATACTTGGAGGCTGTGTCGACACTCAGCAAAAGTCACCAGAGACTAAGTATAAGTGTCGACACCCAGAGCAATGTGTCGACACACAGCAGAAGAGTCAACACTTGAAGAAAGTGTCGACACAAGAAAGCAATGTGTCGACACACAGCAGAAGACTCAACACTTGAAGAAAGTGTCGACATAAGGAGTTGTGTCGACACTTAGCAAAGATCAGCAAAGTTCAACAAAATATTCTAAGTACAAGTGTCGACACTAAGGGGATGTGTCGACACTCAGCTGAAGTCTCAACAGAAGAAGAGTGTGTCGACACAAGGAGCTGTGTCGACACTCAGCAAGTATCAACATTGAAGAAGTGTCGACACCAAGAAGATGTGTCGACACTAAAACAAGTTCAACATATGAAGATGTGTCGACACAAGGAGATGTGTCGACACTTACAAGTATTCAGCAAAATACTGAAGAACAAGGTCTTGTGTCGACACTCAATATAAGTGTCGACACATGAAGAAGAAGCAATGTCGAGATATAAAATCTACAACACAAGGAGTTGTGTCGATACCTTGTAGGCTAGTGTCGACACTTAGTCAACTTGTGTCGACACTTGGTATATAAGTGTCGACACTTAAAGACAGACAGTCTCGACACTTCCAGACAGTTACAGAATTTTCAAGAACTGACTGGATGACTTGACAGCTGTCATTTCAGCCGGTCTACTGCACCTGTCAGAGTTGTCAGAAATCAGTTATGAACCGCACCAGCCGGTTACCATGAAGAAGGCCTATAAATAGGCTTATACTGTCGACAGAAGAAGATTGATTGAGAGATTAGAAGATCAACACATCAAGTAATACAAAGAAGATCTAGCTTTCAAGTGAAGATCTAAGTAGTTGGAGAGAGAGAGCTCCATCCAAGAAGTCAGCCGTTGGAACCAGGCTGAGAAGAAGGATTCAGATTTATTCTGAATCTTAAGTAGCAGAGATCAAGGATCAACTGCAGAAGAGATCAATCTTATTGTGTTCTACTTTCAAGAAGCTTTGAAAAAAGCCAAGTCAGATTAATTTCAGCTGAGTTCTTCCAAGAACTCATCAAAAAACTCACAACTATTCTCTCTTCTCTCTGAGTTGTTAAGTTACAATTTTTGTATTCATATTATCTTATAGGATCCTTAGGGATCTGAGTCTTTGTAAGCCTGTAATTATAAAGGCTAAGTGCAGGGCTTGAGTGCCTGAGTGTAGGAGATTTGAATCTCTGAGTATAGGCCTATTATGGCTGAGTGTAGGCCTTGGTGGCTGAGTGTAGGCCTTGGTGGCTGAGTGTAGGCTTTGTGAAGAAGCTGAGTTGTAGGGCCTTGGGCCTGAGTTGTAGGAACCTGTTTTGGGGTTCTCAGCTAGTGGAGGAGTTTGGCCAAATCTAGTACACTGCTAGATAGGCGAAGGGGGAAAGTGGATGTACCCAAACCTTGGGGAACCACTATAAAACTGTGTGTCTACTGTGTGCTTGTGGAATTCTGTGATTGCTGATTGTGTGCTGTGATAAAGTAGATGTAATTCTGTGATTATAAGTTGAATTCTGCCTAACAAGTTAAAACGATTTAAGTCACCTATTCACCCCCCCCCCCCTCTAGGTGATTAGGTACAATATCTTTCAAGTGGTATCAGAGTCAGGTTACTTAAAAGAGGACATAACTGTCTGAGTAGATCATGTTGGCAGATTCAGTCTAAGTACATTACAGAATCAAGAAGATCAAGAACCATGGGTTCCACTGAGAATCATAAGGAATTGGGATCCATGAAGTTACCCATTTGCAGAAAGGAAATCTTTGGCATTTGGAAGGAAAGGGTGAGACTGTTTATGGAAGCCTCAGACCCTATGATTTATATCACAGTGAAAGAAGGGCCATATGTGCCCATGAAGGTATCAGTCTTAGATGCAAATCAGAGAACACCTAAGGATTTCTCTGAAATGACAAAGGATGAGATTGTTCTAGCCACAATGGACAAAAGGGCTCAGAACATCATAGTAAGTGATATAGATGATGCTACCTTTCAGAATCTCATACACTGCAAGACATCCAAGGAAATGTGGGATACTCTTATTGTGTACATGGAGGGTTCTGAAGAAGTGAGGCAAGACAGAAAATCCTTGCTAAACCAAGAATATGAAAGCTTTAGGCAGGGTAGATCTGATAGCATAACTGAATGCTATAAAACGTTCTATAGGATTGTGAATGAGCTTATGTCCTATGGCAGAGAGTTCAGTAATTATGAGCTCAATGTTAAGTTCTTAAGGTCCCTAACAAAAGATTGGGACACCAAGATCTGTGCCATAAGGGAAATGGCAAAGCTAGCAGAAATTCCTCCACCAACACTATTTGGCAAACTGCTGTCCTATGAAATGCAGTTAATGTGAGGAAAGAAGAGGAGAAATCTACAAGAAGTGACCACAAGGAAAGGACAGTGGCCTTTAAAACAGAAGCTCCCAGAAAGTACGGAAGTAAGTCACCTTCACCACCTCCAAAGGTGGCTGAAACTGAGTCAGATGAGACAGCAAGCAGAAAGTCTGAAAGCAGTGAAAGTGATGAGGACTTTGCTGCTTTCACAAGACATTTTCAGAAGTTCTTGAAGAAGAAATAGTGGAGGACAAGGCCATCTACTTCACATGGTAAAGAAGATTATTATCAGAATAAAAAGTCTTCAAAGAAAGACAGGAAAAAGACCAAGTCTAGCAAAGCAACTCTTTCAAAAATTGTATGCTATTGCTGTAATAGACAAGGACATGTTATTGCAGACTGTCCTGAGAAAAGGAAGGAGTCAAATGATAAGAAAAAGACTCCATTCAAGGGCAAGAAGGAAAAGTCATTTGTTGCCAAAAATGATAAGAGCCTGTCAGACATTTCTTCATCAGAAACTGAGTCAGATGCTGAGGTATATATTTGGCTGTTTGCTGAGGAAGAAGAAGAAGAGTTCATTCAGATCATGAACTCTATATATGAACAAGAGGACAGTCAGTGCCAAGGGCTAATGGCATTAACAGAAAGTGACAAAATCCTGAAGCAGCCAGGACCTAGTAAGGTACAACATTGTTCTTTAAGTTCAATTTCTTGTGCTAGTTTTGAATCAGATTCATCATCATCAAGTGATGAGAGTGCATCTGAGTCTGAAGAGGATATTCATCAGTTGATAGATGAATATAAAGTCCTGTTGCAAGCATTTAATAAATGCAAATCCTTGGCCAAGAGTCAAGCTAAGGAGATTGCAAGTCTCAAAATGGATGTAACTGATTATGAGAAGTTATTTGATCAAAAACTTAATGAGATAGCCAGACTGAAGCACATAACTGTGATTCAGATGGGGACTATAACATATAAGAATGATCAAATCAAGAGTCAGGAGATTAGTCTTCAGAAGGAGAGAGATCTAGTTACTAGGTTTTCTAAACCTAAGTCAGTTCTACCTTTAATTGATGAATTTATTCATCACAAAGGTAAAGCTGGACTGGGATTTACTAAACCTGCAAGGACTGTTCAGTCCAAGTCCAAGGGCAAAGCCCCAACTCTCAACAAGCCAGCTGTGGATAAAAAGCTAAGACTGTACCTAAGCAAAGGTACAATAAGTTTGAGTGTTGGTGCCGTGGCAAGGTAGGCCACTTTGCCATGGACTGTTGACACAATGCTAGTGCCAAAGTGAGTAGAAAACTGCCTGTTGAAAAACCTGCAGGTAGCTTTGTTAGGAAGCAAACTAACCAGTACTAAGGACCCAAGAATTCTTTGGGTTTTAAGGTTCACTAATCTGTTTTGCAGGTAAGTCCAAGTGGCCATGCCCTAATATGGTACTTGGACAGTGGATGTTCCAGACATATGACTGGAACAAGGGGTTTACTAAAGGACTACACACCCATCAAGGATGGTCCAAAAGTCATCTTTGATGGTTCTGAAAAAGGGATCAAGAGATCATTTTGACTGGTTATAGAAAAAGAAATGTCTACTGCTTAGACATTATGTGTCAGACCAATGGTTCTCAAGTGTGTCTTGTAGCTGATGAGACAGTCTCTCATTGTGTCAAATGGCACAAGAGGCTAGCCCATCTCAACTACAAGACAATTGGCAAACTATTTAGCAATGAGTTAGTGAGGAATGATCCTCAAGTTAAGTGTATTAAAGATGGTATTTGCTCAGCTTGTCAAAAGGGCAAGAAGACTAGATCCACCTTCAGGAGCATAGAAAACAAAGATACTGTGAGGTGTTTATACCTCTTGCATATGGATCTCTTTGGTCCAATGCCAGTTCACAGCCTAGGTAGGAAGGTCTATACCTTTGTAGTTGTAGATGACTACTCAAGGTTTACCTGGGTGTTCTTTCTTACACAGAAATCTGAAACACCTAGTGTCTTCTATAGCTTTGTCAAACAGATTCAGAATGAACTAGACAGTACAGTGGTCAAGATAAGAAGTGACCATGGTACTGAATTTCAGTTTGATAGTATGGCAAAACTATGTGAAGACTTTGGGATATTTCAAGAGTTTTCTTCACCTATAACACCTCAGCAAAATGGCATTGCTGAGAGGAAGAATAGAACCTTGATTGAGGCTGGTAGGACCCTATTAAGTGATACATCACTACCAGAATATTTCTGGGCTGAGGCAGTTAATACTGCATGCCATATTATTAATAGGGCTACCATTACTAAAAGCCTCAACAAGACCCCATATGAGGTTATGAAAGGCAAAAAACCAAACCTATCCTATTTCAGGATCTTTGGTTGTAAGTGCTTCATACATAACAATGGAAAGTCTTACTTGACTAAGTTTGCTGCCAAGTCCCAAGAGGGAATTTTTGTTGGGTACAGCAACAATAGTAATGCTTATAGAGTCTACAACTTGTCTACACAAGTTGTAGAAGAGTCTGTGCATGTAGTATTTGATGAAGCTAGACTTATTAACAATGAGTTGTCTAGTAGTATATGCAGCTCCATAGGTATAACTAAGAAGATGGACAAGCTCACTATAGAAGATGATCCTACTACAAGGCAGCAAGTATAAGATAGTGGCTGCTGTCCAGGGGGAGTACTACATGCACCTAATACAGATGAAGTTCAAGGAGTACAGCAAGATGAAGAAGTTGAAGAAGTTCAACCTGAAGTCAGGATGCCTCCATCCAATAGGCATCTAAGAGATCATCCAGCAGAACAAATCATTGGTGATCCAAGACAAGGGGTACAAACAAGGAGCAGAAATCTGAATGCGGCAATCTACTCCAGTTTTCAATCCCAAGTTGAACCAAAGAAGTTTGAAGAAGCCATCCTAGACCCTCACTGGATTGAGGCAATGCAAGAAGAACTGAATCAGTTCAAGAGGTGCAAGGTCTGGGAACTTGTTCCTAAACCTAAAGACCATAATATAATTAGAACCAAGTGGATCTATAGGAATAAGATGGATGAACATGGAGTCATCATTAAGAACAAAGCAAGATTGGTTGCTAAAGGATATAGGCAGGAAGAAGGTATTGACTTTGATCAAACCTTTGCTCCAGTAGCCAGACTGGAAGCCATAAGGATGTTCCTAGCCTATGCAACCTTTCAAGGATTTAAAGTTTACCAAATGGATGTCAAGTCAGCATTTCTGAATGGTAATCTTAAAGAGGAAGTCTATGTGGAACAGCCATCAGGTTTTGTTGATTCAACTCTACCTAATCATGTCTATAGACTTAGAAAAACATTATATGGGTTAAAGCAAGCCCCTAGGGCTTGGTATGAAACCCTGTCTAGTTTCCTCATTGAGAATAAGTTCACAAGGGGGAAAATAGACAAGACTCTATTCCTTAGGGAATTCAGAGGCAAAGTAATACTAGTCCAAATATATGTAGATGACATAATATTTGGGTTTACTGAAAGTAGTCTTTGCAAAAAGTTTGCAAAACTAATGCAAGGACAATTTGAGATGAGTAGTATGGGAGAACTTAAGTTCTTCTTGGGTCTCCAAGTAAGACAAACTGAGAATGGATTATCCATATGTCAGTCTAAGTTCACCCTAGAACTCATAAGGAAGTATGGTATGGATTCATCCAGTACCATGAAGACTCCTATGGGGTCAAGTATGTCTCTTGGCAAGGATGATGCAGGGAAACCTGTAGATGAGTCTTTGTATAGAGGGATAGTTGGCTCCCTATTATATTTGACTGCAAGTAGACCAGATATTATGTATGCTACATGTGTCTGTGCAAGGTATCAAGCATGACCTAAGGAGTCTAATTTGACAGCAGTCAAAAGGATATTGAGATATCTAAAGGGCACTCCTTATCTAGGCCTTTGGTACCCTAGGAATGGGGATTTTGATCTAACAGGTTATTCAGATGCAGACTTTGCAGGATGCAAAGAAGACAGAAAAAGCACAACTGGAACCTGTCAATTCCTAGGTGAAAGACTGATTTCATGGAGTAGCAAAAAGCAAACAAGTGTGGCTATCTCCACTACAGAATCAGAATATGTGGCTGCAGGAAGTTGTTGTGCTCAACTTCTATGGATACATCATCAGCTTGAGGACAATGGAATTCAGGTAAGTAGAACTCCACTCTTTTGTGATTCTACTAGTGCTATATAAATTGTACATAATCCTATTTCCCATAGTAGAACTAAACATATTGAAATAAAATATCATTTTCTTAGGGAGCATGTAGAAAAAGAAGATATTTTACTGGAATATGTTAGAACAGATAATCAACTAGCTGATATGTATACTAAGCCCTTAGAAGAAACTAAGTTCAATAGGTTTAAAATTGAACTAGGTATGATAAACTTAGAATAAGTTTATAGAAATGGCTAAGTCAAAAGGTGTCGACACACAGAGATATCTGTGTCGACACAGGAAAGTGGTGTCGACACTTCAGGGAAAATGTGTCGACACATCTAGGAAGTTAGTGTCGACACTTCAGAAAGTTAGTGTCGACACATGATAAGTAGGTGTCGACACATCCAAGGTGGTGTCGACACTTAGTGTTTACTCAGTATTATCTAAGTAAAGTCTCGACTAAATGTCGAGTTATGTGGTGTCGACACATAAACAAGTGTCGACACATATATATGTTGACTGAAACTTGTGTCGACATAGTGTTTCGAGACATTATAAGTCAGTGTCGACACTTGTTGACAGTGTCGACACATCTTATGTTAGTTAACCCGCCTTTTCATCTTCAAACCTAGAAAGGTATAAATAGGATTTTGCCTTATTCTGTCGACACACTTTCAAAAGTTTCGAGACCAAACTTGTGTGTCGACACCTCTCTTCTCTCCAGTCAAATTCTTCAAACCCTAATGGCGCCAAAGCTCGAGGAGAACGTCAATGAAGGCTATGAACTGGTGCGAGACGCGTTTGGTGATGCAGACCTGGAGATCAAGAATGTGATAACCCTAGTTGCAGACTCGGGGTTAGAATATCTTGTTTCAGAGCCTACAAAGATCTGGAAGAAGGAAGTACTGGAATTCCTAAATGGAGCAACCCTAGACGACACTGGATTCAAGATCAAGTCCAGGGTCCATGGTGCAAAGGTTAAGGTTTCACCAAAAAGTTTGAGGAAAGTCCTTCAGTTACCAAGAACTAAGGAAGAAGAAGAGGTTACTGCTTCTAGGACCAGAGATGCATTGGCATGGTGTGGTCTGGATTCAAAGATGAAAATTGGCTCAGTTTTCAATAGAAAAGGAATGAACAGTCAGGGGAAATTCCTGTCAGAAATTGTTGGAAAAGTGATTTTAAGCAAACCTGGAGGGCATGATAGGGTATCAGCCCATATGTTCAGCATTATGACCAGGATAATCTTCAGCCTGAAAACTGACTGGTCTGTAGTGATCTTTGAGAAGATCAAGGAGAGCCTGAAGAAACCCAATTTGGGTCGGATCTTAAGTTTATACTTGGCTAGTCGTATGCCAGAGGTTATGGGTCAAGCTGCTGGAACAAAAATCAACCATATGAGAAAGATGGACATGAGGATCTTCTCCAGATGGGATAGGGTGTTGTCTAAGGAGATGCCAACCCCTGAGAAGATAACTCCTGAGAAAGTAACCCTTCAAAAGAAGAAGAAGAAAATTGCTCCAGTGGCTCAGGTTTCCACTAGCAGCTCTGGTAGTGAAGAGTAAGTGGTCTTCACACCTGATGAGAATGAAGAAGGAACTGTTGTGAAGTCTCCAGCTCAACAAGTAGTTGCTGAAAGGCAGGGGGAGCTACCTCAAGCTAGCCCCATACACAAGGATTCAGTCCAGGGGGAGCCACTAGTTGTGGAAGAGCCAACTCCTCTTGAGAGTGAGCAAGCTACAAACATCATCCTTGAGCTAATCACTGAGCTTAATGCTTTAGATTTTGCTATAGAGGATACTGATTTGTCTGATGTTTATCAGCAACCACATATTGATAATCAAGTTCCAGATGTTGTCATGGAGGACACATCTGTTGAAGTTCAAGTTGTCTCTGATCCAGTAGCAGATGAGCCAAGAATTTCTCCAGCCCATTCTACACAAGAATTTACTATAGAAGATCTCTTCCTCAATCTAGATCAAGTAGATCTTGACAATGAAACTGCTGTTGAGGGGGAGAATGCTCCAGTTGAGTGGGAGCCAGTAGTACTTGTTGAAGAGCCTGCAAGGCAAGAACCTGAGAAGCCCCAAGCTGTTGAGGAGCTACCTAAGGAGAGGGTAGACATAGCAAGTACATCAGCTTCAGAAGATGAGGAAGCTACAAGGGCAAAGAAAAGGAAGTTTCAAGTCTTCAAAAGAAGAAGCCAAACTTATAAGAAAGCCTTGCAAACCATAGCACCACAGCCAGCACTACAGCCAACTCCATCAGTAGATTACAGTGCTCTTATGGTTGCTATGCAGATTAAGCTGGATGAGCACAGGCAAGCAATTGAGAAGTATGTGGATGAGGGGCACAAGTCTCTACAATTTGATCTAGCCCAAGATATAAAGTCTATAAGATTTGAAATGAATCTTAACAAGAAGGAGATGACAGACTGCTTCCACAAGGGAGGGAATGCAGTGGTATACTTGGCTACTCATCAAGAAAAGATCAAAGCTCAAGTAGATGACATTGTACTGAAGCAAGGATATGTTCTTGAGAACCAGCTCAGAATGAATGATAACTTAACTGCTTCACATAATGCAATTGTCACAGAAATGAAAAACATAGCTGCTGGACTGACAACTTCTATTGCAACTGCTAAGGCAGATTTTGATAAAGCACTGCAAGAGAGCTTAACTGCTGTTACAACTGCCATTAAAGACTCTCAGAAGATCATTACTGACAAACTCCAAAGGTTGAAACCTTTCTTTAAAGATGGAGTCAATTATTTGGATAACCAAGTGAGATTTCAGAAAGATGATGTCAGAGATCACATAGCAAGAGAAGTCATAAAGGGGGAGAGGGTATTAGTCAAAGCTAGCTCTGATCATGCCAAGTGGATATCTAATTCTATCAGAGCTAATCTGGGTTATCCTCCTCTTTGTGATGATGATAATGTGGCACAATCTGGAATTAACCATGCATATCTAGGAGGGGAGCAACCTGAAGTGGCTCAAGTCATCTACCCTCCTCCAGATTTTGATATGGTTCAAGCTGATATACACTCAATGTATAGCCCACCTGAGAGAAAAGAACATGTCATCATAGGGAAAGTTGTTTAGCCAATATCTGAAGCAATGCAAGAAGCTATGCAGAAAGAAGAAGAAGCCAGACTGTCTAAAAAGTGGTTTAGGGAACAAGCTGAACAAAGACCTGACTTTGAGCAGTGGAGCCCTACTTCAAGGAACATAATCTTAACTACATGGAAAGCTGCAAAAGATAACATTCAAGACAGAAATAAGTAGTTTTCTGAATCAGAATGGAGAAAGCATGAGACAAGGCAGGAGGCCATAGTCCAATATAGAAGAAAGGCCAAGATGGGAAAGCTACCTCCTACTGCTCAGGAGCCTAGCAAGTACTTTCCCAAGCCTTATCATTATTTTGAGAGGCAAAAGATTAAAGCTGAGGAGCTTAAGAAGAAGGAGCTGAAAGGGAAGAAACCTGCTGAAACTGAAGATGTTGAAGCTCCTATGCAAGCCAAAATTCAGTCTGGAAAAGGGATAGTGATCAAAGATGCTGATCAAAAATAACATAGAAATTTTCTTAAGTTTACTATATAATCTTTTGATGTTAAACATTCTGTAAACTTTTGAAATATGAATATGACAAACTGTTAGAACAATATGCTGTGTGATAAATTTGCTGTGTGTTAAATTTATTTCATAATTGTTCTGAGAAAATGTCTATGTATACATGTTTGATTAATACATGTTTATGTTTGTCCTGTTATTTAATCCTGCTTTACATCATACTATGATTTTATTCTATATGGTGTATATCATTGACTAAGGGTTATGACTTCTCCAAATAGGGGGAGATTGTTGGGTACATTGGTTCAAATGTACCTGATTTGAAGAAGCCTCACCCTACTCAATGATATACATCAAAATGTATTTGATGTATTTTGAGTTTACTTGTGCAGGTTAAGTATTTACAGGAAAGAAGAAAAAGTTTCTAAGTCCATGTGTCGACACCCAGAGGGAAAGTGTCGATACTTAAGAAGACTTGTGTCGACACCCAGGCAAGAAGTGTCGACACTTGGAGTCATTGTATCGACACCAGGGATACAGAGTCGACACCAGACAGAAAGTGTCGACACAAGTTCTGTGTCGACACTCAATGAAGAAGAGTGCAGTGAAGCAGTGTCGACACTTAACAGTTGTGTCGACACCCAGTGAAACTGTGTCTACATCAGAAAGTGTCGACACTTGGAGGATGTGTCGACACTCAGCAAAAGTCAATAGAGACTAAGTATAAGTGTCGACACCCAGAGCAATGTGTCGACACACAGCAGAAGAGTCAACACTTGAAGAAAGTGTCAACACAAGAAAGCAATGTGTCGACACACAGCAGAAGACTCAACACTTGAAGAAAGTGTCGACACAAGGAGCTGTGTCGACATTTAGCAAAGATCAGCAAAGTTCAACAAAATATTCTAAGTACAAGTGTCGACACTAAGGGGATGTGTCGACACTCAGCTGAAGTCTCAATAGAAGAAGAGTGTGTCGACACAAGGAGCTGTGTCGACACTCAGCAAGTATCAACATTGAAGAAGTGTCGACACCAAGAAGATGTGTCGACACTAAAACAAGTTCAACATATGAAGATGTGTCGACACAAGGAGATGTGTCGACACTTACAAGTATTCAACAAAATACTGAAGAACAAGGTCTTGTGTCGACACTCAATATAAGTGTCGACACATGAAGAAGAAGCAGTGTCGATATATAAAATATACAACACAAGGAGTTGTGTCGACACCTTGTAGGCTAGTGTCGACACTTAGTCAACTTGTGTCGACACTTGGTCTATAAGTGTCGACACTTAAAGACAGACAGTCTCGACACTTCCAGACAGTTACAGAATTTTCAAGAACTGACTGGATGACTTGACATCTGCCATTCCAGCCGGTCCACTACACCTGTCAGAGTTGTCAGAAATCAGTTATGAACCGGACCAGCCGATTACCATGAAGAAGGCCTATAAATAGGCTTATACTGTCTACAGAAGAAGATTGATTGAGAGATTAGAAGATCAACACATCAAGTAATACAAAGAAGATCTAGCTTTCAAGTGAAGATCTAAGTAGTTGGAGAGAGAGAGCTCCATCCAAGAAGTCAGCCGTTGGAACCAGGCTGAGAAGAAGGATTCAGATTTATTATGAATCTTAAGTAGCAGAGATCAAGGATCAAATGCAGAAGAGATCAATCTTATTGTGTTCTACTTTCAAGAAGCTTTGAAGAAAGCCAAGTCAGATTGATTTCAGCTGAGTTCTTCCAAGAACTCATCAAGAAACTCACAACTCTTCTCTCTTCTCTCTGAGTTGTTAAGTTACAATTTTTGTATTCATATTATCTTGTAGGATCCTTAGAGATCTGAGTCTTTGTAAGCCTGTAATTATAAAAGCTGAGTGTAGGGTTTGAGTGCCTGAGTGTAGGAGATTTTAATCTCTGAGTGTAGGCCTATTGTGGCTGAGTGTAGGCCTTGGTGGCTGAGTGTAGGCCTTGGTGGCTGAGTGTAGGCTTTGTGAAGAAGCTAAGTTGTAGGGCCTTGGGCCTGAGTTATAGGAACCTGTTTTGGGGTTCTGAGCTAGTGGAGGAGTTTGGCCAAATCTAGTACACTGCTAGATAGGCGAAGGGGGAAAGTGGATGTACCCAAACCTTGGGGAACCACTATAAACCTGTGTGTCTACTGTGTGCTTGTGGAATTCTGTGATTGCTGATTGTGTGCTGTGATAAAGTAGATTTAATTCTGTGATTATAAGTTGAATTCTGCCTAAAAAGTTAAAAAGATTTAAGTCACCTATTCACCCCCCCCCCCCTCTAGGTGATTAGGTATAATATCTTTCATACTCCTATGCAACGCCGCTATGCGATGCTTCGCCAGGCGGGATGGAAGACTAGTCGGGCCGCTATGCACCGAATCACTAGGCGGATGGACGAGAAGGCTAGCAGATGAGGTGGTGAGAATGGCGGAATGAGGGTCGTAAGCACCTCTTCGCTACGCACGCCACTAGCAATTGCTAGTGCGGCAAGGGTGGATGGTGGTAGATGGAATATGACGCAACTCAAGTAAATAACGAAAACATACAAAATCACATAGACATGATTGTATACAATCGTTTTACAAACTAAGTATACTTCATCAATATAAATAAAGTTAAACACCAATATTAAACAATAAAGCAAGAACAAGTCAAGAGATCGACCGAATCCGAAGCCTTGTTTAGGATTCATGGTTGGAATCATCGGGTTGTCATTCCGCATCCAAGCTCGGTCCTCAACTGCGTCCGGGGTAGAGAAGGGCTGTCACCACCTTCCAATGGCCCGTCTTCTTCGTCTCACGATAGCAGACGAAGTTTGCTAGCTTTCCTTTGCTTGATGGCTATGGAGTCAAACCCTACTTGAAGCTCACGCATGAAGGAGAAGACCGAGAGGAAGCTCCGGCTTGGATTTGGCGGTGAAAGTTTGCCCGAAGCACCTCCCTAGGGTGGAAGATGAAGGGGAACGGCGGAGAAGGCAGAAAACAGCGGAGAAATGTCGAGCTCCGGATCCTCCTCCGAATTAGGGCGAGACCTGCACTATATATACAAAGCAGAAATGAACAATGCGCACGATCACAGGCGCACGACCAGTGGTCGTGCGCACTATGTCTGGTGCTCGTGCGCACTGGCATGGAATATCAGGAAGAAGAACTGGGATAACGCGCACGAGTAGTGGCGCACGACCAGTGGTCGTGCGCACTAAGTCCAATGGTCGTGCGATTACCCCAGATAGGACTCCAGAAAAGAGGAATCAATGCACACGATCAATGGCGCACGACCGGTGGTCGTGCGCAGTATGTCCAGTGGTCGTGCGCTTACCCCAGGCTGATTCTGGAAAACGTAGAGTAGTGCGCACGATCATGGGCGCACGACCAGTGGTCGTGCGCATTAGATCCCATGATCGTACGCAGTATTCCTATTTCACAACCATCACGGAACACGCACACGACCCCTGTACCGAAAGGAAAAACCAATCACTGATCTATGCAGACATTCCAGGCAATCACAAAAAGGAGTACAAAATAATAAAAGTAGCAAAATACACAACCACAGGCATAAATGTGCACTTCCTATGAAAATAAATATTAGATGAAATAGGAACGATAAAGAACTAAAAGTGAAGTGCAACCGTGTGAAAACTAGCCCAGATGAGTCCGAAAAACCCTATATAAATCGGACTCATCAGTGCCTCCTGGTCTGACTCAGCGAATATGGGGTTGTACACAAACCCCACTCTTTTTGAGCTAGCTCTGCGCTCGAAAAGACACATCCAACCCATAAATATTCGCTGAGCACATGTCAATATCAGGGAATCTTTCGGTGGGCCGTACCGTGGCTATAAATATATGTGCTGATAAACGACCATAATTCTTCCCTTGAGTCGTCATTCTTTCCCTGTGTTCTTGCCTCCTCACGCGATGTCTTCCAAGCGCGCCGACAAACCGCTCCCGCAGGATCTTCAAGACCGCATCAATGCGACACAGGCGCGAGCTAAGGCTAACAACGCCTTGGTTACCCCATGGTTGACGAGACAGTCGTCAGCCGCTGAGCCTTCTCAGCCCAAGAAGAAAAAGAAGAAAGCAAAGGCGGTCCAGCGAGACCTTCCCCACGAGAACAGGAGCCCGCCTACCCCTACCCCAAGCCGTGCGGATGATCCCTCTCCGCATAAGGTATGTATGATTTGCTAATCATTGAATCCCCTAGTTGCTTTGTAGCTGAGGCGATAATTCTCGCAGGAAACAGTTCCCGATGTTGCCAGGTCCCCGCGGGAACCCTTAGACCCATCATCTCGCCCCCTTGAGGACCAACCGTGGGTCTCGGAGGTGGCTCCTTCGCCTGACCTGAGAACTACTGGTAACTTTTCCATTCTTGCTCTTAACGCATATCTCAGAATGCTGAGTTGTCTTCCCGCAGCGCCAGCTTCCGCCCAGTCGGGTCTCGCTACCCGGGAGAATGAAGCAAGGGCCACAAATCAGCCTGCCATCGCGGTTGATTCCTCCCTACCGGAGGGAGGAAAGGCTGCCGAATCTTCCGCAGCTCCCCAGGATGACAGCCATCCCGCGGGAGTGGATAACTCCCCCCTGCTTCCGGCCAAGCCGGAATCACTACTCGCACAATCTTCCCCCCGGGAAAAGGAAAGCCAATTCACTTACTCTTTGGAACTGAGGGGGGGGGGGGGGGGCTGGGCCTTCTCGCCTGCCGTCGACCGGGGGTTCTTGCCATACTGCAGGTATGCGGTATGTCCATAATGGTTGTCGCTTAGCTCTCACCATAACCGTGGAAATATTTTGTCAGGGGATCCGGGCTCGCGGTCGGGAGCCGACGGAGAGGATGAAGAAGATGAAGAAGACGAAGACGGAGAGCGAGAGGACGGCAAGAGCTCCCCCTTCCCTTCATCTGACGAGATGGAGGAGATCTTGACCAGTGCCGGGAGCTCTAAAAGACGGGGGAAGAAGGTTGTCGCTGTCCTATCGAAGCTTGTCCGGCGGGTGCGGGCCGACGACTCCGTGGCGAGAGAGTTTCATCAGTCGGTGGAGAAGAGGCTGGAGGCTCTGGAGCGGGATTACTTCATCGGCGAGACGGATCGGTCAGGTGGACCTACCGCAGGGTCTTCTCCCGAAAGGTGCATCGCGCGGATCCAAGACCTGTCTCGCCGGATCAGCCTAGGATGCACCGTCTTGTCGTCCTACTTCAACCCGCAGGCTCCACCGAGGACCAGGCAGCGGGAGCGAGGACGATGGCGGTGGGAACCCTACTGACTGGCGAGACCTCACCCTTCCTTTCCCGCGGCCTTCCCCTTCTCCAATGTACCCCGTTAATTTCATGTCTTAACTGGTAACTTTGCTATTAACATTGTTATATTCTACTAAGCTCTCGCTTGGCGGGAGTAATAACATTGCTGTTATTATTATTATTCTTTACTAAGCTCTAGCTCGGCGAGAGTAACTCTGCTTCCGTATATTTTACTTGTCGCGTGTCAACTCATAATGCTTGCGCTAATCATCTGTCAGGCGGTCACTATCAAACTTGGGCGGGAAAACGAAGCGCCGCCGACTTAGGGCGTGCCGGCTATACCCCCACCGCCTTTTTGAAAACAGTCATGATGAACACGGTTTCCTATAAATGGGGAAGTTCACCTACCAAATTCATTTCTCTGACCCAAATCCTCTCTTTTCCCTTGTCGCTTTTGCGGCTTGCCAAAATCTCTCGCTTGATTTCCCCTCTTCTTCCCATTCTGGCACAGTTCTCGCTCTCGCCTCCCTCCTAAAGACCTTGCCTACAACTTCAACACGATGCCGGGCGGAAGCGAGGGACGTTCAAATTACGTGGAATCCTTCCAGAAGCACCTGTTTTCCTCTTGCACCCTTACCATGGACGAGTTCAACCTGACCCAGACTCACTACGTTCCCGCCGGCTTCACCGCGCGGAACGCCGACAACCACGATAAGTTAAACAGCGCGGGGGAGGGGGAGCTCGCCATCCCCCTTGAGCACTTTGAGGTGGGATTCCGCCTCCCGCTATGGCCCAGATGCGCCAGGCCCTCCGGTATTACGGAGTGGTTCCCGCGCAACTGAATCAAAAGTCGGTTGCGATTCATGTGGCCTTCATCTGCTATATGCGATCCGAGAGGATCGAGTTCAGCCTTCCAATCTTCCGGAAGCTGTTCACCTTCCACGCCAAAGGAAGGGTGGTCTTCTTTTCAGGGCAGCTGCTCAAGACCATCGGTCTCGCCAACAAACACCACCACTGGGGCGAGACGTTTATTTTCGTTTCCGGCGATTTCGGGAACGTTCCTCTCGCGCCCATTCAATATGAGGACGCCGCCTACAAGCCGCCCTCTTTGGGCTCACGCGAGAGTGCCCTCCTTGAGTTCTTCGGAACCAAGGACTTCGAGGTCCTCTTCCTCCGGCGAGACATTGATTCACTCCTCCCCGTGCCTCCGGGCGAAGGTAAGGTCTCGCCTTTGTCTCGCTATTCCCTTCCTTTTTAAGGTCAGAACTGAGTGTTGTCGCTTTCGCAAGAGAGCGTGAGATCCCCCTACGCTAACCCTTTGACGAGGCTCGCGCTGCCGGGAGCCAATCTGCAAAAGACCCGCTGGATCTCACAAAGGCCGCGACGCAAGCTTGCCGGGACGAGTCGGCACCGCCTCCTTCAACTGGCACCGGGAAGCGAAAGCCCGGCGTCCCTCTGCCCCCACCGATCAAGTGGCCCAAGATAACTGACGCCGAGAAGGTTAAAGCCGTCGTGGTACCGCGCTCTCAACCTCTCGCTGCGGGCCGCTCTTTTGAAGAGATCCTGCAGGTCGTCAATGAGATCGCGGCCACTAGAGGTGGCGCTGAGGCCCCTGCCGAGAACCTCCCAGCCCCTGGTGGAGCAGATGGCGAGGGAGCCGCCGCCGATACCTTTGGCCAGTCTCCGCCCGGAGAGGTGCCGCGGGGCCACCGCAATTTTTGTCTCGGCATGAAGTGCTTGGATGCGGAAAACAAGCCGCTGCTACAGTGGGACCCTGACATCAACAAGGTCTCAATCTCATCTCTTCTCCCCAGCTGGGCGGAGCGAGATAAGGTCACCAGCGAGGCCTTTGCCTTGGGCTACTGCCTCTATAGCCGGGAGAACGCAAGCGTCTATGACAGGATGACCACCAGGCTCCTGGTTATGACTCCACTCGTGCTCTGATGCGCGGGCTGGAGCTTGTGCATATGTGTGCTCGCCAGAGCATCACCATCGACCGCAACTTCGAGGAAATGTTCAAGGCCAGGGAGGGCGCGGTGGCTGAGGCGGCTTCCTTGAAGAAGGAGCTAAAAGATGCCAAGCAACAGCTGTCTTCTCGCCGGATGGAAGAGGTAAGCGAGACCTTTCTCGGCACTCGCTCTCGCCACTACAGATTTCAACTTTATTCTTTTCCTTTCACGCTAACTTCTCGCCATACAGGATTCCGCTCAAGCCGCGGCGCTTCGCGCGGATCTGGCCCAAGCGCGATACGAGAACGTCCTGTTGAGGGACCAGATCCAGCGCCTGGAGAAGAATGCGCCCCCTCCCATGGACGAAAGGTTGAAGAGCCGCTACTACTCCGTCTATGACGTCGACAAGCTCCTTCATGCCAACGTGCAAGCCACGGTCAAGCTGACCCTAGAGAAGCTGCGGGATGTCGGCTGCTTGGACGGGAGGGGCAAGACCATTACCTCCCAACAGCTCGTCCCCTGGCTCTTCGATCTTGTCCCAAGGACCCCAGGCGCGCCTGATTCCCCGCCCTCTGATGTCTCGAAATCCCCTTCCGCGGGTGGCGAGACATCCGTGGAGAGCTCGGGCGAGAGCTCCAGCGGGAGTTCAAGCGGGAGCTCTGAGGGGTACAACTTGTCTCCCTGAGGGGGCCCCCCTTTTTCTTTTCCTTTTGTTGTATTGAGCGAGAATGCTTTAGGTCTGTAACTAAATAAAATACATTGTAAATGTTGCATTGTAAATATTTTGTATCGTATTGTCCTTTTCTTATTTTGGATGCGCTTGATATAATGGTTGTACCCGAGTGCTTCTTAAGCACGCTTTCGCTGAGGCCCTTGGCCTCCCTAGGGTAGTCTCCCTTAGTGATGGATAGACGGGAACCTGACGAAAGAGACCAGGGCTTAGACGTTTCGCTTCCGCACTCTGTCGAATACCATCTGTCGGGAACATTGCTCGTGGGCCCTTCGAGACGAGGCCACCCCCCTTTAGCTTGCGCGAACCGTTCAAAGTTGTCGCATAACGCTTCCCCCTGTCTGTCCAAGAATATTATGAGCCTTCCCGCCGAGAACCTCCTTCAGCGAGATCTCCTTGGCGGGGATCTACCCGCCGAGATCTATTCTGGTCGAGACCTCTCCTATCTTTACCACTTTCCAATTCATGTTCCGAGTGCGTTTCCTGTGTTGCTCAAACCAAACCTATCCCCCACAGGCGAGCATTCGGACCTACCAGCTAGATGAGAGCCTGCGCAGCGGGCCTACCCTACGCCGAGCCAAGCTCGGGGTGCCGATGATGTTACCTCAAACCAAAACTATCCCCCATAGGCGAGCCTTCGGACCTGCCAGCTAGATGAGAGCCTGCGCAACGGGTCTACCTGGGGCCGAGCCGAGCTCGGGGTGCCGATGAAGTTTCCTCAAACCAAACCTATCCCCCACAGGCGAGCCTTCGGACCTGCTAGCTAGATGAGAGCTTGCGCAGCGGGTCTACCTGGGGCCGAGCCGAGCTCAGGGTACCGATGACGTTCTCAAACCAAACCTATCCCCCACAGGTGAGCCTTCGGACCTGCCAGCTAGATGAGAGCCTGCGCAGCGGGTCTACCTGGGGCCGAGCCGAGCTCGGGGTGCCGATGACATCCTCAAACCAAACCTATCCCCCACAGGCGAGCCTTCTGACCTGCCAGCTAGATGAGAGGCTGTGCAGCGGGTCAGCCTGGGGCCGAGCCGAGCTCGTAGTGCCGGTGACGTTCTCAAACCAAACCTAACCCCCACAGGCGAGCCTTCGGACCTGCCAGCTAGATGAGAGCCTGCGCAGCTGGTCTACCTGGGGCCGAGCCGAGCTCGGGGTGCCGATGATGTCCTCAAACCAAACCTATCCCCCACAGGCGAGCCTTCGGACCTGTCAGCTAGATGAGAGCCTGCGCAGCGGGTCTACCTAGGGCCGAGCCGAGCTCGATGTGCTGATGACGTTCTCAAACCAAACCTATCCCCCACATGCGAGCCTTCGGACCTGCCAGCTAGATGAGAGCCTGCGCAGCGGGTCTACCCGGGGTCGAGCCAAGCTCGGGGTGCCGATGAAGTTACCTCAAACCAAACCTATCCCCCACAGGCGAGCCTTCAGACCTGCCAGCTAGATGAGAGCCTGCGCAGCGGGTCTACCTGGGGCCGAGCTGAGCTTGGGGTGCCGATGAAGTTTCCTCAAACCAAACCTATCCCCCACAGGCGAGCCTTCGGACCTGCCAGCTAGATGAGAGCCTGCTCAGCGGGTCTACCTGGGGCCGAGCCGAGCTCGGGGTGTTGATGTCATTCCCAAACCAAACCTATCCGCCTCAGGTGAGCCTTCGGACCTGCCAGCTAGATGGGAGCCTGCGTAGCGGGTCTACCTGGTGTCGAGCTGAGCTCGGGGTGCCGATGAAGTTTCCTCAGACAAAACCTATCACCCACAAGCGAGCCTTCAGACCTGCCAGCTAGATGGGATCCTGCGCAGCGGGTCTACCTGGGGCCGAGCTGATCTCTGGGTGCCGATGAAGTTTACTCAAACCAAACCTGTCCCCCATAGGCGTGCCTTCAGACCTGCCAGCTAGATGAGAGCCTGCGCAGCGGGTCTACCTGGGGCCGAGCCGAGCTCGGGGTGTCGATGATGTTCTCAAACCAAACCTATCCCCCACAGGCGAGCCTTCGGACCTGCTAGCTAGATGAGAGCCTGCGCAGCGGGTCTACCTGGGGCCGAGCCGAGCTCGGGGTGCCGATGACGTTCTCAAACCAAACCTATCCCCCACAGGCAAGCCTTCGGACCTTCCAGCTAGATGAGAGCCTACGCAACGGGTTTACCTAGGGCCGAGTCGAGCTCGGGGTGCCGCTGAAGTTCTCAAACCAAACCTATCCCCCACAGGCGAGCCTTCGGAACTGCCAGCTAGGTGAGAGCCTGCGCAGCGGGTCTACCTAGGGCCGAGCCGAGCGCGGGGTGCCGATCACGTTCTCAAACCAAACCTATCCCCCATAGGCGAGCCTTCGGACCTGCTAGCTAGATGAGAGCCGGCGCAGCGGGTCTACCTAGGGCCGAGCCGAGCTCGGGGTGGCGATGATGTTCTCAAAGCAAACCTATCCCCCACAGGCGAGCCTTCGGACCTGTCAGCTAGATGAGAGCTTGCCCAGCGGGTCTACCTGGGGCCGAGCTGAGCTCGGGGTGCCGATGAAGTTCTCAAGCCAAACCTATCCCCCACAGGCGAGCATTCAGACCTGCCAGCTAGATAAGAGCCTGCGCAGCGGGTCTACTTGGGGCCGAGCCGAGCTCGGGGTGCCGATAACATTTTCAAACGAAACCTATCCCCCATACGAGAGCCTTCAGACCTGCCAGCTAGATGAGAGCCTGCGCAGCGGGTCTACCCGGGGCCGATCCAAGCTCGGGGTGCCGATGACGTTACCTCAAACCAAACCTATCCCCCAAAGGTGAGCGTTCGGACCTGCCAGCTAAATGAGAGCCTACACAGCGGGTCTACCTGGTGCTGAGCCGAGCTCGAGGTGCCGATGAAGTTCTCAAACCAAACCTATCCCCCACAGGCGAGCCTTCGGAACTGCCAGCTAGATGAGAGCCTGTGCAGCGGGTCTACCTGGGGCCGAGCCGAGCTTGGGGTGCCGATGACGTTCTCAAACCAAACCTATCCCCCACAAGCGATCCTTCGGACCTGCCATCTAGATGAGAGCCTGCGCAGCGGGTCTACCTGGGGCCGAGCCGAGCTCGGGGTGCCGATGACGTTCTCAAACCAAACCTATCCCCCACAGGCCAGCCTTCGGAACTGCCAGCTAGATGAGAGCCTGCGCAGCGGGTCAACCTGGGGCCGAGCCAAGCTTGGGGTGCCGATGAAGTTCTTAAACCAAACCTATCCCCCACAGGCGAGCCTTCGGACCTGCCAGCTAGATGAGAGCCTGCGCAGCGGGTCTACCTAGGGCCGAGCTAAGCTCGGGGTGCCGATGACGTTCTCAAACCAAACCTATCCACCACAGGCGAGCCTTCGGACCTGCCAGCTTGATGAGATCCTGCGCAGCGGGTCTACCTGGAGCCGAGCCGAGCTCGGGGTGTTGATGTCGTTCCCAAACCAAACCTGTCTGCCACAGGAGAGCCTTCGGACCTGCCAGCTAGATGGGAGCCTGCGCAGCGAGTCTACCTGGTGCCGAGCCGAGCTCGGGGTGCCGATGAAGTTTCCTCAGACCAAACCTATTCCCCACAAGCGAGCCTTCGGACCTGCCAGCTAGATGGGAGCCTGCGTAGTGGGTCTACCTGGGGCCGAGCCGATCTCGGGGTGCCGATGAAGTTTCCTCAAACCAAACCTATCCCCCATAGGCGAGCCTTCAGACCTACCAGCTAGTAGGAGCCAGGCAGCGGGTTTACCTGGGGCCGAGCCGCGCTCGGGGTAGTACAGAACCAAGAACCAGGACCTCTCCCCCACACGTGAACCTTCGGACCTGCCAGCCAGTAGGAGCCAGGCAGCGGGTCTAACTGGGGCCGAGCCGCGCTCGGGGTAGCACAGAACCAAGAACCAGGACCTATCCCCCACAGGAGAGCCTTCGAACCTGCCAGCTAGTAGGAGCCAGGCAGCGGGTGTACCTGGGGCCGAGCCGCGCTCGGGGTAGTGCAGAACCAAGAACCGGGACCTCTCCCCCACAAGCGAGCCTTCGAACCTGCCAGCTAGTTGGAGATAGGCAGCAGGTCTACTTGGGGCCGAGCCGCGCTCGGGGTAGTGCAGAACCAAGAACCAGGACCTCTCCCCTACAAGTGAGCCTTCGGACCTGCCAGCTCGTAGGAGCTAGGCAGCGGGTCTACCTGGGGCCAAGCCGCGCTCGGGGTAGTGCAGAACCAAGAACCAGGACCTCTCCCCCACAGGCGAGCCTTCGGACCTGCCAGCTAGTAGGAGCCAGGCAGCGGGTCTACCTGGGGCCGAGCCACGCTCGGGGTAGTGCAGAACGAAGAACTAGGAACTCTCCCCCACAGGCGAGCCTTTAGACTTGTCAGCTAGTAGGAGCCAGGCAGCGGGTCTACCTGGGGCCGATCCGCGCTGGTGGTAGTTCAGAACCAAGAACCAGGACCTCTCCCCCACAGGAGAGCCTTCGGACCTGCCAGCTAGTAGAAGCCAGACAGCAGGTCTACCTGGGGCCTAGCCGCGCTCGGGGTAGTGCGGAACAAAGAACCAGGACCTCTCCCCCACAGGTGAGCCTTCGGACCGGCCAGCTAGTGAGAGCCTGCACAGTGGGTCTACCTGGGGTCTCCTCTCCAAACCAACTCCAACCCCCCGAGTGAGCCTACAGCCCTGTCAGCTTGATGAGAGCCTGGTCAGCGGGTGTTCTCGGGGTCTCCTCTCCAACACAAATATAAAGCAAACATAAAGGTAAACCATAACTCAAAAGAATTGTTAACCCGATCAATCAAGTCAAAGTCCGACACAGGTCATCTCTACCCGCTACATCCACCCTCCTAAGAACCAGGGTCGATCATATAATATTCTCCCTAAGGCACGTTTTGATCTCCAGGATCGAACATCCTAGCGACAAGAGGTGAATGGGAGGGGACTTCTTTCATCACATGACCCTGGTCGTCACTTGGCTCCTCTTCTATAGCCATGACGTTCGGCTGAGTTTTTCCGTGCTGGCCACTCTCCACGCTCACCGCACCATAACTGTTGAAGCCAAAAATGATCTCAACGAGAATTCAAAAAAGGGGTTCAGCCAACACCTACTTCTCTCAAGCCTAAACCCTCGACCAGATTCAAAGGTCCCTGGACTGACCCAAAGCCTCAGCAGCGAGGTCCCACCTCACACCCGGAAGATCTCTGAGAGCTTCCCCTCCAAAGCTAAAAGCTGGGCTAGGTGCTCCTCAGAAAATACTGGAAGTTGGAAGATAATGAAAGTCTGCTTTCCAAAGATCGCTTATGGGTCTATTTATAGCCTTTGCTGACCTGAGATTACTGAAATGCCCTTGGTTGATCTGCCAATAACCAAATCCCGCGATTTATCTTGAGGGTATAGGGATAATTTCGCCTGATGGTAATTAGGTCATTTTACCCAAGGCCCTGGGCCCCACTCTGCGAGAGCTCTGAGCCGAGATCCTTCTGTCAAGAGCCCTATGCAAGCGTTCTCGACTGCTTATAGGCGAGAGCTCCTTTGAGATTGGATCTTGGCGCAAGCACAAGCGTTCCCGCATTGGCTGCGTTCGACGACCTTGTTCTGTTGGTTTCCGTTCGATGATTTTGTTGTGCCCGACGATCTGGCTTCGACGATCGTCGAGCGCGGGGCGCTTTGTACGCGAGGGAGCTTGGCTCTAGCGCAAGCGTTCCCGCCTACATGGGCGAGATCTTCTTTAGGGCGAGAACTCCTCTGGCTAGCCTAATTATGACTGTTGGTGCCTCCTGGTCTGACTCAGCGAATATGGGGTTGTACAATGCAACTCTGTCTAATGAACTAAAATCTGCAAATGAACAAATCAGTTTTCTAAAATCAGAACTCAGCAAATCTAAGATGTTAGAAGAATCATTAAATGGTAGAAGTTTGAAATTGCTAGATATAACCAGCATAGTTAATGCTAGCATAAATAACTGCAGATTAGGATTAGGAGCCACATCTAGTGAACCAACCCTAATCCAGAGGAACCATCTTTTAAAACCAGTAAATTTCATCTCGGATAAAGGAAAGAAAAACACTGAACAAGTAAATAAAGTTAATGAAATTCTGGAACAAATTGAAGCTATGGATAAAATTAAAAATCAGAAGGATGATAAAACTAATAATGTTTAGCAGTTATCGTCGAACCCATATCGACGATATCGGAACAGATCGTCGAACTCAGAATGACGATCTCTGAACGCAAACTACAATAATAATCATTCGTATAACTGCGATCGACGAACTTTGTATGGTTTGTCAAGCAGAGGTCGACAAACGTGGGGCACAGAGAGTGAACATGTTCATTCTCTGGGCAGAGATCGACGATCTCAACCCAATTCGTCGATTGGTCGACGAACTTACAACAATTCGTTGAACCCAGGAAGACTTAATCAAAACTGTAACAACAACTCACATATTCCTAAGAAACCTTTTAATCCACTAGCTGACTGGATCATCCCACCTAGGCGATATCACCCCCTAGGATATAGGTCCCAACCTGAATTCTCTATCATTTCTAGTTTTTCTTATCATCCATACAATGGACCCAAGGTAATCTGGGTCAAAAACCATTAACTGTCTTTTATTGCAGGTGAAGAATTGTCCAGGGGTAAATCAAACTTGGTACCTGGACAGTGGCTGCTCCAAACACATGACTGACAGCAAGGACATCTTAATCAACTACAAGTCCAAGCTGGGGCCAAAAGTTATCTTTGGTGACTCCAAATGTGGTCAGTCAGAAGGATTTGGAGAACTGAGAATAGGAGCTGTCACATTGAAAAAGGTGACATATGTAAGTGGACTCAAGCATAACCTTATCTCCATAAGTCAGTTATGTTATGGTGGTTATCAGGTACATTTTAACCCATCCACTTGTTCTATTATTGATAAAAATAACCAAACTGTTTTAACTGGAAGTAGACAAGACAACATATACTTAGTAAATTTTCTTTCTGCCAAAATTGATATCTGCTTACTTAACTAGTAATTAGAATGACTTATGGCACAAAAGACTAGGTCATGTAAATCTGAAAAACATTGCTATCTAAGCACAACCTTGTTAGAGGTCTACCTTCTGGTCCCTACAAGAAGGAAGGTCTCTGTAGGGTTTGTCAATTAGGCAAGCAAACTAAAACTAATTTTAAATCTGTTAATAAAGTTATTCACCTAGGATTTTGTACTTGCTACATTTGGATCTCTTTGCACTCATTGCTGTACAAAGCCTAGGAGGGAAATCCTACACTTTAGTTATAGTGGATGACTTCTCCAGGTTTAGTTGGGTATTCTTTCTGAGATCAAAGTCAGATACATTCAAGGTTCTTATATATTTTCTCAGGATCATACAGATTGAGTTCTCTTCTCATGTTGCATTGATCAAAAGTGATCATGGCAAATAGTTTGAGTATCTTCTTATACATGAGTTTTGTGAGAAGGAAGGTATCATGCATTGCTTCTCAGCTCCTAGAACTCCCCAACAAAATGGGGTAGCTGAAAGGAAAAATAGGACACTCATTGAAGCTGCAGGTACATTGCTTGTAGATGCTTACATGCCCCTAACCTTTTGGGCAGAGGCTGTCAGCACAACAAATTATGTCCTGAATAGGAGCTTAATTCACAAACTAAAGAACAGGACTCCTTATGAATTGCTCAAAGGGAAGAAACCTAAAATAAACTATTTTAAAGTATTTGGTTGTACCTGTTATATACACAATAATAACAAGAAATACATTAGAAAGTTTGAGGCAAAGGCTGAAGAGGGAGTTTTTCTAGGATACTCCCAAGTAAGCAAGGCATATAGAGTTTTTAACAAATCAACATTGAAAATTGAAGAGTCTATCCACGTTTCATTTGATGAGACTAATATGTATTGCAAGGAGAAAGAATTTTCTACCAATAGCAACTTGCAGGTACCCTACTTGTGTGAGACCTTGGATGGACTAAAACTTACCCAAGAGGTGTCAACTCATCCCTCTCCACAAGTCATTGAGGAAAGTGAAGAAGAAGTTGAAGATAATGAATCTCTACCAACAGCACATACAATTCCACACGAGGAATTAATTCCAAATGTTGCTGCACAACCAACTCCACCCACTGATCTTGTCACACTTAGGGATCACCCCAGATCTCAAGTGATTGGAGACATATCAGCAGGTGTACAGACAAGACATCAACTCACCTAAGATTTGATGCATGCATATTTTCTCTCTCAGACTGAACCTCAATCCATTCATGATGCAGAGCAAGATCCCCACTGGATCATTGCAATGCAGGAGGAATTAAACTAGTTTGAGAGATGTAGAGTTTGGGATTTGGTTCCAAGACCACAGAACTACCCAGTTATTGGATCAAAATGGGTTTATAGAAACAAGCTAGATGCTCAAGGAGTCATTGTGAGAAACAAGGCTAGGCTTGTGGCTCAAGGATATAGGCAAGAAGAAGGAATTGATTATGATCAAACCTTTACACCTGTTGCAAGGTTGGAAGCCATAAGAATATTCCTTGCCTATGCAGCATACAAGAGGTTCAAGGTCTTTCAAATGGATGTGAAGAGTGCTTTCTTAAATGGAGTGCTACAAGAAGAGGTTTATGTAGAACAACCTCCAGGTTTTGTTTCTCCAACTTACCCTTCTCATGTTTTTAAATTGCATAAGGCTCTTTATGGTCTAAAGCAAGCTCCAAGAGCTTGGTATGAGACCTTAGCAAGTTTTTTATTAGAGCATAAATTTACAAGAGGAACTGTAGATAAAACTCTTTTCACTATACATCATAAGGACCAAATCTTGTTAGTACAAATCTATGTGGATGATATTATATTTGGCTCTACAGATTCCAAATTATGCAAGAGGTTCTCTGACCTTATGCATTCTAAATTTGAAATGAGTAGCATGGGTGAGCTTTCCTACTTCCTTGGTCTCTAAGTGAAGCAGCTCCCTGATGGCATCTTCATCTCTCAAGCAAAATATGCTAAAGAACTTCTAAAGAAGTTTGGGATGGCTGATGCCTCAGCCAAGAAAACTCTCATGACTACCAATGCTGTTGTGGACTCTGATGTACCAGGGAAACTTGTGGATCAGAAACATTATAGGGGCATTATTGGGTCCCTATTATACCTCACAGTAAGTAGGACAGACATTATGTTTGCCACATGTCTTTGTGCTGGGTTCCAAGTGAACCCTAAAGAATCTCATCTAATTTTGCTAAAAAGGATTTTGAGATATATAAAGTGTTGTCCTAATCTAGGTCTATGGCATCCTGCTGAATCAAAATTTGAGTTAACTGGATACTCTGATGCTGATTTTGCTGGATGCAGGGTAGATAGAAAATGTACTTCAGAAACTTGCCAGTTCCTGGGTATGAGATTAGTATCTTGGTTTTGTAAAAAGCAAACATCAGTGTCAACCTCAACTGCTGAAGTAGAATATATTGCAGCAGACATCTGTTGTTCACAGATGCTTTGGATATAAAATCAGCTACTAAATTATGGGTTCAACTTAAATAATAAAACTATACTCTGTGATAATACAAGTGTTATAGCCATAGCCCAGAATCCAGTTCACCATAGTAGGACAAAACATATTGATATAAGACATCATTTCATTATGGAGTGTGTAGACAAAAATAAAATAAAGTTTGTCTATATCTACACTGATTTACAAAGGGCTGATATATTCACCAAACCTCTGAATGAGAGAAATCATATGTTCTTTGTGAATCAACTTGGCATGAATAATGGAGAATACTTTATTTGATTTATGTCTGCCATCGACGAATTTTCTAGAGTTCGTCGAACGGAGTTCGACGAACCTTGGAAAGTTTGGGAGACATTCGTCGAACGGAGATCGACGAACTTTCTGTGAGTGAAACAATATTCGTCGAACGGAGTTCGACGAACTTGCTTCAGAAGATATTCACCGAAAGGAGTTCGACGAACTATTTTCAATTCTTTGGGCCAAGATCGACGAATTATTTTAGTCAAACTTATTTCGTCGATCTCAGCTCGCAGAATTAATTTCATTTTCGTGGAACGGAGGCTGTCGATTCATATTCTTGAAAACCTTATATCTAGGTTTTCTTCGACCTCCATCCCGCGCTTTCTGTTCTCTTGCACTTGATCGTCGTTTTTCTCTTCTACAGGTGATTCAATGACGATTCCAGCAGGAGCTCTCGCCGCTATGAAGTTTGACACTGGCTTTGATGTTGACTTCGAATTGTTCCAGTACTCGGACCCAATCTTCTTGTATATTCTGGAACTTGTGGAAGAACAGAATCTGAATAACTTGATGACTACAAGGATAAAGCTGGCAGGACCAGAAATCAGGGAATGGGTGTACACCTCATCCACTTCTGAGGACAATACCATGACAGGATCAATTGCGGGTAACACTGTCTCCTTAACTCCCGTGGTTTTAACTAAAATATTTGGTTTGACAACTGGTGAAGAGGACTTAGAAATTGATTCTGAAGAGTTTAATATGATGCTCAATCTGATGGGTTATGCTGGTGATAACCCAAATAAACTGTTGAAGAAGCATTTGTCTGCAGCATACAAGTTCCTGACAGATATTGTTGGGAAGGTCCTGCTTGGCAAGCATACTGCCCATGACTACATCACAAGACATCAGTTATTGGTCATGTGTGCAGTCATAAATAAGAAGCAAGTTTACTGGGCTCAGATCTTCTTTGATCTGATAAAGAAGAAAAATAGCAAGAAAGAAGTGTGTTTTGGAAGGATCCTAGGGATCTTTATCAAGGAAAAGGCTGCTGAATCGCTGGTCTCCCACACCATATTCATTAATTCCAGTAAAAGGCTTACTTGTGCCTTATTTGGCAGGTGGGAGAGGACCATCACCAAGCCCACTAAGGCTTCTACCTATTCCACGCCAGCTTCTAAAGGCACCAGGGCTGTTAAAGCCACTCCCCTACTTGCTGAAGAGCTTCATCCCACACCACCATCTCTTCCAGTATCTCTTCCAGCAAAACCCCAACAACACACTCACGTTCCTACTCCACCTCCATCTCTACATACTTCCCCAGCTTCATCTGCACCACCTGACATCACTGACATTCCATCTTCCACTCCTTAAGAACAACAACCAACATCTCCTGATTCCCCTCATGACATTTACATTCCTACACCACCTCAATCCCCTCTTCCCCCACATTTATCTTCAATACCATCCTACCATCTCCCAACAGACACCATCATGAAAGATGCCATCCATACATCTCCATCAACATCCACCATCCATCTAGATGTTAAATTTCCTGATGATTCACTCTCTATCCCTCCCATAGTTCCCACTTTTACACCATCTGTAACACAATCTACCATTCCATCATTGGATCCCTCCACCATTTCTTCCATCATTTCCATACTCACTCCCCTCCTCAAGTACCTTATAGCAGAGGCCCTTACACCTCTTGCTACCACCATATCTTCTCTCTCTGACAAAATCTCTGTTCTTACTGCTGCTCCCTCCTCAGTCATGGGCATGGCTTCAGGCCCTACTGAACCCATGCAGGGGGAGATGCCTGATGATGAAGCAGCAGCTCCAGCTCCAGCACCAGATGCTTTAGCTACAATAACAGCAGCAGCTTCAGATACAACACCAGCAGCAGCTTCAGACACAGTAGTAGAATGTACAAAATACATAGATACAGATTTGGTTGATAAAGATTTAATTGATTTTATTGAGACTGATATAGATTTTGAATCAGACTCTGAAAAACCTAATACTTTTGGTGATTTCATTCTTAATCCCACAGTTAATTTAGAACAATTGTTGAGTATTTTTGATATTGTTCATATGCGTTATCTTCCAGCTGAGATCACTAAGCCATCCTTGGCATTCATACCATATACTGCCCCATCTCTTCCAAAGTTGTTAAGTAAATTAAGGACAGTCTTGCTATTGCACAGTCAGAAATTACTTCACCTCCAGAAGTAACAGTTGTTCCCTCTTCCTCAATAGTATCTTCAGCACCAACTTTTGTAATGGATGACTCTATAATGCCAGATCTAGATGACTTGATCTTGGCTGATATTGTAGAAGAAACCAAGGCAGCAGCTGAAATCTCTGTCCAAATCAGTTCTGATTTGTGTGTAGCCTCTCCTCCTGTTCCTGCTGAAACTCCAGCTCTTGTTGCAACTCCTACTCCTGCTCCAGAAAAACCTGTCATCTCTATTAAAGCTTTGAAGGCTCTCGATGCTCTATATGATAATCCTCAGGATTCTGACAATGATGAGGATGATGACTCAGATGAGGAGGATGCAAAGAAGAAGAAGCAAGCTTCAAAGAAAAGGAAAGCTCCTCCTCCTCCTGCTCCCAAGCCCAATCCAAACAATGACACCCCTTACTACATTCTTCAAAAGATAACTCCATACAAATGGATGCCTGCATGGACGTGGCTCTCTAAGAATCAGCAAAAAGAAAGGAAGAAGAGTAGAAAGTACTCTCCTCCACCAGTTCAAAGGTATAGGAAAGATCCACCACCACCTCCTTCTCCTGCAGCCAGTACTTCTGGTTCTAGTTCTCAAAGATCTGCCCCTATGCAAACATATCAAAGACAACTAGGGAGATCTCATCATGAAAGCAGCCATCACAGGCAACAACCTTCAGGAAAACAACATCAACAGCAATAACATCAACAAGCAGAAAGTCCTAAAAGGCCACTCTCTCCTCCTGTTCCAAGTACAGGAGAGAAGAACTGAAAAGGTTTGATAAGGCTAACAAAATTTTTAATGTTGATGATTATATGAAATTGCATCCTGAAACAGTGGTCCCTATAGCTACATCTCTGAAGATTATAGGGGCTGCTTACATGACAATGACTATGTCACAAGCTTCAAATCCAAACAGGGAAATAGTCTTCACCAAGCTAGGAGACAAGGGCAAGGACATAAAGCATTAGGAGAAAAACCAAAAGAAGTGAAATATGAACTATTTTGTTTTTGTCTTTATATCTTAAACTATCTCTTATTGTCTGAACAAAGCTTTTATGTAAATATATCTGTTGCATGTGTTAATTATCCCTGCTAGATATATATTTTTACTGCATTGTTTTCCTTATGTTTTTATTTTGAGTCTATTAGTGACCTCACCCAAATAGGGAGAGATTGTTGGATCCCTAGTTTGATTTGGGCTAGGTTCACTAACATAGGATAATGTGACCCAACATGCATAGTAAGGGTCAAAGTCATGTCCTAGAGTCTAGGTCTAGTCCTAAGAGTTAACATCATATGGACAAGCCAACATCAGACTGCTAGAGTCTCAAGACATAAAGTTTTCCTCAAGATTCAAAGAATTCTAAAGATACTAAGTAAAATGAGTTCGACGTACGTCGAACTCAGGTCGACGATAGTCGTTCTCAGCTCGACGAACTTAGAGAAATATTCTCTGAGCTGAGCTCGACGAACATCAGTCCAGATCGACGATCCTTGGATTTCATCTTCATAATTCTATGTAACACTCCATATCCGTCGCATAGCATATAGCAGTAGGTCCGGCCGGGGCCCAACGCCAATACCACAGACAGACCGGAAGGTTACTCAATGGAAACCATCCAACAATTTCAACATCCTACACAGAGTCATTCTAGCGAAAGCAGTTTTTAAAAGTTGTAATTAAAAGAACCCAGCAACAATAGCATGAATGTCCACTAAATAAACCCAAAGGAATGAAGTACAAATACACAATTACTGGCCTTAAGTCCTTACAATTTGTTTCCTTCAAAATTACATGTTTTCAAACCTCGGCACGCAGACCGGCCATACATCAATTAAGAAAACATCCAAAAATTAGGTCTTCGAGGGCCGGCACAGCAACTTAGGCTTTAGCCCGCTATTGACCGCTCGGTCCAGCAGCACCTGCAAGCATAATCCACCACACGGTGGCAAACAAAAGCAACGGTCAGCAATGCTGACCAAATTATAACGATCCCGCCCCCAAATCGGGGCGGCGATGCTCCTTCCCTGTATTTTATTAGCATAACCAAGCAGTATATAAATATATTGCATAATAGGCGTTGGCACACACGGCCACACGCCCCGTTCTCTCAGGGCACATTCTCGGTGATCACGGTCTAAGTCTGCCGACTCACCACCGTCCCCAGGATGGCAATCTCTTGTGAGCATTTGGTCTTTCTGGCCACTGCCTAAGACCCTCCATCAATGTCAACGGTAAGTGCCAAGTAGCTTTAGGTCTCTTTAAACGAACGACATAGAGCGGGTACGGTTCCGCCTGACCCGGTGCTCACACCGCAACATTAATTTAAAACATATGCGCGGGTCAAACTTTCCAGAGTCCCAAATCGTTTACAAACATCACATAACCCAGTTATATTCAAGTTGACTCCCAGGCCCACAAGATGGCAGAACCACACATCCGCCCAGTTTTCCGGGTGCACCTTGGAGTTAATCCCCAAGGCTCCCTGTTATAATCTACCTCGTAGAAAACCCGAAAAACAAACATTCGCACGGAGTCTTCTCCGGCCATTATGCAATGCAACATCACCGACCCAGACCAACTTATCCGGATAGGCTTCACACATCATGCCTATGTCCGTTCTCGATTACGGACTCTATACAACGGGGACTTTACATATCTACCCGAAGGAATGCCTCCAACTCACCGCAAACTCGTGAGAGCGGGCTTCCTATGCAAAAGAAGTAGAGCTTCACATTCTCAAGTAGAGAATCATTATCCTAGCGTTCTTCCTTGGCGCCATGGAAAAGTTAGCGGATGAAAAGCACCGCACTCTCTTTGCTCTCTTAGATCCGAAGTCGGCTCGCGATTTGGAGCTCCGAAGCCCCTCCAAGGTCCGGATCTAGATTTCTTCTTCCTCCTTTGCTCTCCCTTCTCTCTAGAATTTAGACAGAGAACCAGCGGCAGAAAATAAGAGTTTTGAAACCCTATACTCGGGTATATCCCAAATAGATTAACCACCAGCCGTCGGATCCCACAAAAAGGAAATGCACGGCTACGATCCAGGTCTGACCTAGACAAACGGGTCTAAACACCGCATGGTTCACCAACCGGAGCAGGACACGTCCGCGACCAATCAAATTGTGTCGGGACATTTAGTCAAGATCCCGCCAAAAACCCCTATGTCGACACTCCGCATCGATAGAGTCAAACATACTACAATCCGCCCCGCGCTCGATGATCGTCGAGCCAAGATCGTCGAATGCTGCCAAATCGTCGATCCCAGATTGCTGACATGATCTTCAAACGCTGCCAGATTGTCGATCTCAGATTGCTGGCCCGATCGTCGAACGCTGCCAGATCGTCGATCTCAGATTGTTGGCCCGATCGTCGAACGCTGCCAGATAGTCGATCACAGATCGCTGGACCGATCGTCGAACGCTGCCAGATCATCGATCTCAGATCGCTGGCCCGATCGTCGAACGTTGCCAGATCGTTGATCACAGATCGCTGGCCCGATCGCCAAACGAACACGACACGCCCTGGGACACGCCCGTGTCCCAGTCCGTGTACCCCCTGCCAAAAACCAAATTTGTCCTGAAACTTCACCCGTCGCTCTTTTGAGTTTTGGGGTGTTGCAGCTCTCTCCCTCTTAAAAAAATTTCGTCCACAAAATTTCATAAAGGAAAGATAAGTACAAAACTAAAATTGTACCCGAGCGAAATAACTTTGGGTACTCGTCAAGCATAGTCTGCTCTCGCTCCCAAGAGAGCTCCTCTCGACCGCAATTGTCCCATCGGACCTTGACCATCCCGATCTCTTTATTGCGTAGCCACTTGACTTCCGAGTCTTCAATACGCACGGGCTTGACCTTCGTCGTCAACCCACTATCAACCGGCACTTGATCGACCGCGATAACATGCGTAGGCTATTGCACGGCCTTCCGTAGCACTGATATATGGAATACATCATGTAGACCACTGAGCTCCACAGATAGCTTCAAACGATAGTCTGCTTCGCCAACCCGCTCCAGAACCTCAAACGGCCCAAGGTACCTCGTGCTTAGCTTTTTCAATCACCGCACCCACGAGACATCCTTGAACGTCTTGATCTTTAAGTACAACAAGTTGCCCACAGCGAACTCCACGTTCCTGTGTTTAGCATTATAGTACTTCGCCTGACGGTCCTGAGTGATTTGCAACCTCTCGTGAATGGTTCGCACCAATGAAGTAGCATCTTCCACCTCTTGACGCTTATACAACTTTTACTCACCTGTTTCTAACCAGGACAACGGCGTGTGACATCTTCTACCATATAGGGCCTCGAAGGGCGCCATTTTAATACTCGCCTGGTAGCTTTTGTTGTAAGCGAATTCCACCAAGTACAGGTGATCTTCCCATTGCTTTCCAAAGTCCAGGACACACATGTAACACCCCCTATCCGTCGCATAACATATAGCAGTAGGTCCGGCCGAGACCCGACGCCATACACCACAGACAGACCGGGTGGTTACTCAATGGAAACCATCCAACTAATCATATCGTCCTACACAGAGCATTCTAGCGGAAGCAGTTTATAAGTTGCAATTAAGAACCCAGCACTAAAGCATGAATGTCCACTAAAAACCAAATAGGATTGTAGTACATACACAAGTACTGGCCTTAAGGCCTTACATAAAGGTTCACTTCAAATTACATGTTTTACAAACCACGGCACGCAGGCCGGTCATACATGAACAAAAGCAAGTAAACACTCCAATTATGCCTTTGAGGGCCGGCTTCGCAATTTGGGCTTTAGCCCGCTATTGACCGCTTGGTCTAGTAGCACCTGCAAGCAACAAACCACCACACGGTGGCAAACAAAAGCAACGGTCAGCAATGTTGACCAAATTATAACGATCCCGCCCCCTACTCGGGGCGACGATGCTCCTTCACTGCACTTATTAGCATAACAAGCAGTGTATAAAATATACATTTCATCACATGTGTAGGCTCGCACGGCCACATACCTCGTGCACTCAGGGCACATTCTCGGTGAACACAGTCAAAGCCTGCCGACTCACCACCATCCCTTTAGATGGCCAAACAATGAGCAATTTGTCTTCCCGGCATGGGCCACGGTAATTAAAACCATAGACCGCTGAAGACCCTCATCTATGCCAACGGCTCTAATCCGAACGACATAGAACGGGTACGGTTCAATCTAACCCGTGCTCACATCACAGCGGTAATTTAAACCATATGCGCAGGTCAAACTTCTCCCGAGTCCCATTTTCGTTACACACTTCACATAACCCGGTTATGTTCAAGCTGGCTCTCAGGCCACCAAGTTGGCAAGATCACGCATCTGCCCAGTTTTTCTGGTGCACCTTTGGGTTAATCCCCAAGGCTCCCTATTGCAATCTACCACGTAGAAAAACCCGAAAACAAACAGTCGCACGGAGTATTATCCGACATTTATGCAATGCAACATCACCGATCCGGACCAACATGTCCGGGTAGGCTTCACACATCATGCTTATGTCCATTCTTGAATACGGACTCTAAACAACGGGGACTTTACATATCTACCCGAAGGAACGCCTCCAACTCACCACAAACTCGCGAGTGAGGGTTTCCTATGCAAAGAAGGAGAGCTTCATATGCTCAAGAAGAGAATCGTTACTCTAGCATTCTTCCTCGGCGCCATGGAAATGTAAGAGGATGAAAAGCACCGCACTCTCTTTGCCTCCGTAGATCCGAAGTCAGCTCGCGATTTGGAGCTTCGAAGCTCCTCCAATGGTCTGATCTAAGCTTCTTCTTCCTCATTTGCTCTCCTCTCTCTCTGGAATTAGAAAGAGAACCACTCAAAAGAAATGATGGTTTCAAAGGTCCAATCCCGGGTATATCCCATCAGGAATAACCCCCAGCCGTTGGATCCCAAATTAAAGAAACGGACGGCCTTTATTCGGTCCTGAAATATTAAAACTGGGCCGAACACGGCCTGCGACACGCCCGTGTCTAGGGCCGTGTCCCCCATTCATCGTCAAAATCGACGCGCTTGGAACAATACACGGGCATCCGACACGCCCGTGTTCGACTTGACACGCCCGTGTTCCAACTGACACGGCCGTGTGGTCGGCCGTGTGGTCGGCCGTGTGCCTCCATCGAAACAGCCTTGAAAACAACTCGAGACTCACACGGGTATTGGACACACCCGTGTCCTAACCCGTGTCTAACTCGAACACGCCTGGGCTCCAGGCCGTTTTCACTGTCTCGACACTTCATCAAGTGAAGTTGGTCGACTGCTTGACATGGCCTTGGACACGCCCATGTCCTAGGTCGTGTGCCTTGCCTCGACACATCGTCGAGCGAAATTCGTCGACTCCCTGAGCCGATCATCGACACGGGCTCGACACGCCCGTATCTCAGGCCGTGTGCCCTGTCTCGACACATCGTCGAGCAAAAAATGTCGACCTCGCGGCCAAATCGTCGACTCAAGCCTAACACGCCCTGGGACACGCCCGTGTCCCAGGCCGTGTGCCCCCTGCCAAATTCCAGATTTGGCCCAAAATGTCTCCCGTCACTTTTTTGCGTTTCGGGGCGTTACAACTCTCCCCCTCTTAAAAGAATTTCGTCCACAAAATTAAATATAGGAAAGACAAGTACCAAAATTATATTGTACCTGAGCGGAACAACTCCGGATATTTTTCAAGCATAGTCTGCTCTCGCTCCCAAGAGAGCTCCTCACGACCACAATTGTCCCATCGGACCTTGACCATCCTGATCTCTTTATTGCATAGCCGCTTTACTTCCGAATCCTCAATCCTCACGGGCTTGACTTTTGTCATCAACCCACTATCAATCGGCACTTGATCAACCACGATCACTTGCGAAGGCTCTTACACCGCCTTCCATAGCACCGAAATATGGAATACATCATGTAAACCACTAAGCTCCACTAAAAGCTTCAACCGATAGGCTGCTTCACCAACCCGCTCCAGAACCTCAAGCGGCCCAAGGTACCTCGGGCTTAGCTTTTTCAATCGCCGCACCCGCGAGACCCCCTTGAACGGCTTGATCTTTAAGTACACCCATTCGCCCACAGCGAACTCCACTTTCCTGTGCTTGGCATTATAGTACTTCGCCTGACGGTCCTGAGCGATTAGCAACCTCTCCCGAATGGTTCACACCAACAAAGTAGCATCCTCCACTTCTAATCGCTTATACAACTTTGACTCACCCGTTTCTAACCAAGACAACGGCGTGCGACATTTTCTACCATAAAGGGCCTCGAAGGGCGCCATCTGAATACTCGCCTGGTAGCTATTGTTGTATGCAAACTCCACCAAATAAAGGTGGTCTTCCCATTGCTTTCCAAAGTCCAAGACACACATGCGGAGCATGTATTCCATAGTTCTATTGACCCTCTCGGTATGCCCATCCGTTTGTGGATGAAAGGTTGTGCTGAATTTTAATTTTGTTCCCAACATTTGCTGCACTAGCCTCCAATCATTGGATGTGAACCGCCCATCTCAGTCACTCACGATGCTGCGGGGCATACCGTGAAGCCGTACTATATTATCCACATATAGTTTTGCCAACTTCTCCACCAGTTCATCCTTCCTATGCGGAATGAAATGTGACACCTTCGTTAGCAGATCTACGACCACCCAAATGGTGTCGTTCCCTTTTTGCGACCTTGGCAAACTGTGCACAAAGTCCATAGAGATGTCGTCGAATTTCCACTCCGGAATAGGCAAGGACTTCAGAAATCCTCCCGACTTTTGGCACTCCGCCTTCACCAAGACGCAAGTTTGGCACTTCACCACATAGAGTGCCACATTCTTCTTCAAACCCGGCCACCAAAATAGTTTATTTACATCGTGGTAAATCTTCGTGCTCCCCGGGTGAATCGAGTACTTGGTATGATGTGCCTCGTACAACAATTCCACCCGCAAATTGCCCACACTTGGGATGCACAGACGACTGTCTTTCCAAAGCAATCCTTCCTCCACAACGAATTGGGAATTTGACCCATCCAGAGCCTCTACCATGAACTGCTTCATATGGACATCCATATACAAAGCCTGCCGAATCCGATTAGTTAGGTCATATTGGACTTCAGTCTAATTCAGTACTACTTCAGCACTTGATTGCTTATCCACACAAACAATCTCCAACGCCTCCAACTCCCGAACCAACCGCTCGTCATGGATCGACAGCCAATTGGCTCGAGCTGGGGCCCGACAACTCAACGCGTCTGCAACCGCATTACCTTTACCAGACATGTAGTGGATCTTGAATGTATAGTCCCCCAGGAACTCCATCCATCTACGCTGCCGCATATTCAGATCTTTCTGATCAATCAAATACTTCAGGCTCTTGTGATCGGTGTAGATATCAATCTTCACACCGTACAAATAGTGCCTCCACAGCTTCAAGGCAAAAATCACGGCCGCTAACTCCAAGTCATGGACCGGATAATTCCTCTCGTACAGTTTTAGCTGTCTCGAGCCATAAGCTTTCACACTTCTGTGTTGCAGTAGCACGCAACCCAAACCGCTGCCCGAAGAATCACTATATATCTCATAACCTTCGATCCCACACGGCGAACTCAGCACAGGCGCCGTGGTCAACCGACATTTCAACTCCTCAAAAGCTCGCGCGCACTCCGGCGTCCAAACAAACTTCTGCTCCTTCCTCGTCAAAGTAGTGAGAGGTAATACTATCCGCGAGAAGTTCTCCACGAAGCGCATATAATAGCCGGCAAGCCGTAGAAAGCTTCGGACTTCCGCAACTGTATAAAGCTCAGGCCACTCCCGTATCGCAACAATCTTCGTCGGATCTACTGCAATACCCTCCCCACTCACTATATGACCGAGGAACGCCACTGAGGATAAATAAAACTCGCACTTCGAGAACTTGGCGTACAATTGATTCCTCCTTAGCGTCTCCAAAACCAAATGAAGATGCTTTATATTGGGTACATTGGAAAATGTGTACCAGATTTGAAGAAGCCTCACCCTACTCAATGATATGCATCAAGGTGTATTTGATGTGTTTTGAGTTTATATGTGCAGGTTAAGTAAATGCAGGAATGCAGAAAAATTTCGAAGTCCATATGTCGACACCAGAGGAAGCTGTGTCGACACTTAAGAAGGCTTGTGTCGACTCTGGAGAAAAGCTGTGTTGACACTTGGAGTTAATTGTGTCGACACTTGGAAAGGCTGTGTCGACACCAGAATCAACTGTGTCGACACCCAGAGTGTTGGGTACATTGGTTTAAATGTACCTGATTTGAAGAAGCCTCACCCTACTCAATGATATACATCAAAATGTATTTGATGTGTTTTGAGTTTAGTTGTGCAGGTCAAGTATTTGCAGGGAAAGCAGAAAAGATTCTAAGTCCATGTGTCGACACCTAGAGGGAAAGTGTCGACACTTAAGAAGACTTGTGTCGACACCCAGACAAGCAGTGTCGACACTTGAAGTAGTTGTGTCAACACCAGGGATGTGGAGTCGACACCAGAAAGAAAGTGTCGACACAAGGAGCTGTGTCGACACTCAATGAAGAAAAGTACAGTGAAGCAGTGTCGACACTTAGCAGTTGTGTCAACACCCAGAGGAACTGTGTCTACATCAGAAAGTGTCGACACTTGGAGGCTATGTCGACACTCAGCAAAAGTCAGAAGAGTCTAAGTACAAGTGTCGACATAATAAAGAATGTGTCGACACTCAGCAGAAGAGTCAACACTTGAAGAAAGTGTCGACACAAGAAAGAATGTGTCGACACTCAGCAGAAGACTCAACACTTGAAGAAAGTGTCGACACAAGGAGCTGTGTCGATACTTAGCAAAGTTCAACAATATTCTAAGTACAGGTGTCGACACAAAGGAGATGTGTCGACACTCAGCAAAAGTCTCAACATAAGAAGATGTGTCGACACAAGGAGCTGTGTCGACACTCAGCAAGTATCAACACTGAAGGCATGTGTCGACACTAAAAAGATGTGTCGACACTGAATAAGTTCAACACATGAAGATGTGTCGACACAAAGGAGATGTGTCGACACTTACAAGAAATCAACAAAGTACTGAAGAACAAAGACTTGTGTCGACACACATTATCAGTGTCGACACATGAAGAAGAAGCTGTGTCGAGAAGTGAATTCTACAACACAAGGAGTTGTGTCGACACCTTGAAGGCTAGTGTCGACACTTAGTCAACTTGTGTCAACACTTAGTCAACTTGCGTCGACACTTAGTCTATAAGTGTCAACACTTAAAGACAGACAGTCTCGACACTTTCAGACAGTTACAGTTATTTCAAGAACTGACTGGATGACTTGACAGCTGCCATTCCAGCCGGTCTACTGCACCTGTCAGAGTTGTCAGAAATCAGTTAGGAACCGGACCAGCCGGTCACCATGAAGAAGGCCTATATATAGGCTTATACTGTCTACAGAAAATGATGATCAAAATGGTTGAAAAGAAATTGATTGAAGACTTTCAAGAAAAGTTCTAAGTAGTTGGAGAGAGAGAGCTCCATCCAAGAAGACAGCCGTTGGAACCAGGCTGTGAAGAAGGATTCAGACTTTATTCTGAATCTTAAGTTGCAGAGATCAAGGATCAACTGCAGAGGAGATCAATCCTATTGTGTTCTACATTCAAGAAGTTTTGAAGAAAGCCAAGTCAGATTGATCTCAGCAGAGTTCATCCAAGAACTCATCAAGAACATATCAACTCATCTCTCTATTCTGAGTTGTAGGTATATACTCTTTGTATTTTATATTTTATTATAGGATCCTTAGGGATCTGAGTTGTAAGCCTGGAATTATAAAGGCTTAGTGTAGGGCCTGTGTGCCTGAGTGTAGGAGATTTGTATCTCTGAGTGTAGGCCTGTTGTGGCTGTGTGTAGGCCTTGTGGCTGAGTGTAGGCTTTGTGAAGAAGCTGAGTGTAGGTCTTTGGAGAAGACTGAGTTGTAGGGCCTTGGGCCTGAGCTGTAGGAACCTGGTTGAGGTTCTGAGTGTAAGATCTGAGGATCTGAGATAGTGGAGGAGTTTGGCCGAATCTAGTACACTACTAGATAGGCGAAGGGGGAAAGTGGATGTACCCAAACCTTGGGGAACCACTATAAATCTGTGTGTCCACTGTGTGTATGTGTTATTCTGTAATTGCTGATTGATTGTTGTGCAAAAGTAGATATAACTCTGTGAAAATAATCTGAATTCTGCCTAGAAAGTTAAAAAGATTTAGTCACCTATTCACCCCCCCCCCCCCTTAGGTGATTAGGTAAAATTTCTTTCAAGTGGTATCAGAGCGAGGTTACTCAAAAAAGACTTAACTGTCTGAGTAGATCCTGTTGGCAGATTCACTCTAAGTAAATTGCAGAATCAAGAAAATCAAGAAATATGGGTTCTACTGAGAATCATAAGGAACTAGGATCCATGAAGTTACCCATTTGCAGAAAAGAAATATTTGGCATCTCGAAGGAAAGGGTGAGACTATTTATGGAAGCCTCAGACCCTAGGATTTACATCACAGTTAAAGAAGGGCCATATGTGCCCATGAAGGTTTCAGTCTTAGATGCAAATCAGAGAACACCTAAAGATTTCTCTGAAATGACAAAGGATGAGATAGTTCTAGCCACAATTAACAAGAGGGCTCAGAATATCATTGTGAGTGTTATAGATGATGCTACCTTTCAGAATTTAATATACTGTAAGACATCTAAGGAGATGTGGGATACTCTTATTGGGTACATGGAGGGTTCTGAAGAAGCGAGGCAGGACATAAAGTACTTATTAAACCAAGAATATGAAAGCTTTAGGCAGGGTAGATCTGATAGCATAACAGAATGCTATAAAAAGTTCTATAGGATTGTCAATGAGCTAATGTCCTATGGTAGAGAATTCAGTAATTATGAGTTAAATGATAAGTTTCTAAGGTCCCTAACAAAGGATTGGGACACCAAGATCTGTGTCATTAGGGAAATGACAAAGTTAGCAGATATCCCTCCACCAACACTATTTGGAAAACTGCTATCCTATGAGATGCAGTTGATGGTGAGGAAAGAAGAGGAGAAGTCTACCAGAATTGAGAATAAAGAAAGAACAGTGGCTTTCAAAACAGAAGCCCCCAGAAAATACAGAAGTAAGTCACCATCTCCACCTCCAAAGGCAACTGAGACTGAGTCAGATGAGTCAGCAAGTAGAAATTCTGAGAGCAGTGAAAGTGATGAGGACTTTGCTGCTTTCACAAGACACTTTCAGAAGTTCTTAAAGAAGAAACAGTGGAGGACTAAGCCATCCACAGCACAGAGGTCATCAAAGAGTGACAAAAGAAATCCCAAGTCAAATAGAACTTCATCATCAAAGATAGTTTGTTATTGTTGTAACAAACAAGGACATGTTGTTGCTGACTGTCCTGAGAAGAGAAAAGAATCTACTGATAAGAAAAAGACAAAACTCAAGGGCAAGAAGGAAAGGTCTTTTGTTGCCAAAAAGGATAAGAGCCTGTCAGACATATCTTCATCAGAAACTGAGTCAGATGCTGAAGCATACATAGGACTGTTTGCTGAGGAAGAGGAAGAAGAGTTCATCTAGATCATGAACTCTATATATGAACAAGAGGACAGTCAGTGCCAAGGACTGATGGCATTGACAGAAAGTGACAAAATCCAGGAGCAGCCTGGACCTAGTAAGGTACAAAATTGTTCTTTAAGTTCAATTTCTTATGCTAGTTCAGAATCAGATTCATCATCATCAAGTGATGAGAGTGCATCTGAGTCTGAAGGGGATATTCATCAATTGATAGATGAATATAAAGTTCTGTTGCAAGCTTTTAAGAAGAGCAAGTCCCTAGCCAAGAGTTAGGCAAAGGAAATTGCTAGTCTCAAAGTTGCTGCAACTGATTTTGAGAAGATGATTGATTAAAAGCTAAATGAAATAGCCAGACTGAAGCACATAACTGTGATTCAGATGGGGACTATATCATTTAAGAATGATCAAATCAAAAGTCTGGAGATTAGTCTTCAGAAGGAGAGAGATTTATTTGCTAGGTTTTCTAAACCAAAGTCTGTTCTACACTTAATTGATGAATTTGATCATCAAAAAGGTAAAGCTGGAATAGGGTTTACTAAACCATCTAGGACTGTTCAGTCGAAGTCCAAGGGCAAAGCCCCAGCTCTCAACAAGCCAGCTGTAGATAAAACAGCTAAGAATGTACCTAAGCAAAGGTACAATAGGTTTGAGTGTTGGTGTTGTGGCAAGGTAGACCACTTTGCCATGGACTGTTGGCACAATGCAAGTGCCAAAGTGAGTAGCAAACTGCCTGTTGGAAAACCTGCAGGTAGCTTTGTTAGGAAGCAAACAAACCAGTACCAAGGACCCAAGAATTCTTTGGGTTCTAAGGTTCACTAATCTGTTTTGCAGGTAAGTCCAATTGGCCATGCCCCAATATGGTACTTGGACAGTGGATGTTCCAGACATATGACTGGAACTAGGGGATTGCTAAAGGACTACACACCTATCGAGGATGGTCCAAAAGTCACCTTTGGTGGTTCTGAAAAAGGAATCATCAAGGGTTTTGGTAACATTTCTAGCTCCCATATAACTATTACTCAAGTGGGTTATGTTAAAGGTTTGAAACATAACCTTATTAGTATAAGTCAACTGAGTGATGTAGGATATGACATCTCATTTGTCAAAGATGGTTGTCATATCAGGAGGTCAAATGATCAAGAGATCATTTTGACAGGTTATAGAAAAAGGAATATCTATTGCCTAGACATTATGTGTGAGACCAATGGTTCTCTAGTATGTCTTGTAGCTGATGAGAAAGTCTCTCATTGTGTCAAATGGCACAAGAGGCTAGCTCATCTCAACTACAAGACAATTGGCAAACTCTATAGTAAAGAGTTAGTGAGGAATGGTCCTCAAGTTAAGTGTATTAAAGATGGAATATGCTCAGCTTGTCAAAAGGGCAAGCAGACTAGATCCACCTTTAGTAGCATTGAAAACAAAGATGCTGTGAGGTGTTTATACCTCTTGCATATGGATCTCTTTGGTCCTAAGCCAGTTCACAGCCTAGGTAGGAAGGTCTATACCTTTGTTATTGTAGATGACTACTCAAGGTTTTCTTGGGTGTTCTTCCTTAGACAGAAATCTGAAACACTTAGTATCTTCTATAGCTTTGTCAAGCAAATTCAGAATGAACTAGACAGTACAGTGGTCAAGATAAGAAGTGACCATGGTACTGAATTCCAGTCTGATAGCATGACAAAACTATGTGAAGAATTTGGGATATTTCAGGAGTTTTCTTCACCAAGAACACCTCAGCAAAATGGCATTGCTGAGAGGAAAAATAGAACCTTGATTGAGGCTGGTAGAACCCTATTAAGTGATGCATCTCTACCATAATATTTCTGGGCTGAGGCAGTGAATATTGTATGCCATGTAATTAATAGGGCTACCATTACTAAAAGCCACAATAAGACCTATGAGATTGTGAAAGGCAGAAAACCAAACCTATCCTATTTCAGGATCTTTGGTTGTAAGTGCTTTATACTTAACAATGGAAAGTCTTACTTGACTAAGTTTGCTGCTAAGTCCCAAGAGGGGATCTTTGTTGGGTACAGCAATAATAAGAAGTCTTATAGAGTCTACAACTTGTCTACTCAAGTTGTAGAAGAGTCTGTACATGTAGTATTTGATGAAACTAGACTTATTAACAATGAGTTGTCTAGTAGTATTTGCAGCTCCACAGTTGTGACTGAGAAGATGGACAAGCTCACTGTAGAAGAAGGATCTACTGCAAGATAGCAAGTAGAAGATAGTGCTGTTGTCTAGGGGGAGTACTACATGTACCTAATTCAGAATAAGTCCAAGGAGTGCAACAAGATGAAGAAAGTGAAGAAGTTCAACCTGAAGCCAGTATGCCTCCAGCTAATAGGCATCTTAGAGATCATCCAGCAGATCAAATCATTGGTGATCTAAGACAAGGGGTACAAACAAGGAGCAGAAATCTGAGTGCAGCACTCTTCTCCAGTTTTCTATCCCAAGTTGAGCCAAAGAATTTTGAAGAAGCCATCCTAGACCCTCATTGGATTGAGGCAATGCAGGAAGAGCTAAATCAGTTCAAGAGGTGCAAAGTCTGGGAGCTTGTTCTTAAACCAAAAGACCACAACATAATTGGGACCAAGTGGATCTTTAGGAACAAGATGGATGAACATGGAGTAATTGTCAAGAACAAAGCAAGATTGATTGCTAAAGGATATAGGCAGGAAGAAGGTATTGACTTTGATCAAACCTTTGCTCCAGTAGCCAGACTGGATGCCATAAAGATGTTCCTGGCATATGCAACCTATCAAGGATTTAAAGTTTACCAAATGGATGTTAAGTCAGCCTTTTTGAATGGTAATCTGAAAGAAGATGTCTATGTGGAACAGCCATCAGGTTTTGTTGATTCAACTCAACCTAATCATGTCTATAGACTTAGGAAAGCTTTGTATGGGTTAAAGCAAGCCCCTAGGGCTTGGTATGAAACCCTGTCTAGTCTCCTCATTGAGAATAAATTCACAAGGGGGAAAATAGACAAGACTCTATTCCTTAGGGAATCCAGAGGCAAAATAATAATAGTCCAAATATATGTAGATGACATCATATTTGGGTCTACTGAAAGTAGTCTTTGCAAAAAGTTTGCAAAACTAATGCAAGGACAATTTGAGATGAGTAGTATGGGGGAACTTAAGTTCTTCTTGGGTCTCCAAGTTAGACAGACTGAGAATGGTTTATCCATATGCCAGTCTAAGTTCACCCTAGAACTCATAAGGAAGTATGGTATGGATTCATCCAGTACCATGAAGACTCTTATGGGGTCAAGTATGTCTCTTAGCAAAGATGATGCAGGGAAACCTGTAGATGAGACTTTGTATAGAGGGATAGTTGGCTCCCTACTCTATTTGACTGCAAGTAGACCAGATATCATGTATGCTACATGTGTCTGTGCTAGGTACCAAACATGCCCTAAAGAGTCTCATTTGACAGCAGTCAAAAGGATACTGAGATATCTAAAGGGCACTCCTTATCTAGGCCTTCGGTACCTTAGGAATGGAGACTTTGAACTAACAGGTTATTCAGATGCAGATTTTGCAGGCTGCAAAGAAGATAGAAAAAATACAACTAGAACCTGTCAATTCCTAGGTGGAAGACTGATTTCATGGAGTAGCAAGAAGCAAACAAGTGTGGCTATCTCCACTGCAGAATCAGAATATGTGGCTGCAGGAAGTTGTTGTGCTCAACTTCTATGGATACAACATCATCTTGAGGATTATGGAATTCAGGTAAGTAGAACACCACTATTTTGTGATTCTACTAGTGCTATATCAATTGCAAACAATCCTATTTCCCATAGTAGAACTAAACATATTGAAATAAAATATCATTTTCTAAGGGAACATGTAGAAAAAGAAGATATTTCACTAGAATATGTTAAGACAGATAATCAACTAGCTGATATATAAACTAAGCCTCTAGAAGAAACAAAGTTCAATAGGTTTAAAATTGAACTAGGTATGATAAACTTAGAATAAGTTTATAGAAATGGTTATGTAAAATAGTGTCGACACACAAAGTTGTCTGTGTCGAGACAGAAAATTGGTGTCGACACTTCAGAGAAAAGTTGTCGACACATCTAGGAAGTTGGTGTCGACACTTCAGAATACTAGTGTCGATACATGACAAGTAGGTGTCGACACATCCAAGGTGGTGTCGACACTTAGAGTTTACTCAGAATTATCTAAGTAAAGTCTCGACTAAATGTCGAGCTGAGTGGTGTCGACACATAATCAAGTGTCGACACATATATATGTTGACTAAACTTGTGTCGAGACATTGGTGTCGAGACATTATAAGTCTGTGTCGACACTTTTCAGCAGTGTCGACACAATTTAAGTTAGTTAACCCGCCTTTTCATCTTCAAACCTAGAAAGGTATAAATAGGATTTCGACATTGTCTGTCGACACGCTCACCAAAGTTTCGAGACCAAACTTGTGTGTCGACACCTCTCTTCTCTCAGTCAAATTCTTCAAACCCTAATGACGCCAAAGCTTGAGGAGAACGTGAATGAAGGCTATAAACTGGTGCGGGACGCGTTTGTTGACGCCGAATCCGAGGTCAAGAATGTGGTAACCCTAGTAGCAAACTCAGGGTTAGAATTTCTTGTTTCAGAGCCCACAAAGATCTGGAAGAAAGAAGTATTAGAATTTCTAAATGGAGCAACCCTAGACGACACTGGATTCAAGATCAAGTCTAGGGTTCATGGTGAAAAGGTGAAGGTCTCACCAAAAAGTTTGAGAAAAGTACTTCAGTTACCAAGAACTAAGGAAGAAGATGAAGTAACTGCTTCTAAGACCAGAGAAGCATTAACTTGGTGTGGTCTAGATTCCAAGCTAAAAATTGGATCTGTCTTCAATAGGAAAGGCATGAACAGCCAGGGGAAATTTCTCTCAGAAATTGTTGGAAAAGTGATCTTGAGTAAGCCTGGAGGGCATGACAGGGTCTCAGCCCATATGTTCAATCTTATGATAAGGATAATTTTCACAGTGAAAACAGATTGGTCTGTTGTTGTCTTTGATAAGATTAAAGAAAGTCTGAAGAAGCCCAATTTGGGTAGGATATTAAGTCTATACTTGGCTGGTAGTATACCAGAAGTTATGAGTCGAGCTGCAGGCACTAAAATCAATCATATGAGGAAAATGGACATGAGACTCTTCTCTAGGTGGGACAGAGTTTTAACTAAGGAGATGCCTACTCTTGAGAAAGTAACACCCCTAAAGAAGAAGAAGAAAACTGCCCCAGTGGCTTAGGATTCATCTAGCAGCTCTGGTAGTGAAGAGCAAGTTGTCTTTACTCCTGATGAGGATGTAGAAGGGAATGCTGGGAAGTCTCCAGCTCACCAAGATGCTGCAGAGAGGCAGGGGGAGCTACCACCAGCTAGCCCTATACATCAGGATCACATCCAGGGGGAGCCACTCGTAGTGGAAGAGCCAACACCACTAGAGAGTGAGCAGGCAACCCACACTATCCTTGAGGTAATCTCATAAATCAATCAATTAGATTTCTTTATTGAGAGTGAAGTTATAATTGACAACTTATCTGATGTTAATCAGCAATCTCAGATTGATAGTCAAACCCCAGATGTTGTCATGAAGGACACATCTGTTACAGTTCAAGTAGCATCTGATCCAGTAGTAGATGAGCCAAGAGTTTCTCCAGCCCATTCTCCACAAGAATATACAATGGAAGATCTTTTCCTCAATCTGGATCAAACAGACTTTGACAAGGAAAGTGCTGCTGCTGAGGGGAAGAAGTCACAAGTTGATGGGGAGCAGGTAATACTTGATGAAGAACCTGCCAGGCAAGAACCTGAGAAGCCCAAGGAAGTTGAGGAGCTACTAAGGGAGAGGGTAGAAATTGCAAGTACATCAGCCTCTGAAGATGAGGAAGCTGCCAGAGCTAAGAAAAGGAAGTTCCTAGTATTTAAGAGAAGGAGCCAGAATTACAAAAAGGCCTTGCAAACTATTACACCACAGCCTATATCACAGCAACCACCACCTGTAGATTATAGTTCTCTCATGGTTGCTATGCAAATAAAACTTGATGAGCACAGGAAAGCCATAGAAACATATGTGGATGAGGGGCATAAGTCTTTACAATTTGATCTGGCCCAGGACATTAAGTCCATAAGATTTGAGATGAATCTCAATAAAAAGGAAATGACTGACTGCTTCCACAAGGGAGGGAATGCAGTAGTGTACTTGGCTACACATCAAGAGAAGATAAAAGCTCAAGTAGATGAACTTGAAGTAAAGCAAGGCTATGTACTGGAAAATCAAATCAGAATGAATGATAACTTGACAACTTCTCACAATGCTATTGTCACTGAGCTTAAGAATATAGCAACTGCACAGAATGCTGCCCTGACTACTACCAAAGAGGAATTTGATAAGGAATTGCAAGATAGCCTCACTGCTGTAACTTCTACCATTCAGGATTCCCAGAAGCTTCTCACTGAAAAACTCCAAAGGTTAAAATCTTTCTACAAGGATGGAGTCAATTATCTAAATGCCCAAATCAGATTTCAAAAAGGTGATTTAAGAGATCACATAGAAAGAGAAGTCATAAAGGGGGAGAGGGTGTTAGTCAAAGCCGGCTCTGACCATGCAAAATGGATTTCCAATTCCATCAGAGCCACTCTTAGTTATTCTCCTTTATGTGATGATGATAATGTAGCAGAATCTGGAGTTAATCCTGCCTATCTTGGAGGTGAGCAAGCTGAAGTAGCTCAGGTGATCTATCCTCCACCAGATTTTGATATGATACAAGCAGATGTACATTCAATGTACAGCCCACCTGAGGGTCAGCAAAATGTCATCCTAGAGAAGGTGGTTCAGCCAGTATCTGAGGCTTTATAGGAAGCTATATTGAAAGAACAAGCTGAACAAGAAGCTAGATTGTCTAAGAAGAAGTTCAGAGAGCAAGATGAACAAAGGCCTGACTTTGAGCAGTGGAGCCCCACTTCAAGGAATATCATTCTAACTGCATGGAAGGCTGCCAAAGATAATGTTCAAGATAGAAACAAATGTACATTCAATGTACAGCCCACCTGAGGGTCAGCAAAATGTCATCCTAGAGAAGGTGGTTCAGCCAGTATCTGAGGCTTTACAGGAAGCTATATTGAAAGAACAAGCTGAACAAGAAGCTAGATTGTCTAAGAAGAGGTTCAGAGAGCAACCTGAACAAAGGCCTGACTTTGAGCAGTGGAGCCCCACTTCAAGGAATATCATTCTAACTGCATGGAAGGCAGCCAAAGATAATGTTAAAGATAGAAACAAATGGTTTTCTGAACTTGAATGGAGGAAGCATGAGACAAGGCAAGAAGCCATAGTACAATACAGGAGAAAGGAAAAGATGGAAAAGCTACCTCCTACTGCCCAGGAGCCTAGCAAGTACTTTCCCAAGCCTTATCATTATTTTGAGAGGCAAAAGATTAAAGCCGAGGAGCTAAAGAAGAAGGAGCTGAAAGGGAAGAAGCCTGCTGATACTGAAGTTGCTGAAGCCCCTATGCAAGCCAAGATACAATCAGGAAAAGGAATTGTGATTAAGGAGGCTGATCAGAATTAGAATAGAAATTATCTTGGATTTACAGTTGTAATATTTTGTTTTTTTTTAAAAAAAAACACTAAATTTTTGTATAATGAATTTGACAAAGTATTAGAACAATGTGCTGTGTGATAAATCTAATTCATATTGTTCTGAAATGATATCTACGTATACATGTTTGCTTAATACATGTTTATGTTTTCCCTGATTGCATAATCCTGCTTTACATCATGCTACGATTTTATTCTGTATGGTGTATATCATTGACTAAGGGTTATGACTTCTCCAAATAGGGGGAGATTGTTGGGTACATTGGTTTAAATGTACCTGATTTAAAGAAGCCTCACCCTACTCAATGATATACATCAAAATGTTTTTGATGTGTTTTGAGTTTAGTTGTGCAGGTCAAGTATTTGCAGGGAAAGCAGAAAAGATTCTAAGTCCATGTGTCGACACCCAGAGGGAAAGTGTCGACACTTAAGAAGACTTGTGTCGACACCCAGACAAGTAGTGTCGACACTTGGAGTAGTTGTGTCGACACCAGGGATGTGGAGTCGACACCAGAAAGAAAGTGTCGACACAAGTAGCTGTGTCGACACTCAATGAAGAAAAGTGCAGTGAAGCAGTGTCGACACTTAGTAGTTGTGTCGACACCCAGAGGAACTGTGTCTACATCAGAAAGTGTCGACACTTGGAGGCTGTGTCGACACTCAGCAAAAGTCAGAAGAGTCTAAGTACAAGTGTCGACATAATAAAGAATGTGTCGACACTCAGCAGAAGAGTCAACACTTGAAGAAAGTGTCGACACAAGAAAGAATTTGTCGACACTCAGCAGAAGACTCAAAACTTGAAGAAAGTGTCGACACAAGGAGCTCTATCGACACTTAGCAAAGTTCAACAATATTCTAAGTACAAGTGTCGACATAAAGGAGATGTGTCGACACTCAGCAAAAGTCTCAACATAAGAAGATGTGTCGACACAAGGAGCTGTGCCGACACTCAGCAAGTATCAACACTGAAGGCATGTGTCGACACTAAGAAGATGTGTCGACACTGAACAAGTTCAACACATGAAGATGTGTCGACACAAAGGAGATGTGTCGACACTTACAAGAAATCAACAAAGTACTGAAGAACAAGGACTTGTGTCGACACACATTATCAGTGTCAACACATGAAGAAGAAGCTGTGTCGAGAAGTGAATTCTACAACACAAGGAGTTGTGTCAACACCTTGAAGGCTAGTGTCGACACTTAGTCAACTTGTGTCGACACTTAGTCTATAAGTGTCGACACTTAAAGACAGACAGCCTCGACACTTTTAGACAGTTACAGTTATTTCAAGAACTGACTGGATGACTTGACAGCTGCCATTCCAGCCGGTCTACTGCACCTGTCAGAGTTGTCAGAAATCAGTTAGGAATCAGACCAGACGGTCATCATGAAGAAGGCTTATATATAGGCTTATACTGTCTACAGAAAATGATGATCAAAATTGTTGAAAAGCAATTGATTGAAGACTTTCAAGAAAAGTTCTAAGTAGTTGGAGAGAGAGAGCTCCATCCAAGCAGACAGCCATTGGAACTAGGCTGTGAAGAAGGATTCAGACTTTGTTCTGAATCTTAAGTTGTAGAGATCAAGGATCAGCTGCAGAGGAGATCAATCCTATTGTGTTCTACATTTAAGAATCTTTGAAGAAAGCCAAGTCAGATTGATCTCAGCAGAGTTCATCCAAGAACTCATCAAGAACCTATCAACTCATCTCTCTATTCTGAGTTGTAGGTATATACTCTTTGTATTTTATATTTTCTTGTAGGATCCTTCGGGATCTGAGTTGTAAGCCTGGAATTATAAAGGCTGAGTGTAGGGCTTGTGTGCCTGAGTGTAGGAGATTTGTATCTCTGAGTGTAGGCCTGTTGTGGCTGAGTGTAGGCCTTGTGGCTGAGTGTAGGCTTTGTGAAGAAGCTGAGTGTAGGTCTTTGGAGAAGACTGAGTTGTAGGGCCTTGGGCCAGAGCTGTAGGAACCTGGTTGAGGTTCTGAGTGTAAGATCTGAGGATCTGAGATAGTGGAGGAGTTTGGCCGAATCTCGTACACTACTAGATAGGCGAAGGGGGAAAGTGGATGTACCCAAACCTTGGGGAACCACTATAAATCTGTGTGTCCACTGTGTATATGTGCTATTCTGTGATTGCTGATTGATTGTTGTGCAAAAGTAAATATAACTCTGTGAAAATAATCTGAATTTTGCCTAGAAATTTAAAAAGATTTAGTCACTTATTCACCCCCCCCACCCTCTAGGTGATTAGGTATAATTTCTTTCACAGAGGTTGTGTCGACACACAATGAAGCATTGTCGACATCAACTGTGTCGACACCAAGAGGCAGTGTCGACACACAGGAATACTTAGTCGACATCAATTGTGTCAACACCCAGAGGCAGTGTCGACACACAGAAGACTTTGTCGACATCAACTGTGTCGACACACAGGACTTGTGTCGGCACACAGCAGAGGTTCAACAAAGTAAAAGAGAAGAAGTATTTGTATCGACACACAGAGGCAGTGTCAACACACAGAAGATCTTGTCGACATCAAATGTGTCGACACGCAGGACTTGTGTCGACACATGGCAGAATTTCAACAAAGTAAATTTGTATGAAGATAAGAAGTGACTGTGTCGACACCTCAAAAGGCTTGTGTCGACACATTCTACAGAAGCTGTGTCGAGTAGCAGTATCAATAACAGAAGAGATGTGTCCACACCACCAAGGCTTTTGTCGACACTTAGTTCACTTGTGTCGACACTTAGCCTACTTGTGTCGACACATGATGAAGTTCAGTCTCGACACTTTCAGACAGAGACAGTATTTCAAGAAGTGACTGGATGACTTAACAGTTGCCATTTCTAACCGGTCTACTGCAACTGTCAAAGCTATCAGAAGTTTGTTAGAAACTGAATCAGCCGGTTATCATGGAGGAAGACTATATAAAGGCTTTCTCCTTCAACAGATATTGATAACAATTTATAAGGAAGATTGAAGTATATACACAGATAACTAACAACACAAAAAGAAGAAGACCTTCGACAGAAGATCTAAGAAGTTGGAGAGAGAGAGCTCCATCTAAGAAGTGTAGTTATTGAACCAGGCTGCCAAGAAAGATTCAGATTGAGATCTGAATCACAAGTAAGAAGCTGATTGAAGATCAACTTCTCAAGAGTTCAACCCTACTGAGTTCAGATTCAAGAAGCTTTGAAGAAAGCTAAGAGAGGTTGTGCTCTGCCATCAGTTTCTTTTAAGAACTGATCAAGAAACCATCTATCCCTTCTCTCTCTACCTGTGTTGTGGTAAAACACTTTGTAAACACTATTTTCTGTAGGATCTATTCTAGATCTGAGATGTAAGCCTATTTTATAAAGGCTGAGTGTAGGAGAATACTTTCTCTGAGTAGTAGGCCTTGTTGAAGGCTGAGGTAAGGTTGTGAGCCTGAGTTGTAGGAGATTGATATCTCTGAGTTGTAGGCCTTGTGTAGGCTGAGGTAGGGCAGATTGCCTGAGTTGTAGGAGCCTTGTTTGAGGTTTTGGGTGGTAAGATCTGAGGATCTGAGGTGAAGTGAAAAAGTTAGGTCGAATATAACACACTGCTATATAGGCGAAGGGGGGAAAGTGGATGTACCAAGACCTTGGGGAACCACTATAAAAATCTGTGTGCAATCTATGTTGTGATAATTCTGTGAATATGTGTTGTGTTAGCTGTAACATTTACTGCTGCTAAGTAAACAACTGAATAGATTTGCTGCCTTAAAATAAAAATAGGAAATACACTTATTCACCCCCCCCCCCTAGGTGGTTAGGCACTAATTCTTTCAAGTGGTATCAGAGGGAGGTTACTCATAGAAGGACTTAACAGTCTGAGTTAGATCCATAAGGCAGAGTCAAGATCAAGAAAATGAGTTTTGATGAGAATCATAAGGAACTAGGTTCTATGAAATTACCCATATGCAGAAAGGAGATATTTGGAATATGGAAAGAAAAGGTCAGACTGTTTATGGAGGCTTCTAATCCAAGGATCTATATTACAGTCAAGGAAGGTCCTTATATTCCTATGAAGATTTCTGTTCTGGATGCAAACCAAAGAATTCCCAAGGATTTCTCAGAGATGATTAAGGATGAGATCATCCTGGCAACTATGGATAAGAGAGCCCAGAATATCATAGTTAGTGCCATAGATGATGCAACTTTTCAAAATTTAATTCACTGCAAGACCTCCAATGAAATGTCGGATACTTTAATAGTCTACATGGAGGGTTCTGAAGAAGTAAGACAAGATAGAAAATCTATGCTGAACCAGGAATATGAGAGTTTCAGACAAGGAAAGTCTGACAGTATAATTGAATGTTATAAAAAGTTCTATAGATTAGTTAATGAGCTGATGTCCTATGGAAGAATCTTCAGTACCTATGAACTGAATGATAAATTCCTAAGATCCTTGACAAAGGATTGGGACACTAAGATTTGTGTCATTAGGGAAGTGGCCAAACTTGCAGATATCTCTCCTCCAACCTTATTTGGAAAGTTGTTGTCATATGAGATGCAACTGATGACTAGGAAAGAGGAAGAGAAAAGTGCAAGAGGGAAGCATAGAGAAAAGTCTGTGGCCTTCAAGGTTGAAGCCACAAAGAAAAATAGGAGGATGTCTCCATTACCTTCTAAGATAGTTGCTGAAACTGCTTCAGATAATTCAGACAACCAGAATTCAGACAGCAGTGACTCAGATGAAGATTTTGCAGCATTTACAAGACAGTTTCAGAGATTTCTGAAGAAGAAGCAGTGGAAGTCTAAGACTTCCACATCTCAGCCTAAGGATGAGTATTATCAAAAGAGGATATCATCCAGGAAGGACAGGAGTAGGTCTAAGCCAAGCAAATCTACAACATCAAAGATAGTTTGATACTGCTGTAATAGGCCTGGACATGTTGTGGTTGAGTGTCCAGATAAATGAAAAGAGACTGCAGATAAAAAAAAGAGTCAACACCATAGCAAGAAGATGAAATCCTTTGTTGCTAAGAAGGAGAAGAGCTTGACAGACCAATCTACTTCGGAGTCAGAATCTGAAGCTGAGGCCTATATTTGTAACATCCCATTTCCAACTAGACCCCTAAGAGTGGTTTTGGCCATGACTAGGTCATGACAAAACCCTGGGAAGCCAGAAATGGGCCAAGAGATAGGAGGCCAAGGTAGGGATCACCATGGTCTGCAGATAGTAGAATTCTGAACAATAGTTTAGGATGACAATGGGGCTTCACCATGACCCCAAGACCCTATCACAACACTCCCAAACATTTTGGGAGACCCATTAGAGCCAAAAGGACCCATTAGGGCCAACCCAAGAGGCCCAGTTGACCAAGGTCAACCCTAGCCCTAAATAGGTCAACCTAGCCCACTTAGGGCCAATAGACCCACTCCTAGTCTAGAGGACCCCACCTATGCCCTCCTAACCCTAAAGTGAGGACAATGGGTCACTAAGGACACATTGGGGTCAGCCCTAGAGGCCAGGTTGACCCAGGTCAACTCAAGCCCTAATCTGGTCAAAGTACCCCTACTAAGGGTATGTGACCTCCAAAGTGCAGGGCAACCCCATATAACCCTACCTAGACCCTAAGGGAAGTCAATGGGTCACCAAGGATCCATAGGGGTGGACCCTAATGGTCATGTTGACCCAAGTCAACTCTAGCTCTAAATGGTCAAAGTGACCTTACCAAGGGTCAAGTGACCTTTAAGGTGTCAAGTCAACCCTACCCAGCCCTACATAGACCTTAGGGGAGGCCAATGAACCACCCAGGACCCAATGGGGTCAACCTAGATGGTCAAGTTGGCCAAGTCAACCCTCATTGAGGGTCAAGTCAACTTAGCCCAAAAAGGGCTAACCCAAGCTCAAGCCACTTCTCCCTTAGGCTAAGCCCATTCCCGTGATCATCATAATCCAGTGGGCTGCCTTTAGCTTGTGGGGTTGACTAGTCAACCAGAGGTGACTAGGAGAGAGAAAAAGCTCCTCTCCATGATAATGGAGGAGAGAGAAATGAGGAAGGAGAAGGGGGAAGTAAGAGGCCGGCCAAGGGAGACTAACAGCCACCCTTTATGGCTGCAATCAACTCCTCTAGGAGAGAGGAGTTGATTCCAGCCGTTTCCCGGCCACCAAGGGGTGGGTTCAGCCCCCCTCCACACAACCCGAGCCACTCCATTAATGGAGATAATGGCCATTGAAGAACCAGCCTCTCCCCTCCCCAATTGCCTTTTAAACACCATCAGGGAGCCGAGGGGATCATTTTGGAGCACTTACCTGGAGGAGACGAGCCCTTCCACCGTGCAGTTGCAGAAGCCGAGCGCCGCCGCCGTCGCCAATGGCATCCCGCCGCTCCTCTCGCATCCAGGCCGCCAGGAAGGTCCTCCTCCTCTCCTTAACTCGCGGGTAGATCCTAGGAATCCTTAGGCTAGAGTTTCGGGCTCAATTGAGCCCGATCGAATCCAGGATTTCTCCTGGTTTCGGCAAGGAAAAGTCTTGCTCAATCCGCCGGAAAACACCTCTCCGGCGGCGGAGCCGCCGCCTGACGACAGCCACCACCTCAACGGAGGTGTTGGTGGCGGTGGCCGGCCGGGGAAGGGGCTGGATCGCCGGCGGCAGAGCTTGGAAATCGCTCCAGGCAGAACCAATCCCAGCCGTTGGCTCAGTGGGGACGATGACCAGATGCCGTCGATCTGCGCCAAGATTCGTGCGGCATCAGATCAGATACTATAGGGTTAAATAAAATTTATTTCATTTTTGTCACACTGGATGTATTTAATGTAATTAATGTTTAAAAATACCTAGGGACCCTGGATGGAAATTTGCCCAACATGAACATTGTAGCTTAGGGTGTCTAGTTTGCAGCAAAAATTGTTGGGACCCTTTTGGGTCACTGGTTGGACCAGGGCACCCATTTTGGTGGGACATGTCCTTAGGGCTAGGCAGTCACTAAAATGAGTGCCCACTCTTCACCCCAAGCCCAAATGGGCTGAAATTTTGGCAGAGGGTCTATCCTAGGCATACCTAGGGCCTGCCCAAAAATGGGAATTTTTGGAGAAAATATTTCTATAGTTTTGGTAAAAATTTAATAATCATTAGATAAATTAAATAGGTGCCCTAAACACACCCAAACCCTCCCAAATTTTGGTGAGTGGTCCCTGGGCTCCAATTAGGTACCTGTATAAAATTTCAGCTGGTTTGGGTGAGTGTTGAATAGGTTTTGACCCAACCCTAGTTCTACCCTATGAAGGGCATTTTGGTCAAAAGTGGCACTTTTGGTTTTAAGTGACCAAATCACCTCAACAGAGGCTGAAACTTTGGCCACTGATATGATTTAACTTTTTACACTCACTCATGAAGTTTGGAGTGGATTGGGCTAGGGTAGCCCTAGAAGTGTAGGGTAGGCCCTTTAGGGTAATTCTCTAGGGTTTGAAGAAATTGGGGTCAAAAGACCTTGGATGGGCTTGAAACTTGGGAATGATGACCATAGGGTCACTATGGTCCTATGGTTAAAATTTTAGGGCATTTGGAAGATTAAAGACCCCTTAAATTCATAACCCTAGTTTAGGGCACTAGCTTTGAAACCATAAGAACTAATACCAAAACTATCTGAAAAGGGCTGAGATTTTGAATGGTAGTTGCTTAGGGCATACATGTCTCTGGAAATTTTATAATAAATTTTGGATGAATATTTTTGGTACTTTATTCACAGAGTTATATTTTATAATTTCCACTTAAGAGTTTTTGCAGAGCACTATACTTGCTTAAACTTGATAAAACTTAGCCAAGGGGCTTATAATCATGTTACCCATCTCTGTAAATTTTTATGGAATTTTTGAAGAATGATATTTAGTTGTTGCTTCTTTAATTATTTAATTCCATGGAACCTTGGAAAATTTAATAATGACTTTTAGATTGTCTGAAAAATTCTAATTTCTTCATCATGATGTTTTTAGTTCCCTATGAAGCCCTAGTAATTTTTACATAATTATTGGAGACATATATGGGGCACTTCCTTCATTATTTTTGATTTTTGGAATTATTTTAATAAATCCTTTAGAGGTCAAGAATTATCTGGAAAATTATGAAAATTAGCATCCAATGATATTTCTCTGTTATTTAGTGAATACAAATTTTAGGAGGCCATTACCTGAGAAAATCTTATGGTTCATGTTCAAATTGACTATGGCCTAGTTTTTGAGGAAAATTCAATAAATAGTAGATTAATTGGGAAAAATATGATTTTCTGAATTTAGTCTATATTTATCATAATAGACCTCTGATAATTATCATGAGGGTACTGGATGAGTATTTCATGTACTTCCCCTTTTACGGGTCACGTAGCTTAAGTGGTCTGCATATAGCAAAACTGCAGGATTTCATTTGGATTGAATTAGGGCACGTATGATGGGTCTTGATGGTTTGCTGTAAGGACAAGTGGAAAGGGCTGCATCTTTGGAAGATGAGTGAGTAGGGTGTGGATTTGTCTAGGGTTAAAGGCGTTCGGGCCCGACGAAAGATCGTCCTACCCAAGGAGAGTTGGAGTCAAATCACCCTAGGATTAGCGTATCGAAACATGAGAAAATAATGGGTAAGGGGATCAACCAATAATAAAATAAGTACCTTGCGAAAGGGAACGCTGGGCGTAATCCCAACACAGTTCCTAGTGCCCCTTGAGAGCCCTTCACAGGGAATACCGGGGGCAGTCCTGGGTTAACGTAAACTGTCTAATAAGCTGAAAAGAGTAACTTAGTAATTAGGGTTGCACATTTCACAGACACTGATGGCACGGGATGTTAGCTGGGAGCTTCGGCTCGATTGTTTGTGACGGACGTGTTGGTCCGGGGAGCTTCGGCTCGGGTTTTGATCACGCTAAATTTGCATGTGCATAAAAGGAAAGTAAATTAAGGTGGTGGGTCTTCGGTATTGGAGGGTCGATGCACCGACGCCAATACGTTGACTCGGCAAGTGTGGTTAGCACTTCGCCAACAGAAGTCCGGTGCGCCAGCCGGCAAGAGTACGCAGGAGTCCGCTTCGTGCACCAAGCGTTGAGGCGTACGATAGGTCTGACCGGTAGTGCTTTACTGGTTTAGAGGTGGGCGAGGCCCAACCCACCGCTTCCGTCTGCCACTACGGAGGTATCCTGGGAGGTTACGGCTCCAGAAAGGGGGAACTAAAGGTCTGTGTGCACAGAGTCGGGTGTGTGCGTTGCACTTGCATGTCCATCATACCCACTTGCATGTCATAGCATAATCGATTCATTTAACCCCTGACACCTGATGTATAAGTGGAATGGGACGCTTATACATTAGGACCTGCAAAACGACCCCTTAGTCTATAAGCTTGTGTGGGCAAGTTTATAAATTAAGGTTAATTTTGATATATTTAGTTACTGCTGTTTGACCACCGTCACCCCAACGTATAAATCGGTATGGGACTTTTTATACGATGGGAGCCTTGCAAGAGACCCCTTGGCTTATGTGTTTTTCCACATAAGTGAAGGTTACATTTCAGCTTACATTTTATTGTCTTTATATGCTATAGAACTTGCTAGAATAGGACCGCTGCCATCTGCTTTTGATATTCTCCACCTTCAAGTCCTCCCCTTTCTTCCTCTCCGCTCGGTGCCTAGGAGCCGTGGGGGAAGGGGTGGGGGATGATAGGACTTAGTCTTTTAGACTAACGGTTTTCGAACCGCATCATTTAGGGGATCGTGGAGACCAGCATGGAGGAGCAGCCCCAGAGACCGGTGCGCTTGGAGATGGGGCAGTCTAGCTCCGGAGTTCATACAGCCGGGACTGTGAGTCTCGACCCTGAGTAGTTTTTCAGCTTTTGCTTCCGCATGAGTGACTTTGTAGTGAGGATTTGATGTACCGGGCATAAGCCCGCTTTGCTACTCTGATGTTATTTTCTGTGGACACTCCCTTCGTGGAGTTATATTTATTATGTCATGTGATTCTCTGTGGACAGATAGTTTACATTTACTTCATTATTTTGCTACTTTTCTGTGATCGAAATGGCCGGCAGAATCGGGGCTTTGTGGTGATGACTCTTCAGGGCGTGAAGGAGTCACCGCAAAACGGCGGTTCTGGGCCTAAGACCCCCGTGGTCAAAAGAAAAAAAAAAGGGGGTCTTACAAGTGGTATCAGAGGAAACCTCGATCGAAAAGTAGCCGTCCACAACCCTGGGTCACCCCCGCGCGGGTTTAGTTTGGGGACAAACTAAGCAGCGGAAGCGGTGGTGTGCCCATATGGGGGGAATCACATATAAATTGTCCACTATCATTAGGCATTGAGTCGATTACCTACTGATGTAGTTCATTTTGCAGCCCTCAGCTCAGCCCACCCCACAAGGTGGAGCTCAGCAGATTCCAGACATTGCACCACCTCCCATGGTCCCCACACCTTTCCTCCAGTCAGACATGGGGCAGACCCTTACAGCCATCCTTGAGGCCTTCCGGGCTCAGCAAGCCCCAGCCCAGCAGCCAAACCCAGGGGCCAACTGGATGAGCACCTTCCGAGGACTCTCTCCCCCATCTTACTTGGGGACGGAGTCGGCAGTACGGACAGAGGAGTGGCTGGATGTGATGTACGAGATGTTGACGGGGATACGATGCCCCTGGGAGGAGAGGGTGGCCCTAGTGGTATCTTGCTTGGAGTCACATGCCAAGCGGTGGTGGAAGACGCTGTTGGACACGACTTTTGCGGATAGAGAGATTGCAGAAATCACATGGGAAGAATTCAGGGCCACGCTGCTGGAGCACTTTGTTCCTCAGTCGGCCAGGGACGAGTTGGAGGAGCGTTTCTTGCAGCTGAGGCAGGGCACCAGGACAGTGGTGGAGTACCACCGAGAGTTCGATCATTTGGCCCGATATGCGGGCTCTTATCAGCTGGATGAAGCGGGGTACGTCAAGAGGTTTTATAAGGGCCTAAAAGAGGAGTTGAGAGAGGCTTTGCTTTTTGTCTCTGACGGGCCCATCTCCCGGATTTTAGAGATGGCGAAGAGGATTGAGGCCGACTGGCACACCACTCGGGGCCGGAAACGGCAAACGGAGGACCAGGGCCGGAGGGCCCGAAATGATCAGCGGCGAGGCATCGTACCAGATGGAAGAAGGGCAGAGGAGCAGCCTCGTCAGGAGTTGAGGCAGGAGCCGAGAGAGCAGGTGGTCTTGGCCCCTCAACCTCTCCGGATCCAGGAGATGCAGAGACCCCGGGGTATGGCGTATCCCCCGCCGGAGTGCTTCCACTGTCACCAGGTGGGACACCTCCGGAGAGATTGCCCTATGAGGGGGGCACCACCTCCAGCACCACGGGGTGGCCCACCGGCCCAGCATTTCGGAGGCCGAGGACGCGGCCGAGGACGTGGTTACCAGGGAGGAGACCGCAGGCAGAATGGGGAGCAGATTTACGCTCTGGACTTAGCACAGCCCCGGAACCCGGACAGGGTTATTGCAGGTATGAGAGTAATCTTAATGTTAGAATTATTCTTTGCTCGTATTAAGCATTGGTAGAACTACTATACAACCTAGGTTAGAAAACCTTACGCTAGAATTTCTTTCAAACTGATTTAGGAATGGTGATGGTGTGCGGCAAGCCTGCCCACACCCTGTTCGACACGGGGGCATCACATAACTTTGTATCGGAGGATTTCGTCAAGGACCTGGATCAGATTCGTTGCTATACAGGACTACCCAGGAGGGTGCGCCTCCCCAATGGGATGGAGATTCAGTCCACAGAAAAGTGCCTCCTGGAGGTTACCATAGAGGGGTTGACACTCGAGGCCCCGGCGACGATCTTGAGGATGCCGGACTTCGATCTCGTCTTGGGCATGACATGGCTTGTCTGGAACCATGCCCAGATTGATTGCCCGGCAGGGAGGGTCGTGCTCAGCCACGGCGATACTTATGCAACGTTCGAAGGTACTACACCAGTCTCCCGTCGCTTGCTTTCATCTATTCAGGCCATTAAGGCCCATATGCAAGGGGACGAGGTATACCAAGTATTGTTCGAGATGACTGAGGAGAAGGACTTGATCGCAGACATTCCGGTGGTTCGTGACTACGCCGATATTTTTCCGGATAAGCTGCCGGGACTACCTCCGCATAGGGAGAAGGACTTCCAGATTCAGCTGGTACCAGGGGCTAAGCCGGTATCCAAGGCCCCTTATCGGATGGCCCCGAAGGAGTTGGCGGAGTTTCGGACACAGTTGCAGGAGCTGGTGGAAGCAGGATTTGTTAGGCCGAGTTCCTCATCATGGGGAGCTCCTGTCCTATTCGTAAAGAAGAAGGACGGCACCTTACGCCTGTGCATCGACTATCGAGCACTAAATAGGCTGACCGTCCGAAATACCTATCCGCTCCCCAGGATAGACGAGTTGTTCGATCAGCTGGAGGGAGCCCATTACTTTTCGAAGCTGGACTTGAGATCAGGCTATTACCAGCTGCGGATCCAGGAGGAGGATATCCCGAAAACGGCCTTTAGTAGCCGGTATGGGTTGTATGAGTTCATCGTGATGCCCTTCGGGCTCACGAATGCTCCGTCAGCATTTATGAGCCTCATGAACCGGGTCTTCGAGGCTTACTTGGATGTGTTTGTCATAGTGTTCATAGACGACATCCTTATCTATTCTAAGACGGAGGAGGAGCATACACGACATCTAGCATTGACCCTGGAGAGACTGCGGGAGCATCACCTTTATGCGAAATTCAGTAAGTGTCAGTTCTGGCTGAAGGAGGTGGCGTTCTTAGGTCACATTATCAGCGGAGCCGGGCTGGCAGTGGACCCGGCAAAGATTCGAGCTATTTCAGAGTGGCCGCAGCTGAAAACAGCCACTGACGTACGGAGTTTTCTAGGACTTGCCGGTTATTACCGGAAGTTCGTAGAGGGATTCTCTCGAATCGCCCTCCCGCTCACATCCTTGACAAAGAAGGAGGCACCGTTCGTGTGGACCCCGCAGTGCCAGACAGCTTTCCAGGAGCTGAAGGATCGGCTGACCTCGGCTCCCATTCTTACTCTTCCCTCGGGGAGGGAGGGATTCCAGGTCTACACCGACGCATCATATCAGGGGATGGGAGCGGTACTGATGCAGAACGGACACGTCATAGCTTATGCCTCCCGCCAGCTGAAGACCCATGAGAAGAACTACCCAGTACATGACCTTGAGATGGGGGCAGTTGTATTCGCACTGAAGATATGGCGGCACTACCTTTATGGAGTCCACTGTGACATATATTCCGACCATAAGAACCTTAAGTACGTGGACACGCAGAAGGAACTGAACATCAGGCAAAGGCGGTGGGTGGAGTTTCTATCTGACTATCAGTATGAGATGCACTATCACCCGGGGAAGGCAAACGTGGTGGCAGATGCACTGAGTCGGAGAGCCGCCACAACAGGAGCAGAGCCTCAGTTGATGTCTATGGAGCTGCTGCAGAGACTAGAGGACATGCACATTACTCTGGTATCGTCTGATGATCCTGAGCTCTATGAGGAGTACTTGGCCGCGATAGGCGTTACCGATGACATCAGAGACCGGGTCAGAGAGGGACAGAGGCAGGATGCCAAGTTGGAACCCATCTTCCAAGCTCTGAAGGCGGGCACTGCAGGAGATTACACTGTGAGGGACGATCTGGTGTGCTTCAGAGGACGGGTGTATATACCGGAGGGAGGCCAGATCCGGGAGGATATTATGATGGAGGCGCACTGCAGCCGGTATTCTGTACACCCGGGGATCACAAAGATGACGGCTGATTTGAAGAGGACGATGTACTGGCCGGGCATGAAGAAGGATGTCTCACACTTCGTGACCCATTGTGAGGCATGTCAGCTAGTGAAGGCGGAGTGCAGGAACCCCGCAGGATTATTGCAGCCACTCCCGGTGCCGGAGTGGAAGTTTGATGACATAGCCATGGACTTCATACATGGGCTTCCCCGGTCTCGGACAGGGAATGACTCGATCTGGGTAATCGTCGATCGGTTGACCAAGGTGGCTCGATTTATACCGATCAGGAAGGATGATTCAGTAGGAGTACTGGTGCGGAAGTTTGTGGAGCAGTTCATTCGTTATCATGGAGTGCCCAGGACGATAGTGTCGGATCGGGATGGCAGGTTCACCTCCAGGGAGTGGAGGTCCGTGCAAGCTTACTTAGGCACGCAATTGACTTTCAGCACTGCATTCCACCCCCAGACAGACGGGCAGACAGAACGCACCAACCGGACGCTGGAGGACCTTTTGAGGCTATGCATCTTAGATCGCGGGGAACCGTGGGAGAAACTCTTACCCCTTGTCGAGTTCTCCTATAACAACAGCCACCAGTCCAGCATCAGGATGGCGCCTTACGAAGCCTTGTACGGGAGGAGATGCCGGACCCCGCTCTCATGGGTGCAGAACGAAGATCCGAAGGTATTGGGGTCAGAGTTCGTTGAAGACACCGAGGCACAAGTGAGGCTGATCAGAGACAGGATGCTCGAGGCGCAGAGTAGACAGGCCAAGTACTATGCCGCCCGACATCGGCAGGTGGAGTTCCAGGTGGGGGACCGGGTGTTTCTGAAAATCCGGCCCATGCATGGAGTTTCACGGGTGCGTGGTCGGAGGAAGAAGCTCAGCCCTAGGTACATGGGCCCTTACAGGATCCTGGAGCGGATCGGACCCCTAGCCTACCGGCTGGAGTTACCACCAGAGCTAGAAGCGCTGCACGACGTCTTCCACATTTCTTCTTTGAGGAGGGCTCTACTACGACCGGAGCAGCAGATTCTGACCACCGAAGGGCCGGTAGCTTCAGACCGGTCTGTTCATTTGGAGCCTGTGAGGATCGACGACCGAGGAGTGCGGGTCTTACGACGCAAGAGGGTCCCTCTAGTCAAGGTCCTGTGGAGGAACCACGGCCAGGAGGAGCATACCTGGGAGCCACAGGACCTGATGCGACAAAGATACCCCGAGCTATTCAGTCAGGTATACCTCTCAGACCCCTCAAGATGTTAATTTATTTTTCTGCTTTAAGTATACTAAGGGCTGCTCTAGGTAGATAGGGGCTTATCTTTGTTTATTGGGGGCTTAACTTTGTTTATTGGGATTTTGGTTCGCCGTTTGGGCGAAAGGGGTCTTAGATCTAAGTTTTCCCTTAAATCAAATTTAACAAACAAGACGTCATAATGGGATGTTACAAGACTCTTTCCTTCGGTAATAAGACCCGTAGGTCCAACCTTGATTTCGGGGACGAAATCTTTGTTTTGTTTATTGGGATTTGTAACATCCCATTTCCAACTAGACCCCTAAGAGTGGTTTTGGCCATGACTAGGTCATGACAAAACCCTGGGAAGCCAGAAATGGGCCAAGAGATAGGAGGCCAAGGTAGGGATCACCATGGTCTGCAGATAGTAGAATTCTGAACAATAGTTTAGGATGACAATGGGGCTTCACCATGACCCCAAGACCCTATCACAACACTCCCAAACATTTTGGGAGACCCATTAGAGCCAAAAGGACCCATTAGGGCCAACCCAAGAGGCCCAGTTGACCAAGGTCAACCCTAGCCCTAAATAGGTCAACCTAGCCCACTTAGGGCCAATAGACCCACTCCTAGTCTAGAGGACCCCACCTATGCCCTCCTAACCCTAAAGTGAGGACAATGGGTCACTAAGGACACATTGGGGTCAGCCCTAGAGGCCAGGTTGACCCAGGTCAACTCAAGCCCTAATCTGGTCAAAGTACCCCTACTAAGGGTATGTGACCTCCAAAGTGCAGGGCAACCCCATATAACCCTACCTAGACCCTAAGGGAAGTCAATGGGTCACCAAGGATCCATAGGGGTGGACCCTAATGGTCATGTTGACCCAAGTCAACTCTAGCTCTAAATGGTCAAAGTGACCTTACCAAGGGTCAAGTGACCTTTAAGGTGCCAAGTCAACCCTACCCAACCCTACATAGACCTTAGGGGAGGCCAATGAATCACCCAGGACCCAATGGGGTCAACCTAGATGGTCAAGTTGGCCAAGTCAACCCTCATTGAGGGTCAAGTCAACTTAGCCCAAAAAGGGCTAACCCAAGCTCAAGCCACTTCTCCCTTAGGCTAAGCCCATTCCCGTGATCATCATAATCCAGTGGGCTGCCTTTAGCTTGTGGGGTTGACTAGTCAACCAGAGGTGACTAGGAGAGAGAAAAAGCTCCTCTCCATGATAATGGAGGAGAGAGAAATGAGGAAGGAGAAGGGGGAAGTAAGAGGCCGGCCAAGGGAGACTAACAGCCACCCTTTATGGCTGCAATCAACTCCTCTAGGAGAGAGGAGTTGATTCCAGCCGTTTCCCGGCCACCAAGGGGTGGGTTCAGCCCCCCTCCACACAACCCGAGCCACTCCATTAATGGAGATAATGGCCATTGAAGAACCAGCCTCTCCCCACCCCCAATTGCCTTTTAAACACCATCAGGGAGCCGAGGGGATCATTTTGGAGCACTTACCTGGAGGAGACGAGCCCTTCCACCGTGCAGTTGCAGAAGCCGAGCGCCGCCGCCGTCGCCAATGGCATCCCGCCGCTCCTCTCGCATCCAGGCCGCCAGGAAGGTCCTCCTCCTCTCCTTAACTCGCGGGTAGATCCTAGGAATCCTTAGGCTAGAGTTTCGGGCTCAATTGAGCCCGATCGAATCCAGGATTTCTCCTGGTTTCGGCAAGGAAAAGTCTTGCTCAATCCGCCGGAAAACACCTCTCCGGCGGCGGAGCCGCCGCCTGACGACAGCCACCACCTCAACGGAGGTGTTGGTGGCGGTGGCCGGCCGGGGAAGGGGCTGGATCGCCGGCGGCAGAGCTTGGAAATCGCTCCAGGCAGAACCAATCCCAGCCGTTGGCTCAGTGGGGACGATGACCAGATGCCGTCGATCTGCGCCAAGATTCGTGCGGCATCAGATCAGATACTATAGGGTTAAATAAAATTTATTTCATTTTTGTCACACTGGATGTATTTAATGTAATTAATGTTTAAAAATACCTAGGGACCCTGGATGGAAATTTGCCCAACATGAACATTGTAGCTTAGGGTGTCTAGTTTGCAGCAAAAATTGTTGGGACCCTTTTGGGTCACTGGTTGGACCAGGGCACCCATTTTGGTGGGACATGTCCTTAGGGCTAGGCAGTCACTAAAATGAGTGCCCACTCTTCACCCCAAGCCCAAATGGGCTGAAATTTTGGCAGAGGGTCTATCCTAGGCATACCTAGGGCCTGCCCAAAAATGGGAATTTTTGGAGAAAATATTTCTATAGTTTTGGTAAAAATTTAATAATCATTAGATAAATTAAATAGGTGCCCTAAACACACCCAAACCCTCCCAAATTTTGGTGAGTGGTCCCTGGGCTCCAATTAGGTACCTGTATAAAATTTCAGTTGGTTTGGGTGAGTGTTGAATAGGTTTTGACCCAACCCTAGTTCTACCCTATGAAGGGCATTTTGGTCAAAAGTGGCACTTTTGGTTTTAAGTGACCAAATCACCTCAACAGAGGCTGAAACTTTGGCCACTGATATGATTTAACTTTTTACACTCACTCATGAAGTTTGGAGTGGATTGGGCTAGGGTAGCCCTAGAAGTGTAGGGTAGGCCCTTTAGGGTAATTCTCTAGGGTTTGAAGAAATTGGGGTCAAAAGACCTTGGATGGGCTTGAAACTTGGGAATGATGACCATAGGGTCACTATGGTCCTATGGTTAAAATTTTAGGGCATTTGGAAGATTAAAGACCCCTTAAATCCATAACCCTAGTTTAGGGCACTAGCTTTGAAACCATAAGAACTAATACCAAAACTATCTGAAAAGGGCTGAGATTTTGAATGGGTAGTTGCTTAGGGCATACATGTCTCTGGAAATTTTATAATAAATTTTGGATGAATATTTTTGGTACTTTATTCACAGAGTTATATTTTATAATTTCCACTTAAGAGTTTTTGCAGAGCACTATACTTGCTTAAACTTGATAAAACTTAGCCAAGGGGCTTATAATCATGTTACCCATCTCTGTAAATTTTTATGGAATTTTTGGAGAATGATATTTAGTTGTTGCTTCTTTAATTATTTAATTCCATGGAACCTTGGAAAATTTAATAATGACTTTTAGATTGTCTGAAAAATTCTAATTTCTTCATCATGATGTTTTTAGTTCCCTATGAAGCCCTAGTAATTTTTACATAATTATTGGAGACATATATGGGGCACTTCCTTCATTATTTTTGATTTTTGGAATTATTTTAATAAATCCTTTAGAGGTCAAGAATTATCTGGAAAATTATGAAAATTAGCATCCAATGATATTTCTCTGTTATTTAGTGAATACAAATTTTAGGAGGCCATTACCTGAGAAAATCTTATGGTTCATGTTCAAATTGACTATGGCCTAGTTTTTGAGGAAAATTCAATAAATAGTAGATTAATTGGGAAAAATATGATTTTCTGAATTTAGTCTATATTTATCATAATAGACCTCTGATAATTATCATGAGGGTACTGGATGAGTATTTCATGTACTTCCCCTTTTACGGGTCACGTAGCTTAAGTGGTCTGCATATAGCAAAACTGCAGGATTTCATTTGGATTGAATTAGGGCACGTATGATGGGTCTTGATGGTTTGCTGTAAGGACAAGTGGAAAGGGCTGCATCTTTGGAAGATGAGTGAGTAGGGTGTGGATTTGTCTAGGGTTAAAGGCGTTCGGGCCCGACGAAAGATCGTCCTACCCAAGGAGAGTTGGAGTCAAATCACCCTAGGATTAGCGTATCGAAACTTGAGAAAATAATGGGTAAGGGGATCAACCAATAATAAAATAAGTACCTTGCGAAAGGGAACGCTGGGCGTAATCCCAACACAGTTCCTAGTGCCCCTTGAGAGCCCTTCACAGGGAATACCGGGGGCAGTCCTGGGTTAACGTAAACTGTCTAATAAGCTGAAAAAGTAACTTAGTAATTAGGGTTGCACATTTCACAGACACTGATGGCACGGGATGTTAGCTGGGAGCTTCGGCTCGATTGTTTGTGACGGACGTGTTGGTCCGGGGAGCTTCGGCTCGGGTTTTGATCACGCTAAAATTTGCATGTGCATAAAAAGGAAAGTAAATTAAGGTGGTGGGTCTTCGGTATTGGAGGGTCGATGCACCGACGCCAATACGTTGACTCGGCAAGTGTGGTTAGCACTTCGCCAACAGAAGTCCGGTGCGCCAGCCGGCAAGAGTACGCAGGAGTCCGCTTCGTGCACCAAGCGTTGAGGCGTACGATAGGTCTGACCGGTAGTGCTTTACTGGTTTAGAGGTGGGCGAGGCCCAACCCACCGCTTCCGTCTGCCACTACGGAGGTATCCTGGGAGGTTACGGCTCCAGAAAGGGGGAACTAAAGGTCTGTGTGCACAGAGTCGGGTGTGTGCGTTGCACTTGCATGTCCATCATACCCACTTGCATGTCATAGCATAATCGATTCATTTAACCCCTGACACCTGATGTATAAGTGGAATGGGACGCTTATACATTAGGACCTGCAAAACGACCCCTTAGTCTATAAGCTTGTGTGGGCAAGTTTATAAATTAAGGTTAATTTTGATATATTTAGTTACTGCTGTTTGACCACCGTCACCCCAACGTATAAATCGGTATGGGACTTTTTATACGATGGGAGCCTTGCAAGAGACCCCTTGGCTTATGTGTTTTTCCACATAAGTGAAGGTTACATTTCAGCTTACATTTTATTGTCTTTATATGCTATAGAACTTGCTAGAATAGGACCGCTGCCATCTGCTTTTGATATTCTCCACCTTCAAGTCCTCCCCTTTCTTCCTCTCCGCTCGGTGCCTAGGAGCCGTGGGGGAAGGGGTGGGGGATGATAGGACTTAGTCTTTTAGACTAACGGTTTTCGAACCGCATCATTTAGGGGATCGTGGAGACCAGCATGGAGGAGCAGCCCCAGAGACCGGTGCGCTTGGAGATGGGGCAGTCTAGCTCCGGAGTTCATACAGCCGGGACTGTGAGTCTCGACCCTGAGTAGTTTTTCAGCTTTTGCTTCCGCATGAGTGACTTTGTAGTGAGGATTTGATGTACCGGGCATAAGCCCGCTTTGCTACTCTGATGTTATTTTCTGTGGACACTCCCTTCGTGGAGTTATATTTATTATGTCATGTGATTCTCTGTGGACAGATAGTTTACATTTACTTCATTATTTTGCTACTTTTCTGTGATCGAAATGGCCGGCAGAATCGGCGCTTTGTGGTGATGACTCTTCAGGGCGTGAAGGAGTCACCGCAAAACGGCGGTTCTGGGCCTAAGACCCCCGTGGTCAAAAAGAAAAAAAAAAGGGGGTCTTACAATATTTGTCTATATGCAGCAGATGAAGAAGAAAAGTTTCTCCAGGTGTTGAACTATATATATGAACAAGAATACCATCAGTTCAAGGGACTGATGGCTGTGTCAGAAGAAGACAAGTGCCAGGATCAGCATGGTCCTAGTAAGGTACAATATATTACTAGAAATTCAGATTGTAGTACTGAGTCAGAGTCAGCAACATCTGCATCAAGCAATGTGGATGGGTGATGGCGACGGTGATGACGACGGCCACCAGGACGGCCAACTTGGGAATGACTATGTTGAAGATGTGCCGGCAAAGGACGTGCGACGTCGTAGCGGTCATGGTTACAAGCTTCGCCCTCGCAACAAGACTCATATTTGATAATTTATCTTTGGTGTGCTAATAGCCGTTTCATGATGGCTCTTTTAAAAAAACATTATTTAATTTCTGCATTTTCTTTATGTGGTGTGCCTTCAGCCACTTGTTATTTGCTTTGAGATGTAAACCTATATAAGGCCTTGAACTTTTCATTTGATGGTAGACTTTAATTGAAATCAATATTTGAATTTGCCAACGCTAATTTTCCCTCTCTTCTCCTCCTAGCCGCCCCCCCCCCCCTCTTTCTTCCTTCCTCCAAATCGCCGGCCTCAAGGCTCCTTCCTTCTAGAGTTCGGCCATCTCCTCTCTCCCTCGTGCTCTCGGCCGCCCCCTTCTCTCTATTGCTCGGCTACTCTCATCTCCCTCTTGCTCACGGCCACCCGAGATCCTCTCTCTCCAAGGATACTTTGGCCCATGCATGAGAGGTTCTTTGCAAGGAAGAAGATAGGGGTTTCCTCCATGGCATGAAGTGAAGGAGATTAGCACGTTCATCATCCGTAGCACGCTTCCCGTGGACTTTCAACGGAGGAGCGATCAAACTTGGTGGATCCACGCATCACGGATCTACAAATCCGAGAGGGGTAACGAAACTTTCTACCAAGAGTTTTCTTTCTCTAGATAGTTCTTGTGGTGGACGAATTTTTGCGTTATTTTCCGATTTGTTTTTCTTCGCGGTTAATCAAATAATAGATCGGTATATTTCGTTTGGATTTCCGAAAGATTCGTAAGAGGATTGGAGATCCTCGCTTTCTTTTTGTTGGGATAGATCCTACCATCTTTCGAATCATTTTGTTCTTGGTGGATCTATTTTGGTACAACCCCAAAGCTCGTTCGGGATCAAGATTATCCCATTTAGCCGGAAAGAATTTGGCCTATAGCAAACATTCGATCTATTTGCGGAACGGCGATCCGTATTGTTAGCGCGAGCGATAAATAAAATAATTGTTGTGGCCGCGTTTTCGTTAGCGTGTGGAATAGAGAGCGTAGATCGTGTCATAAGCGTTATCGTGGCCTCCGTGACGAATCTCTAGGATATACCCTGCATCAATTTGGTATCAAAGCGAGGTTGTGTTGATTTCCCAATCGACACCATCCTTTTTTTACCAAGGGTTATCCTCGTTCGCTAGGGTGTGCACTTCCACTACGATTCACATCAAATCTGAATTTTTGTTTTTCAAAACAATACATAGTTGGGCTGCAATTAGTAAAACACAAAAAAAAAAAATTGCAGAAAATTACAAAAAAAAATCTGAATTTTCTCCTCTTTTTTAAGAAAAAAAGTCTGAAAAAGTTTTTCCTGTTGCTCACTTGTTTAGTGTCAAAAAAAATTCAAACGCGTAATTTAAATCAGGACAAAATCGTTGTTTGTCCCATTCGTTCATGCGCACTAGGCTGGGCACGGAATATCTTTCCTCCACCTCACACATGGCAAACAACCAAGGTGATGAGCATGCTCCGGCCACGATCGCCGAGCTACGAGGAGAGTTTAACGCTAGGTTTGACGCACTGACACAGTTAATAGAAGGGCTCGCTATAAACCAAGCGGCGCCCCGAAACAACGGTGTTGGAAGAAACCGACCGGGCCCCCAACCCCCGGCCGCCAACCAGCGAGAGGAAAGACAAAATCATCCACGTGATCAGGAAGATGAGTACCCACCTCGAGGTCATTATGAGTTCGACGTAACTAGGGCCGTTAAAATAGACTCACCCTCATATGATGGTTTGGGAGAGCCCCAACTATTCCTAGACTGGATCATGGGAATCGAGTGCTATTTTGAATGGCACGACCTGACGGACGTTGAGAAAGTGAAGGTTGCACGGATGAAACTAATAGGAAGGGCCAAGACATACTGGTTGAACGAAGAGAGACGATTAGGTACGGTTAATGGAGCACCCCCAATTGGTTGGGCTGCCATGAAAGTGTTGGGTTTCTCTATGAGGATGGCACAACAGTTGTGCACGCAGCGGAAGAATAAAAACATCAAGAAAACCCAAAAGAAATGGGATCGGGCCATGGTAGTTGAATCAAGAAGTTAACATACAACTAGGCAAAAATTACCTCGGTGGCATCGAGTCACAACTCAATGGAGATGCTCCAAGCTTCGTCTTCTTGCTGGTGGCGAGTTCTACGTGGAATGATATCCCGTCTCTGCAGAAATCCACACGAGCGGGAGAACGCCGATCTTTCCGTCGCACTGATAATTGGGAAGGAGAGTGACCGCACCATGCCTTCCCACAGACTACTAGGTCCGCGCCAGGGATAGCAACACCAGCGACGATCGCCGGAGAGGAGGAGGTAGACGGAGCGAGCACGGCGGCGGAACCCTTCCGTCGGCGGGATTCGAGATTCGGCGGAACGAACGGAACGGCGGAACACTTCCGTCGAAAGCGACCGATTCGATCAGATCTACTGTTCCCGAAAACCCTAAGTGTTTATTTATACCAAAGGCATAAACAGACTTAGGAATATCGTTATCCGCAGACCACCCAGAAAATTAGGGTTCCAGAATCGGCGAGAATCACCTAGCAGATTCGGTGAGAATCAGTCGGCGAGAATCACCTAGGATCGGCGAGAATCACCTAGCAGATTCAGTGAGAATCAATCGGCGAGAATCACCTAGGATCGGCGAGAATCAGCTAGGATCGGCGAGAATCAGTCGGCGAGTATCACTTAGGATTAGCGAGAATCAGAGTACAATACTCGACGATTCTCGACGATTCACGTCGACCCTCGGTCGACTATTCTTACCAATCCTTCAAGGCAACATTTGCCCAACCCGACGATCCATTAAGGCAACACTTTGTCCATAACCCCATTCAGGTCGGTGATTGGTAACCTTTACCAACACAGTCAATCATCCAACTTCTCCACATCTCTTATGTGTGACCCTGCAGGCTCATATCGCGTTGGCAGTGAGATTACATGTTTGACCACTTCTAGATCACCATGGTAACTCCAACAGACTCCCACTTGATCTTGAAAGTATCAAACCAAAAACCTCACAAATAATGAGCGGCATCTAGCAATGCATCATTGCTCCCCAAGCAATAAGAGTTTATAACTCATAAATCTTTATGACCAATGTATCAGCGTTGTCTTTGTCCCTTTGTCCCTTACATCCGGAAAGAACTAGAGGTATGGACCGTGTCACCCTCGTAATATCTCAATCCAAGTTTCTAGATCCAGGACGGACTTCTAGAGAATGGTGAGTCCAATATCACATATTGACTCAACCAAGCATGGTCATGCATTTCTCAGTCCAGTTCCATCAAGGGGCCCATGGATGCAACTCCTGTCATACAGAAGGGCAAATCCCATATCTGCTCACACACAAGCACCCAAATGATTCGTAACATGCCCAACAACCACCCTTATCATCAACCTTTCTCAAGGAAGACTTTAGATGGCATCAAAGCACGCTCTTCCTCACTTGATGAATGTTGTGACTTCAGGTCAAAGGACCACAACACCATTGTCAATTGAGACCTACTCGTGACACAATTGGATGACAATCCACAGAGTAGTCTCAGGTTGGGTCTGTCCAGTACAACTTGTTCACTAACAAGTACCCACGTGATGACTTGATATCACAATATCATGACCTGTGAAAACCGGTCATCAGTCAACGCACGTGCTAGCCTTCATGTACCATCATCACCCTTAGCTTCTATGATGATACTCGACCAGGGACCTTTTAAGAATGAAGCTTCAAATAAATCATAGGTTCTCACATTCAAGTCACGTACTTGATATCCCATGGAAGCGAACATTCTAAGGGTATCTATTATGTTAACATTTAACTATCATATAGAAAAGAAAAAACTCATAATAAAAGAACTTGTCATTAATTGTAAGAGAAAAACTAGGTACATTGTTCATCATATGAACAAATGGCCAACAAAATACATGTTTACATGCAATCCACAAGATTCTCACTAGAGTTGATCATTTAGGTATCGTATAACCATCGATCTAGTATGACCATCATACTTTCTCTGCGCGAGAGGCTTTGTCAGTGGATCCGCAATATTCTCCTCAGTCGGCACTCTGCAAATGTTCACATCTCCTCGTTCGACAGTCTCACGAATAAGATGAAATCGCCGAAGTATGTGCTTGGAGCGCTGATGGGATCTAGGTTCCTTAGATTGTGCAATTGCACCATTGTTATCACAGTAGAGAACTACGGGACCAACAATGCTAGGAACTACATCAAGCTCGCCGATGAATTTCCTAATCCATACAGCCTCCTTCGCCGCATTAGCTGCGGCGATATACTCGGCCTCTGTTGTAGAATCAGCAACTGTCTCTTGCTTGGAACTCTTCCAGCTCACAGCTCCTCCATTCAGGCAAAACACAAAACCTGACTGAGACTTGGAGTCATCTCTATCAGTTTGGAAGCTAGCATTCGTGTAACCACTTACAATGAGCTCTTCCTCTCCACCATACACCAAGAATACATCCTTAGTCCTTCTCAAGTACTTCAGGACATTCTTGACTGCAATCCAGTGACAGTCACCGGGGTCTGACTGATACCTGCTAGTCATGCTCAAAGCAAAGGAGACGTCTGGTCGAGTACATAACATCGTGTACATGATTGATCCAATTGCCGAAGCATATGGAATCAACTTCATGAGGTCCTTATCTTCACAAAACTTTCGACACTGGTCCTTAGAGAGATTCACACCATGAGACATGGGCAAAAATCCTTTCTTGGACTCAAGCATGTTGAACCGCTTCAACACCTTTTCGATGTACATACTCTGGGTCAAACCCAGCAACTTTTTCGATCTATCTCTATAGATCTTAATACCGAGTATATTAGTCGCTTCACCCAAATCCTTCATTGAAAAGCAGTTCCCTAGGTTGTTCTTAACAACTTTCAAGGTAGGAATGTCATTCCTAATCAACAGTATGCCATCTACAAACAATATCAGGAAGACAATAATGCTCCCACTGATTCGCTTGTAAACACAAGGCTCATCTTCATTCTTTATGAAACCAAACTCTTTGTTTTTCTCATCAAAACAAAGATTCCAACTTCGAGAGGCATGTTTTAGTCCATAGATGGACTTATTCAGCTTGCATATTTTAGTGGCTTCATCTGGGGATACAAAACCCTCGGGTTGTGTCATATACACTTCCTCAAGGAGGTTTCCATTAAGGAAAGCCGTTTTGACATCCATCTGCCAGATCTCGTAGTCATAATACGCAGCAACAGCAAGCAATATCCTTATGGACTTTACCATGGCAACAGGGGAAAAGGTCTCATCATAGTCAATACCATGAATTTTCTTAAAACCCTTAGCCACCAGTCGCCCTTTGAATGTCTGTACATTCCCATCCATGTCGGTCTTCTTCTTGAAGACCCACTTGCACCATATGGGTCGTACCCCTTCAGGTGGTTCCACCAAGTTCCAAACTTAGTTTGCATACATGGAGTCCATTTCGGATTTCATAGCCTCAAGCCATTTGTCGGAGTCTGGTCCATTCATATCCTCTTGGTAGGTTGCTGGTTCATCACCATGATCCATAAGCAACACATTACATATTTGAGACACGAGAAATCCATATCTCTCAAGCTCAAACCTCGGTCTACCAGATCTACGTAGGACTTATGTTCCTTGAGTAGGTTCTCTAGCTACAACATCTTGTAGCCCTATCTCAGAATCCAATTCTGGTTCATTCAATACATGTGGTTCTTGAACTTCTTCAAGCTCTACCTTTTTAGTCTTTCTTGATAAGAACTGTTTCTCCAAGTAGACACCAGTCCTTGCGACAAACACTTTGCCCTCAGACAGTAGGTAAAAGTAATACCCTTTCGTTTCCCTAGGATATACCACCAGATAACATTTATCCGATTTGGGTTCCAGCTTGTCAGGCATTTGACGTCTCACGTATGCCTCACAGCCCCAAATTTTAATGAACGACATACTAGGACGCTTCCCAGTCCATATCTCATATGGTGTCTTCAGAACCGTTTTCGTTGGAGCGTGATTTAATGTCATTGCAGCAGTCTCTAAAGCAAAACCCCAAAAGGAAACAGGCAAGTCTGCATGACTCATCATCGAACGTACCATGTCTAACAGAGTACGATTTCTCCTCTCAGACACACTGTTATGTTGTGGTGTTCTAGGTGGAGTGAGCTGTGATACAATACCACACTCTTTCAGATGATCACGGAACTCATGACTCAGGTATTCGCCACCTCGATCAGATCGGAGTGCTTTAACCCTTTTACCCAACTGGTTTTCTACTTCATTCTTGAACTCTTTGAACTTTTCAAAGGTCTCGGATTTGCACTTCATAAGATACACATATCCGTATCTACTGAAATCATCAGTAAATGTAACAAAGTAGAAATACCCACCTCTAGTCATGGAACTCATGGGTCCACATACATCACTATGTACAACACCCAAGAGATCCTCAGCCCTCTCAGTATAACCAGTGAAAGGAGCTTTAGTCATCTTGCCTAACAAACAAGATTCGCATCGCTCAAATGATTCATAATCAAATGAGTCCAAAAGTCCATCTCTATGGAGCTTGGATATGCGCTTCTCGTTGATATGGCCCAAACGACAATGCCAGAGAAATGTAGGGTTCGAGTCATTTGTTCTTAGTCTTTTATTATTTTCTACATTACAGATCAGATGGTCCAAGTTCAAAACATAAAAACCATTAAACAATTGGGCTACAGCATAACAAACATCATTCTTAAATATAGAACAACAGTTGTTCTTAATTACAAAAGAAAATCCAATCATGTCCAAACATGAAATAGATATAATGTTTCTAGTTATGGCCGGAACAAAATAACAATTATCTAGTTCTATTACAAGCCCACTGGGTAAAGAAAGATGGTAAACCCCTACGGCTACAGCAGCAACTCTTGTTCCATTGCCGACGCGGAGGTCCACCTCCCCTTTACTCAGCAATCTTCTCCTTCCCAGTTCCTGCACATTTGTACAAATGTGAGAACCACATCCGGTATCTAATACTCAAGATGAAGGAGTAGAAAGGTTTATCTCTATAACGTGAACATTTGAAGCGGAAGTCATACCTCCCTTCATTTTCTGCAGACCTTCAATGTACGAAGGACAGTTCCTCCGCCAATGACCAGCCTTGGCACAGTGGTGGCATTTCCCTTCCTTCACCGTGCTTTTATTTTTCATCAATGTAGAAGACTTGGGCTCAAGATATGACTTAGGTCCCACCTTCGTCTTCTTAGAGCCCTTGGCCTTGCCCTTGCCCTTATGCACCATCAGTATGGGGCTGGCAGGCTTGGCCTTCTTCATATTGATTTCGGCAGTTCTCAACATGCCTAGGAGTTCGGGTAGTGTCTTGTCTATTTCATTCATGTTGTAGTTCAAGATGAACTGCTCATAACAGTCCGGCAACGATTGTAGGATCAGATCTGTGGCCAACTCTTGACCAAGAGGAAAACCCAGCCTTTCAAGGTTCTCTATATACCCAATCATCTTGAGTACATGAGTCCCTACTGAGTCTCGAACTCCCATCTTGCACTGAAACAACGCTTTTGTGACGTCGAACCTCTCTTGACGAGCCTGCCCTTGAAACATTTTCTTGAGATGCTCGTCAATCTCCTTGCACCCCATGTTCTCATGTTGCTTCTGAAGCTCAGAGTTCATAGTGGCAAGCATAAGGCATTCGACATCTAAAGCATCATCAGTATGCTTCTTATAAGCATCCTTCTCAGCACGGGAAGAGTTCCCGGTCGGCACCTCGGGGGCTTCTTCTTCCAAGACATAGAGCTTTCGCTCTTGCCTGAGAACAATTCTCAGGTTCCTATACCAGTCCATGTAATTAGTCCCACTGAGCTTATCCTTCTCAAGGATGGCTCTCAGAGACAACGTGGAGTGTGAAACACTTGCCATGGAATTCTACAAGAATTTATGCAGAATAAAATCAGTACCTAAATTTCAAATACAATTTATTTTAATTTGGACTTCAATTAAAACACTCCCACTATTTTATTAGAAATGATAGCCCTCACTAACAATTCCGCGAGTTCATGCGAGCTACTCTCTTAGTGGACAAGATCCGTATTTCACCAACACAATGAGTCAGCGTTGGCTTTCCTCTCACGATGCGGTTATTTAGGTAGGCAACGCTTGCTAATTGCATCCTCATGCAATTCTTGTATGGTTGGTGAATAACTCCTTACTCGCATCCATTATATGGTGCATGCCAACCCTATGCCTCTAGGCACTCAACCTTTGAGGTCACCTAGTTAAGTTGGACCCGATGTTGACAGTGGGATATCACAATTATCCGCTAGCACCCTTACCAAGATAGATTAATGCACCTTACTTTGGCAAGCCCACACTTCATCGATCGAGGCAGGAAGAGTGTCATCCATCGGAAGGCATCCGAACACTTAATATTTGATGAAGGGATTTTGATTATAGGTTAACAGTTAACCATGATCAACATTTGATCAATGTGCACATCCAAAGAAAAACAATTTTTCTAAAACCACATGCATCCCTTTTCTGCACAACCTGACACCATCAACATTTGATAGAAGGAAGGGCTAAATCTGAACATCCGGAAACTTTCAAATCCTCAGATTTACATGCATTGGACAAAAGCAAAGACAACTCAACTTAAAGCAGTAGACACGCTCATCTCTCTATGTTGGATTCAAAATCCAAAACAAACTCGAGGGATGGTTACTGCTAAGGAGACTACAATTTCTAACAATTAGAAATTTCCACGAAATCCCAGAAGTTCTTGGCGGGGTACCAAGACTAAATCTAGACATTTAGAATACTTCTAAATCCCTAGGTTTACACGCACTAGAACACCAAAACTTCCAATACAACAATCATGGCCGAAACCTGGCTCTGATACCACTGTTGGGTTTCTCTATGAGGATGGCACAACAGTTGTGCACGCAGCGGAAGAATAAAAACATCAAGAAAACCCAAAAGAGATGGGATCGGGCCATGGTAGTTGAATCAAGAAGTTAACATACAACTAGGCAAACATTATCTCGGTGGCTTTGAGTCACAACTCAACGAAGATGCTCCAAGCTTCGTCTTCTTGCTGGTGGCGAGTTCTACGTGGAATGATATCTACGTCTCTGCAGAAATCCACACGAGCGGGAGAACGCCGATCTTTCCATCGCACGGATAATCGGGAAGGAGAGTGACCGCACCTTGCCTTCCCACGGACTGCTAGGTCCGCGCCAGGGATAGCAACACCAGCGACGATCGCCGGAGAGGAGGAGGTCGATGGAGCGAGCACGGCGGCGGAACCCTTCCGTCGGCGGGATTCAGGATTCGGCGGAACGAACGGAACGGCGGAACACTTCCGTCGAAAGCGACCGATTCGATCAGATCTACTGTTCCCGAAAACCCTAAGTGTTTATTTATACCAAAGGCATAAACAGACTTTGGAATATCGCTATCCGCAGACCACCCAGAAAATTAGGGTTCCAGAATCGGCGAGAATCACCTAGCAGATTCGGTGAGAATCAGTCGGCGAGAATCACCTAGGATCGGCGAGATTCACCTAGCAGATTCAGTGAGAATCAATCGGCGAGAATCACCTATGATCGGCGAGAATCAGCTAGGATCGGCGAGAATCAGTCGGCGAGTATCACTTAGGATCGGCGAGAATCAGAGTACAATACTCGACGATTCTCGACGATTCACGTCGACCCTCGGTCGACTATTCTTACCAATCCTTCAAGGCAATATTTGCCTAACCCGACGATCCATTAAGGCAACACTTTGCCCATAACCCCATTCAGGTTGGTGATTGGTAACCTTTACCAACACAGTCAATCATCCAACTTCTCCACATCTCTTATGTGCGACCCTGCAGGCTCATATCGCGTTGGCAGTGAGATTACATGTTTGACCACTTCTAGATCACCATGGTAACTCCAACAGAAAGCACTTCTACACGACCAATATGTTCCCACTTATTACCGGACCCAAATGTTCGATGACTTAGCCTCCCTTCGTCAAGGTAACGCTTCGGTAGCAGAATACATGGGACAACTTAAGGATATGTTGGTGCGTTGTGATGTTCGTGAGATGCCTGAAATCACACTCTCCCGATTTCGTAAGGGACTCAACCCGGACATTCAAGGCAAGCTCTTGTGTTATGGTCACACGGACCTTAACACCACGTTCAATGCCGCCTTGGATATTGAAAAACACAACGCCTACAAAACCAAAGGACGAAACTTTCAGAAGGGAAAATCCCTCTTAGGACCGCATCCGTCTTCCTCCACGCGAGACAAGGGAAAGTATCGATCGACGGATTCGGAGTCCATTATCATTACCGCTAGGAATAACCAGAATCCCACCGGTGAGCGAGTACCAATATGACGAATCAGCAAGACTAATGCCACGTGTTATTCTTGCGGAAACCAAGGGCACTATTCTAGTGAGTGCCCCACGAAGAGCAAACCGTTAGCCCTATTAGACTCCACGTATGAGCCTGCCGATATCGTCTATGGAGCGGGAGAAGAATCTGATGCCGAGCCGAGTGACATTGAGGACGATTCTTACATGATGGTGATGAGATGTATTTTGGCCACACCGCGAGTGTTGGACGAGTTTAACCGGACAAATATATTTACCTTAAATTTTAAGTGCGGTGAAAAATGGTGTAAATTAATTATTGATAACAGTAGTTGCATGAACGTCGTTTCGGAGAACGCCATCGCACGCATGCATTTAGTCACCGAGCCGCACCCGCATCCTTATAAAATCGCGTGGGTAAACAAGACGTCAATAGTTGTCTCTAAGCGATGCTTGGTGCCACTAACATTGAAAAACTACGTTGATAAAGTGTGGTGCGACGTCATCCCCATGGACGTGTGTCATGTCTTACTAGGACGACCTTGGCTTTATGATTATGACGTGACCCATTTTGGAAGAGCTAATACTTATGAGTTCAAATTCAATGGTAAGACCATTGTATTGAAACCATCGCCGCCCAAGGATCCGTCACCTGCGTCCAAAGATACCATTGTGCCGGTAGAAAAGAAAACGATAAGTCGGATAAGTAGGAAAGAGTTAGAGCATGAGACTTTCATGGATGGCGTTATCTACGCTCTAATTTGTCTACAAGCTAAGGAGGATGCACCTTCGTTAGCGAGCCTCCCATTATCCCTTCGAACTCTCTTAGAAGAGTATAAGGATGTATACCCGGTGGACTTACCACCTCAGTTGCCACCTATGCGTGATATCCAGCATGAGATAGATTTTGTCCCGGGTTCTTCGTTGCCGAATCAGCCCCATTACCGCCTCAACCCCTCCTCACATGAGGAGTTGCAAAAATTAATTTCAGATTTGTTAGCGAAAGGATTTATACGTCATAGTAAAAGTCCTTGTGCCGTCCCTGCCTTGTTAGTCCCAAAGAAAGATAAAACGTGGCGATTGTGTGTCGATTATCGGGCTATAAATAAAATAACTGTCAAGTATTGGTTCCCCATTCCCCGCTTGGATGATTTACTAGATATGATATCAGGAGCCGCCGTGTTCTCTAAATTGGATCTTAAGAGCGGTTATCATCAAATACGAATACGGGAGGGAGACGAATGGAAGACGACATTTAAGTCTAAGGATGGACTATATGAATGGCTAGTGCTTGGAGAGGGACTTACCAATGGACCTTGTACGTTTTCGCGATTGATGACCCAAGTCTTTAAACCCTACATGGGAAAATTTGTAGTGGTTTATTTCGACAACATTTTGGTGTTTAGCATCTCTCCGGGGGATCATGAAACTCACCTAAGAACAATCCTTACCACATTGCGCAAAGAGAATTTATTTATTAATCTAAAAAAATGCGCATTCGGTGTGCCTTCCGTAGAGTTCTTAGGATACATCGTGAGTTCAGATGGCATTCATGTGGATCCAAAGAAGGTTCAAGCAATTAAAGAGTGGCCGGAACCCAAGAATATAAGGGAAGTTCGAAGTTTCCACGGATTGGCCACGTTTTACCGAAGATTTATTCGGAATTTTAGTAGTATTATGGCACCCATCACTGAGTGTATGAAGAAAGGAGAATTTAGTTGGACTAAAGCGGCCACTAGTGCTTTCCAAACGATTAAGGAACGGATGTCTGAAGCCCCCTTACTACGATTACCGGATTTTAGTAAAGTGTTTGAACTATCATGCGACGCATCGGGGATCGGAATCAGAGGAGTGTTAATTCAAGAGGGACATCCGCTAGGATATTTTAGCGAGAAACTAGCCGGCCCAAAGTTAAACTATTCGAATTATGATCGCGAATTCTATGCCGTGATTCGTTGTCTCCAACATTGGCGACATTACCTTATATCAAAAGAATTCGTGATATTATCGGACCATGAGGCCCTCAAATTTGTTAATTCTCAAAATAAGATTAGCCCACGGCACGCTAAATGGATCTCGTACCTACAGGAGTACACTTTCATTATCAAGCATCTGAAGGGTACATTAAATCGTGTGGCGGACGCATTAAGTAGGGTCACCTTATTACTAACTACCATGGAAGTGTCAGTCATAGGATTTGAGAGGATTAAAGATGAATATGTCTAATGCCCAGACTTTAAGGAAATTTATTTCGCCGCTCAGGATAATTCCTCTACCACCATTTCGGCATACTATATCCGTGACGGATACTTATTTAAACATTTGCAACTATGTATTCCCCGCTCGTCATTACGACATTTTATCATATGGGAATTACATAGCGGAGGGTTAGGCGGACATTTTGGTAGAGACAAAACGATAACACTCGTAGAGGATAAATTCTTTTGGCCGGGCCTCAGACCCATGGTCAACAAAATCGTAGGAAGTTGTCGTATTTGTCAACTAGCAAAGGGAAACAAGACCAATGCGGGTGTTTACACTACACTTCCGATTCCGTCGGTACCATGGGAAGATGTCAGCATGGATTTTCTTTTGGGTTTACCCATGACATTGCGGCGTCACGATTCTATTCTAGTCGTAGTAGACCGTTTCTCCAAAATGGCCTATTTTATCGCTAGTAATAACACCTACGATGCTTCAAATGTAGCAAAATTGTATTTCGAGGAGGTCGTGGCACATCGGGGTGTTCCCAAGACGATAGTGAGTGATAGGGATGTAAAATTTACAAGTTATTTTTGGAAGACACTCTGGAAACTCATGGGCACTAAACTTATGTTTTCGTCGGCCTATCATCCCCAAACAGATGGGCAAACGGAAGTTGTCAACTGTAGCTTGGGAGGGTTACTTCGTTGTTTAGTGGGCGAACATAAAGGTACGTGGGATCTTATCCTTCCGCATGCTCAACTAGCGTGCAATAATTCTAAGAACAGGTCCACTAGGTTGTCTCCGAATGAGATAGTGCATGGTTATAAGGCGCCAGTGCCTCTTGACTTGGTTCCGTTACCGCCTTCTTTTAAGTCAAGTCAATTTGCACAGGACTTCACTTCACACGTTCACACTCTCCATGAGCATATTGGCAAGATGTTAGCTAAGCAATATTCTATCTATCAATCGAATGCTAACGTACATAGGCGAGCATTCTCCTTGAACATTGGCGATTTGGTTATGGTTCGTCTTATCCCTGAACGGATGCCTTCAGGCACCATAAAAAAATTAGCGAACAAGAAAGTCGTTCCTTTTCGAATTTTGAAGAAATTAGGCGAAAATGCTTATTTGTTAGAATTACCCGTTGATTGGGGAATCTCCCCTGTGTTTAGCATTTCAGATTTAACGCTTTTTGTTGCTCCACCACCTGAACTGTCTGTCTCTCCGTTTAATAATTCCACTATACAATCTAATGTGGTGGGGGGTGAGCTCAATTTTGGATCGCTTTCTCCTTCGAAATCTACGGGAGGTATGCTGTCTATTGATGATGAAACTTGTTTTTCTGCTTCACCTAATGTTTTTCCGAGGTTTCCCCGGACGGATTTCTTTCCTGACAGGATTTTGCAGGATGATGTGTTTCCCACTCCCGACGGCGACATTCACAGGTTTTTGGTTCGTTGGCGTGGTCGTCCGGCTTCGGACGACTCTTGGCTCTCTGCTGCATAGGTGGATCTTCTTGATGCGGACCTCGTACGCCGTTATATTTCAGCCCGCTCATCGGAGATGAGTCCTTTTGAGCGGCGGAGGATTGATGGCGACGGTGATGGCGACGGTGATGACGACGGCCACCAGGACGGCCAACTTGGGAATGACTATGTTGAAGATGTGCCGGCAAAGGACGTGGACGTCGTAGCGGTCATGGTTACAAGCTTCGCCCTCGCAACAAGACTCATATTTGATATTTTAGCTTTGGTGTGCTAATAGCCGTTTCATGATGGCTCTTTTAAAAAAACATTATTTAATTTCTGCATTTTCTTTATGTGGTGTGCCTTTAGCCACTTGTTATTTGCTTTGAGATGTAAGCCTATATAAGGCCTTGAACTGTTCATTTGATGGTAGACTTTAATTGAAATCAAAATTTGAATTTGCCAACCCTAATTTTCCCTCTCTTCTCCTCCTAGCCGCTGCCCCCCTCTTTCTTCCTTCCTCCAAATCGCCGGCCTCAAGGCTCCTTCCTTCTAGAGTTCGGCCATCTCCTCTCTCCCTCGTGCTCTCGGCCGCCCCCTTCTCTCTAGTGATCGGCTACTCTCATCTCCCTCTTGCTCACGGCCACCCGAGATCCTCTCTCTCCAAGGATACTTTGACTCATGCATGAGAGGTTGTTTGCAAGGAAGAAGATAGGGGTTTCCTCCACAGCGTGAAGTGAAGGAGATTAGCACGTTCATCATCCGTAGCGCGCTTCCCGGGGACTTTCAACGGAGGAGCGATCAAACTTGGTGGATCCACGCATCACGGATCTACAAATCCGAGAGGGGTAACGAAACTTTCTACCAAGAGTTTTCTTTCTCTAGATAGTTCTTGTGGTGGACGAATTTTTGCATTATTTTCCGATTTGTTTTTCTTCGCGGTTAATCAAATACTAGATCGGTATTTTTTGTTTAGATTTCCGAAAGATTCGTAAGAGGATTGGCGATCCTCGCTTTCTTTTTGTTGGGATAGATCCTACCATCTTTCAAATCATTTTGTTCTTGGTGGATCTATTTTGGTACAACCCCAAAGCTCGTTCGGGATCAAGATTATCCCATTTAGCTGGAAAGAATTTGGCCTATAGCCAACATTCGATCTATTTGCGGAACGGCGATCCGTATTGTTAGCGCGAACGATAAATAAAATAATTGTTGTGGCTGCGTTTTCGTTAGCGTGTGGAATAAAGAGCGTAGATCGTGTCATAAGCGTTATCGTGGCCTCCGTGACGAATCTCTAGGATATACCCTGCATCAATGGGTCTGAGTCTGAAGGTGATATTCATCAGCTGATAGATGAATATGGAGATTTATTGCAGGCACTTAAGAAGAGCAAAAACCTGGCCAAATCTCAGGCTAAGGAAATTGCAGATCTTAAGATGGTTGTATCTGATTTAGAGAAGTTGCTGGATGAAAAGCTGAATGAGATTGCCAGATTGAAAAACATAACCGTTATTCAAATGAGCACAATCACATTCAAGAATGATCAGATTAAGAATCTGGAGATTAGACTTCAGAAAGAGAAAGAGATTGTGGCTAGTTTTTCTAAGCCAAAATCTGTATTACCCTTAATAGATGACTTTGTGTCACAAAAGGGTAAGGCTAGATTAGGGTTTAAGAGAACAGCATGGGCTGCTAAGTCCAATAAGAAAGGCAAAGCTCCAGCACAAAACAAGAGACCTGCTGTAAATAATTCAGCAATGGTTGTACCTAAACAAAGGTAGAATAAGTTTGAGTGTTGGTGCTGTGGCAAGGTAGACCACTTTGCCTTAGATTGTAGGCACAATTCCAGTGTTAAGGAGAATAGCAATCTGCTTGTTAGAAGAGCTGCAGGCAGATTTGTCATATTTCAGACTAACATGAACCAAGGACCCAAAACGTATTTGGGTTCTAAGGTTAAGTAGTCTTTATTACAGGTGAGTCCAAGTGGCCATGCCCCTATATGGTACTTGGACAGTGGATGTTCCAGGCACAATACTGGAACAAGGGGGTTGCTGAAGGACTACACACCTATCATGGATGGCCCAAAAGTAACCTTTGGGGTTCAGAAAAAGGAATCATCAAAGGATTTGGTAACATTTCTAGTAACCAGATTACTATCACTCAAGTGGCCTATGTGAAAGGTTTGAAACACAACCTTATAAGCATAAGTCAGCTGAGTGATTTAGGATATGAAATTTCATTTATTAAGAATGGATGTCATATAAAAAGGTCAAGTGATCAAAAGGTCATATTGACAGGATATAGAAAAAGAAATGTGTATTGTCTTAACTTTGTGTGTGAGAACAATGTTTCTCCTATTTGTCTTGTAGCTGATGAGAGAGCCTCTCATTGTGTTAAATGGCACAAGAGGCTGGCCCATCTTAACTACAAGACTATTGGCCAACTCTATAGCAAAGAGTTAGTGAGGAATGGTGCTCAAGTTAAGTGTATAAAGGATGAGATATGCTCAGCTTGTCATAAAGGCAAGCAGACCAAATCCTCCTTTCATAGCCTTGAAACCAAGGATTCAGTGAGGTGTCTATACCTCTTGCATATGGATCTATTTGGTCCTATGCCAGTTCATAGTCTAGGTAGGAAGGTCTATACTTTTGTTGTGGTAGATGACTATTCTAGATATTCATGGGTGTTCTTTCTGAGACAAAAATCTGAAACCCCAAGTGTTTTATATAGTTTTGTCAAACAAATTCAGAATGAACTAGACAGTACAGTGGTCAAAATCAGAAGTGACCATGACACTGAATTTCAATTTGAGAGTATGACAAGACTGGGTGAAGAATTTGGGATTTTTGAAGAATTTTTCTCACCTAGAACACCCCAGCAAAATGGTATTGCTGAAAGGAAGAATAGAACATTGATTAAGGCTGGTAGAACTCTATTGAGTGACACTTCTCTCCCAGAATATTTCTGGGCTGAGGCAATAAATACAGCATGTCATGTGATCAATAGGGCTATTATCACCAAGAGCCACAAAAAGACTCCCTATGAGATTATGAAGGGCAGAAAACCAAACTTATCCTATTTTAAGATCTTTGGTTGCAAGTGTTATGTCCTTAACAATGACAAGTCTTATCTAACCAAGTTTGCTCTCAAATCCCAACAGGGGATATTTGTTGGGTACAAAAACAATAGTAAGGCTTATAGGATCTACAATTTGACTACTTAAGTTGTAGAAGAGTCTATACATGTAGTCTTTGATGAAATAAGGCTGATTAACAGTGAGTTGCCAAGTAGTGCTTGCAGTTCTACATGTATAAATGAGAGAATGGACAAGCTTATCATTATATAAGATTCAACTGCAAATCAGGAAGTGGAAAATGGAGGCTGTTGTCCAGGGGGAGTACAAGACTCTCCAGATGCTGATGAAAACCAAGAGGTGCAGTATAATGAAGAGACTGGAGGTGTTCAACCTTAAGATAGACTACCTCCAGCTATTAGACACCTAAAAGATCATCCAGCAAATCAGATAATTGGTGACCCAAGACAAGGAGTACAAACAAGAAGCAGGAATCTGAATACAGTTCTGTGCTCAAGTTTCTTATCACAAGTGGAACCAAAGAAATTTGAAGAAGCTGTTCTAGACCCACATTGGATTGATGTCATGCAAGCGGAGCTGAATCAGTTCAGAAGGTGCAAGATATGGAAATTAGTTCCTAAACTAAAAGACCACAACATCATTAGAACAAAGTGGATCTTTAGGAACAAACTGGATGAGAATGGGATCATTGTGAAGAACAAAGCAAGACTTGTTGCAAAAGGATACATGTAGGAAGAGGGTATTGATTTTGATCAAACCTTTGCCCCAGTAGCAAGACTGGAAGCAATTAGGATGTTCCTGTCTTATGCAACATATCAAGACTTTAAGGTATTCCAAATTGATGTAAAATCAACATTCCTAAATGGAAATCTAAAAGAAGAAGTCTATGTAGAGCAGCCCTTAGGTTTTGTTGATCCTCTCAAACCTGATTATGTTTTTAGACTTAGGAAAGCTTTGTATGGGTTGAAACAAGACCCAAGGGCCTGGTATGAAACCCTATCTAATTTCCTCATTGAGAATAAATTCTCAAGGGGGAAAATAGACAAGACTCTATTCCTTAGGGAGTCCAAAGGAAAGATTATCCTAGTCCAAATATATGTAGATAACATAATATTTGGGTCTACTGAAAGTAATCTTTGTAGAAAGTTTGCAAAACTTATGTAAGGAAAATTTGAAATGAGCAGTATGGGGGAACTTAAGTTCTTCTTGGGTCTCCAAGTAAGACAAACTAAAGATGGCTTGTCCATTTCCCAGTCAAAGTTTACCCTGGAGTTAATAAAGAAGTATGGTATGGAGTCATCCACTACCATGAGAACTCCTATGGGGACAAGTGTATCTCTAAGCAAAGATGATGCATGGAAACCTGTAGATGAAACTTTGTATAGAGGAATAGTTGGCTCCATTCTATATCTGACTGCTAGTAGACCAGATATCATGTATGCTACATGTGTCTGTGCTAGGTACCAATCCTGCCCTAAAGAATCTCATCTTACTCCAGTAAAAAGGATTTTGAGATATCTTAAGGGCACACCTTATCTAGGCCTTTGGTACCCTAGGAATGGAGCTTTTCTACTGACAGGCTATTCAGATGCAGATTTTGCAGGTGGCAAGGAAGATAAAAAAAAAGTACTACAGGCACCTGTTAATTTCTAGGTGGAAGACTAGTGTCTTGGAGCAGTAAGAAGCAGACCAGTGTGGCAATCTCCACAGCTGAGTCAGAATATGTTACTGCAGGAAGCTGCTGTGCACAACTTTTGTGGATTCAGCACCAGCTAGAAGACTTTGGTATTCAGGTAAGTAGAACACCTTTGCTTTGTGATTCTACAAGTGCAATTTCTATTGCTAATAATCCTGTTTCACATAGTAGGACTAAGCATATAGAAATTAGATATCATTTTCTTAGAGAACATGTAGAGAAAGAGGACATCTCACTAGAATTTGTTAAAATAGATTATCAAATTGCAGATATATTTACTAAGCCTCTATATGAAACTAAATTCAATAAGTTTAAAATTGAATTAGGAATGTTGAACATAGATTAGTTTAACAAAATTGGCTAAGTAAAATAGTATCGAAACAAGGAGTTGTCTGTGTCGATACATAGAAGTGGTGTTGACATTCCAGAGAAATGATGTCGACACATCTAGAAAATTGGTGTCAACACTTCAGAGAAATGGTGTCGACACATCCAGGAGTGGTGTCGACACATCCAGAGATGGTGTCGACACTTAGGATCAATACAAATTTCGTCGAGTGGAGAATCGACTGATCGTAGAGCGCAAAGAAATAAGTGTCGACACATTAAGAGTATTATGCCGTGTCTTTTCACCTTCGTTTTTAGAAAGGTATAAATAGGACAACAACATTGTCTGTCGACACACTCTCCATAGTTTCGAGACCAAATCTTTGTGTCGACAACTTTTCTCATCTACATTAAAGATTTCTCTCAACCCTAATGGCGCCCAAGCTTGAAGACAATGTCAATGAAGGATACGAGCTGGTACGCAATGCCTTTGACCATGCGGAACCTGAAATTCAAGCTGTAGTAACCCTAATTGTTGTGAATGGGTTGGAGTTTCTAGTATCTGAACCAATTAAGATCTGTAAGAAAGAAACACTAGAATTCTTTGGTGTTGCTACCCTAGATCATACTGGACTCAAAATTAGATCCACAGTCCATGGAGTAAAGGTGAAACTCACCTAAAAGAGTTTAAGAAAAGTTCTCTACCTGCTAAGAGCACAAGAGGAAGAAGATGTACCTGCATCTAAGCTAAGGGAAGCACTTCAATGGTGTGGACTGGATTCCACCATAAAGATTGGCTTAGATTTGAACAGGAAAAGCATGAATATGCAAGGGAAGTTTTTGTCTGAAGTTGTGGAAAAGTGATCTTGTGTAAGCCAGGGGGCATGATAAGATATCAGCCTATATGTTCAGTTTAATGACCAGAATTATCTATAGACTAAATACTAATTGGTCAGCTGTATTATTTGAGAAGATTAAGGAAAGTATGAAGAAGTCAAATCTGGGAAGAATTGTGAGCTTGTATTTAGCTGCAACAATACCAGAAGTGATGGAACAGGCAAGAGGTTCCTGAGAAATCTACAGCACAAGATGTTCATGCACAAGATATTGCAGATAGTGCTCAGGTGCAGGGGGAGCCTCACCTTGAGGAAGAGCCAACCCACCTGGAAAGTGAGATGGCCACACAGACTATTCTTGAGGTAATCAGTGAAGTAAATCAATCAATTTTCAATATTGAGGATGAAATGCTAACTGAATCTTTGATTGATGTTGACCAGCCAACACAACCAAACAATCAAGCACAAGATGTTATCTTGGAAGATACCTCTGCTGCTGCTAATGCTCCAGAGATTAGAGAATCTCCAGTGCCTACTCAACAAGAGTTTACCTTAGAAGAGCTGTTTCCTGATTTAGTGCAAGCTAATATTGAGGGGGAGCATGTTGGTTTTGAGGGGGAGAAAACTGCTTTTGAGGGAGAGCAAGTTGACCTTGAGGGGGAGCAAGTAGGGTCTCAGGGGGAGAATGCAAGAACTGAGGAGGAGCAAAGGACTCAGGGGGATCTACCTAAGACTGCACAGGAATTGCCTCCTAGTCCAAAGGATATAGTAAATATAGCCAGTACCTCAGATTCTGAGGATGCAGCTGAGGTTCAAGCAAAGAAGAGGAAGCTAATGGTCTTCAAAAGGAGAAGTCAAAGCTACAAGAAGGCACTACAATCTGTTGCTCCACAGCCTGCCCCAACAACTGATTACAGTTCATTGTTAGTATCTTTACAAGTGAAGTTGGATGAGCAAAGGATAGCCATGGAGAAGTATACAGATGAGACTCACAAAGATCTACAATTCTCCTTGACTCAGGATATAAAATCTATAAGGTTTTAAGTAAATAAGCATAAGAAAGAAATGACTGATTGTTTCCACAAGGGTGGGAATGTTGTGGTCTTTCTAGCCACACACCAAGAGAAAATCAAGACGCAAGTTGATGACATAGCTCGTAAGCAAGGCTATGTACTAGAGAATCAACTTAGGATGAATGATAATCTAACAGAATCACATAATGTGATTGTTACAGCAATGAAGAATCTTGCCACTGCCTAGACTGAGGAAAAGGCTACAGCCCAGGCAGAGTTTGATAAGCACTTCCAGGATGGAATAGCTGCTGTAAAAATAGCTATTCAGGACTCTCAAAAGACCATTTCAGGGCAGCTCCTGAAATTAAAGGCATTCTATACAGATGGTGTCAATTATATGGATGAACAAGTCAGGTTTCAAAAGGATGATCTCAGAGATCATGTTGGCAGAGAAGTCATAAAGGGGTAGAGAGTATTAGTCAAAGCTGGATCTGATCATGCTAAATGGATTTCCAATAGCATCAGAGCCACACTTAGATATCCATCCCTCTGTGATGATGATAATGTGGCTGAGTCTGGTATACAACCTGCTTACTTAGAAGGGGTTAAAGCTGAACTTGCTCAAGTTATCTATCCTCCAGTTGATTTTGAGATGATACATCAAGAAGTACAGTCCATGTACAGCCCTCCAGAAGGTGCTTGTTGAAACCAGAATCCGGTCTCCTGTGGAGTTCGACCCTTAGGGAAGGGGTGGTCTCATGCCTACTTTGCTCCTGCAAGAAAAACAACAAAGAAGGTAAGGAGAAACAGACCCAAGGGCTCGACAGTGAGGTCCCACCACAAACCCGGAAGATCTCAGAGTGCTTACCCTCCTTAGCCAGAAGCCGAGCTAAGGTACCCTCAGAAAGCACTTGAAGATTAGGGCAGGAGAGCACAGGGAAGATCCTGCTTTCTGGGGTACCCCTTGGGTCCTATTTATAGCTTTTGAAATCCGGACTGCCAATAACCAAAAGAACTGTCCTGAAATTACCAGAAAACCCTTGGTTGGGTCTGCCAACAGCCAAACTCCGCTGTTTTGAAGGGCTATGGGTAGACTAGCGGGGGCAAAACAGTAAGAAGTACCTCATACATCCAGGCGAGCTAGGGAGCATTGGCCACCTCGGTATGTTCTGCTCGCCTACTGCTACCGAGCTCCACTTCGAGGACGCGAGTTGTGTCTTGCTCGGCATATGCCGAACTCGGGGTCGCCAATTGTCGATCTCTGGTCGACGGATGCCGAGCTCAGGCTCACCCCCTTTACTGTCGAGCTCGCCTATTGTCCTCAGCCCGATTTGCCTAGACCCTGGTGACCTTGCTCGCTGTACACAGGGTTGTACACAATCCCCGCTCTTTTCGAGCTTGTCAAAGCTCGGAAAGAAACATCCAACCCCAAGTGTGCGGCGAGCGCTGGTTGGCGAGTTGGAGGGAATCTTCTGGTGGGGGCCACCTGCGGCTATATATATGTGCACCTGCCCACCTGCCTGACTCTTGCCATTCCCTCTGCTGCCTTGCCAAGATGACTCTTCCTAAGGAGATCCAAGAGGGCATAGACCGAGCCCGCCAGGCCTCCGCGGCTCGCATTGCCGCTCTGACGGCTGTCCCCGCGAAAGCTCCCCAAACCGATTCTGCCGAGCCCAGTTCCAAGAAGTCAAAGCCATTCCCTGAGGCGGCTGAACCCATTTTCAACGACCTGAGGGCCACCCTGGCTCGCGAGACCGGCTCCTCTACCTGAACTATTATTGAGAAGGATAGAGAGGTTGTCGTAGTTGTCGATGACCTGGACGGTCAACCAGATGGTGAGGGCGTCACGCCGCGAGACCCCACACCGCGAGGCGAGACCACGCTCGCCACCTCGCGATTCTCGGCACCGGACAGCCAGCCCCGGGACCCGCCTCTTCTCTTTGGGATCCTGCCTGTGAGCTCGAAGCGGCCAAACTCGCCGGTGGGCTGCCCCCCTCCTCACCAAACCGACATGGCCGCGGGGGCTGGTCTGGGGACCATTCCCACCCCGGGATTCGAGCTCATCTCGTCGGGGACTCGCGGTCCAGGTCGTGGGAAGGATCTGAGGTTCATCCCTCCTCACACCTCCCTTGAGCTGTCGAGCTCGTCTGGTTAGTCCTGCTTGACTCCTTGTCTCATGAGTTTTTTTCTCCCTCTTTTTGCTAACACCTGTCTTCACAGCTCTTCCCAGTCAATCGGCTGCCGAGGAATCCTCGCGGGCAGCCCACTATTCTCCCCTCCCTTCCCCGAGCTCGCTGGACTCTTACCTGGGTCCTGAGGTTGATCAATGCGAGTTGACGAGGATGGAGGTCAAGCTCCTCAAAAAGCTGGTGTGCGGGCTGCGCGAGGTGCAGGGGGTCAACGAGACGCTGCAGCGCGACTACGCGCGTCTTGCTGACGAGGTGCGCCGTGGCCAAGCTGGCGAGCTGATGTCCCCCTCCCGGCTCCTGGACGAGATAGATGACGGTCTCTCAGTCGCGCAGAGGAATTCCGGAAGAATTCGCGAGCTGCTCCGCGCGCGGCAGCCTGGGGGGCGTGGGTCGCGAGGCCGGTGTAGGTAAGTGGGCGGCTCCTCTGCCGAGCCGACCGGCACTCGCATCCCGATGCACAGCCTGCTTGCGCTCCCTGTCTCTTTAAATCCTGAACTTTATTTCTGTAATAAGTAAATCTTAGAATATTCTTGATAATGTTACTTAAATAAAATGCTGCAATGTTGTGCTTAGCCTTGGTTGGGATGCGCCGGAAGTCGGCGAGCTGCGGTGGCGAGCTAGGGAAGCGAGTTGTGCTGATTGGACAGCCTACCTCAGATTTCTTTTCCTATAAATAGCCCCCCCCCCTCACCTACCCCCGTACTGTCCCTTTATTACTTTTTTCCCTTCTCCCTGTGCTTTTCCGTTTCCTGCTTGCGCTCTACCTCTGCCACCGCTAATCATGGGCAAGGCGAATCCAGATGCCGACGGCCGCTCCAAGTGCGCTCAGCACTTCACGGACTATTACTTCTTCGAGGGGCACACTAGCGAGGAGGAGCTCGCTGAGTTTATCGCGGAGCGCGTTCCGCCGGGCTTTGAGGCTCGCAGGCCAAAACAGGGGAGGCCATCAATACCTTTTACGAGGATGAGCTCGCCTTCCCCCTTTCTCATTTTGAGGTGGTGTTACGCCTCCCCCTGTGGTCGGGGTCCGTCAGATCTTAAAATACTACGGAGCCGTGCCCGCGCAGCTGAATTCCAACTCCATCGCGATGATGGTGGCATTCGCGAGTTACCTCTGGCGGGAGAGGATCGAGTTCAACCTAACTGTGTTCAGGAAGCTCTTCTCCTACAAGGCGACGCCGGATGGGGTCGCCTACTTCGGCGGCTCGCTAATCAAAGTTCGCGAGATTGCGAACAAGCACCACACCTGGATGACCAAGATCGCCTTCATCAAGGGCGATCTCGGCAACATCCCCTACTCGCCTCAGCAGAAGGGCGAGGAGGTGTACCGCCCGCCGGCCATGTCCGGCAATGACGTCGAACTCCACAAATACTTCCTCCACAAAGATTTCGAGGTCGCCTTCCTGCGGAGGGGCCTCGACGCGGTCCCCCCCCCCCCTTCTGCCCGGCGAAGGTATGCTTCCCTCCTCGTCTTGCCGAGTTCGCCTGACCGCCGAACTCGCCATATCATTGCTGAATTCCTAACTTTTCGAAGTGTTTTCCTGTAGGGGAGCGAATAATCCCCGTGAACCCGCCGTTCGCGGATCCGGGGCTCCATACCGACCCTCTTGCTCGCGAGAGGGTGGCGGCGGCAGCCTGCCGAGATGAGGCGGCCCTCTCGCAACCCTCTTCCAGCAAGAGGCGACCTGAGGACGTGGGGTCAAACCCTCCATTCGGCCATCGACAAATGAAGAAGATGCAGAGAGCCCTGCTGGCTCCGCGGGGGCAACAACAACAGCCTAGCCCCAAGTACATCAGCTCGTCGGAGACCCCTCCCGATGCGTCGCCGGAGAGCCCGCTGAAGGAGATAACCAGCAAGGGGAGGAAAGGTGGAGAGGGCCCCTCTTCTACGGCGGCGATCTCCCCTCCTCCATTGGCAAAGAGGGCTGCCCGCGAGCGCGCGCCGCCGAAGCAACACCCCCTTTTCAACTTCGGCGCGCGTTGGAAGGACTCGGCGGGCGAGCCCATGCTGCAGTGGGACGAGCTCGCTCATCGAGTCTCCGTCTCCACTCTGCACCCCTCTTAGCATGACCGCGAGCCTGCCACCGGTCACGCCTATGCACTCGGCTTCGGCCTATATGGCCGGGAGGATGCCGAGGCCTACAAAAAGATCACCCTTCGGCAGCTCGGCCATGAGGGCCTGCAGTCCCACCTGCGGACCCTGGAGCTGCATCACATGCTGGCACGCCGCAGCTTTGCCCTCAGCCACCAACTCGAAAAGGCTGAGCAGGCTCGCGACCTCGCCAAGGATAAGGTCACCGATAAGGCAAGGCGGCTCGGCATAGCGGAGGGTCTACTCGCCCAAGCCGTCGGCGGGCTGGTAAGTGTCAAGCGTTGTTCTTCTTTTTTACTTAGAATATTTTGTGCTGCTGCTAAATGGACTCTTTTCCAGGATGCCAATGCGGCGGGCGAGCGTCAGGCTCGCAACACCGAGCTGGGGGAGGAGGTCAGCCAGCTGTGCGCACTACTGGCCGCGGATGCCGAGGCTGCAGGGGAGCTCCAGGCTCGCAACGCTGAGCAGGGGGAGGAGATTGGCCAGATGCGCGCACGCCTTGCCGAGCTGGAGGGCGCGAACACGAAGCTGAACGGGGAGAATCAGCACCTCCTCGGCAAGGTGCGTCGCCAGGCGGAGATCTTCTTCCGCCTCACGACATCGACCCTACCCTCCCCTACAAAAGCCCGCGGATCATTAGCGAGGCCGACCTCGTCGAGAGATTGCGGATCAACTCCATCCAAGCCACCGAGTGCCTATTCCCGGCAACGCCGCCCAACGAGAAGGAGGATAGCCTGGACGCGATGTTCGGGAAAAGCTTTTAGGATCCTTCGGGCGACGGCGAGGACCAGTCTGGCGGAGGGGGCGAGGCCCGAGGGTAGTCTGTATTTTTTCTTTTTTGTTGTTTCCTTTTTTGTTTACTCGCCGAGGCGAGCCCCCCTGTAATTACTTTTTGTAAACAATTAATGAAAGTTTTTGACCATACTCATACCGCTTTTCTTCTCTTTACTCTGTTTGTTGTGCTCTGAATATATGCGAGCTCTTCCCTACGCGACCTCGCCGAGACAGGTTCCGCAAGTAGAGTAGTTATGAGAGCGCGCCCGCGAGTGGATGCGCTTCCCTTCACGGCCATAACTCGCACGCGAGCCATACAGGTTGAGCCCGAAAAAAAGGAAAAGTTTCCAAGTCAAACGGGCAAAGGGGTGAGGTCCCCCGGCCTGGCTCTCCCTCCTTTAGCGAGGCCCAGGTCCGCGACCTACTCTCCAATGCCGAGCCAGGAATGCCGAGTTCATACTCGCCCATGCAGAGTCCTCCGGCCTGGCTTGCCTTTCTGATTATGTCGAGCTAGTTTTGCCGAGCCCGAGCTCTCCTTGATAGAACCCCTCTCCCCTTGCTTCCTGGCACTGAGACTGACCTTTTCCCGATAATCCCTAGGCCGACACCACCGAGTGACTTCCAGCCCTGTCAGCTAGGTGAGAGCCTGACAGCGGGATCTGCTCGAGGCCAAGGATGACACCGAGCGACTTCCAGCCCTGCCAGCTAGGTGAGAGCCTGGCAGCGGGATCTGCTCGGGGTCCAAACACATTCTATCGAGTGACTTCCAGCCCTATCAGCTAGGTGAGAGCCTGACAGCAGGATCTGCTCGAGGCCAAGGATGACACCGAGTGACTCCCAGCCCTGCCAGCTAGGTGAGAGCCTGGCAGCGGGATCTGCTCGGGGTCCAAACACATTCCATCGAGTGACTTCCATCCCTGTCAGCTAGGTGAGAGCCTGACAGCGGGATCTGCTCGAGGCCAAGGATGACACCGAGTGACATCCAGCCATGCCAGCTAGTTGAGAGCCTGGAAATGGGATCTGCTCGGGGTACAAACACATTCCATCGAGTGACTTCCAGCCCTATCAGCAAGGTGAGAGCCTAACAGTGGGATCTTCTCGAGGCCAAGGATGACACCGAGTGACTTCCAGCCCTGCCAGCTAGGTGAGAGCCTGGCAGCGGGATCTGCTCGGGGTCCAAATACATTCCATCGAGAGACTTCCAGCCATGTTAGCTAGGCAAGAGCCTGACAGCGGGATCTGCTCGAGGCCAAGGATGACACCGAGTGACTTTCAGCCCTGTCAGCTAGGTGAGAGCCTGGCAGCGGGATTTGCTCGGGGTCCAAATACATTCCATCGAGTGACTTCCAGCCCTGTCAGCTAGGAGAGAGCCTGACAGCGGGATCTGCTCGAGGGCAAGGATGACACCGAGTGACTTCCAGCCCTGCCAGCTAGGTGAGAGCCTGGCAGCGGGATCTGCTCGGGGTCCAAATTACATTACATTCCTCTATGCAGGCTAGCTATGATAATATTAGAGAGTTGAAGGAATTTATTATAATCAAAGTGTTGCTTACACGCTTCAGGGGAATAATCGTTTTAGGTCGTCACCACTCCAGGTGAGACTCAGGGCCTCGCCCTCTACATTTTGGAGTCGATAGCCCCCTGACCTCAAGGCTTCCTTTACAATGAATGGTCCCTCACAGCTGGGATTGAGCTTCCCTACGGATGCTGACCTCCCTGTTGCATCCACCTTCTTCAGCACCAAGTCCCCTTCCACAAACTGCTTGACCCTGACATGCTTGTCAAAGTACTTGGCCATTCTTCTTTTCACCTCCTCCTGCCGGATAGCGGAAAGGTCCCTCACCTCTTCCACCATGTCAAGGGAGAGCCTCAGTTCCTCCTCATTCTCCGCTTGCCATTCCTCACGGCCTTCTTTTGCCGCAATGACTCGCGGTGTTTGGACTTCGAATTCTACGGGGAGCACTACCTCGCACCCATGGGAGAGTTTGAAGGGGGTCTCTCTCGTAGCCGTGTTGGGGGTGGTCCTTAGGGCCCAAAGAACTGCGGGAAGCTGCTCCACCCAGCTCCCCTTCAAATTCTCCACCTTCTTCTTGAGGAGGTTGACGATGATCTTGTTTGCGGCCTCCACCTGCCCGTTGCTCCTGGGGTGATGGACCGAGGCGAACCAGAGGTCGATTCCAAGCTGCTCGCAGAAGCTGGTGAATTTGGCACTGGCGAACTGGGGCCCGTTGTCCGTGACGATGGCCTGGGGAAGCCCATGGCGATAGATGATCTCCCCCCAAACAAAGTTCCTGATCACCTGGGAGGTCACCTTGGCCATCGCCTTCACCACCATCCACTTTGAGAAGTAGTCAATCATTACTAGGAGGAACCTTCTCTGACCGCTGGCTTGGGGGAATGGTCCAACCAAGTCCATTCCCCAGATTGCGAAGTGCCATGGGGCCGTGATACTTCTGAGTCGCTGGGCCGACTGTAGCTGGAGTGGGGCAAACAGCTGGCATTTATGACATCTTCTTGCGAACTCTGCGGCGTCTCGGCCCATGGTGGGCCAGAAATACCCTTGTCTTACTATCCTTCCTTCCAGGGTCCGACTCCCGGAGTGACTCCCACATTCCCCGGAGTGGACTTCCTCCAAGATCCTTCGTACTTCTCCCTCGGTCACGCAGCGGGCCAGCATCCCTGAGAGGGTCTTCCTGTATAGCTGCCCGTCCTGGAGGAGGTAATATGCTGACTTGTGCCTCAGTTTCTTCTTATCTACCCCCTCCGGATACTCTCCCGTGGAGTGGAAAACCACCACTGGATCCATCCACGAAGCTTGTTGATCGATTTCCATGAGCTCTCCTTCTTCGATGGAGGGGCGGAACAGGTCGATGATGGTGCCCCCCACCTGTGGACCATGCTTCGCTAGCTGATCGGCTTGTTCATTCTCTTCCCTGGGCACGTGTCGGATGGTGAAAGTTTGAAAAGTGCCAATGATCCCCTTCACCTTGGCCAGGTACGATCGCAGGGTGGGCTCCCTTGCTTCGAACTCCCCGTTGATCTGGGAAGTTACTACCATGGAGTCAGTAAGGACCTCCACATCCGACACCCCCAGCTCCCTGGCCAGGCAAAGCCCTATTATCACGGCCTCGTACTCGGCCTGGTTGTTGGTAATGGGAAAGTGCACCACCACCGTCTGCTCAATTCGAGTCCCCTGAGGGCTTTCCAGGATTACCCTACTCCCAGGGAATGACTTCCCGAGGCACCATCCACCCTCACCTTCCAAGGAGTTGGGCGGGTGAGCTCTTCCTCCGCCACTTCAGCCACGTAGTCGGCCAAGAAGTCGGCCATCGCCTGAGCTTTGATCGAGAGCCGCGGAACTAAGGAGACGTCGAACTCGCTCAGCTCCACCGACCACTTAGCCAGCGTGCCTGAATGCTCCACCCCCTCGAAGATGTTGTAGAGACGATGGTCGGTCACCAGTCGGATTGAGTGTGCTTGGAAGTAAGGTCGCAGCCTCCGAGCCGAGATGATCAGTGCGAAGGCTAGCTTCTCCAAAATCGGATACCTGAGCTCGGCCTTCCTCAGGACCCGGCTCACGTAATAAATAGGGAGCTGCCTCATCCATTCTTCACGAACCAAGACGGAGCTCAAGGCCTCCGACCCGACCCCGAGATATAAGAACAGGTCATCCCCTTCCTTCGGCCCTTGGAGCAGCGGAGCCTGTGTCAACTGCACTTTGAGGGCCTAGAACGCCTCCTCGCACTCCTTGGTCCATTCAAACCTCTGACCACCCCTTAGCGTTTTGAAGAAGGGGGAGCACTTCTCCCCTGCCCGTGAAAGGAAGCGACTCAGCCCTGCTAGCTTCCCCGTCAGCCGTTGGACCTCCTTTGCATTTCGTGGGGACCCCAGCTCCAATATAGTCTTGACCTTATCTGGATTCGTCTCGACCCCCATGGGGGTGAGGAGGTGCCCCAAGAACTTTCCCCTGCTGCCCCCAAAAACACATTTTAGGGGATTCAATCGTATCTTGTATTTGCGCAGGGTGGCAAAGGTCTCGTCCAGGTCCCGGAGGTGAGAGTCCACATCCCGGCTTTTGATCATGAGGTCATCTACATACACCTCCAAATTCCTCCCCCTTTGCTCCTTGAAAACCCTATCCATCATTTTCTGGTAGGTTGCCCCAGGATTCTTCAGCCCGAAGGGCATCATCTTGTAGCAGTAGCATCCATCCCCTGTGATGAACGAGACATCCTTGATGTCCGGGGGGTGCATCCTGATCTGATGTTAACCTGAGAAAGCATCTAAAAAACTCATTACAGAATAACCGACGGCTGAGTCAACCAGCGCGTCGATTCGAGGCAAAGGATAACAGTCCTTAGGACAAGCTTTATTAAGTAAGGAAAAATCGATACACATCCTCCATCGGTCGTCTCCTTTTTTAACCATAACCACGTTGGAGACCCAGCCAGGGTACTGAATCTCAGACACGAAGCCGGCCTTGAGGAGTTTCGCCACCTCCTCCCTGATGGGCTCCGCCAGCTTGTCCGCAGTGGACCTCTTCTTCTGCTGAACGGGGCGTGTTCCCGGGTCCAGGTTGAGGCAGTGGCAGGCCACATCCGCGTCAACCCCCGGCATCTCCGCGGCGTTCCAAGCGAAGATGTCCACATTTTTCTGGATGCACTCAAGCATCCTGCCTTGGTCCTCCGGTGTCAGCCCCCCGCTGATGCGGCTCTTCTCCATCCTGCCCCCTCGGGTGAGCACCTCCAGCTCCACCACTTCCTCTGCTGCCTCCAGCCTGGATTGCTCCCCCCATCCCTCGGCATCCCCTTCCTCCGGAATGGGGACCTCTACCTCCATCTCTCCTCCCACGGCCCTCACTTCGGCCACCTCCTCCAGATCTCCTCCTGCCGCCTCCTCTATGCAGTCCTTCACTTCCAGCTCCTCCCCTCCTGTTTCCTGCTCGACCTCCTCCATCCTTCGCCCCATCTCCTCGGCTCCCTCCTGCCAGGAGATGGTGTTCACCGTAGTGACATAACACTCCCGCGCCACCTTTGGGTCCCCCCTGACCCTGACCTGGACCCCCTCAGCGTTGAACTTCAAGCACTGATGGAACGATGAGGGGATGCAGTGGAAGGCGCTGATAAGGGGCCTCCCGAAGATGGCGCTGTAGCTGCTGGGGGCATCCACAATGACGAACTTGCATTTTCGGGACTGCCCCCCCCCCCAAGGTGACATGGAGAACAACTCCTCCCTCTACTTTCTTCCTTTCTCCTGAAAACCCGAACAAGGGCCCGTCTGAGGCCAGCACCCTCTTAGCCTCCACTTTCATTGCATCAAATGCCTTTTTGAAGACGACGTTGACAGAGCTCCCGTTGTCCACGAGGACCCGAGAGACGGTGAAATTTTCGATGGCTGCCTTGATGACCAGCGCATCGCAGAATGGATCCTCGTGGTCTGGCATATCGCTCCTGGAGAAGGTGATCCTCTCCTCCGGGGGTGGGGTTTGGGATGTGGAGGCGACGCTTCGTCGGTACATGGTGTGGAGGCTCGCCTTGCGGGAGGCCTCGACCCCTACTCCCTCGTGGATCACTCTGATCCCCCCTCGGGTTCCAACATCCACCCGGTCTTCGCACCAATCCTCCTCCGCCCGAGGCAGGACCTCCTCGATCCTCACTTCTTGTCGTCCTCCCTGCTGCTGCTGCTGTTGTTGTTCCCGATTCCCTCTCATGTCAAGGAACTCCGGGCAGGTGGCTGTGGCATGCCCCTCTTCCTGATGGAAGTCGCAATAGGGAAGCTCCACCCTGACCTCTCTTCTCCTCCTCCTCCACGCTCCCCTTCTTGCTCCCAAAGCTATGGCAATGGCCTCTTCTTGATCGGGGAGCCGAGGCCTCTGGCCCTGCCTCCAGCCTGGGGGGTGGAGCTGATCTTACCTCCCCTGGTAGTGATCCCTTCCGTAATATCCTCTCTATGTGCCCTGCCCCTGCCACTCGGGTCTCCATCCTAGCCGTCGGTCGGGCTCTTGACGCCCCCACCTCGGCTGCTGCTGCCCCTGGAGCTGCCTCTGCTCCCTCTGCCTGGGGTCTCCTCTCCTCTCCTCCTGTCCTCTTCCTCCCTTCGACTCATTTTCCTCCTCAGTTGCCCACCTGGCCAGCTTCCTTGCAAATTCCGGGTTCGACGCCTCCCCGTCGACTTCTCTTGCCGCCCTCTCCATCAACTCCTCGTAGGAGAGGGGGGGAACTCTCTTCAGCTCCATTCGGAAGAAACCCTGTTGCAGGCCCAGGGTAAAAGCCATCATCAGACTATGGCCCGGCATCTCCTGGACTTGAGTAACTTCCTCCTGGAATCGGTCCACATAGCTCCCCAACGTCTCGTTCACCCCCTGCTTTATGTGGAACAAGGACTCGGACTCCTTCTTCCTCCTCTTCAAGGTGGTGAATCTCAGCATGAACCCTCGGCGCGGGTCCTCGAAGCAGTAGATGGAGCTGGCCGGGATCTGGTGGAACCACTCCCTTGCCTTCTCCCGGAGGGTGATAGCGAAGAGTCGGCATTTGAATCCGTCCGACATCAGACGGATGGAGACCATATCCTCGAACCATTGGACATGCTGGACCGGGTCTCCATTCCCGGTATAGTAAGACATCTCGGGTTCCCTGAATCCATCTGGGACGGGAGCTGAGGAGACCAGCTCGCTGAAAGGACTGCCTCCCCCCACTGGGCGAGCTGGCGAGTCTCGCGAGCCCAGCTCGCCGAACCGGCCTCGGCCTGCCGAGCCGGGGAAGAGCTCGCGCCCTGGGAGCTCGCACCCCCGGCTTTCCTCGGCCACTTCCTTCCCACCTCGCCGGCTGGGAGCGTCCTCGCCCAAAGAGGGGGCGACCGCGATCTGGGCTGCCGGAGTCGAGCACTCGGCCCGCGCGCCGAGTGCGAACTTGACGAGGCCCAGCACCTTGTTCCTGAAGTCTTCCAACATCCCCACCATTGCAAAAGGCGGGGGGGGGGCGAGTTCTGCCTGTCAGATCCTTGTCCTCCTGTCATTGAACTCGCTGAAGCTTTTCTGCGTTGACCACTGTCCACGCTCACCGCACCAAAATGTTGAAATCGGAATCCGGTCTCCTGTGGAGTTCGACCCTTGGGGAAGGGGTGGTCTCATGCCTACTTCGCTCCTACAAGAAAAATAACAAAGAAGGCAAGGAGAAACAGACCCAAGGGCTCGGCAGGGAGGTCCTACCACAAACCCGGAAGATCTCAGAGCGCTTCCCCTCCTTATCCAGAAACCGAGCTAAGGTACCCTCAGAAAGCACTTGAAGATTAGGGCAGGAGAGCACAGGGAAGAACCTGCTTTCTGGGGTACCCCTTGGGTCCTATTTATAGCTTTTGAAATCCGGACTGCCAATAACCAAAAGAACTGACCTGAAATTAGCAGAAAACCCTTGGTTGGGTCTGCCAACAGCCAAACTCCGTTGTTTTGAAGGGCTATGGGCAGACCAGCGGGGGCAAAACAGTAAAAAGTACATCATACATCCAGGCGAGCTGGGGAGCATTGGCCACCTCGGCATGTTCTGCTCGCCTACTGCTGCCGAGCTCCACTGCGAGGACGCGAGTTGTGTCAGGCTCGGCATATGCCGAACTCGGGGTCGTCGATCGTCGATCTCTGGTCGACGGATGACGAGCTCAGGCTCGCCCCCTTTACTGCCGAGCTCGCCTATTGTCCTCAGCCCGATTTGCCTAGACCCCGGTGACCTTGCTCGCTGGACACGAGGTTGTAGAGTGCTCAAAATATTATCATTGAGAAAGTAGACAAGCCTGTGTCAGAGGCAGTTTTGAAAGAGCAAGAAGCTCTATTGTCTAAGAAAAGATTCAGAGAGCAGGCTGAGTTAAAGCCAGATTTTGAGCAGTGGAGTCCAACATCCAGGAACATTATACTGACTGCTTGGAAAGTTGTAAAGGATCAGACCCAAGAGAGGGGCAAATGGTACTCTGAGCAAGAATGGAGAAAACATGAAGCCAGGCAAGAAGGCATAGTTCAATATAGAAGAAAGGCAAAACTAGGGAAGTTACCTCCTAATGCTCAGGAGCATAACAAATATTTCCCTAAGCCTTTTCATTACTTTGAAAGGCAAAGAATAAGAGCTGAAGAGCAAAAGAAGAAAGATCTTAAGGGCAAGAAGCCAGCTGATGACACTGATGCTCCTGTACAAGCCAAGGTTCAATCAGGCAAAGGCATAGTCATCAGGGAGCCAGAGTAGCCTTAGATTAGATTTATTTGAGTTTACAACTTCTGTAATCTTTTAAAATCTATGTAAACTTTTGTTATGAAACTGTTGGAAGTTCAAGCAAAACATGATTAATGCTTGTTCTGTGTTAGAATTATTATTATTCTGTGATGATTTGTTTTATATGTTTTGTTTAATAAATTACCCTGTCATATAATGTTGTTATACATCATAATGTGTATTTGTTATGAATGATGTATATCATTGACTAAGGGTTATGACTTATCCAAATCGGGGGAGATTGTTGGGTACATTGGAAAATGTGTACCGGATTTGAAGAAGCCTCACCCTACTCAATGATATGCATCAAGGTGTATTTGATGTGTTTTGAGTTTATATGTGCAGGTTAAGTAAATGCAGGAATGCAGAAATATTTCTAAGCCCATATGTCGACACCAGAGGAAGCTGTGTCGACACTTAAGAAGGCTTGTGTCGACACTGGAGAAAAGCTGTGTCGACACTTGGAGTTAATTGTGTCGACACTTGGAAAGGTTGTGTTAACACCAGAATCAACTATGTCGACACACAGTGAAGCATTGTCGACATCAACTGTGTCGACACCAAGAGGCATTGTCGACACACAGGAATACTTAGTCGACATCAATTGTGTGGACACCTAAATGCAGTATCGACACACAGAAGACTTTGTCGACATCAACTATGTCAACACACAGGACTTGTGTCGACACAAAGCAGAGGTTCAACAAAGTAAAAGAGAAGAAGTATTTGTGTCGACATACAGAGGCAGTGTCGACACACAGAAGATCTTGTCGATATCAAATGTGTCGACACGCAGGACTTGTGTCGACACATGGCAGAATTTCAACAAAGTAAATTTGTATGAAGATAAGAAGTGACTGTGTCGACACCTTAAAAGGCTTGTGTCAACACATTCTACAGAAGCTGTGTCGAGTAGCAGTATCAACAACAGAAGAGATGTGTCGACACCACCAAGGCTTGTGTCGACACTTAGTTCACTTGTGTCGACACTTAGCCTACTTGTGTCGACACATGATGAAGTTCAGTCTCGACACTTTCAGACAGAGACAGTATTTCAAGAAGTGACTGGATGACTTGACAGCTGCCATTTCTAACCGGTCTACTGCAACTGTCAAAGCTGTCAGAAGTTTGTTAGAAACCGGATCAGCCGGTTACCACGGAGGAAGACTATATAAAGGCTTTCTCCTTCAACAGATATTGATAATAATTTATAAGGAAGATTGAAGTATATACACAGATAAATAACAGCATAAAAAGAAGAAGACCTTTGACAGAAGATCTAAGAAGTTGGAGAGAGAGAGCTCCATCTAAGAAGTGCAGTTGCTGAACCAGGCTGCCAAGAAAGATTCAGATTGAGATCTGAATCACAAGTTAGAAGCTGATTGAAGATCAACTTCTCAAGAGTTCAACCCTACTGAGTTCAGATTCAAGAAGTTTTGAAGAAAGCTAAGAGAGGTTGTGCTCTGCCATCAATTTCTTTCAAGAACTGATCAAGAAACCATCTATCCCTTCTCTCTCTACTTGGGTGGTGGTAAAACACTTTTTAAACACTATTTCTGTAGGATATATTCTAGATCTGAGCTGTAAGCCTATTTTATAAAGGCTGAGTGTAGGAGAATATTTTCTCTGAGTAGTAGGCCTTGTTGAAGACTGAGGTAGGGCTGTGAGCCTGAGTTGTAGGAGATTGATATCTCTGAGTTGTAGACCTTGTGTAGGCTGAGGTAGGGCAGATTGCCTGTGTTGTAGGAGCCTTGTTTGGGGTTCTGAGTTGTAAGATCTGAGGATCTGAGGTGAAGTGAAGAAGTTAGGCCGAATCTAGCATACTGCTAGATAGGCAAAGGGGGAAAGTGGATGTACCCAGACCTTGGGGAACCACTATAAAAATCTGTGTGCAATCTGTGTTGTGATAATTTTGTGAATCTGTGCTGTGTTAGCTGTAACATTTACTGCTGCTAAGTAAACAACTGAATAGATTTGCTGCCTTAAAAGAAAAACAGGAATTACACCTATTCACTCCCCCTCTAGGTGGTTAGGCACTAATTCTTTCACTTGAAGTGATCTTCCTCACTCTGCGAGTACACCAAAATATCGTCAATGAAGACGATCACAAAATGGTCCAAGTACTCCCTGAAGGTCCTGTTCATCAAATCCATGAACACTGACGGCGCATTAGTCAGCCCAAAAGGCATGACCGTAAACTCGTAATGCCCGTATCTCATACTGAATGCTGTCTTCGGGATATCACTCTCCCTTATTCGCAGCTGATAGTACCGGGACTTGAGATCTAACTTTGAGTACACCGTCGACCCGACCAACTGATCAAAAAGATCATCGATCCGAAGGATCGGGTACTTGTTCTTTTTTTGTCAACTTGTTGAGCTCCCGATAATCAATACATAGCCTCAAGCTTCCGTCCTTCTTCTTAACAAAGAGGACCGGCCCGCTCCAAGGCGAAGAACTTGGGCGCACATACCCTTACTCCAACAACTCTTGCAGTTGCACCTTCAGCTCTGCCATTTCCTTAGGCGCTAGCCGATAAAGAGATCGTGACACAGGCTTTGCACCTGGCACTAGCTCAATCGTGAAATCTATCTCCCGCTGCGGCGGGGCTCCAAGAAGATCTCTAGGGAACACATCAGGGTACTCCGATACAACTGAAATACTATCCAATATAGGCTTTGGCTTAGCAACCTCCACTAGTGTAAAGAACAGTTCTGCACCGGCACGAACCGCCTTCACCACTTGAAGAGCAGACATCAATGTCTTGTTCGACCCCTTCAAGCCCGTAAAAGTCATCTCACGACTTGCTCCCAACTAGACTTCCTTGCGACCGCAATCAATATAGGCCTGCTGCTCCGAGAGCCAGTCCATGCCAAATATAACGTTGAACTCCACCAACGGAAGTAACGACGCTTGCAGATCGAACTCCTGATTCCCGATACGAATCTTAACATCGCAGATCCTATCCGCGCGCATCGAACACCCATTGGGCAACAACACATCCAACTTATCCTTCGCCATCGAAGAAGGGACTCCGATGCGTGATATAAATCCCTCGGACAAGAAGGAGTGTGAAGCTCCTGTATCAAAGAGTGCTCTTGCCGGATTTTCACAAATCAAAACAAATCCTAAACAAGCAGTGGTAAGGTAACATGTGCATAACAAGTATTTAAAGAAATTAACTTGCTATAAATTAAACCGTACATGTCACCACATACGCCTGTTTTATGACCTCCTGTTGGCCAAGATTATACACCCTTGGTTGGGCCGGAGCATAATGGGACGCGGTCGACTCCACCACCTTGCCCTTCTCTTCGTAAGTTGCTCCCGGCTTCCTTTCGGACTTGGGACGTCCGCTCCAACAGTCACGGGCAAAGTGTCCCGGCTTCCCACAAGTAAAACACGCACCCGGGGTCCGACCCGTAGTGGCCCCAAAAGCACCCGAAGAGGGAGCTGGACCCGAAGTCCTATGCTTCTTGAAGAATCTTTGATAGCCGGACTTTGAAGTAGTAGGCACTTTGAGCCCAGACTTCTTCTCACCAACGTTCTTCTTCTCTTGATCATTCTTCATGTCCTTCTCCAAGGACCGGGCCATGTTGACCAAGGTTAAGAAACCCTGTGTCATCGGCCCTGAGAGTAGTTACCTCAACTCATCTCTCAACCCTTCGTAGAATCGATTCGTCTTGCGCTCCTCATCCGCTATGGTGGAGCTAGCATATCGACTCAATCAAGTAAACTCGTGGAGATATTCATCCACGATATTGTTTCCTTGAACCAACCTCAGGAACTCGTTCTCCAACGCTATCCTCTGCGCCAAAGGGAGGTATCTAGCCAAGAACAATCTCGAGAACTCCACAATCGAGACATCAACAAGTTGCCTACCTCTCAATAAGTGCAGCTCCAATCCTTCCCACCAAAATCTCGCTTCACCGTCCAAAAGGAACGTTGCAATGGTGGTCATTTGCCACTCCTCCGTCTCCGTTGCTGTCATGACTCTCTTCACCCTGGAGAGCCAGTCTTCAGCTTGAGATGGGGTTCCCAACCCCGAGAATACCGGAGGATTAAAGCTCATGACATGTTTGAGCTATCTCTCGGTTGCCCTCCTTGCCACCAACGGCTCCACTACTACCTGTTCCACTCTCCTCGGCTCATCTGCTTGCAGGAGTACCTGCTCCATCGCAGGAGCGGGCTGCTGCATTTGCCTTGAAGGCTGCACATTCATCATGGCCAACACTGCTTCGGCCACCAATCGTATGGTCTCAGCCGATGGAGGTGTTGCAGTAGAAACATCTGGTGCACTGCTAGCCTCAGAAACTCGACGTTCCGACGGCCCAGCACCACTTCTCCTCACCTATAGTGGTAGAAAACAGCGTTAAGCAACCAAATAAAATTGCAAACGACAATTATAGTAACACACAGGTTCCCCCAAACACATGTATTTTCATTCCTAAGTGGACATTCATGGGTTCTTTTACTATTATAACGATGACGCACACACATGTGCTCACCACCCCTTAAAAAGAATTCGCCCACGAATTCAATGTAAGCCTGACCGAAACCAGTAGTCTGATACCAAATTGTAACACCCCCTATCTGTCGTATAGAATATAGCAGTAGGTCCGGCCGGGGCCCGACGCCATACACCACAGACAGACCGGTTGGTTACTCAATGGAAACCATCGAACTAATCATAACGTCCTACACAGAGCATTCTAGCGGAAGCAGTTTATAAGTTGCAATTAAGAACCCGGCACTAAATCATGAATGACCACTAAACACCAAATAGGAATGTAGTACATACACAAGTACTGGCCTTAAGGCTTACATAAAGGTTAACTTCAAATTACATGTTTTACAAACCACGGCACGCAGGTCGGTCATACATGAACAAAAGCAAGTAAACACTCCAATTAGGACTTTGAGGGCCGGACTCGCAATTTGGGCTTTAGCCCGCTATTGACCGCTTGGTCCAGCAGCACCTGCAAGCAACAAACCACCGTACGGTGGCAAACAAAAGCAACGGTCAGCAATACTGACCAAATTATAACGATCCCGCCCCCTACTCGGGGCGGCGATGCTCCTTCCCTGCACTTATTAGCATAACAAGCAGTGTATAAAATATACATTTCATAACAGGCGTAGGCTCGCACGGCCACACACCCCGTGCACTCAGGGAACATTCTCGGTGAACACAGTCAAAGCCTGCCGACTCACCACCATCCCTTTGGACGACCAAACAATGAGCAATTTGTCTTCCCAGTATGGGTCACGGTAATTAAAACTATAGACTGTCAAAGACCCTCATCTATGCCAACGGCTCTAATCTGAACGACATAGAATGTGTACGGTTCCATCTAACCCGTGCTCACATCGCAGCGGTAATTTAAACCATATGCGCAGGTCAAACTTCTTCATAGTCCCGTTTCCGTTACACACTTCACATAACCCGGTTATGTTCAAGCTGGCTCTCAGGCCACCAAGTTGGCATGATCACGCATCTGCCCAGTTTTCCGGTGCACCTTTGGGTTAATCCTGAAGGCTCCCTGTTGCAATCTACCACGTAGAAAAACCCGAAAACAAACATTCGCACGGAGTCTTCTCCGGCATTTATGCAATGCAACATCATCGATCCGGACCAACATGTCCGGGTAGGCTTCACACATCATGCCTATGTCCGTTCTCGAATACGGACTCTAAACAACGGGGATTTTACATATCTACCCGAAGGAATGCCTCCAACTCACCGCAAACTCGCGAGAGCGGGCTTCCTATGCAAAGAAGGAGAGCTTCATATGCTCAAGAAGAGAATTGTTACCCTAGCATTCTTCCTCGGCGCCATGGAAATGTAAGCGGATGAAAAGCAACGACTCTCTTTGCCTCCGTAGATCCGAAGTCGGCTAGCGATTTGGAGCTTTGAAGCTCCTCCAATGGTCGGATCTAAGCTTCTTCTTCCTCCTTTGCTCTCCTCTCTCTCTTGACTTAGAAAGAGAACAACTCAAGATAAATGAGGGTTTTAAAGGTCCAATCCCGGGTATATCCCATTAGGAATAACCCCCAGCCATTGGATCCCAAATTAAAGAAACGAACGGCCTTGATTCGGGCCTGAAATATTAAAATTGGGCCGAACACGGCCTGCGACACGCCCGTGTCCAGGGCCATGTCCCCGATTCGCCGTCAAAATCGACACGCCTGGAACAACACACGGGCATCCGACACACCCGTGTTCGACTTCACACGCCCGTGTTCCAACTGACACAACCGTGTGGTAGGTCGTGTGCCTCCATCGACACAGCCCCAAAAATAACCCGAGACTCACACGGGTATTAGACACGCCTGTATCGTAACCCGTGTCTAACTCGAACACGCCTGGGCTCCAGGCTATTTTCACTGTCTTGACACTTCGTCGAGCGAAGTTCGTCGACTGCCTGACACGGCCTTGGACACGCCCGTGTCCTAGGCCGTGTGCCTTGCCTCGACACATCGTCGAGCGAAATTCATCGACTCCCCGGGCCGATCATCGACACGGGCTCGACACGCCCTGAGACACGCCCGTGTCTCAGGCCGTGTGCCCTGTCTTGACACATTGTCGAGCGAAAAACATCGACCTCATGGCCAAATCGTCGACTCAAGCCTGACAAGCCCTGGGACACGCCCATGTCCCAGGCCGTGTGCCCCCTGCCAAATTCAAGATTTGGCCCAAAACGCCTCCCGTCGCTCTTTTGAGTTTCGGGGCGTTACAACACTTGTGATGCATGTCTTCCATTGTCCTATTGACGCTCTCGGTCTGCCAATCCGTTTGCAGATGAAAGGCTGTGCTAAAACTCAGCTTTGTTCCGAACATCTGCTGCACCAGCCTCCAATCATTGGACATGAACCGCCCATCTCGGTCACTCACGATGCTACGGGGCACACCATGAAGCCGTACAATATTATTGACATATAGCATTGCCAATTTCTCAACCAGATCATCCTTCCTATGCGGAATAAAATGTGACACCTTCGTTAGACGATCTACGACCACCCAAATGGCGTCGTTTCCCTTTTGCGACCTTGGCAACCCGTGTACAAAGTCCATAGTGATGTCATCGAACTTCCATTCCGGAATAGGCAAGGACTTCAAGAATCCTCCCGGCTTTTGGCATTCCACCATCACCAAGGCGCAAGTTTAGCACTTCGCCACGTACAGCGCCATATCCTTTTTCAGTACTGGCCACCAGAAAAATTTCATAACATCACGGTACATCTTCGTGCTCCCCGAGTGAATTGATTACTTGGTATGATGCGTCTCGTACAACAATTCCACCCGCAAATTGCCCACGCTTGGGACGCACAAACGACCGTCTTTCTAAAGTAATCCTTCCTCCACAACGAATTGGGAATTTGACCCATCCAGATCCTCTATCACGAGTTGCTTCATGTGGACATCCATATCCAACGCCTGCCGAATCCGATCAGCCAGGTCATATTGAACTTCAGTCTAATTCAATACTGCTTCAGCACTTGATTGCTTATATACACAAACGAACTCCATCGCCTCCAACTCCTGAACCAACCGCTCGTCATAGACCGACAACCAATTGGCTTGAGATGGGGCCCGGCGACTCAACACGTCCGCAACCGCATTGCCCTTACCAGGCACGTAATGGATCTTGAATGTATAGTCCCCTAGGAACTCCATCCATCTACGTTGCCGCATATTCAGATCTTTCTGATCAATCAAATACTTCAGGCTCTTATGCTCGGTGTAGATATCAATCTTCACACCGTAAAAATAATGTCTCCACAGCTTCAAGGCAAAAATCACGGCCGCTAACTCAAAGTCATGGACCGGATAGTTCCTCTCATGCACCTTCAGCTGTCTCGAGCCATATGCTATAATGCTTCCATGCTGTAACAGCACACAACCCAAACCACTGCCCGAAGCATCGCTATAAATCTCATAACCTTCGGTCCCACTCGGTGAACTCAACACAGGCGTCGTGGTCAACCGACATTTCAACTCCTCAAAAGCTCGCACGCACTCTGACGTCCAAACGAACTTCTGCTCCCTCCTCGTCAAAGTAGTGAGAGGTAACGCTATCCACGAGAAGTTCTCTATGAAGCGCCTATAATAGCCGGCAAGCCCTAGAAAGCTCCGGACTTCCGCTACCGTAGAAAACTCAGGCCACTCTCGTATCGCAACAATATTCGCCGGATCCACTGCAATACCTTCCCCACTCGTTATATGACCGAGGAACGCCACTGAGGACAACCAAAACTTGCACTTCGAGAACTTGGCGTACAAGTGATTCCTCCTTAGCGTCTCCAAAACCAAATGAAGATGGCTGAAGTGATCCTCCTCACTCTACGAGTACACCAAATATCGTCGATGAAGATGATCACAAAATGGTCCAAGTACTCCCTGAAGGTCCTGTTCATCAAATCCATGAACACTGACGGCGCATTCATCAGCCCAAACGGCATGACCGTAAACTCATAATGTATGTATCCTGTACTGAACGCTGTCTTAGGGATATCACCCTCCCTTATCCTCAACCGATAGTAACCAGACTTGAGATCCAACTTGGAGTACACCGTCGACCCGACCAACTGATCAAAAAGATCATCGATCCTTGGGATTGGGTACTTGTTCTTTTCCGTTAGCTTGTTTAACACCCGATAATCAATACAGAGTCTCAAGCTCCCATCTTTCTTCTTAACAAAGAGGACCAGTGCGCTCCACGGCGAAGAACTTGGACGCACATACCCTTGCTCCAACAACTCTTGGAGTTGCACCTTCAGCTCCGCCATTTCCTTAGGTGCTACCCTATACGGAGATCATGACACAGGCTTTGTACCTGACACTAGCTCAATCGTGAAATCTATCTCCCGTTGAGGCGGGGCTCCAGGAAGATCTGAGGGGAACACATCAGGGTACTCAACTACCACTGATATACTATCCAACGTAGGCTTTAGCTTTGCAACCTCCACAAGTGTAAAGAACAGCTCTACACCAGCACTGTTAAAATTTTCTCAACGTGTTCAGCAAGGTAGCCTAAACGCCAAATTAATATCTTCGGCACTACCCAGTTCTCACGTTGAACCAGCGGAAACCCACGGAATAAAGGTTAATCCCAACAAACAATGGAAGCACAAGCAGATCGTTTATACATTCACTTATTTACACCACGAGGCATACATAGCGAGACATGATTTCGCTAGTATAACTGCTGTAAATAGAAAGCACCAAAAACCAAGCCGGGCGGACAGCACCGGAGTCCGCCGAGACCGCCAAGGTCGCCGAGGTCGCCGAGTCCGCTGAGATCGCCTGAACTAAGCTGCAATCCGCCGAATAGCCACGGAGTCCGCCGAAGCCGCGAGGTCGCGCGGACACACCGTTATTCGTCTCCTACTGAAGCTGAACTGAGGAACACCCCCTACCCGCCTGAAGCTGGCGGACAGGTTATTGAAGCTGGCAAAGTTGAAACAGAGTTGACAAGCCGCAGAGTGACCTCCTGCTGAATCCGCAGAGACCGCACAACTTCCAAGTACTTGACCGAAGTCAAATCCAAACTCCTGGCTCCTTGAAGCTACCCGCGCGACATGCACACAGCAAACCGTCAGCCCTGAATCAATCCGCGCGGACAGACAAACTGAGACCGCAGCTCCTTGCCCAACCCAACTTACTGTTCACTCAAGTTATTGTAGATGTGCCAGGGGGGTCCTATTTATAGGCGAGATGAGGAGTGTGGTCACCGCCCTAGAGATAGCGACACCGCCCTAGCCCACGCGATAGCAAAACACCGTCCGCCGATTCCGCAAGGACTTAGCCGGATACCAAAGAAAACCACCAGGAGCAAGGCAACATTGGCGAACCCTCTCCAGTCTGCCTAAGCTATGCGGACAAGGCATCAGCCCGCAAAGCCTCCAACCACTGCAGGACAGCAATCCCCCTTCAATGGCAGTCCGCACAACCCGAGGCAGTCCGTAAGACTCAAACCTCAATCCGCCATAAGTCCACGACCAAAAGCAGACAGCAAGTCCGCCCGGTCAACAACAGACTTGGCGGATACAGCAGACACCATGGTCTTGGCATAGAGTGTGACCAAGTCCAAAACCATTAAAGGCCAATGCGAGCATGGCGGACATAAACTCTCATCCTCCAAACACCATAGCACGGACCGCCAGCAGTCCGCGAGCTACTCGCACACCTGCCCCATCGCAGCAGCCTCCTCCCGGACTCCAAACATCCGTCCGCCAAAGACCTCCATAGCAAAACACCTGCTGTAACACCAGAGCTCGACAAGGCCTCAACCAAGCTCTAAGCCCAGTCCGCAACAGCCCACACCGCGGACACACTAGTCCGCAAGCTTCCCGCAGACATGAGACAAACAGCCAAACAACACAAGCTTGCAATGCGGCCACTGAGCAAAGCACCAGTCCGTAAGCCTCTATCCGCATATACCAGGCCGCATAGTCTGCGGACTTCAACCGTGCAATCCACTCAGAAGAACAGCCGGCTTCCACTGGACTTTCCACCAGGCCTCACAAAACAGTCCGCCCAGTCCGCCTAGTCCGCCAAAGCTATCCGCCCAGGCCGCCCGGCCTGTCCCGTCAACCACTTCCACTTCACAAATTTCAACAAGCACGAATTGCCTTCACCACCTGAAGAGCAGACAACAACATCTTACTCGACCCTTTCAAGCCCGTAAAAGTCGTCTCACGACTTGCTCCCAACTTCACTTCCTTGCGACCACAATCAATATAGGCTTGCTGCTCCGAGAGCCAATTCATGCCAAATATAACGTCGAATTCCACCAACGGTAGTAACGATGCTGAAAGAAATTGTACCTAATCACCTAGAGGGGGGGGATGAATATGTGACTTAAATCTTTTTTAACTTTTTAGGCAGATTGCAGATTATATCACAGAGTTATAATTACTTCTTCACAGAAATCAACCAGCAATCACAGAATCAAACATGCACACAGTGAACACACAGATTTATAGTGGTTCCCCAAGGTTTGGGTACATCCACTTTCCCCCTTCTCCTATCTAGTAGTGTAATAGATTCGGCCAAACTCCTCCACTATCTCAGATCCTCAGATCTTACACTCAGAACCCCAAACAGGTTCCTACAGCTCAGGCCCAAGGCCCTACAACTCAGTCTTCTCCAAAGACCTACACTCGGCCACAAGGCCTACACTCAGCCACAAGGCCTACACTCAGCCACAAGGCCTACACTCAGCCACAAGAGGCCTACACTCAGAGAAATAGATCTCCTACACTCAGGCACACCCCTACCACTCAGCCTTTATAATTGCAGGCTTACAACTCAGATCCCTAAGGATCCTACAAGAAAATAAGAATACAAAGTATATACCTACAACTCAGAAAAAGAGAGTTGAGTTGACAGGTTCTTGATGAGTTCTTGGAAGAACTCTGCTGAGATCAACCTCACCTGACTTTCTTCAAAGCTTCTTGAATGTAGAACACAATAGGATTGATTCTCTGCAGCTGATCTTCAATCACTACAACTTAAGATTCAGAACTAGGTCTGAACCCTTCTTCACAGCCTGGTTCCAACGGCTGTCTTCTTGGAAGGAGCTCTCTCTCTCCAACTACTTAGATCTTCAGATCACTTCAACTGATTTGTGTTAATCTGTGTTGAATCATCTCCTTCTGTTGACAGAATAAGCCTATATATAAGCCTTCTTCATGGTGACCGGCTGATCCAGTTCCTAACAGCTTTTTGACAACTTTGACAGTTGTGTTGGAACACCCTATTACTAATTTGGGTCAGGATCACTATGTCTCTAGGAAACCAATGTTTGACCTCCTGTATAGCTCTAAAGGTCAATTATAATTGAGTCTATGGGTTAGAAGTCTATGTTTGGAAGCTGCCCTCAAGACCAAGCCTTTTTCAGTTTGAGACTAAGTCATATCGTCGAGCTCAGCACGACGATTCGTCGAACTCCGATCGACGATTATCTAGCTCAACTTCATCAGATCGTCGATCTCCATTCGACGATCGCTGATCTCAACTTCATCACATCGTCGCACTCCATTCGATGATAGGTGAGCTCAGTTCGACGATCTTGACTCAGCTTTGGATCTATTTCTCTTAGCTCAGTTCGACGATCTTTGAGCTCAGATCGACGATATTTTGTTGCAATATAAATCCATATCGCTGAGCTCAGTTCGACGATAGCAGAGCTCAGTTCGACGTTTTCAGATAACTTCAAGGATGTTTCAAGATTCAAATTCAAATCAGTTAAGGAGTTATTCTGCAATTAATTCAGAAGATTTTCTAGCCGTTTTCATTTATTTCTGGACCAAGTTTCAAGAGATTTTCAAGGAATACTTCTATGGACTTTCCTCCAGAAGACATTCTGCAATTAAGGATGCAATTAATGCAGGCCAACGGCTATTCTTGACATAGGATGTTTTTCCATTCAGTACCAGAGAATAAAAGAGAAGAATTGTTTTTTGAATCTCTCAGACACACACACACAGACATCAATAATCTTCAGAATAAGAACAAAATATTGTCTGTCTCAAAGAATTCTGAAGAACACACATCTAAGGAGATCAAACTTTCTGAAATCTTCTGATCTCTCAGTCTCAAGTGTTCAAGGCCAACATCTTTCAAGACTCCAGACACCTAACATTTCAGCTGTTGCTGAAATCATCTTTTGCTGGAGCTCAACTTCTGAAGGCCTATTACCCTACAGCAAAGCTTCTTTTCCTGAAGATCTCAAGGACTCAGGGGGAGCTTTGACACCATCAATCCACATAGTCTTCTCAGTTGTTTGAGAAAGAGAAGACTTCCATCACTCTCTCACCCCCATCTCTGTAAAGGGTTTCTCAAACTCCCTTCAAAAGTTTGAACTTGGTTTTTGAGCACCTTGTCAAAAGCTCATTGGTGGCAAGACACCTGATCAAAAAATCTGCTTTGGTTTTTGAGCACCTTATCAAAAGCTCATTAGTGCCCAGGACACCTGATCAATTCATCCTGCAGTGGATTCCTACCTAGGGTGGTAGAAGAGTGGATGTACCTAAGTTTAGGGGAACCACTATATTTCCTTGTGTCTTCTGGCTTGCTTGTCTTTATTTTTGTTTCTGTCTGTGATTGTTCTATGATTAGCTTATGATTAGTTTAGTTCTGTGATTAGATTTATTCATTGCTTCCCTGCTTACTCACATTGCAACAATTATTGTAAAAAGTTTTCAAGCACCATATACTCTATTCACCCCCCTCTAGAGTATATCAGATCTAGCTGCACTTTCAATTGGTATCAGAGGCAGGTTGGTTAAACATACCACACCTTGGTGGTTGCACAGGCTAACACCTGAACCCAAAGATCCCTAGTTAGATCTGTTTTCTTGTGAGTTTATTATAACATTTTGTTTTCACAAATCATGGCCCAAAACAAAGATTATGCTAGCACCAGACCTCCAGTGTGCAATCTATCCAAGTTTGCACTTTGGAAAGCAAGGATCAGACTATACATGAATTTTATTGACGAGGATATTTTTAACTCTGTTTTGATAGTGTGTCCAAGACCTCCAGAGAACTCAAGTACAAATGTTGTTCCACCTCCATCAGGAACAGATGTTGACATCAAGAAATGGAAGGTAGCTGATGCCAAGGCTATGAACATCTTAGCCCAGACAATGTCTGATGACATATTTCAAAAGGTGGCTGAATGCAATTCAACAAAGGAAATTTGGGACAAACTCTCTGAAATAGTCTCAGGCTCAGCTGATGAGAGAAAAGACAGGAGATCCCACCTCATATCTCAATATGAGAATTTCAAGAAGGGAGAAACTGAGTCAATGAGAGATATGTACAACAGGCTCAGTCTAATAGTCAGTGAACTCAGGACATTGGATAAAGAGATCTCACTAACTGAACTCAATGTCAAAATTCTAATGTGCTTCCCTAGCACTTGGGATTCAAGAATCTGGCCAATTAAGGATGCCAGAAGTTTAAATAAGATCACCACTGAAGTTCTATTGGGTAAGCTCAAATCTTATGAGCTACTCATCAAGAATAAGGAAGAAGAACAGAAGGCTGCCTCACCAGCCATAAGAAAAGAGAAAACAATAGCCTTCAAGGCAACTGAAGATCAGCCTGAAGACAAAGTCACAGGAAATGATGAACTGCTCAGTCTGTTGGCCAAAAGATTTTACAAGATGGCCAGAAAGGACTTCAGAAGGAGATCATACAAGGAGCATGATAAGCCAAGGTATGACAAGTCTATTAACAATAAAGAAATTGTTTGCTTTGGTTGCAGGAAACCAGGGCACATAGTTCCTGACTGTCCAGAAAACAAAAACAAGGACAGAAGGGATAAGAAAGAAAGAAGAAAGGAGAAAGACTCCAAGAGGAATGGCAATGGCAAACCCTCATCAAGGAAAAACAAACACACAAGAAAGGGGTTTGTTGCTGAATCCTGGAGTGAGACTGAAGACGAGTCAGAAGCCTCATCCAGCTCCAGTGATGAGGATGATGTAGAAGAGAAAGAGTTCTGCATGATGGCAATCAATGCCTCACAACATAATTCAGAAGAAGAGGAGTCAGAGTCAGACTCAGAGACTCAACCTGAAGAAGATCAGGTAATTAGTTCATTTGATTTTAACTCAGAGGACTTTAAATCTGAATTTAAAGCATTATGTTTAGATCTGCTAAAATCTGAGAAAGAAATTATCTCTCTCAGAAATCATTTATCTGAACATAATACTTTAAAGTCAGAAAACCTCAAACTCTCTCAGAAGTTGGAGTGTTGTAGGGAGCAGATAGCTTCACTGAAAAGTGAGTTATCTGAAGCCAAGAAGCTTGAAGAATCCCTTAATGGGAGAAGCATCAAGCTAATGGACATAACAAGCACAGTGAACTCCAGATTTAACAGTACACTAGGCTTGGGTGCTTCATCCAGCCAACCCATAGTTCTAACCACTCCAATCAAGTTCATTTCTGACAAAGGAAAGGGAGTTGTAGAGGTAGCTAGGAAAAATTCTGATCTGCCCAAGAAAACTAAGTCCCAGCAGAAATCGTCGAACGGAGATCGACGATCGCCGAATGCAGATCGACGACCGTCGAACGCAGATCGACGATCTCAGGCAAAATCGTCGAACTCAGGTCGACGATCTCAAGTTCCTGAACTCTGTTATAGTCGACCGTCGAACGGAGCTCGACGATCTGACCCAAGATCGTCGAACGCAGCTTCAAGATCGTCGAACAGAGGTCAGAGCTCTGGAAATTTTTTCAAGGGCAAATCAAAATCCAATCCTAAGGGTCCTTCATCCCAAATATTTAACTCTTATACTGAATGGATTATACCTCCAAGGAGATATCATCCTGAAGGATATAAGAGTCAACCTGCGATGTCTTTTATTTCAGAATTTAAAGGTTATCAACCTAGGCCCAATGTAAACTGGGTCAAAAACAAATGAATTATTTTATGTGCAGGTGAAGACCTATCCAACATCTAACCAGCAATGGTACTTGGATAGTGGGTGCTCTAAGCACATGACAGGGAACAAGGACAACCTCACTTCCTTTAGAGCCAAGCTTGGACCCAAAGTTATCTTTGGTGATTCAAACTTTGGACAGACTAAAGGATATGGTGCAGTCCAGAATGGATCAGTAACATTCAAGAAGGTAGCTTATGTGGAAGGACTGAAGCACAACTTAATAAGCATCAGTCAGCTGTGTGATGAAGGCTACCAGGTGACCTTCAGCAAAGCTTTATGCAAAATCAAGTTAGAGGACAACACAACTGTGTTGACAAGTAAAAGGAAAGGTAACATCTATCTAGTAGATTTTCTTTCAACAGATGTAGATATTTGCCTGTTTAATTCTGTTTGTAGACCAAATATTTTATGGAATAAGAGACTAGGACACCTAAACCTTAGAACTATTGTTAGGCTATCCAAGGACAACCTTGTTAGAGGACTACCTTCTGGCCCCTACAAGAAGGAAGGACTCTGCAGGGCTTGTCAATTAGGCAAGCAAACTAAAAACAGCTTTAAGTCACTTAATAAGAGTGATTCACCTAGGATATTGTATCTGTTACACATGGATCTTTTTGGACCCATCACAGTACAAAGCCTAGGAGGGAAATCTTACACTTTAGTAGTTGTAGATGACTTCTTTAGATTCACTTGGGTGTTCTTTCTAAGGAAGAAGTCTGATAACTTTAAGTGTCTGACAGAGTTTCTCAAATGTATACAGATTGAGTTCAATACTCACATTGCCCTGATCAGAAGTGATCATGAGACAGAGTTTGATTCTCTTCTTATGCAAGAGTTCTGTCAGAGTGAAGGGATCAGGCACACTTTCTCAGCTCCTAGAACTCCTCAACAAAATGGGGTAGCTGAAAGGAAAAATAGAACCCTTATTGAATCCGCCAATACATTGTTGTCAGATGCTCACCTTCCTCTATCTTTTTGGGCAGAGGCAGTGAACACCTCCAGCTATGTGCTAAATAGAAGTTTGATACATAAACTAAAGGGAAAGACTCCCTATGAATTACTCAAATGGAAGAAACCTAAAGTTGATTATTTTAGAGTTTTTGGTTGTATTTGCTACATACAAAACAATGACAAGAAATATTTAGCAAAATTTCAAGCTAAAGCTGATGAAGGAGTGTTTCTGGGATACTCTATGATCAGCAAGACTTATAGGGTTTATAATAAGTCATCTCTAAAAATTGAGGAATCTGTTCATATATCATTTGATGAATATAACATGTCTTTCAAGGAGAAGATCCCTTCTACCATAGAACCTTTGCAGGAACATTCTCTTGTTGAAGACTTGAACAAGTTACAGGTTACTCAAAGGGATGAAAGCAGTGAAGATGAAGAAAGTGCTCAACATATTGAAGAACAACTTGAAGAGCCAGTTGTTGTACCACAAGAGGAAACAACAACACAGGTTGGTGAACAATCAACACCCCCTATTGATTTAGTAACATCAAGAGATCATCCAATTTCCCAAATAATTAGAGACATCTCAGCTGGTGTGCAAACCAGAAATCAGGTCAACCAAAACCTGTTGCACACCTGCTTCCTATCTCAAATTGAACCTCAGTCCATTCAAGATGCAGAACAAGATCCACACTGGATCATTGCAATGCAAGAGGAGTTGCATCAATTTGAAAGGAACAAAGTGTGGGAACTAGTGCCAAGGCCTAAGGATCACTCCATTGTTGGAACAAAGTGGGTGTTCAGAAACAAACTGGATGATCAAGGAGTAATTGTAAGGAACAAGACAAGGCTAGTTGCTCAAGGATATTCTCAAGAAGAAGGAATAGACTATGACCAGACTTTTGCACCAGTTGTAAGATTGGAAGCCATCAGAATATTTTTAGCTTATGCAGCACATAAAGGCTTCAAGGTATATCAGATGGATGTCAAAAGTGCATTCCTAAATGGAGACATCAAAGAGGAAGTATATGTCAGACAACCTCCAGGTTTTATCTCTCCAACTTATCCTGATTATGTTTTTAAGTTGAACAAAGCATTATATGGTCTCAAGCAAGCTCCTAGAGCATGGTATGAGACCCTAGCATGCTTTCTTTTGGAAAATGGATTTATAAGGGGTAGAGTATACCAAACTCTTTTCATTAGAACCCATAAGTCCCATACCCTACTAGTGCAGATTTATGTAGATGATATTATTTTTGGTTCTACTGACTCCAAATTGTGCAGAAGGTTTTCCAACCTAATGCACTCTAAATTTGAAATGAGTAGCATGGGTGAGCTATCCTTCTTCCTAGGATTGCAAGTCAAACAACATGCTGAAGGCATCTTTATTTCTCAAACCAAGTATGCAAATGAATTGGTTAAGAAATTTGGCATGTCTGAAGCATCTTGTATGAAAACACCCATGCCTACTAATGCTGTATTGGATGCTGATGAACATGGGAAACATGTTGATCAGACAACATATAGAGCAATGATTGGCTCTTTACTATACCTTACAACTAGTGGACTATATATAATGTTTGCTATATGTATTTGTGCTAGGTTCCAAGTAAGCCCTAGAGAGTCACACCTAACATTAGTAAAGAGGATTCTCAGGTATGTTAAAAGTTGTCCAAATCTAGGTCTCTGGTATCCAAAAGATTCAGCATTTGATTTAACTGGATTTTCTAATGCTGATTATGTTGGATGCAGAATTGACAGGAAAAGCACTAGTGGAACTTGTCAGTTCCTTGGTGACAGACTTGTCTCCTGGTTTTGTAAGAAACAAACTTCTGTGTCAACTTCAACTGATGAAGCTGAATATATGGCTGCAGGCAGTTGTTCACAAATCTTGTGGATTCAAAACCAACTCCTAGACTATGGCTACAACTTAGAGAAGTCTAAAATCTTTTGTGATAACACCAGTGCTATTTCTATAGCTCAAAATCCAGTCCTCCATAGTAGGACAAAACACATAGAGATTAGGCATCATTTCTTAAGAGATAATGTTGAAAAGAATAAAATTGAACTACAATATATCCCAACTGATTTATAAAGGGGAGATATTTTCACCAAGCCCTTGGATGAAAAGAAACACACCTTCTTCCTAAATCAGTTAGGAATGTTAGATGGAGGAAGTCTTAAATAATATCCAAGATTTTGAAAGCTTAAAAATTGACCAAGACTAGGCAAACATCTTGATTTTTCTTAATGTCTAGAGTTTTTCTGATCTCTGAACTGCGCTCGACGATTTTTCCCCAGATCGTCGAACGGAGATCGACGATTTCTGAAATCGTCGACCTGAGTTTAGCGTTTCTCAGATAGTATGAACTATCTCTTCTGGTCAGCAATCGTCGAACGGCGCTCGACGATTTTGTTCTCTGAACGATCGTCGATCAGAGCTCGACGCTCTCCAATATCGTCGAACGGAGATCGACGATGTTGAAGACTCTTCAGATTCCTTTAGAAGCCTCGATCGTCGAACTGAGTTCAACGATCTTTCCTTTTCTGCGTCGAACCCTAATATAAAATTCATTTTTCGCCGTCGTTCTCCTTTGCGCTTTTGATTTCTCTGCAAAAACCTTCTTTCCCTCCAAACAATTCTACACTTGGTCGTTTTATTTGTTGAATCTTTGCAGGTACCTATGGCTGTTTCTGTTGCTGTTCTCGCCGCCATGAAGTTTGATGCTGGTTTCAACATCGACATGGAATCCTTCAGCACAACAGACCAGGTTTTTCAGGACATCTTGGGGTTATTCAAAGAGCAGAACCTTACTGCAATCATGACCACAAGGATTAAGCTTGCTTCTGATGAGATTAAGGAATGGGTCTACACTACACACAATCAGGACAACAACATCATTGTTGGATCAATATCTGGCACACAGGTACCTCTGACCCCAGCAAATTTAACAGAGGTTTTTGAGTTGAGAACTGGTGGAGATACTGCTAATTTGTCTAGAGAAGACTATGCTGACTTGCTTGCCAGAATGGGTCATTCTGAGGCTAACCCTAGCAAGCTATTGAAAAAGAATCTTTCTGTGGAATACAGATTCCTGGCTGATGTAGTTGGGAAAGTCCTACTGGCTAAGCACTCTGCTTATGATACAATTTCCAGGTATCAGCTCTGCCTAATGGGAGCCCTAGTAGACAGGAAGAATCTGAATTGGGGAGAGGTATTCTTTGACCTCATTAAGAAGAAAATCAACAAAAGTTTTGTAAACTTTGGAAGAATTCTAGGGGTGTTTCTGCAGAATAGGTGCCCTGCATTGCTGGTCTCCTCTGGAATCCATATTAATGCATCCAAGAGACTGTCTTGTGCCCTTTTTTGTAAATGGGACAGACAGATCATTAAGCCCAGCAGACCCTCCTCCAGCACTCCTTCAGGCACCAGGACTCTCAGAGTCACTTCCCCACAGGTCTCTGCCCCAGCAGATGACCTGCCTGCTGATGGTTCTCCTCCTCCTCCTCCAATTCCATCTCTTCCCATTCCATCTACCAGTCCAACACCATCCACCATCATCATCTCCAGCCCCTCTCCAACATCTACACCATCTCCAATCCCTACTCTTCCAACCACAGAAGACCACTTCCATCCATTATTCTCCTACCCTCAACCAGATATCACTTCATCACCCTCCAATCCATCCTTCAACCTCATTGATGATTCCTTCATGGATGACTCTCCATCCTCTCCTCCTGAGCTACCCTCATCCTCAACTTCCTATCAAGATCTTCTGCAACAAATCATTAACCAACCCACCTTCACACCCTCCATATCCATCCAACTGTCCTCCATCACCACCTTACCCACACCTCAACCATCCCTTCCCCACTACTCCAGCTCTCCACTACCATCACCAACAGCTACTCCTCCATCCTCTACCTCTGCTCCAGTCACTACTGAGCAAGTAGACATTCCAGCCCTTGCTGACAGGCTATATGAATTGCTAGCCCCCAGGCTATCTCTTCTTTTGGAGACCTCCTTGGCTCCTTTACTCCTGTTAGTGGCAGCCCTTTCTGCCAGGCTCTCCTCTCTCTTCACTCAGGCAGCCCCTTCAGCAGTGTGCCTTGATCCAGCCATGTCTGAATCTAGGCAGGGGGAGATGCCCTATGAAGTGAGTCTGCCTGCTGCTGCTACTGCTGCTGCTGCTGCTGCTGTTATTGCTGTTTCAGTGAGCCTGCTTGCTGCTGTTTCTTCAGTTCTTGAATCTGCTACTGCTCCTGCTGCTGTGTCTCAAGCTTCAGTTCAACCTCCTGCTGCAGTCTTTGCAATAGGCCTCAGGTCTTTGCTCTCAGATTTTGATTCTACATATTTCAGATGTCTGCCAGAGACAGTTTTTTTCTAGCCCCCAGAGGATCTGTCCAAGGCCCTTGTGCCATTCTCTTGCTGTGACCCCAGCATCATCACCTCATTTGTCCACTCAGTATATGCTGCTGCTACTTCTGCTGAAAGCAGTGCTGTTGTGTAACACCCCCTATCCGTCGCATAGCATATAACAGTAGGTCCGGCCGGGGCCCGACGCCATATGCCACAGACAGACCGGGTGGTTACTTATGGAAACCATCCAACCAATCTCAACGTCCTACACAGAGCATTCTAGCGGAAGCAGTTTATAAGTTGCAAAACAAGAACTCAGCACAAGCATGAATGTCCACTAACATGATAATAGGAATGTTATTACAAAATACTCAAAAGTCGGCCTTAAGGCCTTACAAAATGTTTCACTTGTCTTTTACATGATTTACAAACCTCGGCATGCAGGTCGGCCATACATGAATAAAACATAAAACATTTCCACTTGGGCCTTCGAGGGCCAGCTTCGCAAAAAGGGCTTTAGCCCGCTATTGACCGCTTGGTCCAGCTGCACCTGCAAGCAAACAAACCACCGCACGGTGGCAAACAAAGCAACGGTCAGCAATGCTGACCAAATTATAACGATCCAGCCCCCAACTCGGGGCGGCGATGCTCCTTCCCTGCATTTCATTAGCATAAGCGAGCATTATAAATATAGCCATTTCATCACAGGCGGAGGCTCAACGGCCACACACCCCGTGCACTCAGGGCACATTTTTGGTGAACGCAGTCTAAGTCTGCCGACTCACCGCCATCCTCTCTTGGACGGCCAAACAATGAGCAGTTTGTCTTCCTGGCATGGGTCACGGTAATTAAAACCATAGACCGCCGAAGACCCTCATCTATGCCAACGGCCCTAATCCGGACGACATAGAGTGGGTACGGTTCCATCTAACCCGTGCTCACAACGCAACAGTAATTTAAACCATATGCGCCCGCAACGGTAATTTAAACCATATGCGTAGGTCAAACTTCTACCGAGTCCCATTTTCATCACAAGTCACATAACCCGGTTATGTTCAAGTTGGCTTCCAAGCCACCAAGTTGGCAAGACCTCGTGTCCGCCCAGTTTTCCGGGTGCACCTTTGGGTTAGTCCCCAAGGCTCCCTGCTGCAATCTACCGCGTAGAAAACCCGAAAACACCAAATAGCACGGAGTCTTCTCCGGCCTTATGCAATGCAACATCACCGATCCGGACTAACATGTCCGGGTAGGCTTCAACCAAAATGCCTATGTCCGTTCTCGCATACGGACGCTAAACAACGGGGACTTTACATATCTACCCGAAGGAACGCCTCCAACTCTTCGCAAACTCGCGAGAGAGGGCTTCCTATGCTAAGAAAGAGAGCTATCATGCTCACAAGTGAGGATCGTTACCCTTGCGTTCCTCTTTGGCGCCATCGAAATGTAATCGGATAGAAATCACCGCGCTTGCGTTGCCTCCGTGGATCCGGAGTCGGCTTGCGATTCGGAGCTCCGAAGCTCCTCCAATGGCGGATCTAGCTCTTCTTCCTCCAATAGCTTTCCTCTTTCTCCAAGGGTTTGGAGAGATGATCAAGTGAAGGAAAATGGATTTTTCTTAAGTCAAACCCGTGTATATCCTCCCAGGAACCATCCCCAGCCGTCGGATCTCAACCTAAGAAAACGAGCGGCTTTGATTCGGGGCTGAAATGCCCAATCTGGGCCGAACACGGCCTGGCACACGCCCGTGTCCAGGGCCGTGTGCCGCATTCGCCGTCAAAATCGAATCTTCTGAACACGCACACGGGTATCGAACACGCCCGTGTTCGAGTTGACACGCCCGTGTTCCAGATGACACGGCCGTGTAGCCGGCCGTGTACCCCATGATTTTCCCCCGTTTCCAACCCGAGCACTGCACGGGTTCTAGGACACGCCCGTGTCCTTGCCCGTGTCGCATTGACACGCCTGGGCCCCCAGGCCGTGTACACGGGGCATTTCGTCGAGGGGAGAATGACGACTGGATGACACGGCCTTGGACACGCCCGTGTCCTAGGCCGTGTGCCTTGACTCGACGATCGTCGAGTGAATCTCGACGATTTCACTTTAACGATCGTCGACACGGGTCGACACGCCCTGCGACATGCCCGTGTTGCAGGCCGTGTGCCCATTCTCGACGAATCATCGAGAATAACTCGACGATTTCACGGCTAAGTGTCGACACGGGTCGACACGCCCTGCGACACGCCCGTGTCGCAGGCCGTGTGCCCTTTCTCGACGAATCGTCGAGTATAACTCGACGACTTCGCGACTAAGTGTCGGCACACACTTGACACGCCCTGGGACACGCCCGTGTCCCAGGCCGTGTGCCGTCAGCCAGAAACCAAAACTGGCCCAAAACGTCCCCCTTTGCTCCTTTGAGTTTCGGGGCGTTACATGTTGTTTCTGATGTTGCTGCCACTCCTGCTGCTGAAAGTTTTGATATGGCTGCTGATATTTCTGTTACTGCTGATGAACCAACTTCTAAGGAGATACTTATGACAGAGGCACATGAGTTTGAGCCTTCTGTATTTTCTGCTGATATTTCTACTACTGATATTGCTGTTAGAGAAACTGTTGTTGCTGCTGCTGTTGTTACTTCTCCAGAACCTGTAGTATCTGCTGCTATTGTTATTGTTTAAACTTCAACTGCCACACCTTCACTATCTGCTGCAACAACTTCTGTGTCTGCTGTTGTCACTACTATTACTGCTTCAACTTCTGTTGTTACACCCTCTGATGCCTCATCTGCTTCTATACAGCTCAAGAAAGATTTGATGAAGAAGATTGATGCCATGTATGATGATCAGAGTTCTGAAAGTGATGAGTTCAGAACAGACTCTGATGATTCTTCTGCTACCATTGTCAGGAAGAGAAAGGCAAGGAGCAAAGCCATAAAGAGAGTACCCCCTGCCAAGGTCAAGGATAACAATGATATACCATACTATATTCTTCATGATTGCCCCATCACTGAGCACTGGATGCAGTACTCAAAGAATCAGCTCAAAGCAATGAAAAAGAAAAGGAAATATGAAAAGGGCTCTTCTCAATTCCAACATTCTCATCCTCCTCCACCACCTTCTCCTGATGCAGGTGCAGGTGGAAGCTCTGCTGCTCAACCCCCTGCTAGAAGTCAAACCCCCTATCAGCCTCATGCTAGATCCTACCATAGGGGAAGCCAATCCAGGGGTTCTCAATCCAGGAGAGGAGGATATAGAGGCAATCAAAGAGAAGTCCAGGTATACTCTAAAGGATACTCAAGGCAACATCGATACTCCAGGGAAGGACAAATTTCATCTGACACCACCTCTGGTCCTTTTCCCTATAAGTTGAAGGAAACTGTTTCATCCAGGCCTCCTCAGGACAATCCTTCTAATAGATATGAGCCAGCAGTACCTTTTGAAGACCCTGAGAACAATCCAGCTGCTTGGACTGCAAGGATGAAAGAACTTGCTGCACTAGATCAAATCAAGAAAGCTAAAGAGCATGGAAGAGATTCCTCCAACATCTCTACAATGTCTGAACAGAGAAAGAAAGAGTTGGAAAGATATGCATCAAGAAAATTTTTTGATTCTGACAGGTACATGGAACTGCATCCTGAAGTTGTAGTTCCCAGGCCCAAACAGCAAACCACTTTAGGTACAGCAGATGATACTAGATTAAAGAAGGAAGACCTCAACCCCAACAGAGAAATTAAACTCATTAAGGGCAAGGAAAAGAAATGATTATGTAAGGTGACAATCTCTCTGACTTCTGGTTATTATCTGCGATGATATATATATATATATCTGTGATTCTGCTTGTCCAGCTTTTCTTTTTGTTTTTTCTGTATTGCTGCTTGTATGTTGTTATTTAATTTTTCCAAACTTTGTAAGTAGTAATCCTAACCCAAATAGGGGGAGATTGTTGGAACACTCTATTACTAATTTGGGTCAGGATCACTATGTCTCTAGGAAACCAATGTTTGACCTCATGTATAGCTCTAAAGGTCAATTAGAATTGAGTCTAAGGGTTAGAAGTCTAAGTTTGGAAGCTGCCCTCAAGACCAAGCCTTTTTCAGTTTGAGACTAAGTCATATCGTCGAGCTCAGCACGACGATTCGTCGAACTCCGATCGACGATTGTCTAGCTCAACTTCGTCAGATCGTCGATCTCCATTCGACGAACGCTGAGCTCAACTTCATCACATCGTCGAACTCCATTCGACGATCGGTGAGCTTAGTTTGACGATCTTGACTCAGCTTTGGATCTATTTCTCTGAGCTCAATTCGAAGATCTTTGAGCTCAGATCGACGATATTTTGTTGCAATATAAATCCATATCGCTGAGCTCAGTTCGACGATAGCAGAGCTCAGTTCGATGTTTTTAGATAACTTCAAGGATGTTTCAAGATTCAAATTCAAATCATTTAAGAAGTTATTCTGCAATTAATTCAGAAGATTTTCTAGCCGTTTTCATTTATTTCTGGACCAAGTTTCAAGGGATTTTCAAGGAATACTTCTATGGACTTTCCTCCAGAAGATATTCTGTAATTAAGGATGCAATTAATGCAGGCCAACGGCTATTCTTGACAGATGATGTTTTTTCATTCAGTAACAGAGAATAAAAGAGAAGAATTTTTTTTTGAATCTCTCAGACACACACACACAGACATCGATAATCTTCAGAACAAGAACAAAATATTCTCTGTCTCAAAGAATTCTGAAGAACACACATCCAAGAAGATCAAACTTTCTGAAATCTTCTGATCTCTCAGTCTCAAGTGTTCAAGGCCAACATCGTTCAAGACTCCAGACACCTAACATTTCAGCTGTTGCTAAAATCATCTTTTACTAGAGCTCAACTTCTGAAGGCCTATCACCCTACAGCAAAGCTTCTTTTCCTGAAGATCTCAAGGACTCAGGGTGAGCTCTGACACCATCAATCCACATAGTCTTCTCAGCTGTTTGAGAAAGAGAAGACTTCCATCACTCTCTCACCCCCATCTCTATAAAGGGTTTCTCAAACTCCCTTCAAAAGTTTGAACTTGGTTTTTGAGCACCTTTTCAAAAGCTCATTGGTGGCAAGACACCTGATCAAAAAATCTGCTTTGGTTTTTGAGCACCTTATCAAAAGCTCATTGGTGCCCAGGACACCTGATCAACTCATCCTGCAGTGGATTCCTACCTAGGGTGGTAGAAGAGTGGATGTACCCAAGTTTAGGGGAACCACTATATTTCCTTGTGTCTTCTGGCTTGCTTGTATTTATTTTTGTTTCTGGCTGTGATTGTTCTATGATTATCTTATGATTAGTTTAGTTCTGTGATTAGATTTATTCATTGCTTCCCTGCTTACTCACATTGCAACAATTGTTGTAAAAAGTTTTCAAGCACCATATACTCTATTTACCCCCTCTAGAGTATATCAGATCTAGCTGCACTTTCAAGTTGTAGTAGACCGGCTGGAATGGCAGCTGTCATGTTATCCAGTCACTTCTTGAAATATTTGTAACTGTCTGAAAGTGTCGAGATAGTCTATCTTTAAGTGTCGACACTTATAGACCAAGTGTCGACACAAGTTGACTAAGTGTCGACACTAGCCTTCAAGGTGTCGTCACAACTCCTTGTGTTGTAGAATTCACTTCTCGACACAGCTTCTTCAATATGTGTCTACACTGATATTGTGTGTCGACACAACTTCTTGTTCTTCAGTACTTAGTTGAATTCTTGTAAGTGTCGACACAACTCCTTTGTGTCGATACATCTTCTTGTGTTGAACTTGCTAAGTGTCGACACATATTCTTAGTGTCGACACCTGCCTTCTGTGTTGATACTTTCTGAGTGTCGACACTTCTCCTTGTGTCGACACATTCTTCTTATGTTGAGACTTTTGCTGAGTGTCGACACATCTCCTTTGTGTCGACACTTGTACTTAGAATTTTGTTGAACTTTGCTAAGTGTCGACACAGCCTCCAAGTATCAACACTTTCACTATGTATTGAGTCTTCTGCTGAGTGTCGACACATTCTTTATTATGTCGACACTTTCTTCAAGTGTTGAGTCTTCTGCTGTGTGTCGACACATACTTCATTATGTCGACACTTATACTTAGACTCTGTTGAAATTTGCTGAGTGTCGACACAGCCTCCAAGTGTTGACACTTTTTGATGTAGACACAGTTCCTCTGGGTGTCGACACTGCTTCTAAGTGTCGACACTGCTTCACTGGACTTTTCTTCATTGAGTGTCGACACAGCCTTCATGTGTCGACACTTTCTGTCTGGTGTCGACTCTGCATCCCTGGTGTCGACACAATTACTCCAAGTATCGACACTGCTTCTCTGGGTATCGACACAAGTCTTCTTAAGTGTCGACACTTTGCTTCTAGGTGTCGACACATGGACTTAGAAACTTTTCATCTTTCCCTGCAAATACTTAATCTGCACAACTAAACTCAAAACACATCAAATACACTTTGATGTATATCATTGAGTAGGGTGAGGCTTCTTCAAATCAGATACATTTAAACCAATATACCCAACAATCTCCCCCTATTTCGAGAAGTCATAACCCTTAGTCAATGATATACACCATACATAACAAAATTACAGTATGATGTAAAACAGGATTATGCAATCAGGGAAAGTACATAAACATGTATTAAATAAAACATATACACACATATATCTCAGAACAATTATGTAATAGATTTTTCACACAACACATTGTTCTAACAACTTTGTCATATTCATTATACAAAAGTTACAGAGTGTTTAAAATCAAAAGATTACAGCTTTAAACTAAAGATAAATCTATTCTATTTCTGCTCAGCCTCCTTGATAACTATGCCCTTCCCAGACTGTATCTTTGCTTGCACAGGGGCTTCAGCATCTTCAGCAGCAGCAGGCTTCTTACCTTTAAGATCCTTTTTCTTTAGCTCTTCAGCTTTGATCTTTTGCCTCCCAAAGTAATGATAAGGCTTGGGAAAGTACTTGCTAGGCTCCTGGGCAGTAGGAGGTAGCTTTCCCATCTTAGCCTTTCTCCTGTATTGCATAATGACTTATTGCCTGGTCTCATGCTTCCTCCACTCCAGTTCAGAAAACCACTTGTTTCTATCTTGAATATTGACTTTGGCAGCCTTCCATGCAGTTAAGATAATATTCCTTGAAGTGGGGCTCCACTGTTCAAAATCAGGCCTTTGTTCAGCTTGCTCTCTGAACCTTTTCTTAGACAATATAGTCTCTTGTTCTTTCAGCAACAAAGCTTCTTGTTCTGTTAGTATAGTCTCTGGCACTGGCTGAACCACTTTCTCTATGATGACATTTTGCTTTCCCTCAGGTGGGTTATACATTGATTGTATGTCTGCATGTATCATATCAAAGTCGGGTGGAGGATAAATTACTTGAGCCACTTCAGGTTGCTCCCCTCCAAGATAAGCAGGATTAATCCCAGACTCTGCCACATTGTCATCATCACATAATGAAGGATAACCAAGGGTGGCTCTGATGGAATTGGAAATCCATTTTGCATGATCTGAGTTGGCTTTGACTAACACCCTCTCCCCCTTTATGACTTCTCTTTCCATGTGATCCCTTAGATCATCTTTCTGAAATCTTATTTGGGCATCCAAATAGTTTACTCCATCCTTAAAGTAAGGTTTCAACCTTTGGAGTTTTCAGTGATCAACTTCTGAGAATCTTGAATTGCAGAAGTAACAGCAGTTAAGCTCTCTTGCAGTGCTTTGTCAAATTCTGCCTTAGCAGTAGCAGTAGCTGTAGTCTGACCAGCAGCTATATTTTTCATTTCAGTGACAATTGTATTGTGTGAAGCAGTCAAATTGTCATTCATCCTGAGCTGGTTCTCCAGAACATAACCTTGCTTCAGTGCAATGTCATCCACTTGAGCTTTGATCTTTTCTTGATGTGTAGCTAAGTAGACCACTGCATTCCCTCCCTTGTGGAAGCAGTCAGTCATCTCCTTCTTATTTAGATTCATCTCAAATATAATGGACTTAATATCTTGGGCAAGATCAAACTGTAAAGACTTATGCCCCTCATCCATATATGTTTCTATTACTTTCCTTTGCTCATCAAGTTTTACCTGCATAGCAACCATCAAAGAACTGTAATCTACAGATGGTGCTGGCTGTGGGGTAGGTTGTGGTGCAATGGTTTGTAAGGCCTTTTTGTAAGTTTGGCTCCTTCTCTTAAATACTTGAAACTTTCTCTTTTTAGCTCTAGCAGCCTCCTCATCTTCAGAAGCTGATGTGCTTGCTATTTCTACCCTCTCCCTAGGTAGCTCCTCAACATCCTTTGACTTCTCAGGCTCTTTCCTTGCAGTTTCTTCTAGAAGCTCCACTTGCTCCCCCTCAACTTGGGACTTCTCCCCCTCAGCAGCAGCACTTTCCTTCTCAAAGTCTGTTTGGTCTAGATTAAGGAAGAGATCTTCCATTGTAAACTCTTGTTGAGGTTGTGGTGGAGATTCTCTTGGCTCATCAACAAAATGATCAGATACTACTTGAGCTGCAACAGATGAGTCCTCCATGACAACATCTAGGGGTTGACTATGAATCTGAGGTTGCTGATTAACATCAGATAATTTGTTAATTATAACTTCACTCTCAATAAGGAAATCTAATTGATTGATTTCTGGGATTACCTCAAGAATGGTTTGAGTAGCTTGTTCACTTTCTAGTGGAGTTGGCTCTTCCACTACTAGAGGCTCCCCCTGGATAGAATCCTGGTGAAGAGGGCTAGCCTGTGGTAGCTCCCCCTGCCTCTCTGCACCTTCTTGTCTATCTAGAGACTTGCCAGCATCTCCAGTTTCTTCTTCATCAGGAGTAAATACAACTTGTTCCTCAGAACTGCTGGATGATTCTTGAGCCACTGGGGCTGACTTCTTCTTTTTCTTTAGTGGGGTTTCCTTCTCAGGTGTTGGAAATTCCTTGGTCATGACCCTATCCCATCTTGAGAAGATTCTCATGTCCATCTTCCTTATGTGATTGATCTTTGATCCTGCAGCTTGGCTCATTACTTCTGGTATAATACCAGCCAAGTAAAGACTTAGTGTCCTACCCAAATTGGGTTTCTTCAGGCTCTCCTTAATCTTCTCAAACACGACTCCAGACCAATCAGTGTTTAGTTGGAAGATTAACCTTGTCATAAGACTGAACATATATGCTGAAATCCTGTCATGTCCTCTAGACTTGCACAGGATCATTTTTCCAACTATTTCAGAGAGAAATTTTTCTTGGCTGTTCATTCCCTTTCTGTTGAATACTGATCCAATTTTCATCTTGGAATCCAGTCCACACCATGTTAAAGCTTCTCTGGTCTTAAAAGCAGAAACTTCATCTTCTTCCTTAGTCCTTGGTAGGTTTAGTACCTTTCTCAAACTCTTAGGTGAGACCTTCACCTTTTCCCCATGAACCCTAGACTTAATCTTTAGTCCGGATTCATCTAGGGATGCGCCATTTAGAAATTCCAGAACTTCTTTCTTCCATATCTTTGTCAGCTCTGAAACAAGAAAATCTAACCCTGAGTTTGCAACTAGGGTTACCACATTCTTGATCTCTGGTTCTGCGTCATCAAACGCATGCCGCACCAGTTCATATCCTTCATTCACGTTCTCCTCGAGCTTGGGCGCCATTATGGTTTGAAGAATTTGAATTGTGAGAAGAGAGGTGTCGACATACAAGTTTGGTCTCGAAAGTTTGGTGAGCGTGTCGACAGACAATGGCGAAATCCTATTTATACCTTTCGAGGATTGAAGATGAAAGGGCGCGTCAAGAAACTTAAATTGTGTCGACACGGTTGAAAAGTGTCGACACAGAGTTATAATGTCTCGACACCTATGTGTCGACACAAGTTTAGTTGACAGAATGTATGTGTCGACACTTGTTTATGTGTCGACACCGCTTAGCTCGACACTTAGTCGAGACTTTACTTGGTTAATTCTGTGTAAATTCTAAGTGTCGACACCGCCTTGGATGTGTCGACACCCATCCTGTATGTCTCGACACTAATTCGCTGAAGTTTCGACACCAACTTCCTAGATGTGTCGACAACGTTTCCCTGAAGTGTCGACACCACTTTTCTGTGTCGACACAAACAACTATGTGTGTCGACACCTTTTTACTTAGCCATTTCTGTAAACTTATTCTAAGTTTATCATACCTAATTCAATTTTGAACCTATTGAATTTGGTTTCTTCTAGGGGCTTAGTATACATGTCAGCTAGTTGATTATCTGTATTTACATACTCTAGTGATATATCTTCTTTTTCTACATGTTCCCTTAGAAAATGTTATTTTATTTCAATATGTTTAGTTCTACTATGGGAAACAGGATTGTTTGCAATAGATATAGCACTAGTAGAATCACAAAACAGTGGTGTTCTACTTACTTGAATACCATAATCCTCAAGCTGATGTTGTATCCATAGAAGTTGAGCATAGCAACTTCCTGCAGCCACATATTCTGATTCTGCTGTGGAGATAGCCACACTTGTTTGTTTCTTGCTACTCCATGACATCAGTCTTCCACCTAGGAATTGACAGGTACCAGTTGTACTTTTCCTATCTTCCTTGCAGCCTGCAAAATCTGCATCTGAATAACCTGTCAAGTCAAAGTCTCCATTCCTAGGGTACCAAAGGCCTAGATAAGGAGTGCCCTTAAGATATCTCAGTATTCTTTTGACTGCTGTCAAATGAGACTCTTTAGGGCAAGCTTGGTACCTAGCATAGACACATGTAGCATACATGATATCTGGTCTACTTGCAGTCAAATATAGAAGGGAGCCAACTATCCCTCTATACAAAGTCTCATCTACAGGCTTCCCTGCATCATCTTTGCTAAGAGACATACTTGACCCCATAGGAGTTTTCATGGTACTGGATGAATCCATACCATACTTCCTTATCAGTTCTAGGGTGAACTTAGACTGGCATATGGATAAACCATTCTCAGTTTGTCTAACTTGGAGACCCAAGAAGAACTTAAGTTCCCCCATACTTCTCATCTCAAATTGTCCTTGCATAAGTTTTGCAAACTTTTTGCAAATACTACTTTCAGTAGACCCAAATATGATGTCATCTACATATATTTGGACTAGTATGATCTTGCCTATGGATTCCCTAAGGAATAGAGTCTTGTCTATTTTCCCCATTGTGAATTTATTCTCAATGAGGAAACTAGACAGGGTTTCATACCAAGCCCTAGGGGCTTGTTTTAACCCATACAAAGACTTCCTAAGTCTATAGACATAATTAGGTTGAGTTGAATCAACAAAACCTGATGGCTGTTCCACATAGACTTCCTCTTTCAGATTGCCATTCAAAAAGGCTGACTTAACATCCATTTGGTAAACTTTAAATCCTTGATAGGTTGCATAGGCCAGGAACATCCTTATGGCTTCCAGTCTGGCTACTAGAGCAAAGGTTTGATCAAAGTCAATACCTTCTTCCTGCCTATATCCCTTAGCAACCAGTCTTGCTTTGTTCTTAATAATCACTCCATGTTCATCCATCTTGTTCCTAAAGATCCACTTGGTTCCAATTATGTTGTGGTCTTTTGGTTTAGGAACAAGCTCCCAGACTTTGCATCTCTTGAACTGATTCAGCTCCTCTTGCATTGCCTCAATCCAATGAGGGTCTAGGATGGCTTCTTCAAACTTCTTTGGCTCTACTTGGGATAGAAAACTGGAGTCGAGTAGTGCACTCAGATTTCTGCTCCTTGTTTGTACCCCTTGTCTTAGATCACCAATGATTTGATCTGCTGGATGATCTCTTAGATGTCTATTAGCTGGAGGCAGCCTGACTTCAGGTTGAACTCCTTCAGCTTCTTCAACTTGCTGCACTCCTTGGTCTTCTTCTACATCAGGTGCATGTAGTACTCCCCCTGGACAACAGCCACTATCATCTACATGCTGACTTGTAGTAGATCTTTCTTTAATAGTAAGCTTGTCCATCTTCTTAGTCACACCTGTGGAGCTGCAAAAACTTCTAAACAACTCATTGTTAATAAGTCTAGCTTCATCAAATAATACATGTACTGATTCTTCTACAACTTGAGTAGTCAAGTTGTAGACTCTATAAGCCTTACTGTTGTTGTTGTACCCAACAAAGATCCCCTCTTGGGATTTGGCAGCAAACTTGGTTAAGTAAGACTTTCCATTGTTAAGTATAAAGCATTTACAACCAAAGATCCTGAAATAGGATAAATTTGGTTTTCTGCCTTTCACAATCTCATAGGGGGTCTTATTGTGGCTTTTAGTAATGGTAGCCCTATTAATTACATGGCATGCAGTATTAACTGCCTCAACCCAAAAATATTCTGAGACAGATGTGTCACTTAATAGGGTTCTACTAGCCTCAATCAAGGTTCTATTTTTCCTCTCAGCAATTCCATTTTGCTGAGGTGTTCTTGGTGAAAAAAATTCCTGAAATATCCCAAATTCTTCACATAGTTTTGTCATACTATCAGACTGGAATTCAGTACCATGGTCACTTCTTATCTTGACCACTGTACTGTCTAACACATTTTGTATTTGTTTGACAAAACTATAGAAGATACTAGGTGTTTCAGATTTCTGTCTAAGGAAGAACACCCAGGAAAACCTTGAGTAGTCATCTACAACCACAAATATGTAGACCTTCCTACCTAGGCTGTGAACTGGCATAGGACCAAAGAGATCCATATGCAAGAGGTATAAACACCTCACAGCATCTTTGTTCTCAATGCTATTAAAGGTGGATCTAGTCTGCTTGCCCTTTTGACAAGCTGAGCATATTCCATCTTTAATACACTTAACTTGAGTACCATTCCTCACTAACTCTTTGCTATAGAGTTGGCCAATTGTCTTGTAGTTAAGATGGGCTAGCCTCTTGTGCCATTTGACACAATGAGAGACTTTCTCATCAGCTACAAGACATAATGGAGAACCATTGGTCTCACACATAATGTCTAGGCAATAGACATTCCTCTTTCTATAATGTAACACCCCCTACCCGTCGCATAGCATATAGCAGTAGGTCCGGCCGGGGCCCGACGCCATATACTACAGACAGACCGGGTAGTTACTTATGGAAACCATCCAACCAATCTCAACGTCCTACAAAGAGCATTCTAGCGGAAGCAGTTTATAAAAGTTGTAACAAAGAACTCAGCATTAAAGCACGAATGTCCACTAATACAAGATAGGAATGTTATACAAAATACCCAAAAATAAACCTTAAGGCTTTACAAGATGTTTCACTTCAAATTACATGTTTTACAAACCACGACACGCAGGCCGGTCACACATGAATAAAGCAGTAAACATTTCCAATTAGGCCTTCAAGGGCCGGCTTCGCAATCGGGCTTTAGCCCACTATTGACCGCTTGGTCCAGCTGCACCTGCAAGCAACAAACCACCTCACGGTGGTAAAACAAGGCAACGGTCAGCAATGCTGACCAAATTATAACGATCCTGCCCCCAACTCGGGGCGGCGATGCTCCTTCCCTGCATTTCATTAGTATAAGCGAGCAATTTATCTCAATAGCCATTTCATCACAGACGTTGGCTCGCACGGCCACACGTCCCGTGCTCTCAGGGCACATTCTCGGTAAACCGGTCGATGTCACGTCAATTAAAGTCATAGACATTCCGGACTCACCACCATCACTTTGACGGACAAACCTATGAGTAATTTGTCTTCCTGGCTTGGGTCACGACAATTTAAGCCATTGACCGCCGAAGACCCTAATCTATGCCAACGGTAAGTGTCACGTGCCTTTAGGTCTCTTTAACCGAATGACATAGAACGGGTACGGTTCCATCTAACCCGTGCTCACATCGCAACGACAATTTAAGCCATATGCGCGGGTCAAACTTCCAGCGAGTCCCATTTCCATCACAATTCACATAACCCAGTTATGTTCAAGTTGGCTCTCAGGCCACCAAGTTGGCAAGATCTCGTATCCGCCCAGTTTTCCGGGTGCACCTTTGGGTTAGTCCCCAAGGCTACCTGCTGGAATCTACCGCGTAGAAAACCCAAAAAACAAACCATAGCACGGAGTCTTCTCCGGCATTTATGCAATGCAACATCACTGATCCAGACCAACATGTCCGGTTAGGCTTCACACATCATGCCTATGTCCGTTCTCGCTTACGGACTCTAAACAACGGGGACTTCACATATCTACCCGAAGGAACGCATCCAACTCTCCGCAAACTCACGAGAGCGGGCTTCCTATGCAAAGAAAGAGAGCTACTCATGCTCAAGATGAGGATCGTTACCCTAGCGTTCCTCTTTGGCACCATTGAAAAGTAAACAGATGAAAAGCACCGCACTAGCTTTGCCTCCGTGGATCCGGAGTCGGCTCGCGATTCGGAGCTCCGAAGCTCCTCCAATGGCCGGATCTAGCTCCTTCTTCCTTCCTTGGCTCTCTACTTTCTCTAAAGTTTTAGAAAGCTAACCACTCATGAAAAGTGAGGGTTTCTAAGTCCAATTCCGGGTATATCCCTTCAGGAACAACCCCCAGCCGTTGGATCTCAAAATAAGGAAACGAACGGCTTTGATTCGGGACTGAAATCATCAATCTGGACCGAACACGGCCTGGCACACGCCCGTGCCAGGGCCGTGTGCCTCATTCGCCGTCAAAATCGAGACACCTGGAACAACACACGGGTATTGAACACGCCCGTGTTCGAGCTGACACGCCCGTGTTCCACCTGACACGGCCGTGTGGCCGGCCGTGTACCCCAACATTTTTCCCCGAAATCAACCCGAGCACTACACGGGTTCGCGGACACGCCCGTGTCCCTACCCGTGTCACCTCAACACGCCTGGACCCCAGGCCGTGTACACGTTCTCGACACTCGACACTTTTTCGAGCGAAGATCGTCGACCTGATGACACGGCCTCAGACACACCCGTGTCCTAGGCCGTGTGCCTTGTCTCGACACCGTGTCGAGACCAAAGTGTCGACTTCACGGGACGAGTGTCGACACGGGTTAACACGCCCTACGACATGCCCGTGTCGCAGGCCGTGTGCCATGTCTCGACACTTCCTCGAAGCAGAGTGTCGACGTCGCGGCTAAGTGTCGATACGGGCGACACGCCCTGCGACACGCCCGTGTCGCAGGCCGTGTGCCCAGTCTCGACACATTGTCGACACCAAAGTGTCGACTTCCCGACTTAGTGTCGACACAGGCTTGACACGGCCTGGGACACGCCCGTGTCCCAGGCCGTGTGCCTGCAGCCCGAACCCAAACTGGCCCAAAATGTCCCCCGTCGTTCCTTTGAGTTTCGGGGCGTTACAACTCTCCCCCTCTTAAAAGAATTTCGTCCACGAAATTACATAAAGGAAAGACATGTACAAAACCAAAATTTGTACCTGAGCGGAACAACTCCGGATATTCGTCCAGTATAGTTTGCTCTCGCTCCCAAGAGAGCTCCTCACGACCGCAATTGTCCCACCGGACCTTGACCATCCTGATCTCTTTATTGCGTAGCCGCTTGACCTCTGAGTCCTCGATCCGCACGGGCTTGACCTTTGTCGTTAGCCCACTATCCACCGGCACTTGATTGACCGCGATCATTTGCGTAGGCTCTTGCACCGCCTTTTGAAGCACCAAAATATGGAATACATCATGTAATCCACTAAGCTCCACTGAAAGCTTCAACCGATAGGCCGCTTCACCAACTCGCTCCAGAACCTCAAACGGTCCAAGGTACCTTGGGCTTAGCTTTTTCAATCGCCGCACCCGCGAGACACCCTTGAACGGCTTGATCTTTAAGTATACATAATCGCCCACAGCGAACTCCACATTCCTGTGCTTGGCATTATAGTACTTTGCTTGGCGGTACTGAGCGATAAGCAACCTCTCCCGAATGGTTCTCACCAATGAAGTAGCATCCTCCACTTCCGATCGCTTATACAACTTTGACTCACCCGTTTCTAACCAAGACAACGGCGTGCGACACTTTCTACTATATAGGGCCTCGAAAGGCGTCATCTGAATACTCGCTTGGTAGCTGTTGTTGTATGCGAACTCCACCAAATAAAGGTGGTCCTCCCATTGCTTTCCAAAATCCAAGACACACATGTGAAGCATATCTTCCATGGTTCTATTGACCCTCTCGGTCTGCCCATCCGTTTGAGGATGGAAGGCTGTGCTGAATTTTAGCTTTGTTCCCAACATTTGCTGCACTAGCCTCCAATCATTGGACGTGAACCGCCCATCTCGGTCACTCACGATGCTGCGGGGCACACCATGAAGCCGTACTATGTTATCCACATAAAGCTTTGCCAGCTTCTCCACCGGATCATCCTTCCTATGCGGAATAAAATGCGACACCTTCGTTAATCGATCAACAACCACCCAAATTGCGTCGTTCCCCTTTTGCGACCTTGGCAAACCGTGCACAAAGTCCATAGAGATGTCGTCAAATTTCCACTCCGGAATAGGCAAGGACTTAAGAAATCCTCCCGGCTTTTGGCACTCCGCCTTTACCAAGGCGCAAGTTTGGCACTTCGTTACGTATAGCGCCACATCCTTCTTCAAACCCGGCCACCAAAACAACTTCTTCACATCACGGTACATCTTCGTGCTCCCCGGGTGAATCGAGTACTTGGTATGGTGTGCCTCGTACAACAACTCCACCCGTAAATTGCCCACACTTGGGACGCACAGACAACCGTCTTTCCAAAGTAATCTGTCCTCCACGACGAATTAGGAACTTGACCCATCCAGAGCCTCTACCATGAACTGCTTCATATGAGCATCCATATCCAAAGCCTGCCGAATACGATCAGCCAGGTCATATTGGACTTCAGTCCAATTCAGAACTGCTTCAGTTCTTGATTGTCTATCCACACAAACAATCTCCAACGCCTCCAACTCCCGCACCAACCGCTCATCATGCACCGATAGCCAATTGGCTTGAGCTGGGGCTCGGCGACTCAACGCGTCCGCAACCGCATTCCCTTTACCAGACACGTAGTGGATCTTGAATGTATAGTCCCCCAGGAACTCCATCCATCTACGCTGCCGCATATTCAGATCCTTCTGATCAATAAGATACTTCAGGCTCTTGTGATCGGTGTAGATATTAATCTTCACACCGTACAAATAGTGTCTCTACAGCTTCAAAGCAAAAATCACGGCTGCTAACTCCAAGTCATGGACCAGATAATTCCTCTCATGCACTTTTAGCTGTCTCGAGCCATAAGCTATTACACTTCCATGTTGCAGTAGCACGCAACCCAAACCGCTGCCCAAAGCATCACTATAAATCTCATAGCCTTCGGTCCCACATGGCGAACTCAGCACAGGCGTCGTGGTCAACCGACACTTCAACTCCTCAAAAGCTCGCGCGCACTCCGGCGTCCAAACGAACTTATGCTCCTTCCTCGTCAAAGTAGTGAGAGGTAACGCTATCCGCGAGAAGTTCTCTACGAAGCGCCTATAATAGCCGGCAAGCCCCAGAAAACTCCGGACTTCCGCTACAGTAGCAAGCTCAGGCCACTCCCGTATCGCAACAATCTTCGCCGGATCCACAGCAATACCCTCTCCACTCACTATATGCCCGAGGAATGCCACTGAGGATAGCCAAAACTCGCACTTCGAGAACTTGGCGTACAATTGATTTCTCCTTAGCATCTCCAACACCAAATGAAGATGCTTGAAGTGATCTTCCTCACTTTGCGAGTACACCAAAATATCGTGGATGAAGACGATCACAAAATGGTCCAAGTACTCCCTGAAAGTCCTGTTCATCAAATCCATGAACACTGACGGCGCATTAGTCAGCCCAAACGGCATGACGGTAAACTCATAATGCCTGTATCTCGTACTAAACGCTGTCTTCGGGATATCACTCTCCCTTATTCGAGCTGATAGTACCCAGCCTTGAGATCCAACTTCGAGTACACCGTCGACCCGACTAACTGATCAAAGAGATCATCAATCCGGGGGATCGGGTACTTGTTCTTCTTCGTCAGCTTGTTTAGCTCCCGATAATCAATACATAGCCTCAAGCTTCCGTCCTTCTTCTTAACAAAGAAGACCGGTGCGCTCCAAGGCAAAGAACTCGGGCGCACATACCCTTGCTCCAACAACTCTTGCAGTTGAACTTTCAGCTCTGCCATTTCCTTAGGCGCTAGCCGATACGGAGATCGTGATACAGGCTTTGCACCTGGCACTAGCTCGATCGTAAAATATATCTCCCGCTGAGGCGGGGCTCCAGGAAGATCTGCGGGGAACACATCAGGGTATTCCGATACCACTGAAATACAATCCAACGCGGGCTTCGGCTTTGCAACCTCTACTAGTGTAAAGAACAGTTCTTCTCCGGCACGAACCGCCTTCACCACCTGAAGAGCAGACATCAACGTCTTGCTCGACCCCTTTAAGATCGTAAAAGTCATCTCACGACTTGCTCCCAGCTTGACTTCCTTGCTACCGCAATCTATATGGGCCTGCTGCTCCGAGAGCCAGTCCATGCCAAATATGACGTCAAACTCCACTAACGGAAGTAAAGACGCCTGCAGATCGAACTCCTGCTCCCCAATACGAATCTTAACATCGCAGATCCTATCCGCTCGCATCGAACACCCATTGGGCAACAACACATCCAACTTATCCTTCGCCATCGAAGAAGGGACTCCGATGCGTGATATAAATCCTTCGGACAAGAAGGAGTGTGAAGCTCCCGTATCGAAGAGTGCTCGTGCCGGATGTTCATAAATCAATACAAATCCTAAACAAGCAGTGGTAAGGTAACATATGCATAACAAGTATTTAAAGAAATTGACTTGCTATAAATTAAACCGTACCTGTCGCCAAATCAGCCTGTTTGATGGCCTCCCGTTGGCCAAGATTATAGACCCTTGGTTGGGTCGGAGCATAATGGGATGCGGTCGACTCCACCGCCTTTCCCTTTTCTTCATAAGTAGCTCCCGGCCTCCTCTCGGACTTAGGACGTCCGCTCCAACAATCACGGGCAAAATGCCCCGTCTTTCCACAAGTAAAACACGCACCCGGGGTCCGACCCGTAGTCGCACCAGAAGGACCAGAAGGAGCTGGACCCGAAGTCCTATGCTTCTTGAAAGACCTCCGATAGCCGGACTTTGAAGTAGTCGGCACTTTAAACTCAGATTTCCTATCACCCAAGCTTTTCTTTGCTTGCACATTCTTCATGTCCTTCTCCAAGGACAGGGCAGTATTGACCAAGGTCAGGAAACCCTGTGTCATCGGCCCCGAGAGTAGTAGTCTCAACTCATCTCTCAAGCCTTCATAGAAGCGATTAGTCTTGCGCTCCTCATCCATGATGGTGGAGCTAGCATATCGACTAAAACGAGTGAACTTATGGAGATATTCATCCACGCTCTTCTCATCCTGAATCAACTTCAGAAATTCGTTCTCCATCGAAATCCTCTGAGTAGAAGGGAGATATCTTACCAAGAACAATCACGAGAACTCTTCCATCAGAACGTCTATCAGTTGTCTACCTCTCAAATGATGCAGCTCCAATCCTTCCCACCACATCCTCGCTTCACCGTCCAGAAGGAACGTAGCGATGGTGGTCATTTATCACTCCTCCGTCTCCGTTGCTGTCATGACTCTCTTCACCCTAGAGAGCCAGTCTTCAGCCTGAGATGGGGTTCCCAACCCCGAGAATAACGGAGGGTTAAAGCTCATTACATGCTTGAGCTGCCTCTCAGTTGCCCTCCTTGGCACTACCGGTTCCACAACCACTTGCTCCACTCTCCTCGGCTCAGCCTCTTGAAGAGGTTCTTGCTCCATCGCAGGAGCGGGCTGTTGCGCTTGCCTTGCAGGCTACGCATTTATCACGGCCAACACCGCTTCAGCCACCAATCGTATGTTCTCAGCCGATAGAGGTTTTATGGGAGCAACTTCCGGTGCACTACTAGCCTCAAAAACTCGACGTTCTGACGGCCCAACACCACTTCTGGTCACCTATAGTGGTACAAAACACCGTTAAGCGACAAAATAAAATTGCAAACAGCAATTATAGGAACACGCAGGTTCCTCAAACACGAGTATTTTCATTCCTAAGTGGACATTCATGGGTTCTTTTACCATTATAATGATGACCCACACAATGTGCTCACCACCCCTTAAAAAGAATTCGCCCACGAATTCAGTTTAAGCCCAACCAAAACCAGTAGTCTGATACCAAATTGTAACACCCCCTACCCGTCGCACAGCATATAGCAGTAGGTCCGGCTGGGGCCCGACGCCATATACTACAGACAGACCGGGTGGTTACTTATGGAAACCATCCAACCAATCTCAGCGTCCTACACAGAGCATTCTAGCGGAAGCAGTTTATAAAAGTTGTAACAAAGAACCCAGCATTAAAGCACGAATGTCCACTAATACAAGATAGGAATGTTATACAAAATACCCAAAAATAAGCCTTAAGGCTTTGAAAGATGTTTCACTTCAAATTACATGTTTTACAAACCACGGCACGCAGGCCGGTCACACATGAATAAAGTAGTAAACATTTCCAATTAGGCCTTCAAGGGCCGGCTTCGCATTCGGGCTTTAGCCCGCTATTGACCGCTTGGTGCAGCTGCACCTGCAAGCAACAAACCACCGCACGGTGGCAAAACAAGGCAACGGTCAGCAATGCTGAGCAAATTATAACGATCCCGCCCCCAACTCGGGGCGGCGATGCTCCTTCCCTGCATTTCATTAGTATAAGCGAGCAATTTATCTCAATAGCCATTTCATCACAGACGTTGGCTCGCACGGCCACACGCCCCGTGCTCTCAGGGCACATTCTCGGTGAACCGGTCGATGTCACGTCAATTAAAGCCATAGACATTCCGGACTCACCACCGTCACTTTGACGGCCAAACCTATGAGCAATTTATCTTCCTGGCCTGGGTCACGACAATTTAATCCATTGACCGCCGAAGACCCTAATCTATGCCAACGGTAAGTGCCACGTGCCTTTAGGTCTCTTTAACCGAACGACATAGAACGGGTACGGTTCCATCTAACCCGTGCTCACATCGCAACGATAATTTAAGCCATATGCGCGGGTCAAACTTCCGCCGAGTCCCATTTCCATCACAATTCACATAACCCAGTTATGTTCAAGTTGGCTCTCAGGCCACAAAATTGGCAAGATCTCGTATCCGCCCAGTTTTCCGGGTGCACCTTTGGGTTAGTCCCCAAGGCTCCCTGCTGCAATCTACCGCATAGAAAACCCGAAAAACAAACCATAGCACGGAGTCTTCTCTGGCATTTATGCAATGCAACATCACCGATCCAGACCAACATGTCCGGGTAGGCTTCACACATCATGCCTATGTCTGTTCTCGCTTACGGACTCTAATCAACGGGGACTTCACATATCTACCCGAAGGAACGCCTCCAACTCTCCGCAAACTCGCGAGAGCGGGCTTCCTATGCAAAGAAAGAGAGCTACTCATGCTCAAGATGAGGATCGTTACCCTAGCGTTCCTCTTTGGTGCCATTGAAAAGTAAACGGATGAAAAGCACCGCAATAGCTTTGCCTCCGTGGATCCGGAGTCGGCTCACGATTCGGAGCTCCGAAGCTCCTCCAATGGCCGGATCTAGCTCCTTCTTCCTACCTTGGCTCTCTACTTTCTCTAAGGTTTTAGAAAGCTAACCACTCATGAAAGGTGAGGGTTTCTAAGTCCAATCCCGGGTATATCCCTTCAGGAACAACCCCCAGCCGTTGGATCTCAAAATAAGGAAACGAACGGCTTTGATTTGGGACTGAAATGCCCAATCTGGACCGAACACGGCCTGGCACACACCCGTGTCCAGGGCCGTGTGCCTCATTCGCCTTCAAAATCGAATCACCTGGAACAACACACGGGTATTGAACACGCCCATGTTCGAGCTGACACGCCCGTGTTCCACCTGACACAGCCGTGTGGCCGGCCCTGTACCCCAACATTTTTCGCCGAAATCAACCCGAGCACTGCACAGGTTTGCGGACACGCCTGTGTCCCTACCCGTGTCACCTCAACACGCCTGGACCCCAGGCCGTGTATGTAACACCCCAGTTTTTGCAAGAGGTTCAGTCTGCAGTTCTGAACATTTTTTTGGGTTTCTGGCAGGAGGCACACGGCCTGCGACACGGGCGTGTCGCAGGGCGTGTCGAGGCCGTGTCGACACTCGGCCCAAGTGTCGACACTTTCGCTCAACAAAGTGTCGAGAGTGGGGCACACGGCCTGCGACACGGGCGTGTCGCAGGGCGTGTCGAGGCCGTGTCGACACTCGGCCCAAGTGTCGACATTTTCGCTCGATAAAGTGTCGAGAGTGGGGCACACGGCCTGCGACACGGGCGTGTCGCAGGGCGTGTCGAGGCCGTGTCGACACTCGGCCCAAGTGTCGACACATTCGCTCGATAAAGTGTCGAGACTGGGGCACACGGCCTGTGACACGGGCGTGTCACAGGGCGTGTCCCGCTTGGTCGACTATCTTCGCTCGACGTTTTTCCGCGGTGTCGACACAAAGCCTGTCGACGGGTGTCGAGACTTGGCACACGGCTTGGGACACGGGCGTGTCCCAGGCCGTGTCATCTCTCGGGTTGGTTTCGGGGCCGTGTTGTTGGAGGCACACGGCCGGCCACACGGCCGTGTCACTGGGGACACGGGCGTGTCGGGTTGAACACGGGCGTGTCGGGTTGAACACGGGCGTGTCGGATGCCCGTGTGCGGTTCCAAGTGCGTCGATTTGAGACGGCAAATGACGCACACGGCCCTGGACACGGGCGTGTGCCATGCCGTGTTCGGCCTAGGTCTTTTATTTTCCAAGCGAATCGTGGCCATTCTTTCCCAGATTTTGGGATCTGACGGCTCAGGACTGTTCTTGGGAAGTTAAGTCCGATTCTAGGGTTGGAAACCCTCATTTATTTTCCAAGTCTTCTCTTTCTAAGTTCTTGAGAAAAACTAGTGCAAGGAGGAAGAAGAAGAAGGTCTTGGGCTGTAGGAAGGGTTTCGGAGCTCCAAATCGTGAACCGAGTCCGGATCCGTGAAGCTTGGAGCGTTGCGAAGATTTCCATCCGGCTATTTTGCCATGGCAAGGAAGAGGAGTCGGAAGGTAACGACATCTCTCCTCTCGGTCCTTAGGATGCATGTATTAGCATCATTTAGTTTTCTTTCTCCCTAATTTTTGGGCACCGAACTCTCAAATGAGAGGGATTTTGGTTTGCCAAGTTTCAAGAGGAACTTCCGGGTTGATTGAGTCCGTCCCCGGCATATTTTGCATTAGAGATCCGCTTCGCTAGTGGATTAGGCATGGTGGGTGAAGCCGTAGTCGCGACCGTTAGTCCGACTCGGTGATGTTGCATACGAACTTAGGGATTCGTAGAGATTTTCCGTTGCGGCAAGATGCCGTTTGTGTTGTGGTGGTGATTGTCCTGTTTATTTGCAAAGGTACGTGTAGTCGGACCCGGACAAGGTTAGCTCCTCGTGGCGGTAGATGGTATCCTTGAGGGACAAGGTTAGCTCCGCACGAGTTGGAGATGGTTTCCTTGGTGCGCGGGAACGCTGCAGTACAATGAGGGATTATGATGTATTTAGTCTTGGATTGTGTTGTGCCAAGGCGTGGCTATGTCTCTGTGGTCGGCTGGCTATCCCGTGACATGTGCGTCATGTGTGGAGAGTGTCCCGGCGAGACTAGTCCCCTTCTGTGAGACTGTAGAGAATGCCAAGCCTGGGGCAAGCCCGGGCAAAGAGGCCATGAGCGGGTGGGGTCCAGCAAGGCTTCTTAGAATCGGTCGGTCTGTGTTTGTTGGAATCCTGACATGAGATGTCAGAGTTTGCAGCAAGCCCGGGGCTAAGCCCACGAGCGGGTGGGGCCTTGGCAAGAATTCCTTGTGGCGGCCTGTGCGCCGTTTGAGGGAGGTGTGTCTCCCTTAGTGTTTGTGGCTTTATGCGAAATGTGAGTACCCAAATGATGTGATGTTGTGCTAGATACATACGCAGTAGGGTACCTTGGGTGAAGACCGGGTGTTGCATTCATGTTGCACAGTAGGCCCTTTCTTTATATGCTCAACCAATAGAGAACATGTTTGATGATTGAGACATCCAAGCCTATTTTAATGCTTTTCTATTTATAGATGTTTATATTGCATATGAAGTGCTGACTTGCAGGTTGGAGGGTTCCCCGGGGTCCGTTAGGGGCGGCCGGGAGGAGATGTGTTGTTACACAGTTTGAGGTCAGCCTTTGCTGACCCACGTTACTAATAATTTTTACAGGTCAAGGATCACATGCAGGAGCTAGCACGCCGGCCAGAAAGGCCTAAGCCCCATGAAGTGTTTTTTTCCTCTTTTGTAGCTCTTCAGTTATGGTGATGTTTGTTTGAGACTTTTTTGTCCGGCTTGCATGCCGAGGTAGACTAGTAGTGCTGAGCACATTCATGTTTGATGTACTATTTGTTTTTGGACACTTGTTGTAGGCCTTATGGCCATTTGTTTTACTCTTTAGTGGTGGATAACTTCTAGTCCTGTTCTGTTTCCGCTGTGTTGTGCAAAGTGTTTTGAGTTTGGGTAGCTATATCAACTTATAATACTAAAGCTGTGGCGTTCGTATGTTGTGGGGCCCTGGCCGGACCCATATTATACGTTCACTACAGGGGAGGTGTTACAATTTGGTATCAGAGCGGAGGTTAGATTCAAGGTTAGTGCGTAGAGAAGTTATCCACATAAGAGTAATGCGGGACCGTGAGTGTCCTCATGTTCTAGTCTTGATATTGGAGACTAATCCCTTATTTCTTGTTTTCCTGAAGAGTGCAAGCAACGAGGCGGGCACTTCAAGAGCAAGGGATGATCTCTCGGCGAGCAGTGCAACTGCTCCAGGCCTTCTGGGCACGGGTGTAAACCCGGCTGACTTCTGTCGTATGCTTGCAGAAGCGATGGTGGCGGTGCAAGCAGCGGCTGCAGCCCAGGTAGCAACCCCTGCTACACCGGACACGGCGACGGCCGTGCCAGGCGGAGAAGCCAGGCGAGTGGAGCCTTTGGCAAAAAGGGTGGTGGTAGGGCATGGAGACCGACACATGAAGTATTTCCTGAGTTTCCATCCCCCGTCTTTCAAGGGTGTAGGAACGCCAACAGACGCGGAGGATTGGTGGGTTCGTATTCAAGAACTGTTAAGGGCGGCAGAGACGCCAGAGGAGAAGAAATCCGAGTATACAGCGTTCATGTTGGAAGGAGACGCCAAATTGTGGTGGGTGAGCCATAGCGGCCGCTTGTTCCCGGGGCGCACCCCGTCAGTGGAAGAGTTTGTGGACGCTTTTTTTAAGAGGTATATTCCAGTTTCAACACGGTTGGCCCTGCAGAGGCAGTTTCTGCATCTAATGCAGCGAGACAAGACAGTGGATGAGTACGTGCAAGAGTTCACCCGTTTGGGTCGTTATGCGGGAACGACAATGGCGGATGATGTAGAGAGGGATAACCTCTTCTACCAAGGTTTGAGGGAGAATCTGAGACAGCCTCTCATCTCCATGAAGAGGGCGGGATTTAATGAGCTAGTTGAAGCCGCCAGGAGTTTGGAGAGTGATCTGGAGCGAACCCAGCGTCGAAAGGGTTTTACTCCCAAGCATGGGGAAGGGAAGCCCTCCCAATCTCATGTAAAGTCTGATGGGAGCAGGTGGAGGAGGAAGCCTCACCCTTCCAGGTCGGGTGAGAGGAGCACTTGGACGCCTGGGGGGTCTCACTCTAGGGGACCGCCGACGTGTTACAACTGCGGGAAGGCTGGGCACATAGCCCGTGCTTGTCAGCAAGGAGGAGAGGGGCAAGAGTCAAAGCAAGAGCAGTCTGTGCGCTCGGGCCCCAGTGCTGCAGAGAAAGGAAAGATGGCGGAGTCGAGCGCTTCTCGGTTCCAACCGGTGCAACCAAGGGCTTATAACCTTGGACAGCAAGAAGCGATCTGCCAAACCGATGTGGTGACAGGTATGAAGAAAATTTAAGTTTGCATTTGTGCTTCATACTTTTAGACCACCTTTCCGTATGTTGTCTTGTTGTAGGCTTCGTGTTAGTTTCTGGATACCCTGTTAGGGTATTGTTCGATACTGGGGCTTCGCACTCTTTTCTTGCGGAGAGTTTCATCCGAAGGGTAGGAGTCGAGACTTTCTCGGCGGACGCGGAACTGAAAGTGCGCATGCCCAATGGGTCATCTATGACCACCAGGGCTAAAGGGCGCATCTGTTGGGAGCTAGACAGAGTTGACTTCGTTTTGGAAGCGGCAGTGTTGCCGTTAGTAGAGTTCGATGTCATTTTGGGCATGGACTGGCTTGCAGAGCAGCGCGCCAGCATTGATTGTTTATCCAAGGTAGTGACCCTAAAGAGTAAGGGGCAAGCGGAAGTCAAGTTTATGGGCCTTTGTGGAGTAGCCCATTCCCTAATTACGGCCATGCAAATGATGCGGGCGGTTAACCAGGGAGGTGTGGCGCTGGTAGCGTTGTTGGAGGTTCGTCTCTCCCAACTTTTGATTCAGGAAGTGCCTGTGGTAGCAGAGTTCAAGGATGTGTTTCCGGATGAACTTCCTGGAGCGCCTCCTCGGCGGGAGATCGACTTCTCGATCGAGTTAATGCCGGAGGCTAGACCGGTGTCGCGTCCCCCATTTAGGATGGCACCAAAGGAGTTAGAGGAACTTAAGGTATAGCTATAGGAACTGTTGGAGCAAGGGTATATTAGACCCAGTTCTTCACCGTGGAGCGCACCGGTGTTGTTTGTAAAAAACAAAGACGGTAGCATGCGCCTATGCATAGACTACCGAGAGCTGAATAAATTGACCATCAAGAATAAGTATCCGATCCCTCGGATAGACGATTTGTTCGACCAATTGGTGGGGTCAGAGGTATATTCGAAACTGGACTTGAAGTCAGGCTACTATCAGCTGTGAATTCGGGACGAGGACATACCCAAGACTGCCTTTGGTACAAGGTATGGACACTTTGAGTTTACGGTGATGCCGTTCGGGTTGACGAACGCACCATCGGTGTTCATGGACATTATGAATCGTGTATTTTGGGAATACTTGGATTCGTTTGTGGTTGTCTTCATTGATGACATTTTGGTGTATTCCAAATCGCAAGTGGAGCATGAGACCCACTTGAGAATAGTTTTGCAAGTGTTGAGGGAGAATGAGTTGTATGCAAAATTCTCCAAATGCGAGTTCTGGCTGGAGAAGGTGGCATTTTTGGGCCACGTGATTAGTGGTGATGGAGTGGCAGTGGATCCGGCGAAAGTGGAGTCCATCAGAGATTGGCCGGTGTTGAGGACCATGGCGGAAGTCCGAAGGTTTCTTGGACTAGCCGGGTACTATAGGAGATTCGTGGAGAATTTCTCGAAGATAGCTTTACCCCTCACCTCACTCACTCGTAAAGACCATAAGTTTGTGTGGACCCAAGAGTGCAGTCAAGCATTCGAGGCACTGATGGAGAGGCTTATGATGGCTCCGATCCTGAGTTTATCGCAAGGGACAGATGGATTTCAGATTTTCAGTGACGCATCGGGATGCGGTTTGGGTTGCGTGTTGGTGCAACATGGCAAGGTAATAGCTTTTGGGTCTCGACAGCTGAAACCTCATGAGAGGAATTACCCCGTCCATGACTTGGAGTTGGCGGCGGTAATCTTCGCATTGAAAATGTGGCGACACTATGTGTATGGCGCAAGGGTGGAGATCTTCACGGACCATAAAAGCCTGAAGTATCTCTTGGACCAGAAGGACTTGAACATGCGGCAACGCAGATGGGTTGAATTTCTTGGAGACTACGAAGTGGCGATTCAGTATACGCCGGGTAAGGCCAATGTGGTGGCGGATGCGTTGAGTAGAAAGTACTCGGGGCAAGGAAATTGGATCGAAGCTCATGATGAGCAGTTGGTTCGGGAATGGGAGTCCCTTGGGTTGGAATGTGTTGCGAGAGGCGAGTCTAGCGTGGCTCGGTTGAACTGGATTGAAGTGCAAAGCGACTTGTCCGATCGTATTCGGGAAGCGACTCGATTGGATGTGGAGTTTCAACCTTTTGTGTTGGAGGCTCAAAAGGGTGAGAGCAGCGCCTGGGAGATGATTGGGGGAATCTTGAGAAAGGATGGAAGGGTTTGTGTACCGTAGTTTGGCAATCTCCGTGAGGAGTTGATGTTTGAGGCTCACTTCTCAAAGTACTCCATTCACCCGGGCAGTACAAAGATGTACTTGGATATGAAGAAATCCTTTTGGTGGCCGGGGTTGAAGCGAGATGTAGCTTTGTATGTGAGTCGTTGCCAAACATGTGCCTTGGTGAAGGCCGAATGTCAGAAACCGGGCGGGTTCCTGAAGCCCCTTCCAATTCCTGAATGGAAATTTGAGGACATCTCCATGGACTTTGTGCATGGTTTGCCTAGATCGCAGCATGGTAATGATGCTATTTGGGTGATCGTGGATCGCCTAACCAAGGTGGCTCACTTCATCCCAAATCGGAAAGAGGACAGCGTGGAGAAGCTGGTGGAGTTGTATGTTCGCAACATTGTGCGACTGCACGGAGTTCCTAAGAGCATAGTCAGTGATCGAGATGGACGATTTACGTACAAGGACTGGAGATTGGTTCAGAAGAGCTTGGGCACGAAGCTAAAGTTTAGTACGGCGTTCCATCCTCAAACTGATGGGCAAACGGAGAGAACGAACCGTACTATGGAGGACATGTTGAGGATGTGCGTTCTTGATTTTGGCAAGAGGTGGGAGGATCACCTCTTCATGGTAGAATTTGCGTACAACAACAGTTTTCAAGCTAGTATAAAGATGGCGCCATACGAAGCGTTGTATGGGAGGCGGTGTCGAACGCCAATGTCTTGGGCAGAGGCGGGAGACACCAAACTGTTGGGAAAGGGTGCGGTAGTTGACGCTTGTGAGTTGGTACGGACCATCCAAGAGCGTATGAAGGTGGCGCAAGACAGGCAAGCAAAATATTTTAATGCTCGTCACCAGAAGTTGGAATTTACAGTTAGTGATTGGGTTTATCTGAAGGTCAAGCCGTTCAAAGGCGTCTCACAGATTCGTCGACTCAAGAAGTTGAGTCCAAGGTTTTTGGGGCCTTTTGAAATTGTTGAGCGGGTAGGAGAAGCAGCATATCGGTTGGCATTGTCCGCAGACTTGAGTGGATTACATGACGTCTTCCACGTCTCCGCTTTGAGGAAAGCCTTGGTAGAGGCTAGCGTGGTGATAGAGCCGGCATCGGTGCCGATTAAGGAAGACTTGAGGATGCGAGTCCTCCCAATTGCTATAGAGGATTCGGAGACTCGGCAGTTGCGGAATAAAGAAGTCAAACTCGTGAAAGTTCGATGGGACAACTGCGGTCGTGAGGAGTTCTCTTGGGAACGAGAACAGGCCATGCTAGAAGATTATCCAGAACTCTTCATGTCAGGTACAATTTAAGTTTAGTACCCTTTTGTTTTGAAATTTCGGTACGAAATTCTGTTAAGTGGGGGAGAGCTGTAACACCCCAGTTTTTGCAAGAGGTTCAGTCTGCAGTTCTGAACATTTTTTTGGGTTTCTGGCAGGAGGCACACGGCCTGCGACACGGGCGTGTCGCAGGGCGTGTCGAGGCCGTGTCGACACTCGGCCCAAGTGTCGACACTTTCGCTCGACAAAGTGTCGAGAGTGGGGCACACGGCCTGCGACACGGGCGTGTCGTAGGGCGTGTCGAGGCCGTGTCGACACTCGGCCCAAGTGTCGACATTTTCGCTCGACAAAGTGTCGAGAGTGGGGCACACGGCCTGCGACACGGGCGTGTCGCAGGGCGTGTCGAGGCCGTGTCGACACTCGGCCCAAGTGTCGACACATTCGCTCGACAAAGTGTCGAGACTAGGGCACACGGCCTGTGACACGGGCGTGTCACAGGGCGTGTCCCGCTTGGTCGACGATCTTCGCTCGACGTTTTTTCCGCGGTGTCGACACAAAGCCTGTCGACGGGTGTCGAGACTTGGCACACGGCTTGGGACACGGGCGTGTCCCAGGCCGTGTCATCTCTCGGGTTGGTTTCGGGGCCGTGTTGTTGGAGGCACACGGCCGGCCACACGGACGTGTCACTGGGGACACGGGCGTGTCGGGTTGAACACGAGCTTGTCGGATGCCCGTGTGCGGTTCCAGGCGCGTAGATTTGAGACGGTGAATGAGGCACACGGCCCTGGACACGGGCGTGTGCCAGGCCGTGTTCGGCCCAGGTCTTTTATTTTCCAAGCGAATCGTGGCCATTCTTTCCCAGATTTTGGGATCTGACGGTTCAGGACTGTTCTTGGGAAGTTAAGTCCGATTCTAGGGTTGGAAACCCTCATTTGTTTTCCAATTCTTCTCTTTCTAAGTTCTTGAGAAAAACTAGAGCAAGGAGGAAGAAGAAGAAGGTCTTGGGCTGTAGGAAGGGTTTCGGAGCTCCAAATCGCGAACAGAGTCCGGATCAGTGAAGCTTGGAGCGTTGCGAAGATTTCCATCCGGCTATTTTGCCATGGCAAGGAAGAGGAGTCGGAAGATAACGACATCTCTCCTCTCGGTCCTTAGGATGCATGTATTAGCATCATTTAGTTTTCTTTCTCCCTAATTTTTGGGCACCGAACTCTCAAATGAGAGGAGTTTTGGTTTGCCAAGTTTCAAGAGGAACTTCCGGGTTGATTGAGTCCGTCCCTGGCATATTTTGCATTAGAGATCCGCTTCGCTAGTGGATTAGGCATGGTGGGTGAAGCCGTAGTCGCGACCGTTAGTCCGACTCGGTGATGTTGCATACGAACTTAGGGATTCGTAGAGATTTTCCGTTGCGGCAAGATGCCGTTTGTGTTGTGGTGGTGATTGTCCCGTTTATTTGCAAAGGTACGTGTAGTCGGACCCGGATAAGGTTAGCTCCTCGTGGCGGTAGATGGTTTCCTTGAGGGACAAGGTTAGCTCCGCACGAGTTGGAGATAGTTTCCTTGGTGCGCGGGAACGCTGCAGTACAATGAGGGATTATGATGTATTTAGTCTTGGATTGTGTTGTGCCAAGGCGTGGCTATGTCTCTGTGGTCAGCTGGCTATCCCGTGACATGTGCGTCATGTGTGGAGAGTGTCCCGGCGAGACTAGTCCCCTTCTGTGAGACTGACAAGAATGCCAAGCTTTGGGAAAGCCCGCGCAAAGAGGCCATGAGCGGGTGGGGTCCGGCAAGGCTTCTTAGAATCGGTCGGTCTGTGTTTGTTGGAATCCTGACATGAGACGTCAGAGTTTGCAGGCAAGCCCGGGGCTAAGCCCACGAGCGGGTGGGGCCTTGGCAAGAATTCCTTGTGGCGGCCTGTGTGCCGTTTGAGGGAGGGGTGTCTCCCTTAGTGTTTGCGGCTTTATGCCAATGGGGAAATGTGAGTACCCAAATGATGTGATGTTGTGCTAGATGCATACGCAGTAGGGTACCTTGGGTGAAGCCCGGGTGTTGCATTCATGTTGCACAGTAGGCCCTTTCTTTATAAGCTCAACCAATAGAGAACATGTTTGATGATTGAGACATCCAAGCCTGTTTTAATGCTTTTCTATTTATAGATGTTTATATTGCATATGAAGTGCTGACTTGCAGGTTGGAGGGTTCCCCGGGGTCCGTTAGGGGAGGCCGGGAGGAGATGTGTTGTTACACAGTTTGAGGTCAGCCTTTGCTGACCCACGTTACTAATAATTTTTATAGGTCAAGGATCGCATGCAGGAGCTAGCACGCCGGCCAGAAAGGCCTAAGCCCCATGAAGTGTTTTTTTTCCTCTTTTGTAGCTCTTCAGTTATGGTGATGTTTGTTTGAGACTTTTTTGTCCGGCTTGCATGCCGAGGTAGACTAGGAGTGCTGAGCACATTCATGTTTGATGTACTGTTTGTTTTTGGACACTTGTTGTAGGCCTTATGGCCATTTGTTTTACTCTTTAGTGGTGGATAACTTCTAGTCCTATTCTGTTTCCGCTGTGTTGTGCAAAGTGTTTTGAGTTTGTGTAGCTATATCAACTTATAATACTAAAGCTGTGGCGTTCGTATGTTGTGGGGCCTCGGCCGGACCCATATTATACGTTCACTACAGGGGAGGTGTTACAGTGTACACGGTCTCGACACTCGACACTTCGTCGAGCGAAGATCATCGACCTGATGACACGGCCTCGGACACGCCCGTGTTCTAGGCCGTGTGCCTTGTCTCGACACTGTGTCAAGACCAAAGTGTCGACTTCACGGGACGAGTGTCGACACGGGTTGACACGCCCTGCGACACGCCCGTGTCGCAGGACGTGTGCCATGTCTCGACACTTCGTCGAAGCAGAGTGTCGACTTCGCGGTTAAGTGTCGACACGGGTCGACACGCCCTGCGACACGCCCATGTCGCAGGCCGTGTGCCCAGTCTCGACACATTGTCGACACCAAAGTGTCAACTTCCCGACTTAGTGTCGACACAGGCTTGACACGCCCTGGGACACGCCCGTGTCCCAGGTCGTGTGCCTGCAGCCAGAACCCAAACTGGCCCAAAACGTCCCCCATCGTTCCTTTGAGTTTTGGGGCGATACATATAACCTGTCAAAATGATCTCTTGATCATTTGACCTCCTGATATGATAACCATCTTTGACAAATGAGATGTCATATCCTAGATCACTTAGTTGACTTATACTAATAAGGTTATGTTTCAAACCTTTAACATAAGCCACTTGAGTAATAGTAATATGGGTGCTAGAAATGTTACCAAAACCCTTGATGATTCCTTTTTCAGAACCACCAAAGGTGACTTTAGGACCATCCTTGATTGGTGTGTAGTCCTTTAGCAATCCCTAGTTCCAGTCATATGTCTATAGCATCCACTGTCCAAGTACCATATTAGGGCATGGCCACTTGGACTCACCTGCAAAACAGATTAGTTGACCTTAGAACCCAAAGAATTCTTGGGTCCTTGGTGCTGGTTTGTTTGCCTCTTAACAAAGCTACCTGCAGATCTTCCAAAAGGCAGTTTGCTACTTACTTTGGCATTAGTATTATGCCAACAGTGTATGGTAAAGTGGCCTATCTTGCCACAGCACCAGCACTCAAACCTATTGTACCTTTGCTTAGGTACATTCCTAGCTGTTTTATCTACAGCTGGCTTGTTGAGAGCTGGGGCTTTGCCCTTAGACTTAGACTGAACAGTCCTAGCAGGTTTTGTGAAACCTAATCCAGTTTTACCCTTTTGATGTACAAATTCATCAATCAAAGGTATAACAGACTTAGGTTTTGAAAACCTTGCAACAATGTCTCTCTCCTTCTGAATATTAATCTCCAGATTTCTGATTTGATCATTCTTAAATGTTATAGTCCCCATCTGAATAACAGTTATGTTTTTCAGTCTGGCTATTTCATTTAATTTTTGATCAAATAACTTCTCAAAATCAGTTGCAGCCACTTTGAGACTTGCAATCTCCTTAGCCTGACTCTTGGCCAAGGATTTGCTTTTCTTAAATGCTTGCAACAGAACTATATATTCATCAATCAACTGATGAACATCCCCTTCAGATTCAGATCCACTGGCATCACTTGATGTTGATGTAACTGAATCTGAACTAGCACTAGAAATTTAACTTAAAGAACAATTTTGTACCTGACTAGGTCCAGGCTGCTCCTGGATTTTGTCACCTTCTGACAATGCCATCAGTCCTTGGCACTGAGTGTCCTCTTGTTCATATATAGAGTTCATTAGCTGGATGAACTCCTCTTCTTCTTCTTCAGCAAATAGTCCAATGTAGGCTTCTGCTTCTGACTCAGTTTCTGAAGAAGACATGTCTGACAGGCTTTTGTCCTTCTTGGCAACAAAGGACCTTTCCTTCTTGCCCTTGAATTGAGTCTTCTTCTTATCAGTAGATTCTTTCCTCTTCTCTGGACAGTCAACAATAACATGTCCTTGTCTGTTACAGCAATAGCATACAATTTTTGATAAAGTAGCTTTGCTTGACTTGGGCTTTCTCCTATCTTTCTTTGATGACTTCTTGTTCTGATTATAGTCATCTTTTCCCTGTGATGTGGATGGCTTTGACCTCCACTATTTCTTCTTTCGAAACTTCTGAAAGTGTCTTGTGAAAGCTGCAAAATCCTCATCACTCTCACTGCTTTCAGAATTTCTGCTTTCTGAATCATCTGTCTCAGATCCAGCAACCCTTGGAGGTGGAGATGGAGACTTACTTCTGTATTTTCTGGTGGCTTCTGTCTTGAATGCCACTGTTCTTTCTTTATTCTCAATTCTGGTAGTCTTCTCCTCTTCTTTCCTTACCATCAACTGCATTTCATAGGATAGCAGTTTTCCAAACAAAGTTGGAGGAGGAATATCTGCTAACTTGGCCATTTCCCTAATGGCACAGATCTTGGTGTCCCAATCCTTTGTTAGAGACCTCAAAAACTTATCATTCAGCTCATAATTGTTGAAATCTCTTCCATAGGACATTAACTCATTGACAATCCTATAGAATTTCTTATAGCATTCTGTTATGCTATCAGACTTACCTTGCCTGAAACTTTCATATTCTTGGTTTAACAAAGACTTTCTGTCTTGTCTCACTTCTTCTGAACCCTCCATGTACACTATAAGAGTATCCCACATCTACTTTGATGTCTTACAGTGTATTAAGTTCTGAAATGTAGCATCATCTATGACACTCACAATGATATTCTGAGCCCTCTTGTCCATGGTGGCCAGAATAATCTCATCTTTTGTCATTTCAGAAAAGTCTTTAGGTGTTCTCTGATTTGCATCTAAGACTGATACCTTCATAGGCACATATGACCCTTCTTTAACTGTGATATATATTCTAGGGTCTGAGGCTTCCATAAACAGTCTCACCCTTTCTTTCCAGATGCCAAAAATCTCTTTTCTGCAAATGGGCAACTTCATGGATCCAAGTTCCTTATGATTCTCTGTTGAACCCATGTTTCTTGATTTTCTTGATTCTGTACTTTACTTATACTCAATCTGCCAACAGGATCTACTCAGACAGTTAAGTCCTTTTGAGTAACCTGGCTCTGATAGCACTTGAAAGAAATTGTACCTAATCACCTAGAGGGGGGATGAATAGGTGACTTAAATCTTTTTTAACTTTTTAGGCAGATTGCAGATTATATCACAGAGTTATAATTACTTCTTCACAGAAATCAACCAGCAATCACAGAATCAAACATGCACACAGTGAACACACAGATTTATAGTGGTTCCCCAAGGTTTGGGTACATCCACTTTCCCCCTTCGCCTATCTAGTAGTGTACTAGATTCAGCCAAACTCCGCCACTATCTCAGATCCTCAGATCTTACACTCAGAACCCCAAACAGGTTCCTACAGCTCAGGCCCAAGGCCCTATAACTCAGTCTTCTCCAAAGACCTACACTCAGCCACAAGGCCTACACTCAGCCACAAGGCCTACACTCAGCCACAAGAGGCCTACACTCAGAGAAATAGATCTCCTACACTCAGGCACACAGGCCCTACCACTCAGCCTTTATAATTGTAGGCTTACAACTCAGATCCCTAAGGATCCTTCAAGAAAATAAGAATACAAAGTATATACCTACAACTCAGAAAAAGAGAGTTGAGTTGACAGGTTCTTGATGAGTTCTTGGAAGAACTCTGCTGAGATCAACCTCACTTGGCTTTCTTCAAAGCTTATTGAATGTAGAACACAATAGGATTGATTCTCTGCAGCTGATCTTCAATCACTGCAACTTAAGATTCAGAACTAGGTCTGAACCCTTCTTCACAGCCTGGTTCCAATGGCTGTCTTCTTGGAAGGAGCTCTCTCTCTCCAACTACTTAGATCTTCAGATCACTTCAACTGATTTGTGTTAATCTGTGTTGAATCATCTCCTTCTGTTGACAGAATAAGCCTATATATAGGCCTTCTTCATGGTGACCGGCTGATCCGGTTCCTAACAGCTTTCTGACAACTCTGATAGTTGCACTAGACCGGCTGGAATGGCAGCTGTCATGTCATCCAGTCACTTCTTGAAATATCTGTAACTGTCTGAAAGTGTCGAGACAGCCTGTCTTTAAGTTTCGATACTTATAGACCAAGTGTCGACACAAGTTGACTAAGTGTCGACACTAGCCTTCAAGGTGTCGACACAACTCCTTGTGTTATCGAATTCACTTCTCGACACAGCTTCTTCAATATGTGTCGACACTGATATTGTGTGTCGACACAACTTCTTGTTCTTCAGTACTTAGTTGAATTCTTGTAAGTGTCGACACAACTCCTTTGTGTCGACACATCTTCTTGTGTTGAACTTGCTGAGTGTCGACACATATTCTTAGTGTCGACACCAGCCTTTTGTGTTGATACTTTCTGAGTGTCCACACTTCTCCTTGTGTCGACACATTCTTCTTATGTTGAGACTTTTGCTGAGTGTCGACGCATCTCCTTTGTGTCGACACTTGTACTTAGAATTTTGTTGAACATTGCTAAGTGTCGACACAGCCTCCAAGTATCGACACTTTCACTATGTATTGAGTCTTCTGCTGAGTGTCGACATATTCTTTATTATGTCGACACTTTCTTCAAGTGTTGAGTCTTCTGCTGTGTGTCGACACATACTTCATTATGTTGACACTTATACTTAGACTCTGTTGAAATTTGCTTAGTGTCGACACAGCCTCCAAGTGTCGACACTTTCTGATGTAGACAAAGTTCCTCTGGGTGTCGACACTGCTTCTAAGTGTCGACACTGCTTCACTGGAGTTTTCTTCATTGAGTGTCGACACAGCCTTCATGTGTCGACACTTTCTGTCTGGTGTCGACTCTGCATCCCTGGTGTCGACACAATTACTCCAAGTGTCGACACTGCTTCTCTGTGTGTTGACACAAGTCTTCTTAAGTGTCGACACTTTACTTCTAGGTGTCGATACATGGACTTAGAAACTTTTCATCTTTCCCTGCAAATACTTAACCTGCACAACTAAACTCAAAACACATCAAATACACTTTGATGTATATCATTGAGTAGGGTGAGGCTTCTTCAAATCAGATACATTTAAACCAATGTACCCAACAGATGCTTGTAGATCGAACTATTGATTCCCAATGCGAATCTTAACACCACAGACTTTATCCGCTCGCATCGAACACCCAATCGGTAACAAAACATCCAACTTGTCCTTCGCCATCGAAGAAGGTACTCCGATGCGCGATATGAATCCTTCGGACAAGAAGGAGTGTGAAGCTCCCATGTCAAAGAGTGCTCTTGTCGGATACTCACGAATCAAAACAAATCCTAAACAAGCAGTGGTAAGGTAACAAGCACATAACACGTATTTAAAAGATTAACTTGCTATAAATTTAAATTTTACCTGTCATCACATCCGCCTGTTTGATGGCCTCCTGTTGGCCAAGATTATAAACCCTCGGTTGGGCTGGAGCATAATGGGACGCGGTTGACTCCACCGCCTTGCCCTTCTCTTCATAAGTTGCTCCCGGCTTCCTTTCGGACTTGGGACATCTACTCCAGCAATCGCGGGCAAAGTGCCCCGACTTTCCACAAGTAAAGCATGCACCTGGGTTACGACCCATAGTCACCCCAAAAGCACCAGAAGAAAGAGCTGGACCCGAAGTCCTAGCCTTCTTAAAGAATTTACGGTACCCAGACATTGAGGTAGTCGGCACCTTGAACTCAGATTTCTTGTCCCCAACGCTTTTCTTTGCTTGAACCTTCTTCATGTCCTTCTCCAAGGACTGAGCCATGTTGACCAGGGTCAAGAAACCCTGCGTCATAGGCCCCGAGAGCAGTAGCCTCAATTCATCTCTCAGACCTTCATAGAATCGATTCGTCTTGCGCTCCTCATCCGCGATGGTGGAGCTAGCATACTGACTCAATCGAGTAAACTCGTGGAGATATTCATCCACGCTACTCTCTCCTTGAACCAACTTCAGGAACTCGTTCTCCAACACTATCCTCTGCGCCGAAGGGAGGTACCTAGCCAAGAACAGTCTCGAGAACTCCTCCATCGAGACATCTGTAAGTTGCCTTCCTCTCAATAGATGCAACTCCAATCCCTCCCACCACAGCCTAGCGTCTCCATCCAACAAGAACGTAGCTATAGTGGTCATCTGCCACTCCTCCGTGTCTATCGCTGTCAAGACTCTCTTCACACGGGAGATCCAGTCTTCAGCTTGAGATGGGGTTCCCAATCCCGAGAACACCATTCTTCGGTCGACGAATCTTTGGAGTATCACAACATTCTGTTGAGACCATGTTATCTAGTCTCAGTTTGACGAACCCTGTTCTCTACTCGACGGATTCTAGAACCAGAAGAGTTATGTCGACACTAGAAGAACTTGTGTCGACATCAAGATCATCAGTCGACATTGTCGAAAGGCTATGTCGACACAACACAGAAGACTTGTGTCAACACACAGGATCAATTGTGTTGACACAGGATATTTGACAACTCCAGAATAATTGTTGAACTCTAGTCGACGAACATATTTACCAGCTCGACGAATATGCAAAGAACAAAAGAGACAGCAGTTCAGTTCTCAGTTCGACGATTATGGAACTCAGCTCGATGAATAGAAGATGTCTGGTCGACGAATACAATGTCCCGGCTCGACGAACTGTGAACTCAGTTTGACGAATTCTGCTATCTGCTCGACGATTCCAGACTTAGTCATATCTGGCCCTCTGTCCCCACTCCAATGCTATAATTCCTGGGTAATTAATGCTCTAACATTCTCTGAATGTATCTGTTAGAATGAGCATTAATTATGGTCTTCTCCAGGATTATTGCTTGTCGTTTTTCCACGGGACAGTTGGGGAAATAAATCAATGCTGATTATTCTCAAGGCCGTCAGCATTAATTACAGAGAAATTCAAATGTTTGAAACACATAGATAGATAGAGACACAAAAAATTAATCAAGAGAGACAGAAAAAGCTTCATACAGAATACTACTGACTAAGAAGCATACAGAAAATTGAAGAAAAAATAAGAAGAACACATTTTTGAAATCAAGAGTCTTTCTGTTCTTCTTCTCCAGGACCTTGCTAAAGACATTCAAGCACTATCAGTCTAAATCTCCTGGATTAAGTCTCTCAATTGAAGGCCTATCACCCTGTGCAAATCTCCAGTTCTCCTGTACCCTTTTTCATCTCAGGGAGAGCTTTGACAACATCATTGAATCCATATAGTCTTCTCATTGTGATTGAGAAAAGAAGACTTCCATCACTCTCTCACCCCCACCTCTATAAAGGGTTGTCATCTCCCTTCAAAAGTGATTCCTTGGTTGCAAGTCTCCTGATCAAAAGACTTGGGTTGGTTTTTGAGCACCTGATCAAAAGCTCATTGGTGTCAGGCACCTGATCAAAAATCTGAGTGGACTCCTACCAAGGGTGGTAGAAGAGTGGATGTACCCAGGTTGGGGAACCACTATAAAATTCTTGTGTCGTCTGGTTGTCTCCTTTTCTTTTGTTCTTGCTGTGCTTGTGATTTAGGTTATTAATTTCTGCACTTTTGATTTACAGCAAAAGTTGTAACAGTAGGTAGGAAATTTTAAATACTCTATTCACGCCCCCCCCCCCCCCCTCTAGAGTATTTCTGATCTAACACTCACTTTAAGATTTTTATTTTTCTAAATGTGTAAAAATAGTTTATTCTACTTCTACTTTATAACCGGTAAAAATCCAAAAAATGATTTAGGTGAGCACTTTGAAGTCTACTAGAGAAGATATTTCACCAATCAAGAGAAAGGTATTCTTTCTCGATGTCTAGAGCTTGCCCTTTAGCTATTCTCAAGACTTGCATAAGTTAAACTCATTAGCATGAGTAGGATTTAGGCATTTCTTTTGGCCAGTTTGAGCTTTTGCACCCGTACCAAACATTTTTATCGTTGCTAAACCACTTTGAGCCTATTACCCAACCTTTTGTTTTAGCTCCAACAAAAATTATTTCACCTAGGCCTAAAATGCATCCTAATCACACACCTAAGTTCAAGCTCGATAAAAGTTATATGAAAACATTTTATGAGTGATCAGGATTCATCTTAAATTTGGTGATAATTTTTATTGAAAAAGAGAGCTGATTTTATTTCTCTTTCCTTAAAAAACATTCGTAAAGAAATCTTTAAATGGGTAAGAAAGAGAAATAAAAAATGTTTGAAAAAAAGGAAAAAAAGGGGGTTTGGGAAATTGGCTATCTTTTTAAAGCCATGATTATTTTGTGCGAGCCCTCTTTAGGTTTTGGTGTGACTATCCATCATATTTATCCTTGATTATACGCACCAAAACCTAAGCCTACTTTTTAACCTAGTTAAGTCCTATTGATTAATGCTTATAAGTATGACTAGTGTCATGGAGAGAATGTGAAAGGTCAAGCCTATGACCATCTACATTGATGGATTTCTTTGGAGGGTATCTTGATCATTATTTTGTGTAATGTCAATCTTAGTACACACGCTACCCTCTCTCTAAATAAAATTTTAATATTTACCAGATTTTCAATTTTAAAAATATAAATATTAAGTCGAAACACATTCTAGAAAAATAAAACTAATTTGTATGCTGAGTATGTTTTTCTACTAAAATAGCTACACATATAGGCATAAGACCTCACATTTTACTCCTTATATTCAATTTTCTTTTCTATCATTGAAATGTTTTCTTCTCCCTATGGAAAGCTGTTTGCTCGGGACGAGCAAACAAGTAAGTATGGGGATATTTGATAACTCTAATTATATCGTTATTTTTATATAGATTTTATTTAATAAATAATAAGATTATAATTATATTTTAGTAATTATGTTCCCAGTTGCTTTCTTTTAAAATTTTAGGTCAATATGGGCTGCGAATATCAATTTGGAGCTTGTAGAACTGATCAGGAGATAAAATAGAGAAGCGCTTGAAAAATATCAAGAACACGCCCCGGTTACGGGCGTGACCTTCAGGTCACGGGCGTGACAAGCGGGCGTGACCCTCTAGGAGCTCCAGAAATCATTGCTACGTCGGATTAAAGCTACATGCCCAAGTCATGGGCATGACCTTCAGGTCACGGGCATGGCTCACAGGCATGACTTCTAGGCGTGTTGCGCTTAATGTCGCCAGTTTCAGATCCAGCCATTTTTTGGCTTACACGCCTTAGGTCACGGGTGTGACCTAGGGGCGTTAATTCCCACAACATCCAGAGTTTAATTCCAACCATTTCTCCTTCCTATCGTTTCCAATAACAGACTTGACATGACCTAGGTCACGGTAATGACCAACGGGCATGACTCGCAAAACGACGAATTTTGGCGCTTTTCTCCCAACATTCCCGGGCTTTTAAGATGATGGTTTCGAGCGTTACACATGCTAGGTCATGGGCGTGACCTAGGTGCCCGACCTTCCAGAAAATTTCCTATAAATTCCAGACAAAGTCAGAAGCTGAGGGTGCATCTAGGGAGTTAGATTTAGTTGTTTATATTCAGTCTTTTCTCTTTTCTTTCTTGTATTTTCAATTTCATATAATAGTTTGCTTTGCTTTTATTTCAATTCAAGCACTTTTATTTTCCATCATGTCTCCCTTTTTATGTGTTTCTTTTATGATGTCAAGTAGCTAATTTCATTATCACTTGATCATGAGAACCTTTAGAATATAATAATCTTTTTTTGTCAAACTATATTAATTTCTTCACTTAGAACTATCATTGATTTAACTATTTCCAACCATAGTTCCATATATTTAGGTTTGGGTGTGACTAGCCGTCGTATTTATCCTTGATTATCTGCACCAAAACCTAAGCCTACCTTTCAACCCAGTTAAGTCATATTGATTTATGCTTATATGTTTGACTAGTGTCGTGGCGATAGTGTGAAAGAGCAAGCCTATGGCCATCGACATTGATGAATTTCTTTGGAGGGTATCTTGATCTTTATTTTTTTGTATAATGTCAATCTTAGTACACACGCTACCCTCTCTCTAAATAAAATTTTAGGATTTACCGGATTTTCAATTTTAAAAGTAGAAATAATAAGTGGAAACATATTCTAGAAAAATAAAAACTAATTTGTATGCTGAGTAGGTTTTTCTACTTAAATAGCTACGCACATAGGCATAAGATTTCGCATTTTACTTCTTATGTTCAATTTTCTTTTCTAGCATTGAAATTTTTTCTTCTCCCTATGGAAAGTCGTTTGCTCGGGACGAGCAAATGAGTAAGTATGGGGGTATTTAAAAACTCTAATTATATCGTTATTTTTATATAGATTTTATTTAATAAATAATAAGATTATAATTATATTTTAGTAATTATGTTTCTAATTGCTTTTTTTTTATATTTCAGATCAATCTGGGCTGCGAATATCAATTTGGAGCAAGTAAAAATGATCAGAAGATGAAACAGAGAGGAGCTGGAAAAATCTCAAGAACACGCCCCGGTCACCGCCGTGACCTTCAGGTCAGGGGTGTGATAAGTAGGCGTGACCCTCTAGGAGCTCTAGAAATCATTGCCACGTCGGATTAAAGCTACATGCCGAAGTCACGGGCGTGGCTCTCAGGCGTGAATTCCAGGCATGCCGCGCTTAATGTTGCCAGTTTCAGATCCAGCCGGTTTTCTGCTTACACGCCCTAGGTCACGGGCGTGACCTAGGGTCTGACTTCATACAACAACCAGTCTTATTCCCGCCATTTCTCCTTCCTGCTGTTTCCAGTAACAGACTTGACACGCCCTAGGTCACAGGCGTGACCGACGGGCGTGACCCGCAAAATGACGAATTTTGGCAGTTTTCTCCCAATGTTCCCGGGCTTTGAAGATGACAGTTCCGAGCCTTACACTCCCTAGGTCACGAGCATGACCTAGGGGCGTGACCTTCCAGAAATTTTCCTATAAATTCCAGACAATGCTAGGAGCTAAGGGTGCATCTAGGGAGTTAGATTTAGTAGTTTACATTCAGTTTTTTTCTTTTCTTTCCTGTATTTTCAATTTCAAAGAATAGTTTACTTTGCTTTTATTTCAATTCAAGCAATTTTATTTTCCATCATGTCTCCCTTTTTATGTATTTCCTTTATGATTTCAAGTAGATAATTACATTAGCATTTGATCATAACAGCCATTAAAATAAAATAATCTTTTTTTGTCAAACTCTATTAATTTCTTCACTTTGATATATTTTTGATTTAATTATTTTCAACCATAGTTTCGTATCCTAGATTTACCGAGAGGTTGTGGATACAGGTAGAACACTCAAAGGAAGAAGGATTTGCATGCACTCCTCAAGAGAGGATGACATGGATCATCCGGATTGGAGTCAAATCCAATAGAAGGAGTTCGCCACCTAAAGCAAGCTTAGGGGTTTCGACTGGCCGAGAAGTCTTAATCGATCAATCTAAGGTTATTCAAAAGCATGAGATCAGAGAGATGCTTTTGTACTTTAGGAACCTCTACGGTTGAAGTAGGTTATTTAGAAGTTTGCTTTTAAGAAAAGTTTATTTCTAATTTTAAAAAAAATTGAAAAAATATTTTTAATTTTAAATTTTTAATTGGAGAAATCATTATTTCTATATTTATTCACATGCAAAATCTCTAGTATTTCATCTTTTACATAGTGTTTAGAAATTTTCATGCTTTAATTGAACTTTTAATTTTGGAGTAGAATTGTTGGCCATGTTGTGTTCCTAGTTAAGTGCACATGTAAGTAGAATTTTATGTATAACTAAATATTTAACATACGATTAGATTTTTATTTTTCTAATGCGAGAACTCCAAAGCCCACATGTGGACATGGGAGGACTTCATAACGAGGTCTCGCGTAGACTCTCTCTCAGGGGAGACTGCGTCGAGACCACCGTAGAGGCCGTTTCCCACGACGAAAGCATGACTGGTGGGCTCCTCCTGCTCCTTCCAAGGGGGAAGGAGGGTGGAGATGGAGACGCAGTTGGCATCCCGCCCCCATAGCATCGAAAACCGCGGGGCCCAAGTTATAATTCATGTGGGAAGAGGGGGCGGGATGGCTGAAGGAAGTGCCTTCGCGAGAGACGGTAGCAGCTGGTTGATTGATGGTAGTGGCTGGTTGATTGGAGGCGGCAGCAGGTTTATTGGAAAGTGTCGTCTCGCGAGTAGGCGAGCCGGCCTGTCGAGTAGGTGAGCAGGGCGATTGAGACCCCAAAGAGATAGGGCTCAGAGACCCCCTCTATCTCCTTCTCCTTCGGGGTCGTTTTCTTTTTCCCCTTGGAGACAACCACCGCTTTTTTCATCTTTTTTGGAGGGCTGGAGTGAGAAGGGGTCGTGTCTCCTGTAGGCCTCTTGAGAGGGGCAGGAAGCAGTGACTCTCTCGGCGCCTCAGCTACAGAGCTGGCGAGACCAAGGCCCTTAGAAAGGTGAATGTTGCTTTTGTATGGAGTATGGGCTGGCACTACTCGCTCACCTAAAAGACAAACAAAGGCAATGAGAAGGCGAGATGGAGAAGCAATCAGACACAGTGAGACATAAAAAAGAGAGTACCTTCACCAGGGAGCACCGGAGGCAGCAAGTCGAGGCCTCGCCGCAGGTAGTTGACCTCGAAGTTCTTGCCGACGAAATATTCATACAGCAGCTTCTCTAGGCCGCTAACCTGTGGAGTGGCGTAGAAACTTTCTAGAGGAGACACCGGCGTGAGTGGGATGCCCCCTAAGTAACCACGATTGCCGTGGATGAAAACGAACCGCGTAAGCTAGTGGTGTTTTTTGTTGGGCGTCTCACACACCTTGAGCCCATGGCCGGTGAAGTATGAGACGCCTTCAGCATTGGCGTGGTCGATAAAGAGATTGCGGAAGACCGTCAAGCTAAACTCGATGTGCTCCCGGCACAGAAAGCAGGCAAAGGTGATCAACACCGAAATATCATTCGGGTTGAACTGCGTCGGGACGACGTCGAAGTATTTGAAAACTTGTTTCACCTCAGGCTATAGAGGCAACCTCAACCCCGCCTCAAAGTGAGAGACGAGGAAGGCAAGCTCTCCCGGGTAATAGGTATTGATGGACTCGCCAACTTTTGGAGGTCGCGAGTCAATCCCCTCCGACAGGTACTCGCGGACAAATCCGCGGTAGTCTTCTTCAGGAAGCCTGCCGAGCGGGAAGTCGTGGTCAGTGAACCGCTTCCCGCAGCGGCTGCACCCCTCGCCTTCCTCAACTCTCTTCTTTCCCATCCTTGGCGAGACAGTTTTGTCGAGACGGCTTTAGGCTAGAAGGGGAGAGAATGGAGTAACAAGAAGGAAGACCGGCGAGAGGGTCAGGAAAGAAGCGCAAGAAGAATCAGCGAGACGAAAAAAAAAACAGAGGGACAAGAGTTTGGGTGCAACAGGAGTGAAGAATGTGGGTATCCTTTTGATCCAGGGTCGGGTGTATTTATAGCAAATATAGTGAAATGATTGATAGGCGGGAAAAAGTACATGGGAAGGGGAAGAGTCGGCGGTAGGCTCTCTCTCTCTCTCTCCTGAACCTCGATCGGCGCGACCCGTCATAATCACGAGGTGAGTAAATAAGGAAATTAAAAGAAAAATAAAGTTAAAACATCAGTAATGAATAAATAAAAAACACCATCTAGCATTTTGCCTTCAACAAAATTCTGATAATACCGGCAAGATGACAACACACAAGGCATTATTTAATTATTATTACAACACTCAAATACAAGATATTGAAGAGAAGGGGCGAGACGGACGACCTTCAGTGCGGGTGCCATTGCCAGCGGCCACCACGAGCTCCTGCGTAGGGAGGTCTACTACGCGAGTGGAAGGGGAAAATAGACTCAAGCCCACGACATGCGAGATGGAGCTGCATGTCAGTATCATTGATAATGGCGTCAGGGTCGGTTCCATCAACATCTAACTCGGCACTGGTCTCAGAAGATAGGCGAGCGCATTCGCTCTCCTGCCATTCGATGCGTCGATCCGCCGCCTGCTTATCCAGCGCCAGCGAGTGGATGATGCGCGCGTGTTTATCGAACAGCTCGGCAGTCTTGCGCCTCATTTCCACCGGGTTCGCAGGGTCGCCAAGAAAATCTTCAATCCCGTCAAGAGGAGGAAGAGGCGGGACGACAGGTTGCCCAGGGTGCTCCTCTGCAGGCGAGTTGGTCTGGGCTCCTGCGGAAGAAGTAAAGGAGCAGGGTGAGAGCGGCTCCCACAATAGGGTGTGGGAGTAGCGAGTGGGACAACGAAGCGAGAGGGAAGATTCCTTACCAGGGGGATGAGAGGTCCCGACAGCCTGGGAAGGATAGTTCCTCCTCTCGCTGGGAGGAGTAGTTAAAGAAGTGGAAAGAGGTTGCGAGTCGGAATCTTCGTGATGGGCGGCATAGTCGTCTCGCGGGCTTTCTGGTCATTGCGAAGCCTCGGGGGCTCCCTGAGACAAATAATTAACAAGGCTGCAAATATTGAAGGAATAATAAAGATAGAAATAAAGACAGAAGCGAGAGCTCACGCCTTTCTCTTTGGGAGATGCAGGAGGAGGGGTGGGGCAGGTCTCCGGCACCACGCGAGAAGGCCCCTCGATAGGGGAAGAAGGGCCACCAGATTTTACCCCCTTTAGGCGAGAGGGACAGGATGGTACAGAAGGAAGGGGCGAATTAGGGTTGAGGTGTAAGCAGCCACGGCTGCCTTGTTCTGTCGGCGCACATTGGCAAGGCGCTCGCGAAAGCTCTGGCTGTGAGACATGATGAACAATTCTGCAAGGAAGGAGGAGGTGTGCAAAAGGGCAGCCTTTATTCGGGATAGGAATCCCATATTTATAGGTTTTTGATGGGAGACTCAGAAGATTCTCTCATAAATACGATAATAAATACGTATTAATATGCGAGACGCCCCTCCTGGGATCGCGAGAAGACCAATAGGCGCGAGAAGGCCTCACAGAATGTAAGGTCGCTGAGACGAGAGGAAGATTCGCCTCGCCGAAAGGCTGAGAATTATTGTTGGAGCTCAGAGGAGGGCTTGGGAAGAGAGGAGGAGGGCCATGTGGCCTTCATCCCCTCTTTTCCTCCCTTCTCTCTCCTCTTTTTACCCTAATTTCCAAAAACACCCTCATACATGTACTCTTTCTCCTATTTCTGAGGGGTGGGGGTTCTCAATGACCATTTGGGCTGTTCATGGGCCTTGACTCATGGGCTTTGGCCATTGGTATTGGGCTTGGCTGATTTCATTTCTTTTCTTTAAGCCCTATGTTGACTTGTTGACTTTTTAGGTTGACTTGGTCAACATGATGAGTGGGTTGGCCCCACTTGACGGTCATGGACCCAATGACACCACCCAACTTGAGTTCGGCCATGGTGGTGCCCCCACGTGGACTACTTGGGCCTATTGGTGTGGGCTTGACCAATTTAGGGTTTGTGTTGACTTGGGTCGACTTGGGTCAATAGGTGACCCAATGATGTGTCTTTTAGTTCACTTAGATTGCTTTTAGGGTTAGGGGCATAGTGGTGGGGCCATTGTGTACTTATGACTCCATAATGGGCTAGTTTGACTTGAGTTGACCTCTGCCATATAGTGGGCATTACGTGAATCCACCCTAACTCTATGGGCCAAACCTAGCCTAAACCCAATTCACCCACCACATGTCCTAACCTAATCTAAGTTTATGGCTCTAGTAAGGAATGAGAGGTTATACATAATCTTGGAAACCACTATAAAATATATGTTTCTTCTGCATGTGTATCTTGAAGGCCAAACAAACTAATAACATAGCACAGGTTAATCAGTTAAAGGTTTAAAAGATTTAAAAGAGACCTAAAACCTATTAACCCCCTCCCTCTAAGTGTTAGCTGACCTTGAAATCAAAGTCTTTTACCTTTGCATTTAGAATACAGAACCGAAGTATTGAATATGCATGATGTATGAAACCCATCCGGACAAGTTAGTCTGGATTGGTGATGATTGTTTTGTATGTCAGAGAAGACTCTGTGGAAAGCATGTAATGCTCATAATCACGGGGTGTGTAGGTTGCTACAATGAAAGTACTTGGGTGTGCCTCCTGGAAAACACATGTTTTGGGGAAGAAACGATAGTCTGTCCCCTACCGCGTGGTGGTAGCATTATCGCCAGCGGTAGATCCTTGTGACCGATGCTTTGGAGGCCTGTCTAGTGGAGACTTTCAGGCATGTATGTTGAGCTATGAGCTTAGATTTCTCCGCTACGGTGGCCATGAGAGCCAGCCTTGGAATAAAACGTGGTTATGTATTGTGTAAATGGGAAAGCGTAGGTTGACCTGCATTGTGGCATGCGAGACTAACAGTTTGAGCATCTGTTTTTGGTGTTCGGCTTGGTGTGAGTCAGTGGCTTAAATCTCAGCATAACTTTGTTGAAGCATAGGGAGAGTTTTATGCTTCGGACAAGAAAGACTAGTAAAGCTCTAAGGTGCCGTCTTGAGAATGGTGGTGGGGCTTGAATCTCAACACAACAATATTATGCCCTAAGTGCACAAGACGTGTGGTCGGTAGTGCCAACGTTTGTGGTGCATTGTGCTTAAATTGCACGTTCTATTATCATTATTGTACATGTTGTTCTTCCTGCACGAAAGGAGCATCGTTGCCCCGGGTGAGAAGCGGGGTCGTTATAATTTAGTTAGCTAATGTTGACCATTACTTTGTTTTCCACCGTTGGGGTGGAATGCTTTTATGTAGCAGCAGCTGAGCCAAGTGGAAAGTAGCGGGATGAAGCCCTATTTGACATGCCAGCCCTCGAAGGTCAAGCGAAGCGTGCTTTTTCTATTTTATGTGTGGTCGGCCTGCGTGTCGATGTCTGTAAAACACTTATATTTGAGGAAATAGTTGTAAGGTCTTTAAGCCATAACGATTTGTGTATTTGAGTTTTCATTCCTGCTTTGGTTTAGTGGAGATTCATTTGGTTGGGTTTTAAGCCATTCAATTATCTTCCGTTAAAGTGCACTCTGAGTTAGGATGCGTAAATAGATTATGATCTCAATACGTAACTCTGTTAACTCTTGATGCGTCGGCAAGTGCACCGGTCGCTGTCAAGTAATAATTTTGGGAATAGCTTCCCCGAATGTCGATCTCGATGGAATGCAGGTTGGTTATCGTGATAATATCGCAGAAATATCGTTACTAAGAGTTAAACGAAAAAAACAAATTAGTTTGGTTTTCGACTCCTAATGCTAACAAAACAAAAGGATAACTAATGTGGATCGTAAGCACCGCTTCGCTTGGTGGATGGAACTAGTGCAGGCCGCTATGCCGTGCTTCGTGAGGCTAATGGATGGAGAGCAAGCGGATGGAATGAACACACATGCGGAGAGTGAGGGTCGCAATCACCTCTTCAACTACCAATACTAGTCTTTGCTAGAGTGGTTCAAGTGAGCGAGTGGAGTGGATATGAATGGAGGCAAGTGTATCACAACTAACAAAGAATGTATAACTATCCCAAGCAAACTTCATTCCTAGATAAATAAAAGTAAGCTCAGGTTCAATACAAGCTTAAGAATACACTTCACTATGAGAAGAGGTAGACTAAATCGATAGGTGGAAAGCCTAGTCATGGTTCTTGTCCAGAATGGGGGGTTGTCAGTCCACTTCTCGGCTCAAACCGTTGGTTACATCCGGAGGTAAATGGGTTGTCAATCCACTTGTCTTCCTCTGTCTTCTTCCCTTTCCTTCAATCTTTTCTCCCTTTTGTCCAAATGGGTAGTACCGAAAGATCTCTGTTACACATTGCTAGTGGCCAGAAACACTCAGAAGGGTTGAAGATGGCTTTGGATCGCCGGAGAAAGCTTCCCGAAGGGTGAAGATGAGTGGAGGACCTGTGGGGGTGAAAAACGATGCTTCTCGCGCCGCAGCGGGGCAGAAAATGAAAACATTGCCCTAATTCGCGGAGCACGGGTTTAAATACAGTAGCAAAAAATCAAAGCGCACGATCAGTGGCGCACGACCAGAGGTCGTGCGTGATGGATCCCATGATCGTGCGATTAGAATTGGCAGAACTCCAGAAAAATGGAATAAACGCACATGAGCAGTGGCGCACGACCAGAGGTTGTACGAACTATGTCCAATGGTCGTGCGATTGCCCCAGACAGAACTTGGAAAAATGGAGAATAGTGCGCACAATCAGTGGCTCACAACCAGTGGTCTTGCGCAATAGATCCAATAATCGTGCGCAGTATTCCTGTACCGTTTGGGGTTCGATGAACAGACTGCACACGACCATCGGTCGTGCTCTAAGGAGTCCACAGATAGTGCGCGCATAAAAATTCACGCTCAGTGGCCCTTATGCGAAAAACATTCCCAAACAATCCCGGAACACATACACGGCCTTTGTACCTGCAGCAAAAACAAAAGAGCCACTGAAATGGGCATTGCACATTCTCCATACACAGAAAACACCAAGTACGACAAAAGTATAATAACTACATAATCACACTGAAAACGGGCCAAAAGCTCACTTAACATTGAATGGACATAATAACAAATATGAACAATTATGGCTCTAAAGTGTAGTGCATCAACGGGAAAACTAGCTCAGATGAGTCCAAAAATATGTATATAACTTTGTCTCATCACACCCCCAGACTTAAAAATTTGTTCGTCCAGAACAAATCATCACTTCGTGGACTAGAAAATAGTTAGCTGGCTAGTAATTTCCAAATACATTATTGAGAGGAATCAAATATATCATGGGCATAGAAAATAGAATAGATAAACTTTTTAATTATACTACATAATTAATATTTTTCGACTGGCGTAAATAAATATTGTATCTACTCAAAATTGGAATTCTGGAGAATCTTTCGATCATATGTAGGAAGAAATTAGAAATGCCACTTAGGCGAGCATTGCCAAAGATCGGGGCTTGGGATCACCTCCAAAGAAATCCATCAATGTCGGGGACTATACGCTTGCCCGTTCACACTCTCTCCACGGTACTAGCTCATCTCAAGCGTGAATCTGTAGGACTTTAGGATAATCATGGGGCTTAGGATAAGGTTTGGTTGTCAAACATAAACATGGAGGCTACACGCAACTCAAGCGAGCAAACAACAAGATAAACCAATACAGCCCCTCAGCATTGCAGGTGTGACACACCCCCAGACTTAGCATGAAAACCAGGCGTGCACACGGCCTAACCCGACCAATATCATGATAAACTAGATGGGGATTCCATTTCTCATTATAATTCTATTTAGATTTTGTCTTTCAATTCTCTCCTTTTTCTTTTTTTTCATTTGCAATCCCCAATTATTAGCAAGTAAACTTTCTTGTATTAATCTACCACATCACTAAAATTCCACACATCACATCTCGTCAAAATATTAAATTCACTGGAGCTCATGGATTTGGTTGCGAAAGGAGAATTGGATTTACGCTTTGGTGAATGAAGGTGGAGATGAATCAAAGGAGGGGTAGGCACAAATTTGGCTTGCAACGATTAGCAGCTAGGACATGGTAAACAAGGCTCAAACTAGTCAAGTTGATGGCCTACGTCACGCTCACGCTTGACTAACCATGCACCAATGCTTCGAGAGTAACTTGGGGCAAGTCCTTAGCCACCGAGAAAGATGATCCTTCCTCCCGAATCGAGCAAAATGAGTCTAGTGATGGCTACACACATCCCTACACTACCTTTCGATTTCACCAGATTCAACATTTTTGAGTTGTACAAACAATATTTACATCTGCAAAAAAAGAATAAATCTACGAGCATCGAGAAAAATTAAATCTATACTATTTCTACACAGACCATGAGTACTTGATTAGTAGCACTACATGAGTTTCGCATTACTCTATCCTAAAATCCTAACCAGCACCACTATTTTAAAGTTTATACACAAGCAATGCATTTGACTCGAGCCACGCGTATAGATAAGATCACGCTTAAGTGGGTGATTTAGTGTGTGCCACAGTGATTTTGAAATAAATAAATAACAACTGGTATGTTATAAAATGTGTGCTCATGTAATGACCACATACATGCTATCCCCCCAGACTTGAATGCGACAACTCATAAAACTAAACATTGCAAATAATATAAAGAGTTAGGGGTAAGAAGTACCTATGCTCAAAACTGAGCATACCAGTCGTACTGCGAGGTTGTCCGATAGTGGCTAGTCTACTGCGCTTCAAACATTTCCAGCACATGCGAATTAGAGATCCCACGCAAAATAAGAAAATAGAAATACGCATATAAAAAGAAACACATCACACAAAATAGGACCAAGTGGTCCTACTTGCGTTGTCTCCCATAATCCCTTTTCTTTACCATCCTTAAGGTGGATTGAATACCTGTATTAAGCATGATATAGAGTTTTATGTCCACAACAAACTAAATAAAAAAAACTACGCAAGTCCACCAAGCAGTTACTAGCATAAACTATAACGGCCTCCCCAGCCCACGGCTCGAAAGGACGTCGCCGACACCCCCAGCACCACGCTCGAAAGGTGAAAGTGAGGGTTGGGTCTACAATACTCTAGAGGGGGGGGGGGGTGAATAGAGTATATTTAAAATTTGTTAGGTCCCTATAAAAATGCTGCTACAGCTTTTGATGTAAACTGAAGAAGTGCAGTAAATAGAAAACTGAAAAACAGATAAGATTAACCTTAATCACAGCCACACAGCAAGAACAAAAGAAAAAGATAGGCAACCAGACGACACAAGAAATTTATAGTGGTTCCCAAATCTGGGTAGTCCACTCTTCTACCACCCTTGGTAGGAATCCACTCAGGTTTTTGATCAGGTGCCTGACACTAATGGGTTTTGATCAGGTCCCCAAAGACCAACTCAAGTCTTTTGGTAAGGAGACTTTCAACCAGGAATCACTTTTGAAGGGAGATGACAACCCTTTATACAGGAGGGGGTGAGAGAGTCATTATGTCTTCTCTTTCTCAATAAACTGAGAAGACTTATGTGGATTGATGTTTAACAAAAGTTCCCCCTGAATTATTGAATGGTTTAGGAAGATTTGGAAGCTTTGTTGTAGGGTGATAGGTCTTCAATCAGAGTTCTTGACAAACAGTGATGCAGGAGCTTCTTGACTGATTTGATGTATGTTGTCCTTGGAAGTCCTTGAGAGAATATTGAAGAAGAAGACTCTTGATATAGTATGATTGTTCTTCTTCCTCTGAATGAAGATCACTGCCTATTACTGTGAGCTTCAGTATGATTTTCTTGTGTGAAGCTTTTCTGCTACTGAGTATGTTCTTGTTCTTGCTCACTACTGATTATTGATCTTCTTTTCTTCTATGTCTTTTCAAAAATTTCAATCCTCTGTAATTAATGCTGACGCCTTGAGAATAATCGGCATTGAATCATTTCCTCAACTGTCCCGTGGAAAATCGACAAATAATATTCCTGAAGAAGACCGCAATCAATGCTCCTTCTAACGGATACATTCAGAGAATGTAGATCATTAATTACTTAGGAATTTCCTCATCAGAATGGGGACAGAAGGCCGGAAATGGCTAAGTCTGGAATCGTCGAACGAATAATATAATTCGTCGAGCTGAGTTACTAGTTCGTCAAACTTAGATTTTGTATTCGTCGACCAGACAGCTTCTGTTCGTCGAGCTGAGAACTTGACTACTGTATGTTGTCATGTCTGAAGTTCGTCGAGCTGATAATTGTATTCGTCGACTGGAGTTCAGCAACAATTCCAGACTTAGTCAAGTATTTTGTGTTGACTAATATTCTGCGTGTCGACATGAATCTTCTGGTGTCGACACAGGTGTATGTCGACTGATTAGTCTTGGTGTCGACACAAGTTTTCTGGTGTCGACATAGTTGGTGTCGACACATACCCTAAGTGTCGACACAAACCTTCTGGTTCCAGAATTCGTCGAGTAGAGTACTGAGTTCGTCGACCTGAGAAGTTGACTTCGTCGACCTGAGAAGTTGTGTACTTGAGGTCCAAGTTCGTTGAGCTCAGAATCTTGTTCGTCGACCAAAGTCTGAAGTTAGACTTAGAAAAATCTGGAGTTATCCTAACTTTAGTTTACTGAAGTATCCCAGTTTTTGTCGACCAGAGAATGAAGATCATCGAGCTCAGCTAAGAGATATGTCTCAAGATCGTCGAGCTGCAAACGTCTTTTGTCGACCTGAGTTCGACAAACGTCGAACTCATTTTTACTTAGTCTTGAAATCTTCTAAACCTTGAGTCTCTGGCAGTCTTATTGATAGCTGGTCCATCTAATGTTGACTCTAAGGACTTGGCCTAGACTCTAGGACACAGCTTTGACCCTGGCTATACATGTTGGGTCACATCCTAAGTTTAGTGAACCTAGCCCAAATCAACTAGGGATCCAACAATCTCCCCCTATTTGCGTGAGGTCACTAATAGACTCAAAACATAAATATAAAAATAAATAAAGCAAGAAAAAGATATATCTGGCAGAGAATTACTAACACATGCAGCAGATATATATATGTACATACGCTTTGTTTAAACAAATAACACAGTTTGAAAGCAAATGCAGAAGAAAAAGCAAAGAAATTAAAACAAAGTAAGGATTACTTCTTCTGCTTCTTCTCTATGGACTTGTCTTCTTTTGTCTTTTCTCCTGGCTTTGTAAAGATAATTTCTCTATTTGGATTCAAAGCCTGTGCCTGTGTCATTGTCATGTCAGCTGCCCCGATAATCTTCAGGGATGTAGTTCTGGAGACAACTGCTTCAGGATGTACCTTCATGTAATCATCAACATTGAACAGTTTATTTGCTTTATCAAATATTTTGAGTTCTTCCTTCCTATATTTGGACATGGTGGAATATCCGGATATATCTTTACCTTCAGCTTTTGCTTTATTAATCAAAGATAGACCGACAAGTTCCTGGAACCTGGCCATTTTAGCAATGTTTGTTGTTTCAGGATCCTCAAAAGGAACAGGTGGTGAATATGGTCTTTTAGGACTATTAGCCTTCTGATATTCAGGGATACTTTGCTGTTGCTGCTGAGGTTGTTGATGTTGTTGATGTTGCTGTTGTTGAGTTTCTGAAGAGTGATGCCTTTGCTGACTGCTTCCAGAGGGTCTCCCTTGATGTCTCCGATAAGTTCGCATAGGGGCAGATCTCTGAGAGCTAGAGCCAGTGGCACCATCTGCTGGAGGAGGTCGAGGAGGTGGATCTCTTCTGTATCTTTGAACTGGTGGAGGAGAATTATTTCTACTTCTTTTCTTCTCCTTTTGCTGATTTTTAGACAACCACATCCATGCTGACATTCCTTTGTAAGGAGTAATATTTTGGAGGATATAGAGTGGGGTGTCATTCTTTGAGCTTGTCTTAGCAGCGGGAGGAGGATGGGCTTTCCTTTTCTTTGACAACATTTTCTTCTTCTTCTTAGCAGTTTCTTCATCTGAATCATCTTCATCATCATCTGCATCATCATCACTGGCAGAACCCTGAGGGTTATCATATAGAGCATCCAATGCTTTCAAGGCTTTATTATAAGTAACAGACTTTTCTGTAGTAGGAGCAGAAGTTTCAAGGGCTGGAGTTTCAGCAGGAGTTGAAGAAGAGACTATACAAGAATCAGAAGTAACTGGTACAGAGCTTTCAGCTGCTGCCTTATTTTCTTCTTCAATGTCAGCCAAGATCAACTCATCTAGATCTGACATAGGAGAGTCATCCATCACAAAAATTGGCACTGAGATATATTTTGGAGGGGATGGAATGACATCAGAGGTTGGTGCAGATGCTGGAATTACAAAGTTGTCACATAGTTGCTTATCAACTGCTGGACTGACAGGAGAACTATAAGGCACAATAGCCAAATGTGGCTTAGTGAATGTTGCTGGAAGAGGATTCATATATACAGTTTCAAAAGTTTGCAGCAATTCTGCTAAGTTAACTGTTGGATTTAGGGTAAAATCTAAAAGAAATTATACATAATCACCTAGAGGGGGGTGAATAGGTGACCTTAATCTTTTTAAACTTTTAGGCAGATTTAGTCACAGATTTCACAGAACATAAAACAGCAACCACATAATCATACACACACATAGTACACACAGTTTTATAGTGGTTCCCCAAGGTTTGGGTACATCCACTTTCCCCCTTCGCCTATCTAGTAGTGTACTAGATTCGGCCAAACTCCTCCACTATTCCTCAGATCCTCAGATCTTACACTCAGAACCCCAACCAGGTTCCTACAGCTCAGAGTGATCCCACTCCTACAACTCAGGCTCAACAGCCCTACCACTCAGTCTTCACAAAGACCTACACTCAGCCACAAGGCCTACACTCAGAGAAATGAATCTCCTACACTCAGGCACACAGGCCCTACCACTCAGCCTTTATAATTTCAGGCTTACAACTCAGATCTCTAAGGATCCTACAAGAAATTAAAAATACAATGTGTAAACCTACAACTCAGAATGAGAGAGAAGAGTTGTCTGGTTTCTTGAAGAGTTCTTGGAAGAACTTTGCTGAGATCAACCTCACTTAGCTTTCTTCAAAGCTTCTTGAATGTAGAACACAATAGGGTTGAGTCTCTCTGCAGCTGATCTTCAATCACTGCAACTTAAGAATCAGAACTAGGTCTGAAACTTTCTTCACAGCCTGGTTCAACAGCTGTCTCTTGGAAGGAGCTCTCTATCTCCAACTACTTAGATCTTTACTAGAATTGATTCTTCAATGAATTACTTGATCATCTACCATCTTCTGCTGTTAACATAATAAGCCTATATATAGGCCTTCTTCATGGTGACCGGCTGATCCTGTTTCTAACGACTTTCTGACATCTCTGACAGTTGCAGTAGACCGGCTGGATTGGCAGCTGTCAAGTCATCTAGTCACTTATTGAAATATCTGTAACTATCTTAAAGTGTCGAGACAGTCTGTCTTTAAGTGTCGACACTTATAGACTAAGTGTCGACACTAGCCTTCATGATGTCGACACAACTCCTTGTGTTGTAGAATTTACTTCTCGACACAGCTTCTTCAGAATGTGTCGACAATGATATTGTGTGCCGACACAACTCCTTGTTCTTCAGTACTTAGTTAAATTCTTGTAAGTGTCGACGCAACTCCTTTGTGTCGACACATCTTCTTGTGTTTAACTTGTTCAGTGTCGACACATCTTCCTGGTGTCGACACATGCCTTCTGTATTGATACTTTTGCTGAGTGTCGACACAGCTCCTTGTGTCGACACATTCTTCTTGTGTTGAGACTTTGGCTGAGTGTCGACACATCTCCTTTGTGTCGACACTTGTACTTAGAATTTGTTGAACTTTTGCTAAGTGTCGACACTTTCTGATGTCGACAAAGTTCCTCTGGGTGTCGATACTGCTTCTAAGTGTCGACACAGCTTCTCTGGACATTTCTTCATTGAGTGTCGACACAGCCTGTGTGTGTCGACACTTTCCTTCTGGTGTCGACTCTGCATTCCTGGTGTCGACACAATTACTCCAAGTGTCGACACTGCTTTTCTGGGTGTCGACACAAGTCTTCTTAAGTGTTGACACTTTCCTTCTGGGTGTCGACACATGGACTTAGAAACTTTTCAGCTTTCCTTGCAAATACTTAACCTGCACAAGGTAACTCAAAATACATCAAATACATTTTGATGTATATCATTGAGTAGGGTGAGGCTTCTTCAAATCAGGTACATTCATTCCAATGTACCCAACAATCTCCCCCTATTTGGAGAAGTCATAACCCTTAGTCAATGATATACACCATACATAACAAAATCACAGTATGATGTAAAGCAGGATTATATAACAGGGTAAGTACATAAATATGTATTAATCAAAACATGTATACACAGATATCTCAGAACAATTAATGTAATAGTTGAACATATATCACATTGTTCTAACAACTTCAATATTTTCATTATCCAAAAGTTTACAGAAAGTTTAAAATCAAATGATTACAACTGTAAACTATAGATAAATTCTATCCTATTGCTGCTCAGGCTCCTTGATCACTATGCCCTTTTCAGATTGTATCTTTGCTTGGACTGGGGCTTCAGCATCTTCAGCAGCAGTAGGCTTCTTTCCTTTTAGATCCTTCTTTTTCTGCTCTTCAGCCTTGATCTTTTGTCTTTCAAAATAATGATAAGGCTTTGGAAAGTACTTGCTAGGCTCCTGGGCAGTAGGAGGTAGCTTTCCCATCTTAGCCTTTCTTCTATATTGCACAATTGCCTCTTGCCTGGACTCATGCTTCCTCCACTCCAGTTCAGAATACCACTTGTTTCTATCCTGGATATTGTCTTTGGCAGCCTTCCATGCAGTCAAGATAATATTCCTGGAAGTGGGGCTCCATTTTTCAAAGTCAGGCCTAAGTTCAGCTTGCTCTCTGAATCTCTTCTTAGACAATTGAGTCTCTTGTTCCTTCAGCAAAGCTTCTTGTTCTTTCAGTATAGCCTCTGGCACTGGCTGATCCACTTTCTCTATGATGACCTTCTCAATTCCCTCAGGAGGGCTATACATTGATTGTATGTCTTGATGTACCATATCAAAGTCTGGTGGAGGGTATATTACTTGAGCCACTTCAGCTTGCTCCCCTCCAAGATATGCAGGATTAATCCCAGACTCTGCCACATTGTCATCATCACATAATGGAGGATATCCAAGGGTGGCTCTGATGGAATTGGAAATCTATTTTGCATGATCAAAGCCTGCTTTGACTAACACCCTCTCCCCCTTTATGACTTCTCTTTCAATGTGATCTCTTAGATCATCTTTCTGGAATCTTATCTGGGCATTCAGATAGTTTACTCCATCCTTGTAGAAAGGTTTCAACCTTTGGAGCTTTTCAGTGATTAGCTTCGGAGAATCTTGAATTGCAGAAGTAACAGCAGTGATCCCTTCTTGTAACTTCTTATCAAACTCTTCCTGGGCAGTAGTCCTTGCTGTAGTTTGAGCAGCAGCCAGATTCTGCATCTCAGTGACTATCACATTGTGTGATTCAGTCAAATTGTCATTCATTCTTATCTGGTTTTCCAGGACATAGCCTTGCTTTACTGCCAAGTCTTCAATTTGTTTCTTGATATTTTCTTGATGACTAGCTAGATAGACTACTGCATTTCCTCCCTTATGAAAGCAGTCAGTCATCTCTTTCTTATTCAGATTCATTTCAAATCTGATTGACTTAATATCTTGTGCAAGATCAAACTGTAGGGATTTTTGCCCTTCATCTATATACTTTTCCAGAGCTTGCCTTTGCTGATCCATCTTTATCTGCAATGCTACCATCAGAGAACTAAAATCTGTAGATGGGGCTGGCTATGGTGTAGGCTGTGATGCTATAGTTTGTAAAGCTTTCTTATATGTCTGGCTCCTCCTCTTGAAAACTTGAAATTTTCTCTTTTTGACTCTTGCAGCCTCTTCATCTTCAGAAGCAGATGTGCTTGCAATATCAACCCTGTCCTTAGGGCTTGAAGGTAAATCCTTGTCAGTCCTAGGAACCTGCTCAGCATCCTTTGGCTTCTCAGTCTTTGTGCCTGCAGTTTTCTCTATATTCTCCACTTGCTCCCCCTCAATGATTACTTTCTCCCCCTCAGCAGCAGCACTTCCTTTCTCAAAATCAGTTTGGAGAAGGTTAGGGAATAGTTCTTCTAAGGTAAATTCTTGTTGAGAAGGGGCTGGAGAATCCCTGATCTCATCAACCACTTGATCAGATACCACTTGAAAAGCAATAGATGTGTCCTCCATGACAACATCTGGGGGTTGACTATGAATCTGAGGTTGCTGATTAACATCAGATAATGTGTCAGTCATAACTACATTCTCAATAAGGAAATCTAATTGGTTGATTTCAGTTATTACCTCAAGTATGGTTTGAGTAGCTCTTTCACTTTCTAATGGAGTTGGCTCATCCACCAGTAGAGGCTCCCCTGGATGGAATCCTGGTGAATTGGGCTTGCTTGTGGTAGCTCCCCCTGCCTCTCTACATCTTCTTGTCTTGCTGGATATTGTGCAGCATTTCCAGTATCTTCCTCATCAGGAGTGAACACTACATGCTCTTCAGAGCTGCTTGATAATTCTTGAGCCACAGGATCTGTCTTATTTTTCTTCTTTTGGGGTGTTACCTTCTCAGGAGTTGGCATTTCCTTGGTCAAGACTCTATCCCATCTAGAGAATATTATCATATCCATCTTCCTCATGTGGTTGATCTTAGATCCAGCTGCTTGACCCATGACCTCTGGTATTCTTCCAGCCAGGTAAAGACTTAGTATTCTACCCAAATTGGGCTTCTTCATGCTCTCTTTTATCTTCTCAAACACTACTGCAGACCAATCAGTTTGTAGTTTGAAGATAATCCTTGTCATGAGGCTAAACATGTGAGCTGAGACTCTGTCATGGCCACCAGGCTTGCTCAGGATAACCTTGCCAACAATTTCAGATAGAAATTTGCCCGGCATGTTCATTCCTTTTCTATTGAACACAGATCCAATTTTCATGTTGGAATCTAGTCCACACCATGTTAATACTTCCCTAGTTTTAGAAGCAGAAACATCATCTTCTTCTCTTTTCCTTGGTAGTTGTAGTACCTTTCTCAGACTCTTAGAAGAAACTTTCACCTTAGCCCCATGAACTCTGGACTTTATCTTGAGTCCAAATTCATCTATTGTTGTTCCATTTAGAAATTCCAGGACCTCTTTCTTCCATATCTTGGTCGGTTCGGAAACAAGAAATTCCAACCCTGTCTCTTCTATTAGGGTTATCACGCCTTTGATCTCTGGTTCTGCGTCATCAAAAGCATGCCGCACGAGTTCGTATCCTTCATTCACATTCTCTTCAAGCTTGGGCGCCATTAGGGTTTGAAGAAATTTGAATTGAGAGAAGAGAGGTGTCGACACACAAGTTTGGTCTCGAAACTTTGGTGAGCGTGTCGACAGACAATGGCGAAATCCTATTTATACCTTTCTAGAATCGAAGATGAAAGGGCGCGTCAAAATACTTAAATTGTGTCGACACTGTTGAAAAGTGTCGACACAGACTTATAATGTCTCGACAACTATGTGTCGACACAAGTATAGTCGACATAATATATGTGTCGACACTTGTTTATGTGTCGACACCACTTAGCTCGACACTTAGTCGAGACTTTACTTCACTAATTCTGCATAAAGTCTAAGTTTCAACACAACCTTGGATGTGTCGACACCTACCCTGTATGTGTCGACACTAATTCTCTGAAGTGTCGACACCAACTTCCTAGATGTGTCGACACCTTTTCTCTGAAGTGTCGACACCACTTTTCTGTGTCGACACAGACAACTTTATGTGTCGACACCTTTTTACTTAGCCAATTTTGAAAACTTATACTAAGTTTATCATACCTAATTCAATTTTAAACCTATTGAATTTGGTTTCTTCTAAGGGCTTAGTATACATGTCAGCTAGTTGATTATCTGTATTAACATACTCTAGTGAAATATCTTCTTTTTCCACATGTTCTCTTAGAAAATGGTATTTGATTTCTATGTGCTTAGTCCTACTATCAGAGACAGGATTGTTTGCAATAGAAATGACACTAGTAGAATCACAAAATAGAGGTGTTCTACTTACTTGTATACCATAGTCTTCTAGCTGATGTTGTATCCATAGAAGTTGAGCACAGCAACTTCCTGCAGTCACATACTCTGATTCTGTTGTGGAGATAGCCACACTTGTTTGTTTCTTGCTACTCCATGATATCAGTCTTCCACCTAGGAATTGACAGGTACCAGTTGTACTTTTCCTATCTTCTTTGCAGCCTGCAAAATCTGCATCTGAATAACCTGTCAGTTCAAAGTCTTCATTCCTAGGGTACCAAAGGCCTAGATAAGGAGTGCCCTTAAGATATCTCAGAATTCTTTTGACTGCTGTCAAATGAGATTCTTTAGGGCATGCTTGGTACCTAGCACAGACACATGTAACATACATGATATCTGGTCTACTTGCAGTCAAATATAATAGGGATCCAACTATCCCTCTATACAAAGTCTCATCTACAGGTTTCCCTACATCATCTTTGCTAAGAGACATACTTGACCCCATAGGAGTTTTCATGGTACTGGATGATTCCATATCATACTTCCTTTTTAATTCTAGGGTGAACTTAGACTGGCATATGGATAAACCATTCTCAGTCTGTCTAACTTGGAGACCCAAGAAGAACTTAAGTTCCCCCATACTGCTCATTTCAAATTGTCCTTGCATTAGTTTTGCAAACTTTCTGCAAAGACTATTTTCTGTAGACCCAAATATGATATCATCTATATATATTTGGACTAGAATGATCTTGCCTCTGGATTCCCTAAGGAATAGAGTCTTGTCTATTTTCCCCCTTGTGAATTTATTCTTAATGAGGAAACTAGACAGGGTTTCATACCAAGCCCTAGGGGCTTGGTTTAACCCATACAATGCCTTCCTAAGTCTATAAACGTAATTAGGTTGAGATGAATCAACAAAACCTGATGGCTGTTCCACATAGACTTCTTCTTTCAGATTTCCATTCAGAAAAGCTGACTTAACATCCATTTAGTATACTTTAAACCCTTGATAGGTTGCATAGGCCAAGAACATCCTTATTGCCTCCAGTCTGGCTACTGGAGCAAAGGTTTGATCAAAGTCAATACCTTCTTCCTGCTTATATCCCTTAGCAACCAGTCTTGCTTTGTTCTTGATAATCACTCCATGTTCATCCATCTTGTTCCTGAAGATCCACTTAGTTCCAATTATGTTTTGGTCTTTTGGTTTAGGAACAAGCTCCCAGACTTTGCATCTCTTAAACTGATTCAGCTCCTCTTGCATTACCTCAATCCAATGAGGGTCTAGGATGGCTTCTTCAAATTTCTTTGGCTCAACTTGGGATAAAAAACTGTAGTAGAGTACTGAACTTAGATTTCTGCTCCTTATTTGTACCCCTTGTCTGAGATCACCAATAATTTGATTGGCTGGATGATCTTTTAGATGTCTATTAGCTAGAGGCAGCCTGTCTTCAGGTTGTACTCCTTCAGCTTCTTCAATTTGTTGCATCCCTTGGTCTTCTTCTGCATCAGGTGTGTCTAGAACTCCCCCCGGACAGCAGCCACTATCATCTACATGCTGACTTGCAGTAGATCCTTCTTCAATAGTGAGCTTGTTCATCTTCTTAGTCACACCTGTGGAGCTGCAAACACTTCTAGACAATTCATTGTTAATGAGTCTAGCTTCATCAAATACTACATGTACTGACTCTTCTACAACTTGAGTAGTCAAGTTGTAGACCATATAAGCCTTACTGTTGTTGCTGTACCCAACAAAGATCCTCTCTTGGGATTTGGCAGCAAACTTGGTTAAGTAAGACTTACCATTGTTAAGTATATAGCATTTACAACCAAAGATCCTGAAATAGGATAGATTTGGTTTTCTGTCTTTCACAATCTCATAGGGAGTCTTATTGTGGCTCTTGGTGATAGAAGCCCTATTAATTACATGGCATGCAGTGTTTACTGCCTCAGCCCAGAAATATTCTGGGAGAGATGTGTTACTTAATAGGGATCTACCAGCCTCAATCAAGGTTCTATTTTTCCTTTCAGCAATGCCATTTTGCTGAGGTGTTCTTGGTGAAGAAAATTTTTGAAATATCCCAAACTCTTCACATAGCTGTGTCATACTATTAGAATGGAATTCAGTACCATGGTCACTTCTTATTTTGACCACTGTACTGTCTAACTCATTCTGAATTTGTTTGACAAAACTATAGAAGATATCAGGTGTTTCAGATTTCTGTCTAAGGAAGAACACCCAGGAAAACCTTGATTAGTCATCTACAACCACAAATGTGTAGACCTTCCTACCTAGGCTGTGAACTGGCATACGACCAAAGAGATCTATATGCAAGAGGTATAAGCACCTCACAACATCTTTGTTCTCAATGCTATTAAAGGTGGATCTAGTCTGCTTGCCCTTTTGACAAGCTGAACATATCCCATCTTTAATACACTTAACTTGAGGACCATTCCTCACTAACTCTTTGCTATAGAGTTGGCCAATTGTCTTGTAGTTAAGATGGGGTAGCCTCTTGTGGCATTTGACACAATGAGAGACTTTCTCATCAGCTACAAGACACACTGGAGAAACATTGTTCTCACTCATAATGTCTAGACAATAGACATTTCTCTTTCTATAACCTGTCAGAATGATCTCTTGATCATTTGACCTCCTGATATGACAACCATCTTTAACAAATGAGATGTCATATCCTAAATCACTCAATTGACTTATACTAATGAGGTTGTGTTTCAAACCTTTAACATAAGCCACTTGAGTAATTGTTATAAGGTTGTTAGAAATGTTACCAAAACCTTTGATAATTCCTTTTTCAGAACCACCAAAGGTGACTTTAGGACCATCCTTGATTGGTGTGTAGTCCTTTAGCAATCCCTTAGTTCCAGTCATGTGCCTAGAACATCCACTGTCCAAGTACCATATTGGGGCATGGCCACTTGGACTCACCTGCAAAACAGATTAGTTGACCTTAGAACCCAAAGAATTCTTGGGTCCTTGGTGCTGGTTAGTTTGCCTCTTAACAAAACTACCTGTAGCGTTTCTAACAGGTAGATTGCTACTCACTTTGGCACAAGAATTATGCCAACAGTCTATGGCAAAGTGGTCAACCTTACCACAACACCAGCACTCAAATCTGTTGTACCTTTGCTTAGGTACAACCCTAGCTGTTTTATCTAAAGCAGGCTTGTTGAGTACTGGGCTTTGCCCTTAGACTTGGACTGAACAGTCCTAGCAGGTTTTGTAAACCCTAATCCAGTTTTACCCTTTTGATGTACAAATTCATCTATCAAGGGTAGAACAGACTTTGGTTTAGAAAACCTTGCAACTATGTCTCTCCCTTTCTGAAGACTAATCTCCAGATTTCTGATTTGATCATTTTTAAATGTTATAGTCCCCATCTGAATAACAGTTATGTTCTTCATCCTGGCTATTTCATTTAGTTTTTGATCAATCAACTTATCAAAATCTGTTGCAGCAACTTTAAGGCTGGCAATTTCCTTAGCCTGACTTTTGGCCAAGGATTTGCTTTTCTTCAAAGCTTGCAACACTACTCTATATTCATCAATTAATTGATGAATATCTCCTTCAGATTCAGATGCACTCTCATCACTTGATGATGATGTATCTGAATCTGACTCAGTACTAGAAATTGAATCAGTAGAACAATTTAGTACCTGACTAGGTCCAGGCTGCTCCTGGATTTTGTCTCCTTCTGATAAGGCCATCAGTCCCTGGCATTGATTGTCCTCTTGCTCATATATTGAGTTCATTAACTGGATGAACTCCTCTTCTTCTTCTTCAGCAAACAGTCCAATGTAAGCTTCTGCTTCCGAATCAGTTTCTGAAGATGATATGTCTGACAGGCTTTTATCCTTCTTGGCAACAAAGGACCTTTCCTTTTTGCCATTGATCCGAGTCTTCTTCTTATCAGTTGACTCTTTCCTTTTCTCTGGACAGTCAGCAACAACATGTCCTTATCTGTTACAGCAATAGCATACAATTTTTGATAAAGTTGCTTTGCTTGACTTGGGCTTTCTACTGTCTTTCTTTGATGACTTCTTGTTCTGATAATAGTCATATTTTCCCTGTGAAGTGGATAGCTTAGACCTCCACTGTTTCTTCTTTAGAAACTTCTGAAAGTGTCTTGTGAAAGCTGTAAAGTCCTCATCACTCTCACTGCTTTCAGAATTCTTACTTTCTGATTCATCTGACTCAGTCCCAGCAACTTTTGGAGGAGGAGATGGAGAGTTACTTTTATATTTCTTGGTGGCTTCTGTCTTGAATGCCACAGCTCTTTCTTTATGCTCAATTCTTGTAGTCTTCTCTTCCTCTTTCCTAACCATTAGCTGTATTTCATAGGACAACAGCTTTCCAAACAATGTTGGAGGAGGAATATATGCTAACTTGGTCATTTCCCTTATAACACAAATCTTAGTATCCCAGTATTTAGTTAGGGATCTCAAGAACTTATCATTCAGCTCATAATTGCTGAATTCTCTTCCATAGGACATTAGCGCATTAACTATCCTATAGAATTTCTTGTAGCACTCAGTTATGCTATCAGACCTTCCTTGTCTGAAGCTTTCATATTCTTGGTTTAACAAAGACTTTCTGTCCTGTCTAACTTCTTCTGAACCCTCCATGTACACTATCAGAGTATCCCACATCTCCTTTGATGTTTTACAGTGTATCAAGTTCTGAAATGTAGCATCATCTATTGCAATTACTATAATATTCTGGGCCCTTTTGTCCATGGTGGCCAGTATAATCTCATCCTTGGTCATTTCAGAAAAGTCTTTTGGAGTTCTCTGATTTGCATCCAACACAGATACCTTCATTGGCACATATGGCCCTTCTTTAACTGTGATATAGATTCTAGGGTCAGAGGCTTCCATAAATAGCCTAACCCTTTCTTTCTAGATGCCAAAGATCTCCTTTCTACAAATTGGCAACTTCATGGATCCAAGTTCTTTGTGATTCTCTGTGGAACCCATTTTCTTGATTTTCTTGATTCTGCACTTAATTATACTGAATCTACCAACAGGATCTACTCAGACAGTTATGTCCCTTTTTGAGTAACCTGGCTCTGATACCACTTGAAAGAAATTGTACCTAATCACCTAGAGGGGGGGTGAATAGGTGACCTTAATCTTTTTAAACTTTTAGGCAGATTTAATCACAGATTTCACAGAACATAGAACAGTAACCACAGAATCATACACACACAGAGTACACACAGTTTTATAGTAGTTCCCCAAGGTTTGGGTACATCCACTTTCCCCCTTCGCCTATTTAGTAGTGTAATGGATTCGGCCAAACTCCTCCACTATTCCTCAGATCCTCAGATCTTACACTCAGAACCCCAACCAGGTTCCTACAGCTCAGAGTGATCCCACTCCTACAACTCAGGCTCAACAGCCCTACCACTCAATCTTCACAAAGACCTACACTCAGCCACAAGGCCTACACTCAGAGAAATGAATCTCCTACACTCAGGCACACAGGCCCTACCACTCAATGTTTATAATTTCAGGCTTACAACTCAGATCCCTAAGGATCCTACAAGAAATTAAAAATACAATGTGTAAACCTACAACTCAGAATGAGAGAGAAGAGTTGTCTGGTTTCTTGAAGAGTTTTTGGAAGAACTTTGCTGAGATCAACCTCACTTGGCTTTCTTCAAAGCTTCTTGAATGTAGAACACAATAGGGTTGAGTCTCTCTGCAGCTGATCTTCAATCACTGCAACTTAAGAATCAGAACTAGGTCTGAAATTTTCTTCACAACCTGGTTCAACAGCTGTCTTCTTGCAAGGAGCTCTCTCTCTCCAACTACTTAGATCTTCACTAGAATTGATTCTTCAATGAATTACTTGATCATCTACCATCTTCTTCTGTTAACAGAATAAGCCTATAGATAGGCCTTCTTCATTTTGACCGGCTGATCCAGTTTCTAACGACTTTCTGACATCTCTGACAGTTGCAGTAGACCGGCTGGATTGGCAGTTGTCAAGTCATCTAGTCACTTTTTGAAATATTTGTAACTGTCTGAAAGTGTCGAGACAGTCTGTCTTTAAGTGTCGACACTTATAGACTAAGTGTCGACACAAGTAGACTAAGTGTCGACACTAGCCTTCATGGTGTCGACACAACTCCTTGTGTTGTAGAATTTACTTCTCGACACAGCTTCTTCAGAATGTGTCGACACTGATATTGTGTGTCGACACAACTCCTTGTTCTTCAATACTTAGTTGAATTCTTGTAAGTGTCAACGCAACTCCTTTGTGTCGACACATCTTCTTGTGTTGAACTTGTTTAGTGTCGACACATCTTCTTGGTGTCAACACATGCCTTCTGTATTGATACTTTTGCTGAGTGTCGACACAGCTCCTTGTGTCGACACATTCTTCTTGTGTTGATACTTTGGCTGAGTGTCGACACATCTCCTTTGTGTCGACACTTGTACTTAAAATTTGTTGAACTTTTGCAAAGTGTCGACACAGCCTCCAAGTGTCGACACTTTCTGATGTCGACAAAGTTCCTCTGGGTGTCGACACTGCTTCTAAGTGTCGACACAGCTTCTCTGGACATTTCTTCATTGAGTGTCGACATAGCTTGTGTGTGTCGACACTTTCCTTCTGGTGTCGACTCTGGATTCCTGGTGTCGACACAATTACTCCAAGTGTCGACACTGCTTTTCTGGGTGTCGACACAAGTCTTCTTAAGTGTTGACACTTTCCTTCTGGGTGTCGACACATGGACTTAGAAACTTTTCAGCTTTCCCTGCAAATACTTAACCTGCACAAGGTAACTCAAAATACATCAAATACATTTTGATGTATATCATTGAGTAGGGTGAGGCTTCTTCAAATCAGGTACATTCATTCCAATGTACCCAACAAAATCACCAACAGTCTCATCAATGTCCATATCAGTATCAATAAACTCACTCAAATCTTTATCTATACAGTATGTATATTCTGTTATGAGGACTGGAGTATCTGCTGGTGCTGGAGCTGAAGACTCTGAAGCTGTAGCTGCTGCTTCATCATCAGGCATCTCCCCCTACCTGGTTTTAGTGGGTACTGAGGTCAGGCCCCTAACTGAGGAGGGGGCAACAGTGAGGGCAGATATTTGGGCAGATAAAGATGTATTGGTGGTAGCAAGAGGTGTAATGGCCTCAACTATAAGTGATTTAAGAATGAGAGTTATGATGGTGATGATAGATGAGATGGTAGTGGGGTCCAATGATAAAGTGGTGGAAGGGGTTGCAGTTGGTGTGGAAGAGGTGGCAACTATTGATGGAATAGGGGGTGGAACATCAGGTATGTGAAGGTTAGATGTTGATGGGGATGGAAGGGTGGCATCTTGCATTATGGTGTCTGATGGTAGGATGTAAGATGGTATGGAAGAGAGATGTGGGGGAAGGGGAGACTGTGGTGGTGTAGAAATATATGTGTCATGAGGGGATTCAGGAGGTGTGAGTGGTTGATTTTCCTGAAGGGAGGAAGAGGGAATGTCAGTGATGTGGATTGGTAAAGATGGGCTGACTGGGGATTTTGTTGTTGTTGGAAGGGGGGCTGGAAGAGAAGATGTGGAAGGAATGGTCTCTTCAGCAGGGTGGGGAGTGGCTTTGATAGCCCTTGTGCCTTCAGAAGCTTTGATGGAAGAGGTGGAAGCCTGAGAGGGCTTAGTGATGGTCCTCTCCCATCTGTCAAATAAGACACATGTCAGCCTTTTACTGGCATTTATGAATATGTTCTGGGAGACCATGGATTCTGCAGCCTTTTCCTATAAGAAGATTCCTAGATCTCTTCCAAACAAACTTCCTTCTTAGTGTTCTTCTTCTTTATCAAATCAAACAAAAGCTGTGCCCAGTTTAATGGCTTCTTGTTGATGATTGCACACATAACCAGAAACTTGTGTCTGGTGATATAATCATGTGTAGTGTGTTTTCCAAGTAACACTTTGCCGACCAAGTCTGCCAAAAATTTATATCACGCAGACAAGTGTTTCTTCAACAGTTTGTGGGGATTGTCTCCAGCATATTCCATGAGGTTCAACATCATATCAGACTCCTCTATTTCAATTTTGAGGTCCTCTTCTCCATTTTTCAATCCAAAAATCTCAGTCAAGATAGTTGGGTTTAAAGAGATAGAGTTACCTGCAATGGTGCTCGTCATGGTGTTCTCTTCTGTTGACGACAGTGTGTATACCCATTCCTTGATTTCCATGTTGTGTAATTTGATCCTTCTCGTCATCAGGGTTTTTAGTTCCTGTTCTTCACAAAGTTCCAGGATGTATAGAAAGATTGGATCGGAGTGTTGAAAGGAATCGAAATCCACGTCAAAGCTGTATCAAACGTCATTCATGTGAGATTGCTTGCCAGAGCCGCCATTGAAATCACCTGCAAGAAAGACAGAGAAACGGTGATCAAGTGCGAGGGAACAGAAAGGGCGGGATGGAGGTCGAAGGAAACCTAGATATAAGGTTTTCCAGAATATGTATCGACAAACTCCATTCCACGAAAATAAAATTACTTCTTCGAACGGAGGTCGATGAAATGATTTAATAATAAATAATTCGTCGATCTCATTCAGAAGACTTGAAGACAATTCGTCGAACTCCGGTTGACGAATATCTTCTGAAGCAAGTTCGTCGAGCTCCGGTCGACGAAAATTGTTTCACACAGAGAATTCGGCGAACTCCGTTTGACGAATATCTCTCAAACCTTCCCCGGTTCGTCGAAATCCGTTCGACGAACTTCGGAAAATTTGTCGAATGCAGACAGAACTTAAGCTAAGTCTTCTCCATTGATCATTCCCAGCTGATTTAGAAAGAAAGCATGATTTTTCTCATCCAGAGGTTTGGTGAATATATCAGATTTTTGTAAATCAGTGTAGATATAGACAAGCTTAATCTTATTTTTGTCTACACACTCCCTAATGAAATGATGTCTTATGTCAATATGCTTAGTCCTACTATGGTGAACTGGATTTTGTGTTATGGCTATAGCACTAGTGTTATCACAGAGTAGGGTTGAATTATTTAAGTTGAACCCATAATCTAGAAGTTGATTTTATATCCACAGCATCTGTGAACAACAGCTGCCTACTGCAATATATTATGCTTCAGTAGTTGATGTTGACCCTGATGTTTGCTTCTTACAAAACCATGATACTAATATCTTACCCAGGAACTGAAAGGTTCCTGAAGTGCTTTTTCTATCAACCCTGCATCCAGCAAAATCAGCATCAGACTATCCAGTTAACTCAAATTCTGATTCAGCAGGATACCATAGGTCTAGATCAGGACAACTCTTTATATATCTTAAAATTCTTTTTAAGAAAATTAGATGAGATTCTTTAGGGTTCACTTGGAACCTAGCACAAAGGCATGTAGCAAGCATAATATCTGGCCTACTTGTTGTGAGGTATAATAGGGACCCAACATTGCCCCTATAAAGTTTCTGATCTACAAGTTTTCCTATTATATCAGAATCCACAACAGCATTGGTGGCCATGGGAGTTTTCTTAGCTGAGGCATCAGCAATCCCAAACTTCTTTAGAAGTTCTTTAGCATATTTTCCTTGAGAGATGAAGATGCCATCAGGAAGCTGTTTCACTTGGAGACCAAGGAAATATGAAAGCTGTCCCATGCTACTCATTTTAAATTTAGAATGCATGAGGTCAGAAAACCTCTTGCATAATTTTGAATTTGTAGAGCCAAATATAATGTCATCTACATAGATTTGCACTAACAAGATTTGGTCCTTATGATGTCTAGTGAAAAGGGTTTTATCTACAGTTTCTCTTATAAATTTATGCTATAATAAGAAACTTGCAAAGGTCTCATACCAAGCTCTTGGAGCTTGCTTTAGACCATAAAGAGTCTTATTTAATTTAAAAACATAAGAAGGATAAGTTCGGGAAACAAAACCTGGAGGTTGTTCTACATACACCTCTTCTTGTAACACTCCATTTAAGAAGGCACTTTTCACATCCATTTGAAAGACTTTGAACCTTTTGAATGCTGCATAGGCAAGCAAGATCCTTATAGCTTCCAACCTTGCAATAGGTGCAAAGGTCTGATCATAGTCTATTCCTTCCTCTTGTCTATATCCTTGAGCAACAAGCCTAGCCTTGTTGCTCACAATAACTCCTTGGGCATCAAGCTTATTCCTGAAAACCCATTTGGTTCCAATAACTGGGTAGTTTTGGGGTCTTGGAACCAAATCTCAAACTCTATATCTCTCAAATTGGTTTAGTTCCTCTTGCATTGCAAGGATCCAATGGGGATCTTGCTCAGCATCATGAATTGTTAGAGGTTCAACCTGAGAGAGAAAACAAGCATGCATCAAGTCTTGGTTGAGTTGATGCCTTGTCTATACACCTGCTGATATGTCTCGAATTACTTGAGATCTGGGGTGATCCCTGAGTGTGACAAAATCAGTGGGTGGAGTTGGTTGTGCAATAGCATTTTGAATAAATTCCTCTTGTGGAATTATATTTGTTGTTGGTTGTGGCTCATGTTCTTCAGCTTCATCTTCTTCACTAGCTTTAATGGCTTGTGGAGAGGGATGAGTGGGAACCTCTTGGGTGAGGTTTAGTCCATCCAATGTCTCACACAAGTGGGGTACCTGCAAGTTGCTACTGGTAGAAACTTCTTTCTCCTTGCAATACATGTTAGTTTCATCAAAAGAAACATGAATTGACTCTTCTACTTTTAATGTTGATTTATTAAATACCCTATAGGCCTTGCTTACTTGGGAGTATCCTAGAAAAACTCCCACTTCAGGCTTGGCTTCAAACTTTCTAATATATTTCTTGTTGTTATTGTGTATATAACATGTACAACCAAAAACTTTAAAATAGTTTATTTTAGATTTCTTCCCTTTGAGCAATTCATATGGAGTCTTGTTCTTCAGTTTGTGAATTAAACTCCTATTCAGGACATAGTTTGCAGTGCTTACAGCCTCTGCCCAAAAGGTTAGTGGCATGTATGCATCAGCAAGCAATGTGCCTGTAGCTTCAATGAGTGTCTTATTTTTCCTTTCAGCTACCCCATTTTGTTGGGGAGTTTTACGAGCTAAGAAGTAATGTCTGATACCTTCCTTCTCACAGAACTCATGCATAAGAAGAGACTCAAACTCTGTGCCATGATCAGTTCTGATCAATGTAACATGTGGAGAGAACTCAATCTGTATGGTCCTGAGAAAATCTGTAAGAACCTTGAATGTATCTGACTTTGTTATCATAAAGAATACCCAATTGAACCTGGAGAAGTCATCCACTATAACTAAAGTGTAAGATTTCCCTCCTAGACTTTGTACAGCTATGGGTCCAAAAAGATCCAAGTGTAGCAGGTATAAGATCCTAGGTGAATCACTCTTATTAATTGATTTGAAACTAGTTTTAGTTTGCTTGCCTAGTTGACAAGCCCTGCAGAGACCTTCCTTCTTGTAGGGAGCAGAAGGTAGACCTCTAACAAGGTTGTGCTTAGATAACCTTACAATGTTTTTCAGGTTTACATGTCCTAGTCTTTTGTGCCATAATTCATTCTGATTACTAGTTAAATTCAGTAAACAGATATCAGTTGTGGCAGAAGAAAAGTTTTCTAAGTAAATGTTTCCTTGTCTACTTCCAGTTAAAACAGTTTGGTTATTTTTATCAATGATAGAGCAGGTAGAAGGGTTAAAGTATACCTGATAACCATCATCACATAATTGACTAATGGAGATGAGGTTATGCTTCAGTCCACTTACATATGTCACCTTTCTGAATGTGACAGCTCCTATTCTCACTTCTCCAACTCCTTCAGACTGACCACATTTTGAGTCACCAAAGATAACATTTGGCCCCAGCTTGGACTTATAGTTGAATAGAATGTCCTTGCTGCCAGTCATATGCTTGGAGCAGCCACTGTCTAGGTACCAAGTTTCATTTACCCCTGAACACTTTTTCACCTGCAATACAAACAGTTAGTGATTTTTGACCCAGGTTATCTTGGCCCTTTGTATGGCTGATAAGAGAAACTAGAAATAACAGAAAATTCTGGCTGGGATTTATATCCTAGGGGGTGATATCTCCTAGGTGGTATGATTCAGTCGGCTAGGGGGTTAAATGGTTTCTTAGAACTATTTAAGTTTCTGTTGGAGTTGTAGTTTTGGTGAAATCTTCCTGGGTTCGACGAATTTATGTAAGTTCGTCGATCACTGTTCGACGAATTGGGTTGAGATCGTCGATCTCTGCCCAGAGAATGAACATGTTCATTCTCTGTACCCCACATTCGTCAATCTCTGCTCGACGAACCATTCAAAGTTTGTCGATCGCATTTAGATGAATAATGATAACTATAGTTGGCGTTTAGAGTTCGTCGATCTGGGTTCGACGAACTGGCCCCTTTTCGTTGATCTGAGGTCGACGAAAATTGTTGAACATTGTTTTTATTGGGTGTTTTCTGTTTTTCAATTTTGTCCTTAGTTTGAATTTGTTCAAGAATTTTATTTACCTTATATACTTGCTCAGTATCCTTCTTTTCTTTCTCAGAAATAAACTTTATGGGTTGTGACGGGTGGTTTTTCTGAATAATAGTTAGTTCACTAGATGATGTACCTAATCCTAACTTACTTCCATTAAATCTAGCATTAGATGTGTTAGTGATTTCTGCTAGTTGTTTGCTTCTTCCATTTAGTGATTCTTCTAGCTGTTTTGCCTTATTTAATTCATCTTTCAGAAGGGTGATTTGTTCACTAAACATATCTATTTCATTTTTTAATTTAGTGTTTTCTAATACTAAGCTATTATAGTTAACTTGCTTATCTCTGAGAAGTTTGATTTCCTTCTCAGAGTTGATTAAATCTAAACACATGATTTTAAAATCTGATTTAAAAGATTCTGAATTATAATCAAACCATGATAATACCCGATCAGCTTCTGATTCAGAAGCTTCCTCATTGTCTGAATCTCCTTCTTCTGAGTTGCTTCTTGAGGCATCAATTGCCATGAGGCAAACCTCCTTTGCTCTCTCTTTTTCCTCATCTTCACTGGATCTTGTGGATGTTGACTCTTCTTCAGTCTCACTCCAGGACTCAGCCACAAACCCCTTTTCCTTCCTCTTGCGTTTGCTGGACGAGGGTTTTCTGGTGTACTGTCTCCTGTAATCCTTTTCCTTTTCTCTTCTCTTCTCTTTCTTCTGGTTCTCTGGACACTCAGAGAGAAAGTGCCCAGGCTTTCTGCATCCATAACACACCACTTCCTTTGTTGGTGTCTTGTCATACTTTGGTTTGTCCTCCTTTCTTACTGACTTCCTCCTGAAGTCCTTTCTAGCCATCTTGAAGAATCTCTTTGCAAAGAGACTCATGAGCTCTTCATTTGATGTAGTGGATTCTGATTCTTATGAGGCTTTGAATGCTATGTTCTGATCTTTTCTGGCTGCAGGAGGTGTTCTTTGTTCAGCAGCATCCCTTGTCTTTATTAACTGCTCATAAGATTTCAGTTTGCCCAATAGAGATTCAGTTGACATCTCATTCAGGCATCTGGCCTCCTTGATGGGCCAAATTCTAGTGTCTCATGAGCTTGGGAAGCACATTAGAATTTTGTCATTCACTTCAGTGAGAGTGATGACCTTGTCCAGAGTTTTTTAGCTCATTAATAATTGAGCTTAATCTGTTATACATCTCTAATACTGTCTCAGCTTCCTGTTTCTTGAAATTCTCATATTGGGATATGAGATTTGATCTCATATCCTTCCTTTCATCCGATGATCCATCAGCCATTTGGTTTAGGGAATCCCAAATGGCTTTTGCTGATGTGCACTCAGCAACCTTCTGGAAAATGTCATCAGACATTATTTGTGCCAATATGTTCATGGCTTTTGCATCAGCCATCTTGGCTTTCCTGTAAGCATCATTGTAGTCTGGAGGAGGTGCTGCAGTCATATTTGTAGAGCTACTTGGAGGAGCTACAGGTGGTGGAGGTACTCCTGTTAAGATGGAAGCAAAAATATTTTCATCAATAGAATTCATATATAGCTTGATTCTTGCCTTCCAGATTACAAACTTTTGCAAGTTGCAAACTGGAGGTTTGGTGCTTGCATAATCTTTATTCTGTGTTATGGCTGTATTTCTAAGTTAAATGTGAATAAAGTGATGTGTAGATCTAACACAGGATCTTTAGTTCAAGGGTTAACTTGTCCAACCAAAGGAACCTTGCTCTGATACCAATTGAAAGTGAGGGTTAGGTCTACAATACTGTAGAGGGGGTGAAGATAGTATATTTAAAATTTGTTAGGTCCCTATAAAAATGCTGCTACAGCTTTTGTTGTAAACTAAAGAAGTGCAGTAAATAGAAAACTGAAAAACAGATAAGATTAAACCTAATCACACCCACACATCAAGAACAAAAAGAAAAAGATAGGCAACCAGATGACACAAGAAATTTATAGTGCTTCCCCAAATCTGGGTAGTCCACTCTTCTACCACCCTTGGTAGGAATCCACTCAGGTTTTTGATCAGGTGCCTGACACCAATGGGTTTTGATCAGGTCCCCAAAAACCAACTCAAGTCTTTTGGTAAGGAGACTTGCAACCAGGAATCACTTTTGAAGGGAGATGACAACCCTTTATACAGGATGGGGTGAGAGTGTGATTATGTCTTCTCTTTCTCAATAAACTGAGAAGACTTATGTGGATTGATGTTTAGCTAAAGCTCCCCTTGAATTATTGAATGGTTCAAGAAGATTTGGGAGCTTTACTATAGGGTGATAGGTCTTCAATCAGAGTTCTTGACAAGCAGTGATGTAGGAGCTTCTTGACTGATTTGATGTCTGTTGTCCTTGGAAGTCCTGGAGAGAATATTGAAGAAGAAGACTCTTGATATAGTATGATTGTTCTTCTTCCTCTGAATGAAGATCACTGCCTATCACTGTGAGCTTCAGTATGATTTTCTTGTGTGAAGCTTTTCTGCTACTGAGTATGTTCTTGTTCTTGTTCACTACTGATTATTGATCTTCTTTTCTTCTATGTATTTTCAAAAATTTGAATCCTCTGTATTTAATACTGACGCCTTGAGAATAATCAGCATTGAATCATTTCATCAACTGTCCCGTGGAAAATCGGCAAATAATATTCTTGAAGAAGACCGTAATCAATGCACCTTCTAACGGATACATTCAGAGAATGTAGATCATTAATTACTTAGGAATTTCCGCATTAGAATGGGGACAGAAGGCCGGAAATGGCTAAGTCTGGAATCGTCGAACGAATAACAGAATTCGTCGAGCTGAGTTATTAGTTCGTCGAAATGAGATTTTGTATTCGTCGACCAGACAGCTTCTGTTCGTCGAGTTGAGAACTTGACTACTGTCTATTGCCATGTCTGAAGTTCGTCGAGCTAACAATTGCATTCGTCGACTGGAGTTCAGCAACAATTCTGGACATAGTCAAGTATTTTGTGTTGACTGATATTCTGTGTGTCGACATGAATCTTCTGGTGTCGACAAAGGTGGATGTCGACTGATTAGTCTTGGTGTCGACATAAGTTTTCTGGTGTCGACATAGTTGGTGTCGACGCATATCCTAAGTGTCGACACAAACCTTCTGGTTCCAGAATTCAACGAGTAGAGTACTGAGTTCGTCGACCTGAGAAGTTGACTTCGTCGACCTGAGAAGTTGTGTACTTGAGGTCCAAGTTCGTCGAGCTCAGAATCTTGTTCGTCGACCAAAGTCTGAAGTTGGACTTAGAAAAATCTAGAGTTATCCTGACTTTAGTTTGCTTAAGTGTCCCAGTTTTCGTCGACCACAGAATGATGATCGTCGAGCTCAGCTCAGAGAAATGTCTCAAGATCGTCGAGCTGAGAACGTCTTTCGTCGACCTGAGTTCGACGAACGTCGAACTCATTTTTACTTAGTCTTGAAATCTTCTAAACCTTGAGTCTCTGGCAGTCTTGTTGATAGCTGGTCCATCTGATGTTGACTCTAAGGACTTGGCCTAGACTCTAGGACACAGCTTTGACCCTGGCTATACATGTTGGGTCGCATCCTAAGTTTAGTGAACCTAGCACAAATCAACTAGGGATCCAACAAAAGGGTTCAGCCTAACCAGGTCTGTAGACCATGCACCCCAATCACTTTCCATCCACAGGTGGGTTGTTGAGGCCGGGGATCTAACCCGAGACCTAGTTGATAAGGAGTTTTCAAACCACTCCCCATCACCAACTGAGCTATAGCTCAATTAGTGATGGGGAGTGGTTTGAAAACTCCTTATCAAGTAGGTTTCGGATTCGATCCCCGGCCTCAACAACCCACCTGTGGATGGAGAGGGGTTGGGGTGCATGGTCTGCAGACCTGGTTATGCTGAACCCTTTCAAGCGTAGTGCTGGGGGTGCCGACGACCGTCCTTTCGAGCCATGGGCTGGGGAGGCCGTTACAGAAAGTGCACAACCGGATCCGCCCACGAAAACTTACGATTAAACTTTTATCCTTAAATTCAGCATGAGGAGGTGGAGAATCATGCTCCCACACAGATCTAAACTCAGGAATTTCATCAGCATCCTCCTCACGAACCAATAGCTCCTTCTTCTCTTCCTCATCACCACGCTCTTCTTCAGAGGTACTTCTTCTCTCCTTCTTCTTCCACGTCTCCTGTTTACCTCTGGGATCCACATTACTAAAGAATTCGTCAATTATAACAACAGAAGGGGGGTACAGAGGTTCAATCACGATGCTAGGAAAGCACGCCGGTTTCACCACATTTCGTACAACCACCTCCCACCTGGAAAGTCCAAGATGGCGCTGCTTTCCCTCAAAAATGGGACTTCCAAGATTGGGATCGAAGTATTTTCGATAGGCCCCAATACTTTGAAATCTGCTACAACCTTGGTTCCATCCACCGTAACTTTAACCTCTTTCACCTCTCCTTCAATCTCCACCAGAACTCCATTAGATAAAACAAGAGAAGTACGACCATCCAGATTTAATTTTAAATTAAACTTCTCGACGTCTTGCTACACGAGAACGTTTCTAGAAGATCCAGAATGACAAAGTGTTGGGTACATTGGAATATATGTACCTGATTTGAAGAAGCCTCACCCTACTCAATGATATACATCAAGATGTATTTGATGTGCTTTGAGTTTATTTGTGCAGGTTAAGTAATTGCAGGGAAAGCATAAAAGTTTCTAAGTCCATGTGTCGACACCTAGAAGAAAAGTGTCGACACTTAAGAAGGCTTGTGTTGACACTTAGAGGAGCTGTGTCGACACTTGGAGTAATTGTGTCGACAACAGGAAGGCAGAGTCGACACTAGAAGGAAAGTGTCGACACATACAGGCAGTGTCGACACACAGTGAAGAATTGTCTACATAATCAGTGTCGACACTTAGAAGCAGTGTCGACACCCAGAGAAACTTTGTCGACAGCAAAAGTGTCGACACTGGGAGGCTGTGTCAACACTCAGCAAATATCGACAAAGTTCAAGTACATGTGTCGACACCAGGAAGCTATGTCGACAGTCAGCAAACTTCAACAAAGTTTAAGTACAAGTGTCGACACAAAGGAGATGTGTCGACACTCAGCAAAGTCTCAACACATGAAGAAGTGTCGACACAAAGGAGATGTGTCAACACTCAGCAAAGTCTCAACACATGAAGAATGTGTCGACACAAAGGAGATGTGTCGAGACTCAGCAAAGTCTCAACACATGAAGAATGTGTCGACACAAAGAAGATGTGTCGACACTCAGCAAAAGTTTCAACACAGAAGGCATGTGTCGACACTTAGCAAGATTCAACACAAGAAGATGTGTCGACACAAAGGAGTTATGTTGACACTTAGAAGAATTCAACTAAGTATTAAAGAAGAAGGCTTGTGTCGACACACAGAATCAGTGTCGACACATTCTGAAGAAGCAGTGTCGAGAAGCTGTTACAACAACACAAGGAGTTGTGTCGACACCATGAAGGCTAGTGTCGACACTTAGTCTACTTGTGTCGACACTTAATCTATTTGTGTCGACACATAAAGACTATCTGTCTCGACACTTTCAGACAGTGACAGAGATTTCAAGAAGTGACTGGATGACTTGACAGCTGCAATTTCAACCGGTCAACTGCTACTATCAGAGCTGTCAGAAGGTTGTTAGAAACCGGATCAGCCGGTCACCATGAAGAAAGTTTATATAAAGGCTTATTCCTTCAACAGAAGGAGATGAATCAATGAAGTGAAAGACAATAAAACAAGAAGAAGACCTTCAAGTGAAGATCTAAGAAATTGGAGAGAGAGAGCTCTTTCTAAGAAGTGCAGTTGCTGAACCGGGCTGCTAAGTTAGATTCAGATTGAGATCTGAATCTCAAGATAGCAGTTAATTGAAGATCATCTGCATAGAGATACAACCCTACTGTGTTCTAATTCAAGAAGTTTTGAAGAAAGCCAAGGGAGGTTGATCTCTGCCAAGTTCTTCCAAGAACTCATCAAGAATCCAGTCAACTCATCTCTCTCTATCAAGAGTTGTGGTTATATACTTTGTATTTTCTAATTTCTGTAGGATCGTGTATAGATCTGAGTTGTAAGCCTAAATCTATAAAGGCTGAGTTAGGGCTTGTGAGCCTGAGTGTAGGAGAATCATTTCTCTGAGTGTAGGCCTTATTGAAGGCTGAGGTAGGGCTGTTGTGCCTGAGTGTAGGTCTTGTTGAAGACTGAGTGGTAGGGCTTGGTGCCTGAGTTGTAGGAGTGGGATCACTCTGAGTTGTAGAAACCTATGTGGGGTTCTGAGTTGTAGGATCTGAGGATCTGAGGAGAAGTGGAGAATTTAGGCCGAATCTAGTACACTACTAGATAGGCGAAGGGGGAAAGTGGATGTACTCAGACCTTGGGGAACCTCTATAAATCCTGTGTGCACTCTGTGAATGTATGCTTGTATGGTTGCTGTACTATGATACTTGTTAAATTGCAATTATTGTTCAGTGTTTCTGCCTTTAAAGTTAAAAAAAGATTAAGTTCACCTATTTACCCCCCCCCCCCCCCCCTCTAGGTGATTAGGCACTATTTCTTTCAAGTGGTATCAAAGCGAGGTTACTCAAAAAGGACATAACAGTCTGAGTAAAGATCCTGTGGGCAGAATCAAAATAATCAAGAATCAAGAAAATGGGTTCTACTGAGAATCACAAAGAGCTAGGATCCATGAAGTTGCCAATCTGCAGAAAAGAGATCTTTGGCATATGGAAAGATAGGGTTAGACTCTTTATGGAAGCATCTGACCCAAGAATATACATCACAGTCAAAGAAGGGCCATATGTGCCAATGAAAGTATCTGTTCTGGATGCAAATCAAAGAACTCCCAGAGACTATTCAGAAATGACTAAAGATGAAATAATTCTGGTCACTATGGACAAGATGACCCAGAATATTATTGTAAGTGTAATTGATGATGCCACATTTCAGAACCTAATACATTATAAAACATCAAAAGAAATGTGGGACACACTGATAGTTTACATGGAGGGATCTGAAGAGGTACGACAAGACAGGAAGTCTTTGTTAAATCAAGAGTATGAAAGCTTCAGACAAGGAAAGTCTGATAGCATTACTGAATGCTACAGGAAATTCTATAGGATTGTTAATGAGTTGATGTCCTATGGAAGAGAATTCAGCAACTATGAGCTGAATGACAAGTTTTTAAGATCCCTGACTAAGGACTGGGATATCAAGATTTGTGCCATTAGGGAAATGACCAAATTAGCTGATATACCTCCTCCAACCTTGTTTGGAAAACTGCTATCTTATGAAATGCAGTTAATGGTTAGAAAGGAGGAAGAGAAGACTACCAGAATGGAGCACAAGAAAAGAGCTGTGGCCTTCAAGACTGAAGCCACTAGGAAGTTTAGAAGCAAGTCTCAATCTCCACCACAAATAGTTGCAGATATTGCTTCAGAAAATTCAAAGAACCAGAACTCAGACAGTAGTGAAAGTGATGAGGATTTTGCTGTCTTTACAAGACAGTTTCAAAAGTTTCTGAAAAAGAAGCAGTGGAGGTCTAAGCCATCCACTTCACAGACAAAAGATGACTATTATTAGAACAGGAAGTCATCAAGGAATGACAAAAGAAAGTACAAGCCAAGTAAAAATACATCCTCAAAGATAGTTTGCTATTTTTGTAATAGACAAGGATATATAGTAGCTGACTGTCTAGAAAAGAGGAAAGAGTCGACTTACAAGAAGAAGACTCAGTTCAAGGGCAAAACGGAAAGGTCCTTTGTTGCCAAGAAGGACAAGAGTTTGACTGATCAGTCATCTTCAGAAATAGATTCAGAAGCTGAAGCCTATATTGGACTGTTTGCTGAAGAGGAGGAAGATGAGTTCATGCAGTTAATGAACTCAATTTATGAACATGAGGACAATCAGTGCAATGGACTGATGGCCATAACAGAAGGAGACAAAATCCAGGATCATCCTGGACCAAGTATGTTACTAAGTTGTTCTTCAAGTTCAATTTCTAGTACTGAGTCAGAATCAGATACATCTACATCAAGTGATGTGGGTGGGTCTGAATCTGAAGGAGATATTCATCAGTTAATTGATGAATATAGGGACTTGTTGTAGGCCTTGAAGAGAAGCAAATCCTTGGCCAAAACTCAGGCAAAGGAGATTTCTTGTCTTAAATTGGCTGCTGCTGATTCAGACAAGTTGCTTGATCAGAAACTAAATGAAATAGCCAGGCTGAAGAATATTACTGTTATTTAGATGGGTACTATTACATTTAAGAATGATCAAATTAGGAATCTGGAGGTTAGACTTCAGAAGGAGAAGGATATTGTAGCAAGTTTTTCTAAACCAAAATCTGTTCTACCTTTGATAGATGAGTTTGTACCTTATAAAGGTAAAACTGGATTGGGGTTTACAAAACCTGCCTGGACAGTAAAGTCCAAATCTAAGGGCAAAGCCTCAGTACTCAACAAGAAGCCTGATGTAGATAAAATAGCCAGGGTTGTACCTAAACAAAGTTACAACAGATTTGAGTGCTGGTGTTGTGGCAAGGTAGGCCACTTTGCCATAGACTGCTGGCACAATTCAAGTGTCAAGGAGAGTAGCAAACTGCCTGCTAGAAAAGCTACAGGTAGTTTTGTTAAAAGTCAGACTAACTTGCACCAAGGAGCCAAGAGTTATTTGGGTTCTAAGGTTAAGTAATCTGTTTTGCAGGTGAGTCCAAGTGGCCATGCCCCTATATGGTACTTGGACAGTGGATGTTCCAGGCACATGACTGGAACTAGGGGATTGCTGAAGGACTATACACCAATCAAGGATGGTCCTAAAGTTACCTTTGGTGGTTCAGAAAAAGGAATCATCAAAGGCTTTGGTAACATTTCTAGCAACCTAATTACAATTACTCAAGTGGCTTATGTAAAGGGTTTGAAACATAACCTCATTAGCATAAGTCAGCTGAGTGATTTAGGATATGACATCTCATTTGTCAAGGATGGTTGTCATATCAGTAGGTCAAGTGATCAAAAGATCATTCTGAAAGGATATAGGAAGAGAAATGTCTATTGTCTAGACATTATGTGTGAGAACATTATTTCTCCTATTTGTCTTGTAGCTGATGAGATAGTCTCACATTGTGTTAAATGGCACAAGAGGCTGCCTCATCTTAACTATGAGACAATTGGCCAACTCTTTAGCAAAGAGTTAGTGAGGAATGGTCCTCAGGTTAAGTGTATAAAGGTTGGGATATGCTCAGCTAGTCAAAAGGGCAAGCAGACCAAATCCACCTTTCATAGCCTTGAGAACAAAGAAGCTGTGAGGTGTTTATACCTCTTGCATATGGATCTTTTTGGTCCTATGCCAATTCACTGCCTAGGTAGGAAGGTCTACACATTTGTGGTAGTTGATGACTACTCAAGGTATTCCTTGGTGTTCTTCCTAAGCCAAAAGTCTGAAACTCTAAGTATCTTGTACAGTTTTGTTAAAGAAATTCAGAATGAATTGGACAGTACAGTGGTCAAAATCAGAAGTGACCATGGTATTGAATTTCAGTCTGAAAGTATGACAAAACTGTGTGAAGGGTTTGGAATTTTTCAGGAATTTTCCTCACCAAGAACACCTCAGCAAAATGGTATTGCTGAAAGGAAAAATAGAACCTTGATAGAGGCTGGTAGAACCCTGTTGAGTGACACATCTCTCCTAGAATATTTCTGGGCTGAGGCAGTTAATACTGCATGTCATGTAATCAATAGGGCTACTATCACCAAGAGCCACAAGAAGACCCCCTATGAGATTGTGAAGGGCAGAAAACCAAATCTATCCTATTTCAGGATCTTTGGTTGCAAGTGCTATATCCTTAACAATGGGAAGTCTGTGTCGACACTTCAGAGAATTAGTGTCGACACATGCAGTGTAGGTGTCGACACATCCAGGGTGGTGTCGACACTTAGGATTTACACAGAATTAGTCTAGTAGAGTCTCGACTAAGTGTCGAGCTGAGTGGTGTCGACACATATATAAGTGTCGACACAAATATTCTGTCGACTATACTTGTGTCGACACATAGTTGTCGAGACATTAGCAGTAAGTATTGACACTTTTCAACAGTGTCGACACAATTTAAGTATTTTGACGCGCCTTTTCACCTTCGATTCTAGAAAGGTATAAATAGGTTTTCCCTAGTGCTTGTCGACACGCTCACCTTAGTCTCGAGACCAAACTTGTGTGTCGACATCTCTCTTCTCTAAATTCAAAATTTCTTCAAACCCTAATGGCGCCCAAGCTAGAAGAGAACATTAATGAAGGATATGAGCTCGTGCGACACGCCTTTGATGATGCGGAACCCGAAATCAAAGGTGTGGTAACCCTAATTGCCGAGACTGGATTGGAATATCTTGTATCAGAACCAATCAAGATCTGGAAGAAGGAGGTCCTTGAATTTTTGAGTGCAGCTTCACTTGATGATACTGGACTCAAGATTAAGTCCAGAGTTCATTGGACCAAAGTCAAGGTCACACAGAAAAGTCTAAGGAAGGTACTTCAACTACCAAGAATAAAAGAGGAAGAAGATGTATCTGCTTCTAAGACTAGAGAGGCATTGAGATGGTGTGGACTGGATTCAAACCTGAAAATTGGATCAGTTTTCAACAGAAATGGGATGAACATTCAAGGAAAGTTTTTATCTGAAATAGTAGGAAAAGTAATACTGAGCAAGCTTGGTGGGCATGATAGAATATCTGCTCATATGTTTAGTCTGATGACACGAATAATTTTCCAACTTAAGACTGACTGGTCAGTAGTACTGTTTGATAAGATAAAAGAGAGACTGAAGAAACCCAATCTGGGAAGAATTCTGACTCTATACCTAGCTTGAAGTATTCCTGAGGTGATGAATCAAGCTGCTGGTTCAAAGATAAACCACATGAGGAGAATGGATGTAAGGATTATCTCTAGGTGGGATAGAGTGTTGACAAAAGAATTGCCAACTCCAGAAAAGGACACACCACAGAAAGAGAAGAAAAAGAAAGTGAAAGTGCATCTAGATCTGATATACTCTAGAGGGGGTGAATAGAGTATATGGTGCTTGAAAACTTTTTACAATAATTGTTGTAATGTGAGTGGGCAGGGAAGAAATTATTAAATCTAATCACAGAACTAAACTAATCACAAAATAATCACAGAACAATCACAGCCAGAAACAAAAATAAAGACAAGCAAGCCAGATGACACAAGGAAATATAGTGGTTCCCCTAAACTTGGGTACATCCACTCTTCTACCACCCTAGGTAGGAATCCACTGCAGGATGAGTTGATCAGGTGTCCTGGGCACCAATGAGCTTTTGATAAGGTGCTCAACAACCAAATCAGATTTTTTGATCAGGTGTCTTGCCACCAATGAGCTTTTGACAAGGTGCTCAAAAACTAAGCTCAAACTTTTGAAGGGAGTTTGAGAAACCCTTTACAGAGATGGGGGTGAGAGAGTGATGGAAGTCTTCTCTTTCTCAAAGCAGCTGAGAAGACTATATGGATTTGATGGTGTCAAAGCTCCCCCTGAGTCCTTGAGATGTTCAGGAAAAGAAGCTTTGTTGTAGGGTGATAGGTCTTCAAAAGTTGATCTCCAGCAAAAGATGATTTCAGCAACAGCTGAAATGTTAGGTGTCTGGAGTCTTGAAAGATATTGGCCTTGAACACTTGAGACAAGAGAGATCAGAAGATTTCAGAAAGTTTGATCTCCTTGGGTGTGTGTTCTTCAGAGAATTCTTTGAGACAGAGAATATATTTTTCTTCTTCTTCTTGTCTATGTTCTGAGTTCTCAGTGATTTAAAGATTCAAAAATTCTTGTCTTTTATTCTCTAGTACTGAATAGAAAAACATTCTCTGTCAAGAATAGTCGTTGGCATGCATTAATTGCATCCTTAATTGCAAAATGTCTTCTAGAGGAAAGTCCAAAGAAACATTCCTTGAAAATCCCTTGAAAGTTGATCCAGAAATAAATGAAAACGGCTAGAAGATCTTCTGAATTAATTGCAGAATAACTCCTTAACTGATCTGAATTTGAATCTTGATAAATCCTTGAAGTCATCAGAAAACATCGAGCTGAGCTCTACTATCGTCGAACTGAGCTCAGCGATATGAACTTATACAGCAACACAATATCGTCGATCTGAGCTCAAAGATCGTCGAACTGAGCTCAGAGATAGAGATCCAATACTGAGTCAAAGATCGTCGAACTGAGCTCGCAGATCGTCGAATGGAGTTCGATGATTTGTGGAAGTTGAGCTCAGCGATCGTCGAATGGAGTTCGACGATCTGTCGAAGTTGAGCTAGACGATCGTCGATCGGAGTTCGACGAATCGTCGTACTGAGCTCGACAATATGACTTAGTCTCAAACTGAAAAATTCTTGGTCTTGAGGGCTGCTTCCAAACCTAGACTTCTAACCCTTAGACTCAATTCTAATTGACCTTTAGAACTATACAGGAGGTCAAACATTGGTTTCCTAGAGACATAGTGATCCTGACCCAAATTAGTAATAGGGTGTTCCAACAGAAAGCCATTGTGGCTTCTGAATCCTCCAGCAGCTCTGAAGAGCAAGTGGTCTTTAGTCCTGATGATGAAGAGGCTGGAAATGCTGGTCAGTCACCAGCAAGATAAGAAGATGAACAAAGGCAGGGGGAGCTACCATCAGCTAGCCCAATTCACCTGGATCCACTCCAGGGGGAGCCTTTACATGTGGAAGAGCCAACTCAACTAGAGAGTGAAAGGACTACACAAACCATTCTAGAGGTAATCACTGCAATTAATCAATTAGATTTCCCTATTGAGGATGAAGTTTTGACTGATTCATTACCTGATGTTCATCAGCAAACACAGATACAACCTCAACCACAAGATGTTGTCATGGAGGACACATCTGTTGCTGATAAAGTGGTTGATGAGATTAGAGATTCTCAAGCACATTCTCAACAGGAATTCACCTTAGAGGAGCTATTCCCTGATCTTGTACAGACAGACCTTGAGAGAGAAATAACTGATGTTGAGGGGGCAAAGGCAAATATTGAGGGGGAGCATGTGGAGATTGTAGAGGAAACTGCAAGCAAGGAGACTGAGGAGCCAAGAGATGCTGAAGGGATTCCAAGGACTGAGAAGGATTCACATCCTAGTCCTAAGGATAGAGTAGACATAGTCAGTACTTCTACATCAGAAGATGAAGAGGCTGTTAGAGCCAAGAAAAGGAAGTTTCAGGTCTTCAAGAGAAGAAGCCAGAACTATAAGAAAGCCTTACAGACAATTGCTCCACAGCCTGCCCCATCTACTGATTATAGTTCACTGATGGTGTCTTTGCAGATTAAGCTAGATGAGCAAAGAAAAGCTTTGGAAAAATATATGGATGAAGGGCATAAATCCCTGCAATTTGATCTGGCACAAGACATCAAATCTATAAGATTTGAAGTGAATCAAAACAAAAAGGAAATGACTGACTGCTTCCATAAAGGAGGAAATGCAGTAGTCTATCTGGCTACTCATCAAGAGAACATCAAGAAACAAGTTGATGACATTGTAGTGAAGCAAGGCTATGTCCTGGAAAACCAGATAAGGATTAATGATAATCTCACTGCTTCACATAATGCCATTATAACTGAAATGAAAAATATAAGTACTGCACAGCCTACAGTAAGTGTCACTGCCAAAGAAGAATTTGATAAGAAATTACAGGAGAGTCTCACTGCTGTGAAAACTGCCATTGAAGATTCTCAAAAGGCTATTTCTGCCCAGTTTCAGAAGTTCAAACCTTTTTATAAGGATGGAGTTAACTATTTGAATGCTCAAATAAGATTCCAGAAAGATGATCTTAGGGATCATATAGAAAGAGAAGTCATAAAGGGGGCGATGATATTAGTCAAAGCTGGCTCTGATCATGCCAAATGGATTTCAAACTCCATCAGAGCCACCCTTGGATATCCACCTTTATGTGATGATGACAATGTGGCAGAGTCTGGAATAAATCCTACATACTTTGGAGGAGAGCAATCTGAAGTGGCTCAAGTGATATATCTTACTGCAGATTTTGACATGATACATTAGGAGGTACAGTCTATGTATAGTTCTCCTGAGGGTAATCAGAATATCATTCTTGAGAAAGTTGTCCAGCCTGTGCCAGAGGCAATCTTAAAAGAGCACGAGGCTTTGTTAAAAGAACAAGAGGCCCAATTATCTAAGAAAAGATTCAGAGAGCAAGCTGAATTAAGGCCAGATTTTGAACATTGGAGCCCCACTTTCAGGAATATCATCTTGACTGCTTGGAAGGCTGCTAAGGACAATGTCCTGGATAGAGGCAAGTGGTATTCTGACCTGGAGTGGAGAAAACATGAGAATAGGCAAGAGGTCATAGTACAATATAGAAGGAAGGCTAAATTGGGAAAGCTACCTCCTAATGCACAGGAGCCTAGCAAGTATTTCCCTAAGCCTTATCACTATTTTGAAAGGCTGAAGATAAAGGCTGAAGAGCTGAAAAAGAAGGATCTCAAAGGGAAGAAGCCTGCTGCTGCTGATGATAATGAAGCTCCAGTTCAAGCAAAGATTCAATTTGGAAAGGGCATTGTAATCAAGGAACCAGAGCAGCCATAGGATAGCATTTTCTTAAGTTTACAATTTGTAATCATTTGTTTTTAACTCTATATAAACTTTTGATTAATGAAAATGTTTGGAGTTGTAAGAACAATGTTATATGTTCAATCTATTACATTAATTGTTCTGAGATAATTGTCTATACATGTTCTGTTCATACATGTTTAAGTATTTTCCCTGTGAAAGAGCAGCTAGATCTGATATACTCTAGAGGGGGGGTGAATAGAGTGTATGGTGATTTGAATCTTTTACAACAGTTGTTGTAGTATGTGTAAGCAGGGAAGCAGTAATAAAACTAATCACAGTACTAAGCTAAACAAAAGCCAATCACAGAGAAATCAAGGCCAGAAACAAAAATAAAAGCAAACAAAACCAGAAGACACAAGGAAATATAGTGGTTCCCCAAACTTGGGTACATCCACTCTTCTACCACCCTAGGTAGGAATCCACTGCAGGATGAGTTGATCAGGTGTCCTGGGCACCAATGAGCTTTTGATAAGGTGCTCAAAAACCAAAGCAGATTTTTTGATCAGGTGTCTTGCCACCAATGAGCTTTTGACAAGGTGCTCAAAAACCAAGTTCAAACTTTTGAAGGGAGTTTGAGAAACCCTTTACAGAGTGGGGGTGAGAGAGTGATGAAAGTCTTCTCTTTCTCAAACAACTGAGAAGACTATGTGGATTGTTGATGTCAAAGCTCCCCCTGAATCCTTGAGATCTTCAGGAAGAAAAAGCTTTGCAGAGGGTGATAGGCCTTCAAAGATTGAACTCCAGCAATAGATGATTTCAGCAAGAAGAGACTGAAATGTTGAATGTCTGAAGTCTGGAAATATGTTGGCCTTGAACACTTTGAAGACTAAGGAGATCTAAAGATTTGAGAAGGCTTGATCTCCTTGGATGTGTGTTCTTCAGAATTCTTTTGTGACAGCAGATTTTTGAATGAGTCTGTGTAATCTATATGCTCTCTCTGTATTGTGTATTCTTTTTAGATTTTCAAAAATCCTGTGTTTTTATTCTCTGATATCGAATAGAACGACATTCTCTGTCAAGTATAGCCGTTGGCCTGCATTAATTGCATCCTTAATTGCATAATCTCTTCTGGAGGAAAGTCCACAGATATATTTCTTGAAAAATCCCTTGAAACTTGGTCCAGAATTGAATGAAAACGGCTAGCAAATCTCTGAATTAATTGCAGAATAACTCCTAACTGATTTGAATTTGAATGTAGAAACATCCGGGAAGTTATCTGAAATCGTCGAACTGAGCTCTGCTATCGTCGAGCTGAGCTCAGAGATCCGGAAACATACAGCAGCAAAATATTGTCGATCTGAGCTCAAAGATCGTCGAACTGAACTCAGAGATAAAGATCGAAAGCAGAGTCAAAATCGTCGACCTGAGCTCACCGATCGTCGAATGGAGTTCGACGATATTATGAAGTTGAGCTCAGCGATCGTCGAATGGAGTTCGACGATCTGTCGAAGTTGAGCTCAGCGATCGTCGAACGAAATTCGACGAACCGTCGTGCTGAGCTCGACGATCAGACTTAGTCTCCAGACAGAAAATCTTGGTCTTCAGGGCAGCTTCCAAACCTAGACTTCTAACCCTTAGACTCAATTCTAATTGACCTATTAAGCTATACAGGAGGTCAAGCGAAGGTTCCTAGAGACATAGTGATCCTGACCCAAATTAGTAATAGGGTGTTCCAACAATCTCCCCCTATTTGGGTTAGGATTACTATTTACAGACTTTGGAAAAACATAAGTAACAACATACAATCAGTAAAACATAAAAAAACAACAGCTAGACATTGCAGAATCATCACAGAGATATATATATGACATCCAGATAATCAGAAGTTCCAGAAATTGTCACCTTACAATATCATTTCTTCTCTTTGCCCTTAATCATTTTAATTTCTCTGTTAGGATTTAGGGCTTCCTTCTTAGATCTGGTGTCATCTGCTGCACCTAGAGATGTCTGCTGTTTAAGCCTGGGAACCACTGCTTCAGGATATAATTCCATGTATCTGTCAGCATCAAAGAATCTACTTGAAGCATATCTCTCAAGTTCTTTCTGTCTCTGTTCAGACATAGTAGAAATGTTGGAAGAATCTAATCCTTGTTCTCTGGCCTTTTTAATTTGGTCCAGTGCAGCTAATTCCTTCATTCTGGCAGTCCAAGCAGCTGGATTATTTTCAGGATCTTCAAAAGGTACGGGTGGTTCATACCTGTTGGAAGGATTGTCTTGAGAAGGCCTGACAGACATAGTCTCTTTCAGCTTGTAAGGGAAAGGACAAGAAGTTGTATCAGAAGAACCATGTCCTCCCCTAGAATATGGGTGCTGCCTGGAGTACCCTTTAGAATATACTTGAATAGCTCTCTGATTGCCCCTATATCCTCCTCTCCTAAAATGAGAGCCCCTGGATTGGCTTTCCCTGTGGTAAGATCTGACCTGAGGTTGATAGGGAGCCTGACTTCTGGCTGGGGGTTGACTTGCAGAACTTCCACCTGCACCTGCATCAGGAGGAGGTGGTGGAGGAGGATGAGAGTGCTGGAATTGGGATGAACCCTTCTCATATTTTCTCTTTTTCTTCATGGCTTTCAGCTGGTTCTTGGAATACTGCATCCAGTGTTCAGTGATTGGGCAATCATGTAGAATATAATAAGGGATATCATTGTTATCTTTGACTTTAGCAGGAGGTACCCTCTTCATAGCCTTGCTCCTTACCTTCCTTTTCCTGGCTATGGTAGCAGAAGAATCATCAGAGTCTGTTTTAAATTCATCAGATTCAGAACTCTGGTCCTCATAGAGAGCATCTATTTTCTTCAATAAATCCTTATTAAGCTGAATAGAGGCAGATGAGGCAGAAGTTGAAACAGCAGCAGTAGCAGGTGTTGAGATGGTAACAGCAGGGACAGCAACAGATGGAGAGGGTGAAGCAGAAGCAACAACAGCAGTAATTTCACTAGCCACAGCAGAAACAGCAGATTCACTAACAGCAGAAACTGGAGAGGTGATAGCAGCAACAACTTTACTGACATCAGCAGAAACAGAAACATCATCAAAGTCTGCAGAAGGCTCAAATTCAGTGGCCTCTGTCATAAGAATGTCCTTGGAGATTGGTTCATCAAAAGTGGTAGGAACTTCAGCAGCAGTATCAATAGTCTCAGAAGCAACATCAATCCTTTCTTCAGAAGAAGCAGCAGCAGCAATGACTGAATTTACAAAAGAAGAGAGGATGCTAGGGTCACAGCCAGAAAAAGGCACAAGTGCCTTGGATAAGTCTTCTGGAGGCTGGACAGCATGAACCTCTGGCAGACAGCTAAGGAAAGGAGAATCAAAAGCAGATAGCAAAGACCTGAGGTCTATTGCAAGAACTACAGTGGAAATCTGACTTTGTGGAGGCACAGCAACAGCAACAGAAGGAGCAGCAGAAGCAGCAGAACTGGCAACAGCAGCAGACAGAGAGCTTGCAGAAATAGCAGCAGCAGCAGCAGAAACAGCAACAGCATGAAGATTCTCTTCATATGGCATCTCCCCCTGCCTAGATGCAGATAGGTCTGGATCAAGGCACACTGCTGTAGGTGCTGCCTGAGGGAAGAGGGAGGAGAGCCTGACAGAAAGGGCTGCCACTGACAGGTGTAGAGGAGCCAAGGAGGTCTCCAACAGTAGAGAGAGTCTGGGGGCAAGCAGCTCATACAGCCTGTCAGCAAGGGCTGAGAGGTCTACTTGCTCAAGAGCTGGAGCAGAGGTAGAAGGTATGGAAGCAGCTGGAGGTTCTGGAAGGGAAGGGTTGGAGAATTGTGGAATGGATGGCTGAGGTGTGGGTAGGGTGGATATGGAGGATAGGGGAATGGATATGGATGGGGTGAAAGTTGGTTGATCAATGATGTGGTGTAGTTGGTCTTGAAATGAAGTGGAGGAGGAGGGTAGCTCAGGAGGGGATGATGGGGAATCATCCATAAAGGAGTCATCCAGTAGGGTGAAGGATGGAATAGAGGGTGAGGAGGTGACATCAGGTGGAGGGTAGGAGAACAGTGGGTGGAATTGTTCTTCTAGTGTAGAAAGAACAGGGACTGGAGATGGTGTGGATGTTGGAGAGGGGCTGGAGATGGTGATGGTGGATGGAGCTGGAATGGTGGATGGTAGTGGAAGGGATGGAATTGGAGGAGGAGGAGAGGCAGCAACAGCAGCCAGGTCATCTGCAGGGGCAGAGACCTGTGGAGGAGTGACTCTTTGAGTCTTTGTGCCTGAAGGAGCACTGGAGGAGGGCCTGCTATGCTTGATGATTTGCCTGTCCCACTTTCCAAAGAGGGCACAGGTTAGTCTCTTGGAGGCATTGATATGGACTCCAGAGGAGACCAGCAAGGCAGGACACCTGTGCTGCAGAAATACTCCAAGAATTCTCCCAAAATTAACAAAACTTTTGTTTATTTTCTTTTTGATGAGGTCAAAGAAAACCTCTCCCCAGTTCAGATTTTTCTTGTCCACAAGAGCTCCCATGAGACAGAGCTGATGTCTGGATATTGTATCATGGGCTGAGTGCTTTGCCAGGAGCACTTTTCCCACCACATCTGCCATGAACCTGTATTCAACAGACAGGTTCCTTTTGAAGAGCTTGCTAGGGTTTCCCTCTGGATGACCCATCCTGGCAACAGTTCAGAATACTCCTCTCCAGATAGCTCAGCAGAATCTTCTCCATTTCTCAATTCAAAAACTTCTGAGAGAATGGTTGGGGTCAAGGGTACCTGAGTTCCAGCTATGGACCCAACTATGGTGCTGTTATCCTGATTATGGGCAGTATAAACCCATTCCTTGATCTCATCAGAAGCCAGCTTGATCCTGGTGGTCATTATGGCAGTTAGATTCTGATCCTTGAACAGACCGAGTATATCTTGAAAAATCTGATCAGTCGTGCTGAAGGATTCTATATCAATGTCAAAACCGGCATCAAACTTCATTGCAGCAAGAACAGCAACTGACACAGCCATTGTACCTTCAAAAACTCAACAAACAAAACGACCAAGAGTAGAACTGTTTGGAGGGAAAGAAGATTCTTGCAGAGAAATCGAAAGCGCAAATGAGAACGACGGCGAAAAATGAGTTTTATATTAGGGTCCGACGCAGAAATGGAAAGATCGTTGAACTTAGTTCGACGATCGAGGCTTCTAAAGGAATCTGAAGAGACTTCAACATCGTCGATCTCCGTTCGACGATAGTGGAAAGCGTCGAGCTCCGTTCGACGATCGTTCAGAGAACAAAATCGCCGAGCGCCGTTCGACGATCGTTTACCGGAAGAGATAGTTCACACTTATCTGAGAGGCGCTGAACTCAGTTCGACGATTTTTGGAAATCGTCGATCTCCGTTCGACGATCTTGGGGCAAATCGTCGAGCGCAGTTCAGAGATCAGAAAAATTCTAGACACTAAGAAAAATCAGAATGTTTGCCTAGTATTGGTCAATTTTTAAGCTTTCAAAATCTTGGATATTATTTAAGGCTTCCTCCATCTAACATTCCTAACTGATTTAGGAAGAAGGTGTGTTTCTTTTCATCCAAGGGCTTGGTGAAAATATCTCCCCTTTGTAAATCAGTTGGGATATATTGTAATTCAATTTTATTCTTTTCAACATTATCCCTTAAGAAGTGATGCCTAATCTCTATGTGTTTTGTCCTACTATGGAGGACTGGATTTTGAGCTATGGAAATAGCACTTGTGTTGTCACAAAAGATTTTAGACTTCTCTAAGTTGTAGCCATAGTCTAGGAGTTGGTTTTGAATCCACAAGATTTGTGAACAACAACTGCCTGCAGCCATATATTCAGCTTCAGCAGTTGAAGTTGACACAGATGTTTGTTTCTTGCAAAACCAAGAGACAAGTCTGTCACCAAGGAACTGACAAGTTCCACTGGTGCTTTTCCTGTCAATTCTGCATCTAGCATAATCAGCATCTGAGAATCCAGTTAAATCAAATGCTGAATCCTTTGGATACCAGAGACCTAGATTTGGAACCCTTTTAACATACCTGAGAATCCTCTTTACTAAAGTTAGGTGTGACTCTCTAGGGCTTACTTGGAACCTAGCACATATACATGTAGCAAACATTATATCTGGTCTACTAGCTGTAAGATACAGTAAAGAGCCAATCATTGCTCTATATGTTGTCTGATCAACAGGTTTCCCATGTTCATCAGCATCCAATACAGCATTAGTAGGCATGGGTGTTTTCATACAAGATGCCTCAGACATACCAAATTTCTTAACCAATTCATTTGCATACTTGGTTTGAGAAATGAAGATGCCTTCAGCATGTTGCTTGACTTGCAATCCCAGGAAGAAGGATAGCTCACCCATGCTACTCATCTCAAATTTAGAATGCATTAGGTTGGAAAACCTTCTGCACAATTTGGAGTCAGTAGAACCAAAAATAATATCATCTACATAAATTTGTACTAGTAGGGTATGGGACTTATGGGTTCTAATGAAAAGAGTTTGGTCTACTCTACCCCTTATAAAACCACTTTCCAAGAGAAAGCATGCTAGGGTCTCATACCATGCTCTGGGAGCTTGCTTGAGACCATATAATGCTTTGTTCAGTCTAAAAACATAATCAGGATAAGTTGGAGAGATAAAACCTGGAGGTTGTCTGACATAAACTTCCTCTTTGATGTCTCCATTCAAGAAAGCACTTTTGACATCCATCTGATATACTCTGAAGCCCTTATGAGCTGCATAAGCTAGAAATATTCTGATGGCTTCTAATCTTGCAACAGGTGCAAAAGTCTGGTCGTAGTCTATCCATTCTTCTTGAGAGTGTCCCTGAGCAACTAGCCTTGCCTTGTTCCTTATAATTACTCCTTGATCATCCAGTTTGTTTCTGAATACCCATTTTGTTCCAACAATGGAATGATCCTTAGGCTTTGGCACTAGTTCCCATACTTTGTTCCTCTCAAATTGATGCAACTCCTCTTGCATTGCAATGATCCAGTGTGGATCTTGCTCTGCATCTTGAATGGACTGAGGTTCAATTTTAGATAGGAAGCAGGTGTGCAACAGGTTTTGGTTGACCTGATTTCTGGTTTGCACACCAGCTGAGATTTCCCCAATTATTTGGGAAATTGGATGGTCTCTTGATGTTACTAAATCAACAGGGGGTGTTGATTGTTCACCAACCTGTGTTGTTGTTTCCTCTTGTGGTACAACAACTGGCTCTTCAAGTTGTGCTTCAATGTGTTGAGCATTTTCTTCATCTTCACTGCTTTCATCCCTTTGAGTAACCTGTAACTTGTTCAAGTCTTCAACTAGAGAATGTTCCTGCAAAGGTTCTATGGTAGAAGAATTCTTCTCCTTAAAAGACATGTTAGTTTCATCAAATGAAATGTGAATAGATTCCTCAATTTTCAAAGATGATTTATTATAGACTCTATAGGCCTTGCTGATCATGGAGTATCCCAGAAACACTCCTTCATCAGCTTTGGCTTGAAATTTTGCTAAATATCTCTTGTCATTATTGTGAATGTAGCAAATACAACCAAAAACTCTAAAAAAAGTCAACTTTAGGTTTCTTCCCTTTGAGTAATTCATAGGGAGTCTTTCCCTTTAGTTTATGTATCATACTTTTGTTCAACACATAGTTGGAGGTGTTCACTGCCTCTGCCCAGAAGGATAGAGGTAGATGAGCATCTGACAACAATGTAGTGGCAGATTCAATAAGGGTTCTATTTTTCCTTTCAGCTACCCCATTTTGTTGAGGAGTTCTAGGAGCTGAGAAAGTATGTCTGATCTCTTCACTCTGACAGAACTCTTGCATAAGAAGAGAATCAAACTATGTCCCATGATCACTTCTGATCAGGGCAATGTGAGTATTGAACTCAATCTATATGCATTTGAGAAACTCTGTCAGACACTTAAAGTTATCAGACTTCTTCCTTAGAAAGAACACCCAAGTGAATCTAGAGAAGTTATCTACAACTACTAAAGTATAGGATTTCCCTCCTAGGCTTTGTACTGTGATGGGTCCAAAAAGATCCATGTGTAACAGATACAATATCCTAGGTGAATCACTCTTATTAAGTGACTTAAATCTGTTTTTAGTTTGCTTGCCTAATTGACAAGCCATGCAGAGTCCTTCCTTCTTGTAGGGGCCAGAAGGTAGTGCTCTAACAAGGTTGTCCTTGGATAGCCTATCAATAGTTCTAAGGTTTAGGTGTCCTAATCTCATATGCCATAAAATATTTGGTCTACAAACAGAGTTAAACAAGCAGATATCTACATCAGTTGAAAGAAATTCTACTAGATAGATGTTATCTTTCCTTTTACCTGTCAACACAGTTGTGTTGTCCTCTGACTTGATTTTGCATAAGGCTTTGCTGAAGGTCACCTGGTAGCCTTCATCACCCAGTTGACTGATGCTGATTAGGTTGTGCTTCAGTCCTTCCACATAAGCTACCTTCTTGAAAGTTACTGAACCAATCTGGACTGCACCATATCCTTTAGTTTGTCCAAAGTTTGAATCACCAAAGATAACTTTGGGTCCAAGCTTGGCTCTAAAGGATGTAAGGTTGTCCTTGTTCCCTGTCATGTGCTTGGATCACCCACTATCCAAATACCATTGCTGATTAGATATTGGATAGGTCTTCACCTGCACATAAGACAATTCATTTGTTTTTGACCCAGTTTACCTTGGGCCTAGGTTGATAACCTTTAAATTTTGATATGAAAGACATCCCAGGTTGACTCTTATATCCTTCAGGATGATATCTCCTTGGAGGTATAATCCATTCAGTATAAGGGTTAAAGATTTGGGATGTAGGACCCTTAGGATTCAATTTTGACTTGCCTTTGAAAAATTTACCAGAGCTCTGACCTCTGTTCGACGATCTTGGAGCTGCGTTCGACGATCTTGGATCATATCGTCGAGCTCCGTTCGACGGTCGACTATGGGTGAGGTCAGGTATATGAGATCGTCGACCTGCGTTCGATGACTTTGGCTGAGATCGTCAATCTGCGTTCGACGATTGTGCCTGAGATCGTCGAGCAGCGTTCGGCGATCGTCGATCTTCATTCGGCGATCATCGATCTCCGTTCGACGATTTCTGCTGGGACTTGGTTTTCTGAGGCAGATCAGAATTTTTCCTAGCAACCTCTACAACTCCCTTTCCTTTGTCAGAAATGAATTTGATGGGAGTTGTTAGGACTATAGGTTGGCTAGATGAAGCACCCAAGCCCAGTGTACTGTTAAATCTAGAGTTCATTGTGCTTGTGATGTCCATCAGCTTGATGCTTCTCCCATTGAGGGATTCTTCAAGCTTCTTGGCCTCAGAGAGCTCACTTTCCAGTGAAGCTATCTGTTCCCTACAGTCTTCCAACTCCTGAGAGAGTTTGAGGTTTTCTGACTTTAGAGTATTGTGTTCAGATAATTGATTTCTGAGAGAGATAATCTCTTTCTCAGACTTTAGCAGGTCTAAACACAGTGCTTTAAATTCAGATTTAAAATCTTCTGAACTAAAATCAAAAGAGCCAATTACCTGATTTTCTTCAGGTTGAGTCTCTGAGTCTGACTCTGACTCCTCTTCCTCTGAATTATGCTGTGAGGCATTGATTGTCATCATGCAGAACTCCTTTTCTTCTGCATCATCCTCATCATCACTGGAGCTGGATGAGGCTTCTGACTCCTCTTCTGTCTCACTCCAAGATTCAGCAACAAACCCTTTTCTTGTATGCTTGTTTTTGCTTGAAGAAGGTTTGCCATTGCCATTCCTTTTGGAGTCTTTTTCTTTTCTTTTTTCTTTTCTGTCCCTTCTGTCCTTGTTCTTGTTCTCTGGACAGTCAGGAACTATGTGCCCTGGTTTCCTACAACCAAAGCAAATAATGTCTTTATTATTACTGATGGACTTGTCATACCTTGGCTTATCCTGCTCCTTGTATGATCTTCTTCTGAAGTCCTTTCTGGCCATTTTATAAAATCTTTTGGCCAGCAGACTGAGTAGTTCATCATTGCCTGTGACTTTATCTTCAGGCAGATCTTCAGTTGCTTTAAATGCTATGGTCTTCTCTTTTCTTGTGGCTGGTGAGGCAGCCTTCTGTTCTTCCTCTCTATTTTTGATGAGTAGCTCATAAGATTTGAGCTTACCCAATAGAGCTTCAGTGGTGATCTCATTTAGACTTCTAGCATCCTTAATTGGCCAGATTCTTGAATCCCAAGTGCTGGGGAAGCACATTAGGATCTTGTCATTAAGTTCAGTTAGAGAGATCTCTTTGTCCAATGTCCTGAGTTCACTCACAATTAGACTTAGTCTGTTGTACATGTCTCCCACTGACTCAGTTTCTCCCTTTTTGAAATTCTCATATTGAGAGATGAGATGGGATCTTCTATCTTTTCTCTCATCAGCTGAGCCTGAGACTATTTCTGAGAGTTTGTCCCAAATTTCCTTTGCTGAATTGCATTCAGCCACCTTTTGGAAGATGTCATCAGACATTGTCTGGGCTAGGATGTTCATAGCCTTAGCATCAGCTACCTTCCACTTCTTGATATCAGCATCTATTCCTGATGGAGGTGGAACAGCATTTGTACTGGAATTCTCTGGGGGTCTTGGACATACTGTCAACACAGAATTAAAAATATCTTCGTCAATAGAATTCATGTAAAGTCTAATCCTTGCTTTCCAAAGTGCAAACTTGGATAGATTGCACACTGGAGGTCTGGTGCTGGCATAATCTTTGTTTTGGGCCATGATTTGTGAAAACAAAATCTAATAATAAAATACTTAAAGAAAAACAGATCTAACTTGGGATCTTTGGGTTCAGGTGTTAGCCTGTACAACCAATCAGGTATGGTATGTTTAACCAACCTCGCTTTGATACCAATTGAAAGAGCAGCTAGATCTGATATACTCTAGAGGGGGGGTGAATAGAGTGTATGGTGTTTTGAATCTTTTTACAACAGTTGTTGTAGTATGTGTAAGCAGGGAAGCAGTAATAAAACTAATCACAGTACTAAGCTAAACAAAAGCCAATCATAGAGAAATCAAGGCCAGAAACAAAAATGAAAGCAAGCAAAACCAGAAGACACAAGGAAATATAGTGGTTCCCCAAACTTGGGTACATCCACTCTTCTACCACCCTAGGTAGGAATCCACTGTAGGATGAGTTGATCAGGTGTCCTGGGCACCAATGAGCTTTTGATAAGGTGCTCAAAAACCAAAGCAGATTTTTTGATCAGGTGTCTTGCCACCAATGAGCTTTTGACAAGGTGCTCAAAAACCAAGCTCAAACTTTTGAAGGGAGTTTGAGAAACCCTTTATAGAGTGGGGCTGAGAGAGTGATGGAAGTCTTCTCTTTCTCAAACAACTGAGAAGACTATGTGGATTGTTGATGTCAAAGCTCCCCCTGAATCCTTGAGATCTTCAGGAAGAAAAAGCTTTGCAGAGGGTGATAGGCCTTCAAAGATTGAACTCCAGCAATAGATGATTTCAGCAAGAAGAGACTGAAATGTTGAATGTCTGAAGTATGGAAATATGTTGGCCTTGAACACTTTGAAGACTAAGGAGATCTAAAGATTTGAGAAGGCTTGATCTCCTTGGATGTGTGTTCTTCAGAATTCTTTTATGACAGTAGATTTTTGAATGAGTCTGTGTAATCTATATGCTCTCTCTGTATTGTGTATTCTTTTTAGATTTTCAAAAATTCTGTGCTTTTATTCTCTGATATCGAATAGAATGACATTCTCTGTCAAGTATAGTCGTTGGCCTGCATTAATTGCATCCTTAATTGCATAATCTCTTCTGGAGGAAAGTCCACAGATATATTCCTTGAAAAATCCCTTGAAACTTGGTCCAGAATTGAATGAAAATGGCTAGCAAATCTCTGAATTAATTGCAGAATAACTCCTAACTGATTTGAATTTGAATGTAGAAACATCCGGGAAGTTATCTGAAATCGTCGAACTGAGCTCTGCTATCGTCGAGCTGAGCTCAGAGATCCGGAAACATACAGCAGCAAAATATCGTCAATCTGAGCTCAAAGATCGTCGAACTGAACTCAGAGATAAAGATCCAAAGCAGAGTCAAAATCGTCGACCTGAGCTCACCGATCGTCGAATGGAGTTCGACGATATTATGAAGTTGAGCTCAGCGATCGTCGAATGGAGTTCGACGATCTGTCGAAGTTGAGCTCAGCGATCGTCGAACGGAGTTCGACGAACCGTTGTGCTGAGCTCGACGATCAGACTTAGTCTCCAGACAGAAAATCTTGGTCTTCAGGGCAGCTTCCAAACCTAGACTTCTAACCCTTAGACTCAATTCTAATTGACCTATTAAGCTATACAGGAGGTCAAGCAAATGTTCCTAGAGACATAGTGATCCTGACCTAAATTAGTAATAGGGTGTTCCAACACCCTGTCATATAATATTATTTTACATCATACTGAAAATTTGTTATGTATGATGTATATCATTGACTAAGGGTTATGACTTCTCCAAATAGGGGGAGATTGTTGGGTACATTGGAATATATGTACCTGATTTGAAGAAGCCTCACACTACTCAATGATATAGATCAAGATATATTTGATGTGCTTTGAGTTTATTTGTGCAGGTTAAGTAATTGCAGGGAAAGCATAAAAGTTTCTAAGTCCATGTGTCGACACCTAGAAGAAAAGTGTCGACACTTAAGAAGGCTTGTGTCGACACTTAGAGGAGCTGTGTCGACACTTGGAGTAATTGTGTCGACAACAGGAAGGCAGAGTCGACACCAGAAGGAAAGTGTCGACACATACAGGCAGTGTCGACACACAGTGAAGAATTGTCTACATAATCAGTGTCGACACTTAGAAGCAGTGTCGACACCCAGAGAAACTTTGTCGATAGCAAACTGTGTCGACACTCAGCAAATATCAACAAAGTTCAAGTACATATGTCGACACCAGGAAGCTATGTCGACAGTCAGCAAACTTCAACAAAGTTTAAGTACAAGTGTCGACACAAAGGAGATGTGTCGACACTCAGCAAAGTCTCAACACATGAAGAAGTGTCGACACAAAGGAGATGTTTCGACACTCAGCAAAGTCTCAAAACATGAAGAATGTGTCGACACAAAGGAGATGTGTCGACACTCAACAAAGTCTCAACACATGAAGAATGTGTCGACACAAAGGAGATGTGTCGACACTCAGTAAAAGTTTCAACACAGAAGGCATGTGTCGACACAAAGAAGATGTGTCGACACTTAGCAAGTTTCAACACAAGAAGATGTGTCGACACAAAGGAGTTGTGTAGACACTTAGCAGAATTCAACTAAGTATTAAAGAAGAAGGCTTGTGTCGACACACAGAATCAGTGTCGACACATTCTGAAGAAGCAGTGTCGAGAAGATGTTACAACAACATAAGGAGTTGTGTCGACACCATGAAGGCTAGTGTCAACACTTGGTCTACTTGTGTCGACACTTAATCTATTTGTGTCGACACATAAAGACTATCTGTCTCGACACTTTCAGACAGTGACAGGGATTTCAAGAATTGACTGGATGACTTGACAGCTGCCATTTCAACCGGTCAACTTCTACTGTTAGAGCTGTCAGAAGGTTGTTAGAAACCGGATCAGCCGGTCATCATGAAGAAAGTTTATATAAAGGCTTATTCCTTCAACAGAAGGAGATGAATCAATGAAGTGAAAAACAACAAAATAAGAAGAAGACCTTCAAGTGAAGATCTAAGAAGTTGGAGAGAGAGAGAGAGCTCCTTCTAAGAAGTGCAGTTGCTGAACCGGGCTGCTAAGTTAGATTCAGATTGAGATCTGAATCTCAAGACAGTAGTTGATTAAAGATCATTTGCATAGAGATACAACCCTACTGTGTTCTAATTTAAGAAGCTTTGAAGAAAGCCAAGGCAGGTTGATCTCTGCCAAGTTATTCCAAGAAGTCAGTCAACTCATCTCTCTCTATCAAGAGTTATGGTTATATACTTTGTATTTTCTAATTTCTGTAGGATCTTGTATAGATCTGACTTGTAAGCCTAAATCTATATAGGCTGAGGTAGGGCCTGTGAGCCTGAGTGTAGGAGAATCATTTCTCTGAGTGTAGGCCTTGTTGAAGGCTGAGGTAGGGCTGTTGTGCCTGAGTGTAGGTCTTGTTGAAGACCGAGTGGTAGGGCTTGGTGCCTGAGTTGTAGGAGTGGGATCACTCTGAGTTGTAGGAACCTACTTGGGGTTCTGAGTTGTAAGATCTGAGGATCTGAGGAGAAGTGGAGAAGTTAGGCTAAATCTAGTACACTACTAGATAGGCGAAGGGGGAAGTGGATGTACCCAGTGTACAACCCCGTGTCCGGCGAGCAAGGTCACCAGGGGTCAGGCAAATCGGGCTGAGAATAGTAGGCGAGCTCGGCAGTAAAGGGGGCGAGTTCGGCAGTGAAGGGGGGCGAGCCTGAGCTCGGCATTCGTCGACCAGAGATAGACGATCGGAGACCCCGAGTTCGGCATTCGCCGAGCGACACACAACTCGCATCCTCGCAGTGGAGCTCGGCAACAGTAGGCAAGCAGAACATGCCGAGGTGGCCAAAACTCCCCAGCTCGCCTGGATGTATGAGGTACTTTTTACTATTTTGCCCCCACTGGTCTGCCCATAGCCCTTCAAAACAGCGGAGCTTGGCTGTTGGCAGACCCAACCAAGGGTTTTCTGGTAATTTCAGGTCAGTTCTTTTGGTTATTGGCAGTCCGGATTTCAAAAGCTATAAATAGGACCCAAGGGGTACCCTAGAAAGGAGGTTCTTCCCTGTGCTCTCCTGCCCCATTCTTCGAGTACTTTCTGAGGGTACCTTAGCTCGGCTTCTGGCTAAGGAGGGGAAGCGCTCTGAGATCTTCCGGGTTTGTGGTGGGACCTCCCTGCCGAGCCCTTGGGTATGTTTCTTCTTGTCTTCTTTGTTGTTTTTCTTGCAGGAGCAAAGTAGGCGCGAGACCACCCCTTCCCCAAGGGTCGAACTCCACAGGAGACCGAATTTCGGTTTCAACATTTTGGTGCGGTGAGCGTGGACAGTGGTCAGCGCAGAAAGGCTTCGGCGAGCTCAATGATGGGAGGACAAGGATATGACAGGCAGAACTCGCCCCCCCCCCCCCCCCCCCCCCCGCCTCTCGCAACGGTGGGGATGTTGGAAGACTTCAGGAATGAGGTGCTGGGCCTCGTCAAGTTCGCGCGCGGCGCGCGTGCCGAGTGCTCGACTCCGGCAGCCCAGATCGCGGCCGCCCCCTCTTTGGGCGAGGACGCTCCCGGCCGGCGAGTTGGGAAGGAAGTGGCCGAGGAAGGCCGAGGGTGCGAGCTCCCAGGGCGCGAGCTGTTCTCCGGCTTGGCAGGCAGAGGCCGGTTCGGCGAGCTGGGCTTGCGAGACTCGCCAGCTCGCCCTGTAGGGGGAGGCAGTCCTTTCAGCGAGCTGGTCTCCTCAGCTCCAGTCCCAGATGAGTTCAGGGAACCCAAGATGTCTTACTATACCGGGAAGGGAGACCCGGTCCAGCATGTCCAATGCTTCGAGGATGTGGTCTCCATCCGTCAGATGTCGGACGGATTCAAATGTCGGCTCTTCACAATCACCCTCCAGGAGAAGGCAAGGGAGTGGTTCCACCAACTCCTGGCCAGCTCCATCTACTGCTTCGAGGACCTGCGCCGAGGGTTCGTGCTGAGATTCACCACCTCGAATAGAAGTAAGAAGGAGTCTGATTCTTTGTTCCACATAAAGCAGGGGGTGAACGAGACGTTGGGGAGCTATGTGGATCGATTCCAGGAGGAGGTTACTCAAGTCCAGGAGATGGCGGGCCATAGTCTGATGATGGCTTTTACCCTGGGCCTGCAACAGGGTTTCTTTCGAATGGAGCTGAAGAGAGTTCCTCCCCTCTCCTATGAGGAGTTGATGGAGAGGGCGGCAAGAGAAGTCGACGGGGAGGCGTCGAACCTAGAATTTGCAAGGAAGCTGGACAGATGGGAGGCTGAAGAGGAGAAGGAGTCGAAGGGAGGAAGAGGACAGGAGGATAGGAGAGGAGACCCCCGGCAGAGGGAGCAGAGATAGCTCCAGGGGAAGCAGCAGCCGAGGTGGGGGCATCAAGAGCCTAACCGGCGGCTAGGATGGAGACCCGAGTGGCAGGGGCAGGGGCCGCAGAGAGGGTATTTCGGAAGGGATCACCACCAGGGGAGACAAGATCAGTTCCAACCCCCGGGCTGGAGGCAGGGCCAGAGGCCCCGGCTCCCAGATCAGGAAGAGGCCATGGCCATAGCCTTGGGAGCCAGGAGAGGAGTGTGGAGGAGGAGGAGAAGAGAGGTCAGGGTGGAGCTTCCCTATTGCGACTTCCATCAGGAAGAGGGGCATGCAACGGCCACCTGTCCGGAGTTCCTCGAGATGAGGGGGAATAGGGAGCATCAGCAGCAACAGGGGTGGCATAAAGTAAGGATTGAGGAGGTCCTGCCTCGGGCGGAGGAGGATCGTTGCGAAGACCGGGTGGATGTGGGAACCCGAGGAGGGATCGGAGTGATCCACGGGGGAGTGGGGATCGAGGCCTCCCGCAAGGCCAGTCTCCACACCATGTACTGGCGGAGCGTCGCCTCTACATCCCAGACCCCGCCACCGGAGGAGAGGATCACCTTCTCTATGAGTGATATGCCAGACCACGAGGATCCGTTCTGCGATGCGCTGGTCATCAAGGCGGCCATCGAGAACTTCACCGTCTCTCGGATCCTCGTGGAAAACGGGAGCTCCGTCAACGTCGTCTTCAAAAAGGCGTTCGACGCGATGAAAGTGGAGGCCAAGAGGGTGCTGGCCTCAGACGGGCCCTTGTTCGGGTTTTTCAGGAGAAAGGGAGGAAGTAGAGGGAGGAGTTGGTCTCCATGTAACCTTGGGGGGGGCAGTCCCGAAACTGCAAGTTCGTCATTGTGGACGCCCCCAGCAGCTACAGCGCCATATTCGGGAGGCCCCTTATCAGTGCCTTCCGCTGCGTCCCCTCATCTTTCCATCAATGCTTGAAGTTCAACGCTGAGGGGGTCTAGGTCAGGGTTAGGGGGGACCCAAAGGTCGAGCAGGAGTGTTATGTCACTGCGGTGAACACCATCTCCTGGCAGGAGGGGGCCGAGGAGATGGGGCGAAGAATGGAGGAGGTCGAGCAGGAAGCGGGAGGGGAGGAGCTGGGAGTGAAGGACTGAGCAGAGGAGGCGTCAGGAGGAGATCTGAAGGAGGTGGCCGAAGTGAGGACCGTGGGAGGAGAGATGGAGGTAGAGGCCCTCGTTCCGGAGGAAGTGGATGCCGAGGGATGGGGAGAACAATGCAGGCTGGAGGCAGCAGAGGAAGTGGTGGAGCTGGAGGTGCTCACCCGAGGAGGAAGGATGGAGAAGATCCGCGTCAGCGGGGGGCTGACCCCGAAGGACCAAGGCAGGATGCTGGAGTGCATCTAGAAGAACGTGGACATCTTCGCCTGGAATGCCGCGGAGATGCCGGGGGTTGACGCGGATGTGGCTTGCCACCACCTCAACCTGGACCCGGGAACACTCCCCGTTCAACAGAAGAAGAGGTCTACTGCGGACAAGCTGGCGGAGCCCATCAGGGAGGAGGTGGCGAAACTCCTCAAGGCCGGCTTCGTGTCTGAGATTCAGTACCCCGGCTGGGTCTCCAACGTGGTTATGGTTAAAAAAGGGGACGGCTGATGGAGGATGTGTATCGACTTTTCCTTACTTAATAAAGCTTGTCCTAAGGACTGTTATCCTTTGCCTCGGATCGACGCGCTGGTTGACTCAGCCGTCAGTTTTTCTGTAATGAGTTTTTTAGATGCTTTTTCAGGTTATCATCAGATCAGGATGCACCCCCCAGACATCAAGGATGTCTCGTTCATCACAGGGGATGGATGCTACTGCTACAGGATGATGCCATTCGGGCTGAAGAATGTCGGGGCAACCTACTAGAAAATGATGGATAGGGTCTTTAAGGAGCAAAGGGGAAGGAATTTGGAGGTGTATGTAGATTACCTCATGATCAAAAGCAGGGACGTGGACTCCCACCTCCGGGACCTGGAGGAGACCTTCGCCACCCTGCGCAAGTACAAGATGTGATTAAATCCCCTAAAATGTGTCTTTGGGGCCAGCAGGGGAATGTTTTTGGGGCACCTCCTCACCCCCGCAGGGGTAGAGCCAAATCCAGATAAGGTCAAGGCTATCTTGGAGCTGGGGTCCCCGCGGAATACAAAGGAGGTCCAATGGCTGACGGGAAAGCTAGCAGGGCTGAGTCGCTTCCTTTCACGGGCACGGGAGAAGTGCTCCCCCTTCTTCAAAATGCTAAGGGGTGGTCAGAGGTTTGATTGGACCAAGGAGTGCGAGGAGGCGTTCCAGGCCCTCAAAGTGCAGTTGACACGGGCTCTGCTGCTCCAAGGGCCGAAGGAGGGGGAGGATCTGTTTTTATATCTCAGAGTCGGGGTGGAGGCCTTGAGCTCTGTCTTGGTTCGTGAAGAAGGTAAGAGACAGCTCCCAATTTATTATGTGAGCCGGGTCCTGAGGAAGGCCGGGCTCAGGTATCCGATTTTGGAGAAGCTAGCCTTCGCACTGATCATCTCGGCTCGGAGGCTACGACCTTACTTCCAAGCACACTCAATCCGAGTGGTGACCGACCATCCCCTCCGCAACATCTTCGAGGGGGTGGAGCATTCAGGCAGGTTGGCTAAGTGGTCGGTGGAGCTGAGCGAGTTCGACGTCTCCTTCGTTCCACGGCTCTCAATCAAAGCTCAGGCGATGACCGACTTCTTGGCCTACTACGTGGTTGAAGTAGCGGAGGAAGAGCTCACCCGCCCGACTCCTTGGAAAGTGAGGGTGGACGGTGTAACGCCCCGAAACTCAAAGGAGCAAAGGGGGATGTTTTGGGCCAATTTGAGTTCTGGCTGCAGGCACACGGCCTGGGACACGGGCGTGTCCCAGGGCGTGTCAAGCCTGCGTCGACACTAAGGCGCGAAGTCGACACTTTGGTCTCGACATTGTGTCGAGACTGGGCACACGGCCTGCGACACGGGCGTGTCGCAGGGCGTGTCGACCCGTGTCGACACTTAGCCGTGAAGTTGACACAGTGCTTCGACATTGTGTCGAGTCATGGCACACGACCTGCGACACGGGCGTGTCACAAGGCATGTCAACCCGTGTCGACACTCGTCCCGCGAAGTCGACACTTTGGTGTCGACAATGTGTTGAGACATGGCACACGGCCTGCGACACGGGCGTGTCGCAGGGCGTGTCAACCCGTGTCGACACTTAGCCGCGAAGTGTCGAGACCGTGTACACGGCCTGGAGCCCAGGCGTGTCAAGATGACACGGGCAAGGACACGGGCGTGTCCTAGAACCCGTGCAGTGCTCGGGTTGAAAACGGGGAAAAATCATGGGGTACACGGCCGGCTACACGGCCGTGTCAGGTGGAACACGGGCGTGTCAGCTCGAACACGGGCGTGTTCGATACCCGTGTGAGGTTCCAGGTGATTCGATTTTGACGGCGATTGAGGCACACGGCCCTGGACACGGGCGTGTGCCAGGCCGTGTTCGGTCCAGATTGGGCATTTCAGCCCTGAATCGAAGCCGTTCATTTCTTTGACTGAAGATCCAACGGCTGGGGGTTGTTCCTGAAGGGATATACCCGGGTTTTGACTTAGAAAACCCTCACTTTTTCCACTTATCCTCTTTCTAAATCCTTGGAGAAAGGAGAGCTAAGGCAAGAAGAAGAAGAGCTAGATCCGCCATTGGAGGAGCTTCGGAGCTCCGAATCGCAAGCCGACTCCGGATCCGTGGAGGCAACGCTAGTGCGGTCATTTCCATCTGATTACTTTCCGATGGCGCCAAAGAGGAACGCAAGGGTAACGATCCTCATCTTGAGCATGAGTCGCTCTTTTTCTTAGCATAGGAAGCCCGCTCTCGCGAGTTTGCGGAGAGTTGGAGGCGTTCCTTCGGGTAGATATGTGAAGTCCCCGTTGTTTAGAGTCCGTATGCGAGAACGGACATAGGCATTTTGGTTGAAACCTACCCGGACATGTTAGTCTGGATCGGTGATGTTGCATTGCATAAGGCCGGAGAAGACTCCGTACTATTGGGTGTTTTTCGGGTTTTCTACACGGTAGATTGCAGCAAGGAGCCTTGGGGACTAACCCAAAGGTGCACACGGAAAACTGGGCAGATACGAGATCTTGCCAACTTGGTGGCCTGAGCGCCAACTTGAACATAACAGGGTTATGTGATTTGCGGTAGAATGGGACTCGGTGGAATTTTGACCCGCGCAAATGGCTTAAATTGTCGTTGCGATGTGAGCACGGGTTAGATGGAACCGTACCCGCTTTGTGTCGTTCGGTTAGAGAGACCTAAAGTTACGTAGCACTCGCCGTTGGCATAGATGTGAGTCTTCGGCGGTCAATGGCTTAAATTGACGTGACCCAGGCCAGGAAGAGGAATTGCTCATAGGAATGGCCGTCTAAGTGGCGGTGGTGAGTCCGGAATGTTAATGGCTTTAATTGACGTGACATCGACCGGTTCACCGAGAATGTGCCCTGAGTGCACGGGACGTGTGGCCGTGCGAGCCAACGTCTGTGATGAAATGGCTATGTTTATATGCATTGCTCGCTTATGCTAATGAAATGCAGGGAAGGAGCATCGCCGCCCCGAGTTGGGGGCGGGATCGTTATAATTTGGTCAGCATTGCTGACCGTTGCCTTGTTTTGCCACCGTGCGGTGGTTTGTTGCTTGCAGGTGCAGCTGGACCAAGCGGTCAATAGCGGGCTAAAGCCCTTTTTGCGAAGCCGGCCCTCGAAGGCCCGAATGGAAATGTTTATTGCTTTATTCATGTATGACCGGCCTGCGTGCCGTGGTTTGTAAATCATTTAACAATCAAGTGAAACTTTTTGTAAGGCCTTAACGCTTGTTTTGAGTATTTTGTAATAACATTCCTATTTTCGTATTAGTGGACATTCATGCTTGTTGCTGGGTTCTTGTTTACAACTTATATAAACTGCTTCCGCTAGAATGCTCTGTGTAGGACGTTGAGATTGGTTGGATGGTTTCCATAAGTAACCACCCGGTCTGTCTGTGGTATATGGCGTCGGGCCCCGGCCGGAACTACTGTTATATACTATGCGACGGATAGGGGGTGTTACAATTTGGTATCAGACTACTGGTTTTGGTCGGACTTAAACTGAATTCGTGGGCGCATTCTTTTTAAGGGGTGGTGAGCACATTGTGTGCGTCATCGTAATAATAGTAAAAAGAACCCATGAATGTCCACTTAGGAATGAAAATACTCGTGTTTGAGGAACCTGCGTGTTCCTATAATTGTTGTTTGCAATTTATTTGGTCGCTTAACGGTATTTTGTACCACTATAGGTGACCAGAAGTGGTGTTGGGCCGTCAGAACGCCGAGTTTCTGAGGCTAGTAGTGCACCGGATGTTGCTCCTGCAACACCTCTGTCAGCTGAAAATATACGATTGGTTGCTGAAGCGGTGTTGGCCGTGATCAACGCGCAGCCTGGAAGGCAAGCGCAGCAGCCTGCTCCTGTGATGGAGCAAGTACCTCTGCAAGAGGCTGAGCCGAGGAGGGTGGAGCAAGTGGTTGCGGAACCAATAGTGCCAAGGAGGGCAACTGAGAGACAGTTGAAGCATGTAATGAGCTTTAACCCTCCGTTATTCTCGGGGTTGGGAAGCCCATCTCAGGCTGACGATTGGCTCTCTAGGGTGAAGAGAGTCATGACAGCGACGGAGACGGAGGAGTGGCAGATGACCACCATCGCTACGTTCCTGCTGGACGGTGAAGCGAGGATGTGGTGGGAAGGTTTGGAGCTGCATCATCTGCGAGGTAGACAACTGATAGACGTTCCGATGGAAGAGTTCTCGGGATTGTTCTTGGCAAGATACCTCCCTTCTACTCAGAGGATTTCAATGGAGAATGAGTTCCTGAGGTTAGTACAGGGTGAGAGGAGTGTGGATGAATATCTCCACGAGTTTACGTGGTTGAGTCGTTATGCTAGCTCCACCATCATGGATGAGGAGCGCAAGACTAATCGTTTTTATGAAGGCCTGAGGGATGAGCTGAGATTATTACTGTCGGGGCCGATGACGCAGGGTTTCTTAACCTTGGTCAATACTTCCCGGTCCTTGGAGAAGGACATGAAGAGTGTGCAAGCGAAGAAAGGCTTGGTTGATAGAAAATCTGAGTTTAAAGTGCCGACTACTTCAAAGTCTGGCTATCGGAAGTCTTTCAAGAAGCATAGGACTTCGGGTCCAGCTCCTTCTGGCGCTTCTGGGGCGACTACGGGTCGGACCCCGGGTGCGTGTTTTACATGTGGAAAGACGGGGCATTTCGCCCGTGATTGTTGGAGCGGACGTCCTAAGTCCGAGAGGAGGCCGGGAGCCACTTATGAAGAAAAGGGATAGGCGGTGGAATCGACCGCATCCCATTATGCTCCGGCCCAACCAAGGGTCTACAATCTTGGCCAACAGGAGGCCATTAAACAAGCTGACGTGGTGACAGGTACGGTTTAATTTATAGCAAGTCAATTCCTTTATATGCTTGTTATGCACATGTTACCTTACCACTACTTGTTTAGGATTTGTGTTGATTTGTGAAAATCCGGCACGAGCACTCTTTGATACGGGAGCTTCACACTCCTTCTTGTCCGAAGGATTTATATTACGCATCGGAGTCCCTTCTTCGATGGCGAAGGATAGGTAGGATGTGTTGTTGCCAAATGGGTGTTCGATGCGAGCGGATAGGATCTGCGATGTTAAGATTCGTATTGGAGAGCAGGAGTTTGACCTGCGGGTGTCTTTACTTCCGTTGGTGGAGTTCGACGTCATATTTGGCATGGACTGGCTCTCGGAGCAGCAGGCCCATATAGATTGCGGTAGCAAGGAAGTCAAGCTGGGAGCAAGTCGTGAGACGACTTTTACGGGCTTAAAGGGTCGAGCAAGACGTTGATGTCTGCTCTTCAGGTGGTGAAGGCGGTTCATGCCGGAGCAGAACTGTTCTTTACACTAGTGGAGGTTGCAAAGCCGAAGCCCGCGATGGATTGTATTTTAGTGGTATCGGAATACCCTGATGTGTTCCCCGCAGATCTTCCTGGAGCCCCGCCTCAACGGGAGATAGATTTTACGATCGAGCTAGTGCCAGGTGCAAAGCCTGTGTCACGATCTCCGTATCGGCTAGCGCCTAAGGAAATGGCGGAGCTGAAAGTTCAACTACAAGAGTTGTTGGAGCAAGGGTATGTGCGCCCGAGTTCTTCGCCTTGTAGCGCACCGGTCCTCTTTGTTAAGAAGAAGGACGGAAGCTTGAGGCTATGTATTGATTATTGAGAGCTGAACAAGCTGACTGAGAAGAACAAGTACCCGATCCCTAGGATTGATGATCTCTTTGATCAGTTAGTCGGGTCGACGGTGTACTCGAAGTTAGATCTCAAGTCTGGGTACTATCAACTGCGGATAAGGGAGAGTGATATCCCGAAGACAGCGTTTAGTACGAGATACGAGCATTATGAGTTTACGGTCATGCCGTTTGGGCTGACTAATGCGCCGTCAGTATTCATGGATTTGATGAACAGGACGTTCAGGGAGTACCTGGACCATTTCGTGATCGTCTTCATCGACGATATTTTGGTGTACTCGCAAAGTGAGGAGGATCACTTCAAGCATCTCCATTTGGTGTTGGAGACACTCAGGAGAAACCAGTTGTATGCCAAGTTCTCGAAGTGCGAGTTTTGGCTATCCTCAGTGGCGTTCCTCAGGCATATAGTGAGTGGAGATGGTATTGCTGTGGATCCGGCGAAGATTGTTGCGATACGGGAGTGGCCTGAGCTTACTATGGTAGCAGAAGTCCGGAGCTTTTTGGGGCTTGCCGGCTATTATAGGCGCTTCGTAGAGAACTTCTCGCGGATAGCGTTGCCTCTCACCACTTTGACAAGGAAGGAGCATAAGTTCGTTTGGACGCCGGAGTGCGCGCGAGCTTTTGAGGAATTGAAGTGTCGGTTGACCACGGCGCCTGTGCTGAGTTCGCCATATGGAACCGAAGGCTATGAGATATATAGCGATGCTTCGGGCAGCGGTTTGGGTTGCGTGCTATTGCAGCACGGCAGCGTGATAGCTTATGGCTCGAGACAGCTAAAAGTGCACGAGAGGAATTATCCGGTCCATGACTTGGAGTTAGCGGCCGTGATTTTTGCCTTGAAGCTGTGGAGACACTATTTGTACGGTGTGAAGATTGACATCTACACCGATCACAAGAGCCTAAAGTACCTGATTGATCAGAAGGATCTGAATATGCGGCAGCGTAGGTGGATGGAGTTCCTGGGGGACTATACATTCAAGATCCACTACGTGCCTGGCAAAGGGAATGCGGTTGCGGACGCGTTGAGTCGCCGAGCCCCAGCTCAAGCCAATTGGCTATCGGTGCATGATGAGCGGTTGGTACGGGAGTTGGAGGCGTTGGAGATTATTTGTGTGGATAAGCAAGCAAGTGCTGAAGCAGTGCTGAATTGGACTGAAGTCCAATATGACCTGGCTGATCGGATTCGGCAGGCTTTGGATATGGATGCTCATATGAAGTAGTTCATGATAGAGGCTCTGGATGGGTCAAATTCCCAATTCGTCGTGGAGGACGGATTGCTGTGGAAAGACGGTCGTCTGTGCGTCCCAAGTGTTGGCATTTTACGGGTGGAGTTGTTGTACGAGGCGCACCATACCAAGTACTCGATTCACCCGGGGAGCACGAAGATGTACCGCGATATAAAGAAACTGTTTTGGTGGCCGGGTTTGAAGAAGGATGTGGCGCTATACGTAGCGAAGTGCCAAACTTGCGCCTTGGTAAAGGTGGAGTGCCAAAAGCCGGGAGGATTTCATAAGTCCTTGCCTATTCCGGAGTGGAAATTCGACGACATCTCTATGGACTTTGTGCATGGTTTGCCAAGGTTGCAGAAGGGGAACGACGCCATTTGGGTGGTGGTCGATCGATTAACGAAGGTGTCACATTTTATTCCGCATAGGAAGGATGATCCGGTGGAGAAGCTGGCGAAGCTTTATCTGGATAACATAGTGCGGCTTCATGGTGTGCCCCGCAGCATCGTGAGTGACCGAGATGGGCGGTTCACGTCCAATGATTGGAGGCTGGTGCAGCAAATGTTGGGAACAAAGCTGAAGTTTAGCACAGCCTTCCATCCGCAAACGGATGGGCAGACCGAGAGGGTCAATAGAACCATGGAAGACATGCTTTGCATGTGTGTCTTGGACTTTGGAAAGCGATGGGAGGACCACCTTTATTTGGTGGAGTTCGCATACAACAACAGCTACCAAGCAAGTATTCAGATGGCGCCTTTCGAGGCCCTATATGGTAGAAGATGTCGCACGTCGTTGTCTTGGTTAGAAACGGGCGAGTCAAAGTTGTATAAGCGATCGGAAGTGGAGGATGCTACTTCTTTGGTGAGGACAATTCGGGAGAGGTTGCTTATCGCTCAGGACCGGCAAGCAAAGTACTATAATGCCAAGCACAGGAACGTGGAGTTCGCTGTGGGCGATTATGTATACTTGAAGATCAAGCCGTTCAAGGGTGTCTCGCGGGTGCGGCGATTGAAAAAGCTAAGCCCGAGGTACCTTGGATCGTTCGAGGTTCTGGAGCGAGTAGGAGAAGCGGCCTATCGGCTGAAGCTTTCAGTGGAGCTAAGTGGTTTACATGATGTATTCCATATTTCGGTGCTTCGGAAGGCGGTGCAAGAGCCTACGCAAGTGATCGCGGTCGATCAAGTGCCGGTGGATAGTGGGCTAACGACAAAAGTCAAGCCCGTGCGGATTGAGGACTCGGAGGTCAAGCGGCTACGCAATAAAGAGATCAGGATGGTCAAGATCCGGTGGGACAATTGCGGTCGTGAGGAGCTCTCTTGGGAGCGAGAGCAGACGATGCTTGACGAGTATCCGGAGTTGTTCCGCTCAGGTACAAATTTTGGTTTTGTACATGTTTTTCCCTTTATGTAATTTCGTGGACGAAATTCTTTTAAGAGGGGTAGAGTTGTAACGCCCCGAAACTCAAAGGAGCAAAGGGGGATGTTTTGGGCCAATTTGAGTTCTGGCTGCAGGCACACGGCCTGGGACACGGGCGTGTCCCAGGGCGTGTCAAGCCTGTGTCGACACTAAGACGCGAAGTCGACACTTTGGTCTCGACATTGTGTCGAGACTGGGCACACGGCCTGCGACACGGGCGTGTCGCGGGGCGTGTCGACCCGTGTCGACACTTAGCCGTGAAGTCGACACAGTGCTTCGACGTTGTGTCGAGACATGGCACACGGCCTGCGACACGGGCGTGTCGCAGGGCATGTCAACCCGTGTCGACACTCGTCCCGCGAAGTCGACACTTTGGTGTCGACAATGTGTCGAGACATGGCACACGGCCTGCGACACGGGCGTGTCGCAGGGCGTGTCGACCCGTGTCGACACTTAGCCGCGAAGTGTCGAGACCGTGTACACGGCCTGGAGCCCAGGCGTGTCAAGCTGACACGGGCAATGACACGGGCGTGTCCTAGAACCCGTGCAGTGCTCGGGTTGAAAACGGGGAAAAATCATGGGGTACACGGCCGGCTACACGGCCGTGTCAGGTGGAACACGGGCGTGTCAGCTCGAACACGGGTGTGTTCGATACCCGTGTGAGGTTCCAGGTGATTCGATTTTGACGGCGAATGAGGCACACGGCCCTGGACACGGGCGTGTGCCAGGCCGTGTTCGGTCCAGATTGGGCATTTCAGCCCTGAATCGAAGCCGTTCATTTCTTTGACTAAAGATCCAACGGCTGGGGGTTGTTCCTGAAGGGATATACACGGGTTTTGACTTAGAAAACCCTCACTTTTTCCACTTATCCTCTTTCTAAATCCTTGGAGAAAGGAGAGCTAAGGCAAGAAGAAGAAGAGCTAGATCCGCCATTGGAGGAAGCTTCGGAGCTCCGAATCGCAAGCCGACTCCGGATCCGTGGAGGCAACGCTAGTGCGGTCATTTCCATCCGATTACTTTCCGATGGCGCCAAAGAGGAACGCAAGGGTAACGATCCTCATCTTGAGCATGAGTTGCTCTCTTTCTTAGCATAGGAAGCCCGCTCTCGCGAGTTTGCGGAGAGTTGGATGCGTTCCTTCGGGTAGATATGTGAAGTCCCCGTTGTTTAGAGTCCGTATGCGAGAACGGACATAGGCATTTTGGTTGAAGCCTACCCGGACATGTTAGTCTGGATCGGTGATGTTGCATTGCATAAGGCCGGAGAAGACTCCGTGCTATTGGGTGTTTTTCTGGTTTTCTACACGGTAGATTGCAGCAGGGAGCCTTGGGGACTAACCCAAAGGTGCACCCGGAAACCTGGGCAGATACGAGATCTTGCCAACTTGGTGGCCTGAGCGCCAACTTGAACATAACAGGGTTATGTGATTTGTGGTAGAATGGGACTCGGTGGAAGTTTGACCCGCGCAAATGGCTTAAATTGTCGTTGCGATGTGAGCACGGGTTAGATGGAACCGTACCCGCTTTGTGTCGTTCGGTTAGAGAGACCTAAAGTTACGTGGCACTCGCCGTTGGCATAGATGTGAGTCTTCGGCGGTCAATGGCTTAAATTGACGTGACTCAGGCCAGGAAGACGAATTGCTCATAGGAATGGCCGTCTAAGTGGCGGTGGTGAGTCCGGAATGTTAATGGCTTTAATTGACGTGACATCGACCGGTTCACCGAGAATGTGCCCTGAGTGCACGGGACGTGTGGCCGTGCGAGCCAACGTCTGTGATGAAATGTCTATGTTTATATGCATTGCTCGCTTATGCTAATGAAATGCAGGGAAGGAGCATCGCCGCCCCGAGTTGGGGGCGGGATCGTTATAATTTGGTCAGCATTGCTGACCGTTGCCTTGTTTTGCCACCGTGCGGTGGTTTGTTGCTTGCAGGTGCAGCTGGACCATGCGGTCAATAGCGGGCTAAAGCCCTTTTTGCGAAGCCAGGCCTCGAAGGCCCGAATGGAAATGTTTATTGCTTTATTCATGTATGACCGGCCTGCGTGCCGTGGTTTGTAAATCATGTAACAGTCAAGTGAAACTTTTTGTAAGGCCTTAAGGCTTGTTTTGAGTATTTTGTAATAACATTCCTATTTTCGTATTAGTGGACATTCATGCTTGTTGCTGGGTTCTTGTTTACAACTTATATAAACTGCTTCCGCTAGAATGCTCTGTGTAGGACGTTGAGATTCGTTGGATGGTTTCCATAAGTAACCACCCGGTCTGTCTGTGGTATATGGCGTCGGGCCCCGGCCGGAACTACTGTTATATACTATGCGACGGATAGGGGGTGTTACAATTTGGTATCAGACTACTGGTTTTGGTCGGACTTAAACTGAATTCGTGGGCGCATTCTTTTTAAGGGGTGGTGAGCACATTGTGTGCGTCATCGTAATAGTAGTAAAAAGAACCCATGAATGTCCACTTAGGAATGAAAATACTCGTGTTTGAGGAACCTGCGTGTTCCTATAATTGTTGTTTGCAATTTATTTGGTCGCTTAACGGTGTTTTGTACCACTATAGGTGACCAGAAGTGGTGTTGGGCCGTCAGAACGCCGAGTTTCTGAGGCTAGTAGTGCACCAGATGTTGCTCCTGCAACACCTCTGTCGGCTGAAAATATACGATTGGTTGCTGAAGCGGTGTTGGCCGTGATCAACGCGCAGCCTGGAAGGCAAGCGCAGCAGCCCGCTCCTGTGATGGAGCAAGTACCTCTGCAAGAGGCTGAGCCGAGGAGGGTGGAGCAAGTGGTTGCGGAACCAATAGTGCCAAGGAGGGCAACTGAGAGACAGTTGAAGCATGTAATGAGCTTTAACCCTCCGTTATTCTCGGGGTTGGGAACCCCATCTCAGGCTGATGATTGGCTCTCTAGGGTGAAGAGAGTCATGACAGCGACGGAGACGGAGGAGTGGCAGATGACCACCATCGCTACGTTCCTGCTGGACGGTGAAGCGAGGATGTGGTGGGAAGGTTTGGAGCTGCATCATCTGCGAGGTAGACAACTGATAGACGTTCCGATGGAAGAGTTCTCGGGATTGTTCTTGGCAAGATACCTCCCTTCTACTTAGAGGATTTCAATGGAGAATGAGTTCCTGAGGTTAGTATAGGGTGAGAGGAGCGTGGATGAATATCTCCACGAGTTTACGTGGTTGAGTCGTTATGCTAGCTCCACCATCATGGATGAGGAGCGCAAGACTAATCGTTTTTATGAAGGCCTGAGGGATGAGCTGAGATTATTACTGTCGGGGCCGATGACGCAGGGTTTCTTAACCTTGGTCAATACTTCCCGGTCATTGGAGAAGGACATGAAGAGTGTGCAAGCGAAGAAAGGCTTGGTTGATAGAAAATCTGAGTTTAAAGTGCCGACTACTTCAAAGTCTGGCTATCGGAAGTCTTTCAAGAAGCATAGGACTTCGGGTCCAGCTCCTTCTGGCGCTTCTGGGGCGACTACGGGTCGGACCCCGGGTGCGTGTTTTACATGTGGAAAGACGGGGCATTTCGCCCGTGATTGTTGGAGCGGACGTCCTAAGTCCGAGAGGAGGCCGGGAGCCACTTATGAAGAAAAGGGATAGGCGGTGGAATCGACCGCATCCCATTATACTCCGGCCCAACCAAGGGTCTACAATCTTGGCCAACAGGAGGCCATTAAACAAGCTGACGTGGTGACAGGTACGGTTTAATTTATAGCAAGTCAATTCCTTTATATGCTTGTTATGCACATGTTACCTTACCACTACTTGTTTAGGATTTGTGTTGATTTGTGAAAATCCGGCACGAGCACTCTTTGATACGGGAGCTTCACACTCCTTCTTGTCCGAAGGATTTATATTACGCATCGGAGTCCCTTCTTCGATGGCGAAGGATAGGTAGGATGTGTTGTTGCCAAATGGGTGTTCGATGTGAGCGGATAGGATCTGCGATGTTAAGATTCGTATTGGAGAGCAGGAGTTTGACCTGCGGGCGTCTTTACTTCCGTTGGTGGAGTTCGACGTCATATTTGGCATGGACTGGCTCTCGGAGCAGCAGGCCCATATAGATTGCGGTAGCAAGGAAGTCAAGCTGGGAGCAAGTCGTGAGACGACTTTTACGGGCTTAAAGGGGTCGAGCAAGACGTTGATGTCTGCTCTTCAGGTGGTGAAGGCGGTTCGTGCCGGAGCAGAACTGTTCTTTACACTAGTGGAGGTTGCAAAGCCGAAGCCCGCGATGGATTGTATTTCAGTGGTATCAGAATACCCTGATGTGTTCCCCGCAGATCTTCCTGGAGCCCCGCCTCAACGGGAGATAGATTTTACGATCGAGCTAGTGCCAGGTGCAAAGCCTGTGTCACGATCTCCGTATCGGCTAGCGCCTAAGGAAATGGCGGAGCTGAAAGTTCAACTACAAGAGTTGTTGGAGCAAGGGTATGTGCGCCCGAGTTCTTCGCCTTGTAGCGCACCGGTCCTCTTTGTTAAGAAGAAGGACGGAAGCTTGAGGCTATGTATTGATTATCGAGAGCTGAACAAGCTGACTGAGAAGAACAAGTACCCGATCCCTAGGATTGATGATCTCTTTGATCAGTTAGTCGGGTCGACGGTGTACTCGAAGTTAGATCTCAAGTCTGGGTACTATCAACTGCGGATAAGGGAGAGTGATATCCCGAAGACAGCGTTTAGTACGAGATACGGGCATTATGAGTTTACGGTCATGCCGTTTGGGCTGACTAATGCGCCGTCAGTATTCATGGATTTGATGAACAGGACGTTCAGGGAGTACCTGGACCATTTCGTGATCGTCTTCATCGACGATATTTTGGTGTACTCGCAAAGTGAGGAGGATCACTTCAAGCATCTCCATTTGGTGTTGGAGACACTCAGGAGAAACCAGTTGTATGCCAAGTTCTCGAAGTGCGAGTTTTGGCTATCCTCAGTGGCGTTCCTCAGGCATATAGTGAGTGGAGAGGGTATTGCTGTGGATCCGGCGAAGATTGTTGCGATACGGGAGTGGCCTGAGCTTGCTACGGTAGCAGAAGTCCGGAGCTTTTTGGGGCTTGCCGGCTATTATAGGCGCTTCGTAGAGAACTTCTCGCGGATAGCGTTGCCTCTCACCACTTTGACAAGGAAGGAGCATAAGTTCGTTTGGACGCCGGAGTGCGCGCGAGCTTTTGAGGAATTGAAGTGTCGGTTGACCATGGCGCCTGTGCTGAGTTCGCCATGTGGAACCGAAGGCTATGAGATATATAGCGATGCTTCGGGCAGCGGTTTGGGTTGCGTGCTATTGCAGCACGGCAGCGTGATAGCTTATGGCTCGAGACAGCTAAAAGTGCACGAGAGGAATTATCCGGTCCATGACTTGGAGTTAGCGGCCGTGATTTTTGCCTTGAAGCTGTGGAGACACTATTTGTACGGTGTGAAGATTGACATCTACACCGATCACAAGAGCCTAAAGTACCTGATTGATCAGAAGGATCTGAATATGCGGCAGCGTAGGTGGATGGAGTTCCTGGGGGACTATACATTCAAGATCCACTACGTGCCTGGCAAAGGGAATGCGGTTGCGGACGCGTTGAGTCGCCGAGCCCCAGCTCAAGCCAATTGGCTATCGGTGCATGATGAGCGGTTGGTACGGGAGTTGGAGGCGTTGGAGATTATTTGTGTGGATAAGCAAGCAAGTGCTGAAGCAGTGCTGAATTGGACTGAAGTCCAATATGACCTGGCTGATCGGATTCGGCAGGCTTTGGATATGGATGCTCATATGAAGCAGTTCATGATAGAGGCTCTGGATGGGTCAAATTCCCAATTCGTCGTGGAGGACGGATTGCTGTGGAAAGATGGTCGTCTGTGCGTCCCAAGTGTTGGCATTTTACGGGTGGAGTTGTTGTACGAGGCACACCATACCAAGTACTCGATTCACCCGGGGAGCACAAAGATGTACCGCGATATAAAGAAACTGTTTTGGTGGCCGGGTTTGAAGAAGGATGTGGCGCTATACGTAGCGAAGTGCCAAACTTGCGCCTTGGTAAAGGTGGAGTGCCAAAAGCCGGGAGAATTTCATAAGTCCTTGCCTATTCCGGAGTGGAAATTCGACGACATCTCTATGGACTTTGTGCATGGTTTGCCAAGGTTGCAGAAGGGGAACGACGCCATTTGGGTGGTGGTCGATCGATTAACGAAGGTGTCACATTTTATTCCGCATAGGAAGGATGATCCGGTGGAGAAGCTGGCGAAGCTTTATCTGGATAACATAGTGCGGCTTCATGGTGTGCCCCATAGCATCGTGAGTGACCGAGATGGGCGGTTCACGTCCAATGATTGGAGGCTGGTGCAGCAAATGTTGGGAACAAAGCTGAAGTTTAGCACAGCCTTCCATCCGCAAACGGATGGGCAGACCGAGAGGGTCAATAGAACCATGGAAGACATGCTTCGCATGTGTGTCTTGGACTTTGGAAAGCGATGGGAGGACCACCTTTATTTGGTGGAGTTCGCATACAACAACAGCTACCAAGCAAGTATTCAGATGGCGCCTTTCGAGGCCCTATATGGTAGAAGATGTCGCACGCCGTTGTCTTGGTTAGAAACGGGCGAGTCAAAGTTGTATAAGCGATCGGAAGTGGAGGATGCTACTTCTTTGGTGAGGACAATTCGGGAGAGGTTGCTTATCGCTCAGGACCGGCAAGCAAAGTACTATAATGCCAAGCACAGGAACGTGGAGTTCGCTGTGGGCGATTATGTATACTTGAAGATCAAGCCGTTCAAGGGTGTCTCGCGGGTGCGGCGATTGAAAAAGCTAAGCCCGAGGTACCTTGGATCGTTCGAGGTTCTGGAGCGAGTAGGAGAAGCGGCCTATCGGCTGAAGCTTTCAGTGGAGCTAAGTGGTTTACATGATGTATTCCATATTTTGGTGCTTCGGAAGGCGGTGCAAGAGCCTACGCAAGTGATCGCGGTTGATCAAGTGCCGGTGGATAGTGGGCTAACGACAAAAGTCAAGCCCGTGCGGATTGAGGACTCGGAGGTCAAGCGGCTACGCAATAAAGAGATCAGGATGGTCAAGGTCCGGTGGGACAATTGCGGTCGTGAGGAGCTCTCTTGGGAGCGAGAGCAGACGATGCTTGACGAGTATCCGGAGTTGTTCCGCTCAGGTACAAATTTTGGTTTTGTACATGTTTTTCCCTTTATGTAATTTCGTGGACGAAATTCTTTTAAGAGGGGTAGAGTTGTAACGCCCCGAAACTCAAAGGAGCAAAGGGGGATGTTTTGGGCCAATTTGAGTTCTGGCTGCAGGCACACGGCCTGGGACACGGGCGTGTCCCAGGGCGTGTCAAGCCTGTGTCGACACTAAGGCGCGAAGTCGACACTTTGGTCTCGACATTGTGTCGAGACTGGGCACACGGCCTGCGACACGGGCGTGTCGCAGGGCGTGTCGACCCGTGTCGACACTTAGCCGTGAAGTCGACACAGTGCTTCGACGTTGTGTCGAGACATGGCACACGGCCTGCGACACGGGCGTGTCGCAGGGCATGTCAACCCGTGTCGACACTCGTCCCGTGAAGTCGACACTTTGGTGTCGACAATGTGTCGAGACATGGCACACGGCCTGCGACACGGGCGTGTCGCAGGGCGTGTCGACCCGTGTCGACACTTAGCCGCGAAGTGTCGAGACCGTGTACACGGCCTGGAGCCCAGGCGTGTCAAGCTGACATGGGCAATGACACGGGCGTGTCCTAGAACCCGTGCAGTGCTCGGGTTGAAAACGGGGAAAAATCATGGGGTACACGGCCGGCTACACGGCCGTGTCAGGTGGAACACGGGCGTGTCAGCACGAACACGGGTGTGTTCGATACCCGTGTGAGGTTCCAGGTGATTCGATTTTGACGGCGAATGAGGCACACGGCCCTGGACACGGGCGTGTGCCAGGCCGTGTTCGGTCCAGATTGGGCATTTCAGCCCTGAATCGAAGCCGTTCATTTCTTTGACTGAAGATCCAACGGCTGGGGGTTGTTCCTGAAGGGATATACCCGGGTTTTGACTTAGAAAACCCTCACTTTTTCCACTTATCCTCTTTCTAAATCCTTGGAGAAAGGAGAGCTAAGGCAAGAAGAAGAAGAGCTAGATCCGCCATTGGAGAAGCTTCGGAGCTCCGAATCGCAAGCCGACTCCGGATCCGTGGAGGCAACGCTAGTGCGGTCATTTCCATCCGATTACTTTCCGATGGCGCCAAAGAGGAACGCAAGGGTAACGATCCTCATCTTGAGCATGAGTCGCTCTCTTTCTTAGCATAGGAAGCCCGCTCTCGCGAGTTTGCGGAGAGTTGGATGCGTTCCTTCGGGTAGATATGTGAAGTCCCCATTGTTTAGAGTCCGTATGCGAGAACGGACATAGGCATTTTGGTTGAAGCCTACCCGGACATGTTAGTCTGGATCGGTGATGTTGCATTGCATAAGGCCGGAGAAGACTCCGTGCTATTGGGTGTTTTTCGGGTTTTCTACACGGTAGATTGCAGCAGGGAGCCTTGGGGACTAACCCAAAGGTGCACCCGGAAAACTGGGCAGATACGAGATCTTGCCAACTTGGTGGCCTGAGCGCCAACTTGAACATAACAGGGTTATGTGATTTATGGTAGAATGGGACTCGGTGGAAGTTTGACCCGCGCAAATGGCTTAAATTGTCGTTGCGATGTGAGCACGGGTTAGATGGAACCGTACCCGCTTTGTGTCGTTCGGTTAGAGAGACCTAAAGTTACGTGGCACTCGCCGTTGGCATAGATGTGAGTCTTCGGCGGTCAATGGCTTAAATTGACGTGACCCAGGCCAGGAAGACGAATTGCTCATAGGAATGGCCGTCTAAGTGGCGGTGGTGAGTCCGGAATGTTAATGGCTTTAATTGACGTGACATCGACCGGTTCACCGAGAATGTGCCCTGAGTGCACGGGACGTGTGGCCGTGCGAGCCAACGTCTGTGATGAAATGTCTATGTTTATATGCATTGCTCGCTTATGCTAATGAAATGCAGGGAAGGAGCATCGCCGCCCCGAGTTGGGGGCGGGATCGTTATAATTTGGTCAGCATTGCTGACCGTTGCCTTGTTTTGCCACCGTGCGGTGGTTTGTTGCTTGCAGGTGCAGCTGGACCAAGCGGTCAATAGCGGGCTAAAGCCCTTTTTGCGAAGCCGGGCCTCGAAGGCCCGAATGGAAATGTTTATTGCTTTATTCATGTATGACCGGCCTGCGTGCCGTGGTTTGTAAATCATGTAACAGTCAAGTGAAACTTTTTGTAAGGCCTTAAGGCTTGTTTTGAGTATTTTGTAATAACATTCCTATTTTCGTATTAGTGGACATTCATGCTTGTTGCTGGGTTCTTGTTTACAACTTATATAAACTGCTTCCGCTAGAATGCTCTGTGTAGGACGTTGAGATTGGTTGGATGGTTTCCATAAGTAACCACCCGGTCTGTCTGTGGTATATGGCGTCGGGCCCCGGCCGGACCTACTGCTATATACTATGCGACGGATAGGGGGTGTTACAGACGGGGCCTCAGGGAGGCATTCCCTTGGAGTGGGGGTGATCCTAGAAAGCCCTCAAGGGACCCGAATCGAGCAGACTGTGGTGGTACACTTCCCTATTACCAACAACCAGGCCGAGTACGAGGCCGTGATAGCAGGGCTTTGCCTGCCCAGGGAGCTTGGGGTGTCGGATGTGGAGGTCCTCACGGACCCCATGGTAGTAGCTTCCCAAATCAACGGGGAGTTCGAGGCAAGGGAGCCACCCTGCGATCGTACTTGGCCAAGGTGAAGGGGGTCATTTGCACTTTTCAAACCTTCGTCATCCGACACGTGCCAAGGGAAGAAAATGAACAAGCAGATCAGCTGACAAAGCATGGTCCCCAGGTGGGGGGCACCATCACCGACCTGTTCCGCCCCTCCATCAAAGAAGGAGAGCTCATGGTAATCAATCAACAAACTTCGTGGATGGATCCAGTCGTGGTTTTACTCTCCACAGGAGAGTATCCGGAAGGGGTAGATAAGAAGAAACTGAGGCACAAGTCAGCATATTACCTCCTCCAGGACGGGCAGCTATACAGGAAGACCCTCTCAGGGATGCTAGCCCACTGCGTGTCCGAGGGAGAAGCGCGAAGGATCTTGGAGGAAGTTCACTCCGGGGAATGTGGGAGTCACTCCGGGAGTCGGACCCTGGAAGGGAGGATAGTCAGGCAAGGGTATTTCTGGCCCACCCTGGGCCGAGATGCCGCTGAGTTCGCAAGAAGATGTCATAAGTGCCAGCTGTTTGCCCCTCTCCAGCTATAGTCGGCCCAGTGACTCAGAAGTATCACAGCCCCATGGCCCTTCGTAATTTGGGGAATGGATTTGGTTGGGCCATTCCCCCAAGCCAGCGGTCAGAGAAGGTTCCTCCTAGTGATGATTGACTACTTCTCAAAGTGGATGGAGGTGAAGGCGTTGGCCAAGGTGACCTCCCAGGTAATCAGGAACTTTGTTTGGGGGAAGATCATCTGTCGCCATGGGCTGCTCCAGGCCATCGTCACGGACAACGGACCCCAATTCGCCAGTGCCGAGTTCACAAGCTTCTGCGAGCAGCTTGGAATCGACCTCAGGTTTGCCTCGGTCCATCACCCTAGGAGCAACGGGCAGGTGGAGGCCGCAAACAAGATCATCGTCAACCTCCTCAAGAAGAAGGTGGAGAATTTGAAGGGGAGATGGGTGGAGCAGCTCCTTGCGGTTCTTTGGGCCCTAAGGACCACCCCCAACACGGCTATGGGAGAAACCCCCTTCAAACTCTCCCATGGATGCGGGGCAGTGCTCCCCGTAGAATTCGAAGTCCAAACACCACGAGTCGTGGCGGCGAAAGAAGGCCGTGAGGAATGGCGAGCGGAGAATGAGGAGGAACTGATGCTCTCCCTTGACATGGTGGAAGAGGCGAGGGACCTTTCCGCTATCCGGGAGGAGGATGTGAAAAGAAGAATGGCCAAGTACTTTGACAAGCACGTCAGGGTCAAGCAGTTCATGGAAGGGGACTTGGTGCTGAAGAAAGTGGATGCAGCAGGGAGGTCAGCATCCGTAGGGAAGCTCAATCCCAGCTGGGAGGGACCATTCATTGTAAAAGTAGCCTTGGGGTCAGGGGGCTATCGACTCCAAAATGTAGAGGGCGAGACCCTGAGTCTCACCTGGAGTGGTGACGACCTAAAATGATTTTTCCCCTGAAGCATGTAAGCAGCACTTCGATTATAATAAATTCCTTCAACTCTCTAATATTACCATAGCTAGCCTGTATAGATGAACGTAATGTATCTTGGACCCCGAGTAGATCCCGCTGTCAGGCTCTCACCTAGCTGGCAGGGTTGGAAGTCACTCGGTGTGATCCTTGGCCTCGAGCAGATCCCGCTGTCAGGCTCTCACCTAGCTGGCAGGGCTGGAAGTCACTGGATGGTGGTAGTAGCGGACCCCGAGCAGATCCCGCTGTCAGGCTCTCACCTAGCTGGCAGGGCTGGAAGTCACTCAGTGTCATCCTTGGCCTCGAGCAGATCCCGCTGTCAGGCTCTCACCTAGCTGGCAGGGCTGGAAGTCGCTCAATGGTGGTATTAGCGGACCCCGAGCAGATCCCGCTGTCAGGCTCTCACCTAGCTGGCAGGGCTGGAAGTCACTCGGTGTCATCCTTGGCCTCGAGCAGATCCCGCTGTCAGGCTCTCACCTAGCTGGAAGGGCTGGAAGTCACTCGATGGTGGTAGTAGCGGACCCCGAGCAGATCCCACTGTCAGGCTCTCACCTATCTGGCAGGGCTGGAAGTCACTCGGTGTCATCCTTGGCCTCGAGCATATCCCGCTGTCAGGCTCTAACCTAGCTGGCAGGGCTGGAAGTCACTCGATGGTGGTAGTAGCGGACCCCGAGCAGATCCCGCTGTCAGGCTCTCACCTAGCTCGCAGGGCTGGAAGTCACTTGGTGTCATCCTTGGCCTCGAGCAGATCCCGCTGTCAGGGCTGGAAGTCACTCGATGGTGGTAGTAGCGGACCCCGAGCAGATCCCGCTGTCAGGCTCTCACCTAGCTGCCAGGGCTGGAAGTCACTCGGTGTCATCCTTGGCCTCAAGCAGATCCTGCTGTCAGGCTCTCACCTAGCTGGCAGGGCTGGAAGTCACTCGATGGTGGTAGTAGAGGACCCCGAGCAGAACCCGCTGTCAGGCTCTCACCTAGCTGGCAGGGCTGGAAGTCACTCGGTGTTATCCTTGGCCTCAAGCAGATCCCGCTGTCAGGCTCCCACCTAGCTGGCAGGGTTGGAAGTCACTCGACGGCATTAGCAGTGGACCCCGAGCAGATCCCGCTGTCAGGCTCTCACCTAGCTGGCAGGGCTAGAAGTCACTCGGTGTCATCCTTGGCCTTGAGAAGATCCCGCTGTCAGGCTCCCACCTAGCTGGCAGGGCTGGAAGTCACTCGACGGCGTTAGCAGTGGACCCCAAGCAGATCCCGCTGTCAGGCTCCCACCTAGCTGGCAGGGCTGGAAGTCTCTCGGTGTTGTCCTTGGCCTCGAACAAGATCCAGCGGTCAGGCTCACCTAGCTGACAGGGCTGGAGGTCACTCGATGGTGTCGGCCTTGAAGTCGTCAGATGCAGGTCAAAGTCTCTGTGCCAGGGAGCGAAGGGTAAAGGGTTCTGTCAGGGCGAGCTCGGGCTCGGCAAACCCAGCTCGACATGATCAAGAAGGCAAGCCAGGCTGGAGGACTCGGCATGAGCGAGTATGGACTCGTCATTCCCGGCTCGGCATTGGTAAGAGGAACGCGAGCCCGGGCCTCGCCAAAGGAAAGCAAGCCAGACCGGGGGACCTCGCCCCCGAATCATTTGGGGCTCGGCGAACACTCAAAACGCGTCCACTCGCGGGTGTGCTCTCATACCCACTCCACTCGCGGAACCTGTCTCGGCGAGGTCGCGGGGAGAAGCACTCGCAAAAACTCAGAGCACAACAAACATAGTAAAGAAAGAAAAGAAAAGGAAATGACACCGGTGTGATCAAAAACTTTCATTAGTTATTTACAGTAAGTAATTACAGGGGGGGCTCGCCTAGGCGAGCGAACAAAGGAAAAAGAAAAAAGAAAACAGTACAGGCTAGCCTCAGGCCTCGCCCCCTCCGCCGGACTGGTCCTCGCCGTCACCCGAAGGATGCTGGAAGCTCTTCCCAAACATCGCATCCAGGCTGTCTTCCTTCTCGCTGGGCGGCGTCGCCGTAAACAGGCTCGGCATCAGGTCCCGAGCCGAGATCCCCTCGCACTCCTCCACCAGCACCCCAGAATCCTTCATCATCTGGAGAGTGCACTCGGCGGCTTGGATGGAGTTGATCCGCAATCTCTCGATGAGGTCAGCCTCGCCAAAGATCCGCAGGCTTTTGTAGGGGAGGGCAGGGTCGATGTCGTGAGGCGGGAAGAAGATCCCCGCCTGGCGACGCACCTCGACGAGGAGGTGCTGGTTCTCCCCCTTCAGCTTTGTGTTCGTGCCCTCCAGCTCGGCAAGGCGCGCGCGCAGCCGGCCGATCTCCTCCCCCTGCTCAGCATTGCGAGCCTGGAGCTCCCCTGCAGCGTCGGCATCCGCGGCCAGCAGCGCGCGCAGCTGGCTGACCTCCTCCCCCAGCTCAGTGTTGCGAGCCTGGAGCTCGCCCGCCGCCTTGGCATCCTGGTAAAAAGTCCATTTAGCAGCAGCACAAAATTTTCTAAGTAGAAGAGAGGAGCAGCGCTTGACACTTACCAACCCGCCGGCGGCTTGGGCGAGTAGACCCTCCGCTATGCCGAGCCGCCTCGCCTGGTCAGTGACCTTGTCCTTGGCGAGGTCGTGAGCCTGCTCGACCTTTTTGAGTTGGTGGCTGAGGGCAAAGCTACGGCGCGCCAGCATATGGTGCAGCTCTAGGGTCCGCAGGTGGGACTGCAGGCCCTCATGGCCGAGCTGCCGAAGGGTCATCCTCTTGTAGGCCTCGGCATCCTCCCGGCCGTATAGGTCGAAGCCGAGGGCGTAGGCGTGACCGGTGGCAGGCTCGCGGTCGTGCCAGGAGGGGTGCAGGGTGGAGACAGAGACTCGATGAGCGAGCTCGTCCCACTACAGCATGGGCTCGCCCGCCGAATCCTTCCAGAGCGCCGAAGTTGAAGAGGGGGTGTTGCTTCGGCGGCGCGCGCTCGCGGGCAGTCCTCTTCGCCGCTGGAGGAGGGGAGATCGCCACCGTGGAAGAGGGGCCCTCACCACCTTTCCGGCCCTTGCTGGTTGTCTCCCTCAGCGGGCTCTCCGGCGACGCGTCGGGAGGGGTCTCCGACGAGCTGATATATTTGGGGCTGGGCTACTGTTGTTGTTGTTGCCCCCGCGGAGCCAGCAGGGCCCTCCGCATCTTCTTTATCTGATGGTGGCCGAATGGCGGGTTCGACCCCGCGTCCTCAGGTCGCCTCTTGCTGGAAGAGGGCTGCGAGAGGGCCGCCTCATCTCGGCAGGCCAACGCCGCCGCCCTCTCGCGAGCAAGAGGGTCGGTATGGAGCCCCGGATCCGCGAACGGCGGGTTCACGGGGATTATTCACTCCCCTGCAGTAAAACACTTAAAAAGATTAGGAATTCAGAGATGATGTGCCGAGTTCGGCGAGTAGGCGATCTCGGCAAGATGAGGAGGGAAGCATACCTTCGCCGGGCAGAACGGGGGGGGGAGCGCGTCGAGGCCCCTCCGCAGGAAGGCAACCTCGAAATCGTTGTGGAGGAAGAATTTGTGGAGTTCGACGTCGTTGCCGGACACGGCCGGCGGGCGGTACACCTCCTCGCCTTTTTGTTGCGGCGAGTAGGGGATGTTGCCGAGATCGCCCTTGATGAGGGCGATCTTGGTCATCCAGGTATGGTGCTTGTTCGCGATCTCGCGAACTTTGATCAGGGAGCCGCCAAACTAGGCGACCCCGTCCGGCGTTGCCTTGTAGGAGAAGAGCTTCCTGAACACCGTCAGGTTGAACTCGATCTTCTCCCGCCGGAGGTAGCTCATGAACGCCACCATCATCGCGATGGCGTTGGAGTTCAGCTGCGCGGGGACAGCCCCGTAGTACTTCAAGATCTGCCGGATCTCCGGCCACAAGGGAAGGCGCAACCCCACCTCGAAGTGCGAGATGGGGAAGGCGAGCTCATCTTCATAAAAGGTGTTGATGGCCTCGCATGGCCGTGTCCTGCGTGCCTCAAAGCTCGGCGGCACACGCTTCGCTACGAATTCGGTGAGCTCCTCCTCGCTGGTATGACCTTCGAAGAGGCAGTACTCCGTGAAGTGCAGCGCGCACTTAGAGCGGCCATCAGCATCTGGGTTGGTCTTGCCCATATTCGCAGGAAAAGGCACTATGCGAGTAGGGGAAGAAGAGAACACAGAGAGAAAGAAGCAAAGCAATAAAGGCACAGTACGGGGGGTAGGTGAGAGCCGGGGGGGGGCTATTTATAGGAAATAAAATCTGAGGCAGGCTGTCCAATCAGCGCAGCTCGCCGCCCCAGCTCGCCACCCTGGCTCGCTACCTCAGCTCGCCGACTTCCGGCGCATCCCATCCAAGGCTAAGTAAAATATTACAGCATTTTATTCAACATGATCAAGAATATTCTAAGATTTATTTATTACAGAAATAGAAGTTCGGGGTTCAAAGAAGCAGGGCGCGCAAGCAGGGAGGTCATCGGGATGCGAGTGTCGGTCTGCCCGGCAAAGGAGCCCGCTGACTTACCTACCCCGGCCTCGCGACCCCCGCCCCCCAGGCTGCAGCGCGCGGAGCAGCTCGTGGATTCTTCCGGAATTCCTCTGCGCAACCGAGAGACCGTCGTCTATCACGTCCAGGATCTGGGATGGGGACATCAGCTCGCTAGCTTGGCCGCGGCGAACCTCGTCAGCAAGATGCACGTAGTCGCGCTGCAGCATCTCGTTGACCCCCTGCATCTCGCGCAGTCCGCACACCAGCTTCTTGAGGAGCTTGACCTCCCTCCTCATCAACTCGCCTTGATCCACATCAGGACCCAGGTAAGAGTCCAGCGAGCTTGGGAAAGGGAGGGGAGAGTAGTGGGATGCCCGCGAGGATTCCTCGGCAGCCGATTGACTGGGAAGAGCTGTAAAGACAGGTATCAGCGAGGAGAGCTAAAACTTATGAAGCACAGGGTCAAGCAAGGCTGACCTGAAGAGCTCGGCGGTTTAAAGGAGATGCGGGGAGGAATGGACCTCAGATCCTTCCCGCGACCTGGGCCGCGAGCCCCCAGCGAGATGAGCTCGAACCCCGGGGTGGGAATGGTCCCCAGACCCTCCCCCGCGGCCGCGTCAATTTGGCGAGGAGGGGGGGAGCCCGCAGGTGAATTCGGTCTCTACGAGCTCACAGGCAGGATCCCAAAGAGAAGCGGTGGATCCCGAGGATGGTTGTCTGGTGCCGAGAATCGCGAGGTGGCGAGCGTGGCCTCGCCACGCGGCGTGGGGTCCCGCGGCATGATGCCCTCGCCATCTGGTTGGCCGTCTAGGTCGTCGCCGACCACGACGACCTCCCTATCCTTCTCCAGAATAGTTCGGGTGGAAGAGCCGGTCTCGCAAGCCAGGGTGGCCCTCAGGACATTGAAAATGGGCTCAGCCGCCTCAGGGAATGGCTTTGACTTCTTGGAACTGGGCTCGGCAGAATCGGTTTGGGGAGCTTTCGCGGGGACCGCTGTCAGAGCGGCAACGCGAGCCGCGGACGCCTGGCGGGCTCGGTCTATGCGCTCTTGGATCTCCTTAGGAAGAGGCATCTTGGCAAGGCAGCAGAAGGAATGGCAAGAGCCAGGCAGCTAGACAGGCAGACATATATATAGCCGCAGGTGGCCCCGACCAGAAGATTCCCTCCAACTCACCAACCAGTGCTCGCCGCACACTTCGGGTTGGATGTTTATTTCCGAGCTTTGACAAGCTCGAAAAGAGCGGGGATTGTGTACAACCCCGTGTCCTGCGAGCAAGGTCACCAGGGGCCAGGAAAATCGGGCTGAGAACAGTAGGCGAGCTCGGCAGTAAAGGGGGCGAGTTCGGTAGTGAAGGGGGGCGAGCCCGAGCTTGGCATCCGTCGACCAGAGATCGACGATCGGTGACCCCGAGTTCGGCATTCGCCGAGCGACACACAACTCGCATCCTCGCAGTGGAGCTCGGCAACAGTAGGCGAGCAGAACATGCCGAGGTGGCCAAAACTCCCCAGCTCGCCTGGATGTATGAGGTACTTTTTACTATTTTTCCCCCGCTGGTCTGCCCATAGCCCTTCAAAACAGCGGAGCTTGGCTGTTGGTAGACCCAACCAAGGGTTTTCTGGTAATTTCAGGTCATTTCTTTTGGTTATTGGCAGTCCGGATTTCAAAAGCTATAAATAGGATCCAAGGGGTACCCAAGAAAGGAGGTTCTTCCCTGTGCTCTCCTGCCCCATTCTTCGAGTGCTTTCTGAGGATACCTTAGCTCGGCTTCTGGCTAAGGAGGGGAAGCGCTCTGAGATGTTCCGGGTTTGTGGTGGGACCTCCCTGCCGAGCCCTTGGGTATGTTTCTTTTTGCCTTCTTTGTTGTTTTTTCTTGCAGGAGCAAAGTAGGCGCGAGACCACCCCTTCCCCAAGGGTCAAACTCCACAGGAGACCAAATTCCGGTTTCAACACCCAGACCTTGGGGAACCACTATAAATCCTGTGTGCACTCTGTGAATGTATGCTTGTATGGTTGTTGTGCTGTGATACTTTGTTGGAACACCCTATTACTAATTTGGGTCAGGATCACTATGTCTCTAGGAATCTTTGCTTGACCTTCTGTATAGCTTAATAGGTCAATTAGAATTGAGTCTAAGGGTTAGAAGTCTAGGTTTAGAAGCTACCCTGAAGACCAAGATTTTCTGTCTGGAGACCAAGATAATCGTCGATCTGAGCTCAAAGATCGTCGAACTGAGCTCAGAGATAAAATTCCAAAGCAGAGTCAAAATCGTCGAACTGAGCTCACCGATCGTCGAACTGATTTATTTTAGAGTCTTTGGTTGTATTTGCTACATTCATAATAATGACAAGAAATATCTAGCAAAATTTCAAGCCAAAGCTGATGAAGGAGTGTTTCTGGGATACTCCATGATCAGCAAGGCTTATAGGGTCTATAATAAATCATCTTTGAAAATTGAGGAATCTGTTCACATTTCATTTGATGAAACTAACATGTCTTTCAAGGAGAAGATTTCTTCTAGCATAGAACCTTTGCAGGAACACTCTCTAGTTGAAGATATGAACAAGTTACAGGTTGCTCAAGAGGATGAAAGCAGTGAAGATGAAGGGAATGCTCAACACATTGAAGCACAACCTGAAGAGCCAGTTGTTGTACCACAAGAGGAAACAACAACACAGGTTGGTGAACAATCAACACCCCCTGTTGATTTAGTAACATCAAGAGACCATCCAATTTCCCAAATAATTGGAGAAATCTCAGCTGGTGTGCAAACCAGAAATCAGGTCAACCAAAACCTGTTGCACACCTGCTTCCTATCTCAAATTGAACCTCAGTCCATTCAAGATGCAGAGCAAGATCCACATTGGATCATTGCAATGCAAGAGGAATTGCATCAATTTGAGAGGAACAAAGTATGGGAACTAGTGCCAAAGCCTAAGGATCATTCCATTGTTGGAACAAAATGGGTATTCAGAAACAAACTGGATGATCAAGGAGTAATTATAAGGAACAAGGCAAGACTAGTTGCTCAGGGATACTCTCAAGAAGAAGGAATTGACTACGACCAGACCTTTGCACCTGTTGCAAGATTGGAAGCCATCAGAATATTTCTATCCTATGCAGCTCATAAAGGCTTCAAAGTATATCAGATGGATGTCAAAAGTGCTTTCTTAAATGGAGACATCAAAGAGGAAGTCTATGTCAGACAACCTCCAGGTTTTATCTCTCCAACTTATCCTGATTATGTTTTTAGACTGAACAAAGCATTATATGGCCTCAAGCAAGCTCCTAGAGCATGGTATGAGACCCTAGCATGCTTTCTCTTGGAAAATGGTTTTATAAGGGATAGAGTAGACCAAACTCTTTTTATTAGAACTCATAAGTCCCATACCCTACTAGTACAAATTTATGTAGACAATATCATTTTTGGTTCTACTGACTCAAAATTGTGCAGAAGGTTTTCTAACCTAATGTATTCTAAATTTGAGATGAGTAGCATGGGTGAGCTATCCTTCTTCCTAGGATTGCAAGTCAAACAACATGCTGAAGGCATCTTTATTTCTCAAAACAAATATGCTAATGAACTGGTTAAGAAATTTGGTATGTCTGAGGCATCTTGTATGAAAACACCCATGCCTACCAATGCTGTATTAGATGCTGATGAACATGAGAAACCTGTTGATTAGACAACATATAGAGCAATAATTGGCTCTTTACTGTATCTTACAGCTAGTAGACCAGATATAATGTTTGCTACATGTATATGTGCTAGGTTCCAAGTAAGCCCTAGAGAGTCACACCTAACTTTAGTAAAAAGGATTCTCAGGTATGTTAAAAGTTGTCCAAATCTAGGTCTCTGGTATCCAAAAGATTCAGCATTTGATTTGACTGGATTCTCAGATGCTGATTATGCTGGATGCAGAATTGACAGGAAAAGCACCAGTGGAACTTGTCAGTTCCTTGGTGACAGACTTGTCTCTTGGTTTTGTAAGAAACAAACATTTGTGTCAACTTCAACTGCTGAAGCTGAATATATGGCTGCAGGTAGTTGTTGTTCACAAATCTTGTGGATCCAAAATCAACTCCTAGACTATGGTTACAACTTAGAGAAGTCTAAAATCTTTTGTGATAACACAAGTGCTATTTCCATAGCTCAAAATGCAGTCCTCCATAGTAGGACAAAACACATAGAGATTAGGCATCATTTCTTAAGGGATAATGTTGAAAAGAATAAAATTGAACTACAATATATCCCAACTGATCTACAAAGGGGAGATATTTTCACCAAGCCTTTGTATGAAAATAAACACACTTTCTTCCTAAATCAGTTAGGAATGTTAGATGGAGGAAGTCTTAAATAATATCCAAGATATTGAAAGCTTAAAAATTGACCAAGACTAGGCAAATATTCTAATTCTTCTTAGTGTCTAGAATTTTTCTAATCTCTGAACTGCGCTCGACGATGTGCCCCAAGATCGTCGAACGGAGATCGACGATTTCCCAAAATCGTCGAACTGAGTTCAGTGCCTCTCAGATAGTATGAACTATCTCTTCCGGTCAACGATCGTCGAACGGCGCTCGACGATTATGTTATCTGAACGATCGTCGAACGGAGTTCGACGCTCTCCAATATCGTCGAACGGAGATCGACGATGTTGAAAACTCTTCAGATTCCTTTAGAAGCCTCGATCGTCGAACTGAGTTCAACGATCTTTCCAATTCTGCGTCGAACCCTAATATAAAACTCTTTTTTCGCCGTCGTTCTCTTTTGCGCTTTTGATTTCTCTGCAAGAATCTTCTTTCCCTCCAAATAGTTCTACGCTTGGTCGTTTTGTTTGTTGAGTTTTTGCAGGTACAATGGCTGTGTCCGTTGCTGTCCTAGCTGCAATGAAGTTTGACGCCGGGTTTGACATTGATATAGAATCATTCAGCACCACCGACCAGATTTTCCAAGACATACTGGGTTTGTTCCAGGATCAGAATCTAACTACCCTCATGACCATCAGGATCAAGCTGGCTTTAGATGAGATAAAGGAGTGTGTCTATACTGCTCATAATCAAGACAACTCTACAATAGTTGGGTCTATTGCTGGAAATCAGGTACCCTTGACCCCCACAGTTTTAACAGAAGTTTTTGGACTGAGAAATGGAGAAGATATTGCTGAGTTATCAGGAGAAGATTATTCTGACCTGCTTGCCAGGATGGGTCATCCATAGGGAAACCCTAGCAAGCTATTCAAGAGAAATCTGTCTGTTGAATACAGGTTCCTAGCAGATGTGGTAGGGAAAGTGTTGCTTGCAAAGCACTCTGCCCATGATACTATATCCAGACATCAGCTCAGTCTCATGGGAGCTCTGGTGGATAAGAAAAATTTGAACTGGGGAGAGGTCTTCTTTGACCTAATCAAGAAGAAAATAAACAAGAGCTTTGTTAATTTTGGAAGGATTCTTGGAGTTTTTCTGCAGACCAGGTGCCCTGCCTTGCTGGTCTCCTCTGGAGTTCACATAAATGCCTCCAAGAGACTTACCTGTGCCCTCTTTGGCAAGTGGGACAGGCAAATAAGCAAGCCTAGCAGGCCCTCCTCAAGTGCTCCTTCAGGCACAAGGACTCAAGGAGTCACTCTCCCACAGGTCTCTGCCCCTGCAGATGACCTGGCTGCTGCTGTTGCTGCCTCTTCTCCTCCTCCAATTCCAACCCTTCCCCTACCATCCACCATTCCAGCTCCATCCACCATTACCATCTCCAGCCCATCTCAAAACCTCAACTTCATCTCCAAAACCCATTCTACCTCCACCAGATGAACAATTCCACCCACTGTTCTCATACCCTCCACCAGATATCACCTCTTCACCATCCATTCCATCCTTCACCCTCCTGGATGATTCTTTTATGGATGATTCCCCCCCCCCCTTCTCCTCCTGAGTTACCCTCCTCCTCCACTTCATTCCAAGATCTCCTACACCACATCATTGATCAACCAACTTTCACCCCATCCATATCTATTCCCCTGTCCTCCATATCCACCCTGCCCACACCTGAGCCCTCCATTCCACACTTCTCCAGCCCTTCCCTTCCAGCATCCCCAGCTGTTTCCATCCCTTCTACCTCTGCTCCAGCTGTTGAGCAAGTAGACCTCTCAGCCCTAGCTGACAGGCTGTATGAGCTGATTGCCCCCAGGCTCTCTCTCCTGTTGGAGACCTCCTTAGCTCCTCTACACCAGTCAGTGGCAGCTCTATCTGCCAGGCTCTCCTTCCTCTTCCCTCAGGCAGCACCCACAGTAGTGTGCCTTGATCCAGATGTCTCTGCATCTAGGCAGGGGGAGATGCCACATGAAGAATGCCTTCTTGCTGTTGCTGCTGCTGTTTCTGCTTCTTCTGCTGTTCCTCCTCTTGTTGCTGCTGCTGCTGAGCCTCCTACTGCAGTTCTTGCAATTGACCTAAGGTCTTTACTATCTGCTTTTGATACTGCCTTCTTCAGCTGTCTGCCAGAGAGTAATGCTGTCCAGCCCTCAGAAGACCTATCCAAGGCACTGGTGCCTTTCTCTTGTTGTGACCCTAGCATTATCTCTTCTTTTGTACTTTCAGTGATTGCTACTACTGGAGATGTTGCTGCTGCTGCCTCTACTGAAGAAAGGATTGTTGATACTGCTGCTGAGAATGTTAATATTGATTCTGAAGTTCCAACTGATTCTGCTAAGCCAATATCCAAGGACTTTCTGATGTCAGAGGCCACTGAAATTGAGCCTGCTGCAGATTTTGATGATGTTACTGCTGTTATCAATGAAGTTGTTGCTGCTATCACCTCTCCAGCTTCTGTGGCTGTTAGTGAATCTGCTGTTGAGAGTGAATCTGTTGTTTCTGCTGTAAGTGAGAATGTTACTGCTGCTGTCACCACTCCTGCTGCTGCTGTTGTTGCTTCTGCCTCATCTGCCTCTGTTCAGCTGAAGAAAGACTTGATGAAGAGAATAGATGCTCTATATGATGACCAGAGTTCTAAATCTGATGAGTTCAAAACAGACTCTGATGATTCTTCTGCTACTATTGCCAGGAAAAGGAAGGCAAGGAGCAAGGCAATGAAAAGAGTTCCTCCTGCAAAAGTCAAAGATAACAATGACATTCCTTATTACATCCTTCATAATTGCCCTATCACTGAACATTGGATGCAATATTCTAAAAACCAGCTGAAAGCCATGAAGAAAAAGAGAAAATATGAGAAGGGCTCATCCCAATTCCAGCACCCTCATCCTCCTCCACCACCTCCTCCTGATGCAGGTGCAGGTGGAAGCTCTGCAAGTCAAGCCCCAGCCAGAAGCCAGACTCCCTATCAACCCCATGCTAGATCCTACCAAAGGGAAAGCCAATCTAGGGGTTCATATTCTAGGAGAGGAGGATACAGGGGTAATCAGAGAGATTTTCAAGTTTATTCTAAAGGGTACTCCAGGCAGCACCCATATTCCAGGGGAGGACATGGTTCTTCTGATACAACAACTGGTCCTTTCCCTTACAAGCTAAAAGAGACTGTGTCTGCCAGGCCTCCTCAAGACAATCCTTCCAATAGGTATGAGCCACCTGTACCTTTTGAGTACCCTGAGAATAATCCATCTGCTTGGACTGCCAGGATGAAGGAATTGGCTGCACTAGATCAGATTAAGAAGGCCAGAGATCAAGGATTAGATACTTCCAACATTTCTACAATGTCTGAGCAAAGACAAAAAGAATTAGAGAAATATGCTTCCAGCAAATTCTTTGATGCTGAGAGATACATGGAATTACATCCTGCTGCTGTGGTTCCCAGGCCTACAAAGCAAACTTATTTGGGTGCAGCACATGACACCAGGTCCAACAAGGAAGCTCTAAATCCAAACAGAGAAATTAAACTTGTCAAAGGCAAAGAGAAGAAATGACATTGTAAGGTGATAATTTCTGGAATTTCTGATTATCTGGATGACACGTATATATATCTGTGATGATTCTGCATGTCTAGCTGTTGTTTTTATGTTCTTCTGATTGTATGTTATTATTTGAATTTTCCAAAGTCTGTAAATAGTAATCCTAACCCAAATAGGGGGAGATTGTTGGAACACCCTATTACTAATTTGGGTCAGGATCACTATGTCTCTAGGAATCTTTGCTTGACCTTCTATATAGCTTAATAGGTCAATTAGAATTGAGTCTAAGGGTTAGAAGTCTAGGTTTGGAAGCTACCCTGAAGACCAAGATTTTCTGTCTGGAGACTAAGTCTGATCGACGAGCTCAGCACGACAATTCGTCGAACTCCGGTCGACGATCGTCTAGCTCAACTTCGACAGATCGTCGAACTCCATTCGACGATCGCTGAGCTTAACTTCATAATATCGTCGAACTCCATTCGACGATCGGTGAGCTCAGTTTGACGATTTTGACTCTGCTTTGGAATTTTATCTCTGAGCTCAGTTCGACGATCTTTGAGCTCAGGTCGACGATTATCTTGCCGCTGTGTGTTTTCAGATCGCTGAGCTCAGCTCGACGATAGCAGAGCTTAGTTCGACGATTTCAAATAACTTCCAGAATTCAAATTCAAATCAGTTAGGAGTTATTCTGCAATTAATTCAGAGATTTGCTAGCCGTTTTCATTCAATTCTGGAGCAAGTTTCAAGGGATTTTTCAAGGAATGTTTCTGTGAACCTTCCTCTAGAAGATATTATGCAATTAAAGATGCAATCAATGCAGACCAACGGCAATCCTTGACAGAGAATAATATTCTATTCTGTACCAGAGAATAAGACAGGATTTTTGAAGCTCTCAACAGAGCACACACAATACAGATTACAGAGACAACCTCAAAAATCTTCTGTCTAAAAGAATTCTGAAGAACACTCCTTCAGATCTTTTGTAGTTTTCAAAGTGTTCAAGGCCAACATATTCCAGACTCCAGACATTCAACATTTCAGCTATTGCTGAAATCATCTTCTGCTGGAGTTCAACCTTTGAAGGCCTATCACCCTCAGCAAAGCTTTTCTTCCTGAAGATCTTAAGGATTCAGGGGGAGCTTTGACATCAATCCACATAGTCTTCTCAATTGTTTGAGAAAGAGAAGACTTCCATCACTCTCTCACCCCCACTCTGTAAAGGGTTTTTCAAACTCCCTTCAAAAGTTTGAATCTGATTTTTGAGCACCTTGTCAAAAGCTCATTGGTGGCAAGACACCTGATCAAAAAATCTGCTTTGGTTTTTGAGCACCTTATCAAAAGCTCATTGGTGCCCAGGACACCTGATCAACTCATCCTGCAGTGGATTCCTACCTAGGGTGGTAGAAGAGTGGATGTACCCAAGTTTGGGGAACCACTATATTCCCTTGTGTCATCTGGTTTTGGCTTGCTTTCTTTTTGTTTCTTGCCTTGATTTTTCTGTGCTTAGTTTTTGCATAGCTTAGTACTGTGATTAGATTTATTTCTGCTTCCCTGCTCACACATATTACAACAATTGTTGTAAAAGTTTTTAAAACACCATATACTCTATTCACCCCCCTCTAGAGTATATCAGATCTAGTTGCTCTTTCATACTTGTTAAATTGTAATTACTGTTCAGTGTTTCTGCCTTTAAAGTTTAAAAAAAAGATTAAGTTCACCTATTCACCCCCCCCCCCCCTCTAGGTGATTATGCACTATTTCTTTCACAAAGGTCGGGTGTGTCGATGTTGTTGATCGTACAAGCGATCAGTAGATCTCTACACACTCCCTCTTTGTTCTCAGCAAAACTCCTCCCCTGATCTACGAGGTTCTTTTCTGTGTTACTTGGATGAGTCCCTTGGGGACGCTCGGCTAGCACCTGAGCCAATTGTCCTAGTTGCACTTCCAGATTTTGCATAGATGCAGTCTGATTAGCCATATTCGATTGAGCGACCTCAACAAACTTCTCCATCATTTCTTCCAAATTACTTTTCCTAGGTGCCAATGGGATCTGATTATAACCCGGGTTTGGTGGCCTCGGTTGGCTCGTAGAGGCTGAAGCATCGAATTGATGTTGCCCTGGTTTCCATCGTTGGCCACCGGCATTTTGGTTCCACGAAACGTTGGGGTTATTTCTCACCTCTGGGTTATACATGTAACACCCCCTATCCGTCACATAGCATATAGCAGTAGGTCCGGCCGGGGCCCAACGCCGTATGCCACAGACAGACCGGGTGGTTACTCATGGAAACCATCCAACCAATCAACATCCTACATAGAGCATTCTAGCGGAAGCAGTTTATAAAGGTTGCAAATAAGAACCCAGCACTAAAGCATGAATGTCCACTAACACCAAAATAGGAATGTTACAAGATACAACAGTATAAGCCTTAAGGCCTTACAAAAATTGTTCACTTCATATTACATGTTTTACAAACCACGGCATGCAGGCCGGTCACACATGAATAAAGCAGTAAACACTTCCAATTGGGCCTTCGAGGGCAGACTTCGCAAAAAGGGCTTTAGCCCGCTATTGACCGCTTGGTCCAGCAACACCTGCAAACAACAAACCACCGCACGGTGGCAAAACAAGGCAACGGTCAGCAATGCTGACCAAATTATAACGATCCCGCCCCCAGCTAGGGGCGGCGATGCTCCTTCCCTGCATTTCATTAGCATAAGCGAGCAATATAACAACTCAATGTATCACAGGCGTTGGCACGCATGGCCACACGCCCCGTGCTCTCGGGGCACATTCTCGGTGATCGCAGTCTAAGCCGCTAACTCACCACCATCTCCAGGACGGCAATAACTCGTGAGCAAAATGGTCTTTTAGGCAAACGTTCGACACTTTAATGTCATCAACAGCCTATGTCACGACACTTTAATGTCATCGACAGAAAGACCCGACCTCTATGCCATCGGCATAACGTAGGAACGATTCTCACTCAACTCGTTGCTCACTTGCCACGACACTTAAATATCATCGGCACGGGTTAAGTTTCCCCGAAGCCCGTGAATCGAACGTACGATGTTACATAACCCAGTTATGTACTAATTGGCACCTAGGCCCATAAGTTGGCAAGATCACGCATCCGCCCAGTTTTTCGGGTGCACCTTTGGGTTAATCCCCAAGGCTCCCTGTTGCAATCTACCACGTAGAAAACCCGAAAAACAATCAATCACGCGGAGTCTTCTCCGGCATTTATGCAATGCAACATCACCGATCCAGACCAACATGTACTGGTAGGCTTCACATATCATGCCTATGTCCGTTCTCGCTTACGAACTCTAAACAATGGGGACTTCACATATCTACCCGAAGGAACGCCTCCAACTCACAGCAAACTCGCGAAAGCGGGCTTCCTATGGAAAGAAGGAGATCTACTCATGCTCAAAAAGAGAATCGTTACCCTAGCATTTCTCTTTTGCGTCATGGAAAAGTAAGCGGATGAAAAGCACCACACTAGCTTTGCCTCCGTGGATCCGGAGTCGGCTCGCGATTTGGAGCTTCGGAGCTCCTCCAATGGCCAGATCTAGCTCCTTCTTCCTTCCTTGGCTCTCCTCTCTCTCTAAGCTTTTAGAGAGATAACAACTTAAGAAAAGTGAGGGTTTCTAAGTCCAATCTCGGGTATATCCTTTCAGGAACAATCCCCAGCCATTGGATCATCAATTAAAGAAATGAACAGCTTTGATTCGGGACTGAAATGCCTAATCTGAACCGCACACGGCCTGGCACACGCACGTGTCTAGGGCCGTGTGCCTCATTCTCCGTCAAAATCGACTCGCCTGGAATAACACACGGGCATCGAACACGCCCGTGTTCGATCTGACACGCCAGTGTTCCACCTGACACGGCTGTATGGCCGGCCGTGTACCCCCAACAATTTTCCCCGAAAACAACCCGAGCACTGCACGGGTTCTAGGACACGCCCGTGTCCTTTCCCGTGTCACCTTGACACGCATGGGCTCCAGGCCGCGTACACGGTCTCGACACTCGACACTTCGTCGAGCGAAGATCGTCGACCTGATGATACGGCCTTGGACACGCCCGTGTCCTAGGCCGTGTGCCTTGTCTCGACACAATGTCGAGACCAAAGTGTCGACTTCCCGGGACGAGTGTCGACACGGGTTGACACGCCCTGCGACATGCCCGTGTCGCAGGCCGTGTGCCATGTCTCGACACTTCGTCGAACGCAGAGTGTCGACTTCGCGGGCTAAGTGTCGACACGGGTCGACACGCCCTGCGACACGCCCGTATCGCAGGCCGTGTGCCCAGTCTCGACACAATGTCGAGACCAAAGTGTCGACTTCCCGGATCAGTGTCGACACAAGCTTGACACGCCCTGGGACACGCCCGTGTCCCAGGCCGTGTGCCTGTAGCCAGAACCCAAAACTGGCCCAAAACATCCCCCGTCGCTCCTTTGAGTTTCGGGGCGTTACAACTCTCCCCCTCTTAAAAGAATTTCGTCCTCGAAATTATATAAAGGAAAGACATGTACAAAACCAAAATTTGTACCTGAGCGGAGCAACTCCGGATACTCGTTAAGCATAGTCTGCTCTCGCTCCCAAGAGAGCTCCTCACGACCGTAATTGTCCCACCGGACCTTGACCATCCAGATCTCTTTATTGCATAGACGCTTGACCTCCGAGTCCTCAATCCGCACGGGCTTGACCTTTGTCGTTAGCCCACTATCCACCGACACTTGATCAACCGCGATCACTTGCGTAGGCTCTTGCACCGCCTTCCGAAGCACCGAAATATGGAATACATCATGTAATCCACCAAGCTCCACGGAAAGCTTCAACCGATAGGGTTCTTCTCCAACTCGCTCCAAAATCTCAAACGGTCCAAGGTACCTCGGGCTTAGCTTTTTCAATCGCCGCACCCGCGAGACACCCTTGAATGGCTTGATCTTTAAGTATACATAATCGCCCATAGCGAACTCCACGTTCCTGTGCTTGGCATTATAGTACTTTGCTTGCCGGTCCTGAGCGATAAGCAACCTCTCCCGAATGGTTCTCACCAAAGAAGTAGCATCCTCCACTTCCGATCGCTTATCCAACTTTGACTCACCCGTTTCTAACCAAGACAACAGCGTGCGACATTTTCTACCATAAAGGGCCTCGAAAGGCGCCATCAGAATACTCGCTTGGTAGCTATTGTTGTATGCGAACTCCACCAAATAAAGGTGGTCTTCCCATTGCTTTCCAAAATCCAAGACACACATGCAGAGCATGTCTTCCATGGTTCTATTGACCCTCTCGGTCTGCCCATCCATTTGAGGATGGAAGGCTGTGCTGAATTTCAACTTTGTTCCCAACATTTGCTGCACTAGCCTCCAATCATTGGACGTGAACCGCCCATCTCGGTCACTCACGATGCTGCGGGGCACACCATGAAGCTGTACTATGTTATCCACATAAAGCTTTGCCAACTTCTCCACCGGATCATCATTCCTATGCGGAATAAAATGCGATACCTTCGTTAACCGATCAACAACCACCCAAATGGCGTCGTTCCCCTTTTGCGACCTTGGCAAACCGTGCACAAAGTCCATAGAGATGTCATCAAATTTCCACTCCGGAATAGGCACAGACTTAAGAAATCCTCCCGTCTTTTGGCACTCCGCCTTCACCAAGTTGCAAGTTTGGCACTTCGCTACATAGAGCGCCACATCCTTCTTCAAACCCGGCCACCAAAACATTTTCTTCACATCACGGTACATCTTCGTGCTCCCCGGGTGAATCGAGTACTTGGTATGGTGTGCCTCGTACAACAACTCCACCCACAAATTACCCACACTTGGGATGCACAGACGACCGTCATTCCAAAGTAATCTGTCCTCCATGATGAATTGGGAATTTGACCCATCCAGAGCCTCCACCATGGACTGCTTCATATGAGCATCCATATCTAAAGCCTGCCGAATACGATCAGCCATGTCATATTGGACTTCAGTCCAATTCAGAACTGCTTCAGCACTTGATTGTCTATCCACACAAACAATCTCCAACGCCTCCAACTCCCGCACCAACCTCTCATCATGCACCGATAGCCAATTGGCTAGAGCTGGGGCTCGGCGACTCAACGCGTCCGCATCCGCATTACCCTTACCAGGCACGTAGTGGATCTTGAATGTATAGTCCCCCAGGAACTCCATCCATCTACGCTGCCGCATATTCAGATCCTTCTGATCAATGAGATACTTCAGGCTCTTGTGATCGGTGTAGATATCAATCTTCACACCGTATAAATAGTGTCTCCACAGCTTCAAGGCAAAAATCACGGCCGCTAACTCCAAGTCATGGACCGGATAGTTCCTTTCATGCACTTTTAGCTTTCTCGAGCCATAAGCTATTACACTTCCGTGTTACAGTAGCACGCAACCCAAACCGCTGCCCGAAGCATCATTATAAATCTCATAGCCTTCAGTCCCACATGGCGAACTCAGCACAGGCGCCGTGGTCAACCGACACTTCAACTCCTCAAAAGCTCGCGCGCACTCCGGCGTCCAAATGAACTTATGCTCCTTCCTCGTCAAAGTAGTGAGAGGTAACGCTATCCGCGAGAAGTTCTCTACGAAGCGCCTATAATAGCCGGCAAGCCCCAGAAAGCTCCGAACTTCCGCTACCGTAGCACGCTCAGGTCACTCCCGTATCGCAACAATCTTCGCCGGATCCACAGCAATACCCTCTCCACTCACTATATGACCGAGGAACGCCACTGAGGATAGCCAAAACTCGCACTTCGAGAACTTGGCATACAACTCATTTCTCCTTAGCATCTCCAACACCAAATGAAGATGCTTGAAGTGATCTTCCTCACTTTGCGAGTACACCAAAATATCGTCGATGAAGAAGATCACGAAATGGTCCAAGTACTCCCTGAACGTCCTGTTCATCAAATCCATGAACACTGACGACGCATTAGTCAGCCCAAACGGCATGACCGTAAACTCATAATGCCCGTATCTCGTACTAAACGCTGTCTTCGGGATATCACTCTCCCTTATTCGCAGCTGATAGTACCCAGCCTTGAGATCCAACTTCGAGTACACCGTGGACCCGACTAACTGATCAAAAAGATCATCAATCCGGGGGATCGGGTACTTGTTCTTCTCAGTCAACTTGTTGAGCTCCCGATAATCAATACACAGCCTCAAGCTTCCATACTTCTTCTTAACAAAGAGGACCGGTGCGCTCCAAGGCGAAGAACTCGGGCGCACATACCCTTGCTCCAACAACTCTTGTAGTTGAACTTTCAGCTCCGCCATTTCCTTAGGCGCTAGCCGATAAGGATATCATGACACAGGCTTTGCACCTGGCACTAGCTCAATCGTAAAATCTATCTCCCGCAGAGGCGGGGCTCCAGGAAGATCTGCGGGGAACACATCAGGGTATTCCGATACCACTGAAATACAATCCAATGCGGGATTCGGCTTCGCAACCTCCACTAGTATAAAGAACGGTTCTGCACTGGCATGAACCGCCTTCACCACCTGAAGAGCAGACATCAACGTCTTGCTCGACCCCTTTAAGCCCGTAAAAGTCGTTTCACGACTTGCTCCCAGCTTGACTTCCTTGCTACCGCAATCTATATGGGCCTGCAGCTCCGAGAGCCAGTCCATGCCAAATATGACGTCGAACTCCACCAACGGAAGTAAAGACGCCCGCAGGTCGAACTCCTGATCCCCAATACGAATCTTAACATCGCAGATCCTATCCGCTCGCATCGAACACCCATTGGGCAACAACACATACAACTTATCCTTCGCCATCGAAGAAGGGACTCCGATGCGTGATATAAATCCTTCTGACAGGAAGGAGTGTGAAGCTCCCATACCGAAGAGTGCTCGTGCCGGATTTTCACAAATCAATACAAATCCTAAACAAGCAGTGGTAAGGTAACATGTGCATAACAAGTATTTAAAGAAATTGACTTGCTATAAATTAAACCGTACCTGTCACCAAATCAGCCTGTTTGATGGCCTCCTGCTGGCCAAGATTATACACCCTTGGTTGGGCCGGAGCATAGTGGGACGCGGTCGACTCCACCGCCTTTCCCTTCTCTTCATAAGTAGCTCCCGGCATCCTTTCGGACTTGGGACGTCCGCTCCGGCACTCACGGGCATAATGCCCCAACTTCCCACAGTTATAACATGCGCCCGGGGTCCGACCCGTAGTGGCCCCAGAAGCACCAGCAGAGAGGGCTAGACCCGAAGTCTTAGCTTTCTTGTTCCACTTTCGGAATACAGATTTTGAGGTGTTCGGCCCTCTGGACTCCGACCTCTTCTCGCCCAAGCTTTTCTTTACCTGCACATTCTTCATGTCCTTCTCCAAGGACTGGGCCGTGTTGACCAAGGTTAAGAAACCCTGCGTCATCGGCCCCGAGAGTAGTAACCTCAACTCATCTCTCAAGCTTTCATAGAAGCGATTAGTCTTGCGCTCCTCATCCATGACGGTGGAGCTAGCATAACGACTCAGACGAGTAAACTCGTGGAGATATTCATCCACGCTCCTCTCACCCTGAACCAACTTCAGAAACTCATTCTCCAACGCTATCTTCTGCGTCGAAGGGAGGTATCTAGCCAAGAACAATCTCGAGAACTCTTCCATCGAGACATCACCAAGTTGCATACCTCTCAGTAAGTGCAGCTACAATCCTTCCCACCACATTCTCGCTTCACCGTCCAGAAGGAACGTAGTGATGTGCCCGCGAACAGACTCTTACTGTGGTTGGTTCGGTGAGTCGATCGCCGCGGGCTTGCTCGGGTAGGCAAGTGCACCTATCGCAAGTAGTACTCGATATTCGGGGGAATACCGAGGTCGTATTGTTCTCGGGGTCGCGTTGACTATTCTTACTCCTCCGGGAGGACTATTATTTTACTGAAAGAAAAGGTGGATTTTTTTTGAAAACTAAAAACGGAAAAACAAAGGAACGAAAAAACGATTTATAAAATATTCGATGAAGGGTTAACGCTCGGCATCGAATCAGATTTAGACTAAAACAATTTTTAATAATAAAAAGACTTAGTTTTCAAATTAATAATAAGGCAACTTGGCCGTGGAGGTTCCACAAATATGAGCACACTTATCTCTAGGAATATTGCTCACCTGAACGTTAAGACTATTCGACCGAACGTTAGTCCGACGAAGGATTCCTCTTAACGCCCGCTTTACGCTAAGAACCCCGCTATTGGGTGGGGAACCCAATCCGGTAGAATTACGCTAGTCCTCTCTCGAGGGTATGCACGCAACTCTATTTACCCAGGGGTGATCGGTCCATATGCACGGCCTCTCGGCTAGCTAGCATATGGACTACGGAAATAGGGCCCACACATCGATTATGTGGTCCTACGCGTCGTAAACCCGGGCTAAACCCTAAGTGCTTAAATTAAAATGAAAATAAAGAACTTTAATTATTATAAATCATTTCAAATGTCCCAATGCTCTTCGACGCCGAGGCTAATAGCGATTAGCCACACATCGGTATGGGGACGGCTTATAATTTAGTGAGGCGCGAGTTCGAAATTAAATGCTAAATGATTATAAGAAAGGGACAAAAGAAAAATAACAATATTTAGAGAGCTAAAAAGTTAACTAAACGAGAACTCACGCACACTCCAAATTATAAATAAAAAAGAACTAAGTTACACATGAAAGAAAATCTGCATAGTTCAAATTTGCGAGTCCCACTCAAACGAGTGGGGGCGGTAAATAAAGGCTGAAAATTGCAAGTCCTACTCAAACGAGTAGGACTGAAATGAAAGCGAGTCCTACTCAAATGAGTAGGAGAAAATAAATGCGATTACAGGGCTAAAAAGTCCGGTCATTTAACTCAAGTGAGTAGGCGGAAAAAATAAAGAAAGAAAAAATGCAAGTCCTACTCAAACGAGTAGAACTGAAATAAGGTCCGGCCATTTAAACTCAAGTGAGTAGGTGGAAAAATAAAGAAAGAAAAATTACAAGTCCTACTCGAACGAGTAGGACTGAAAATGAAAACGATGTGCCATTTAACTCTTAACGAGTAGGCGGAAATAAATGCGCACGAACACACACACTCCATATGAAATTCAAGAAAGCAAAAAAATTATACACCTACACTCACACACTCTACATAATTGAACAAATCATTAAAAGAAAGCATTAAAACAAAGCATGAAAATTATACACCTACACTCACACACTCTACTCAATTTAAATCAAAGCATAAAAGTTAATACACCTACACTCACACACACTTCATGAAGATTAAGAAGAACAAAAGGAAATTTAGGCTCATACACTCACACACACAAATAACAAAGAAAAAAATCAAAGTTACCTAAAAATTAAAACTTTAACTATTTCAAGCATAGGTTTTGCCAAAAACAAATAAAAAGAAGAAATTAAAATTTTAGAAGACAAAAGTTTTTCAAAACAAATTAAAAACCAAAGTTTTTGGAAAATAAAAATTTCAACATTTTCATTCCTAGGATTTCATAAAAGAGCTAAAAAAGTTGAAATAAAAGAGAAAGAAGAAAAAAAGTTTTCATCCTAAAATAAAGCTAAGTAAAAAAAACAAAAGGAACTTTAGTAACTCTTTTACACACTCATAAGAGTGAAGATGTTGAAGAAGACAAGAAAAAAAAGGAAAAACCTAATTCATCATTTCATCATTTTCAAACAAAACCTAACTTGAAAAAAAAATCAAAGGCATGTAAAGAGGAAAACCTAACATTCCTAAGCATGAAAACAAGTAAAAAAAATGTGAAGTAAGCAAATTACACTCATACACACACACACACTTTTCATAAATGAAGAACAAGTGAAGAACAAAGATGAAACTAAGAATAAAAAGAGGAAAGAAAGTGGGCACAAGTGTTCATTCCAAAGCTAAGTATGAAGAGAAAATCTAACATTTTATTGAATTTTAGGAACTATTACAAGCTATTACAAGGGTTAAAGCTAAGACAAAACAAGAAATGAAATAAAAAAAGGGAGAAATCTCCTTACATAGCCTTGAAAATCACGGATGCAGCCCACAAAAAGACACTAAATTGGCCCAAAAATCTGAACCCTTGGACCTTACAGAACTGGGCTATTTATAGGAAAAAATTTCTAAGTACACGCCCTCGGTCACGGGCGTGTAGGGGGGGCGTGACGGTACTATTCATGAAGGCGGCTGGCGATTGGACAGCAAAGTTGACTTCGGGCTGAGTTCGCAGAAGTCACGCCCTAGGTCACGGGCGTGACTATGGGCGTGTCGGGGAGGTAGAACCGGGCGCGGGTTGCGTCAAATGTCCTCGGCAGCATCTTGTCGGGCCAGCTGGAAAGGTCACGCCCCATGTCACGGGCGTGACTATGGGCGTGACAGTTGGGTCGACACTCGACGAATGTCGAGCGGAAAGTGTCGAGTCGAAATCGTTGAGCTGAAATTGGGTCACGCCCCAGGTCACGGGCGTGACACTGGGCGTGACAGTTGGTGTCGACACTCGACGATCGTCGAGCGGAACTCGTCGAGAGGAGAGGACACGGGCTTGGGTCACGCCCCGTGTCGGGTGACACGGGCGTGTCGCCAGGCGTGTCAAGCCTTTACTTCAGAAATTTTCCGATTCACGGGAAATGCACAGTCACGGCTCGGTCACGGGCGTGACCCATGTGTCACGGGCGTGTACTTCCCAAATTTTGGCAGATTTTGGAATTTTTCTGCAAAATCAAATAAAACAAGTTAGGAGAAAATTTACAAGAATAGGAACATTTTATTGAACAAAAATAAGTAAAAACGACGAAAATAAATAAAAATGACTAAATTAATGTGCATAAAAATACGCATATTTACAGTTCATCAAATACCCCCATACTTAGGCTTTTGCTATTCCAGAGCAAAAGTTTGAGGTGAATCTATAAGGAATAAAAAAAAACTCTAAGTTTTGGCTATCGCTTAATCAATTATAAGAGAGATCGAAATAAATATACGGGGTGTAAGAGTTAAGTCCTAAAATTATGAAGATGATTTAAATAGCGCAAAAGTTTTGGCCAAAAGACTTCTTGATGCAATCAAATAGAAGGCAACATTTGTAATGGTTAGATTAACGAAAATAGTTTGGAATTATAAGAACTCTAGCTTATATGAGTGCTACCGGAAATAATACAATTTACTAATTATGCTCTCAAAAAGATTTTTGAATTAATTCTAGAATCGTGTAATTGGCTAAGGGGGTAGTGTGGTTTATGAAGAGGGTTTTGATATTTGAGGTGAGGTAATTTTTTCTCGAACCTCCATGTTTTTTTTTCTTTTGGATTATTAGGAAAACGAAATCTTATTTTCCTAATATGATTTTTGTTTTTCAACTTCATAAGAAAAATTAACCCAATGTATATTTGTAGGAGTAATGAATTTTATCCTCTTACTCCCTATATAATCTTTTTAAACTTATTGGGTGCCTATGTTTACGGAACGAAATCTTGTTCCCATTGACATAAGATCTTTTAAGGATAAAAAAAATTTTTCATGCCAAGTAGGTCATGAAAAGTGAGGGGAGAAAGGAAAACTATATTGTAATCCTAAAAAATTTTGAGAGCAACCTTAATAATTTGTACGTTCCAATTTTTTTTCAGAAAGCTAAAAGTAAGTATAATTGAATTCTATAGTCGTTATTTTCTAACATAATATACGTGCTCCTATTAATGAAAAATTAGAAGTAGTGCCTAAAACGAGTCCGCTAGTTTTAACAAAGCATAAAGAATTCTTTAAAACTTAACCCCGACTATTTTAATGTTTCAATCAATAATTAACAAACGGGTAGCAAACAAAGAATTAATAGTATTCACATATAAATAAACTCAAAACAGAATTTTTTGATAGCAGAAAAGTTAAGTATGGAATATTTAATTTATTTATTTCAAAACATTTTTTTTTGATTTTTATAGTTTTTGTTATCATTTTTTTTGTTTGTTTTTCATTTATTATCTTTTTTTGTATTTTTGTTTTTCTCAATTTTTTTGAAAATTTTTTGAACTATTATCTTTTTTTTTTTGTATTTTTTAAGAGAATTTTCACAATATGTACAAAAATAAGGGAGAAAAAGAAAAAGGTTTGTACAAGAATGAGGAAGGGGGAGAGAGAAAAAACAAAAAAAAAAATATTTACAAAGAGAAAATTTTTTTGGATTTTTGTTTTTTTCATTTAAATTTTTTTGTTTTTTCATTTAAAATTTTTTTTGTTTTTTCATTTAAAAAACTTTTTTTGTTTCATTTTAAGATGTTTTTTTAATTTTTTTGTTTTTGTTTTGTTGTTATATGTATTTTTTTGTATTTTTCTTTTTGTTTTGAGATGCAGAAAAATTAAAGTGCAGAAAGTAAAGCACGAAAATACCCTCATACTTAAGTCCAACATTGTCCCCAATGTTGTATCGTAAGTATGCGGAACAGAAATGAAAGACAATATGTACAAAAAGAAAGAAAGGGAAGGGGGTAGAAGCTTCCCTGAAACGCGTAGGGGGAAGGCCGATCAGAAACCCTGCGTTTATTAGAAAAAAATAACAAAGATAATAAGGAAAGGGCGAAAAAGATAAGCGAGGGGTGCCTCCCAGGAGCGCTTTGTTTATAGTCGTGTAGCTTGACTTATTTTGGCGGATTTATAAATCTAGGAGGGTTATGGTTTCGTAATGCTCGATCACTGGGTCGCCCGCGATGTATAACTTAAGCCGATGACCGTTTACTTTAAACGAACCTCTTTCCGGGTGGCAGACGAGTACGGTCCCATATGGAAAGACTTCTTCAACTAAGAAGGGACCGGACCATCTAGATTTTAGTTTACCCGGAAAAAGCTTAAGGCGTGAATTATAAAGAAGGACAAGATCGCCCGGAGAAAATATTTTTGGGGACTTTAAATGTCGATCGTGATATAACTTAGAGCGCTCCTTATAGAATTTATTGCTCTCGTAAGCGTTCGCACGCCATTCATCGAGCTCGTTTAGTTGCAGTTTTCTATTCTGAGCGGCTAAGTTGGAGTCGAGGTTTAAGAGTTTTAAAGCCCAAAGTGCGCGATGTTCTAATTCTACGGGTAAATGGCACGCTTTGCCGTAGACTAACCGGAACGGCGTACATCCGATAGCGGTTTTGTATGCCGTCCGATACGCCCACAACGCATCGTCGAGTTTAACGGACCAATCTTTCCTATTTAGCGAAACGGTTTTTTCTAAAATTCGCTTAATCTCTCGATTTACTACCTCGACTTGGCCACTTGTTTGCGGGTGGTTGGGGGTGGCAAGCTTGTGCGTGACTCCGTATTTAGCTAACGTCTTAGCCATAAGAGCGTTACAGAAATGCGTTCCCCTATCACTAACAATTGCGCGAGGCGTGCCGAAGCGAGAAAATAATTTTTTAAGAAATGTAACGACGACTCGCGCATCGTTGGTGGGGAGAGCTTGCGCTTCCGCCCACCTCGATACGTAGTCGACCGCCACTAAAATATACATATTTTTGAAAGACGGAGGTAGGGGGCCAACGAAATCTATGCCCCACAAATCGAAGACTTCGCACTCTAAAAACATGTTTTGGGGCATCTCGTCGCGACGAGAGATGTTACCCGACCGCTGACAGCTATCGCATGCGCGCACAAAATTATGCGCGTCTTTGAAGAGAGTGGGCCAAAAGTAGCCCGCCTCTAGCGCCTTCCGAGCGGTCCGGTTGGCTTGATAATGCCCACCGGCTGGACCCTCGTGACAGTGCTTAAGAATTTGTAAGCACTCCACACCCGCAACGCATCGTCGAACCGCTTGGTCCGCGCAGATACGAAAAAGAAATGGGTCCTCCCAAAAGAAATTTTTCAAGTCAGAAAAGAATTTCTTCTTTTGATGACTGGAAAATTCTTTTGGAAGGACCCGCGCTACTAAAAAATTTGCAAAATCTGCGAACCAAGGCGAAGATGACGAAGATATATTAATGGCAAGAAGGCGTTCCTCGGGGAATCTGTCATTTATTTCAGATTCGACGAGCGCTTCCGCACCTGGATTTTCTAAACGGGAGAGGTGGTCCGCCGCTAGATTTTCCGCTCCCCGCTTATCTCGGATCTCCAAATCAAACTCTTGTAGGAGGAGAATCCATCGAAGAAGGCGGGGCTTCGCATCATTTTTAGCTAATAAATACTTAAGCGCGGAGTGATCGGTAAAAACGATAACTTTAGATAGCGTTATATACGAGCGAAACTTATCGAAAGCGAAAACGACGGCTAAGAGTTCCTTTTCCGTTGTCGTGTAATTTACTTGTGCGGAAGTGAGCGTCTTGCTAGCGTAATAAATAGGATGAAAATGTTTTTCTACGCGTTGGCCAAGAACGGCACCTAAGGCAATATCACTAGCATCGCACATTATTTCGAACGGAAGGGACCAATTAGGGGCCACTAAAATTGGTGAAGAGATAAGTTTTTGTTTTATCAAATTAAAGGCGGACTCGCATTCGCTACTAAAGATGAAGCGTGATTCCTTTTCCAAGAGGTGAGTTAGCGGCTTTGTTATTTTTGAAAAATCTTGAATAAAGCGTCGATAAAAGCCTGCATGGCCTAAGAAACTCCTAATAGATTTTACGTTTGTTGGATGCGGAAGTTTTTCTATAATTTCTATTTTGGCCTTATCCACCTCTATCCCCTTAGACGAAATCATATGGCCGAGGACCAAACCTCCTCGAACCATAAAGTTGCATTTTTCCCAATTTAAAACAAGGCTTGTGTCCTCGCACCGTTGAAGGACACGATCTAAATTGTTAAGGCAATCGGGAAAAGAGCGTCCGAAAACAGAAAAGTCATCCATAAAGACTTCCATAATGTCTTCTACTAGCTCGCCAAAGATCGCTAGCATACATCTTTGGAATGTAGCTGGCGCGTTGCAGAGTCCAAATGGCATTCTTCGATAGGCGAAGGTGCCAAACGGGCAAGTAAAAGTTGTTTTCTCTTGATCATCGGGGGAAATGGGGATTTGGAAAAACCCCGATAAACCATCAAGAAAACAATAATACGGATGACCGGATAAACGCTCTAAAATCTGGTCTAGAAATGGCAGAGGGAAATGGTCCTTGCGGGTGGCGTCGTTAAGTTTCCTATAGTCGATGCACACTCGCCAACCCGTAACAGTACGAGTTGGGACAAGCTCGTTATGCTCATTCGCCACTACGGTAAGACCGCCCTTCTTGGGCACGACATGCACGGGACTAACCCATGCACTGTCCGAAATAGGGTAGATAATCCCCGCATCTAATAAATTAATGATTTCGGCTTTAACGACGTCTTTCATGTTTGGGTTAAGACGACGTTGCGGCTGTATCGTTTTGCGGCAATTATCGTTAAGGAAAATCTTATGGGTGCAAAAGGAGGGGCTAATCCCCTTTAGGTCAGGGATTTGCCACGCAATTGCGTGGCGATGTTTAAATAAAACTTCCAATAAATCGGAAGTCTCCGAATCACTCAAGTCCGAAGAAATGATAACGGGGAGCGTATCACCTTTTCCCAAAAAAGCGTACTTGAGCGAGGCGGGTAAGGGTTTGAGGTCTAGGATGGGCGGTTCTTCTAGGGAGGTTTTAATGCCTATGTCTTTCTTACCAATTGGTTCGAAAGGCAAGTCTATAGACGTATCCTCATCGCAGTTAAAATTTTCGAGCGCATAAATATCGTCATTTAAAAATACGGACTCGAAAATGGGAGAAGAACGATCTCCGAAAAAGGTATCTAAAGAATAGCAGAAATCGTCGCTCGATGACAAATTGTCCATCGAGGGATTAATAGAGAAAGTAACTTGGTCATCGCCTACTCGGAGGAGAAGGCTACCATTACTAACATCTATTAGTGCGCGGGAGGTGGCGAGAAAAGGGCGACCGAGTATTATTGGTACCTCGGCGTCCTCCTCGATATCTAAGATGACGAAGTCTACCGGGAAGGTAAACTTGTCGACTCGGACAAGGACGTCCTCCACTACCCCGATAGGGAACTTAACCGAGCGATCCGCTAATTGGATGCGCATATTCGTAGGACTAGGAGTACCCAAACCTAAACGTGAAAAGAGCGAGAACGGCATTAGATTAATGCTAGCCCCTAAATCAGCTAAGGCGTACTTTACTAATATATCGCCAAAAAGGCACGGGATGGAAAACCGTCCCGGGTCGTTTTGTTTTGTGGGCAATTTATTAGTAAGGGCCGCCGAGCAGACAGCGTTGAGAGATACATGCGAAATATCCTCTAATTTGCGTTTATTAGAAAGTAGTTCTTTTAAAAATTTCGCATATTTGGGCATTTGCGAGATAGCCTCGCAAAAAGGAACATTAATGTGAATTTGTTTTAATAATAAAATAAATTTTTCATATTGCGCGTCCTTACGCTCGTTTTCTAACTTATGCGGATACGGGAGAGCCTTGTTTAAAATAATTTTTTCTTTTATAATAGGTAAAGGCGGCGTGAGCGAAGAAAAGGGAAGAGGGGTCGGAGGTGAAATATGTACCTGAGGGTCGGTCCGTTTTGGATCGACCACCTCCTTTCCGCTACGGAGGGTTATAGCGTTGGCGTTCTCCAGCGGATTGGGCTCCGTATTTCCCGGCAGTGCCCCGAGCGCGCGCTCGGACATCATCCTCGCCAGCTGTCCAACCTGTTGTTCGAGTGTTTTTAGCGATCCGGTGATGTTCCGGATATTTGACTCGTTGGACGCAATGTACTTCGAAAAATTTTCCTCCATCGGGGAGGGTTTCGGAAGAGGAGGGGGAGGAAGAAATCCGGGCGCATAAGAAATAGGGGTACGCTGAGCATTATTCGGGTTGCTCCACGAGAAGTTGGGGTGATTCCTCCAACCCGGATTATAGTTATTACTATAAGGGTTGTTGTTGGGGTTGAAGGGAGGACGACCCGAATTTCCCATGAAGTCCACGAACTCTTCAGCTACGCAGACGTTAGGGGGAATAAAACAAGGCGGAGTGGAGGAGGCAGCAGACATCTCCGCCACCTGCTTTGTTAACCTTTCAACTTGAAGGGTCAAGAGAGCAGTGGCATCCACTTCAAAAAGACCAGCCGCCGGCTTTGGCCGTCCCCGCGGGACGTTCCATTGATAGGCGTTCATAGCCATCTCTTCGAATAAAGCCTGGGCGGCCTCGGGGGTTTTGTTGTTAAGCGTTCCCCCGGCAGCCGCGTCAATCATTTGACGCGTCTGAAAATTCAGCCCATTATAAAAAATTTGAACTTGCAACCACGTTGGCAGCGCGTGGTGCGGGCAACGGCGGAGGAATTCCTTAAATCGTTCCCAAGTCTCGTATAGAGACTCAGGATCGTTCTGCACAAACGAAGAAATGTCCGCCCGCAACTTTGCAGTTTTGGCGGGCGGAAAGTACTTCGTTAGGAACCGTTCCGTCAACTCAGCCCACGTGGTGATACATCCTCGCGGGAGGGCATTCAACCACGCCTTGGCTTTGGACTTAAGGGAAAAAGGAAATAAGCGCAAACGAATGGCGTCATCAGTGACGCCATTGATCTTGAAGGTGTCGCATATCTCCAAGAAATTGGACAAGTGGACATTCGGGTCCTCATCCGGCAGTCCATCAAACTGCACGGCGTTTTGGACCATTTGAATGACACTTGACTTTATTTCAAAATTATTATTGGCCACCGCAGGGCGAACAATACTCGACCCAGAATCATCCAGGTTAGGTCGAGCGTAATAAGACATAGTACGCTCGGCCGCCGGGGGAAGGTTAGGGGCGGCCATAACTACAACAGTGGGTTCTCCGATAGATTCCTCGGGATCTAAAGAAGGATTTCGGCGATGAGATCGGATACGCGCAAGAGAGCGTTCGATCTCAGGGTCGAAGTCTAAATCTTCAGACTCTGAGGGTTGTCCTCGGGTCATACACCCAAACAAAAATAAAACAAAAATAAACTCTTTTTTTTTTGTGTTTTTTTAAAATAAAGTTTTTAGTTTTTTTTTTTTTTATAGAAAATAAAATTTTCAACCCTTGGACCTTACAGAACTGGGCTATTTATAGGAAAAAATTTCTAAGTACACGCCCTCGGTCACGGGCGTGTAGGGGGGGCGTGACGGTACTATTCATGAAGGCGGCTGGCGATTGGACAGCAAAGTTGACTTCGGGCTGAGTTCGCAGAAGTCACGCCCTAGGTCACGGGCGTGACTATGGGCGTGTCGGGGAGGTAGAACCGGGCGCGGGTTGCGTCAAATGTCCTCGGCAGCATCTTGTCGGGCCAGCTGGAAAGGTCACGCCCCATGTCACGGGCGTGACTATGGGCGTGACAGTTGGGTCGACACTCGACGAATGTCGAGCGGAAAGTGTCGAGTCGAAATCGTTGAGCTGAAATTGGGTCACGCCCCAGGTCACGGGCGTGACACTGGGCGTGACAGTTGGTGTCGACACTCGACGATCGTCGAGCGGAATTCGTCGAGAGGAGAGGACATGGGCTTGGGTCACGCCCCGTGTCGGGTGACACGGGCGTGTCGCCAGGCGTGTCAAGCCTTTTCTTCAGAAATTTTCCGATTCACGGGAAATGCACAGTCACGGCTCGGTCACGGGCGTGACCCATGTGTCACGGGCGTGTACTTCCCAAATTTTGGCAGATTTTGGAATTTTTCTGCAAAATCAAATAAAACAAGTTAGGAGAAAATTTACAAGAATAGGAACATTTTATTGAACAAAAATAAGTAAAAACGACGAAAATAAATAAAAATGACTAAATTAATGTGCATAAAAATACGCATATTTACAGTTCATCACGTAGCGATGGTGGTCATTTGTCACTCCTCTGTCTCCGTTGCTGTCATGACTCTCTTCACCCTGGAGAGCCAGTCTTCAGCCTGAGATGGGGTTCCCAACCCCGAGAATACCGGAGGGTTAAAGCTCATAACATGCTTAAGCTGCCTCTCGGTTGCCCTCCTTGGCACCACCGGTTCCACAACCACTTGCTCCACTCTCCTCGACTCATCCTCTTGAAGAGGTTCCTGCTCCATCGCAGGAGCGGGCTGCTGCGTTTGCCTTGCAGGCTGCGCATTTATCACGGCCAACACAGCTTCGGCCACCAATCGTATGTTCTCAGCCGATAGAGGTGTTGTAGGAGCAACATCTGGTGCACTGCTAGCCTCAGAAACTCGGTGTTCTGACGGCCCAACACCACTTCTGGTCACCTATAGTGGTACAAAACACTGTTAAGCGGCCAAATAAATTGCAAACATCAATTATAGGAACACGCAGGTACCTCAAACACGTGTATTTTCATTCCTAAGTGGACATTCATGGGTTCTTTTACCGTTATAACGATGACGCACACAATGTGCTCACCACCCCTTAAAAAGAATTCGTCCACGAATTCATCTTAAGCCCGACCAAAACTAGTAGTCTGATACCACACCCCCTATCCGTCACATAGCATATAGCAGTAGGTCCGGTCGGGGCCCGACGCCGTATGCCACAGACAGACCGGGTGGTTACTCATGGAAACCATCCAACCAATCAACGTACTACACAGAGCATTCTAGCGGAAGCAGTTTATAAAGGTTGCAAATAAGAACCCAGCACTAAAGCATGAATGTCCACTAACACCAAAATAGGAATGTTACAAGATACACCAGTATAAGCCTTAAGGCCTTACAAAAATTGTTCACTTCATATTACATGTTTTACAAACCACGGCACGCAGGCCGGTCACACATGAATAAAGAAGTAAACACTTCCAATTGGTCCTTCGAGGGCCGGCTTCGCAAAAAGGGCTTTAGCCCGCTATTGACCGCTTGGTCCAGCAACACCTGCAAACAACAAACCACCGCACGGTGGCAAAACAAGGCAACGGTCAGCAATGCTTACCAAATTATAACGATCCCGCCCCAGCTCGGGGCGGCGATGCTCCTTCCCTGCATTTCATTAGCATAAGCGAGTAATATAACAACTCAATACATCACAGGCGTTGGCACGCATGGCCACACGCCTCGTGCTCTCAGGGCACATTCTCGGTGATCGCAGTCTAAGCCGCTAACTCACCACCATCTCCAGGACGGCAATAACTCGTGAGCAAAATGGTCTTTTAGGCAAACGTTACGACACTTTAATGTCATCAACAGCCTATGTCACGACACTTTAATGTCATCGACAGAAAGACCCGACCTCTATGCACTCGGCATAATGCAGGAACGGTTCTCACTCAACCCGTTGCTCACTTGCCACGACACTTAAATATCATCGGCACGGGTTAAGTTTCCCCGAAGCCCGTGAGTCGAACGTACGATGTTACATAACCCAGTTATGTACTAATTGGCACCTAGGACCACAAGTTGGCAAGATCACGCATCCGCCCAGTTTTCCGGGTGTACCTTTGGGTTAATCCCCAAGGCTCCCTGTTGCAATCTACCACGTAGAAAACCCGAAAAACAATCAATCGCGCGGAGTCTTCTCCGGCATTTATGTAATGCAACATCACCGATCCAGACCAACATGTCCGGGTAGGCTTCACACATCATGCCTATGTCCGTTCTCGCTTACGGACTCTAAACAACGGGGACTTCACATATCTACCCGAAGGAACGCCTCCAACTCACCGCAAACTCGCGAGAGCGGGCTTCCTATGCAAAGAAGGAGAGATACTCATGCTCAAGAAGAGAATCGTTACCCTAGCATTTATCTTTTGCGCCATGGAAAAGTAAGCGGATGAAAAGCACCGCACTAGCTTTGCCTCTGTGGATCCGGAGTCGGCTCGCGATTTGGAGCTTCGGAGCTCCTCCAATGGCCGGATCTAGCTCCTACTTCCTTTCTTGGCTCTCCTCTCTCTCTAAGCTTTTAGAAAGATAACAACTTAAGAAAAGTGAGGGTTTCTAAGTCCAATCCCGGGTATATCCCTTCAGGAACAACCCCAGCTGTTGGATCATCAATTAAAGAAATGAACGGCTTTGATTCGGGACTGAAATGCCCAATCTGGACCGCACACGGCCTGGCACACGGCCTGGCACACGCCCGTGTCCAGGGTCGTGTGCCCCATTCGCCGTCAAAATCGACTTGCCTGGAACAACACAAGGGCATCGAACACGCCCGTGTTTGATCTGACACGCCCGTGTTCCACCTGACACGGCCGTGTGGCCGGCCGTGTACCCCCAACATTTTTCCCCGAAAACAACCCGAGCACTGCACGGGTTCTAGGACACGCCCGTGTCACCTTGACTCGCCTGGGATCTAGGCCGTATACACGGTCTCGACACTCGACACTTCGTCGAGCGAAGATCGTCGACCTGATGACACGGCCTTGGACATGCCTGTGTCCTAGGCCGTGTGCCTTGTCTCGACACAATGTCGAGACCAAAGTGTCGACTTCCCGGGAAGAGTGTCGACACGGGTTGACACGCCCTGCGACACGCCCGTGTCGCAGGCCGTGTGCCATGTCTCGACACTTCGTCTAACGTAGAGTATCGACTTCGCGGGCTAAGTGTCGACACGGGTCGACACGCCCTACGACACGCCCGTGTCGCAGGCCGTGTGCCTAGTCTCGACACAATGTCGAGACCAAAGTGTCGACTTCCCGGCTCAGTGTCGACACAAGCTTGACACGGCCTGGGACACGCCCGTGTCCCAGGCCGTGTGCCTGCAGCCAGAACCCAAATCTCGCCCAAAACATCCCCCCTCGCTCCTTTGAGTTTCGGGGCGTTACAATACGCATTCCCATACGACACACCCCTATTTTGGTTAGCAATGAAATTCACAGATTCGTTCATATTTAGACTATACAGCTCACCAGACAGTTCGTCTCTCGGGCATTCATATGTGTGATGGGGGTCCCCGCCGCATCCTTGGCAAGAGATTGCTATGACAGGTGTTGTGGTTGGTACAGCCGATCCAAGAGCGAATATTCCATGGGTGTTCATTTGGGTATTTCTCCAAGCAGTTCAATATATGTTGTGTGAGGTTGTATCTTGCAGAAGCCTCAGGGAATCCTCAGGTGAAAGGTTCATCAATGAGCCTCCAACAGCGGCGTCAATCATAGCCCTATAATTGGGCTCGATGGCAAAGTAGAACTGGCCCACCAAGTTCCAAGACTGAAACTCATGGGTTGGGCATTTCCGTAGCAAGTCATTGAAGCGTTCACATGCCTCTGCCAGGCTCTCCTAATCGAACTAGCGGTAGTTACCTATCTCCTGGCGCAGGTTCACAATCTTGTCTACCAGATTGAACTTCTCCAGGAATTGTGTGGTTAAGGCACCCCACGTTGTGGCAGTCCCTGGAGGTATGCTCTGTAGCCACGCCTTGGCTTTATCACGCAGTGAAATCTGGAATAGCTTCATCTTCACCGTTTCATCGGGTATTCCGCCGTAACGGAAGTCCTGCATATCTCAGAAAAATCTGATTGATGCATGTGTGGGTCCTTGCTCGGCAACCCGTAGAACTGAGCGTTTCTTCGTATCATGTTCAAAATGGCCGATTTGATTTCAAACTGCAGGTAAGGGATGGCCGGCCCAAAAGCTGGATACACACTCCCAATAGTGGGTGTAGTGTAGTCTCTTATCGTTTGAGGCCTTGACCTATTTACCTCATTCTCATCAACATGCTCCCCTCCAGCAGCAGCTCCATTCCCTCTTGGACCAGCCCTATGCATCGGCTGTCCCTGCCGGTTTCCAATGTTCTCATCAACATTTGGCCCAAAGATGGGCTCTTCCCTTCTTCTATTTCCTCCAATCTGAATCAGATTGTGATCCATCTCTAGCCGACCGTTTGCGGTACGCCTCTGTGCTCGAGCGGTCCTCTCTATTTCAGGATCGTAGGCAAGCAACTCTCCCGATCCATGCCTCTGCATACACCAGAGATGACAACAAAACAAAAAAAATCAAAAACAACCACTACTAGAAAACAGGCTTTTGGCCAGGGCAAATTGCCCTGGCAAAAAGTCCAAAACCGTGGCATGAATGAGAATCATAAGGACAAATACACAAATTCTTGATTGTGTACAACAACAAAAAGCACAAATCAGGTCCTCTCAATGGTGATAAAATTCTTGATTGTGGGATGAGATAGAAGGCACTTCAGGTCTCATTGCATACTACTAGATCAGAAACAATCTTAATCAGTTGAAGCAATAAATTTTTTACTTACCATATGTGCAGATGCATCATATCCTGTCAATGAATATTGGCTCATCAAAAGTCCCAACACAAATATGTAAAACTTGTTATGAATTCCAGCATCAGTTTCAGTGTTAAAATGTGTAAACACAAATTTACTACTGGCTCTCTCAGTAGCAACACAAGGAATGAGAATCATAAGGACAAATACACCTAATTAAAAATATGCGTCGCCATCTAATCGAAAAACAGTTTATGATGGCATGAATGAGAAGAATGCCACCATGAAATCCAATCACAACATATTTGGAAGCTAGGTATCCTCCACCATTGTTCCCCCCAGTGCTGAGAAGGATGATTACTTGAATAAGCTGCGCTAATGAGAAATCTACACTAGTAGTTACTGCCCACTGCCAGCAAATGCTTTCAAAGTCTTAGAATAAGATGATGACAATCTTAAGAGAATGTATTCATCCAATGTGGAAAATAAACTCATGACTTTCACAAAAAGTAACAATTACCTGACCAACAATGTTGAACCTACAAAATTATGAATTGCATTATTAAACATTTGTGAAGAAATTTAGATCAATACAGCTACATGTTCGTGTTTTCAAATAATAGCTAGTCTGCAAAATTATGAGTCGCCTTACTTGCTGGGCTGCAAAGCGTCGGAATCATAAAAAAACAGCACAAAATCTGAAACTCGGACTTACAAGATACCTGGATGATGTATCTATGATGGTGAGGGGTACTCGATCTGGATAGTAATCCACAGGGGGGCGGGTGGGGGGTAATACGCTCGGGACGTTCTCCGGAAATGACTTGGTGGCAGCAGCGACGATGAGGCTCGACTTCCCTGTGCCTACATCCCCGACTACCACGATGCGGACTCCCGAGAGGCCGACGAAGTTCGTTGGGCTGCTGGACGCGGCCATGCGTCGGCAGAGTAGATCTTCGAGAGGACGGTTTCACCGGAAGTGGGCGGCGAGCGGAGAGAAATTGCTATGCAATGGCGGCTGGGGACCTAAGGTTTTTAGCAAGGCAGGAGAAAAGATATGCTTAAGTGCGAGAGTAGGGCAGCCGAATGGGATCCAAAAGGTCGGCCGTGCAGGAATTGTTTTGGCTAATGGTTTAGGTTTTTGCCATGAATTTGTTATCCGTGGCTAATAGTAATTATTAGTCACGAAATATGAACCGTGGATAATACTTAACTATTAGCCACGATTTTTAGTCCCTGGCCAAAAAAAGTCTAGCTAATACTCACTTTTCTATTAGTGAACGATTCTTGAGTAACTACCTTTGACAACCCAGATCAATTACGCCTGCATTTCCCGGCAACGGCACCAAAAACTTGATGTGTCGGCAAGTGCACCGGTCGCTGTCAAGTAATAATTTTGGGAATAGCTTCCCCGAATATCGATCTCAAGGGAATGCAGGTTGGGTATCGTGATAGCGTCGCAGAAAGATCATTACTAAGAGTTAAACGAAACAACAAAGGAGGTCGTTTTTTGATTCCTAATGCTAACAAAACAAAAAGAGAACTAATGGGCGTCGTAAGCACTGCTTCGCTTAGTGGATGGAACTAGTGCAGGCCGATATGCCGTACTTCGTGAGGCGAATGGACGGAGAGCAAGAGGATGGAATGAACACTCGTGCGGAGAGTGAGGGTCGCAATCACCTCTTCAACTACCAACACAAGCCTTTGCTAGAGTGGTTCTATTGTGTGAGTGGAGTGGATGTGAATGGAGGCGAGTGCATCACAGCTAACAAAAAATATGTAACTATCCCAAGAAAACTTCATTCATAGATAAATAAAAGTAATTTCAGGTTCATTACAAGCTTAAGAGTTCACTTCACTATGAGAAGAGGTAGAATAAACCGATAGGGGGAAAGCCTAGCTTTGGTTCTTGGCCAGAATGGTGGGTTGTCAGTCCACTTCTCGTCTAAGACCGTTGGTTGCGTCCGGAGGTAAATGGGTTGTCAATATACTTGTCTTCCTCCGTCTTCTTCCCTTTCCTTCAATCTTTTCTCCCTTTTTACCCAAATGAGGAGTACCAAAAGATCTCTATTGCACACTGCTGGTGGCCGGAAACTCTCCGAATGGTTGAAGATTGCTTCAGATCGCCGGAGAAAGTTTCCCGGAGGGTGAAGATGAGTCGAGGACCTGTGGGGGTGAAAAACGACACTTCGCTCGCAGCAGCGGGGCGGAGAATGAAAAGCATTGCCCTAATTCGCGGAGCACGGGTTTAAATACGACAGCAGAAAATCAAAGCGCATGATCAGTGGTGCACGACCAGAGGACGTGCGCAGTGGGTCCCATGATCGTGCGGTTAGTAATGGCAAAACTCCAGAAAAATGGAATAAACGCGCACGAGCATTGGCGCATTACCAGAGGTCGTGCGCACTATGTCCAATGATCGTGTGATTGCCCCAGACAGAACTTGGAAAAATAGAGAATAGTGCACACGATCAGTGGCTCATAACCAGTGGTAATACGCTATAGATCAAATGATCGTGCACAGTATTCCTGTATCGTTTGGGGTTCCATGAACAGGAGTCTGTTGAAGTATTAGACCGGGCGGCCTTGCAGTCTTGTCTAGCGGGTTGTTGACCGAGCGGTCTGGCGGTCTCCTCTGGTGCTTGGAGACCGGGCGGTCTATCGGACTCTCAGTGCGGCCTGTTCTTATCCTGCTGGAGTTGTCGTGCGGTTAACCCATCTGTCTAACAGCGCGGCCTGTGCGGTCTCCTTTGTTTCTAGCCGCTCTGCCCTGTACATGTTTAGTCCCACATTATTTGTTTATACTCTCTCATATCTCCTCCATTCTATATAAGGGAGGTCATAACTTTGTAAATGATATCTTTTTTGGATAATAAAATTTCAAGTATTCAAAAGTCTATCTGTTTGTTCTTTCTTATTCTCTTCTCCTGCTGCTATTCGTCGCCGCGACCTGTTTCGTTGTCGCCGCGCTCCTGGTTCCTTCTTGCCTCTCCGACTTCCTAGTCGTTGCGGCCTGTTTCTATTTGCCCGGCCTGCTACTTGTTGTACTCGCTGCTTCTTGCCTCCTCTTCTCTTCTGTTCGCTCGGCCTTTTCAGTCCGCGCGACCTCTTCCCCGCTGTGCCTTTGACAGCTTTCTAACCGCTTGTGTTCGCGTGGCTCCTTCCTTTTTTATCTGCTGCGGTTTCTTGATGTATTCTATGACTTCTTCTGGTCTCACCACTACTCCTGTAGCTCCTTCTCCACCTCCTCCTTCGGGCAACCTTGGCACCCTTTCTAAGCTTGTTGGCTCCAACTATCCTGATTGGAGCGTTTCTTTCACTTTTCTCATTTGCTCTCAACGCAAGCGTCATCACCTCACCGATGACCCTCCTCCTCGTACCTCTCCTGAGTTTAATGACTGGGATGCGAGTGATGCTCTTGTCCGCACCTGGCTGGCCAACAGCCTTTCTGATGAGTGCCTTCCCATCATTCGCCATGATGAGACGGTCAAGGCCGTCTGGCTTCACCTCGCTGCTCTCTATTCGAAGGGGGGCCAGACGTCCCGCATTTATTCTCTCTATGCGGACCTCTTCGCCCGCCCTTCCATGTCTCCTGCTGCGGCTTATCAGCAGGTTCAGGCTCTTGGTGCTGAAATCCTCCAGAATCGCCCCTTCTCCGCGGACTTGGCCGAACAACACAAACACTTCCAGGAACTCCTGGTTGTTTGTTATCTTCTTCGTCTTCCCGATTCTTATGATATGATCCGCCAGAAGATCTTGGGTGAGGCGGAATCTCCTACTTTGGATGCTACTGCGGCTCGCATTGTCGTTGTTACTTCGCTGCTCCAGCGGCCTCTGTTGGCCTCCCCCCCTTCCCAGGACTCCTTTGCTCACCAAGCTCAGAGGGGGGGACCTAGTGGCCGCGGCCACTCCGGCGGACGGGGTTCATCCCGGTTCCTCTGCTCTCACTGTGGTCGTACCGGCCACTCTGTTGACCGCTGCTGGCAGAAACATCCTCATCTTCGCCCTTCCGGTGATGCTCCTTCTTCGGCCTCCGCCTCTTCTCGGCCGTCTGCCTCTATGGCCACGACGTCAGGTAGTGCCCACGTCGTTACCCAAGGTAAATGGCTGATGGACTCCGGTGCTACAAATCATATGACTAACAACCCTCATTGCTTCTCTCGTCTTGAGACACATGACCGCTTACCCCCGGTTCGTGTGGCGGATGGTTCACCATCCCCGGTTCATGGGACGGGCATGGTTCAACTCACTCCCTCGCTTTGCTTGGAGGACACCATCTATGTCCCGAAGTTCCCGTGCAATTTGTTATCAGTTACTACTTTATGCCGGCAACTTCCGTGCTTCGTCTTATTCACTCCCACTACTTGTTCTTTTCAGGACCCGAGGACCCAGCGGACGATTGGTACTAGGACTGAGAGCGGCGACCTCTACTTCCTCGACAATGTTTCCGCTCTGTCCGCCTACTCCTCCTCCACAGATCTCCTTCAATGGCACCTTCGCCTTGGACATCCTCCTCGGATTCTTCGCCAGCTTCTGCCCCACTTACCTCCTACCAGTTCTTCGCTCAACTGTGATGCGTGTCAGCTTGGCAAACATCATCGCTCCTCCTTCCCACCGAAGCAAGGTCGTGGCTCCTCTCGCCCGTTTGATCTTATTCATTCTGATGTATGGGGTCCTGCTCCTACCCTCACTGTTGGTCGGGGTAGTTCCTATTTTGTCACTTTTATCAATGATTTTTCACGCTGTACCTGGATGTATCTGTTAAAATCGCTCTGAACTCTTTTCTGTTTGGCAATCATTTTATTTTATGATTCAGACTCAATTTGCTATTTCTATTAAAGTTTTACGTTCTGATAATGCCAAGGAATATCTGAATCATGAGTTCTCCTCTTTCTTTCACCAACATGGCTTGCTTCATCAAACGACTTGTGTTTACACCTTCCAGCAGAATGGGGTGGCGGATCGTAAAAACCGTCACCTGCTTGATGTTGCTCGTACTCTCATGACGCAGATGCACGTCCCTCGCTCATACTGGGGCTACGCTGTGCTCCTCACCTGCTATCTCATCAATCGCCTTCCCTCCACAGTTCTCCACGGCCAGACCCCCTTCTCCATTCTCTACCCCCACATGGAACCTTTTCCTCTCCCTCTCCGTGTCTTTAGCTGTACGACCTTTGTTCATGCTCCCTCCGCTACCCGCGACAAGCTTTCCCCCTGTTCCACTAAGTGTGTCTTTTTGGGGTACTCTACCACTCAAAAAGGCTATTGCTGCTTTGACCCCCTTCTCCGCAAGCAGTTTGTCTCCGCGGATGTGACTTTTTTCGAGAATGCTTCCTATTTCTCTCCTACCTCTTCTCTTCCTTCTGATCTCTCCGTTCCTTCCACGCCTCTCAACGTTTTCCCACCTCCGTCTGCTCCTCCACCGACTCCTTCCCAGTCCGTCTCCCCACCCACCCCTCCACCCTCCTCTCCGTCGCCGTCTCTCTAGTCCCGGGCCAGCCTTCTCCGCCACGGACGCTCCGGTCGCTGACGCTCCCGTCGACCTGGATCTTCCCATTGCTCTTCGCAAAGGGGTGCGGGCGTGTACTCAACACCCTCTTGCGGCAGTTGTTTCCTATGATCGTCTTTCTCCTTCTCGCAGGTGTTTTGCCTTGGCTATCTCTGCTACTTCTACTCTCCGCACCTACCAGGAGGCTCTTGCTCTCCCTCATTGGAAGTCTGCCATGGATGAGGAGATGGCTACTCTTACTGAACGGGGTACCTGGACTCTTGTTCCTCCTCCTGTGGGCACTGATGTAGTTGGCTGTCGCTGGGTCTTCATTGTGAAATTTCGCCCCGACGGCACTGTGGATCGCTACAAGGCCCGGCTGGTGGCCAAGGGCTTCACTCAGACTTACGGCATTGATTACTTTGATACCTTTTCTCCAGTTGCTCGCCTCAGCACCATCCGGGTTCTCCTTTCTGTGGTTGTTAACCGGGATTGGGCTATTTCCCAGCTTGATGTGAAGAATGCTTTTCTCTATGGCGATCTTCAGGAGGACGTCTATAAGGAGCAACCTCCTAGGTATGTTGCTCAGGGGGAGACACGCGTATGTCATTTGAAGAAGGCCATTTATGGCCTAAAGCAGAGCCCTCGGGCATGGTTCGACAAATTCAGTGGTATTATGGCTACCATCGGCTTTAGAAGGAGTTCGGCCGATCACTCCTTATTCATTCGCAAAACGGCCTCGGGACTGGTGGTTTTCGCAGTATATGTGGATGATATTCTTCTGACTGGCGATGACCGAGATGGGGTGGACTTGATGAAGAAGCACCTCCGTCAGCACTTGGTCACGAAGGATATGGGCTCCCCGAAATACTTTTTGGGGATAGAAATCTCTCGGAAACTTGACTCGTCGGTTCTCTCCCAACGGAAGTATGCCCTTGATCTTCTACAAGAAGCAGGATTGACAGGTGCCAAACCGGCTCGGTTTCCCATGGCTATTGGAGAAGACAAAATGTGGACGGATGACTCGCCTCTTCTATCTGATGTCACAAGGTACAGACGTTTGGTAGGCAAACTCATCTATCTCACGGTGACTAGACCCGACATCGCCTATGCTGTAGGCAAGGTCAGTCAGTTTATGCAAGCTCCCAGGGAGTGCCATCTTCAGTCTGCCCTGAAGATCTTAGAATATATCAAAGCAGCACCAGGCAAAGGGTTACTCTTTCAGAAGAATGGTCATCTGAGGGTTGAGGCCTACTCAGATTCAAGTTACGCGGATGACAAAGGCGATCGTAAATCCACATCAGGTTTTTGTACCTTTGTTGGAGGTAATCTCATGACTTGGAAGAACAAGAAACAGTCTGTTGTCTCCAGATCCAGTGCAGAAGCCGAATACCGGAGTATGGCGTCAACCACGTGTGAATTAAAGTGGTTGCGGGCTCTCAGGCTTGACCTGGGCGAGGTATATGACTGTCCTCTCCCTATGTTCTGTGACAACAAGACCGCTATATACATATCCAGATATCCGGTCTTCCATGAGAGAACAAAGCATATAGAGGTTGACTGTCACTTCATTCGGGAAGAGATTTTGAAGAAACAGATTTGTACTCCATTTGTCAGCTCTGACAAGGAATTGGCAGATATCTTCACCAAGCCGGTCTCTACTTCCTTCTTCCACATTTGTGACAAGCTGGGCATGATTGATATCTATGCTCCAGCTTGAGGGGGAGTGTTGAAGTATTAGACCGGGCGGCCTTGCGGTCTTGTCTGGCGGGTTGTTGACCGAGCGGTCTGGCGGTCTCCTCTGGTGCTTGGAGACCGGGCGGTCTATCGGACTCTCAGTGCGACCTGTTCTTATCCTGCTGGAGTTGTCGTGCGGTTAACCCATCTGTCTAACCGCGCGGCCTGTGCGGTCTCCTTTGTTTCTAGCCGCTCTGCCCTGTACATGTTTAGTCCCACATTGTTTGTTTATACTCTCTCATATCTCCTCCATTCTATATAAGGGAGGTCATACCTTTGTAAATGATATCTTTTTTGGATAATAAAATTTCAATTATTCAAAAGTCTATCCGTTTGTTCTTTCTTTTTCACTACTTTCTAACAGAGTCCACTGACTGTGTGCGTGTAAAAATGCACGATCAGTGCCCCTTAGGCAAAAAACGTTCCAAAATAATCCCAGAACACACGCACGACCTTTGTACCTGCAGCAAAAATAGAAGAGCTACTGAAATGGGCATTCCACATTCTCCAGACACAAAATAACACCAAGTAGGGCAAAAGTATAATAACTACGGAATCACACTGAAAATGGGCCAAAAGTGCACTTAACATGGAATGGACATAATAACAAATATGAACAATTACGGCTCTAAAGTGTAGTGCATCAACGAGAACACTTGCCTAGATGAGTTCAAAAATATGTATATAACTTGGACTCATCAACTGTCTGTAGAATATGGCATGAGGCCCCGATCGGACCTTCTATTAAATCCTACATGACGGATGAGGGTGTTACATCTTTCCCGATGGATAGGTCTTAGAGGAAGAAATGCCCGAGATCATTACGAAGTACGTGTCAGAGGGGTTTGAAGCCCGCACGCCTATAGAGGGTGAGTCCATCAATTCCATTAAGTAGGATGAACTTGTGATTTCTCTCTCGCACTTTGAGATGAGACTTCGCCTCCCTCTATGGCCGGAGGTGAAACAATTCATCATGTATTTCGGGATAGACCCCTTGCAGATCTCCCCCAATGGGATCTCAATGATGGTGGCCTAAGCTTGCTACCCGTGTGAGGAGAGGATAGAGGCATCAGAGGAATAATCATAATGGAAGGCGACCAAATTTGCAAGATATTTCTTGCCAAATTTTCCTGTTTGAAATCAGATAGCGAATTAACATCAAATTTTTACCATTATTTTGCAAAGTATGGCAGATAATTTTCTGATGATCAGAGCACACCAAGGAAGTCAAAAAATCTCCACGATCAACGCTTCGCGGGTCATGAATCAAAAAATTGGGAGCATTTGATGGGTTCCCCCAGAAATTTATAAGTCAAACAAGCAAGACTCGGACCATGTACATGGGAGTCCGACCGGACCGATTACGCACATCAATACCACAAACCCAGGAAGCCCCCAATGAGAAAGTCAAACCCACGCACATGCACGACACAGCTGCGCAGGTGAGCCCAGTCTGCGCGCGGGGCACGCGCTCACGGCCGCACCCTGCATGATTGTGTGCGGCCAGCCCGTATGGTCGCAGGGCCGCGCTCCGGCACGGTCACTCCCAGCCGGTCTGTGTGGCTGCAGGGATGCGACCCGTGCGACCGCTCCCGGCTTGTCTGTGTGGTCATAGGGTCGAGCCCCCATATGGCCTCACCCCCCGTGGGCGCGCGACGCACGTCCTGTAACAACCCCATCCGTTCATATGATATATTCTAGAAGGTCCGGCCGGGGCCCCACAGGATATACCACAAAACAGTCGGTGAAGGTACAGGATGATACCAGAGTAGCGCAATCGCACCTATCACAAGCATTCTAGCGGAAGCCTAAACTACTTGAACTCCTCATGAATGTCCAAACATAAAACTCCACATTTTATATACATATAGGAATGTCTTACAATATGAACAAAGCGTTGGCCTTATGGCCTTACATGGCTTTCACACAGTGGCCTAAAACAGATTGGCGCGCAGGCCGGCCACAATAAAAGAAAACACTCAAAAGAACACACTTAGCCTTCGAGGGCTAACAGCAGCAGCAGCAACACCAGCAGGAACATCAACCTCGACGCGTCCCGCTCGGCTCTCCAGTACCTGTGCAAGGGACAATCCACCCACCGGTGGCAAACAAAAGCAACGGTCAGCGTTCAGCTGACCAAATTATAACGACCCTACCCCTTCTCTCGGGGCAGCGGTATTTTTCCCTGCAGGCATATCATAGCACAAGTATGGCAAGCTATATCATCAAAAAGTGCTTTCACGCACACAAGCCAGCACAACCGTTCGCCGCCCGGCCCAACGGTCCGTGCACTCAGGGCACATTCTTGGTGTTCTGGCAACCTCTTGCCCACCACCGTATCAGGGTTATCACCCAACGGTAACTCTCTGGAGCATTTACTCCATGGCGTGCAGCCGGAGTTAGTCCTCGGACACCGGGATGGCCCGTAGCCCCCCTTTGTGTCATGGCGCGCAGGCCGAAGACTCTTGCTATGCGCTCCAACAGACCGCACTTTTTGGTCTCACGTCGGACGGACATAGCGCCGGTCGGATCCTCCACCCCCCCCCCCCCCCCCCCCCCCCCCCCCCGTTGCTCAAATCGCCTTGCCCTTTCCGCGTGCAGCGTACTCATGGCTATATCAAAGGCGCGGGTCGGTCTCACCAATCCTGTTCCTGGCATTCAAGCCTGGGTAATTCACTATACCCATTTCCTCACAGCAACAGCGGGTCTTTCCTGGGCGCACCAGTACTTCCTGTAATTCCCGTCACAGGTGGACACCGCAAATTACAAATGTCAGGGGTCTTTCCTGGGCACACCAGTACTTCCTGTGACTCCCTCCACAGGTGGACACCCTATGACATCAAGCATCACAAAAAGGGCCTTTCCTGGTCTCACCAGTACTTCCTGTGCCTCATTCACAGGTTGGACCCAAAACCAACACATGGCTATTTTCCTGGGCTACCACCCCAGTACTTCCTGCTACTCCTTTTCGCAGGTATAACTCGTAGACTCCTTAACACTACACGTTTATCACGGAGTCTTCTCCGGTTCGTATGCAACATCACCAATCCAGACCAACCTGTCCAGATGGGCTTCACACAGCATGCCTATTCCGTACTCCATTTCCGGATCTATATGCACAATAAAAGGGGATTTCAAGAATCACCCAAACGACTCCCAAAAGCAGCCACCTCTTGGTGGGGGAATCAAAAGATATGCCAAAACGGAAGCCTTCACATGGCTAGGAAGAAAAGTCGTTACCCTTGACGATCGCTTCGGTGCCATGGCCTCCAAGCTAGCTTGCAAGACTCGCAAGATCGTTTCCTCCGCAACGCTGGCTTCGGATCTCTCGTCGGTAAACCGCAACACCACCAGCAGCAGCCCCCTTTCCTCTTCCTCCTCCTTTCTCTCTCTCTTTCTCTCTCTTGAAGAAAGATGAAGGCCAAATTAAAGTGAGCAACACTTCTCTGATTTCGGCCCTTAAGGAAAAAGGAGAAGAGGCTTCAGCCCTTGGATCCAGACTGAAGGAATGGACGGCCACGATTCTGCCAAAAACACATATTTTGACCAGACACGGCCTCGAACACGGCCGTGTGCCAGGCCGTGTGCCTCAAGCGGTGGACAACCGACTTATCCAAACCAGTGACACGCCCACGGGACACGCCCGTGTCATGGGCCGTGTCACCAACACGCCTTCAGACACGCCCGTGTCTGTGGCCGTGTACCTGGGTGAAAAAAAATCCCAAATCATCCCGAGACTTCGCACGGCCTGTGACACGCCCGTGTCCCAGGCCGTGTGCCCAGACACGGTACAAAGACACGCCCTGTCGAAAACTTCGGCGGGATGCGTTCGTCGCCTGATTTGACACGCCATGTGACACGCCCGTGTCACAGGCCGTGTTCAACACTCGACACCCACTACTCGATACTCGACGATCGTCGAGCGAAAATCGTCAAGAATGCGACACGGCCTCGGACACGCCCGTGTCCTGGGCCGTGTGCCTCCTCTCGACGGATCGTCGAGAGCAAAAATCGTCGAGACAAAGCCCAATCGTCGACACAACCTCGACACGCCCTGCGACACGCCCGTGTCGTAGGCCGTGTCACCTGACACGCCCTGGGACACGCCCGTGTCCCAGGCCGTGTCACCCAAATTTTCCTGTTTCAGAACTTTGGGCTGTTACAATCCTCCCCTCCTACAAGAAATTTAGTCCTCGAAATTTAGAGACAGGAAAGTAACAGAAAACTAGCAAGAAAATGTAACAACATATATCTATATATATATAAATGTTTATGTTACAAGATTCTCGCTCCAAATTACAGAAACAACTCAGGGAACTCTTCTCGCATGGTTTGCTCGCGCTCCCATGTCAGCTCTTCACGGCCGCAATTGTCCCATCGGACTTTTACCATACTGACCGTCTTGTTCCGTAACTGTTTCTCGGCTCGATCTTCGATCCGAATGGGTCTAATTCTCGTCGTTAGCCCATACTCCACCGGCACCCGATCATCCGCGATCACTTGAGCTGGATCTTTCACGGCCTTCCGAAGCACCGAGATGTGAAAGACATCATGTAACCCACCCAAGTCCGCCGATAGAGCTAGCCGATAAGCTGCTTCGCCAACTCGCTCAACCACTTCAAAAGGACCCAAATATTTTGGACTCAACTTTTTCAATCGTCGAATCCTGGAGACACCTTTGAATGGCTTGATCTTCAAGTAGACCCAATCGCCAACCGCAAATTCGACGTTCCGGTGCTTGGCGTTGTAGTACTTCGCTTGTCGATCTTGAGCAATCAGCAATTTCTCGCGAATAGTCCGAATGGTTGAGTTTGCGTCATCCATCTCATTTGGTTTAACAACCCGGGCTTCACTCGCTTCTACCCAAGCTAAGGGAGTACGACACTTCCTTCCGTATAGGGCTTCATATGGTGCCATCCCAATGCTTGCCTGGTAGCTGTTATTATACGCAAACTCGACCATATAGAGATGATCTTCCCATCTCTTTCCGAAGTCAAGGGCGCACATTCGGAGCATGTCCTCCATTGTTCTGTTGGTACGTTCAGTCTGGCCATCCGTTTGGGGATGAAAGGCCGTACTGAAAGTCAACTTCGTGCCCAACAGTCGGTGCACTAGCCTCCAATCATTTGACGTGAATCGCCCATCTCGATCACTTACGATGCTCCGAGGAACACCGTGAAGACGCACAATCTGATCAACATATAATTTTGCCAAACTTTCAACCGAATCATCCCGCCTGTTCGGGAGAAAATGTGCTACTTTGGTTGGCCGGTCAACTATCATCCAAATGGAATCATTTCCTCGCTGCGATCTTGGCAAGCCATGCACAAAATCCATGGAAATATCATCAAATTTCCACACTGGGATCGGCAGTGACTTCAAATAACCGCCCGGCTTTTGGCATTCCGCCTTCACCATCGCACATGTTTGACATTTGGCTACATACAGGGCAACATCTTTCTTGAGCCCTGGCCACCAGAAAAGCTTCTTCATATCGTTGAACATCTTTGTGCTCCCGGGGTGAATGGAATACTTCGTATAATGTGCTTCATACATCAGTTCTTCCCTCAGTTTCCCCACATTCGGGACGCACAAACGGCCCTCTTTGCGCAAAAGACCATTATTCCAGGTGAATTTGCCCTCTGGCCCTTCATTCACATAGCGCAAGAGATCTTCATCCAACTCCGTTGCCCGTCGAACTCGGTCCGCAAGATCACATTGCACCTCGGTCCAGTTCAAACATGCAGTGGCAGTGGAACTCTTGTCAACACAATAGATCTCCAATGCTTCCAACTCCTGGATAAGACGTTCATCATGCCTTTGTAACCAATTTGATCTAGCCGGAACTTGCCGACTCAAGGCATCCGCGACCACATTCCCCTTCCCGGGTGTATAGTGAATCTCGAAAGTGTAATCCCCAAGGAACTCCAACCACCTTCGTTGTCGCATGTTCAACTCTTTCTGCTCTAAAAGATACTTTAGGCTCTTATGATCAGTATAGATCTCTACCTTCACGCCATAAAGGTAGTGTCGCCACAGCTTGAGTGCAAAAATCACCGCCGCGAGTTCCAAATCATGGACGGGATAGTTTCGCTCATGCACCTTCAGCTGGCGTGAGACATAAGCAATCACTTTTCTGCTCTGCAGAAGAACGCAGCCTAAGCCGCTCCCTGAGGCATCACTATAAATTACAAATCCATCAGTTCCACATGGCGACGACAACACCGGCGCCGTGGTCAATCGAACCTTCAGCTCTTCAAAAGCTCGTGCGCACTCTGGCGTCCAAACGAACTTCTGATCCTTTCGCGTCAGTGTGGTTAGTGGCAAAGCGATCCGCGAGAAGTTCTCCACAAATCTTCTATAGTAGCCCGCAAGTCCAAGGAAACTCCTGACCTCGACCACGGAAGACAATATTGGCCATTCTTGTATGGCTTTTATCTTCGCTGGATCCACTGCAATGCCCGCTCCACTCACCACATGGCCCAAAAATGCCACTGACGATAGCCAAAACTCACACTTCGAGAACTTGGCATAGAGCTGATTTTGCCTCAACGTGTTCAACACCAACCGCAAATGAATCTCATGCTCAGCTTTAGACTTCGAGTACACCAGGATATCATCAATGAACACAATCACAAACAGATCCAGGTACTCACGGAAAATACGGTGCATCAAATCCATAAACACTGAAGGCGCATTGCACAATCCAAAGGGCATGACTGTGAACTCATAGTGCCCATAGCGCGTTCCAAATGCGGTTTTGGGAATGTCACCTTCCCGAATTCTTAACTGGTAATAACCAGACTTCAGGTCCAACTTCGAATAGACGGTTGAGCCAACTAGCTGATCAAATAATTCATCAATCCGAGGTATAGGATACTTATTCTTCTCGATCAGCTTATTCAGTTCACGGTAATCGATACACAACCGCAACCCACCATCTTTCTTCTTTACAAAAAGCACAGGCGCGCTCCAAGGTGACATACTTGGGCGGATATAACCTTGCTCTAGCATTTCTTGTAGTTGAACCTTCAACTCAGCCATCTCTTTAGGCGCAACGCGATATGGCGAGCGGGCCACGAGTTTTGCACCTGGCACCAACTCAATTGTGAAGTCAATCTCCCGCTGGGGTGGTAGCCCAGGGAGATCCGTGGGAAACACATCTGTAAATTCTGCCACAATCGGAACCTCGCACAACGTGGCCTTAGGCTCAATAGCCTGAATTAGTGCAAAGTAACACTCCGCACCCTTCCGAACAGCTTTGACTACCTGGAGTGCAGACATCAACGTCCCGCCTACTCCTCGCATACCCGCGAACTTGGTCTCCTGTTCGGTATTCTGGCCCAACGTGATTTCTTTGGACTGGCAATCAATCATAGCATGCTGCTCCACGAGCCAATCCATCCCAAAAATCACATCGAATTCCGATATTGGCAAAACAAATGCGGTTAAACAAAAATCCCGACTTCCTAACTGAACCGCCACATCGCAAGCTTGATCCGCAAGCATCCAACAACCATTCGGCAACACCACTCTGACGCTATCTGTCTTTGCACGACTGGGTATCCCAAGCCGCGTAATAAAGTCACAAGACAGAATAGAATGCGATGCACCTGTATCAAACAGTGCTCGCGCCAGCGTGTCCCGAATCATTACAAAACCTATGACAAACATGTCACACACACAAACCACAAACATAGGGGTACTAAGCTAAGCATACAAACAATAGCATATGCAAAACTAAACTCATACCTGTGACCACGTCACTCTGCTTGATGGCCTCCTGCAGGCCAAGATTGCAGACCCGGGGTTGCGCTTGCGAGGCAGAGGAATCCACCACCGCCTTTCCTTTCTCCGCATAAGATGCTCCCGCCTTCTTTTCACTCTTCGGCGGCATCCGACAATCTCGCGCAATATGCCCCATCCTACCACAATTGAAGCAGGTACGAGTGTCTGGCCTGGAAGTTGCCCCTGATGTTGCTCCCATTGCAACTGAGGAAGGAGCTTGTCCACTAGACTTGGACTTCTTGCCCCATCTCTTCTTATAAAACGATTTTCCCGATCGGGGCGCCTTCCACTCTGGTTGCGTCATCACCAACGCTCTCTTCCCTTGCACCCTCTTCATGTCTTTTTCCAACGCGGTCGCAGTGTCAACCAACGCGGTCGCAGTGTCAACCAACGCTTGGAAACCTTGGTTCACAGAACTGGACACAAGGATTCTCAGCTCGTCCCTCAGCCCTTCATAGAACCGATTAGTCTTCCTCTGCTCATCCGCAAAGATCGAACCCGCATACCGCCCCAAGCAAGTAAATTCATGCAGGTACGCGTCAACACTGCCATCACCTTGAGTCAACCATTGGAATTCATTTTCCATGGCTATCCGTTGAGCCACAGGAAGGTGCTTCGCTAGGAAGAGCCGGGAGAATTCTTCCATCGACACTTGGGTTAACGGACGACCCGCCAAATGATGCAACTCCATCTCATCCCACCATAACCGCGCTTCTCCTTCAAGCAAGAAGGTGGCTAAGGTAACCTTCTGGTGCTCCGCCGTTCCTATCGCCGTCATCACTCGCTTGACGCGTGATAACCAATCCTCAGCCTGCGTCGGGGTTCCCGCTCCCGAGAACGTAGGCGGATGGAAACTCATAAACCGTGTTAGCTGCTTCTCAGCCGCTCGAGGAACCACATCCATAACAGGTTCAGGCCTTGCCACCACCTGTTCTGGCCTCACAGCCTCTTGCTCCTGCCTAAGTGGCTGACCTTGGATCATGGTAAATAAGGCCTCCGCAACTAACCGGACATGTTTTGCAGACGGTGGAGGTGTAGGCACCGCGGCTGGTGCCGTACTTTCATCAGAATGCTGGGGCTCAGACGGCCCAGCTTCACTCCGTGTCACCTAAAGGTGGACAAGACACATACATTAGCGGTCGTACCCAAGCAAACAACACAAAATAGGAACACGCGGGTTCCTCAAACATACAAAAATGCATTCCTATCATGGACATTCAGGAGTTCATTCGTAGACTTTGGTGTGCACAAACACGTGCTCGCCACCCCACAAAAGAAGTCGGCCACGACTTCGAGAGGGAAAGACCAAGACAACCGATACCAAAAATGTAACAACCCCATCCGTTCATATGATATATTCTAGAAGGTCCGGCCGGGGCCCCACAGGATATACCACAAAACAGTCGGTGAAGGTACAGGATGATACCAGAGTAGCGCAATCGCACCTATCACAAGCATTCTAGCGGAAGCCTAAACTACTTGAACTCCTCATGAATGTCCAAACATAAAACTCCACATTTTATATACATATAGGAATGTCTTACAATATGAACAAAGCGTTGGCCTTATGGCCTTACATGGCTTTCACACAGTGGACTAAAACAGATTGGCGCGCAGGCCGGCCACAATAAAAGAAAACACTCAAAAGAACACACTTAGCCTTCGAGGGCTAACAGCAGCAGCAGCAACACCAGCAGGAACATCAACCTCGATGCGTCCCGCTCGGCTCTCCAGTACCTGTGCAAGGGACAATCCACCCACCGGTGGCAAACAAAAGCAACGGTCAGCGTTCAGCTGACCAAATTATAATGACCCTACCCCTTCTCTCGGGGCAGCGGTATTTTTCCCTGCAGGCATATCATAGCACAAGTATGGCAAGCTATATCATCAAAAAGTGCTTTCACGCACACAAGCCAGCACAATCGTTTGCCGCCCGGCCCAACGGTCCGTGCACTCAGGGCACATTCTTGGTGTTCTGGCAACCTCTTGCCCACCACCGTATCAGGGTTATCACCCAACGGTAACTCTCTGGAGCATTTACTCCATGGCGTGCAGCCGGAGTTAGTCCTCGGACACCGGGATGGCCCGTAGCCCCCCTTTGTGTCATGGCGCGCAGGCCGAAGACTCTTGCTATGCGCTCCAACAGACCGCACTTTTTGGTCTCACGTCGGACGGACATAGCGCAGGTCGGATCCTCCACACCCCCCCCCCCCCCCCCCCCCCCCCCCCGTTGCTCAAATCGCCTTGCCCTTTCCGCATGCAGTGTACTCATGGCTATATCAAAGGCGCGGGTCGGTCTCACCAATCCTGTTCCTGGCATTCAAGCCTGGGTAATTCACTATACCCATTTCCTCACAACAACAGCGGGTCTTTCCTGGGCGCACCAGTACTTCCTGTAATTCCCGTCACAGGTGGACACCGCAAATTACAAATGTCAGGGGTCTTTCCTGGGCACACCAGTACTTCCTGTGACTCCCTCCACAGGTGGACACCCTATGACATCAAGCATCACAAAAAGGGCCTTTCCTGGTCTCACCAGTACTTCCTGTGCCTCATTCACAGGTTGGACCCAAAACCAACACATGGCTATTTTTCTGGGCTACCACCCCAGTACTTCCTGCTACTCCTTTTCGCAGGTATAACCCGTAGACTCCTTAACACTACACGTTTATCACGGAGTCTTCTCCGGTTCGTATGCAACATCACCAATCCAGACCAACCTGTCCAGATGGGCTTCACACAACATGCCTATTCCGTACTCCATTTCCGGATCTATATGCACAATAAAAGGGGATTTCAAGAATCACCCAAACGACTCCCAAAAGCAGCCACCTCTTGGTGGGGGAATCAAAAGATATGCCAAAACGGAAGCCTTCACATGGCTAGGAAGAAAAGTCGTTACCCTTGACGATCGCTTCGGTGCCATGGCCTCCAAGCTAGCTTGCAAGACTCGCAAGATCGTTTCCTCCGCAACGCTGGCTTCGGATCTCTCGTCGGTAAACCGCAGCACCACCAGCAGCAGCCCCCTTTCCTCTTCCTCCTCCTTTCTCTCCCTCTTTCTCTCTCTTGAAGAAAGATGAAGGCCAAATTAAAGTGAGCAACACTTCTCTGATTTCGGCCCTTAAGGAAAAAGGAGAAGAGGCTTCAGCCCTTGGATCCAGACTGAAGGAATGGACGGCCACGATTCTGCCAAAAACACATATTTTGACCAGACACGGCCTCGAACACGGCCGTGTGCCAGGCCGTGTGCCTCAAGCGGTGGACAACCGACTTATCCAAACCAGTGACACGCCCACGGGACACGCCCGTGTCATGGGCCGTGTCACCAACACGCCTTCAGACACGCCCGTGTCTGTGGCCGTGTACCTGGGTGAAAAAAAATCCCAAATCATCCCGAGACTTCACACGGCCTGTGACACGCCCGTGTCCCAGGCCGTGTGCCCAGACACGGCACAAAGACACGCCCTGTCGAAAACTTCGGCGGGATGCGTTCGTCGCCTGATTTGACACGCCGTGTGACACGCCCGTGTCACAGACCGTGTTCAACACTCGACACCCACTACTCGATACTCGACGATCGTCGAGCGAAAATCGTCGAGAATGCGACACGGCCTCGGACACGCCCTGTAACGTCCCGAATCGCTCTAGGCCCCTAGTGTGTGTGTTTTGGGTCAGGAGGGTTGACTTGAGTCCTGAGAGTGCAGGGAATTGGACTGCACTTGTGGAGAAGTGGAGAATCAGTGTAAAAAGGAAGTGACACGGGTAGGGACACGGCCGTGTGCCTACCCGTGTGCGTCGAGTTGAGCTCGACGAGCTGTGTCGAGATCGTCGAGCTGTGTCGACACCAAGGGACACGGGTAGGGACACGACCGTGTGCCTACCCGTGTGCGTCGAGTTGAGCTCGACGACCCGTGTCGAGATCGTCGAGCTGTGTCGACACCAAGGGACACGGGTAGGGACACGGCCGTGTGCCTACCCGTGTGCGTCGAGTTGAGCTCGATGACCCGTGTCGAGATCGTCGAGCTGTGTCGACACCAAGTGACACGGGTAGTGACACGGCCGTGTCCCTACCCGTGTGCGTCGAGTTGAGCTCGACGAGAAGTGTCGAGACGCAACCCGAGAAGTACACGGCCAAGGACACGGCTATGCACACGGCCGTGTCATGTGGACACGGGTCGGGACACGGGCGTGTCCCAACCCGTGTCAAGTATTGAACCGACATGGAAACTGTCGTTGCCGCTTCGCCAGGAAGGACACGGGTAAGGACACGGCCGTGTCCCTACCTGTGTCACATTTTATATATATAGGGGACAGAAAACCCTAGCCGTTTTCATGCTCTTTTCATCCCCTAATTCCTGTGAGAACTCCTGTGAGAGGGAAAACTGCAGAAGCAAGTTTTACCAAAGGAGATCCGCCATCGCCGTGAAAGAGAAGATGCCGCCAAGGAGAACTACGAGATCCATGGCTAGAAATGGTGGTACCGCTGGAGCCAATGTGAGTTTCCTACCCTCTCCCTTGGTGCTAAATCTATAGTTATTTTCCTAGGAGAGACATCGGCTCAAGAGAGTCTTGATGGAGAGGAGAAGATTTCTAGGTTCGGCCATGCTAGGATTTGAATCCTAGACTTTAGATCTCTTCAACCCTTCCCCTTTTCTTCAATACGACGATGGGTGAATGGTTTCGTGAGGAGTTTTGGCCTTTGAGGTTGAATAAGGGAGGAGGACATTTCTGGAAAATTTAGGAAGGATCGCTTGAGGAAGAAGACGGACCGATGCCGTCCATTTTTCTTTAAGAAGCGTGCAGAATCTGTATTCTGCGCGCAGCGAACTTCGTGGCCATTTTTATGTATGCTATGGCCAGATCTGGGCTTTCGGCTTAACACGAAAGTTGAAGCCCTTGAAAATATCTTTCCAACGAATGGTTGCACGACTTCTGGCGAAGTCTGTAGCCACGGGAAAGTCTAAACGAAAATGGTGTTTAATAAACCTCGTATGCAGAAACTGTGTTCTGTACGCAGCGGACTTCAAGTCCGATTTCAAATAGGATAATGTCAAATCTGGGTTGAGCTCTGAATATGAAAGATGTAGTCTATGGAAATACCTTTCCATCGAGGGGTTACACGACTTCACCGGATTCCTGTAGCCTCGGGAATCTCCGGTCGAAGTTGCTGTCCAGACTATTCCTGCACTTAAAAATCTGGGTTTATAATATTTGGATTTGGATTCGGTGAAACTAATATTACAGGTAACCTTGAGGCTTGGATAAACTCTTATGAATAATTAATTCAGTTGCATAAATGATGAAGATTATTAATCGGATTTCATGTGATAGAATTGTAAGATAGTATACTTGAATGATTTGACTGGTTAGAAGTTAGTAGATTTTTATACATGTGCATCTTGATATATTGTGTTGAAATCACCTGATATGACATATAGAAGGATAACTCATGGCCATGTGATTGTTGAATAGTGGATTGAATTTGGTAGTCCAATACTTAGAGTGTCGTCTTCCTATGAGTAGTGTTGTGTGAGTTTGTAAGTGCGGTGTTGACCGCCACTTGTTTTGGTTGTGTTGAGATGAGGTGTGGATGGATGGTTGGGCTGTGCCCTCGTGTTTGCTTCCGAGGCCCCTCCCACGTTATGTTGATGTGGTATTTGCATGTGGTGTGAGTCGACACGCGGTGTCGTAATCCCGGGTTAAGGATAGTGTGGCAGGTCTACGGGCTCGCCAGTCGTCACACCGACGGGAGTTGGCAGTTAGACTTGGTCGGTTTGGGCTGTGTCCTCGGTGTTCACGTCCCGAGGCCCCTCCGACCATGTGAACGGTTGGGCTGTGTCCTCGTGCTTTCTTCCGAGGCCCCTTCCGGGTCACGCAAGGCCAGTTCGGGCTGTGTTCTTGGTGCACATCTACCCAAGACCCCGCTGGGCCATAGTACGCATGGGCTCCGCTGTTGTGTTCTTAGCGTTGAGGCGTACGGAGGCCTAGGTGAAGTAGTGTGATACCCGCCTAGTAGTAGAAGTGCCCGTTCTACTGTCACCGCCTGGCCACGGCGGCTGATGCCTGAGAGGTTAGCTACCTGCTCGAAAAGTGGGAACTATAGTCTGTGTCGACATAGCAATTGCATGGGTGTGCATGGGTGAGTCATTGCATAGCATTCATAGCATTTCATAACATTGCACAACAAGATCCTCATTGTATAAGTTTGTATGGGCACTCTTATACGATGAGTTACTTTTATGTAACCCGATCCTTAACTTATAAGTTTGTATGGGCATTCTTATAAGTTAAGTTACTTTCCTGCTGTTACTTATACTTGCTAGTTTAGTGTAGCTCTTTCATATATGCTGACTATGATGCTGTTACTCTTACACTACTGCCACTTGCTTGTACTTCCTTTACTTGCCTACTTGTTATATACTATACTCTTGTTCCTTTTCTCCGCCCGGTGCCGAGGAGTCGCCGGGGGAGCGGATGTGAAACCACTTAGTCGTTTCGACTAACGGTTGCTACGTCTTCCTTTTTAGGAGGTCACGCCGCAGGTAGAGCAGCCGCAGACTACGCCGCAGGACAGCCAGGCCAGGACGACAGGGCCTGACGTGACGGTGCCGTCGATACCGTCTGTTACCGATGTTAGTGTTTTGCTTACTCTGATGTAGCCTGTTTGGGCATTGTTTAGCTGTACTCTGATATATTGTAGAAGCATGTTTTAGCTTCTCATTATTGATGTATTTGGACATTATAACTTAGTGTGGATTTTGACTTCTTCTGTTTATTTATTTGGTTGGGTTGGCATGATATATTGATATTGTTGTAGCCGGCGGAATAGGCGTCTTGTGGTACCGGTTAGCCCGTGTGCTAATGCTACCGCAAGGCGGCTGTTCCGGGCATAAGTCTCCCCCTTCGTGCCGTGTTTTGGGATCCGGGGAGGGGGGGTCTTACAAATGGTATCAGAGCCAGGATCCTCAATTAAGAAGTCATTCAACAATGGTGCCACCCCCGTTTGGTTAGTCAGTTTGGGGACAAACTGACTTAGCGGAAGCAGTGGTGTGCCCATATGTAATTCACATTAAGTTTGTCCAACTTTGACCTTAAGTTTAGCCAACCTGACCACAAATTTGTCGTGTATGTGTAGGTTCCACTGCATGTTGAGCCGATGGGGGGTACTCCTACCCCTCCCATACCCACTCAGTTCGAACAATCTGAGTTGGGGCAGACGCTCACCGCCATTCTTAATGCTTTTAAGGCACAGCAGACTCCGGTGCAACAACAGGCCCCGAGCTCCAACTAGCTGAGCACCTTCCGGGCTCTCTCCCCTCCCGTCTACCTTGGGACGGAGTCAGCCGTACGTACAGAGGAATGGCTAGACACGATACAGGAGTTGTTGGCCGGTATCCGTTGCCCAGCCAACATGGCAGTGACATTGGCAGTGTCTGTCTTGGACTTACATGCGAAGAGGTGGTGGAAGTCCCTCATGGGCTCTACCTTCCAAGGCCGGATCTACACAGAGATAAGTTGGAGTGAATTCTCGGGTGTTTTCTTGGAGCACTTTATCCCTACATCGGCCCGAGATGAGCTTGAGCAGAGGTTCCTTCTACTAAAGCAAGGATCAAAGTCGGTTACGGAATACCAGCGGGAGTTCCAACATCTCGCAAGGTTTGCGGATTCTTATGAGTTGGATGACAGAGGTTATGCCAAGCGCTTCTATAAAGGGCTGCGAGATCCCCTAAGGCAGTCCCTTTTGTTTATAGCGGATGGTAGCTTGGCGGAGATCATTGATATGGCGAAAAGATTGGAGGCGGACCACCTGGGATGTAGTAAGAGGCCTGCGGAGGACGTGATGGAAGCCGGCCCAAGTAATAGAAGGAGACGGGACTTCAGAGGAGGAAGAGGTTATCAAAGAGGTGGAGGGCGTGTCCACCGAAACTATAGGGTGGAGCATCCAGTTCCGCAGCCGCCTGCGTTGCCTCCACCCCCACAGCATCAGCGATTTCAACAACTTGAAGGGCATCGTGGTCTGGTGTGCTTCGAATGCAACCAGCCGGGCCACATCCGGCGTTTTTGCCCGCAGCTATATGGGAATGCCCCTCCTGCTCTCCCTCCTGCTCTCCCTCCTGCTCTCCCTCCAGCCGCTCCACGAGGGCGGGGATATATGCGCGGTCGAGGACGAGGACCGCCAAGAGGAAACCCTGGACCGGTCCGGGATCAGGTGTACGCGCTTGACATGGCGCAGGAAAGGAACCCACAAGATGTGATTGCAGGTATGATTTAATTAATTTACATATTTGCATGATCTAGCTTGAATTGATTAGAACTTACTAGCCAATAGCAATAAGTTTTGGTTGTTGGTACTTAGGCACCGTGATTATTGGCGGGAAGACAGCCTATGCGCTGTTCGATACCGGTGCCTCACACTCCTTTGTGTCCGAGGATTTCATAAAAGACATGGGGGATGTACAGTACTTCACTGGCATAGCTCGACGTACGCCTTCCGGACGGCTCGGAGATGATCGCGACCGCCAAGTGCGAGTTGGAGTTATTTATTGATGGGAAGGCCTTTGATACGCCGGCCACGGTTCTGAGAATGCCGGAGTTTGACATCATTTTGGGCATGGCATGGCTGGACTGGCACTTCGCGAGGATCGACTGTGCGGAGAAGAGGATCTATTTGAGGCATGGAGACTCTGACGTCATCTTCCAAGGTATTGGCTTCGCGCCACGTATGATATTATCTTCTCTCCAGGCTGTAAAGGCTCATATGAAGGGGGATGAGGTCTTCATGATCTGGTTCGAGTTGAAGGAAGCAGCGCTGGAATTAAAGGATGTACGGGTAGTGCGGGATTTTCCTGAGGTATTTCCTGAGAAGCTACCAGGATTACCTCCGCATAGAGAGGTTGACTTCCAGATCAATCTAGTACCAGGTGCCAAGCCTGTATCCAAGGCTCCATACAGAATGGCTCCGAAAGAACTCGCGGAGTTTAGAGTTCAATTGCAAGAACTGGTGGATTCAGGGTTCGTTCGCCCCAGTTCATCACCATGGGGAGCCCCTGTGCTATTCGTGAAGAAGAAGGATGGAACACTGCGATTGTGCATAGATTATCGGGAACTCAATCGGTTGACGGTGCGGAACACTTATCCGCTACCGCGGATCGATGAGTTGTTCGATCAACTAGTGGGAGCGCATTGGTTTTCTAAATTGGATTTGCGCTCCGGATACTATCAGTTGAGGATACATGAGGGGGATATTCAAAAAACAGCATTCAGTTCGAGATATGGTTTGTATGAGTTCACAGTAATGCCGTTTGGGCTCACAAACGCCCCTTCGGCCTTCATGAGTTTGATGAACAAGGTGTTTGAACCGTATTTGGACATCTTCGTCATTATTTTCATCGACGACATCTTGGTCTACTCAAAGACGGAGGAGGAGCATGTCGAGCACCTGACCTTGGTTTTGAAGAAATTGAAGGAGCACGCCTTGTATGCCAAGTTTAGCAAGTGTGAATTCTGGCTTAAGGAGGTTGCCTTCTTGGGGCATGTGATCAGTGGAGCAGGGTTAGCAGTGGATCCAGCAAAGGTGCGGGCCGTGAAGGAGTGGTCGCCCTTGAAGTCGGCGGCTGATGTACGAAGCTTTCTTGAACTTGCTGGCTACTACCGCAAGTTCGTGAAAGGTTTTTCCAAGATTGCCCTTCCTCTTACCTCCTTGACGAAGAAGGGTGTGCCATTTGAGTGGACACCTCAATGTGAAGAGGCATTTCAAGAATTGAAAGATAGGCTTACCTCCGCCCCCATCCTTGCACTTCCGTCTGGGAAGGAAGGATTCCAAGTTTACACGGACGCATCATATCAAGGGATGGGAGCGGTGCTGATGCAGCACGGGCACGTGATCGCTTATGCTTCAAGGCAGTTAAAGAAACATGAAATCAATTACCCGGTTCATGATTTGGAGTTGGGAGCAGTGGTGTTCGCTTTGAAAGTCTGGAGGCATTATTTATATGGCGTGCACTGCGAGATCTTTTCCGATCACAAAAACTTGAAGTATGTTCACACTCAGAAGGAGTTGAACCTGAGACAACGGCGGTGGTTGGAATTTCTATGCGACTACGAGTTCACCATGAACTACCACCCCGGGAAAGCGAACTCGGTAGCCGATGCCTTGAGTAGAAAAGTGCCAGGCTCTAGCCCAGAGTCTCGGCTGATGAGCATGGAGTTGGCTCGGATGATCGAGGAGATGGAAATTACTTTAGTATTCAAGGATCTTTCGGCAGAGTATGCGGAGTATTTGGCCAACATGAGCATAGTTTGTGATATCCGAGACCGGATTCGGGTGGAGCAAGGAATGGATGCGGCCTTGGCCCCGGCAATCAAGGCAATTGAAGATGGGACCACCGATGAGTACACACTCAAAGACGGCCTCATTTATTTTCGTGGCCGACTCTATATTCCCAAGGGCGGCAAAATTCGGGAGGATATCTTGAGAGAGGCACATTCCTCTCAATATTCAGTGCACCCTGGTATTGCTAAGATGTACGCCGGATTGCGGAAGACCATGTGTTGGCCGGGAATGAAGAAAGATGTTCGCTACTATGTTACACATTGCGAAGCTTGCCAAAGAGTGAAGGCTGAATGCAGGAGTCCCGGTGGTTTGTTGCAGTCGCTGCCCATCCCCGAATGGAAGTTCGAGGATATCTCCATGGACTTTGTTCATGGGTTGCCTCATTCCCGCTCCGGGAATGATTCAGTATGGGTTATTGTGGATCGACTGACAAAGGTGGCCCGGTTCATTCCAATGAAGAAGGAAGCACACGTGGATGTTTTGGTACGCCTTTTCGTGGAGCAATTTGTACGGTATCATGGCGTGCCCAAGACAATTGTTTCAGATCGGGATGGTCGGTTTACATCCAATGAGTGGAAGGCGGTACAGGCGTATTTGGGCTCACGCCTAACCTTTAGTACCGCATTTCATCCACAGACGGACGGGCAGTCAGAGCGGACCATCAGAACACTGGAGGATTTATTGAGGTTATGTGTGTTGGACAGAGGAGAGCCATGGGAAAGGCTCTTGCCACTAGTGGAATTCTCCTATAATAATAGCCATCAGGCGAGCATCGGCATGGCGCCCCATGAAGCCCTTTATGGAAGAAGGTGCAGGACTCCCTTGTCTTGGGTGCAAGATGAAGATCCGAAGGCATTGGGAAATGAATACATAGATGATACTGATGCGGCGGTCAGATTGATACGGGATCGCATGTTGGAGGCTCAAAGTCGACTGGCGAAATATTACAATAAAAAGCACCGGATGGTGGAGTTCCAAGTGGGCGAAAAAGTGTTCCTCAAGATTCGGCCGATGCATGGAGTGTCGCGGGTGCGTGGAGTGAAAAAGCTCAGCCCAAGGTATGTTGGGCCTTATACTATATTGGAAAGGATTGGCCCGTTGGCCTATCGGTTGGAGTTACCACCAGAACTAGAAAATCTCCACGACGTGTTCCATGTGTCGTCGCTTCGAAAAGCACTGTTGCGGCCCGACCGGTATATTCCCACTACTGATGGTGCAGTGGCATCAGATAGGTCTGTGCGACTAGAGCCGGTGCGGATTGTTGACAGCGAGACAAGGACTTTGCGCCGCAAAAGTGTTCCCTTAGTAAAGGTGCTATGGTTGAATCATGGGAAGGAGGAGTACACATGGGAGCCATTGGATTTAATGCAGCAACGCTACCCGGAGTTGTTTGCTCAAGGTAATTCTATTTAAAAGCAAGTGTTAAATTTCCTGTCATGCTTTCCTCCCCACAGCCTAAGCCTGATTTCGGGGACGAAATCTTTTATTTTGTTTATAGGATTTGTAACGTCCCGAATCGCTCTAGGCCCTTAGTGTGTGTGTTTTGGGTCAGGATGGTTGACTTGAGTCCTGAGAGTGCAGGGAATTGGACTGCACTTGTGGAGAAGTGGAGAATCAGTGTAAAAAGGAAGTGACACGGGTAGGGACACGGCCGTGTGCCTACCCGTGTGCGTCGAGTTGAGCTCGACGAGCTGTGTCGAGATCGTCGAGCTGTGTCGACACCAAGGGACACGGGTAGGGACACGACCGTGTGCCTACCCGTGTGCGTCGAGTTGAGCTCGACGACCCGTGTCGAGATCGTCGAGCTGTGTCGACACCAAGGGACACGGGTAGGGACACGGCCGTGTGCCTACCCGTGTGCGTCGAGTTGAGCTCGACGACCCGTGTCGAGATCGTCGAGCTGTGTCGACACCAAGTGACACGGGTAGTGACACGGCCGTGTCCCTACCCGTGTGCGTCGAGTTGAGCTCGACGAGAAGTGTCGAGACGCAACCCGAGAAGTACACGGCCAAGGACACGGCTATGCACACGGCCGTGTCATGTGGACACGGGTCGGGACACGGGCGTGTCCCAACCCGTGTCAAGTATTGAACCGACATGGAAACTGTCGTTGCCGCTTCGCCAGGAAGGACACGGGTAAGGACACGGCCGTGTCCCTACCCGTGTCACATTTTATATATATAGGGGACAGAAAACCCTAGCCGTTTTCATGCTCTTTTCATCCCCTAATTCCTGTGAGAACTCCTGTGAGAGGGAAAACTGCAGAAGCAAGTTTTACCAAAGGAGATCCGCCATCGCCGTGAAAGAGAAGATGCCGCCAAGGAGAACTACGAGATCCATGGCTAGAAATGGTGGTACCGCTGGAGCCAATGTGAGTTTCCTACCCTCTCCCTTGGTGCTATATCTATAGTTATTTTCCTAGGAGAGACATCGGCTCAAGAGAGTCTTGATGGAGAGGAGAAGATTTCTAGGTTCGGCCATGCTACGATTTGAATCCTAGACTTTAGATCTCTTCAACCCTTCCCCTTTTCTTCAATACGACGATGGGTGAATGGTTTCGTGAGGAGTTTTGGCCTTTGAGGTTGAATAAGGGAGGAGGACATTTCTGGAAAATTTAGGAAGGATCGCTTGAGGAAGAAGACGGACCGATGCCGTCCATTTTTCTTTAAGAAGCGTGCAGAATCTGTATTCTGCGCGCAGCGAACTTCGTGGCCATTTTTATATATGCTATGGCCAGATCTGGGCTTTCGTCTTAACACGAAAGTTGAAGCCCTTGAAAATATCTTTCCAACGAATGGTTGCACGACTTCTGGCGAAGTCTGTAGCCACGGGAAAGTCTAAACGAAAATGGTGTTTAATAAACCTCGTATGCAGAAACTGTGTTCTGTACGCAGCGGACTTCAAGTCCGATTTCAAATAGGATAATGTCAAATCTGGGTTGAGCTCTGAATATGAAAGATGTAGTATATGGAAATACCTTTCCATCGAGGGGTTACACGACTTCACCGGATTCCTGTAGCCTCGGGAATCTCCGGTCGAAGTTGCTGTCCAGACTATTCCTGCACTTAAAAATCTGGGTTTATAATATTTGGATTTGGATTCGGTGAAACTAATATTACAGGTAACCTTGAGGCTTGGATAAACTCTTATGAATAATTAATTCAGTTGCATAAATGATGAAGATTATTAATCGGATTTCATGTGATAGAATTGTAAGATAGTATACTTGAATGATTTGACTGGTTAGAAGTTAGTAGATTTTTATACATGTGCATCTTGATATATTGTGTTGAAATCACCTGATATGACATATAGAAGGATAACTCATGGACATGTGATTGTTGAATAGTGGATTGAATTTGGTAGTCCAATACTTAGAGTGTCGTCTTCCTATGAGTAGTGTTGTGTGAGTTTGTAAGTGCGGTGTTGACCGCCACTTGTTTTGGTTGTGTTGAGATGAGGTGTGGATGGATGGTTGGGCTGTGCCCTCGTGTTTGCTTCCGAGGCCCCTCCCACGTTATGTTGATGTGGTATTTGCATGTGGTGTGAGTCGACATGCGGTGTCGTAATCCCGGGTTAAGGATAGTGTGGCAGGTCTACGGGCTCGCCAGTCGTCACACCGACGGGAGTTGGCAGTTAGACTTGGTCGGTTTGGGCTGTGTCCTCGGTGTTCACGTCCCGAGGCCCCTCCGACCATGTGAACGGTTGGGCTGTGTCCTCGTGCTTTCTTCCGAGGCCCCTTCCGGGTCACGCAAGGCCAGTTCGGGCTGTGTTCTTGGTGCACATCTTCCCAAGACCCCGCTGGGCCATAGTACGCATGGGCTCCGCTGTTGTGTTCTTAGCGTTGAGGCGTACGGAGGCCTAGGTGAAGTAGTGTGATACCCGCCTAGTAGTAGAAGTGCCCGTTCTACTGTCACCGCCTGGCCACGGCGGCTGATGCCTGAGAGGTTAGCTACCTGCTCGAAAAGTGGGAACTATAGTCTGTGTCGACATAGCAATTGCATGGGTGTGCATGGGTGAGTCATTGCATAGCATTCATAGCATTTCATAACATTGCACAACAAGATCCTCATTGTATAAGTTTGTATGGGCACTCTTATACGATGAGTTACTTTTATGTAACCCGATCCTTAACTTATAAGTTTGTATGGGCATTCTTATAAGTTAAGTTACTTTCCTGCTGTTACTTATACTTGCTAGTTTAGTGTAGCTCTTTCATATATGCTGACTATGATGCTGTTACTCTTACACTACTGCCACTTGCTTGTACTTCCTTTACTTGCCTACTTGTTATATACTATACTCTTGTTCCTTTTCTCCGCCCGGTGCCGAGGAGTCGCCGGGGGAGCGGATGTGAAACCACTTAGTCGTTTCGACTAACGGTTGCTACGTCTTCCTTTTTAGGAGGTCACGCCGCAGGTAGAGCAGCCGCAGACTACGCCGCAGGACAGCCAGGCCAGGACGACAGGGCCTGACGTGACGGTGCCGTCGATACCGTCTGTTACCGATGTTAGTGTTTTGCTTACTCTGATGTAGCCCGTTTGGGCATTGTTTAGCTGTACTCTGATATATTGTAGAAGCATGTTTTAGCTTCTCATTATTGATGTATTTGGACATTATAACTTAGTGTGGATTTTGACTTCTTCTGTTTATTTATTTGGTTGGGTTGGCATGATATATTGATATTGTTGTAGCCGGCGGAATAGGCGACTTGTGGTACAGGTTAGCCCGTGTGCTAATGCTACCGCAAGGCGGCTGTTCCGGGCATAAGACTCCCCCTTCGTGCCGTGTTTTGGGATCCGGGGAGGGGGGGTCTTACACGCCCGTGTCCTGGGCCGTGTGCTTCCTCTCGACGGATCGTCGAGAGCAAAAATCGTCGAGACAAAGCCCAATCGTCGACACAACCTCGACACGCCCTGCGACACGCCCGTGTCGTAGGCCGTGTCACCTGACACGCCCTGGGACACGCCCGTGTCCCAGGCCGTGTCACCCAAATTTTCCTGTTTCAGAACTTTGGGCTGTTACACGTCCGCGCCCTATGTGCGCACCGCATGCCCATCACAGCCGCGCGCGCGCTCCTACAACGGCGACCCCTACCATCTCCGATCATCTCCTCCGCCTCCGGCCGATGCCATCTCAGGGCACTTTTCCCGGTCTGCCCGTACTGCCTGTAGGGCACACCCATCATTTTGGCAAAATTAGTAATCAAGGTGATCAAAACGGAGCCACGACATTTGCCTGCACAAATCCCTCCCCAACGCAATTACCATCATAACCCTCAAAAAAACTATAAATAGGAACTCAGGACTTCATTTGAACACAAGCAACTTCAGAGGGAAGAGTGAGCCCTGAGATTTTCCTGCGAGATCGTGGACTTATGCTGATTCTTCAATTAGGAATTCTTTAAGATTCTCTCCCTACGCTAAGGTTTCGAGAAGCTCCAAGTCACGTCAATCGCCTCCGTGAGAGCACTCCCATCAATGCTTTGCTTCAACGAGTGCGCTCCCTCCAACAGCGTCGTGGACTTAGAGAATTCCCAGTCGGAACCCTCACACCAAGGTTCCGTGAGTTCAACAACATTCTAAGGCCGGAGCACTTCCGTTGAGTCTACGAGAACTTAGTCGTTTTTGCTCATTTTCTGTACTTTGCACCTGTAACCAAGTGGCGGTCTGTCGCTCTCCGATTTCAAATCAATCTTTGTAAAATTCCGACAAACTAGTGGATTTTGGCTCGACACCCATCCAAACACGTGATTTTTCACCCTTTCAGAGTTTTTCACGTCAAAACGTCTTCTGTCATTTGATGCGATTTATTTTGACTGTTTGCGAGCCCTGTCTTATTCCGACCTAAGGCGGCCTGATTTCACCGGACCGGGAAAAAACTGGGCGACCAACAACTATATTAAAACAAAAAAATTTCTTATTGAATCTTTCTTATCCCAAAAGAATAAAATAAATTAAATTAAGAGGAAAATTTTTAAAACATCAAGCATTGGAAAGAGTTTTCCGCTTGCCATGACGCTTCAACAAGATTGGATGATTTCAATGATGTTTGACACAGTCGGTTAAGCTGAGACTCCATATTATTGAGGCCATGAGATCGACTCTCATCCTGATATAGTTAGTAATACCTAATATTAGGAATGTAATATTGTTTGTAGATTTACTCAAAAAAATAAGGCCGGACAATGAGAAATAATGGGAAAAAAGATTGATTTGAAATCCAGGCCTAAAATAAATAATTTTATTGTCTTCAAATTAGAATTTTTGGTAGGATTCAAAAAAGTCTGTCAGGCTGAGTCCCTCAGGGCCTGGGTTTTTTTTTTGCACGACCCTCCTCAAACCGAGCCATGGCCGTATTAAAAGAAGGGGAACCTGCTTGAGCCTATCAGACCCTACCCCAGCATGGCCCCAAATGAGTAAAAGCTGCTGCCAAACAGTAGCAATTGATGTCGTTTGGTAGCAAAAGCGTTGGGCAACCACCCCTAACATTAAATGTTGCGTACCCTTGCCCAAAATAAAATATTGGACGTGGATACGCAGCATAACAGTTCGACAAATATGCCCAACATTAAGTGATGGGGGTGGCCGCCCAGCTAAGATGCCCAACGGGCTTGGGGCTCGAGCAGGAATGGTGGGTCCAGCCCGAGCATCAGGTCGGGCCCTTGTTAAATAAGGCGATTTGATGAGCCGCCTTAGCCCTAGCTTGGGCCTGTCCCGGCCTAATCGGGCTAAGACCCGGGACGGGTAATCATTCTCGGGCCAAATTTGCATTCCTACTTCTTGACTTCTTATATAGAATTTATTTATTTGCATGTTTTTTATATTTTTTTCCACTCTTACTTCAAATTTTAGTTGGAGCATCCGAGGTAACTCTACCTGAATAATGGTCATGGGGTCTAATTAGTAATTTCTTCTCAGAGACTAGAGGGAGATTTCTCCGCTGGACATACACTAATTTTGTGCAACCCCGTATTTGCGAATAGTGGACCCCAAGCAAGTCACAAGACTTAGTGCACGTTTTGAAGCTTTTTGGGAGTTTTGCACTCCTGGAGGCCAATTTTGGCTGGACCTGCGTAATATACTAGTAGGGGGAGGAAATATGTGTCTCCCCCCGGTGCACGTTTTTAAGCTTTCTGTGAGTTTTGCACTCCTGTAGGGTAATTTTGGGCGGACCTGCGTAATATACTAGTAGGGGGAGTAAATATTTGTCTCCCCCTAGCCCCTTTGAGAAGTGATCGTTTCACTGTACTCGGGTGAACGTTTCAATGTACTCGGATGAACGACTCACTGTACTCGAGTGAACGTCTCACTGTACTCGAGTGAACGTTTCACTGTACTCGGGTGAACGTTTCACTGTACTCGGAAGAACGTTTCATTGTACTCGGATGAACGTTTCACTATACTAGGGTGAACGTTTTACGGTACTCGGATGAACGTTTTACTGTACTCGGATGAACGTGTCACTGTACTCGGATGAACGTTTCAATGTACTCGGATGAACGTCTCACTGTACTTGGATGAACGTTTCATTGTACTCGGGTGAACGTTTTACTGTACTCAGGTGAACGTTTCACTGCACTCGGATGAACGTTTCACTGTACTAGGGTGAACGTTTTACTGTACTCGGATAAACGTTTCACTGTACTCGGATGAACGTTTCACTGTAATAGGGTGAACGTTTCACTGTATTCGGATGAACGCTTCACTGTACTAGGGTGAACATTTCACTGTACTCGGGTGAACGTTTCACCAATCTCCGCACCGCCGTCTCGCCAAGCAGGTTGTCGCTCGACAAACCGCCGTCTCGCTATACTGCCGTCTCACCAAGCAGGCCGCCGCTCGCCATGCCGCAGCTCGCCCCGCCGACCATCTCGCCTAGCCCTAGCTCGCAGGCCGTCAGCTCGCCCGACTTAAGGGACTACCCCTAGTGTCTTGCAATTAGCCACTTAGAACAGCGGCATTTGTCTATTGGCAGGCCAATCTGGGGGCATTTCGGTAATTTTCAGAGCAGTGTAGGTTGGTTATTTGCAGGTCATTCTCAAAAAACTATAAATAGGCCCTTAGGGGTGCCTTCGGGATGACTTCTTCACTCTCTCTTCATCCTCCAAGCCACCTAGCTCAGCATTGGCTAGGGAGGGGGAGATCGCCAAGGTCTTCCGGGTGTGAGATGGGACCTCCACGCTAGAGTCGAGGGTCTGTTCCTAGTTTCCTGAGCCTTTGGTTTGTGACATCCCCCTGAGTGTAGTAAGTGTGAGGTCGCCCCTTTCTAGGGACTCCGAACTCCACGAGAGACCAAGTTTTTGGTTTCAATATTTTGGTGCGGTGAGCGTGGAGAGTGTCATGACTGGAGGTCAGGGAGGTAGTGATGACCTCGGCGAGCTCCCCAGCCCAGGATCCTTTGTGGGGAGGTAAGAGTTCATGGCCTCCAACCAAGGCATCATGGACATGCTGCGCAGCATTGCTCCTCAGGGTGGCAGCTCCACCCCAACCCCCAGGAGCTAGCTCCACCCCCCATCTCGACAAGGTGACCCTAGCAGGGGGAGAAGGAAGTGCACCAGGAAGAAGGCCCGGGAAGGAGAAGATGGGAGATGTAACCGAGTGAGACCTCACCTCAGGATGATTCCACTGCGCAGGCTCTCATCTAGCTGGCAGAGCTGTAGGCTCACTCGATGATTGGAGATAGTTTGGAGAGGAGACCCCGAGCAAACCCGCTGACCAGGCTCTCATCTAGCTGGCATGGCTTTAGGCTCACTCGGTGGTTGGAGATAGTTTGGTTTGGAGAGGAGACCCCGAGTAGACCCGCTGACCAGGCTCTCATCTAGCTGGCAGGGCTATAGGCTCACTCGGTGGTTGGAGATGGTTTGGAGAGGAGACCCCGAGCAAACCCGCTGACCAGGCTCCCATCTAGCTAGCAGGGCTGTAGGCTCACTCGGTGGTTGTAGATGGTTTGGTTTGGAGAGGAGACCCCGAGCAGACCCGCTGACCAGGCTCCCATCTAGCTGGCAGGCTGTAGGCTCACTCGGTGGTTGGAGATGGTTTGGAGAGGAGACCCCAAGCAGACCCACTGACCAGGCTCCCATCTAGCTGGCAGTATTGTAGGCTCACTCGGTGGTTGTAGATGGTTTTGTTTGGAGAGGAGACCCCGAGCAGACCCGCTGACCAGGCTCCCATCTAGCTGGCAGGGTTGTAGGCTCACTCGGTGGTTGGATATGGTTGTAGAGGATACCCCGAGAAGTCCCGCTGGCCAGGCTCTCATCTAGCTGGCAGGGTTGTAGGCTCACTCGATGGTTGGAGATGGTTTGGTTTGGAGAGGAGACCCCGAGCAAACCCACTGACCAGGATCCCATCTAGCTGGCAGGGTTGTAGGCTCACTCAGTAGTTGAAGATGGTTTGGTTTGGAGAGGAGACCCCGAGCAGACCCGCTGACCATGCTCTCATCTAGCTGGCAGGATTGTACGCTCACTCGGTGGTTGGAGATGGTTTGGAGAGGAGACCTCGAGCATACCCGCTGACCAGGCTCTCATCTAGCTGGCAGGGCTGTAGTATCACCCGTTGTTTGGAGATGGTTTGGTTTGGAGAGGAGACCCCGAGCAGACCCGTTGACCAGGCTCCCGTCTAGCTGGCAGTGTTGTAGGCTCACTCGGTGGTTGAAGATGGTTGGAGAGGAGACCCCGAGCAGACCCGCTGACCAGGATCTCATCTAGCTGGCAGGGTTGTAGGCTCACTTGGTGGTTGGAGATGGTTTGGTTTGGAGATGAGACCCCGAGCAGACCAGCTGACAAGGATCTCATCTAGCTTGTAGGGTTGTAGGCTCACTCGGTGGTTGTAGATGGTTTGGTTTGGAGAGGAGACCCCGTGCAAACCCGCTGACCAGGCTCCCATCTATCTGGCAGGGTTGTAGGCTCACTCGGTGGTTGGAGATGGTTTGGAGAGGAGACCCCGAGCAGACCCGTTGACCCGGCTCCCATCTAGCTGGCAGGGCTGTCGGCTCACTTGGTGGTTGGAAATGTTTGGAGTGGAGACCCCGTGCAGACTCACTGACCAGGCTCTCATCTAGCTGGCAGGGCAGTAGAGTCACTCGGTGATTGGAGATATTTTGGAGAGGAGACCCCGAGCAGACCCGCTGACCAGACTATCATCTAGCTGACAGCTAGCTGTAGGCTCACTCGGTGGTTGTATATGGTTTGGTTTGGAGAGGAGATCCCGAGCAGCCCCGCAGACCAGGCTCCCATCTAGCTGACAAGGCTGTAGGCTCACTCGGTGGTTGGAGATGGTTTGGTTTGGAGAGGAGGCCCCGAGCAGACCTGCTGACCAGGCTCCCATCTAGCTGGCAGGTCTGTAGGCTGACTCGGTGGTTGGAGATGGTTTGGTTTGGAGAGGAGACCCCGAGCAGACCCACTGACCAGACTCCCATCTAGCTGGCAGGGCTGTAGGCTCACTCGGTGGTTGGAGATGGTTTGGAGAGGAGACCCCGAGCAGACCCGGTGACCAGGCTTCCATCTAGCTGATAGGGGTGTATGCTCACTTGGTGGTTGGAGATGGTTGGAGAGGAGACCCCGTGCAGACTCGCTTACCAGGCTCTCATCTTGCTGGCAGGGCTGTAGACTCACTCGGTGGTTGGAGATGGTTTGGAGAGGAGACCCCGAGCAGACCCGCTGACCAGGCTCCCATCTAGCTGGCGGGGTTGTAGTCTCACCCAGTGGTTGGAGATGGTTTGGTTTGGAGAGAAGACCCCGAGCAGACCTGCTGACTAGGCTCTCATCTAGCTGGCAGGGTTGTAGGATCACTCGGTGGTTGAAGATGGTTGGAGAGGAGACCCCGAGCTGACCCGCTGACCAGGCTCTCATATAGCTGGTAGGGCTGTAGGCTCACTCGGTGGTTGGATATTGTTTGGTTTGGAGAGGAGACCACAAGCAGACCCGCTGATAAGGAGCCCATCTAGCTGGCAGGGCTGTAGGCTCACTCGGTGGTTGGAGATGGTTTGGTTTGGAGAGGAGGCGCCGTGCAGACCCAATAACCATGCTCCCATCTATCTGGCAGGGTTGTAGTCTCACTCGGTGGTTGGAGATGGTTTGGAGAGGAGACCTCGAGCAGACCCGCTAACCATACTCCCATCTAGCTGACAAGGCTGTAGGCTCACTTGTTGGTTGAAGATGGTTGGAGAGGAGACACCGTGCCGACTCGCTGACCAGGCTCTCATCTATCTGGCATGGTTGTAGGCTCACTCGGTGGTTGGATATGGTTTGGAGAGGAGACCCCAAGCAGACCCGCGAACTAGGCTCTCATCTAGATGACAGAGCTGTAGGCTCACTCGGTGTTTGTAGATGGTTTGGTTTGGAGAGGAGACCCTGAGCAGACCCGCAGACTAGGCTCTCATCTAGCTGGCAAGGCTGTAGGATCTCTCTGTGGTTAGAGATGGTTTGGTTTGGAGAGGAGGACCCTATCAGACCCGCTGACTAGGCTCTCATCTAGCTGGCAGGTCTGTAGGCTGACTTGGTGGTTGGAGATTGTTTGGTTTTGAGAGGAGACCCCGAGCAGACCCACTGACCAGACTCCCATCTAGCTGGCAGGGCTGGAGGCTCACTCGGTGGTTGGAGATGGTTTGGAGAGGAGACCCTGAGCAGACCCACTAACCAGGCTCCTATCTAGCTGGCAGGGTTATAGGCTCACTCGGTGGTTGAAGATGGTTGGAGAGGAGACCCCGAGCAGACCCGTTGAACAGGCTCTCATCTAGCTGGCAGGATTGTAGGCTCACTCGGTGGTTGGAAATGGTTTGGAGAGGAGACCCCGAGCAGACCCATTGACCAGGCTCCCATCTAGCTGGAAGGATTGTAGGCTCACTCAGCGGTTGGAGATGGTTTGATTTGGAGAGGAGACCCCGAGCAGACCCGATGACCAGGCTCCCATCTAGCTGGCAGGGCTGTAGGCTCACTCGTTGGTTGGAGATTATTTAAAGAGGAGACCTCGAGCAGACCTGCTCACCAGGCATTCACTAGCTGGCAGGGTAGGTTGATCTCTCGGAGGGTGGGGTAGGTCTCACCTCGAGATGGATTCCGCTGTCAGGCTCTCACTAGCTGGCAGGGCAGGTTGATCTCTCGGAGGGTGGGGTAGGTCTCACCTCGAGATGGATTCCGCTGTCAGGCTCTCACTAGCTGGCAGGGCAGGCGTACCTCTCGTGGAAGCCCAAGTACCTTTGCTCCAAGACGGTACTGCTGTCCAGACTCTCACTAGCTGGGCAGGGCCGGTTGTACCTCTCGTAGTTGCCAAATGTTTTTTTACCCCGAGACCGTCTCGTCACCCAAGCTCCCATTAGCTGACACATGACAGGTTGACCCCCCTGGGTGGGGTCAAGTATTTTCGGCCCTAAGAAGGCCCCTCCGCGAATACGTTGGGTTGGACGTTTCTTTTCGAGCTTGTGCCAACCTCAAAAACAACGGAGATTGTGTACAACCCCGAATTCGCGAAGAGTGGGCCCCAAGCAAGGCACAAGACTTAGTGCACGTTTTTAAGCTTTTTGGGAGTTTTGCACTCCTGGAGGCCAATTTTGGCTGGACCTACGTAATACACTAGTAGGGGGAGGAAATATGTGTCTCCCCCCCCCCCCCCCCCCCCGCGCTGTACGTTTTTAAACTTTCTATGAGTTTTGCACTCTTGCAGGCTAATTTTGGGCGGACCAACGTAATATACTAGTAGGGGGAGTAAATATCTGTCTCCACCAAGCCCCTTTGAGAAGTGATTGTTTCACTGTACTCGGGTGAACGTTTCACTGTACTCGGGTGAACGTTTCACTGTACTCGCATGAACATTTCACTGAATTAGGGTGAACATTTCACTGTACTCGGATGAACGTCTCACTGTACTCGGATGAACGTCTCACTGTACTTGAGTGAACGTCTCACTGTACTCGGGTGAACGTTTCACTGTACTCGGGTGAACGTTTCACTGTACTTGGATGAACGTTTCAATGTACTCGGATGAACGTTTCATTGTACTAGGGTGAACTTTTTACTGTACTCGGATGAACGTTTTACTGTACTCGGATGAACGTTTCACTGTACTCGGATGAATGTTTCATTGTACTCGGATGAACATCTCACTGTACTCGAGTGAACGTTTCACTCTACTCGGGTGAACGTTTCACTATACTCGGATGAACGTTTCACTGTACTCGGATGAACGTTTCACTGTACTAGGGTGAACATTTTACTGTACTCGGATGAACGTTTCATTGTACTCGGATGAACGTTGCACTGTACTAGGGTGAACGTTTCACTATACTCGGATAAACGTTTCATTGTACTTGGGTGAACATTTCACTGTACTCGGGTGAACGTTTCACCAATATCCACACCACCGTCTCGCCAAGCAGGCTGCCGCTCGCCAGACCGCCGTCTCGCCAAGCAGTCCACCGCTCGTCAGGTCGAAGCTCACCCCGCCGACCGTCTCGCCTAGCCCTAGCTCACAGTCCGTCAGCTCGCCCGACTTGAGGGTCTACCCCTGGTGCCTTGCAATTAGAAGGTTAGAACAGCGGAATTTGGCTGTTGGCAGGCCAATCCAGGGGCATTTCGGTAATTTTCAGAGCATTGTAGGTTGGTTATTTGCAGGCCATTCCCAGAAACTATGAATATGACCTTAGGGGTGCCTTGGAGATGACTTCTTCACTCTCTCTTTATCCTCCAAGGCACCTAGCTCAGTATTGGAAAGGGAGGGGGAGATTGCCAAGGTCTTCCGGGTGTGAGGTGGGACCTCCACGCTAGAGTCGAGGATCTGTTCCTAATTTCTTGACCTTTTGGTTCGTGACATCCCCCTGAGTGTAGTAAGTGTGAGGTCACCCCTTTTTAGGGACTCCGAACTCCACGAGAGACCAAGTTTTTGGTTTCAACATTTTGGTGCAGTGAGCGTGGAGAGTGACCAAAACAAAAGATCTCGGGAGAGTGTCATGGCTGGAGGTAAGGGAGGTAGTGATGACCTCGACGAGCTCCCCAGCCCAGGACCCTTTGTGGGGAGGTAAGAGTTCATGGCCTCCACCCAAGGCATCATGGAGATGCTGCGAAACATTGCTCCTCAGGGTGGCAGCTCCACCCCAACCCCCCGGGGCTAGCTCGCCCCGCCTCTCGACAAGGTGACCCTAGCAGGGGGCGAAGGAAGTGCACCAAGAATAAGGCCCGGTAAGGAGAGGATGGGAGATGTAACCGAGTGAGACATCACCTCGGGATAATTCCGCTGCACAGGCTCTCATCTAGCTGGCAGGGTTGTAGGCTCACTCGGTGGTTGGAGATGGTTTGGACAGGAGACCCCAAGCAGACCCGCTGACCAGGCTCTCATCTAGTTGGAAGGGCTGTAGGCTCACTCGGTGGTTGGAGATGATGTGGAGAGGAGACCCCGAGCAGACCCGCTAACCAGTCTCTCATCTAGCTGGCAGCGCTGTAGGCTCACTCGGTGGTTGGAGATGGTTTGGAGAGGAGACCCCGAGCAGACCCGCTGACCAGGCTCCCATCAAGCTGGTAGGGATGTAGGCTCACTCGGTTGTTGGAGATGGTTGGAGAGGAGACCCCGAGCAGACCCGCTGACCATGCTCTCATCTATCTAGCAGGGCTGTAGGCTCACTCGGTGGTTAGAGATGCTTTGGAGAGGAGAACCTGAGCTGACCCGCTGACCAGGCTCCCATATAGCTGGCAGGGTTGTAGGCTAACTCGGTGGTTGGAGATGTTTGGAGAGGAAACCCCGTGCAGACTCGCTGACCAGGCTCTCATCTAGCTAGCAGGGCTGTAGGCTCACTCGGTGGTTGGAGATTGTTTAGAGAGGAGACCCCGAGCAGACCTGCTTACTAGGCTACCATATAACTGGCAGAGCTGTAGACTCACTCGGTGGTTGGAGATGATTTGTTTTGGAGAGGAGACCCCAAGCAGACTCGCTGACTCGGCTCCCATCTAGCTGGCAGGGTTGTAGGCTCAATCGGTGGTTGGAGATGGTTTGGTTTGGAGAGGATACCCCGAGCAGACCCGCTGACCAGGCTCCCATCTAGCTGGCAGGGCTGTAGGCTCACTCGATGGTCGGAGATGCTTTGCTTTGTAGAGGAGACCCCGAGCAGACCCGCTGACTAGGTTCCCATCTAGCTGGCAGGGCTGTAGGCTCACTCGGTGGTTGGAGATGGTTGGAGAGGAGACACCGAGCAGACACGTTGATCAGGATCACATCTAGCTGGCAGGGTTGTAGGCTCACTCGGTGGTTGGAGATGGTTTTGAGAGCAGACCCCGAGCAGACCCGCTGACCAGGCTCCCATCTAGCTGGCAGGGCTGTAGGCTCACTCGGTGGTTGGAGATGGTTTGGTTTGGAGAGGAGACACCGAGCAGACCCGCTGAGCAGACTCTCATCTAGTTGGCAGGGCTGTAGGCTCACTCGGTGGTTGGAGATGATTTGAAGAGGAGACCCAGAGCAGACCTGCTGACCAGGCTCCCACTAGCTGGCAGGGCAGGTTGATCTCTCGGAGGGTGGGGTAGTTCTCACCTCGAGATGGATTCTGCTGGCAGGCTCTCAATAGCTGTCAGTGCAGGGTTATCTCTCGGAGGGTGGGGTAGGTCTCACCTCGAGATGGATTCCGCTGTCAGGCTCTCACTAGCTGGCAGGGCAGACGTACCTCTTGTGGAAGCCCAAGTACCTTTGCTCCGAGACGGTCCTGCTGTCCAGGATATCACTAGCTGGGAAGTGTCGGTGGTACCTCTCATGGTTGCCTAGTGTTTTTTTTTACCCCGAGGCAGTCTCGTCACCCAGGCTCCCATTAGCTGGCACATGACAGGTTGACCCCCCTGGGAGTGGTCAAGTATTTTCGGCCCTAAGAAGGCCACTCTGCGAATACGTTGGGTTGGACGTTTCTTTTCAAGCTTGTGTCAAACTCGAATTGAGCGTGGATTGTGTACAACCCCGTATTCGCGAAGAGTTGGCCTCAAGTAAGGCACAAGTCTTAGTGCACGTTTTTAAGATTTTTGGGAGTTTTGCCCTACTGGAGGCCAATTTTGGCTGGACCTGCGTAATATACTAGTAGGGGGAGGAAATATGTGTCTCCCCCCCGGTGCACATTTTTAAGCTTTCTGTGAGTTTTGCACTCATGTAGGCAAATTTTGGGCGGACCTGCGTAATATATTAGTAGGGGGAGTAAATATTTGTCTCCCCCTAGCCCCTTTGAGAAGTGATCGTTTCACTGTACTCGCGTGAACGTTTCATTGTACTCGGGTGAACGTTTCACTGTACTCGGATGAACGTTTCACTGAACTAGGGTGAACGTTTCACTGTACTCGGATGAACTTCTCACTATACTCGAGTGAACGTCTCATTGTACTCGAGTGAACGTCTCACTGTACTCGGGTGAACGTTTCACTGTACTCGGGTGAACGTTTTACTATACTCGGATGAACGTTTAACTGTACTCGGATGAACGTTTCATTGTACTTGTTGAAACCAAAAATGGCCTCTGTGGAGTTCGGAGTCCCTGGAAAGGGGTGACCTCACACCTACTACACTCAAGAGAACGTCACAGACCAAAAGATCAAGAATCTAGGAACAGACCCTCGGCTCTAGCGCGGAGGTCCCACCTCACACCCGGAAGGCTACCGGAGCACTTCCCCTCCCTAGCCAATGCTCGAGCTAGGGTGCCTTGGAGGAGCTCTCTCTACTCTACCAAGAAGAAGCTAAGGGAGGAAGCAAGGAAAAGTCTCTTCTCCAAAGGCACCCAAGAGGGTCTATTTATAGTTTTCCAAATCCTATGGACCAAAATAACCGAAATGCCGCTGGGGACATAAGACTCGGGCCAATAGGAAACAGCCACACCGGGGGGTAAAGAGGTAACTCCCCCCGAGGGCAAAACGGTAAAAGCAAGGTCCACAGAGGTCTAGGGGTCGGAGAGCGAACCCTCCACGTGCTAGCCGCCTGTGGCGAGAGGGCTGGCCGCCCGGTCTCGCCCTGCGGGCTCGTCGCCTGGGGCGAGAGGGCTGGCCGCCCGGTCTTGCCCCGCAGGCTCGCCGCCTGGGGAGAGAGGGCTGGCCGCCCGGTCTCGCCCCGCAGGCTCGCCGCGTGGGGCGAGAGGGCTGGCCGCCGGGTCTCGCCCCGCAGGCTCTCCGCTTAGGGCGAGAGGGCTGGCCGCCCGGTCTCTCCCCTGCCCAAGGCCAGGGTGCCGGGGGTGGGATCCTGGTCTCCAGCCAGTTCTGCCATCCTATCTCGCACCTAGCAATCCAGGGGGGTGCCGACCATCTTGCCGCACCCGCCCCTCTAAAGGGCCCGGGGGAAGATGCCGATTCTTCCTCCCCTACTAGTATGTTTCCAAGCCAGAGCCAAAATTGTCCACCGAGAGTGCAAAATCTCCAAAAAGCTTAAAAACGTGCTTGCCTTGTTTTGGGCCCACTCTTTGCAAATACGGGGTTGTACACAATCCCCGCTCTTTTCGAGATTAGCACAAGCTCAGAAAAAAACATCCAACCCAACGTATTCACGGTGTGTAACTTTCCTGAGGGGTCAACCTGCCATGCCAGCTATGGGAGCCTGGGTGGCGAGACCTCCTCCGGGTAAAGGACACTTCACCTCCCGGAGGGGTCAACCTGCCAAGCCAGCTATGGGAGCCTGGATGGCGAGACCTACTCGGGGTAAACAACACTTCACCCCCCCCCCCCCCCCCCCCCCCCCCACCCCCCCCCCCCCCCCGAGGGGTCAACCTGCCACGCCAGCTATGGGAGCCTGGGTGGCAAGACCTCCTCCAGGTAAAGGACACTTCACCTCCCGGAGGGGTCAACCTGCCAAGCCAGCTAGTCGGAGCCAGGCCGTGGAATCATCATCGGAGCAAAGGGACTTGGGATACCACGAGAGATCAACCTGCCCTGCCAGCTAGTGGGAGCCTGGCCGTGGAATCATCATCGGAGCAAAGAGACTTGGGCTACTACGAGAGATCAACCTGCCCTGCCAGCTAGTGTGAGCCTGGCCGCGGAATCATCATCGGAGCAAAGGGACTTGGGATACCTCGAGAGATTAACCTGCCCTGCCAGCTAGTGGGAGCCTGGCCGCGGAATCATCATCGGAGCAAAGGGACTTGGGCTACCACGAGAGATCAACCTGCCCTGCCAGCTAGTGGGAGCCTGGCCGCGGAATCATCATCGGAGCAAAGGGAGATGGGCTACCACGAGAGATCAACCTGCCCTGCCAGCTAGTGGGAGCCTGGCCGCGGAATCAACATCGGAGCAAAGAAACCTGGGCTACCACGAGAGATCAACCTGCCCTGCCAGCTAGTGGGAGCCTGGCCGAGGAATCATCATCGGGGCAAAGGGACCTGGGCTTCCACAAGAGATAAACCTGCCATGCCAGCTAGTGGGAGACTGGCCGCGGAATCATCATCGGGGCAAAGGGACCTGGTCTTCCACGAGAGATCAACCTGCCCTTCTAGCTAGTTGGAGCCTAGCCGCGGAATAATCATCGGAGCAAAGAGACTTACGCTACCACGAGAGATCAAACTGCCCTGCCAGCTAGTGGGAGCCTGGCCGCGGAATCATCATCGGAGCAAACGGATTTGGGCTACAACGAGAGATCAACCTGCCCTGCCAGCTAGTGGGAGCCTGGCCGCGTAATCATCATCGGAGCAAAGGGACTTTGGCTATCACGAGAGATCAACCTGCCCTGCCAGCTAGTGGGAGCCTGGCCGCGGAATCATCATCGGAGCAAAAGGACTTGGGCTACCACGAGAGATCAACCTGCCCTGCCAGCTAGTGGGAGACTGGCCGCGGAATCATCATCGGAGCAAATGGACTTGGGCTACCACGAGAGATCAACCTGCCCTGCCAGCTAGTGGGAGTCTGGCCGCGGAATCATCATCGGAGCAAAGGGACTTGGGCTACCACGAGAGATCAACTTGCCCTACCAGCTAGTGGGAGCCTGCCCGCAGAATCATCATCGGAGCAAAGGGACTTGGGCTACCACGAGAGATCAACCTGCCGTGCCAGCTAGTGCGAGCCTGGCCGCGGAATCATCATCGGAGCAAAGGGACTTGGGCTACCACGAGAGATCAACTTGCCCTACCAGCTAGTGGGAGTCTGGCCGCGGAATCATCATCGGAGCAAAGGGACTTGGGCTACCACGAGAGATCAACCTGCCCTGCCAGCTAGTGGGAGCCTGGCCGCAGAATCATCATCGGAGCAAAGGGACTTGGCTTACACGAGAGGTCAACCTGCCCTGCCAGCTAGTCGGAGCCTGACCGCGGAATCATCATCGGAGCAAAGAGACTTTGGCTATCACGAGAGATCAACCTGCCCTGCCAGCTAGTGGGAGCCTGGCCGCGGAATCATCATCGGAGCAAAAGGACTTGGGCTACCACGAAAGATCAACCTGCCCTGCCAGCTAGTGGGAGCCTGGCCGCGGAATCCTCATCGGAGCAAATGGACTTGGGCTACCACGAGAGATCAACCTGCCCTGCCAGCTAGTGGGAGCCTGGCCGCAGAATAATCATTGGAGCAAAGGGACTTGGGCAACCACAAGAGATCAACCTGCCTTGCCAGCTAGTGGGAACCTGGCCGCGGAATCATCATCGGAGCAAAGGGACTTGGGCTACCACGAGAGATCAACCTGCCCTACTAGCTAGTGGGAACCTGGCAGCGGAATCATCATCAGAGCAAAGGTACTTGGGCTACCACGAGAGATCAACCTGCCCTGCCAGCTAGTGGGAGCCTGGCTGCGGAATCATCATCGGAGAAAAGAGACTTGGGCTAACACGAGAGATCAACCTGCCCTGCCAGCTAGTGGGAGCCTGGCCGCGGAATCATCATCGGAGCAAAGGGACATGGGCTACCATGAGAGATCAACCTGCCCTGCCAGCTAGTGGGAGCCTGGCCGCGGAATCATCATCGGAGCAAAGGGACCTGGGCTACCACGAGAGATCAACCTGCCCTGCCAGCTAGTGGGAGTCTGGCCGCAGAATCATCATCGGAGCAAAGGGACTTGAGCTACCACGAGAGATCAACCTGCCCTGCCAGCCAGTAGGAGCCTGGCCGCGGAATCATCATCGAAGCAAAGGGACTTGGGCTACCATGAGAGATCAACCTGCCCTGCCAGCTAGTGGGAGTCTGGCCGCGGAATCATCATCGGAGCAAAGGGACTTGGCTTCCACGAGATTTCAACCTGCCCTGCTAGCTAGTGAGAGCCTAGCCGCGGAATCATCATCGGAGCAAAGGGACTTGGGCTACTACGAGAGATCAACCTGCCCTGGCAGCTAGTGGGAGCCTGATCACGGAATCATGATCGGAGCAAAAGGACTAGGGCTACCACGAGAGATCAACCCGCCCTGCCAGCTAGTGGGAGCCTGGCCACGGAATCATCATCGGAGCAAATGGACTTGGGCTACCACGAGAGATCAACCTGCCCTGCCAGCTAGTGGGAGCCTGGCCGCGGAATCATCATCGGAGCAAAGGGACTTGGGCTACCACGAGAGATCAACCTGCCCTGCCAGCTAGTGGGAACCTGGCTGCAGAATCATCATTGAAGCAAATGGACTTGGGCTACCACGAGAGATCAACCTGCCCTGCCAGCTAGTGGGAGCCTAGCCGCGGAATTATCATCGGAGCAAAGGGACTTGGGCTACCACGAGAGATCAACCTGCCCTGCCAGCTAGTGGGAGCCTGACAGCAGAATCATCATCGGAGCAAATGAACTTGGGCTACCACGTGAGATCAACCTGCCCTGCCAGCTAGTGGCAGCCTGGCCGCGGAATCATCATCGGAGCAAAGGTACTTGGGCTACCACGAGAGATCAACATGCCCTGCCAGCTAGTGGCAGCCTGGCCGCGGAATCATCATCGGAGCAAAGGGACTTGGACTACCACGAGAGATCAACCTGCCCTCCAAGCTAGTGGGAGTCTGGACATGGAATCATCATCAGAGCAAAGGGACTTGGCTTCCACGAGAGGTCAACCTGCCCTACCATCTAGTGGGAGCCTAGCAGCGGAACCATCTCGGAGCAAAAAGTACTTGACCTCCACGAGAGGTCAACCTGCCCTGCCAGCTAGTGGGAGCCTAGCAGCGGAACCATCTCGGAGTAAAACGTACCTGACCTCCACGAGAGGTCAACCTGCCCTGCCAGCTAGTGGGAGCTTGGCAGCGGAACTGTCTCGAAGCAAAGGGTACCTGACCTCCACGAGAGGTCAACCTACCCTGCCAGCTAGTGGGAGCCTGGCAGCGGAACCGTCTTGGAGCAAAGGGTACCTGACCTCCACAAGAGGTCAACCTGCCCTGCCAGTTAGTGGGAGCCTGGCAGCGGAACCGTCTCGGGGGAAAGGGTACCTGACCTCCACGAGACGTCAACCTGCCCTGCCAGCTAGTGGGAGCCTGGCAGCGGAACCATCTCGGAGCAAAACGTACTTGGTAAAGAAAAAAGGCATTGCATACAACCTACCCTGACCTAACCTGGCAGGGGATACTCATTACAAGGAAAATACATATGGAACTCTGGGGGAGTTATGGTGAGATCTCTCCACTCACTCCTTATTCCTTAGAGCCTTGGTTCCTCCCCCATGAGCGATTCCTCCTTCGCCTTTTACTCCCTTGGCCGACCGCCAAAACTTGATGTGGAGGAGATAGGAGTTGTCTGGGTGCCTGCCTCCCTGGGGCACTTTCGCCTATCCACCTTGGGGCTGTCTCGCCGAGATCCCTGGAAGCTGTCTTGCCGAGATCCCTGGAAGCTGTCTTACCGAGATCCCTGGAAGCTGTCTCGCCGAGAAGGGGGGGGGGGGAGATAGCTCCTCCTGAGGAACAATGCTTCACAACATCTTCATGATGCCTTGAATGGAGGCCATGAACTCTTGCCTCCTAATAAAGGGTCCTGGGCTGGGGAGCTTGCCGAGATCATCACTACCTCCTTGACCTCCCGTCATGAAACTCTCTCGAGATCTTCTGTGCTGGTCACTCTCCACGCTCACTGCATCAAAGTGTTGAAACTAAAAATGGCCTCTGTGGAGTTCAGGGTCCCTGGAAAGGGGTGACCTCACACCTACTACACTCAAGAGAACGTCACAGACCAAATGATCAAGAAGCTTGGAACAGACCCTCGGCTCTAGCACGGAGGTCCCACCTCACACCCGAAAGGCTACCTGAGCACTTCCCCTCCCTAGCCAATGCTCGAGCTAGGTGCCTTGGAGGAGCTCTCTCTACTCTACCAAGAAGAAGCTAAGGGAGGAGGAAGTAAGGAAAAGTCTCTTCTCCAAAGGCACCCAAGGGGGTCTATTTATAGTTTTCCAAATCCCATGAACCAAAATAACCGAAATGCCATAGGGACAAAAGACTCGGGCCAATAGGAAACAGCCACACCAGGGGGGAAAGAGATAACTCCCCCCGAGGGCAAAACGGTAAAAGCAAGGTCCATAGAGTTCTAGGGGGCGGAGGTCGAACCCTCCACGGGCTAGCCGCCTGGGGCGAGAGGGCTGGCCGCCAGGTCTCGCCCCGCGGGCTCGCCGCCTGGGGCGAGAGGGCTGGCCGCTAGGTCTCGCCCCGCGGGCTCGCCGCCTGGGGCGAGAGGGCTGGCAGCCCGGTCTCGCCCCGCAGGAATGCCGCCTGGGGCGAGAGGGCTGGCCGCCCGGTCTCGCCCCGCAGGCTCGCCGCCTGGAGGCGAGAGGGCTGGCCGCCTGGGGCGAGAGGGCTGGCCGCCCGGTCTCGCCCCGCAGGCTCGCCGCCTGGGGCAAGAGGGCCGGCTGCCCCGTCTCTCCCCGCGGGCTCGCCGCCTGGGGCGAGAGGGCTGGCCGCCCGGTCTCGCCCCTGCCCAAGGCCAGGGTGCCGGGGGTGGGATCCTGGTCTCTAGCCAGTTCCGCCATCCTATCTCGCACCTAGTAATCCAGGGGGGTGCCAACCATCTTCCCGCACCCGCCCCTCTAAAGGGCCCGAGGGAAGATGCCGATTCTTCCTCCCCTACTAGTATGTTTCCAAGCTAGAGCCAAAATTGGCCACCGAGAGTGCAAAATCTCCAAAAAGCATAAAAACACGCCTGCCTTATTTTGGGCCCACTGTTCGCGAATACGGGGTTGTGCAGTACTAGGGTGGACGTTTTACTGTACTCGGATGAACGTTTTACTGTACTCTGATGAACGTGTCACTGTACTCGGATGAACGTTTTAGTGTACTCGGATGAACGTCTCACTGTACTCGAGTGAACGTCTCACTTTACTCGTGTGAACATTTCACTGTACTCGGATGAATGTTTCACTGTACTCGGATGAACGTTTCACTGTACTCGGATGAACGTTTCACTGTACTAGGGTGAACATTTCACTGTACTCGGATGAACGTTTCATTGTACTCGGATGAACGTTTCACTGTACTAGGGTGAACGTTTCACTGTACTTGGATGAACGTTTCACTGTACTCGGGTGAACATTTTACTGTACTCGGGTGAACGTTTCACCAATCTCCGCACCGCCGTCTCGCCAAGCAGGCTGCTGGTCGCTAGACCGCCGTCTCGCTAGGCTGCCGTCTCGCCAAGCAGGTCGCCGGTCGCCAGGCCGCAGCTCGCCCCGCCGACCGTCTCGCCTAGACCTAGCTCGCAGGCCGTCAGCTCGCCTGACTTGAGGGACTACCCCTGGTGCCTTGCAATTAGCCGCTTAAAACAGCGGGATTTGACTGTTGGCAGGCCAATCTGGGGGCATTTCGGTAATTTTCAAAGCAGTGTAGGTTGTTTATTTGCAGGTCATTCCCAGAAAATTATAAATAGGCCCTTAGGGGTGCCTTGGAGATGACTTCTTCACTCTCTCTTCATCCTCCAAGGCACCTAACTCAGCATTGGCTAGGGAGAGATAGATCGTCAAGGTCTTCCGGGTGTGAGGTGGGACCTCCACGCTAGAGTTGAGGGTCTGTTCCTAGTTTCCTGAGCTTTTGGTTCGTGACATCCCCCTGAGTATAGTAAGTGTGAGGTTACCCCTTTCTATGGACTCCGAACTGCACGAGAGACCATGTTTTTGATTTCAACAAATTTGTTCTGATAGAATTTAATGCCATCCAAAAATATTAATCATTATTGTCCACCGTACAAACACAATTATCCAAGTGGATGGATTCCACAACTTTATTAAATTACGAGCATCTTCGCACGGGCTACACCCGCGCTCGATGCTCTCGGGCGGCCTCCGGCCGCAACAGGCGGGCATCGCCCGCCTGTATAGAGGATCTGCGTGGTTGTACCCAGGTTTTGTTTTTGTTTGATACTTCAGGTGTGGTTTGGCTGCGCAGAAGCGGGTTTTGATTACATGTAATTCATTGGAATAGTGTTGAAGTAGCGAATTTAAGCGACACGGTGCGTATATATGTGTCAGGTTTTTGAGCACAGGGGGGTGCAAGAGTGCTTAACATGAGTTGTTCATCTTATGGTGTTGACGTCAGTTGACGGGTTTTTGTTGTTTTTGACGGGCTTAGGTTGGGCATGGCGGCATTGTGTTTCGTATGTAATTTGATTTTGTGTATTTATACATTGATTCATTTGAACATTGAGCAGTTGTAATAAATGTCGAGAGTTTGCAATGATTACTTGAACTGTATAAATAAAATATGCGGTAAATATTGTAAAACTCATATTCAATAATGGGTATGCATATCGTTGTATTTATCATTATTAATTGACTGGTGATGGTAAGAGATTTATAAAATGAAGTATTATTACATCATGTAATTTGTTGTTAAATAACCATGAAAAATATCTGAAGTAGAATGTTGGAAGTTTATCAGAAGGTTTAATATTGAGCATAAATATCATGAGCGGAGGGGAAAAAAACAAATTCACACATAAAAACATAATAGTTTTTGGGTATTATAATTTCATAGAACAAATGAAACTGTGAATCGTGCATAGTTGATGTTCTGTAGTTGGAGATTGCTGAGAGGTGATGATTCTGTAACCACAGTAGCTGCTATGTGCATCTATAGTTCGAAGCTCTTAGTTGTAATTGTACTGCTTGCTGGAAGATTCTCTTTAGTGACCTTCGGAGATTCTATAATATTAGAATATGTATAGTGAGATTAGATATTAAGAAATGTTGATAGAGTGATGATAGTACTGTATGTTATGTAATGAAAAATATTTATTACGTGTTACCTTCTAATCATTGTGAATACATAGTTCCATTCTTCCTGTGGTGTTAGACCTGGTGGTACAGGTGGGATACGTAGTCGAAAACCAGGAATTTCAGTTCGTGGAAGATCAGACCAACGTGTGGTGGTTTGCGGGTAAAGCTCATCATAGTAATTGTCATCAGAGTTTGATGAATTGTTGTTGTTGATAGGAGTATCTGCAAAGCAAAGTTTCTAATATTAGGTTGAAATATTTTTTGCAGTAAAATATATATATTAATAGTAATAATAACTTACTTGGTTGCGTGTTTGACTGATTATGTAATTGTGGACGCGGATTTGATGAGTTGTTGTTTTCCATCTGTAGAATGTTGATATTCATATAGACATAAACAACCTTTGTGAAATGAATGTGTATTTTATAATGGGTAGTTAAAATCTGTTTTTTTTTTATTTAATGCGTAAATAAAGAAGGTTAATTAGAATATGATAATGAGAGCAGATATTTTTTTAGAGCAGAGTATTTAGCTGGGAATGTTGATTGGCAGAATTGATTTTTGTTGTCCTGAAAGTTGATGTATTGATGTTTTCTATGTTGAGTAACATATTCATTAAAATACAATGTAATTGTTTTGTGAAAAAACATGTCAAGTGTACAATAAAAGTTTACTGATTGTATGTAGTAAGACGAATTGTATTTGATAGTCTACTATGTTAGTGCATGTGTGTTCGTATGAAAATTTAATTGAGAACAATATTTTTGTGTATATAGCTCTGTGAGCAAAAAATGAGTTTTTTTTGGTAGTAGTGTAGTATTTGATGAATGCATTCATTTTGATAGAGTTACATATAGTTGGACGTGAGTAAACAGAGGAACGGGTACATAGGTTCTTACTTCTATAATTGTTTGATTTTGTGATTTATTGGTTGTTAGTGTAAAGCTCAGATGAATCTGAAAATGCTGAATGGTAAGGTAAAAATGAATTGTTGAATATTAAGGGCTTTGTAGATGTATACGTGGAGGAAATATATTTTATATTTTATATTTTATTGAATGAATTGTACGTGACATGATATTTTTTTTTCAATAATGATATAGAAGACGTGAATGATTACAAAGGCTTGTTCCGGCATTGAGCTGTCAAAGTAGTGTAATAAGCAAATCATTTTGTAAAGGCAGTTTGTGTGTGGGGGGGGAGATTTAGTTGTGATAAAATTTCGAAGAGATCGTGTGTAGCTCAGTTGTATTTATTATGATTAAGTGAGGTAAATGTGTAGCACGTGACATCTTCTCTTGGTAATAGTGATAGGCATTTGTGGTGTAAGTGATTGATACTTTGATGGAGTGGAGGTAGGGAAACTGTATTTGTAAGGTAATTTGATTTGTGTGTATGTGTGGTGGTATTAGAGAGTAATGAATTAGGTAACATATATATATTGAATGTTTCCTTTTTTAATAAATCTGCATAGAATTTGGGATGCTGAGCATTGTATGTTCAAATCTACGTTTGTTATGATTAGCAACATATTGTAATAAAGTTCATAATTCATGAACAGGTAAAGTGGTTATATTTGATGGTAATGGAAATGATGGTTAAAACTCCAAAATTATTTACGGTCACGCGGCGACCCAGCGATTTTATTTGAGAAAAAGACGAAGTGATTTTATTTAAAAAACGGGGCGCGCGTATTTATTTATTTGGATATAAAACGGTTTAGATCGAGTTTTAACGAAAGGAGGCAAGTGCACCTATCGTGAGTAGTACATGATATTCCGGGTGGAATATCGAGGTCGTATTGTTCTCGGGGCCGGTTCGATTATTTCTACTCTTCCCTGGAGGGGACTATTATTTTACCGATAATTATCTTGTCGGGATATTTTATATATAATAAAAAGCAGAAAATGGAAAATGAAAGCATACAAGGAAAGCAATAAGGTGGTGCCGATGAAGAGCTTAGCTCGATGGCACCGAAAAAACAATTGAACTAAAATAAACTTTAAATAAAAAGAGCTCCTAAATTTCTAATTAATTAAGGCGGAGACTTGGCCGTGGAGGTTCCACTAAAATGAGCTCACCTAGCTATAGGGCTATCGCTCACCTGAACGCTAAGACTATTCGACCGGGCTCTCGTCCGACGAAGGATTCCTCTTAACGCCCGCATTACGCTAAGAACCCCGCTATTGGGTGGGGAACCCAATCCGGTAGAGTTGGCGCGCCTCCTCTCTCGAGGGTTAGTGCGGAACTCTCTTTGCCAAGGGGTGATCTGTCCATATGCACGGCCTCTCGGCGAGCGTATGGAAAACGAAAATAGGGCCCACACATCGATATGTGGTCCTACGCGTCGTTAACCCGGCAAACCTTAAGTACTTTTAATTAATTAGAAAAATTAGACCTTTAGTTATTTAAAGGTATTTTATCTGTCCCAATGCTCTTCGATGCTGAGGGCTAAGAACGATTAGCCACTCATCGGAATGGGGACGACTTGCGAGAAATGCAGTAAATAAAGCGATAAAGAAAGCAGTAAATGAAAGCAGTAAATGAAAGCAGGAAAATGAAAGCGATAAAATGAAAGCAGTAGGAAAGCAGAAAATTGCAAGTCCTACCCAAACGAGTAGGACTGAAGAAAGCTGTAAATTGCGAGTCCCGGCGCAAATGCGTAGGCGGGAGAAAGAAAGCGGGTCCTACTCAAATGAGTAGGACTAAATAAATGCAACACACGCACACACTCGACAGAAAGTAAAACTCACGCACACGCTCTCTCGACATAAATGAAAACACACACACACAAAAATCCTACTCAAACGAGTAGGGAAAATAAAGACCTGCCATTTAACTCGAATGAGTAGGCGGAAATAAAGAAAATTACAAACTCACGCACTCTACAGAAAGTAAAATAAGCAGGCGTCATTTAACTCTTAACGAGTAGGCGGAAATAAATGCGCATACATAAAAAATTGCAAAAAAAACTAAGTTACCGAAAAATTAAAACAACTGCATTTCTACCGCTAAAATGCGGTAGAAATGCATAAAAAGTGAAAATAAAAATAAACGGAGCAAACGTTTTTGCAAATAAACGCAAAATGAAAATGCTCTAAAAATTAAAACGAATACATTTCTACCGCTAGAATGCGGTAAAAATGCATAAAAAGAGAATGAAAAAATTAAAAGAGGAAAAAGTTTTGACAATAAAATTGAAAATACAAATGTTCGAAAAAAACAAAATAACAACTTATCCATTCTTATAATGCTATAAAAATGCCTAAAAAGTGGAAGAAAAGTTAAAAACACGAAAAGTTTTACAAAAATAACAAAAAAGCTAAGTAAGAAAGATCAAAAACTATCTTTATAACCATTTTATAGTTTTATAAGGATGTATATGAAAGTGCAGAAAAATCCTAACACTAAACTAAGCTAAGTAAACAAAATAATGAAAACATAAAAGTAAAGAACTACACTCATACACACACACACACATATAAAGAAGAACGAAAAAGAACAAAGTTAAAACAAGAAAATAAAGATAAGATTGCATAGAGGTAGTTGTATAGATCCATTCCAAAGCTATATTAAGAGAAGAAAAAGGAGACAAATTTATTAACTAAAAACACGGGTTACAAAGACATGAAAATAAAAGCTAAGGAGAGGGGGAAAAATATCCCTTACATAGACTTTGGAAGCATCCCGGCAGCATTTACCCTATACAAAATGGAACCAAAAGGGGAACAGAAATCCAGAGCAGAACCTCTGAATTTATAGGAAAAAATTTACAAGTACACGCCCTCGGTCACGAGCGTGACATAGGGCGTGTAAGTACTATTTGCGAAGGCGGCCGGCGATTTGACGGGAAAGTTGACTTCGGGCTGGACACGTGTCGGTCTCGCAGTGGTCACGCCCCAGGTCACGGGCGTGACGCTGGGCGTGTCAAGCAGGTTGATCTGGGCGCGGGTTGCGCCGAAAGTCTTCAGGCAGGTCTTGTCGGGCTAGCTGGAAAGGTCACGCCCCAGGTCACGGGCGTGACTCTGGGCGTGTCGGCAGGTGTCGACACTCGACGAATGTCGAGCGGAAAGTGTCGAGTTGAAAATCATCGAGCGGAAAGAGGTGTCACGCCCTAGGTCACGGGCGTGACTCTAGGCGTGACTGTTGGTGTCGACACTCGACGATCGTCGAGAGGAATTCGTCGAGTGGAGTGAACACGGGCTTGGGTCACGCCCCGTGTCAGGTGACACGGGCGTGATGCCGGGCGTGTCAAGCTTTGCTCTTCAAAATTTGCAGATTTCACTGGAGTTTGTCGTGTCACGCCATGGTCACGGGCGTGACCAATGTCACGGGCGTGACATTGACTTTTTTGGGCAGATTTTGATATTTTCTGAAAAATAAAAAAAAAGCAAGTCAGCAAAATTATTTACAAAAAAGGAGCAATTTATTGAATAAAAATAAGTAAAAAGGACAAAAATAAATGAAAACAACTAAATTAATGTACAGAAAAATAAATGAAACTGTATTTGTAAGGTAATTTGATTTGTGTGTATGTGTGGTGGTATTAGAGAGTAATGAATTAGGTAACATATATATATTGAATGTTTCCTTTTTTAATAAATCTGCATAGAATTTGGGATGCTGAGCATTGTATGTTCAAATCTACGTTTGTTATGATTAGCAACATATTATAATAAAGTTCATAATTCATGAACAGGTAAAGTGGTTATATTTGATGGTAATGGAAACAGTATTATGGTTGTATGTATATGTGAGTTGATAATGTTTGCGGTGAGAAGATGAGCTTTATTTTTATTAATGCAAAGTAGTATTATTCGAAAAATATTTGTGGACATTATTATTAATTTAACAGCAGAAGGTTCACTTATTTCAAAACATAAATTGCATTGAGTAAGTAGCTGATTTAAATGTATGTCATTGTGTTTTTGGAAATTTGTTTTAAATGATTGTTGAACAGTGCTAAAATAGTGTGTGCATATCATCTAATTTTTATAATTATGGAGTAATGTAGTTCAGTTATATTGATAAAAGAAAGGAACATCATATATAAACAAATATGCCCCAGTTATCTACTTATTATCTCCCTATATAACAGTATATAACAGTAACAAATTCAATAATAAAAAAAATTATAATATCATAAACAAAGAGAATATTACATTTATTACAATGTATTGATTCAATAGTGAGATAATATGCATATTGTTGGTAAACATTTTTATTAACAATATGGTAATAGTGATATATACAGTATGTCGCAAAGCGAAGGATAGTAGACAATAAGTAAATGACACAGTGGTAGAATGTATAGGAGTATAACATTTAAGTGATGTGCTATATGATTTATACATTTAATAGAAGTGAGAGCGAGGAAATTCTCTACAGAATATTTATATGGACTCTATTTCTTTATGATCTTTAATTGATACGTTGCTGATAGTATTCTGGTTTAATATCAAATAGGCTTAGTTCTTCGGTTGCTATTGGTCTTCCATCAATTATTTGTCTGTTTATCATGTGCGCAGCAGCATGCATCGAAACTTCATCTGTAAAGATCAGTTCTCCTGTTGAAGTTTGATTGTCTGATGTGTTGATGTCAACCTGCATTAATAAATGTGTAATGTCGTTTGATTTTTTTTGAAATTGTACAATAATGTATAGTGCAGTTTTCAGTACGATTGCTTACGCTAGCGTGTAGGAAGCCTGGAAGATTTTGGAAGAGTGATCGTAATAAATCTGTTGTTGTAGTATGAGGAAGGTTGCTGAGTAATACATCGAAGTAATAGTAATCTCGCATATCTGCTGGTACATTGTTGGAGGAGTCAGTAGGATCAATTGTGGATGACATGGTATTCTCTTGTGTAACGGTTGCTGAGGAGTTGTATGCAGCCATTGTCAATATATGCGTATGTACTGTATCAAATGACGAAAAATAATTTCAGATGAGAATAAATAATGACTGTATATAGAGAATTTTTTTCAATGGTGAAATAGAACATGTAATTTTAGAAAGAGTAAGAGAATGATATGTTGATTTTTAGTGAAAAAGAATTAATTAGTGAAATGTACAGTAATGTAAATGTAAGTGTGCATTTGAGGTTCGCCTAATATTGATTAAAGGTATTTTTGTTCATTTTAATAAGTATACAGAGCGTTGTCGTTTCTACAGGTATGAATGTAGGTATGTAATGATAAGTATATGGACGTACGAATAATTTTTTTGTTGATACTTTTTCATCTAAAAACATGGTGTGTATTAAAGTGAAATATTCAGCGTAGTTTGTTGTAGAACTAATAAGATTAATAGAAATTATTATTAAATGTACCTGGAAGAGAAGTAGACGTTTGTTGTTGTAGATACGAACGATTACGAATGAGGTGGCTGTGCAAGTAATATGAAAGTAAGAAATCAGTAAGCATGATATGAGCATAGAATTGTATGGCAAATATTAAAATAGATATGAACAATATAATGTACCTGTATGTTCACTTTTGATAGTATTTCTTTGTAAACAATGTTTTTTTGTGTACGTGCCAGGAATGCCATGTAATGTACTATCTTTAATTAATACCTTTGTGTTTGCAGCAGTAGTTCCTCTGGATAGAGCAACGTATAGTTGACCATGAGTGAAAACAGGAGATGGTAGATAAAGGCCAACATGTTCGATTGTCTGTCCCTGAGATTTGTTTATTGTCAGTGCAAAGCTTAGTCGAACTGGAAATTGTTTCCTCGTAAGTTCGAAAGGTAGATGTTGATCTCCAGTATTTTTTAGAGGTATGCGCGGCAGGAACACTGTTTTGCCTTTATGTTCACCAGTAAGAATGTCTGCTGCAATAACATTTCTTGAAAATTGACGGCATATGAGTCGTGAACCGTTGCATAGGCCAATACGTGGGTTTAGATTTCTTAGGAGCATAATAGGGGTACCTATCTTTAAAGACAGTTTGTGTGGCGGAAGATTACTTGATGAGATACTATTTAAAAATTCAGGTGGGTATAAATTACAGTTGTCATCCTCAACAGAATCAAAAGAGTAGTATGTTATTTCATCACCAGAGAAGATATGCAGACATTTCTCATTTAAATGTGCAACATCTTCATTTAGCGGACTCAGTAGCACTCTGTTCTCCAAGTAGTCATAGTCAGTAGTACATGTCATATTAGAGAATATGATGCTGATAAGTATGTCGACTGAATGATCACCAGTCCAGGGAATAATCATTGAATCAGGAATTCGTATCATATCATCACCATATGTGGATTCAGTACCATTTCCAATTTGAAGAAGAAGCTTTGAGAAATGGTGATCATTGACTGCACGCATATTTTCAGTTAGTGATAGTAGTTTAACAGATAACCACAACGGCGATGTTACAATACTGGCATTACTAATTTGCGACATTGTTCCGTTGAGTACAACTGGTGGAATTTGACCGAAATCGCCGCCCATGATGAGAACTTTATTACCAAAAGGTAAGTCTGTGTTTAGAACATCTCGTAATGAACGGTAACAACTTCGAAAATATGTTTGTGTGACATAGGTGCCTCATCCCACAGAATAGCGGAGCTGTGTTGTAAGAGTTGTTGCATAGCTGATGTTTTTGTGAATTTACAATATGATCCTGCTTCAATTGGAATAGGAATCTTGAATCTTAAATGTGCTGTATTTCCTCCTGGAAGAAGAGTTGCAGCAATGCCTGATGATGCAGTGGCGAGTATAATATGACCATGTTTTCGTAGGTATGCAAGTATGGCCTTGTATAGAAAGGTTTTTCCAGTGCCAACAGGTCCGTCAATGAAGAAAATACCGCCACTGCCTTGTCTAACACATTCAGTAATAATATGGAAGATATAAGCTTGACGGTGATTTAATGATGAAACTGAAGCAAGATCTGTACGTGAAATAGGCATTGATAGCTCATCTGCAATTAAGATGGAGGAGTCTGTAATATTTTTGAATGTTGAAGACATGTTCGGGATATCAAACTGTGTAATTGATTTGTTGTGTTGTTGAAGAATGTTGTTGATTTCACGAAGTAGTTTGTTGAGGATATATATGTTGTTGGTAGATGACAATGTATGGAAATCTTCTGTCATTGCTGTGTAATTAGAATTCCAAACCTCCCTAACATTTGTGGGATTGCAAAATAACAAAATTGTTGTAAATAACGTACGTAGTACTGCGGGCATCTGAAACTCTTTAGCATCAAACATACACATATGTAGGCTGTTGTCTCGTTCTAATAGACCATAATGTTCAGCGACGGATTTAAATGTTGGGTGAGTAGTAGTACCAACTGTCATCAAATGTGTGAAAGATCGTGGTGCTTGAATATGATTTAGAAGCATGCGCAGGTAAAATCTTTCTCCTTCTGAAGGATGTACGGAGTACATTCGAGCAATAATCTTTTGACGGCGCCTTCGTTTATGCCAAGTTCTTGAATTTGAGTTCCATGTGTAGTGTTTTGGAAATTCAGTGTAGAAGTAGGCGTGTTCCTCTTGGTTGTTGTCATTAATGCTGAAGAACTCGGTTAACATTATACGGGACTTGCGCTCATTTGCAAGAATGGTAGTAAGTACATCAGTACTGCGAAACTGAATCTGATGTTTGTTTGACAGATGTATTTGTAAACGAATTACTGAAGGATATGTCTGGTACATATTGAATTTGAATATTTTCCAGAATGCTTCTTGAGGACATATCCATCGACCGTTTACATATTGAGATATTTCATTCCGATCAGCAGTATCATGGATTTGAAATTCAACACAGTCAGGACCTTTGTGAATATATTTGTATAAGTATTTGATACTTTTAATACTACTACAGATTTCAACATTTATATGACAGTCATATTTTAACAGTAGATATGGATTGTACGGTACAACCCATTGGTTTGTAATATTAAAATCTGCAGCATGTCGTAGACGGAAGGAACGTCCATTATTTCGTCGGCGGTAAATCGGGTATGAGTCAGCTCCTTGTATTGTATGGCTAGCAAAGTTTTTTGGGTAACCTTTTTTGCAGTTACCATGTTTCATGCATGGTGCGTGAGGATTTACATGTCCACATGGACCATGAATCATATGTCGTAAAACGGCATTATATAGTTCAGGCTCATGTTCAATATGAGGGAGTTCAGCATGAATAATATGGTCATAATCATCTGGAGTATTCATTTTGTCGCGTGCATCGAAAATGATCAACATATGAACATGAGGTAAACCTCTTTTTTGGAACTCAATGACATGCACATGACTAATTGTCTTCCCCAAAATATGACGATGGAAAAGATCATGCTTTAATTTTGTGTACTTAGCGTTGAATATTCGACTGACTATATCGGGATGATCTTGAGGGGTTTGTGTAGAGTAGAGCAATTCTGTAATTTCTGGCCATGATGAATTGCATGTCATCGTTAAAAATATATCTGGTCGACCATACTGTTGAACAACAGCCATTGCGTCTTGATAACGTTGGTACATGTCGCGCGGACTTCCAACAAAGGATGATGGTAAAATCATACGGTGACCAATATTTGCTGAGTCATAATAATATATTATATGTCAGTAAAACAATGAATATAGAAAATAACATTATTATATATTGTAATTAACAAATTGTAATACCTCCACTAAGTTCTCCAGCATTGAGGCAATCTTGTAAACCACAATAGAGTTCAGCACGAAGAGAATTTTGATTTCTTGTAATCCATCTTAATTTTTGAGTTTCTATTTTGATGTAGTTGTCAACAACATATTGTTGTAGAAGGCGACATCCGTGTAACGGTAATGATAAAAGTGGACCACGATCCTATAGTTATATGAATTTCAGCATAAATATATTTCATTTACAATTATGAGGATTATAGTAAACAAAAAGTACAGTGTATACCTGTAATACGTAGGAGTAGTAGTCGCAGCAGGTAACACGTAGATTATTTAATCCTTTATATTCAGCTATCCAACCATATGTTCCATATGGGAGAAGTAGCGGGTATTGAAGAGGATCGTAGAAACCAGTATATTCTTGTATGGTAACTATATGACCTTCAGTTGTTTCAACAGTTATGTTGCGTTCATTTGAATCAAAATAATCTTCAGCTCCAACAATTATAGCAGCAACTTATGAGGCTGTTGGTAATATATACTGTTGTTCACGTGCTGGCCGTTCTTTGATAACTAATTTGCAGTTGATAATGTCTTCACGCTCAGACAGTCGGCGGAACATCAGTACAAATGGATTGCAAGCATCTAAAATTGTTCGGGTTTTTTGCAATAATGAGCGGTCTAATGCTGAGTTCTCCTGTAAACGATTATCAATTTCATGTTCTGTATCATATATGTATAGCTGTAAATATCGTGGTCTTGTATTTGGAGTAGGAAGAAGTGACCCAATTCGATGGTATATTGCTCCGTGAGCTCGGAACGTGTAAACACTGTGTTGATCAGCAGACAAAGTTGGGTCTAAGTTTACACCCATTGATGTGAAAGAGAATACATGATTTTATGAACGAATATATCTTCTGAAATGATGTAACGTCCCGAATCGCTCTAGGCCCCTAGTGTGTGTGTTTTGAGTCAGGAGGGTTGACTCAAGTCCTGAGAAGAGATGACACGGGTAGTGACACGGCCGTGTCCCTACCCGTGTGCGTCGAGTTGAGCTCGACGAGCCGTGTCGAGATCGTCGAGAGTCGTCGAGAATCGTCGAGTGGGGAACACGGGTAGTGACACGGCCGTGTCCCTACCCGTGTGCATCGAGTTGAGCTCGACGAGCCGTGTCGAGATCGTCGAGAGTCGTCGAGAATCGTCGAGTGGGGAACACGGGTAGTGACACGGCCGTGTCCCTACCCGTGTGCATCGAGTTGAGCTCGACGAGCCGTGTCGAAATCGTCGAGAGTCGTCGAGAATCGTCGAGTGGGGAACACGGGTAGTGACACGGCCGTGTCCCTACCCGTGTGCGCCGAGTTGGGCTCGACGAGAAGTGGCGAGATGTAACTGAAGATGCACACGGCCAATGACACGGCCAGGCACACGGCCGTGTTATGTGAACACGGGTTGGGACACGGCCGTGTCCCTACCCGTGTCAAACAGTGAACCGACATGGAAACCGCCACGGCCGTTTCGCGGAAGCAGGACACGGGTACGGACACGGCCGTGTCCCTACCCGTGTCACATTTTGCTTATAAGGGCCAGAGAAACCCTAGCCGTTTTTTCACCCTCATTTCCTTCCCCTATATCCTGTGAGAGCTCCTGGTGAGAGGAAAACTGCAGGAGCAAGTCTTACCGAAGGAGATCCGCCATCGCCGCGAAAGAGAAGATGCCGCCAAGGAGAACTACGCGATCCATGGCCGGAAATGGTGGTACCGCTAGAGCCAACGTGAGTTTCCTACCCTCTCCTTGGTGCCAGATCTTAGATAATTAGGAGAGACATCGGTTCAAGAGAACTTGATGGTGAGGAGAAGATTTCTAGGTTAGGCCATGCTAGGATTTGAATCCTAGATTTTAGATCTCTTCAACCCTTCCCCTTTTCTTCAATATGACGATGGGTGGATGGTCTCGTGAGGAGTTTATGGCCTTTGAGGTTGAATAAGGGAGGAGAATAATTCTGGAAAATTTAGGAACGATCGCCTTGACGAGGAAGACGAACCGATGCCGTTCATTTCTTTAAGATGCGCGCAGAATCTGTATTCTGCGCGCAGCGATCTTCTAGGCCCTTTTTATGTAGGATATGTGCAGATCTGGGCTTTTGGCCAAACAAGAAAGTTGTAGCCCTTGGAAATACCTTTCCAACGAGTGGTTGCACGACTTCAGGTGATGTCTGTGGCCCCGGGAAAACCAAATCGAGTTTGCTGTCCGGCAATTCCTGTACACAGAAATTGTGTTCTGTGCGCAGTGAACCTTGAAGCCGATTTCGAGTAAGCTATTGTCAGATCTGGGTTGTGACCTGAATATGAAAGTTGTAGATCATGAAAAGATCTTTCCAACGAGAGGTTACACGACTTCACCGGATTCCTATAGCCTCGGGAATCTCCGGTCGAAATTGCTGTCCAGATTAGTGATACACTTAGAATTCTGGTTTTATATAAAGTGCAACAAGAGTCGGTGGAATTCTGTCAAGATTAAATAATTGATGCTAATCACCGAAGAACTTTGAATGATGGTGTTTATTATTTAGAATGCATACAACTGATTTATTATTGCAAGTTGTCTAGAGATTTGGATGGTTTCCTTTATGTTTAATTGAATCGAATTGATAAGATGTTGATAGATTATAACATATACGCATCATATAAGTCTTATGTAGAGTTCATATGGAATGACATATAGAAGATTAAACTATGACCATGATATGTTGATTTGGTGAAATGAAATTTATTAGTCCAATACTTAGAGCGTCGTCTCCCTACGGGTAGTATTGTAGAAGAATGAAAGTGCGGTGTTGACCGTCACTTGTTTTGTTGTGTTGAGATAGGTGTGGATGGATGGTTGGGCTGTGTCCTCGTGTTTACTTCCGAGGCCCCTTCCATGATATGTTGATGTGGTGTTTGCATGTGGTGTGAGTCGACACGCGGTGTCGTAATCCCGGGTTAAGGATAGTGTGGCAGGTCTACGGGCTCGCCAGTCGTCACACCGACGGGAGTTGGCAGTTAGACTTGGTCGGTTTGGGCTGTGTCCTCGGTGTTCACGTCCCGAGGCCCCTCCGACCATGTGGACGGTTGGGCTGTGTCCTCGTGCTTTCTTCCGAGGCCCCTTCCGGGTCACGCAAGGCCAGTTCGGGCTGTGTTCTTGGTGCACATCTACCCAAGACCCCGCTGGGCCATAGTACGCATGGGCTCCGCTGTTGTGTTCTTAGCGTTGAGGCGTACGGAGGCCTAGGTGAAGTAGTGTGATACCCGCCTAGTAGTAGAAGTGCCCGTTCTACTGTCACCGCCTGGCCACGGCGGCTGATGCCTGAGAGGTTAGCTACCTGCTCAAAAAGTGGGAACTACAGTCTGTGTCGACATAGCAATTGCATGGGTGAGTCATTGCATAGCATTCATAGCATTTCATATCATTGCACAACAAGATCCTCATCGTATAAGTTTGTATGGGCACTCTTATACGATGAGTTACTTTATGTAACTCGATCCTTAACTTATAAGTTTGTATGGGCATTCTTATAAGTTAAGTTACTTTCCTGCTGTAGCTTTATTACACTTGTTATTATACCTTGATGGCTCTTGTAGAATGGTTAGTTTACATATTGATAGCTTTTATAGAACTGCTAGTTATACATTGATACTCATGTACCTGGTCACCTGATTGTACTTGCATACTTATTATATACTATACTCTTGTTCCTTTTCTCCGCCCGGTGCCGAGGAGTCGCCGGGGGAGCGGATGTGAAACCACTTAGTCGTTTCGACTAACGGTTGCTACGTCTTCCTTTTTAGGAGGTCACGCCGCAGGTAGAGCAGCCGCAGACTACGCAGCAGGACAGCCAGGCCAGGGAGACAGGGCCTGATGTGACGGTGCCGTCGATACCGTCTGTTACTGATGTTAGTTTTTGATACAGGGCCTGATGGGATCCCGGAAGGGGGGGTCTTACAAATGGTATCAGTTTGCCACGATCCTCAACTACGAAGTCATTCAACAATGGTGCCACCCCCGTTTGATTAGTCAGTTTGGGGACAATCTGACTTAGCGGAAGCAGTGGTGTGCCCATATGTAATTCACATTAAGTTTGTCCAACTTTGACCTTAAGTTTAGCCAACCTGACCACAAATTTGTCGTGTACGTGTAGGTTCCACTGCATGTTGAGCCGATGAGGGGTACTCCTACCCCTCCCATTCCCACTCAGTTCCAACAGTCTGAGTTGGGGCAAACACTCACCGCCATTCTAGATGCTTTTAAGGCACAGCAGGCTCCGGTGCAACAACAGGCCCCGAGCTCCAACTGGCTGAGCACCTTCCGAGCTCTCTCCCCTCCCGTCTACCTTGGGACGGAGTCAGCCGTACGTACTGAAGAATGGCTAGACACGATACAAGAGTTGTTGGCTGGTATCCGTTGCCCGGCCAACATGGCAGTAACATTGGCAGTGTCCGTCTTGGACTTACATGCGAAGAGGTGGTGGAAGTCCCTCATGGGCTCTACCTTCCAAGGCCGGATCTACACTGAGATAAGTTGGAGTGAATTCTCGGAGGTTTTCTTGGAGCACTTTATCCCTACATCGGCCCGAGATGAGCTTGAGCAGAGGTTCCTTCTACTAAAGCAGGGATCAAAGTCGGTTACGGAATACCAGCGGGAATTCCAGCATCTCGCAAGGTTTGCGGACTCTTATGAGTTGGATGACAGAGGTTATGCCAAGCGCTTCTATAAAGGGCTGCGAGATCCCCTAAGGCAGTCCCTTTTGTTTATAGCAGATGGTAGCTTGGCGGAGATCATTGATATGGCGAAAAGATTGGAGGCGGACCACCTGTGATATAGTAAGAGGCCTGCGGAGGACGTAATGGAAGCCGGCCCAAGTAATAGAAGGAGACGGGACTTCAGAGGAGGAAGAGGTTATCAAAGAGGTGGAGGGCGCGTCCACCGAAACTATAGGGTGGAGCATCCAGTTCCGCAGCCGCCTGCGTTGCCTGCACCCCCACAGCCTCAGCGATTTCAACAACCTGAAGGGCGTCGTGGTCTGGTGTGCTTCGAATGCAACCAGCCGGGCCACATCCGGCGTTTCTGTCCGCAGCTATATGGGAATGCCCCTCTTGCTCTCCCTCCTGCTCTCCCTCCAGCAGCTCCACGAGGGCGGGGATACATGCGTGGTCGAGGACGAGGACCGCCAAGAGGTAACCCCGGCCCTGCTAGGGATCAGGTGTACGCGCTTGACATGGCGCAGGAACGGAACCCACAAGATGTGATTGCAGGTATGATTTAATTAGTTTACATACTTGCATGGTTTAACATGAATTGCTTAGAACTTATTAGACACTAGCAATAAGTTTTGGTCGTTGGCACTTAGGCACCGTGATTATTGGCGGGAAGACGGCCTATGCGCTGTTCGATACCGGTGCCTCACACTCTTTTGTGTCCGAGGATTTCATAAAAGACGTGGGGGATGTTCAGTACTTCACGGGAATAGCCCGACGTGTACGCCTTCCGGATGGCTCGGAGATGATCGCAACTGCCAAGTGCGAGTTGGAGTTATTTATTGACGGGAAGGCCTTTGATACGCCGGCCACGGTTCTGAGAATGCCGGAGTTTGACATCATTTTGGGCATGGCATGGCTGGATTGGCACTTCGCGAGGATCGACTGCGCGGAGAAGCGGATCTATTTGAGGCATGGAGACTCTGACGTCATCTTTCAAGGTATTGGCTTCGCGGCCCGCATGATGTTATCTTCCGTCCAGGTTATAAAAGCTCATATGAAGGGGGACGAGGTCTTCATGATCTGGTTCGAGTTGAAGGAGGAAGCGTTGGAATTAAAGGATGTACGGGTTGTGCGGGATTTTCCCGAGGTATTTCCTGAGAAGCTACCAGGATTACCACCGCATAGAGAGGTCGATTTCCACATTAATCTAGTACCAGGTGCCAAGCCTGTATCTAAGGCTCCGTACAGAATGGCCCCGAAAGAACTCGCGGAGTTTTAGAGTTCAATTGCAAGAACTAGTAGATTCAGGGTTCGTTCGCCCCAGTTCATCACCATGGGGTGCCCCCGTGTTGTTCGTAAAGAAGAAGGATGGAACCCTGCGATTGTGCATAGATTATCGGGAACTCAATCGACTAACGGTGCGGAACACTTATCCGCTACCTCGGATCGACGAGTTGTTCGATCAATTAGTGGGAGCACATTGGTTCTCTAAACTAGACTTGCGCTCTAGATACTATCAGTTGAGGATACAAGAGGGGGATATTCAGAAAACAGCCTTCAGTTCGAGATATGGTTTGTATGAGTTCACAGTAATGCCGTTTGGGCTCACGAATGCGCCTTCGGCCTTCATGAGCCTGATGAACAAGGTGTTTGAACCATACTTGGACATCTTCGTCATTGTTTTCATCGACGACATCTTGGTCTACTCAAAGACGGAGGAGGAGCATGTCGAGCACCTGACCTTGGTTTTGAAGAAATTGAAGGAGCATGCCTTGTATGCCAAGTTTAGCAAGTGTGAATTCTGGCTTAAGGAGGTAGCCTTCTTGGGGCATGTGATTAGTGGAGCAGGATTAGCTGTGGATCCAGCCAAGGTGCGGACCGTGAAGGAGTGGTCGCCCTTGAAGTCGGCGGCCGATGTACAAAGCTTTCTTGGACTTGCTGGCTACTACCGCAAGTTCGTGAAAGGATTTTCCAAGATGGCCCTTCCTCTTACCTCCTTGACGAAGAAGGGTGTGCCATTTGAGTGGACACCTAAATGTGAAGCAGCATTTCAAGAGTTGAAGGATAGGCTTACCTCCGCCCCCATCCTTGCACTTCCGTCGGGGAAGGAAGGATTCCAAGTTTACACAGATGCATCATATCAAGGGATGGGAGCGGTGCTGATGCAGCACGGGCATGTGATCGCTTATGCTTCAAGGCAGTTAAAGAAACATGAAATCAATTACCCGGTTCATGATTTGGAGTTGGGAGCAGTGGTGTTCGCTTTGAAGTCTGGAGGCATTATTTATATGGCGTCCACTGCGAGATCTTTTCCGATCACAAAACTTGAAGTATGTTCACACTCAGAAGGAGTTGAACCTGACACAACGGCGGTGGTTGGAATTTCTATGCGACTATGAGTTCACCATGAACTACCACCCCGGGAAAGCAAACTCTGTAGCCGATGCCTTGAGTAGGAAAACGCCAGGCTCTAGCCCAGAGTCTCGGTTGATGAGTATGGAGTTGGCTCGGATGGTCGAAGAGATGGAAATTACTCTAGTATTCAAGGCTCCTTCGGCAGAGTATGCGGAGTATTTGGCCAACATGAGCATAGTTTGTGATATCCGAGATCGGATTCGGGTGGAGCAAGGTATGGATGCGGCCTTGGCCCCGGCAATCAAGGCAATTGAAGATGGGACCACCGATGAGTACACACTAAAAGACGGTCTCGTTTATTTTCGTGGCCGACTTTATGTTCCCAAGGGCGGCAAAATTCGGGAGGATATATTGAGAGAGGCGCATTCCTCTCAATATTCAGTGCACCCGGGTATTGCTAAGATGTACGCCGGACTGCGGAAGACCATGTGTTGGCCGGGAATGAAGAAGGATGTTCGCTACTATGTTACACATTGCGAAGCTTGCCAAAGAGTGAAGGCTGAATGCAGGAGTCCCGGTGGTTTGTTGCAGTCGCTGCCCATCCCCGAATGGAAGTTCGAGGATATTTCCATGGACTTTGTTCATGGGTTACCTCGTTCCCGCTCCGGGAATGATTCGGTGTGGGTTGTTGTGGATCGACTAACAAAGGTGGCCCGGTTCATTCCAATGAAGAAGGAAGCACACGTGGTGTTTTGGTACGCCTTTTTGTGGAGCAATTTGTACGGTATCATGGCGTGCCCAAGACAATTGTTTCGGATAGGGATGGTCGGTTTACATCCAATGAGTGGAAGGCGGTACAGGCGTATTTGGGCTCACGCCTAACCTTTAGTACCGCATTTCATCCACAGACTGACGGGCAGTCAGAGCGGACCATCAGAACGCTGGAGGATTTGTTGAGGCTATGTGTGTTGGACAGAGGAGAGCCATGGGAAAGACTCTTGCCCCTGGTGGAATTCTCCTACAACAATAGTCATCAAGCAAGCATCGGTATGGCGCCCCATGAAGCCCTTTACGGAAGAAGGTGCAGGACTCCCTTGTCTTGGGTGCAAGATGAAGATCCGAAGGCATTGGGAAACGAATACATAGATGATACTGATGCGGCGGTCAGATTGATACGGGATCGCATGTTGGAGGCTCAAAGTCGACAGGCGAAATATTATAATAAAAAGCATCGGATGGTGGAGTTCCAGGTGGGCGAAAAAGTGTTCCTCAAAATTCGGCCGATGCATGGAGTGTCGCGGGTGCGTGGAGTGAAAAAGCTCAGCCCAAGGTATGTTGGGCCTTATACTATATTGGAAAGGATCGGCCCGTTGGCCTATCGGTTGGAGTTACCGCCAGAACTAGAAAATCTCCACGATGTGTTCCATGTGTCGTCGCTTCGAAAAGCACTGTTGCGGCCGACCAGATATTCCCACTACTGATGGCGCAGTAGCATCAGATAGGTCTGTGCGACTACAGCCGGTGCGGATTGTTGATAGCGAGACAAGGACTTTGCGCCGCAAGAGTGTACCCTTAGTGAAGGTGCAATGGATGAATCATGGGAAGGAGGAGTACACCTGGGAGCCAATGGATTTGATGCAGCAACGCTACCCGGAGTTGTTTGCCCAAGGTAATCTTATTTAAAAACATATAATAAACTTCCTGTTAAGCTTTTCTCCACACAGCCTAAGCCTGATTTCGGGGACGAAATCTTTTATTTTGTTTATAGGATTTGTAACGTCCCGAATCGCTCTAGGCCCCTAGTGTGTGTGTTTTGAGTCAGGAGGGTTGACTCAAGTCCTGAGAAGAGATGACACGGGTAGTGACACGGCCGTGTCCCTACCCGTGTGCGTCGAGTTGAGCTCGACGAGCCGTGTCGAGATCGTTGAGAGTCGTCGAGAATCGTCGAGTGGGGAACACGGGTAGTGACACGGCCGTGTCCCTACCCGTGTGTATCGAGAGTTGAGCTCGACGAGCCGTGTCGAGATCGTCGAGAGTCGTCGAGAATCGTCGAGTGGGGAACACGGTAGTGACACGGCCGTGTCCCTACCCGTGTGCATCGAGTTGAGCTCGACGAGCCGTGTCGAAATCGTCGAGAGTCGTCGAGAATCGTCGAGTGGGGAACACGGGTAGTGACACGGCCGTGTCCCTACCCGTGTGCGCCGAGTTGGGCTCGACGAGAAGTGGCGAGATGTAACTGAAGATGCACACGGCCAATGACACGGCCAACACACGGCCGTGTCATGTGAACACGGGTTGGGACATGGCCGTGTCCCTACCCGTGTCAAACAGTGAACCGACATGGAAACCGCCACGGCCGTTTCGCGGAAGCAGGACACGGGTACGGACACGGCCGTGTCCCTACCCGTGTCACATTTTGCTTATAAGGGCCAGAGAAACCCTAGCCGTTTTTCACCCTCATTTCCTTCCCCTATATCCTGTGAGAGCTCCTGGTGAGAGGAAACTGCAGGAGCAAGTCTTACCGAAGGAGATCCGCCATCGCCGCGAAAGAGAAGATGCCGCCAAGGAGAACTACGCGATCCATGGCCGGAAATGGTGGTACCGCTGGAGCCAACGTGAGTTTCCTACCCTCTCCCTTGGTGCTAGATCTTAGATAATTAGGAGAGACATCGGTTCAAGAGAACTTGATGGTGAGGAGAAGATTTCTAGGTTAGGCCATGCTAGGATTTGAATCCTAGATTTTAGATCTCTTCAACCCTTCCCCTTTTCTTCAATATGACGACGGGTGGATGGTCTCGTGAGGAGTTTATGGCCTTTGAGGTTGAATAAGGGAGGAGAATAATTCTGGAAAATTTAGGAACGATCGCCTTGACGAGGAAGACGAACTGATGCCGTTCATTTTCTTTAAGATGCGCGCAGAATCTGTATTCTGCGCGCAGCGATCTTCTAGGCCCTTTTTATGTAGGATATGTGCAGATCTGGGCTTTTGGCCAAACACGAAAGTTGTAGCCCTTGGAAATACCTTTCCAACGAGTGGTTGCACGACTTCAGGTGATGTCTGTGGCCCCGGGAAAACCAAATCGAGTTTGCTGTCCGGCAATTCCTGTACACAGAAATTGTGTTCTGTGCGCAGTGAACCTTGAAGCCGATTTCGAGTAAGCTATTGTCAGATCTGGGTTGTGACCTGAATATGAAAGTTGTAGATCATGAAAAGATCTTTCCAACGAGAGGTTACACGACTTCACCGGATTCCTATAGCCTCGGGAATCTCCGGTCGAAATTGCTGTCCAGATTAGTGATACACTTAGAATTCTGGTTTTATATAAAGTGCAACAAGAGTCGGTGGAATTCTGTCAAGATTAAATAATTGATGCTAATCACCGAAGAACTTTGAATGATGGTGTTTATTATTTAGAATGCATACAACTGATTTATTATTGCAAGTTGTCTAGAGATTTGGATGGTTTCCTTTATGTTTAATTGAATCGAATTGATAAGATGTTGATAGATTATAACATATACGCATCATATAAGTCTTATGTAGAGTTCATATGGAATGACATATAGAAGATTAAACTATGACCATGATATGTTGATTTGGTGAAATGAAATTTATTAGTCCAATACTTAGAGCGTCGTCTCCCTACGGGTAGTATTGTGGAAGAATGAAAGTGCGGTGTTGACCGTCACTTGTTTTGTTGTGTTGAGATAGGTGTGGATGGATGGTTGGGCTGTGTCCTCGTGTTTACTTCCGAGGCCCCTTCCATGATATGTTGATGTGGTGTTTGCATGTGGTGTGAGTCGACACGCGGTGTCGTAATCCCGGGTTAAGGATAGTGTGGCAGGTCTACGGGCTCGCCAGTCGTCACACCGACGGGAGTTGGCAGTTAGACTTGGTCGGTTTGGGCTGTGTCCTCGGTGTTCACGTCCCGAGGCCCCTCCGACCATGTGGACGGTTGGGCTGTGTCCTCGTGCTTTCTTCCGAGGCCCCTTCCGGGTCACGCAAGGCCAGTTCGGGCTGTGTTCTTGGTGCACATCTACCCAAGACCCCGCTGGGCCATAGTACGCATGGGCTCCGCTGTTGTGTTCTTAGCGTTGAGGCGTACGGAGGCCTAGGTGAAGTAGTGTGATACCCGCCTAGTAGTAGAAGTGCCCGTTCTACTGTCACCGCCTGGCCACGGCGGCTGATGCCTGAGAGGTTAGCTACCTGCTCAAAAAGTGGGAACTACAGTCTGTGTCGACATAGCAATTGCATGGGTGAGTCATTGCATAGCATTCATAGCATTTCATATCATTGCACAACAAGATCCTCATCGTATAAGTTTGTATGGGCACTCTTATACGATGAGTTACTTTATGTAACTCGATCCTTAACTTATAAGTTTGTATGGGCATTCTTATAAGTTAAGTTACTTTCCTGCTGTAGCTTTATTACACTTGTTATTATACCTTGATGGCTCTTGTAGAATGGTTAGTTTACATATTGATAGCTTTTATAGAACTGCTAGTTATACATTGATACTCATGTACCTGGTCACCTGATTGTACTTGCATACTTATTATATACTATACTCTTGTTCCTTTTCTCCGCCCGGTGCCGAGGAGTCGCCGGGGGAGCGGATGTGAAACCACTTAGTCGTTTCGACTAACGGTTGCTACGTCTTCCTTTTTAGGAGGTCACGTCGCAGGTAGAGCAGCCGCAGACTACGCAGCAGGACAGCCAGGCCAGGGAGACAGGGCCTGATGTGACGGTGCCGTCGATACCGTCTGTTACTGATGTTAGTTTTTGATACAGGGCCTGATGGGATCCGGGAAGGGGGGGTCTTACAAATGGTATCAGTTTGCCACGATCCTCAACTACGAAGTCATTCAACAATGGTGCCACCCCCGTTTGATTAGTCAGTTTGGGGACAAACTGACTTAGCGGAAGCAGTGGTGTGCCCATATGTAATTCACATTAAGTTTGTCCAACTTTGACCTTAAGTTTAGCCAACCTGACCACAAATTTGTCGTGTACGTGTAGGTTCCACTGCATGTTGAGCCGATGAGGGGTACTCCTACCCCTCCCATTCCCACTCAGTTCCAACAGTCTGAGTTGGGGCAAACACTCACCGCCATTCTAGATGCTTTTAAGGCACAGCAGGCTCCGGTGCAACAACAGGCCCCGAGCTCCAACTGGCTGAGCACCTTCCGAGCTCTCTCCCCTCCCGTCTACCTTGGGACGGAGTCAGCCGTACGTACTGAAGAATGGCTAGACACGATACAAGAGTTGTTGGCTGGTATCCGTTGCCCGGCCAACATGGCAGTAACATTGGCAGTGTCCGTCTTGGACTTACATGCGAAGAGGTGGTGGAAGTCCCTCATGGGCTCTACCTTCCAAGGCCGGATCTACACTGAGATAAGTTGGAGTGAATTCTCGGAGGTTTTCTTGGAGCACTTTATCCCTACATCGGCCCGAGATGAGCTTGAGCAGAGGTTCCTTCTACTAAAGCAGGGATCAAAGTCGGTTACGGAATACCAGCGGGAATTCCAGCATCTCGCAAGGTTTGCGGACTCTTATGAGTTGGATGACAGAGGTTATGCCAAGCGCTTCTATAAAGGGCTGCGAGATCCCCTAAGGCAGTCCCTTTTGTTTATAGCAGATGGTAGCTTGGCGGAGATCATTGATATGGCGAAAAGATTGGAGGCGGACCACCTGGGATGTAGTAAGAGGCCTGCGGAGGACGTAATGGAAGCCGGCCCAAGTAATAGAAGGAGACGGGACTTCAGAGGAGGAAGAGGTTATCAAAGAGGTGGAGGGCGCGTCCACCGAAACTATAGGGTGGAGCATCCAGTTCCGCAGCCGCCTGCGTTGCCTGCACCCCCACAGCCTCAGCGATTTCAACAACCTGAAGGGCGTCGTGGTCTGGTGTGCTTCGAATGCAACCAGCCGGGCCACATCCGGCGTTTCTGTCCGCAGCTATATGGGAATGCCCCTCTTGCTCTCCCTCCTGCTCTCCCTCCAGCAGCTCCACGAGGGCGGGGATACATGCGTGGTCGAGGACGAGGACCGCCAAGAGGTAACCCCGGCCCTGCTAGGGATCAGGTGTACGCGCTTGACATGGCGCAGGAACGGAACCCACAAGATGTGATTGCAGGTATGATTTAATTAGTTTACATACTTGCATGGTTTAACATGAATTGCTTAGAACTTATTAGACACTAGCAATAAGTTTTGGTCGTTGGCACTTAGGCACCGTGATTATTGGCGGGAAGACGGCCTATGCGCTGTTCGATACCGGTGCCTCACACTCTTTTGTGTCCGAGGATTTCATAAAAGACGTGGGGGATGTTCAGTACTTCACGGGAATAGCCCGACGTGTACGCCTTCCGGATGGCTCGGAGATGATCGCAACTGCCAAGTGCGAGTTGGAGTTATTTATTGACGGGAAGGCCTTTGATACGCCGGCCACGGTTCTGAGAATGCCGGAGTTTGACATCATTTTGGGCATGGCATGGCTGGATTGGCACTTCGCGAGGATCGACTGCGCGGAGAAGCGGATCTATTTGAGGCATGGAGACTCTGACGTCATCTTTCAAGGTATTGGCTTCGCGCCCCGCATGATGTTATCTTCCGTCCAGGTTATAAAAGCTCATATGAAGGGGGACGAGGTCTTCATGATCTGGTTCGAGTTGAAGGAGGAAGCGTTGGAATTAAAGGATGTACGGGTTGTGCGGGATTTTCCCGAGGTATTTCCTGAGAAGCTACCAGGATTACCACCGCATAGAGAGGTCGATTTCCACATTAATCTAGTACCAGGTGCCAAGCCTGTATCTAAGGCTCCGTACAGAATGGCCCCGAAAGAACTCGCGGAGTTTAGAGTTCAATTGCAAGAACTAGTAGATTCAGGGTTCGTTCGCCCCAGTTCATCACCATGGGGTGCCCCCGTGTTGTTCGTAAAGAAGAAGGATGGAACCCTGCGATTGTGCATAGATTATCGGGAACTCAATCGACTAACGGTGCGGAACACTTATCCGCTACCTCGGATCGATGAGTTGTTCGATCAATTAGTGGGAGCACATTGGTTCTCTAAACTAGACTTGCGCTCTAGATACTATCAGTTGAGGATACAAGAGGGGGATATTCAGAAAACAGCCTTCAGTTCGAGATATGGTTTGTATGAGTTCACAGTAATGCCGTTTGGGCTCACGAATGCGCCTTCGGCCTTCATGAGCCTGATGAACAAGGTGTTTGAACCATACTTGGACATCTTCGTCATTGTTTTCATCGACGACATCTTGGTCTACTCAAAGACGGAGGAGGAGCATGTCGAGCACCTGACCTTGGTTTTGAAGAAATTGAAGGAGCATGCCTTGTATGCCAAGTTTAGCAAGTGTGAATTCTGGCTTAAGGAGGTAGCCTTCTTGGGGCATGTGATTAGTGGAGCAGGATTAGCTGTGGATCCAGCCAAGGTGCGGGCCGTGAAGGAGTGGTCTCCCTTGAAGTCGGCGGCCGATGTACAAAGCTTTCTTGGACTTGCTGGCTACTACCGCAAGTTCGTGAAAGGATTTTCCAAGATGGCCCTTCCTCTTACCTCCTTGACGAAGAAGGGTGTGCCATTTGAGTGGACACCTAAATGTGAAGCAACATTTCAAGAGTTGAAGGATAGGCTTACCTCCGCCCCCATCCTTGCACTTCCGTCGGGGAAGGAAGGATTCCAAGTTTACACGGACGCATCATATCAAGGGATGGGAGCGGTGCTGATGCAGCACGGGCATGTGATCGCTTATGCTTCAAGGCAGTTAAAAAAACATGAAATCAATTACCCGGTTCATGATTTGGAGTTGGGAGCAGTGGTGTTCGCTTTGAAGGTCTGGAGGCATTATTTATATGGCGTCCACTGCGAGATCTTTTCCGATCACAAAAACTTGAAGTATGTTCACACTCAGAAGGAGTTGAACCTGAGACAACGGCGGTGGTTGGAATTTCTATGCGACTATGAGTTCACCATGAACTACCACCCCGGGAAAGCAAACTCTGTAGCCGATGCCTTGAGTAGGAAAACGCCAGGCTCTAGCCCAGAGTCTCGGTTGATGAGTATGGAGTTGGCTCGGATGGTCGAAGAGATGGAAATTACTCTAGTATTCAAGGCTCCTTCGGCAGAGTATGCGGAGTATTTGGCCAACATGAGCATAGTTTGTGATATCCGAGATCGGATTCGGGTGGAGCAAGGTATGGATGCGGCCTTGGCCCCGGCAATCAAGGCAATTGAAGATGGGACCACCGATGAGTACACACTAAAAGACGGTCTCGTTTATTTTCGTGGCCGACTTTATGTTCCCAAGGGCGGCAAAATTCGGGAGGATATATTGAGAGAGGCGCATTCCTCTCAATATTCAGTGCACCCGGGTATTGCTAAGATGTACGCCGGACTACGGAAGACCATGTGTTGGCCGGGAATGAAGAAGGATGTTCGCTACTATGTTACACATTGCGAAGCTTGCCAAAGAGTGAAGGCTGAATGCAGGAGTCCCGGTGGTTTGTTGCAGTCGCTGCCCATCCCCGAATGGAAGTTCGAGGATATTTCCATGGACTTTGTTCATGGGTTACCTCGTTCCCGCTCCGGGAATGATTCGGTGTGGGTTGTTGTGGATCGACTAACAAAGGTGGCCCGGTTCATTCCAATGAAGAAGGAAGCACACGTGGGTGTTTTGGTACGCCTTTTTGTGGAGCAATTTGTACGGTATCATGGCGTGCCCAAGACAATTGTTTCGGATAGGGATGGTCGGTTTACATCCAATGAGTGGAAGGCGGTACAGGCGTATTTGGGCTCACGCCTAACCTTTAGTACCGCATTTCATCCACAGACTGACGGGCAGTCAGAGCGGACCATCAGAACGCTGGAGGATTTGTTGAGGCTATGTGTGTTGGACAGAGGAGAGCCATGGGAAAGACTCTTGCCCCTGGTGGAATTCTCCTACAACAATAGTCATCAAGCAAGCATCGGTATGGCGCCCCATGAAGCCCTTTACGGAAGAAGGTGCAGGACTCCCTTGTCTTGGGTGCAAGATGAAGATCCGAAGGCATTGGGAAACGAATACATAGATGATACTGATGCGGCGGTCAGATTGATACGGGATCGCATGTTGGAGGCTCAAAGTCGACAGGCGAAATATTATAATAAAAAGCATCGGATGGTGGAGTTCCAGGTGGGCGAAAAAGTGTTCCTCAAAATTCGGCCGATGCATGGAGTGTCGCGGGTGCGTGGAGTGAAAAAGCTCAGCCCAAGGTATGTTGGGCCTTATACTATATTGGAAAGGATCGGCCCGTTGGCCTATCGGTTGGAGTTACCGCCAGAACTAGAAAATCTCCACGACGTGTTCCATGTGTCGTCGCTTCGAAAAGCACTGTTGCGGCCCGACCAGTATATTCCCACTACTGATGGCGCAGTAGCATCAGATAGGTCTGTGCGACTACAGCCGGTGCGGATTGTTGATAGCGAGACAAGGACTTTGCGCCGCAAGAGTGTACCCTTAGTGAAGGTGCAATGGATGAATCATGGGAAGGAGGAGTACACCTGGGAGCCAATGGATTTGATGCAGCAACGCTACCCGGAGTTGTTTGCCCAAGGTAATCTTATTTAAAAACATATAATAAACTTCCTGTTAAGCTTTTCTCCACACAGCCTAAGCCTGATTTCGGGGACGAAATCTTTTATTTTGTTTATAGGATTTGTAACGTCCCGAATCGCTCTAGGCCCCTAGTGTGTGTGTTTTGAGTCAGGAGGGTTGACTCAAGTCCTGAGAAGAGATGACACGGGTAGTGACACGGCCGTGTCCCTACCAGTGTGCGTCGAGTTGAGCTCGACGAGCCGTGTCGAGATCGTCGAGAGTCGTCGAGAATCGTCGAGTGGGGAACACGGGTAGTGACACGGCCGTGTCCCTACCCGTGTGCATCGAGTTGAGCTCGACGAGCCGTGTCGAGATCGTCGAGAGTCGTCGAGAATCGTCGAGTGGGGAACACGGGTAGTGACACGGCCGTGTCCCTACCCGTGTGCATCGAGTTGAGCTCGACGAGCCGTGTCGAAATCGTCGAGAGTCGTCGAGAATCGTCGAGTGGGGAACACGGGTAGTGACACGGCCGTGTCCCTACCCGTGTGCGCCGAGTTGGGCTCGACGAGAAGTGGCGAGATGTAACTGAAGATGCACACGGCCAATGACACGGCCAGGCACACGGCCGTGTCATGTGAACACGGGTTGGGACACGGCCGTGTCCCTACCCGTGTCAAACAGTGAACCGACATGGAAACCGCCACGGCCGTTTCGCGGAAGCAGGACACGGGTACGGACACGGCCGTGTCCCTACCCGTGTCACATTTTGCTTATAAGGGCCAGAGAAACCTTAGCCATTTTTTCACCCTCATTTCCTTCCCCTATATCCTGTGAGAGCTCCTGGTGAGAGGAAAACTGCAGGAGCAAGTCTTACCGAAGGAGATCCGCCATCGCCGCGAAAGAGAAGATGCCGCCAAGGAGAACTACGCGATCCATGGCCGGAAATGGTGGTACCGCTGGAGCCAACGTGAGTTTCCTACCCTCTCCCTTGGTGCTAGATCTTAGATAATTAGGAGAGACATCGGTTCAAGAGAACTTGATGGTGAGGAGAAGATTTCTAGGTTAGGCCATGCTAGGATTTGAATCATAGATTTTAGATCTCTTCAACCCTTCCCCTTTTCTTCAATATGACGACGGGTGGATGGTCTCGTGAGGAGTTTATGGCCTTTGAGGTTGAATAAGGGAGGAGAATAATTCTGGAAAATTTAGGAACGATCGCCTTGACGAGGAAGACGAACCGATGCCGTTCATTTTCTTTAAGATGCGCGCAGAATCTGTATTCTGCGCGCAGCGATCTTCTAGGCCCTTTTTATGTAGGATATGTGCAGATCTGGGCTTTTGGCCAAACACGAAAGTTGTAGCCCTTGGAAATACCTTTCCAACGAGTGGTTGCACGACTTCAGGTGATGTCTGTGGCCCCGGGAAAACCAAATCGAGTTTGCTGTCCGGCAATTCCTGTACACAGAAATTGTGTTCTGTGCGCAGTGAACCTTGAAGCCGATTTCGAGTAAGCTATTGTCAGATCTGGGTTGTGACCTGAATATGAAAGTTGTAGATCATGAAAAGATCTTTCCAACGAGAGGTTACACGACTTCACCGGATTCCTATAGCCTCGGGAATCTCCGGTCGAAATTGCTGTCCAGATTAGTGATACACTTAGAATTCTGGTTTTATATAAAGTGCAACAAGAGTCGGTGGAATTCTGTGAAGATTAAATAATTGATGCTAATCACCGAAGAACTTTGAATGATGGTGTTTATTATTTAGAATGCATACAACTGATTTATTATTGCAAGTTGTCTAGAGATTTGGATGGTTTCCTTTATGTTTAATTGAATCGAATTGATAAGATGTTGATAGATTATAACATATACGCATCATATAAGTCTTATGTAGAGTTCATATGGAATGACATATAGAAGATTAAACTATGACCATGATATGTTGATTTGGTGAAATGAAATTTATTAGTCCAATACTTAGAGCGTCGTCTCCCTACGGGTAGTATTGTGGAAGAATGAAAGTGCGGTGTTGACCGTCACTTGTTTTGTTGTGTTGAGATAGGTGTGGATGGATGGTTGGGCTGTGTCCTCGTGTTTACTTCCGAGGCCCCTTCCATGATATGTTGATGTGGTGTTTGCATGTGGTGTGAGTCGACACGCGGTGTCGTAATCCCGGGTTAAGGATAGTGTGGCAGGTCTACGGGCTCGCCAGTCGTCACACCGACGGGAGTTGGCAGTTAGACTTGGTCGGTTTGGGCTGTGTCCTCGGTGTTCACGTCCCGAGGCCCCTCCGACCATGTGGACGGTTGGGCTGTGTCCTCGTGCTTTCTTCCGAGGCCCCTTCCGGGTCACGCAAGGCCAGTTCGGGCTGTGTTCTTGGTGCACATCTACCCAAGACCCCGCTGGGCCATAGTACGCATGGGCTCCGCTGTTGTGTTCTTAGCGTTGAGGCGTACGGAGGCCTAGGTGAAGTAGTGTGATACCCGCCTAGTAGTAGAAGTGCCCGTTCTACTGTCACCGCCTGGCCACGGCGGCTGATGCCTGAGAGGTTAGCTACCTGCTCGAAAAGTGGGAACTACAGTCTGTGTCGACATAGCAATTGCATGGGTGAGTCATTGCATAACATTCATAGCATTTCATATCATTGCACAACAAGATCCTCATCGTATAAGTTTGTATGGGCACTCTTATACGATGAGTTACTTTATGTAACTCGATCCTTAACTTATAAGTTTGTATGGGCATTCTTATAAGTTAAGTTACTTTCCTGCTGTAGCTTTATTACACTTGTTATTATACCTTGATGGCTCTTGTAGAATGGTTAGTTTACATATTGATAGCTTTTATAGAACTGCTAGTTATACATTGATACTCATGTACCTGGTCACCTGATTGTACTTGCATACTTATTATATACTATACTCTTGTTCCTTTTCTCCGCCCGGTGCCGAGGAGTCGCCGGGGGAGCGGATGTGAAACCACTTAGTCATTTCGACTAACGGTTGCTACGTCTTCCTTTTTAGGAGGTCACGCCGCAGGTAGAGCAGCCGCAGACTACGCAGCAGGACAGCCAGGCCAGGGAGACAGGGCCTGATGTGACGGTGCCGTCGATACCGTCTGTTACTGATGTTAGTTTTTGATACTCTGATGTAGCCCGTTTGGGCAATGTTTAGCTGTACTCTGATATATTGTAGAAGCATGTTTTAGCTTCTCATTATTGATGTATTTGGACATTATAACTTAGTGTGGATTTTGACTTCTCATGTTTATTTATTTGGTTGGGTTGGCATGATTTATTGATATCGTTGTAGCCGGCGGGATAGGCGTCTTGTGGTACAGGTTAGCCCGTGTGCTAATGCTACCGCAAGGCGGCTGTTCCGGGCATAAGACTCCCCTTCGTGCCGTGTTTTTGGGATCCGGGAAGGGGGGGTCTTACAAATGACGGCTCTGTGCAGAATCACTTCTAAATAAATTATAGAGCTCATCTGGGAATGGTGGAGTTGGTATGCGGACTCTTCCATTGTTGCAGCACATTGTTGTTGTTTCACCATCAAACAACTTAGCTTGACAGTAATTACACACTTTTGGTCGTTGTAGTTGTAAGTACGTAATATGTTGTCGTACATTTGAAATACGGGCACTATTATGGATTCTGGAACAATGATTTGTAGCAGTGTTGTTATCATCAGAGGTGGAATCATTTTCATTGTCAGATTGAGGCGCAGGGGATGCAGGAATTTCTATGTAGATGAGAAATGGATGAGGTGTTAACGTACAAAATTAATGAAGTATAAACAGCATTTACATTGTATTGTAGTTTCGAAGTACGTACGTTGTAGTAAATGTTCATCTGCGTGTTGCACGAAAAATTCTGGTACATGTGGAAGCTGTACAGAGTTTTGTGGGATGTCATAATCAATTGATGGTATAACAGATCTGTGAGAAGATGATGATTCTCCAGTTTGAAGTGGTTGCGTAGCATGAGTGAATGGCGACGACACGGTTGTTAAAGCGTATCGGTGTACAATAGTAGATGGAGTAGATGTTATTTGTTTAGAGATTGTATGTGGGACGCAGCAGTAGTTTGGACAGGGTATTTCGTGGTTGTTGATGCAGGCATAGTGGAGTCACATGAGGGTGTAGAAGTTGAGTGCCCATGGATAATTTCATGGGGTAGGTCAACATTGTGTGACTCAAACAGATGTTGACGTTGAGCACGATTTCGAGCGGCAGCACGCCAAATGGCTCGTTGATGTTCTTTTTGTGCTTCAGTCAATTGCAACCACCGAGATCTGTGACGGGTTCGATTAGAAGCACGTTCTCGTTCGCGTTGTTCTGCTGTCATCCTGGCTCTCCTAATTCGTGAACGTTCACGATTAACAGCTCGTTGAGCAGCACGACGTGCTTCAAGTGTGTCCATCTTGGTGTGGAGGAGAGACTTTAGTACAACCTGAGTTGATATATATTTAGTACGTAACATAAAAGCATAGAACTTTGAAAATTCATCAAAATGCATTATTACTATAGACATAATCAGAGTATTTATAGTAGATAAGGACGTGTAAGTGTATTTTTTCAGTAGTAGTGAACTTACGTTTTGTTCAGTGGTAAGAGTGTAGTGTATGAAAACATAGCAGGTTCAATGCAAATGTGTATAGTAACGACACTGTGATAGTGTGCGTATGTGGTTATGACATTTTAGGGATTTTAAGTAATAATGTGATGGATCTCTGCTGGCACATGACTGTAGCAGCCGAGCATACTGTTTCGAAAAACAGGTACTTGTTACGCGCTATGTTTAGTGAAAAGTGTACAGTTCATAAAATTTATTTAGGTGAGTTAAGATGAAAGAGATGAGTAGTATAAGGAGATGCGATACGCAAAATACGTTGTATCCAGTTGGGCCCATTCGTGGTGGCGGGAACTGTACGAAATCGCAGTTTTGGCTTCCTCAGTGAACGGAAGTTTCAACACATGGCGTTAATCACAACAATTTTGTCAGGTAATGTGAGAGTTCACAGGGAAGATTTGATTCCTTATGAGAAGTTGGGGTTCATATTAGTATGAGTAGCAACACAGAGGTCGATCTAACGTTTGGTGGGTGGGGTTGCTAGTTGAATGGAGAGAGCTTCTGAAATAAGAATGAACCGCTTGGTCTTTAAAAAAATAGAAAAACATCTACATTTATATTTCGTAGCATGCGCGCAAATACAGATGGACTGGAGGTCAAATGGGGTTTTTTTTGGAGTCATGTTATGAGATGCAGGATTACGTGAGAGGAGTCTGAAATTTAAGAAGACGAAGAGGCAAACAGAGTGATTTGCGAAGGCCAACGGATGTTTTCAGTCATTATGGGAGGTTGACATGTGTAGGCGTATGATTATGGGCACAGAAGTGTCAGTTGTTGGCGTACTTTTGGTAAGAGTGAAATATAAAACTAAAGTATTTAATGAAAAATTTGAGAGGAGCATAGTGGATGTTACAATGAAAATTTTTTTCAACGGATGGTAGTTTGGATAGAAGAGTTCGACGCAGTTATGGCCGGTGAACTTATAGAGTAAAAGTGGTTGTAAAGGTAGCATAGTGAAATACGAACAAAGTAGCGAAGGAATAAAATTTTATTGATGCATGTTTGTGTGGATTTCCCCTTGTGCAACAATTTCAATTTGGTACACCACATGTGCAGAGGAGAAAGGAAAAATCCAAAATAGAAAATAAATTCATGGAAGAGAACATAGCAGTTGAATCCGACTAATTTTCGAGAATACCGAATAGCAGAGAGGTATGGAAGTGTAGCGGTTGGGAAGACGCTGCGTGCGATTGACGGCGATGTCAAACGGATGATGTTCATTAAGTGACCCTTAAAGAATGACGTCCTAACACATGCGTTTACAACCGCCACCACAGTGCTAAATGAGTGCATAGTCTCACTAATAGATAAGTACATCATGTGTTTGATTTATATTTTCGTCAATGCAAAAAACTTCAATTTTATAGATATGGGAGGGAGAGTTCATAGCCTTCCATTATTATTGTTGTGAAAATTTCATTTTTATAGATATGCTCAGTAGGTATGTTGGGACTGGAGGCCCAGATACAGACACGTACCTTATTTTCGGTGTATTTAAGTTCTTCGGAAACCCGCCAATCTCTCTAATACCTAGTTGTCTATGTTTGGTAGGTTGTAGTCGTTTATATATGTTGAATTGTGTGTTAATTTCCGACTTGACAAATACTTGTTTGTAATGTTGTTGTTGAGTTTTGAAAAGGTGCACATTTCCATTTACTTAGGTATTTGATATGCAGTTTACTTAGTTTAGGCTACTTGTTTTATGGGCATGATGCAGACAATGAACTAAAATGGTTTGGGCATGCTTATTGATTAATGGAGTTGGACTTGTCCTCATTTGAGTGTTGATTTTGTAGGAACTCATGGCATTTTCAGCAGGTGTTAAGAAGGCAAGTCTTAGTTCACATTATAGATCTCCATGTGCTCAGTTCAACATATTGAGAACAAAGAGATTGTTGAGTTCTGATTGCCGGCGATGTCAAACGGATGATGTTCATTGAGTGACCCTTACCAAATGACATCTTAAAGCATGCGTTTACAACCGCCACCACCGTGCCAAATGAGTGCATAATCTCACTAATAGCTAAGTACATCATGCATTTGCTTTATATTTTACTCAATGCAAAAAATGTCAATTTTATAGGTAAGTACATCGTGTCAGAAATGTCTTGTTCGCGCCTTTGAATGAGTAAGATATCATTCATATACATAGCTAAAATCCTACTGATGTATTACTCAGAGTGATGTACGGCGTGATTGAAAAAAAACCAATCTGTAGAAAAGTGCGATGTTTATAAAATCAGACCCAAAGAATTCTTAAGAGTGATGTAAGGCGTTATTACCAAAAAAAAACCAATCTGTAGAACAGTGCAATGTTTATGAAATCAGGCCCAAAAGAATTTTTTCCATATCAGAAATGTCTTGTTGGCGCCTTTCAATGAGCATGATATCATTCATATACATCGCTAACATCCTAATGATGTATTCTTTAGAGTGATGTACGGCGTGATTGAAAAAAACCCAATCTGTAAAAGATCCCCTCAATGTGTACATTTCGTAACATACGTCCACAACAATACAAAAGTAATTGATTGTGGTAAATGAGGGTCTTTTTTGCATGAATGTTATGAAATGTAACAGTAAAGAGTGGTAATTGTAATATATCTTGTACAATGAGTAACTGAAACTTTAAAACAGTTGACATGCAGGCATATTCATTACACCACCGAACTCTCACAGCCACCAACTGCTTCTCCCCCTCTCTCTCACATTTATGAGTCTCCTTTGTGGTTATATTATGAAGTACTTGTAAGCTTGGGGCCTAAAAAGTGTACAGCTTGACCTCCTCACCTTACACCTATCTATCTTCACAGCTAAACCACATGCAAGCTTTCAATGTGCTTTAATACACATATTCATCATATATACCTACAATCTTTCTATATACACTTATATATTTAAAAATTTAGAGATGAAAATAAATTTATCAATATTGTCAATCTTATCATTCTGCAAGCAACCCGAATTAATGACCTTTAATTAGTGTACAGGAAGACATTACTAAACATCATTTGTAAAACCTTGCAAGCTTCATTATGGAGACAAATAAGAGCACTCAAACATAACTGAAAGTGGAAATTGGGTAGTGCAGAGGAGGCAGGGGAGTTACCGGCGCAGTGCAGGCGGTTGCAACACTGAAAGCGGAAGGGGAATCGTGCGGGGCAGAAGCGGTGGGAGGTGATGCGTTCGGGCGTACGCTGAGGTGCAATCAAAAAATCTGAAGAGAGATGGAGGCGTTAGCACGAAGATTAGCAGTCGGAAGGGAGGAACAGAGGAACAGGAGCGGAGATGTGAACCTGAAAAAAGCAGTAAAGGGTCGCTGCAGCACCGATGCCTCAGTGACAGAGGTCGGCGGAAGTCGGAAGGGGCAGTCGGGAGAGGCGAAGGTGAAGGGCCTGCAGAGAGTAAAAATCGCGTGTGCCTGAGGAGGGCAGAAGCGGTGAGAGGCGACGCGGTCGGGCTTACGCTGCGCTGCAATGAACAAAAGTGAAGAGAGATGGAGTCGTTAGCACGAAGATTAGCAGTCGGAAGGGAGGAACAGAGGAAGAGGAGCGGAGATGTAAACCTGAAAAATCCAGTAAAGGGTCGCTGCAGCACCGATGCCTCAGTGACAGAGGCCGGCGGAAGTCGCAAGCGGCACTCGGGAGACGCGAAGGTGAAGGGCCTGCAGAGAGTAGAAATCGCGTGTCGTTGAGGAGGAAGATAAGGAGGAGTGCCGGTTGCGTGGCGCGAGGAAGAGGAGAGCGGCGCGACGACACGCGGAGGAACGGCGCTGTCGAGCCGACATCCGTGGCGGTAGCAGGGAGAGGCGGAAGCGGCGAGGGCAGCACGCGGCATCGTGCAGACGAAGGTATTCGGCCGGGATTCGGGCGTGACAGAGAGAAGGCAATGAACCTTATTAATAATAGATAATAGGGAGTGCCATCACTCTGATATGAATCTCTCTACAAACCAATATGAATTGATAGGCTTTTGTATTGTTCCTATTGTTTTTTACATGGAGCAGTTAGTTGAGATTATTAATGAAGCCGTGCTTTGAATTTGACCCATCGTAACTTTTCATCTTCACCTGCAAGGACTCCCAAAGCCCTCGTTAGCTATTTTGGGTGGCTCTATTTTGTCAGGAGGCAGGGACTGCTGCAGGAAAGGCAAACCCACAATCCTCAGCATAGCCACAAAATATGGGCGAGCGTACATGTCGCTTTGCGTCGGAGTCGTATGAGAAAACGTCACGGCAGCAGAGTCAGCTAAATGCGTTCCACCCAAATCAACAGTCAAAATAATTTGACAGGGCGAAACTAAATAATGGCCTGGGATAATTTTTTGATGGGTACCATTTTGGCGGGAAGTTGCCATTACTGCATGAAGGCATAACATGGGGCGTGCTGTTCAGATATGGGCAGAGAAGGCTTTGTGTTTGCATTTCTCAATGTGGAGACTTCATTGTTGGGCGTACAAAAAAGATGTGATATGGGTGAAAACAATGCTTTTTCGACCACGACTTCAGCTCAAAACATGACTTTTGGTGGTTGTAAACGAAGGTTTTGGGATTATTTTGGAACACAATATTCAAGTAGGTCCCTTAATTTTGGTTCAAGGTTCAAATATGTTTATTTATTTGTTTTAAATAAGTCCAATAACTTTACACTTTTATTCAAATAATTCTTTAAACTTAGTTACCTATTTACGGGCTCTAGATAACTATTCATTGAAGAGGCATTAACGTGACATTGACAAATCTCTTATGTGACAATAAAATATAAATATTTAAATATACAATAAAAATAATTATATTTTTGAATTATTAATAGTTGTTAACACACTCAAATTATTTATAAAAATGTAGGAGTAATTGCCAAACAACGGCTAATATAAACGAACAAAGGCAGCATTTCACAGTGATAATAAGAGTACTAAAACATAAGGTAGTAATATAATTTGCTTGCTGATGGGGTCCTCCTGAAATTTTTAAGTCAAGCCGGCAAATCGCGGACCAAGTACACTCGACCGGACCGATTGCCCACATCACAACCGCAAGCCCCGAGAGCCCCCAAAGAAGACGCCAAATCTCCGCACGCGCACGGTAGGGCCGTGCAGGCGCGCAACCAGCACTCGCGCGGTCGCGCCCTGCGCGGCCCGCACTCAACCGACCCGCACGGGCGCGCTCTGTGCGGCCGTACGTTGTAACACTCTGGTTTCCTGTAATGAAAACAACAAAAAATTGGTCTTCGAAGCTATCGCTGGCGTTAGCTCGATATTACCATTTGATTGCGTGTCACGTGGCAGTCGTCCACGTGATGGTAGGCGGAGAAGCGGTCATTGAGCGACGCTGACTGGGTCAAGCGACCACAGTTAGAGCTATTGCGCCGCGATAGTGGATATCACGCCGTGATAGTGGATATTGTTGGGTATTGCATACACAATAGCCTAGATTTGTATGAAGTCACCCTTAAACTAAGATAAATTAAATTTATATTTGATGTTTTTTTGTTAAGTGTTTACATGACTTAATTGCTAAGTGTAGACCAATGTCAGTCTACAATGAGTCTTCAAACACAGGATCACACAATGTAATCCCTCATTGCGTGATTCATGGTGTTCAGTCATGTGTAGCCTCTCTATTGGGACACACATCCTTTTCAAGCACTATGACCAAGAGATAAGATGGATGCTGATTTTTATGAAGAATGAAAATTTTAAGCTTTCAGAAAAAGTCTAAGTCTTTTTCTCGAGTACCCTATTGTACTCGAGAAGGACTTATGCTTATTCTCTAGTAAGACTTGTCTTCATGTCGAGTAACAGAAGTTGTTCTCGAGAAAGCTTCTTGCTGTTCTCGAGAAAGGCTTTTATTCGCGAGTAATTTATGTCACTTCTTCTTGGGATGTTTGTTTGTCGAGACAAATATTTTTCTAACTCTTTTTCTCGAGAAGACCAATATTATTCTCGAGAAGACTATCTTCTTTTCTCGAGATGCAGAAGGTATTTGTCGAGATACAGTGTACTTTTCTCGAGAGCCAAACTTTTGTTCTCGGGATGACTGTTTGTTCTCGAGTACGCGGATGTTTTTTCTCGAGAACAAAACGTTATCTTTCTTGAGTAATTCTCTTTATTCTCGACATTGCAGTTTTCCACCTCCACATATTTTTCTAAGTATTTTTCTCGAGACAGTCTTTTGTTCTCGAGTACCAAAATAATTCTTCTCGAGAACTATAAATTATTTTTCTCGAGTAATTTACTTCTTTCTTGAGAACACTTTTTTCTTTCTCCACATCATTTTTCTCCAAGTCTTCTTCTCGAGAACTTCCTTATTGTTCTCGAGAATTAAATTCATTTGTTCTCGAGTACTATACTTCTTCTCGAGAACACGCTGGTCTGTTTTTCTGAAATTTGCTAAGTCCTGACAGACATTAATTTCAAACATCATTAACGCGTGTTTGGTTCACGTGGATGTCATTAATGCTGATTATGACTGTTACGGTAATCCTATAAAAGGTCTTGTCATTTTCAACTAACCCTAAGAAATTTTAAGAAGATTTTATGAAGAATTTCAGCCGCCGCAAGAAGAAATTCTAAGTTTCCTGAATTCGACTTTCCTTTCCAAATCGAGAGCCGCAGATCTTCTTCATCGCCAAGGCTTTCGATTCATACAGATTCAGAGAAGTTGAATCATAGATCAAGATTTCATTTCAAGCGACAGATCCTCTACTTGATCGTGTGAGTCCAGAGATTTTCAGATCCAGTGATTGCCGATTCTTCTTCAACAAATTCTGCTAAAGCCGCAAAGTTCAAAAGGAAGAAGAACATGCAGAATCATTTCAGAACTGAGAACAATCACTGTTTGTATTTGCTATTTCATTTTATTCTTGTAGGAGATCTTTCTCCGAGTTGTCGGAGTTGTTTTCTCCGAGTTTTTGTAGGAAGTTCTATCTTCCGAGTGTAGATCCACATTTGGAATCGAGTTGTAGGAACGTTGTTCCTAGGTGTAGGATTGGTTTCAATCTGAGATTAGTGGAGTAGCCGAGTCTAGTGCTTTGCTAGATCAGTGAGTGGAAAGTGGATGTAACTAAGGTTGGGGAATTGCTATAAATCTTTGTGTCCTCTGTGATTGCTTGGTTGATTTTCTGTGCATAGCTCGTTATATTTTTTATTCCGCAAAAATACACACAACTCACCTATTCACACAGCTCTAGGTGGTTTAGGTAAGACAACTTAAAACATTTTTAGATATCACCCAGCGATTGCATTAAATAAAGGTTTACAGCAGAAATCGTGGCCCTTGATTCCTTTAAATGAAATGATCTTGTGACTGAGTTTAATCTCGTGTCCACTTATTCAGAGGAGTGAGAGAAAGAAACTCATTTCTCGTTCTCTCACTCTCTCTCTCTGCAAACCTCTTTTCAAACCTTCGAACAAAAGATGAAAGGAGGAAGAGAGCTGGAGGAAGATCCATGGAGAGCTACAGAAGGAGTTTCTTTAGTTGGATTTGCGATCTGAGGCTAGATCCGCGAAGAGAAAGACAAGGGTAACGAACTTTCTTCCTGGACAAGTGAAGTCCGTATTTGACATGTGCATGGAAACTCTCACCAATTTGTGAAGAACGGGGGATTTCCAACGGGTTGATCGATGATATCCCCAGTATTAAACTTACATATAGAATCTGGAATCGAAGTACGAAATATGCATGTTGTGTGAAGCCCATCGGGACAGGTTGGGTTTAGATTGGTGATGATTTATTTGTGTGCCGGAGAAGACTCGGTGGTTAAATGAGTAGATTAAGGAGATAGGGTTGTTGCAGGTTGCTGCAGAATGAACTAGAGGTGTTCTCCCGAAAACACCCTTGATTTTAGAAGAATTGAAGTTCTGTTAGTATCACATCATAGAAGTATTATCGCCTGCGGTAGCTCCTGGTCATATCCAGTGAGTCGATTGTGATGGATGTGAAGCCTAAGTCCTAGGGATGGGGTGCGTAAGATCAGACAACTTGAAGGCCTAATGTGCCTAGTTGAACATAGTTGTTGGGATTCTGTTGTTACCGCCAGACGGTAGAGCTACCGCTGTCGATAACACCCAATGAGCTGATTTGAGATTGCGAGCCCAGGTCCTGGGCACAAGGTGGTGGCAAGTTATGCTGTGAAGCCTACAGTGCCTAGATTAGTGTCCTTGAGTGCTGAACATTGTTGGATAACATTGGTTATTATATACGGGTCGAGGAGAAGATGTACCCGCGTTGTTCCAGAGTGATGTCGACTATTTGAACACGGTCAAGGCCGATCTGAACCTGTCCCTTACTGGGATGTGAATAGGTAGCCCCTTGGTGCACCATCTGATTTTGGGGTAGTCTGTAATGACACACTACTAGAAAAGTGAGTATTGACTACACTTTGTTTGGTCAGAGACTAAAAATCGTGGCCAATACACTGATACTAGCAACGATTGCAAAAACCGTGGTTAATAGTTATTTTATAGTCAGGGTTATAAATAGTGTAGCCATGATTATTGACCTAAATTTTTGTCACACTTTTTCATTTCCCACTCGATCACGCGCTTACTCTCGCGCCTCTTTGATTTCTTTCTCCCTCCCATCCCGACAACATTCCTCCCTCCCATCCAGACAACAATTTCCTCCCTCCCGTCCCGAAATACTTTCGACTTCCTGTACCGGATAACCAACACACCAACTCAAAATCCCGGCTTATCGGCCCTCTTCGTCGAGTTTGTCCCTGTCTCCAGTAATCGGCCGACTGAAGATTCCCCCAACCGCAAGTTTGCCTACCATTCTCCTTCCCTTGGCTGCAATTTCATGTGGATTTAGGTATTATACGTCTTATTTTTTTTGCTTTTCTTTGACTTCCCCTTGCGTATGCCTGGCTGGCACCATTCAGTTTGTAGCATGCATCAGTATTTACAGTGTTTTCTTTAGAATGAGAGAGTGTTGGGTTAATGATGATGAATGAAGTGGGGAGTGGTTTGTAGTGCTACTGTTTGTTTTTGTCTTCTATTTTGTGTGTCTTCTATTTTGTTTTTTTGTTGTTGGCATTGGTTGCCTCTCTGTTTCGTGCACTACTTGCTTCCACTATTTCCCTCACATTTCTCTGTACCTGGTTGGACAGATTGATGGTCTCGCATTTTTATTGATTTATATATATACTTGTTCGTATAAAGAATTGAAAGCCCGGTCACTTTATATTTTATAGACACTATCTTTTATTCTTAAAAGCGGCTTGGGGTTATGTCATCAACTAAACATAACCTTTGGAATTTAGATTTGGAGTTCAAAAAAAAAGCAGCATTGGGAGGACACAATACTAAAGGTAAGCGGAGTTCTTTGAATCCACAAATAGCCCATTGATTTGCTATTCCTTCAAATGTGATTTTGAATTGGGTGAAATTCTAATTTTCCATTTTAAATTTTAGTACCAAATCATCCATGAAACTGAAGTCGTTGTTTGATCGTCTCATCTTTCCTTTACTATGTTTTTTTTGATACACATGGAACTCAACAATTTCTTACTATTTTTGCTCATGCGTTTTGCAAAGACTGTATGTTGAATTCTGTGAAGTGAAAGTGGGTGAATGGAAGGCTTGGGAAACCTATCCGCGCGGACTACGCAGACAGGGTTGGCGGACTGCTAGATCGGCAGGGATGTTGCATGCGGTTTGCTCTGTGGCGGCCTGGGCGGTCTGTTCGCGCAGACTACGCGGACAGCAGCAACGGTCTGACAGGCCAGTGTATGCTCAGCAGGCGGTTGACTCCCAGGAAGTAACCGGGCGGATAGGAATGCTATCCGCGGAGTCCGGCATGAAGTGGACTGAAGAACTGGAGCTCGGCAGACCGGTTTGGCAGTTGCCTTGGTCTTGCTCTGGTGCAGCGGGAAGCCGCGGAGACCGCCGGTCAGCGCGGACAGAAACTGGAGGTCGCCCGGTATGGCGGGCTAGATCCAGTGTCCGCCAGTAAGTGTGGACTGGCCCTTGCGGCCAGTGGGCTGGACTTGGTGGGAACTGAACCAAGTCCAGTTGGCTCAGTCCGGGGAGATCGCGCAGTGGAGCGCAGGCTGGTTTCTCAGTCCGCCAAGCGTAGTAGAAGCGCTGTTGCCTTGTTTGCTAGCTTGGGGAAATGCGGACTGGAGAATTTCTTGTGCATAAGCGTGCGGACTGGAGCCAGAGTCCGCTGAGTCCGGTTTAGCCTTGTGATGAGGTTATGGACTCAGGAGTTGCGGACTGGAGTCTGCTGTTAGCAGACTGGATTGACGTGTCCGCTAAGTCCGGAGGTGCCTTGGCAATGAGGCAATGGACTTGGGATATGCGGACGAAAGCCGGGTGTCCGCTGAGTCCGGCAGTTGCTTTGATGGCGAGACTGCGGGCTCGGGTTTTGCGGGCTGATGCCTTGTCCGCAGAATGGCTAACACGGTTGTTGTGGAGTCCGGCTGTGGTGGTCCTGGCTTGGTCTCTGGCGGCAAGGCGGGCTGGATATTGGAGTCCGGCCTTGGAGAAGCTGGGGCGGACTGGCTATCTACACAGGAGCGGCGAACTGGAATGTGTGTCCGCGGTCTGGCGGACACACTAGTTCTTGCTGCGGGATGTGGCGGTATTCCTATCGGCTAGGTTGGTGACCATACTCATCATCGTGCCTATAAATAGGACCCATGTCACATCAGGAGAAAGCGAACCTGGATCGAAGTAAGTGAACAGTAATTGAGCTCGCGTAAGTTGCTGCGGTCTGGACTTTGGTGTCCGCGCGGTTTGAGAGTTGACCCGGTTGTGCTGTGCAGGTTGTGCGGATAGCGCTGGTAAGCCAGGACTTGGCTCTGATTGCGGTCAGGGACAATGCGGACTCTGCGGTTAAGCAACAGGCGCTAAACAGCAGGTCGCGGATAGCGACCAGGCGGTCTTCTCTTTGGCAACTTGGTTTGGGGTTCAGGAAGTCGCCTGCTTCAGGCGGACTGTTCCATTCGGTGACGCAGCTTGTGCGGTCTGGCGGCTAGGCGACCTCGCGGTCAGGCGGCCTGCAGATCGGCAGTGAAAAGCTAAGCATTGGAATAAGGAGTGAGTCCGCGCGGCTTGGGTTACGGCCTGGCGACCTGGCGGACTGAGCGGACTCCACAGCAGTAGGTCGGCGGCTTGTTGATTGAGTCCGCGCGGCTTGTTTTTTTGTTCTTGTCTTTGTAACTGTTTCTGCTCTCCCGGTGTTGGGTTTGGTGAAGCATGTCTCGCCATGTATGTCTCGCCTTGTAAAGAAGTTTGCTCTTGATCAATAAAGAAGCTTGTGCTGCATGTGTTGCTGGTTGTTACTGCTTTGTTGAGATAATCCCTACTAACTCCACGATCCGGGAAAACTTTCAACATTATTAGTGGGCGTATCCTCCTTCGGTTTGTTGAGTTTCAACAGGGTATCCAAGGGGGCGTCTGCGGTTTGTTGAATTTTAACATGATATCAGAGGGAGGTTGTTGGAGTGGTCAAGCAGTGCTCAATGGAAGTAGTTGCTCTTTTGAAGAGGAAACCAGTGGTAGAACCATGGTAGTGGAGGATGCAAGTTGTCTTGGAATTGATTTACTTACAGAGACGAACTGTGAACGGTAGAAGTCCTGTATGAAGAGTTTTCTTCTTGGCGAGGACCTTTGGGAGGTTGTATGCGGAGCAGGAAGACAAGAGGATACTGCTGGCAATGCTGAGGCGATGAGAGCTTGGAAGGAGACAAATGCGAAAGCGGAGTCTATTCTCAAGCAGGTGATCTCATCGGAGCTCTTGGACCACATCAGTGGATGTCGTTCAGCTGCGGAGGTTTGGACTTCCCTTGATGGGTTGTTCAGGAAGAAGGTGAAGGTTGCTGCTGAAGTTGGTCCCTCTACTTCGTATCAGGAAGAAAGGAGTGTTTCTCCTATGCGTGATAGGAAGAGGAAGGAAGGACCAAGGTGCTATAAATGCAAGCAGCAAGGTCATCTTCGGAAGGAGTGCAAGGTTACCTTGCTCTCGGCTAACGTTGCTCAGGTAGGGAGGAAGGAGAATAACATAGTTGGGACATCAACTAATTCTGGAGCTGATCGGAGGACTGCCATTGATAGTGTTGCTATCTGGCATGAAAGACTGGGGCATGTAGGGATGGACAAGCTGAAAGCAATGGCGGAAAGAAGACTCGTAAGAGGCTTGCCTAGATTGTCATCCTATGGCGATGGTCGGGGGTGTGCGGGATGTCAGGAAAGTGGAGCCTATCGCTTCATGGTTGACAAAGCACAATCCAGATGTAAAGCACCATTGGCGGTTGTCCATTGTGCTCTGGTGGGACCGACCGTCACGGCCAGTCTTGGAGGCAGCAGGTTCATGCTAATATTGGTTAATGACTATTCTAGGTATACTTGGGTATACTTCATGAAGAAGAAGTCCAACATGATACGCTTGTTTGTGGAGTTCAAGAAGCTTGTGGAAGGCCAGCTTGGCCGGAGGATCAAGGTGTTGAGGACAAGTCTCGGTGGTGAGTTTGGCTCAACCGAGTTCTCACGCTTTTGCAGGAAGCAAGGGATCCGGAAGGAGCTTTCTTGTGGACATACTTCACAACAAGGTAGTATTTCAGCTCGGATGATCCGTTGGTTAACGGAGACCTGCAAGTGTTGGCTTCAGAGTAAAGGCGTTCCGAAGGCTCTTTGGGCGGAAGGAATGGCCTGTGCTGCTCATGTCATCAACCGGATGCCTCTTAGTCCGATCATAGTGAAGACTCCTTATGAGCTGATGTTCGGAGTGAAGCCCCAGTGAAGCACCTTCGGGTGTTTGGATCTACCTGCTATTTACACTCTCCGGATGCTCTCAAGACAAAGCTAGTCTTTGTTGGGTATGATGAGCAGAGAAGAAGATGGAGGTGTATGGATCCTGCGACGAAGAAACTCATAGTGTCGATAGACATTGTTTTCGATGAGTTGACGCCGTATTGGGGTAGCTCTTATGTAGAGCTAGAGATAAGCAGGTCAGATGTTGGGCTGAAGGAGGCTGCTGCTAAGGAAGTGGAGTTGTCTGAGTCACCAGGTGCTCCAGGTTGTTCTAGCTCCGGGGCAAAGGCGTCAGAGTCGAGAAGAAGGGGGGAGCGTTGCTCCAGGATCTTCTGGCTCGAAGGCGGAGGCTTCCGGTTCAGGAAGCAAGGGGAGTAATGTTCCAAGTAGTTCTTGTTCAAGAGGGGAGTCTTCTGGTTCGGGAAGCAGGGGGAGCGTTGCTCCAGGTGCTCTTGGTTCCAGTGAGGAGGCGCCTTGTTCAGGAAGCAAGGGGAGCATTGTTCCGAGTTTGCCCGGGAACGGAGCTGGTTCAGAAGCAGTGGAGGTGGTTAGCCATGATCAGGTTCTTCGGAGATCGAAGAGGATCAGTAAGCCACTAGCTCGATATAGCGAAGGGAACACGGCGGACTTGGTCCCGTGTTTCCTTGTTAGCCCTCAGGTCGAGCAAGGTTCTTCTGGCTGTGATGACCCCACTAGAATCAAGGAGGTGTTTGACACCAAGTCTGTAGAGGTGACTTCTCTCAGAGATAACAAGGCTTGGGCTTCTGCGTCCAAGGAAGTTGGTGATTCTCCTGTGATGCATGAGTGGAGGTTGAAGCTGAAGAAGGCAGAGGGAAGCATGGCTCCTTTCTGGAGATGCTGGAGGGCTCCCTCATGGTCCATGATATGCGGGGCGAGGACTATGTCTTGGACATCTCTTCGTAGATGCTATCAGAAGGACCAGGTGCAAGGTTACGGGAGCTGCTGGAGTTATTCACCACTTCTCACTTCAAGTGGGAGTGTTGAATTCTGTGAAGTGAAAGTGGGTGAATGGAAGGCTTGGGAAACCTATCCGTGCGGACTACGCGGACAGGGTTGGCGGACTGCTAGATCGGCAGGGATGTTGCAGGCGGTTTGCTCTGTGGCGGCCTGGGCAGTCTGTTCGCGCGGACTACGCGGACAGCAGCAGCGGTCTGACAGGCCAGTGTATGCTCAGCAGGCGGTTGACTCCCAGGAAGTAACCGGGCGGATAGGAATGCTATTCGCGGAGTCCGGCATGAAGTGGACTGAAGAACTGGAGCTCGGCAGACCGGTTTGGCAGTTGCCTTGGTCTTGCTCTGGTGCAGCGGGAAGCCGCGGAGACCGCCGGTCAGCGCGGACAGAAACTGGAGGTCGCCCGGTATGGCGGGCTAGATCCAGTGTCCGCCAGTAAGTGCGGACTGGCCCTTGCGGCCAGTGGGCTGGACTTGGTGGGAACTGAACCAAGTCCAGTTGGCTCAGTCCGGGGAGATCGCGCAGTGGAGCGCGGGCTGGTTTCTCAGTCCGCCAAGCGTAGTAGAAGCGCTGTTGCCTTGTTTGCTAGCTTGGGGAAATACGGACTGGAGAATTGCTTGTGCATAAGCGTGCGGACTGGAGCCAGAGTCCGCTGAGTCCGGTTTAGCCTTGTGATGAGGTTATGGACTCAGGAGTTGCGGACTGGAGTCTGCTGTTAGCAGACTGGATTGACGTGTCCGCTAAGTTCGGAGGTGCCTTGGCAATGAGGCAATGGACTTGGGATATGCGGACGAAAGCCGGGTGTCCGCTGAGTCCGGCAGGTACTTTGATGGCGAGACTGTGGGCTCGGGTTTTGCGGGCTGATGCCTTGTCCGCAGAATGGCGGACACGGCTGTTGTGGAGTCCGGCTGTGGTGGTCCTGGCTTGGTCTCTGGCGGCAAGGCGGGCTGGATATTGGAGTCCGGCCTTGGAGAAGCTGGGGCGGACTGGCTATCTACACAGGAGCGGCGAACTGGAATGTGTGTCCGCGGTCTGGCGGACACACTAGTTCTTACTGCGGGATGTGGCGGTGTTCCTATCGGCTATGGCGGTGACCATACTCATCATCGTGCCTATAAATAGGACCCATGTCACATCAGGAGAAACCGAACCTGGATCGAAGTAAGTGAACAGTAATTGAGCTCGCGTAAGTTGCTGCGGTCTGGACTTTGGTGTCCCGCGCGGTTTGAGAGTTGACCCGGTTGTGCTGTGCAGGTTGTGCGGATAGCGCTGGTAAGCCAGGACTTGGCTCTGATTGCGTTCAGGGACAATGCGGACTCTGCGGTTAAGCAACAGGCGGTAAACAGCAGGTCGCGGATAGCGACCAGGCGGTCTTCTCTTTGGCAACTTGGTTCGGGGTTCAGGAAGTCGCCTGCTTCAGGCGGACTGTTCCATTCAGTGACGCAGCTTGTGCGGTCTGGCGGCTAGGCGACCTCGCGGTCAGGCGGCCTGCAGATCGGCAGTGAAAAGCTAAGCATTGGAATAAGGAGTGAGTCCGCGCGGCTTGGGTTGCGGCCTGGCGATCTGGCGGACTGAGCGGACTCCACAGCAGTAGGTCGGCGGCTTGTTGATTGAGTCCGCGCGGCTTGTTTTTTTGTTCTTGTCTTTGTAACTGTTTCTGCTCTCCCGGTGTTGGGTTTGGTGAAGCATGTCTCGCCATGTATGTCTCGCCTTGTAAAGAAGTTTTCTCTTGATCAATAAAGAAGCTTGTGCTGCATGTGTTGCTGGTTGTTACTGCTTTGTTGAGATAATCCCTGCTAACTCCACGATCCGGGAAAACTTTCAACATTATAAGTGGGCGTATCCTCCTTCGGTTTGTTGAGTTTCAACAGGGTATCCAAGGGGGCGTCTGCGGTTTGTTGAATTTTAACACTGTAGGCTTTCGTTGGTGCTTAGTTGCCTCAAGAATTCTTGGCCAAAATGGCAACAACAATTTTGATTTCTTTAAGCTGCTTTGACATATTTAATGTTCGGAATTTTACATTATCTTTCTATTATGATTTAGTTGTACTCAATTGTGATAATTTTCTAAGGAGCATGGATGAAAAGTTAGATGGTAAGATTAATTGTTTTTTCAAAAAATTATTTTTAACTGTCTTTATGAATGTATAGTGGGAAAAGATTGAGTTGTTATGAATATATATATATATATATATATATATATATATATATATATATATATATATATATATATATATATATATATATATATACTAGCATCTTCGAACGGGCTTTGCCCGTTCTCGATGCGTCGCTGCGGGCTTCGCCCGCAACCAAGCGGGCTCCGCCCGCTTGGCAATGACATTGGTCTTGGGCGGCAACATGTGTCGTGGGGGTCAATATTGATCGTGGGAGCGACATTTGTCGTGGATGGCGACATTGCTTGTGGGTGGCAATATTGTTCATGGGCGGTGACATTGTTCGGGGGAGTCGACATTGTTCGTGGGCGGCGATATTATTCGGGGGAGAGACATTTATCGGGTGTGCCCATTCCCGATGCGGCATTGCGGGCTGAGCCCGTATCCAAGCGGGTTTCGCTCGCAAACAAAAGACATTGGTCATGGGTGCGATATTTGTCGTGGGAGCTTCATTTATTGTTGTTTATCTTCCAATATTCCCCTTGAACTGGTGCTCCAGTGACCTTTAGGTCAGATTTGAGTTTGATGAAACAGCTATGATGGAGAGGCCTGGTAAAAATGTCGACGACCGGGAGTTCCGACAAACAATGTTCCACTTGCTTCTCCATTCTCGATCATCTCTATAATGAAGTGGTATTTGATTTTGATATGTTGTGATTATGGAACACCAGATTCTTCGATAATGTTATGGCGATGCTATTGTCACATTTAAGTGATATTGCCTTCTTCTTTTCTACATTAATCTCTCCTATCATCCTCTACATCCAGACGCCTTCGCATTTGGCTTAAGTAATACCCATGTATTAAGCTTCAATCATAGACAGGGCTATAGTTTGCTGCTTCCTTGACCTCCAAGGAATGGTGTTTGATCCATAAAAGAATACATAACCCATAGTGCTTCTTCGATCATCTTGAGAGCCTCCCCAATCCGCATCACAATATCCTGTGAGCGATGGGTTGAGATCCTTGTTGTAGAGAATCTCGTGGGAGCTTGTCCCTTTTATGTATCTTATAACTCACTTTGTTGCCTCCATATGATCTTTGGTCGGTGAACTCATAAACCTGGATAAAAGATTAACAGAATGCTCAAGATCGGGTCTTGAGTTAGATAAATTGGAGACCTAAATAAACTTCTATAGGCGTCTTATTCCGTTTTTTCTTCTCCTTCCTTGAACTTGCACGGCTTCATACTTGTACACATGAGGGTTGTGCAAGGATTGCAATCTAACATTTTAAACTTTTTGCGCACTACTCTGGCATATTGCTATTGGGAGAGAAAGAAAGAACCAGGAAATTGTTTGATTTCCATGCCCAAAAAGAATTTTAGATGCCCAAGATCCGACATTTCATACCTCTCCATCATTATAGTTTTAAATTCATGAATTTCACTTTCGGACCCTGTAGTGATCAAGAGATCATCAACATAAATACATACTAAATTTTTTGCATAATTTGATTCAGTTTTTATTAACATGGAGGAATCGAGCTTACTTGCAATGAGGCCTTCCGGATTGAAATAGGCAGAAATATTTAAGTGTCACACCCGGGGTGCCTTTTTCAATCCATATAGTGCCATGTGAAGTTTGTAGACTTGAATTTCCCCTTTTTTGGTATCCCTCTGGTTGATCAGCATACATTTATTTAGTTATAGTGTCATTCAAAAAGACTGATTTTACATCCAACTGGTGAATGAGATAATTGTTGGTTACTGCAATAAAATGGAGAAGCCGGATGGAGTCCATTCGAGCTATCGGGGTAAAAGTTTCTTCACAGTCCCCTCCAAATTTCTGGGTGTATCCCTTGGCCACAATTCTAGCTTTATGCTTCACCATGTTTCCCATTTCATCATGTTTTAGTTTATAAACCTATTTCAATCTAATGATAGGCATGTCTACTGCTTTGAGGACTAAACTCCAGGTATAGTTTTTTTCAACAACACTAATCTCATCATCCATGGTCATGTTTCATTCTTTATGGTGTGCTGCTTCTTCATAAGTGGCTGGAGCAAAGTGGCATCGACAATGTCCGTGTGCGGCTTCATTGTTTGGGGGCGAAGACATTTTTCGGCGGCGGCGACATTTTTTGATGGCGGCGACATTGTTCAGGGGCGGCGACAATAATTTTCATAAAGCCAAAATTACATTTCAGTAAATTTCTTTGCAGTAAATTCAACTACAAAAGATTAAAAAGCATGTGAAAGTTTGGAGAAATAAAAATAAAATTGACACCAATTGACAACAAATCAGGGCCAAACGTGTAAGGTTGGCTTAATATTTTTTTTCATAAGATAACAGACATGTCAAAAGGTTAAGCATATGGAAGGAACTATAAAGGGGGTAAGAACAATATACGTAAGAATAGGAAAGAATAATTGCACGAATAACTCATGCATCTAAGTAAAGCAGTCAGACAATTGCAGGAATAACTCATGCTAGAATAGAAACAATAATAAATGAACGAACAAATACCTGATTTCTAACCAAGGAAAAACAGTTGGAGGAATAAATAACGGATATCTAACTAATTTAAAAAATTGTTTACGAACAGTTGGCCGAAGTAACCATCAACTTCCTCCAACAGTTGGAGGTACAAATACCATATTTATATTTTCCATTATTCATGCTCTAAGCCATGTATTATTCTGTTGTGCTAGTAGACACCCCCACCCCCACCCCCCCTCCATTACATATAAATATATATAAACAAAAAATGACAAAAAAATAAAATAACATATGATGTAGTTGAGATAGAGTGCATAAATGATTTGTTGAAAACATATGATCAGAACTAACAATTTTATTAAAAAATTCTCACTGATTAGTAGTAAATTAAAGAACAATGAATAAATTTGATTTGCTACCCACTAACTGAAATAGAGAATTAACAAAATTAAAAGCAACATGTGTAAATATGGGGCAAAAAGGAAGGGAAAAGGCCCTCGTTGCGCTGAGACAAACTCACTGTAAAATATAATGAAAACCAAAGAGCAATCAAATCACGTCATTGGTATAGTAAACCACTAAGCAGAGAAGGATTTAACCGGATTAAAAACCCAACGACGTTGGGCTGAGAGTCCCTGTCTTGATAATCACATGGCTGCGATGCAAAAAAATAGAAATATTAACCCCTAATTCATGCAACAGGATTGGGTAATTAAAATTTCTTTCACCTGTTATCATCGAAGCAGGCATCCAGTGGAGAGTCGAACAGAGGAGAAGTCAAACAACATAGCAAGTAAAAAAAATATGACCAGGCATTCATAACAGCAAATGAATCTAAATAAACTTCAACCGGCGGTTGGAGAAGTCAAACATGAACATTCAGCAACAAAGATCCTTCAAGGAAAGACCTAAAGTTTGAAGGCTTTGAGAACATGTAATCCCTCGATGTGGAGGAAACCGACTGAGGCCCAACAGATGCTTTGTAAAAGGTAAGATTAATGTGTCCAATTCTGATTTGAATGAATCATTTAAGATAACAAATGAAAGAACAGAGCATCGAATGCACCGAGAAATAAAAATGTATATTAGAAATACACGTTTTATATGATGTATGTAGTAGATCTGCAAGTAAATAAAACATAAAACTACATACATTTGCAAGTAAATAAAGGAGAAAACTACATACATTAAATGGGGGGAAATAAAAGTGGACCTTCAGGCCTTGCCTTGCCTTTTCTGCAGCAAATCAGAGAGTTGTAGAGACATGGAAACCCCAATAAGAAGCTGCAGGAGGAGTTGTGTGCGAAATTTCTGCTTGTGTGGAGTCTTGAACGCTGGAGAAATGGATACATAATAGAAAGAACAAAGAGAAAGTGAGAAGGAAGAACGAAGAGGGAGCAGCGAGCAGGAAGAGGAAAACACATTTTACCTAGATGTTGCGTGAGGAAGAGGAAGTCGGGCATGGTGTTCTACTGTGTTAAGTCTTAGCAATCAACCGGCTTAACATGGAGAAGCGGAGGCACACGAAGTAGGGCGAGAGGAGCCGTCGCGAGCCGAGAGGGAGAAATGTCGCGAAAAGGGCTATCGGCTGAGATAGGCGGAATGAGACGGAGATCCAAAATAAAGTTTTTTTGATAGGTGAAAAGAACTGCAGCACGGCGGGCGACCTTGAGTTGCAATAGATGGATTTCGGTGGAGGCGGTAGATTTTTGGGGAGGAGGAACGGAATAGAGAACCCTAGAGGTGGAGCGAAGCGAAGTATGGTCGCGGGATTTATTCGCAGCGCGGAGAGGAGCGAAGGAGCTGAGCAACGACGATCCGTGGGATTTTGCGTAAGTGGACGGTGGCCATTCATTAATGAGTGATCGTGCGGTTAATATTAAAAGTGTGGTGTGCTTTAATATATGAGTATTGTTTTATATAATTATATATATATATATATATATATATATATATATATATATATATATATATATATATATATATATATATAATATATATATATATATATATATATATATATATATATATATATAGAGAGAGAGAGAGAGAGAGAGAGAGAGAGAGAGAGGGGAACCGGAGAGGGATATTTACAGGGACTCGAAGTTTGTATAATTACAGCTTGAACATCTTTAACTTTTGAAATTATATTTACCTCCTTCATTGTTTACATTTCATAATATTCATGCACAAAACAACAAAAAGAATTTTCCCAAAGATTTACTTCAAGAGAGTACTTTTATTCATGATTGTTATGAAATGTAAACATTGATGGGAGGTTTTTGTATTTCCAAAAGTTAGAGGGAGATTTTCTAAACAGTTTTTATTACACATGTCAATGGTTTTTTTTCAAAAAAATTGTCATTAAGCATGTGAGTGATATTTTCAAGAGGCTATCATTAAGCTCATATTTTATTATCATTAAGCTCATATTTTATTAAAAGAGGCTATCATTAAGCTCATATTTATCTATGTGGCACTATCTGGAAGATTCTCTATGTTAAGCTTTCATCATAATCATTTTCATTGTTATTACTTGTCAAAGATTATTTAAAATCAAAATAATTTATTTTCATTATCTGAACTCTATTTGTATAACCCTAAAATACCTTTTAATTTATGTAGATTTCTCTGGCATTAAATATGGATAAAACTTGGATTGGTTTGCAAAATAGAGATTCGTCTGAATACATCCATATTGTTGACAAGTTTCTAGATTATGCATATCAAAATAAAACATATAATTTTGAGACTCAGATTTATTGCCCTTGCAAAAAATGTTGTAATACTTATATGATGGAGAGGATCATTGCTCGTGAACATATAATTATAAATGAGTTTTTGTCTAAAAACAATATATAGACCCTTCACGGGGAATCATATTCTTCTATGTCTTGCAGTGGGGATGAACAACGTTTTCATTTTAGAGATGATACATGAAGCAATTGGAATTCCACCTATTGGTGCTAGTTTGTATGAGAATCCATCATCATTAAGTAGCCCAAGAATAGATGGTCCTAGCGAAGAAGTTGCCAAATGTATAAAACTTGTTGAAGATGCAGAGTGTCCATTGTACCCTAATTGTGTCAAGTATACATCATTATCTTTCACAGTTAGATTATTGCAAGGTAAAGTCATGCATGGATGGACATATATCTTTGCTATTGGAGTGCTTTATTGATGCTTTTCCTAACATAAAAATACCTAAGTCTTATTATGAATATCAAAAGATTACAAAAGATTTGGTATTTTCTTACGAGACTTGGGATACATGCCCCAATAATTGCATGATTTTTAAAGAAAATGATATTACACTTGAAAATTGTGAGATTTGCAGCGAGTGACGATACAAACAACTCAATGACAATGGAAATAACATGCAAAATACAATTTCAAAAATTCTAGCAAAACAAGTAAGATATTTTCCTTTGACACCGAGATTGAAAAGGTTATTCATGTCATCAAAAACTGCAAGTTATATGCAATGCATGCAGAGGAACATACTAAAAATGATACTCTGAGGCACCCAACTTACTATCCAACTTGGAAAAAGTTTGATAAAGATTATCCTCAATTTGCTGCAGAGTGTAGCAATATTAGACTTGGTTTGGCCTCTGGTGGGTTTAATCCATATAGAACCATGTCAATTGCTCATAGCACATGGCCAGTTGTTTTAATTCCTTAAAATTTACTGCATGGATGTGCATGACACAATATTTTATCTTTCTTATTGTACTAATTGATGGACCGAAGGGTCCTAGTAATAAAATTGATGTTTACCTTCAACCATTGATTGAAGAGTTAAAAGAATTATGGAATGATGTTGTGGCTACATATGATGCATCAAAAAATCAGATGTTCACTCTACATGCCGCATTTTTTTGGACAATTAATGACTACCCGACATATGTAAACTTATCAGGATGGAGTACAAAAGGCCAGTATGCTTGTACAAATTGTAATTTGCAAACTAAATCACAATGGCTAACAAATTGTAGAAAATATTGCTATTTGGGGCATCGTCGATGGTTATCCAGTGGGCACAGGTTTCGAATAGATAAGGGAGATTTTAATGGATGTCGTGAATTTGAAGCTAAACCTCTAATGTTAAAGTGAAGTAATTTCACAACACAACTGAATGATGTACTTACTGAATACAAAAGGGATGTTCTTAAAAAGGGATATTGTTTTGAAACTCTGATACAATCGGGATACTATCCAGACCTGGCTTGGGTTTCGAAGCCTCGACTAAAGTGAAAAATAGCTCTGCACCACTACGATCTGCCTTATCCATATGGATAACAGACATCAAAGTTTTGCTCGATCGCCTCATGCTAGAGAATGTCGTCTCACGCTCTGTATCCACCCCCAGTCTGGCCATCTTGCGATTGAAATCAATGTACGCACGCTGCTTTGATAGCCAGTCCATGCCAAAGATAACATCAAACTCCACTATCGGTAGTAGCAATGCTTGCAAGTCAAACTCCTGACTCCCAAATCGTACCTTCATGCATCAAACTCTATACGCGCACATAGAACACCCGTTAGGCAGCAACACATCCAATTTATCTATTGCCATCGAAGAAGGCACTCTGATGCGCGATGTAAATCCCTCAGACAAAAAGGAGTGCGAAGCTCCCATATCGAACAATGCTCTCGCCGAAAAAATAAAGATCAAAACAAAGCCAAGCATAACAAGTCACATGCTAATGCGTATAAGGCAAAAAGTATGTAAAGATAAACGTACTATTCATGAAGTCATACCTGCCACCACATCAGCCTACTTTATGGCCTCCTATTGTCCAAGGTTGTAAACTCTAGGCTGGGCTGGAGCGTAGTGGGATGCGGTTGACTCCACTGCCTTTCCCTTCTCCGCATAAGTTGCTCCAGGCTTGTTCTCTGACTTCAGGCACCCATTCAAACAGTCTCGGGCATAGTGACCCTGTTTGACAAAATTATATCAAGTAACCGGGCCTCGCACTGTAGTAACTCCAGACGCCCCTGGAGGTGGGGTTGGACCCGAAGTCCTAGCCTTCTTGTTCCACTTACGAAACCCAGACTTTGACGAGCTCGACACCTTGAATTCCGACTTCTTTGAGCTTGAGTCCTTCTTCTCCTGAACTCTTTTCATATCCTTCTCTAGAGATCGGGCAGTATTGACTAGAGTTAGGAAACCCTGTATCATAGGCCCAGGGAGCAGTAGACCTAGGTCATCGCGCAGACCCTCGTAGAACCGGTTGGTCTTACGCTCCTCGTCAGTAAAAGTAGCGCTAGAATAATGACCCAACCTCGTGAACTCGTGTTGATACTCATCCACACTACTATCTCCCCGTATCAGTCTCTGGAACTAGTTCTCCATGTCAATCCTCTGCGCTGAGGGGAGGTATCTAGCCAGGAATATCCTCGAGAACTCATCCATCAAAACATCGGTGAGTTGTCTTCAAACCAAGAGACGCAACTCCAGCTCTTCCCACCACAGTCGCTCCTCTCCATCCAACAGGAAAGCGGCTATGTTGACATCTCCCATTCCTCCATTTCGGTCACTGCCATGACTCTCTTAGCACGAGAGAGCCAATCCTTGGCCTGGGTTGGGGTTTCAGTCCCCGTAAATACTTGAGGATTGATGCTCATCACATGTTTGAGATGCCTTTCTATTGCTCTTCTCGGCGCCAAAGGTTCTACAACCACTCTTTCCACCACTCCAGGATCTGCTCTACGAAGCGGTACCTACTCCATAACAGGGGCAGGAGGTTGTGCCTGCCTCCCTGGCTGGGCGTTTATCATCGCAAACACCGCCTCAACTACAAGTATTATCGTCTCTGCCGAAGGAGGGGTTGCAGGTGCATCATTAGGTGCACTACTTTACAGAGAGTATGGAAGTTCCGACTGTCCAACACCACTCATGGTCACCTATTTTTGCAGGACACACCAATGAGTGACCAAACAATATTGCAAAAAGCAATCTTATGAACACGCAGGTTCCTTAAACATGTGTATTTTCCATTTCTAAGTGGACATTCATGTGTTATTTTCATGTTATAATGATGATGCACATGACTGTGCTCACAACCCCTTATAAAAGAATTCGTCCAAAAATTCTCCTAAGAAAGACCAATTCCGTAGTCTGATACCAAATTGTAACACCCCCATCCGTCACATGGGAAATAACAGAAGGTCTGCCCGGGGCCCCACGCCATATACCAGGGACAGTCAGCGGAGTTACATATTGATACCAAAATACTAATATAAAATTTTGAGACCTAACACAGAGCATTCTAACAAAAGCTTTTAAACAAGTTAGAAGAACCCATCACAAAACATCAATGTCGACTATAGCCCAAAGCAAAAATGAAAGAGCAAATACACAATTAGTCTTATCCTTATGATATTACAACATTCAACTTGAATTAAAGTGTTTTACATACTTTCGCACGTAGGTCGGCCATACATGAAAGTAAAAAAAGTAAACACTTCGCTTTGGCCTTCAAGAGCCATCACAACATCAAGGGCCTTAGCCCGCTACTTTCCACATGGATCACCTGTTCCTGCAAGAACAATCCACCGAATGGTGGCAAAATAAGGTAACGGTCAGCTAAAGCTGACCAAATTATAACGACCCCGCCTCTTGCTCGGGGCGACGGAGCTCCTTCCATGCAATATATTAGCAAAACCAAACATAGTAATGAAAGTGCAATTTAAGCACACTTCACCACAAGCATAGGCACGAACGGCCACACACCCCATGCTCTCAGGGCACATTCTCCGTGTCTAGACAAAAACCATGGATGCACCATCATTATCAAGACGGCAATAACATGAGAATTTTGGTTGTCTTTACGGCCTGCACAAGGCCTAAGACCCGTAACTATGTCAGTGACATGCATCACTACCCGTAGACGCTACACATAGCCAATGGGTAGGTTCGGCGCAATCCCGTTGCTCACATCGTCGGGCAAACTACCACGACGTGGGTCGACGTCCCCATTCCCTATTCTCCAATCAATACATAACCCAGTTATGATAAACGCGTGGCTCACATGCCACCTGGATGGGTTCCCAGAGCTCTCAACCCCACATCACAGGCCCCAGGTCTCCATGACAAAGGCCACAAAAAAAGCTCTCAAGGAGCTACCGCCGCACGATATCGTGCAGAAAAGAGATTCTACCAAGTTTTTGGGTGCTCCTTGGAGGTAGTCCCCAAGGTTTACTGTTATAATCTACCGTGTAAAAACCCGAAAAACAAACATCACGGAGTCTTCTCCGGCCAATACAAGCATAATGAAAAACATCATCAATCCAGACCAACCTGCCTAGATGGGCTTCACACACCATGACTTTGTTCATACTTCGATTCCAAACTCTATATGCAAAAACTATAGCGATATACCGTATCTACTCGATGGAAAACCTCACGTTCACCGCACACTCGTGGGAGAGGGTTTCCTATGCAAAAGGAAGAGGACTTCACACGTCCAATTTTAGAATCATTACCCTTTGCGCTCTCTTTGGTGCCATTCCAAAGATTTAGACGGATGAAAGCGACCGCAACGATCTTGCCTCCACAGATCCAGACTCGGCTTGCGAATCGGTTCTTTGAAACTTCAATGACGATGAGATTTACCCTCCAGCGTCGCTACTCCTCCACTAGGAAAATTAGGCCGACTCCAAATCCGGATGAAAATGAAGTGAAACGACCAAATCAGACATATAAATAAAGCTACCGCCGTGCGGTAACTAGCTACCGCCGCATGGTACCTTAATTCAACTCCTCGTTTCGAGCACAATAGCTAAAACTCTCCAATCACGGGCCGACATGTGGCCAATGTCGTTACGATTTCACAACCGCCGCGCGGTAGGATACTGACTCCGCGTGGTAGGGGACGTCGGTTACGACACGACACCAGCCGCTGTCGCCGCACGCTAACTTCTACCGCCATGCGGAAGGATCCAGATAACCATATCAATTTAATTGACCCAGCTATCACCAGCGGTAACACCATCGTTGGGCGATAGCTTCCCGAGAGGTCTGGTAGATTAATTCCCCTGCTACCGTCGTGCAGTAACAACTTTTCATCGTGCGGTAACATCTTTCTCGAGAACTCAGTGCTTTCTTGAGAACTCAATGCTCTCGACGCAAATCCTAGAACTTCTACCGCGCGGTAACTAGCTACCTCCGAGTGATAACCCCCGGAGAAGCATCTCCCGCCTTATGAAATTTGGGGTGTTACATCTGTTGTGTTAATGCTATGCCTGCAGGAAAGGAATACCGCTGCCCCGAGTATGGGGTAGGGTCGTTATAATTTGGTCAGCTGAAAGCTGGCCGTTGCTTTGTTTGCCACCATCTGGTGGAATGTCCCTGTACAGGTGCTGGAGAGCTGAGCGGGAAATAGCGGGTTGTTGGCCTTGTTGTTGTGCCGACCCTCGAAGACCAAGTGAAGAGTTTTAATGTTTTCATTTGTGGCCGGCTGCATGCCTGTGTATGAAAATACTTTTGAAAGAGCAAACCGCTGTAAGGCCTTAAGGTCGTTTGACTTTTGTGTATCTTTGCAAACATTCCTGTTATATAGAGGACATTCATATGTACTGAGTTCAAGTTAACCCTAAAGCTTCTACTAGAATGCTCTGATTTAGGACTCGTTTAGTACCTTGATATTAAGATGTATTCTCGCCGACTGTCTGTGGAATATGGCATGGGGCCCCGACCTGACCCTCAGTTATATTCTATTTGATGGATGGTGGTGTTAAAATTTTGGTATCAGTTTGTCTTTGTCTTCCTCCTACGAATTTGTGATCGAATTCTTTTGAGGGGTGGAGAGCATGTGTCTGTGCTTACCGTTATAACACAAATGAACTCAAGAATGTCCCCTTGGTAAGGAAAATACACAAGTTTGAGGAATCTGTGCATTCCTATTAATCATTGTTTGTTGTTGAGTCATCTCTAAATTGTGTATTTTACACTTATAGGTGACTAGAAGTGGTGTGTGGCAGTCGGAAACCCAACATTCGGTCGATAGTGCAGCACCAACTGACGTGCGCACTCCTCCTCATTCCGTGGAAATAGTGCGCTTAGTTGCTGAGGCAGTATTATCAATGATGATTGCACAGCCGATTGGGCAGGTGTGACTTGCATTTGTACCAATTCAGGTTGGTGTAGCCGAGCCTATAGCTGTTAGGCAAGTGCCTGCCGAGGCTTTGATGGATAAGCGAGTGATTGAGCGGCAGCTGAAGCAATTTATGAGCTTTAGTCCTCCTACGTTTATGGGTACCCAAAGCAACCAGAGGACTGGCTTTCACGAGTCAAGAGGATATTGACGGCGATCGAGACAGAGGAGGGACAGAAGGTCACCTTGGACACTTTCTTGTTGGAAGGAGAGGCTCGACTTTGGTGGGATGAGTTGGAGTGACACCACTTCGCGGGCAGACGACTATCAGAGTTCTTGATATAGGATTTTTCGAGATTGTTCTTGGCAAAGAATCTGCCGTCGTCGTAGCGGATTGCTACGGAGAACGAGTTCCGACATCTGACTCCGGGCGAGGATAGTGTGGATGACTACCTCAATGAGTTTACCAGGTTGGGATATTATGCGGGATCTATTTTTGCTGACAAAGAGCATAAGACTAATAGGATCTACGAGGGACTACAAGATGAGTTTTGGTTACCGCTCTCGGGTCTGATGAACCAAGGTCTCCAAGTGTTGGTGAATACATCTCATTCGTTAGAGAAGGGCATGAAAAGGGGGTAGGGCAAGAGGTACTTGTCGGTGATAAAGCCCGAGTTCAAAACGCCGCGTCCTGGAAAGTATTACTACCACAACAGATGGGGTAAGAAGTCTATATCTTCTAGACAAGATCCTTCTACTGGTACTTATGGAGCAACATCAGGGCGAGGTCCGTCCACATGTTATACATGTGGCAAGGTGGGACACATAGCCCAAAACTATTGTAGTGGCCCTCTAAAAGCATAGAAAAAGGTAGGAGCATCGTATGCTGAGATGGGAAAGATAGTGGAGTCTACTGCATCCCAATATGCTCCAGCTCAGCCAAGGTGTACAATTTAGGCCAATTAGAGGCCATCAAACAGGAGGATTTCATCACAGGTACGAGTAGTTCTTGGAGATGCTTCTCCGGGGGTTATTGCTCGGAGGTAGCTCCTACAACTTAAAGTGAGTCCACACTCATATAGCTCAGGCAATCTGCCCTACCTCAGCCTTCAACAAGGCCTACACTCAGAGATCACAACCTCCTATAACTCAGGCTCATAACCCTACCTCAGCCTTCAACAAGGCCTACCACTCAAATAATCTCCTACAACTCAGCCTTTATAAACATAGGCTTACAACTCAGATCTTATAAAGATCTTACAGAAAATAGATTTAACAATGTATTTTACCACCACCCTGGTAGAGAGAGAAAGGATGGATGGCTTCTTGATCAGTTCTTGGAAGAATCTGATGATAGAGAACAACCACTCTTAGCTTTCCTCAAATCTTCTTGAATCTGAACTCAGTATTGTTGATCTCCTTTGAAGTTGATCTTCAATCAGCTTCTTTCTTGAAATTCAGATCTCAATCTGAATCTTTCTTGGCAGACTGGTTCAGAATCTGCATTAGAGGAACTTGTTGATATAAGTCCCTTTCTTCACTTTAATAGATGGAGCTTGAAATAACTAGTGCCTAAACACCTAGAGGGGGGGGGGGTGAATAGGTGCACTTAATCTTTTTAACTTTTAGGGCAGAATCACTGAATTATTAGACCTGTTTATGCAATTCTCTGCAGAAATTCAGCACACATAAAACACAGCAGTCACAGAATAATGCACACACAGAGTACACACAGCTTTTATAGTGGTTCCCCAAGGTCTGGGTACATCCACTTTCCCCCTTCGCCTATCTAGTAGTGTACTAGATTCGGCCTAACTTCTCCACTACTCCTCAGATCCTCAGATCTTACAACTCAGAACCCCCAAACAGGTTCCTACAACTCAGAGTGATCCCACTCCTACAACTCAGGCTCAATAACCCTACCACTCAGTCTTCACCAAGACCTACACTCAGCCTTCAACAAGGCCTACACTCAGCCTTCAACAAGGCCTACACTCAGAGAAATGTATCTCCTACACTCAGGCACACAAGCCCTACCACTCATCCTTTATAATACAGGCTTACAACTCAGATCCCTTAGGATCCTACAGAAAATAAAGAGTACAAAGAATAATAACCACAACTCTGATTGAGAAAGATGAGTTGACTGGCTTCTTGATGAGTTCTTAGAAGAACTTTGCAGAGATCAACCTCCCTTGGCTTTCTTCAAAGCTTCTTGAATTAGAACACAGTAGGGTTGTATCTCTAGGCAGATGATCTTCAATCAACTGCTGACTTGAGAATCAGATCTCATTCTGAAACTTTCTTATCAGCCTGGTTCAATAGCTGTCTTCTTAGAAGGAGCTTTCTCTCTCCAACTTCTTAGATCTACACTTGAAGGTCTTCTTCTTGTTTGTTATTTTTCACTTCAATGAATCAATCATAATCTGTTGAAGGAATAAGCCTTTATATAAGCTTTCTTCATGGTGACCGGCTGATCCGGTTTCTAACGATCTTCTGACAGCTCTGACAGTAGCAGTTGACAGGTTGAAATGGCAGCTGTCAAGTCATCCAGTCACTTCTTGAAATCTCTGTCACTGTCTGAAAGTGTCGAGACAGATAGTCTTTATGTGTCGAGACAAATAGACCAAGTGTCGACACAAGTAGAATAAGTGTCGACACTAGTCTTCATGGTGTCGACACAACTCCTTGTGTTGTAGAAACTGCATCTCGACACTGCTTCTTCAGAATGTGTCGACACTGATACTGTGTGTCGACACAAGTCCTTCTTCTTTGATACTTAGTTGATTTCTGCTAAGTGTCGACACTACTCCTTTGTGTCGACACATCTTCTTGTGTTGAAACTTGCTAAATGTCGACACATCTTCTTTGTGTCGACACATGCCTTCTGTGTTGAGACTTTTACTGAGTGTCGACACATCACCTTTGTGTCGACACTTGTACTTAGACTTTGAAATTTGTTGAGTGTCGACACAGCCTCCTAGTGTCGACACTTGTACTTGTACTTTGTTGAAGTTTTGCTGAGTGTCGACACAACCTCCTAGTGTCGACACTTGTACTTGAACTTTGTTGAAGTTTTGCTGAGTGTCGACACAGCCTCCTAGTGTCGACACTTTTGATGTCGACAAAGTTCCTCTGAGTGTCGACACTGCTTCTAAGTGTCGACACTGATTATGTAGACATTTCTTCATAGTGTGTCGACACTTCCTGTATGTGTCGACACTTTCCTTCTGGTGTCGACTCTGCATTCCTAGTGTCGACACAATTACTCCAAGTGTCGACACTGCTTCTCTAGGTGTCGACACAAGCCTTCTTAAGTGTCGACACTTTTCTTTTAGGTGTCGACACATGGACTTAGAAACGTTTCCTACAAACCTGCAGTTACTTAACCTGCACAAAGAAACTCAAAGCACATCAAATACACCTTGATGTATATCATTGAGTAAGGTGAGGCTTCTTCAAATCAGGTACATATATTCCACTGTACCCAACAGAGCTCTCTCTCTCCACCTTCTTCTTTTTATTCTGTATCAGTGTTTTTACTTCTATTAGTATTAGTTATCTTCTGTTGATGGATAATGCCTTTATATAGTCTTCCTCCATGATAACCGGCTGATCCGGTTTCTAACAAACTTCTGATAGCTGTGATAGTTGCAGTAGACCGGTTGGTAATGACAGCTGTCAAGTCATCCGGTCTCTTCTTGAAACTCTGTCTCTGTCAACAAAGTGTCGAGACTGAACTTCATCATGTGTCGACACAAGTAGGCTAAGTGTCGACACAAGCCTTGGTGGTGTCGACACAGCTTCCTTGGTGTTGACGCTACTCCTCGACACAGCTTCTGTAGATTGTGTCGACACTAGTTCTGTGGTGTCGACACAGTCACTTCTTTTCTTCATACAAATTTACTTTTTTCAAATTCTGCCATGTGTCGACACAAGTCCTGTGTGTCGATACAGTTGATGTCGACAAAGTCTTCTGTGTGTCGACACTATCTCTGTGTGTCGACACAATTGTTGTTGACTAAGCTTCTGTGTGTCGACACTGCCTCTGTGTGTCGACACAGTTGATGTCGACTATGCTTCTCTGTGTGTCGACACTGCCTCTGTATGTCGACACAGTTTCTTCTGGTGTCGACACAGCCTTTTCAAGTGTCGACACAATTAACTCCAAGTGTCGACACAACTTTTCTCCAGTGTCGACACAAGCCTTCATAAGTGTCGACACAACTTCTTCTGGTGTCGACATATGGACTTAGAAACTTTTACTGCATTCTTGCATTTTCTTAACCTGCACATATAAACTCAAAACAACATCAAAAACACCTTGATGCATATCATTGAGTAAGGTGAGGCTTCTTCAAATCAAGTACACATTTTCCAACGTACCCAACAATCTCCCCCTATTTGGAGAAGTCATAACCCTTTGTCAATGATATACACCATTCATAACAAACACATATGATGATGTACAAAAACATTATATGACAGGGTAACTTTTAAACAAAATATATATAAGATATCATCACAGAATAATAATACTAATACAATGAGCATCAATCATTGTTTTGTTTCAACTTTCAAAAGTTTCTTTAGCAATAGTTTACATAGATTTTTAACACTAAAATTTACAAAGTTGTAAAATCTAGTAAATCTATCCTAAGGCTGCTCAGGCTCCTTGATGACTATTCCTCTGCCTGATTGGATCTTGGCTTGTACAGGAGCATCTGTATCCTCAGCTGGCTTCTTGCCCTTCAGATCCTTCTTCATTTGTTCTTCTGCCCTTATTCTCTGTCTTTCAAAATAATGAAAAGGCTTAGGGAAATATTTTCTAGGCTCCTGAGCATTAGGAGGTAGCTTCCCAGCCTTTGCCTTTCTTCTATATTGCAGAATAGCTTCTTATCTAGCTTCATGCTTTTGCCATTCTTGTTATGTGTACCATTTGCCCCTGTCATGGGTCTGGTCCTTTACAGCTTTCCAGGAAGTCAGGATAATATTCCTAGAAGTAGGACTCTACTGCTTAAAATCAGGCTTTAACTCAGCCTGTTCTCTGAATCTCTTCTTTGACAGTTGAGCTTCTTGCTCTTTATTCACAGCTGCTTGTGACATTTCAACTTTCTCAATGATAACATTTTTATTACCCTCTGGAGGGCTGTACATTGACTGTACTTCTTGATGAATCATTTCAAAATCTGCTGGAGGGTAAATGACCTGAGCAACTTCGCTTGATCATCTCCAAAATAAGCAGGGTGTATACCTGACTAAGCTACATTGTCATCATCACAGAGGGGTGGATATCCAAGTGTGGCTCTGATGCTATTAGATATCCATTTAGCATGATCTGAGCCAGCTTTGACTAACACTCTCTCCCTCTTTATGACTTCTCTTGCAATATGATCCCTGAGGTCATCTTTCTGAAATCTGATTTGTTCATCAAGATAATTAACACCATCTTTATAGAAGGACCGTAACTTCAGTAGCTGTGCAGAAATGGACTTTTGAGATTGCTTAATAACTGTTTTTACAGCAGCTAGGCCTTCCTGTAATTGCTTGTCAATATCTGCCTTGGCATTAGTCCTTGCTTCAGTTTGAGCAGTTGCAACATTCTTCAGTTCTGTAACAATCACATTATGTGATTCTGTCAGATTATCATTCATTCTAAGTTGATTCTCTAGGACATAGCCTTGCTTAATAGCGATATCATCAACTTGTGTCTTGATTGTTTCTTGATGTGTTGCTAGGAAAACCACAGCATTGCCACCTTTGTGAAAACAATCTGTCATTTCCTTCTTGTTTTGATTAACTTCAAATCTTATTGATTTTATATCCTGAGCCAAGGAGAATTGTAGATCTTTGTGAGTTTCATCCATATATTTCTCAATGACAATCCTTTGTTCATCCAACTTTACTTGTAAAGATATCAACAAGGAACTATAATCAGTTACTGGGGCAGATTGTGGAGTAGTTTGTAAAGCCCTTTTAAAGTTTTGGCTTCTCCTTTTGAAAACCATCAGCTTCCTCTTTTTGGCTTGAATTTCTGCTTCATCTTCTGAAGCTGAGGTACTGACTATATCAACTCTATCCTTTAGACTAGGAGGCAATTCCTGTGCAGTCCTTGGTAGATCCCCCGGAGTCCCTTGCTCCTCCCCCACAGTACTTACTTGCTCCTCCTCAATGTTAACTTGCTCCCCCTCAAAGTCTGCTTTCTCCCCCTCAAATTCAGGTTGCTCCCCCTCAGTTCTTGCTTGTACTATATCTGGAAACAACTCCTCAAGGGTAAACTCTTGTTGAGTAGGGACTTGAGGCACCACCAACTCAGGAGCATTAATAGCAGCAGATGTATCCTCCATGATAACATCTTGTGCTTGACTGTTTAGTTGTGTGTTCTCAAGTATAGTCTGTGAATCCATTTCACTTTTAAAGTGGGTTGGCTCTTCCTCAAGATGAGGCTCCCCCTGCACTTGAGCACTACTGAAAGTCCACCTAGTGTCAGCTATGTGCACCTATGGGGGGGGGGGGGAATAGGTGACGTATGATTCTTTTGCGGAATTTACGGATGTACCTGCACAATAAAAACAACAAGCACAGCACACAGAATACACATCAAATTTATAGTGGTTCCCCGACTTGGGTACATCCACTTTCCCCCTTCGACCTATCTCCCCAACAAGGGACGACTCGGTCACTTCTCCAACGGGATTGAAATCCAATCCCTTCACTAACGGAAGGAGCCCTTCCACACGTGAGAGTCAACACTCCCACAAAACGGGTTGCACCCAACTGTTACAATACGGAACAAACGTTCCTTTACAACAAAATTAAATATAGAAAGTATGCGTGATACAAACTTCTTCTGGAGACTACGGTGTTCCTCTTGTTCGACGACGTGTTCTTGAAGTCGATGAAGAGTCTACAACCTTGGTCTCTCTTGGAGAGGATCTCCCGGAACCGGCGGCGGCAATCCGAGCGGCGGCTTGGTTCGGAGTCGGCGGCAACGAAGGTGCGCTGCTGCAGTGCTTTGAGATCCAAACTTCTTTGCGAAGCAAACTAGGTCTACCAACGGTCACTCTAGGATCGGTCGTCTCGATCGATTCGGACGGGGGAGTTTTTCCCGGTCAACAAATCGAGAGACAAGAGATCTCTGGATAGACACGTGAGACGCAAGCTTTGCTAAGCTTCTGTCGCCGGAGATCGGGAAGATGAACGATCAGCGGCGGCGACGTACTTGCCCGAGCGCGACGGCGGCGGAGGAGAGAAATCGCGATATTAGGGTTTCCGCTTGCTCGGCTTCTTTCTGTGTGTTTCTTCCGTTCAAAATACCCGAGTATAAATACTGTAGCTACCCCCAATAAGACCGTTTGTGGGACCCACAAAAGTAATCCCCAAATCCCGGTCCAGATATTTAACAGCGGCAGAATCCGGTTCAGGAATTTCCAGAAAAACGCCAAGTCAAAATCGGTGAGAATCGAAAGTGATTCTCGCCGAGTCGCCGAGAATCAAAGGTGATTCTCGACGATTCGGCGAGAATCGAAGATGATTCTCGTCGAATTTGCCTTGGTTGCACGCACTGCTTTAAGCCAGGTCGAGACGGCGAGAATCAACCAGTGATTCTCGTCGATTCGACGAGAATCACTAGTGATTCTCGCCGAATCGGCGAGAATCACTAAGTGATTCTCGTCGATTCTTACTTAGACTCAGAGGTGCTTGCTTAGAAGTTGCTGGAACGTGTTCGGCGAGAATCAACCGCTGATTCTCGACGAATCGGCGAGAATCCCAAGTGATTCTCGCCGAATCGGCGAGAATCACTGGGTGATTCTCGTCGATTCTAACTTAGACGAATTTTCGTCTTTCCACCTATGAGATGCTCCTTGACCCATCCTTGCTCCTTGTCTGCTCCTGCATATTTACAGCCCTGTGCTTGAAAATAAGTGCACTCCAATAGAGAGAGTACACGTAGGCCAACACACTGATCTGCTCAACGAGGGATTACGTCGTGCAGACCCGTGTATATTGACCTACTGCACCCTGACATTGGTGTGCACTTAGCGTGGAAAAACTGCAAGCATAACTAGAAGGATTTTATCAAATACATAGTCTATTGACCTTAGCTTGTCCAGGGGCTTCTTCAAATCAGGTACATTGTGGATACAATACCCAACAATCTCCCCCTATTTGAAGAAGCCTAAACCCTACAAGCTAAGGTGAATAGAGCAAATGAGAATGAAAACCATAAACTGAAAAGAGAGTTGAGTGAGTTATCCATTACCAATACCAATTTCTTGGGAGCAAGCTTGGAGCCACCTTAGCCTTAGCCGAGAGGGTAATCTCCCCCTTTTCGGCTTCTACAAATCGGGGTCTGTAGCGTTTTACCCTTTGCTCCCCCTCAGTTCTTGCATCTATACTCACGCTGGAGTTCCTTGCTCCCCCTCAGGTCTTGTACGAGCCTGGAGCTTCTGTAGTCTTCATTCCTCATAATTGAGCATCCCCAATTCAGTCTTGAAAATATTGAACTTGGCCTCGTCTAGGGGCTTTGTGAATATATCAGCAATCTGCTTGTCCGTGGGGACATAACAGAGAGAGATATCCTTGTTCTCCACGTGCTCCCGAATGAAGTGGTAGCGTACTTCAATATGCTTCGTTCTGCTGTGCGACACCAGATTGTTGGCAATGGCAATTGCACTGGAGGAGTCGCAGTACATGGGTACTTCCTTGAACTGAAGGTCGTAGTCGGCTAACTGGTTTCTGATCCATAGAAGTTGTGCGCAACAGCTTCCTGCAGAGATATACTCTGACTCTGCTGTGGAGGTTGCAACACAATTTTGTTTCTTGCTGTTCCATGAGATAAGCCTCCTGCCGAGGAATTGACACGTCCCGGAGGTGCTTTTCCTGTCATCCCTGCTCCCTGCAAAATCAGCATCTGAAAATCCTATTAGCTCGACGTCATTGTTTCTCGGGTACCACAAGCCAAGATTAGGAGTACCTTTAAGGTATCTCAGAATTCGCTTTGCGGCGACATAGTGAGATTCCTTAGTGTTCACCTGATATCGGGCACAGACACATGTGGAGAACATAATATCCGGTCGACTGGCAGTAAGGTAGAGTAGGGATCCAATGATGCTTCTGTATTTGGTTTCATCGAAAGGTTTACCTTTCTCATCCTTATCCAGAGACATGGTGGATCCCATTGGAGTCCTCATAGAGGTTGCACTCTCCATACCGAATTTCTTAAGGAGTTCATTTGTGAACTTCGTCTGAGAGATGAAGATTCCATCCTCAGACTGTTTCACCTGAAGTCCTAAGAAATACTTGAGCTCTCTCATACTGCTCATTTCAAACTTTCCTTGCATAAGTTTAGAAAACTTTTTGCAAAGATTGTTATCCGTTGAGCCGAATATTATGTCATCGACATAGATTTGCACCAGCAAAATCTTGCCTTTGACTTCCCTGAGAAACAATGTTTTATCTATTTTACCTCTGGAGAACTTGTTCTCAAGAAGAAAACTAGATAAAGTCTCATACCAAGCTCGTGGAGCTTGTTTCAACCCATATAAGGCCTTATTAAGAAAATAAACGTGATTGGGATAAGTAGGATCGACAAAACCTGGGGGTTGAGCGACGTATACTTCCTCTTTCAGGTCTCCGTTCAGAAATGCCGATTTCACATCCATTTGATAGACTGTGAATCCTTTGTGTGAAGCATACGCCAGGAACAACCTGATTGCCTCGAGCCTTGCTACTGGTGCGAAGGTCTGGTCGAAGTCAATCCCTTCCTCCTGTCTGTAACCTTGAGACACCAGCCTGGCCTTATTCTTTACGATGACACCATGTTCATCCAGCTTGTTTTTGAAGATCCACTTCGTGCCAATCACATTCTGCTTGTATGGTCTGGGAACCAGCATCCAAACCTTGCAACGTTCGAATTGATGAAGTTCCTCTTGCATGGCCAGAATCCATGCCGCATCCTTGTTTGCCTCGTCGAACTTCTTTGGCTCAACCTGTGACAGGAAGCTAAGATGCAATACTTCGTTAACTGTACCTCTTCGTGTTCTGACACCAACACGAGGATCCCCGATGATCTGATCTCTAGGATGATCTCTCACGTGCCGGAGCTCTAGAAGTCTGGCGTCTGGAGCTTCAACTACTTCTTGGGCTTCTCTTTCTTCTAAGAGATTTGTCCCATCTTGATCTTCAACATTTTCAGATGACGTGGAGGTGGAAACTTTGACGTACTTGGGAGCGTCATCTTTAGCGGTCTCATCCAGACTCAGCTGTTCAAGTCTAGCACCTGTATCTTCAAGAATACTACTGGAAGAATTGCTGTTAAGCAAACTTCCTTCATCAAATACAACATTTATTGATTCTTCTAACACTAGGGTTTTCTTATTGAAGACCCTATATGCCCGACTATGGGAACTATAGCCCATGAATATGCCTTCGAAGCATTTTTCACTGAATTTAGTACGCGGGTACTTCCCATTATTCAGTACATAGCATCTGCAACCAAAAATCCTCAAGTAGGACATGGTTGGTTTCCTGCCTTTCAGTAGCTCGTAGGGCGTCTTACGATGATGCTTGTTGATCAATGCTCGGTTTTGTACATGACATGCCGTATTGACCCCTTCTGCCCAGAAGTATTCCGGGAGAGAAGCATCTTTCAACATTGTCGTGCAGGCTTCAATGAGAGTTCTATTTCTTCTCTCCGCAACTCCATTTTGCTGAGGAGTGCGCGGGGAGGAAAACTCATGAAAGATACCTTGTTCTTCACAAAATTCTGTCATTGCACCAGATTCGAATTCTGTTCCATGGTCACTTCTGATTTTGACCACGGAGCAGTTAAATTCGTTCTGAACCTGCTTGACAAAATTAGTGAAGATGTCAAACGTATCTGACTTTCGTTTCAAAAAGAACACCCAAGTAAACCGAGAATGATCATCAACTATCACTAGCGTATATGATTTGCCTCCCAAGCTATGAACTTGCATTGGACCAAACAAGTCCATATGCAAAAGGTAAAGACATCGGGAAGAGTCTTTGTCAGCGATGCTCTTAAAGGTAGCCCGAGTCTGTTTGCCCATCTGGCATGCAGGACATGGGCTATCTTTGATGCACTTGATACTGGGAGCATCCCTTACCAAGTCCTTAGAAAATAGCATACTAATTGTCTTGAAATTAATATGTGCCAATCTCTTGTGCCATTGTTCACAAAGAGATGCACTGCCTGTTGCCACAAGGCATACGGGGGTAGATGAATCTAAACTGATAAAGTCTAAACAAAAGATATTTCTGCTCCTAATGCCTGATAATACCGTTTCAGAAGAGGTACGTGAGATTATTAGACATTTATCCTTGCAGAAATTAACGTCATAACCTTTATCACATAACTGACTTACACTGATCAGGTTATGGTTTAACCCTTCAACATAAGCCACGTCGGTGATAGAGATTATACCGTTGGAAATCATACCATAACCTCTGGTGACTCCTCGATCTGACCCTCCAAAGATGACTTTGGGTTCCATTCTCGACTGGAGCGTAATCACGCAGCAGGCTTCTTGTCCCGGTCATATGCCGGGAGCATCCACTGTCCAAATACCAGATCGGCGTTTTGGTGGCCTTTGGACATTCCTGCAAAACAAAATTAATTTGCCTTAGGAACCCAATCGAACTTGGGTCCTAGATTCCTGGTTAGCACACTCCCCCTCGGTTGGTTAACCCTACGAGTGGTCGGTCTCGCATTGCTAACATGGGGAGTCTCGTAGTTCCTTGGATTAAACCAACAATCCACGACAAAGTGACCGACTTTGCCACAGCACCAACAGTCAAATCTGTTGTACCTCTTCCTAGGCTCCTGCCTTACCCTGGGAACGGTGGGTACTGCTGGGGCCTTGGATCTGGAGGTGGAGGCCTCATGGTGACAACAGTCGCATGACTTTGTCACCTTCTGTATAACAGGCTTGGCTTTTGGTGCCTGCTTTCCATTATGGCCGCTAGAGAACGGACCATAATTTCCTATGTGGATTTCCTCATAAGGTGCCTTGAAGGCACTCTCACCGAAGTTCCGGGGAAAGTTCCAACCGTCATACCGGCTCTTTGGCTTTGCAACCGAGGGCCGGAAATGATGCCCAAATGTTGACTCAAAGTCGTGTTGGTTGCAAGGAAAGCCAGGCTTTCTGAACGCAACAGGACTAAGAGGAGCCTTACCCTTTTCATCAGCAGAGGCCTTCTTGGCGGCCTTATTCTTCCTCTGATTCTTGTTTCTCCTAGATGAGGAACCAGATACCCCTATATGCCCCAAGCCAGCTCCTTTGGCCTGAGCAGAGAAGGTATCAACGACTGGAAGAACTGTTTTTGGCATGGAGAAGCTCTTGACGATCTTCCTTTCTGCCGCAAGTAGTTCTTCCAACTTGTCGACTTCCTGCTGCTTTAGATCAAGGAGCTTCAAAGACTCTGAATGCTTGGAAGTCAGGTCAAGGTGTTCCTGTCGGAGAGAGATCAAGCTAGTGACCTCTTCCCTTAGGGATACACATTCACCCTTAAGGAATTTTACTTCCTTCTTCTCAGCCTTCAGTCTCTTTCGGCACTCATCGAAAGTGTTGAGCAGAAGCTCATACTTCTCGAGGAGCTCAGCTTCACGGGCTGAAGGGCCATCCTCAGGTTCATCATCCTGAGACTCAGGATCAGAGTCGGAGTCGGAGAGAGGGGTGTGAGCTTTTACCTTCCCAGTGAATGGGGGACATTCTCCTTCTGAGTCGGAGCGACCCACCAGCCCGAAGTAGGCTTCCTCATCATCACTGGAGTCTGAGGAATCAGACTCACTTAGTGTCTTTGGCCTTCTTGCGATGTAGCTCCGCTCCTTCTTCTTATCTCTGGAGGATTTGAGCTCCTCTCCTTTCCCTTTTTCTCTTTTGCTTTGATGGCAGTCGGCCACGACGTGTCCTGGCTTATTGCATCCAAAGCAAATAATATCAGAAGAACGATGTTTGTTAGGTTTAGATGCATACCTGTCAGAAGAATAATTTTTCTTCTGATGCCTGGAGGAGGAGCTGTCTTTCTTTCTTTGATTCCTCATCTTGAGGAACTTCTTGAACTCTCGGGTGATGAGGGAGAAATCCTCCTCCGACAGCTCTGAGCCGGAGGAGCATGGTTCAGAGTCCTCCTCCTCTTCCTTATTCCTCGCACGGTATGACATCGCACCCTTGCCCTTTCTGGAGTAAGTGGCTTTTAGGGCCACAGTCTTTTCTTTTGCAGCAGCCTTCTCTGCTTCTTCCTCTGCCTTCCTGGTGTTCAGCTGAAGTTCATAGGACATCAGCTTCCCAAACAGGATTTGTGGATCAGTTTCTGCTAGTCTGCCAAATTCTCTGATGGCGCAGATCTTTGTGTCCCATTCCTTAGTAAGGGACCTAAGGAATTTGTCATTGAGTTCACCATTGGTGAACACTCTTCCGTAGCCCTTGAGGGCGTTGACAATCTTTAGGAAGTTCTCGTATGTGACCCCGATCTCTTCCTTAGGCCCTTGCCTGAAGGCCTCATATTTTTGGTTCAGGAGGGATCTCCGATCATCCCTCACTTCATCCGTGCCCTCCATTAGGATGATCAGGCACTGCCAGATCTCCTGAGCAGTCCTGCAGTTTGCTAAAATTTTGCATCATGGAATCATCAACTGCGCTCACCAGAATGTTTCGTGCCTTCTTGTCCAGTCCCACGAGCACCATCTCGTCTTTGTCCATTTCTGAAAGTGTCTTCGGCACCTTCTTGGTGGGATCGATGGTGGAAGCCTTGGTGGGGACATAAGGTCCCTCCTCCACTATCATGAAGAGTCGAGGATCGACTGCTTCCATGTAAAATCTGATTCTGTCCTTCCAGATCGGAAAGTTTAGCCTGGTGCATACTGGGATCTTGCCGGAGAACTTGAGCCCGTCCATAGTAGATATTTGTCTTCTTCTTGACACTAGGGGCAGGATTCAACTCAAGGTGTTGACTTTTTGATGAGCAACCTCGCTTTGATACCACATGAAAGTCCACCTAGTGTCAGCTATGTGCACCTATGGGGGGGGGGGGGAATAGGTGACGTGTGATTCTTTTGCGGAATTTACGGATGTACCTGCACAATAAAAACAACAAGCACAGCACACAGAATACACAGCAAATTTATAGTGGTTCCCCGACTTGGGTACATCCACTTTCCCCCTTCGACCTATCTCCCCAACAAGGGACGACTCGGTCACTTCTCCAACGGGATTGAAATCCAATCCCTTCACTAACGGAAGGAGCCCTTCCACACGTGAGAGTCAACACTCCCACAAAACGGGTTGCACCCAACCCTTACAATACGGAACAAACGTTCCTTTACAACAAAATTAAATATAGAAAGTATGCGTGATACAAACTTCTTCTGGAGACTACGGTGTTCCTCTTGTTCGACGACGTGTTCTTGAAGTCGATGAAGAGTCTACAAACTTGGTCTCTCTTGGAGAGGATCTCCCGGAACCGGCGGCGGCAATCCGAGCGGCGGCTTGGTTCGGAGTCGGCGGCAACGAAGGTGCGCTGCTGCAGTGCTTTGAGATCCAAACTTCTTTGCGAAGCAAACTAGGTCTACCAACGGTCACTCTAGGATCGGTCGTCTCGATCGATTCGGACGGGGGAGTTTTTCCCGGTCAACAAATCGAGAGACAAGAGATCTCTGGATAGACACGTGAGACGCAAGCTTTGCTAAGCTTCTGTCGCCGGAGATCGGGAAGATGAACGATCAGCGGCGGCGACGTACTTGCCCGAGCGCGACGGCGGCGGAGGAGAGAAATCGCGATATTAGGGTTTCCGCTTGCTCGGCTTCTTTCTGTGTGTTTCTTCCGTTCAAAATACCCGAGTATAAATACTGTAGCTACCCCCAATAAGACCGTTTGTGGGACCCACAAAAGTAATCCCCAAATCCCGGTCCAGATATTTAACAGCGGCAGAATCCGGTTCAGGAATTTCCAGAAAAACGCCAAGTCAAAATCGGTGAGAATCGAAAGTGATTCTCGCCGAGTCGCCGAGAATCAAAGGTGATTCTCGACGATTCGGCGAGAATCGAAGATGATTCTCGTCGAATTTGCCTTGGTTGCACGCACTGCTTTAAGCCAGGTCGAGACGGCGAGAATCAACCAGTGATTCTCGTCGATTCGACGAGAATCACTAGTGATTCTCGCCGATTCTTACTTAGACTCAGAGGTGCTTGCTTAGAAGTTGCTGGAATGTGTTCGGCGAGAATCAACCGCTGATTCTCGACGAATCGGCGAGAATCCCAAGTGATTCTCGCCGAATCGGCGAGAATCACTGGGTGATTCTCGTCGATTCTAACTTAGACGAATTTTCGTCTTTCCACCTATGAGATGCTCCTTGACCCATCCTTGCTCCTTGTCTGCTCCTGCATATTTACAGCCCTGTGCTTGAAAATAAGTGCACTCCAATAGAGAGAGTACACGTAGGCCAACACACTGATCTGCTCAACGAGGGATTACGTCGTGCAGACCCGTGTATATTGACCTACTGCACCCTGACATTGGTGTGCACTTAACGTGGAAAAACTGCAAGCACAACTAGAAGGATTTTATCAAATACATAGTCTATTGACCTTAGCTTGTCCAGGGGTTTCTTCAAATCAGGTACATTGTGGATACAATACCCAACAACTACCTCTAATATCTTGTGCAGGAGATTTTTCAGGAATCTCTTGCCTCTCTTCATCTGGCATGTCCTTTGTTAGGACTCTATCCCATCTGAAGATAATTCTTATGTCCATTCTTCTCATATGGTTGATCTTTGAACCAACAGTCTGTGTCATTACTTCTGGAATTATTCCAGCCAAGTAGAGACTCATAATCCTTCCCGGATTTGGTTTTTTAATACTTTCCTTAATCTTTTCAAATATTACTACTGACCAATCTGTGTTTAGTCTGTAGATGATCCTGGTCATCACGCTGAACATATAGGCTGAAATCCTATCATGCCCCCCTGGATTGTAGAGAATGACTTTTCCCACTACTTCTGAAAGGAATTTGCCATGTAGATTCATCCCTTTTCTATTCATTGCTGATCCAATCTTCAAGGTGGTATCCAATCCACACCATTGAAGTGCTTCCCTAGTCTTTGATAAGGGAACTTCTTCTTCTTCTTGTGATCTTGGGAGTTGAAGAGTTTTCCTTAAGCTCTTAAAAGTAAGCTTAACCTTAGTTCCCTGAACTGTAGACTTAATTTTAAGTCCAGTAGAATCCAAAGTAGCTGCGCCATAGAAATCTAGTATTTCTTTCTTCGATATCTTTGTTGGTTCAGATACCAGATATTCCAACCCATTTTCAGCAATTAGGGTTATTACTGCTTTAGTTTCAGGTTCCGCATTATCAAAGGCGTTGCGTACCAGCTCATAATCTTCGTTGACACTATCTTCTAGCTTTGCCGCCATTAGGGTTGAGTGAAACCTTGGATTGAGAAGAGAAAAGTTGTCGACACAGGGTTTTGGTCTCGAAAATATGGAGAGTGTGTCGACAGAATATGTTGTTGACCTATTTATACCTTTCTAAGTAATGAAGGTCAAAAGTCGCGTCAACATTCTCTAAATGTGTCGACACTGTTGAAAAGTGTCGACACAGACTTCTAATGACTCGACATCAATTCTATGTGACTTTGTCGAGTCCGACGATCTGAGGTCGACGAATCTGTGTGTTTACTCTAAGTGTCGACACCACTTTTGGATGTGTCGACACCACTTATCTGAAGTGTCGACACCGATTCTCTAGATGTGTCGACACCACTTTCCTGGAATGTCGACACCAACTACTATTTGTCGACACCACTTTCTTGGAATGTCGAAACCAACTACTATGTGTCGACACCACTTTTTTGGAATGTCGACACCAACTACTATGTGTCGACACAGACAACTTCTGATGTCGACAAAATTTTACTTAGCCAAATTTGGTAAACTAATTTATGTTCAACATACCTATTTCAATTTTGAAATTGTTGAATTTAGTTTCATCTAAAGGCTTAGTAAACATGTCAGCTAGTTGTAAATCAGTACTAACAAATTCTAAAGAGATATCTTCTTTCTATACATGGTCTCTTAGAAAATGGTATCTTATTTCTATATGCTTTGTTCTGCTATGAGAAACAGGATTATGAGCAATAGAAATAGCACTAGTAGAATCACATAACAATGGAGTTCTACTTACCTGAATACCATAATCTTCTAACTGATGCTGTCTCCACAATAGTTGTGCACAATAATTTCCAGCAGCATCATACTCAGACTCAGCTGTGGAAATTGCCACACTGGTCTGCTTCTTACAGCTCCAAGACACCAATCTTCCTCCTAGAAATTGACAGGTGCCTGTTGTGCTTTTCCTATCCATTTTGCAACCTGCAAAGTCTGCATCTCAATAACCCATTAGTAAAAAATCTCTATTCCTAGGATACCAAAGGCCTAGATTAGGTGTGCCCTTAAGATATCTCAAAATCCTTTTGACAACAATAAGATGAGATTCTTTAGGGCAGGATTGGTACCTAGCATAGACACATGTAGCATACATGATATCTGGTCTAATAATAGTCAGATATAGGAGGGAGCCAACTATTCCTCTATACATAGTTTCATCTACAGGTTTCCCTGCATCATCTTTGCTAAGAGATACACTTGTCCCCATAGGAGTTCTCATGTTAGTGGATGAATCCATACTATACTTCTTAATTAACTCCAGGGTGAACTTAGACTGGGATATGGACAATCCATCATCAGTTTGTCTTACTTGGAGACCCAAGAAGAACTTAAGTTCTCTCATACTGCTCATTTCAAATTTCCCTTGCATAAGTTTTGCAAACTTTCTACAAAGGTTATTCTCAGTAGAACCAAATATTATGTCATCAACATATATTTGGACTAGGATTATCTTTCCTTTGGATTCCCTAAGGAATAGAGTCTTATCTATTTTCCCCCTTGAGAATTTGTTCTTAATGAGGAAAGTAGACAGGGTTTCATACCAAGCCCTTAGAGCTTGTTTTAACAAATACAAAGCTTTCATAAGTCTATAAACATAAGCAGGATTGAGTGGATCATCAAAACCTGAGGGATGCTCTACATAGACCTCCTCTTTTAAGTCTCCATTTAAGAATACAGACTTAACATCCATCTGGAACACTTTGAAGCCTTGATATGTTGCATAGGATAGAAATATCTTGATAGCTTCCAGCCTTGCCACTGGGGCAAAAGTCTGATCAAAGACTATGCCCTCCTCCTGTCTGTATACTTTGATAACTAGTCTTGCCTTATTCTTCACTATGATTCCACTCTCATCAAGCTTGTTTCTATAAATCCATTTTGTCCATATGACATTGTGGCCCTTTGGTTTTGGAACTAAATCACAGACCTTGCACCTTCTGAATTGATTTAACTCCTCCTGCATAGCTTCAATCCAGTGAGGGTATTGAATTCCTTCTTCAAATCTCTTGGGTTCCACTTGAGATAAGAAACTTGAGCAAAGAACTGTATTTAAGTTCCTGCTCCTTATTTGTACTCCTTGTCTTGGATCACCAATGATTTGGTGTACAGGATGATCCTTTAACTGTCTAACTGTTGGAAGTAATCTATCAGCAGTTTGACCTTCTCCAATCTCTTCAATATGCTGCACCTCGTGGTCTTTATTAGCATCTTGAGTGTCTTGTACTCCCCCTGGACAACAACTACCATTTTCCACATCCTGCTTTGCAGTTGGATCTTCTCTGATAGTAAGCTGGTCCATCTTCTGCTGTATACCTGTGGAGCTACAAGAACTACTTGGCAACTCACTGTTAATAAGTCTAGTTTGATCAAAGATGACATGAACTGACTCTTCTACAACTTGAGTAGCCAAATTGTAGACCCTATAAGCCTTACTATTGTTGCTATACCCAACAAATATCCCATCTTGGGATTTGACAGCAAACTTAGTTAGGTGAGATTTTCCATTGTTAAGCACATAGCACTTGCAACCAAAGATCCTAAAATAGGATAAGTTTGATTTTCTGCCTTTCACAACCTCATAGAGTGTCTTTTTGTGGCTTTTGGTGATGGAAGCCATGTTGAGCACATGGCATGCAGTGTTTACTGCCTCAGCCCAGAAATATTCTGGGAGAGAAGTATCACTCAATAGTGTTCTTCCAGCCTCAATCAATGTCCTATTCTTTCTCTCAGCAATGTCATTTTGCTGAGGTGTTCTAGCTGAGGAGAATTCCTGAAGAATCCCAAATTCTTCACACAGCCTTGTCATACTTTCAGATTGGAATTCAGTTCCATGGTCACTTCTGATTTTGACCACTGAACTATTTAATTCATTCTGAATTTGTTTGACAAAAATTGTAGAAGACCTTTGGTGTTTCAGATTTCTGTCTCAGAAAGAATACCCATGAGAATCTGGAATAGTCATCTACAACCACACAAGTGTAGACCTTCCTACCTAGGCTCTGAACTGGCATAGGACCAAATAAATCCATATGTAAGAGGTACAAGCACCTCACTGAATCCTTGGTTTCAAGTCTATGAAAGGAGGATCTAGTCTGCTTGCCTTTTTGATAAGCTGAACATATTCCATCCTTATAACACTTAACTTGAGGACCATTCCTCACTAACTCTTCACTAAAGAGTTGGCCAATTGTCTTGTAGTTAAGATGGGCTAGCCTCTTGTGCCATTTGACACAATGAGAGACTTTCTCATCAGCCATAAGACAGATAGGAGAATTCTTATTCTCACACACAAAATCTAGGCAATACACATTTCTTTTTCTATATCCAGTCAATATGACTTTTTGATCACTTGACTTCTTGATATGACACTCATTCTTGACAAATGAAATATCATATCCTAGATCACTCAGCTGGCTTATGCTTATTAGGTTATGTTTCAAACCCTTTACATAGGTCACTTGAGAGATTGTAATAGAGTGGTTAGAAATGTTACCAAACCCTTTGATGACTCCCTTTTCAGAACCACCAAAGATTACTTTAGGCCCATTCAGCATTGGTGAGTAGTCCTTCAGCAATCCCCTAGTTCCAGTCATGTGCCTGGAACATCCACTGTCCAAGTACCATATAGGCATGGAAACTTGGACTCACCTGCAACAAAGATTACTTAACCTTAGAACCCAAATAACTTTTGGGTCCTTCATTCAAGTTAGTCTGAAACCTAACAAATCTGCCTGCAGCTCTTCTAACAGGCAGACTGCTATTCTCCTTGACACTGGTACTATGCCAACAGTCTAAGGCATAATGGCATATCTTGCCACAACACCAACACTCAAACTTATTATACCTCTGTTTATGTACAACCTTAGCTATATTGTTTATAGCAGGTCTTTTGTTTTGAGTTGGGGCTTTGCCTTTCTTATTGGACTGTGCAGCCCATGTAGTGCTCTTAAAGCCTATTCCTGCCTTACCCTTTTGTGAAACAAAGTCATCTATTAAGGGTAGGATAGATTTTGGCTTAGAGAAAGTAGGCACAATCTCCTTCTCTTTCTGAAGTCTGATTTCCAGACTTTTAATCTGATCATTTTTGAATGTGATTGTTCCCATTTGAATAACAGTTATGTTCTTCAATTTGGCATTCTCATTCATCTTTTGATCCAGTATCTTCTCTGAATCAGATGCAGCCAACTTGAGAGCTGCAATTTCCTTAGCCTGATTTTGGCCAGGTTTTTGCTTCTCTTAAGTTCCTGCAATAAATCCCCATATTCATCTATCAGCTGATGAATATCTCCTTCAGAATCAGACCGATCTTCATCTCTTGATAGAGATGCATCTGATTCTGACCCAGTGAAGTAATCAGAATCTACAGATACACATTTTACCTTACTAGGGCCAGGCTGATCCTGGCACTTGTCTTCTTCTGACACATCCATCAATCCTTTGCACTGATGGTCTTCCTGCTCATAGATAGAGTCCAATAATTGCATGAACTTATCATCTTCTTTTGCAAACAAACCAATATATACCTCAGCCTCAGATTCAGATTCTGAAGTTGATTGATCTGTCAAACTTTTCTCTTTCTCAGCAACCAAGGATTTCACCTTCTTGCTCTTGTGCTGAAACTTCTTTCTATTATCAGACTCTTTCCTCTTGTCTGGACATTCAGCCACAACATGTCCAGCTTTATTGCAGCAATATCATATAATCTTGGATGTAGTTGACTTGCTAGGCTTTGTCCCATTCCTATCCTTCCTGGACGATTTCCTCTTCTGATAATAGTCATCCCTGGACTCAGATGAAGATGGCTTTGATTTCCACTGCTTCTTCTTTAAGAACCTCTGGAACTGCCTTGTGAATGCTGTAAAGTCTTCATCTGAATTACTGTTATCTATACTGTGATTATCAAAATTTTCTGAAATCACTTCTGCAACTTTCTTAGTAGATGATGGAGACATTCTCCTATTCTTCCTTGTGGCTTCTACCTTGAAGGTCACAGACTTTTCTCTATAGTCACCCTTGGTATTTTTCTCTTCCTCCTTTCTGGCTAATAGCTGCATCTCATAAGACAGCAATTTTCCAAACAATGTTGGAGGTGAAATCTCACCCAGTCTGGCCACTTCCCTTATGGCATATATCTTAGTATCCCAATCCTTAGTCAAAGACCTAAGGAATTTATCATTCAACTCATAAGTACTGAATATTCTTCCATAAGACATTAGTTCATTGACAATCCTATAGAACTTCTTATAACATTCAGTTATACTTTCAGACTTGGCTTGTCTGAAACTCTCATATTTTTGATTAAGCATAGACTTCCTATCTTGCCTAACCTTTTCAGAACCCTCCATGTAGACAATCAATGTGTCCCACATCTCCTTGGAGGTTTTGCAGTGAATTAGATTCTGGAATGTTGAATCATCAATAACACTTACAATAATATTTTGTGCTCTTTTATCCATTGTTGCCAAGATGATCTCATCTTTAGTCATCTCACAAAAATCCTTTGGAATTCTTTGATTGGCATCAAGAACAGAAATCTTCATAGGAACATATGGTCCTTCCTTAACTATTATGTAAATTCTAGGATCAGATGCCTCCATGAATAATCTGACCCTTTCTTTCCATATTCCAAATATCTCCTTCCTGCAAATAGGCAATTTCATTACACCAAGTTCTTTATGGTTTTCTCCTGAACCCATTTTCTTGAACTTATTTCTGCCTTACAGATCTCACTCAGACTGTTAAGTCTATCTTTTGAGTAACCTCCCTCTGATACCACTTGAAAGAATTTGTTCCTAAACACCTAGAGGGGGGGGGGGGGTGAATAGGTGTAATTCCTTTTTCTTCTAAGACAAAATATCTATTCAGTTAATTAATCAAAAATAGTTAATTCTACAGCTAACACAACACAGAATTCACAGAATCACACAATCACAGATTGCACACAAATTTTATAGTGGTTCCCCAAGGTCTGGGTACATCCACTTTCCCCCTTCGCCTATCTAGCAGTGTGCTAGATTAAGCCTAACTTCTTCTCTTCACCTCAGATCCTCAGATCTTACAGCATCTCAGAACCCAAACAAGGCTCCTACAACTCATAGTGATTCCACACTCCTACAGCTCAGGAAATCTTCCCTACCTCAGCCTTCAACAAGGCCTACACTCAGAGATCACAATCTCCTACAACTCAGGCTCACAGCCCTACCTCAGCCTTCAACAAGGCCTACCACTCAGAGACAATAATCTCCTACAACTCAGCCTTTATAAACACAGGCTTACAACTCAGATCTTATAAAGATACTACAGAAAATAGATTTAACAATGTATTTTACCACCACCCTGGTAGAGAGAGAAAGGATGGATGGCTTCTTGATCAGTTCTTGGAAGAATCTGATGGCAGAGAACAACCACTCTTAGCTTTCTTCAAAGCTTCTTGAATCTGAACTCAGTAGGGTTGATCTCCTTTGAAGTTGATCTTCAATCAGCTTCTTTCTTGAAATTCAGATCTCAATCTGAATCCTTCTTGGCAGACTGGTTCAGAATCTGCACTTGAGGAACTTGTTGATATAAGTCCCTTTCTTCACTTCAATAGATGGAGCTCTCTCTCTCCACCTTCTTCTTTTTATTCTGTATCAGTGTTTTTTACTTCTATCAGTATTAGTTATCTTTTGTTGATGGAGAATGCCATTATATAGTCTTCCTCCATGGTAACCGGCTGATCCGGTTTCTAACAAACTTCTGACAGCTCTGACAGTTGCACTAGACCGGTTGGTAATGACAGCTGTCAAGTCATCCAGTCTCTTCTTGAAACTCTGTCTCTGTCAGCAAAGTGTCGAGACTGAACTTCATCATGTGTCGACACAAGTAGACTAAGTGTCGACACAAGACTTGGTGGTGTCGACACAGCTTCCTTGGTGTTGACACTGCTTCTTGACACAGCTTTTGTAGATTGGGTCGACACTAGTTCTGTGGTGTCGACACAATCAATTCTTTTCTTCATACAAATTTACTTTGTTGAAATTCATGTGTGCCATGTGTCGACACAGTTGATGTCGACAAAGTCTTCTGTGTGTCGACACTGCCTGTGTGTGTCGACACAATTGATGTCGACTAAGCTTCTGTGTGTCGACACAGTTGATGTCGACTATACTTCTCTGTGTGTCAACACTGCCTCTGTATATCGACACAGTTTCTTCTGGTGTCGACACAGGCTTTCCAAGTGTCGACACAATTAACTCCAAGTTTTGACACAGCTTTTCTTCAGTGTCGACACAAGCCTTCATAAGTGTCGACACAGCTTCTTCTGGTGTCGACATATGAATTGAGAAACTTTTTTCTGCATTCTTGCATTTTCTTAACCTGCACATATAAACTAAAAACAACATCAAGTACACCTTGATGCATATCATTGAGTAAGGTGAGGCTTCTTCAAATCAGGTACACATTTTTCAATGTACCCAACACCGGCCATACATGAATAAAAGAAAACACTCAAACTTAGGCCTTCGAGGGCCGGCTCAGCAACTTGGGCTTTAGCCCGCTATTTACCGCTCGGCTCCGTAGCTCCTGCAAGCACAATCCGCCGCAACAGTGGCAACCAAAGCAATGGTCAGCAATGCTGACCAAATTATAATGATCCCGCCCTCAATTCGGGGCGGCGATGCTCCTTCCCTGCAGTTTATTAGCATAACAAAGCAGTATATATATATATATATATATATATATATATATATATATATATATATATATATATATATATATATATATATATATATATATATATATATATATATATACATTGCATCACAGGCGTTGGCACGCACGGCCACACGCCCCATGCACTCAGGGCACATTCTCGGTGAACCGCTCAATGTCACGTCAATTTAAGCCATAGACACCCCTGTCTCACCACCTCCACTTTAACGGCCAAACTATGAGCATTTTGTCTTCCCGGCATGGGTCACATCAATTTAAGCCATAGACCGCCGAAGACCCTCATCTATGCCAACGGCTCACACCGAACGACATAGAACCGGTACGGTTCCGTCTAACCCGTGCTCACATCGCAACGACAATTTAAGCCATATGCGCGGGTCAAACTTCTCCCGAGTCCCGTTTCCGTCACACACTTCACATAACCCGGTTATGTTCAAGTTGGCTCCCAGACCACCAAGTTGCCAGAATCACGCATCTACCCAGTTTTCCGGGTGCACCTTGGGGTTAATCCCCAAGGCTCCCTGTTGCAATCTACCACGCAGAAAACCTGAAAAACACACATTCACACGGAGTCTTCTCCGGCCATTTATGAAATACAACATCACCGATCTAGACCAACTTATCTGGGTAGGCTTCACACATCATGCCTATATCTGTTCTCGATTACGGACTCTATATGTACACAACGGGGACTATTCATATCTACCCGAAGGAACGCCTCAAACTCACCGGAAACTCGCGAGGGCGGGCTTCCCTATGCAAAAGAAGTAGAGCTTCACATGCTCAAGTAGAGAATCGTTACCCTAGCGTTCTTCCTTGGCGCCCTGGAAATGTAAGCTGATGAAAAGCACCACACTTTCTTTTCCTCCGTAGATCCGAAGTCGGTTCGCGATTTGGAGCTCCGAAGCTCCGCCGGTGACCGGATCTAGGCTTCTTCTTCCTCCTTTGCTCTCCCCTCTCTCTTGACTTAGAAAGAGAACCACTCAAGTGAAATGAGAGTTTCAAAGGCCCAATCCCGGCTATATCCCAGTAGGAACAACCCCCAACCGTCGGATCCCAAAATAATGAAACAAATGGCTACGATTCGTAGCTGAAAAGTAAAACCTGGGCCGAACACGGCCTGCGACACGCCCGTGTACAGGGTCGTGTCCCTCATTCGCCATCAAAATCAACGCGTTACGAAAATTACACGGTTCCCGACACGCCCGTGTTAAACCCGAACACGCCTGGGCTCCAGGCCGTGTTCACTGTCTCGACACAACGTCAAGCGAAAATCGTCGACTTCCCTGGCAGATCGTCGACACGTGCTCGACACACCCTGAGACACGCCCGTGTCTCAGGCCGTGTGCGCTGCTCGACGATCGTCGACTCCAAATTTCGTCGACCTCGCGGCCAAATCATCGACTCGAGCCTGAAACGCCCTGAGACACGCCCGTGTCCCAGGCCGTGTACCCCCTGCCAAATTCCAGATTTGGCCCAAAATGCCTCCCGTCGCTCTTTTGAGTTTTGGGGCATTACAACTCTCCCCCTCTTAAAAGAATTTCGTCCTCGAAATTACATAAAGGAAAGAAATATTAAAACTTAAATGGTACCTGAGTGAAACAACTCCGGGTACTCCTCAAGCATAGTCTGCTCTCGCTCCCAAGAGAGCTCCTCTCGACCGCAACTGTCCCAACGGACCATGACCATCCTGATTGATCTCTTTATTGCGTAGCCGCTTGACTTCCGAGTCCTCAATACGTACGGGCTTGACCTTCGTCGTCAACCAACTATCAACCGGCACTTGATCGACCGCAATCATTTGCGTAGGCTCTTGCACCGCCTTCCGTAGCACCAATATATGCAATACATCATGTAGACCACTAAGATACACTGACATCTTCAACCGGTATGCTGCTTCACCAATCCGCTCCAGAACCTCAAACGGTCCAAGGTACCTCGGGCTTAGCTTCTTCAAGCGCCGCACCCGCGAGACACCCTTGAACGGCTTGATCTTCAAGTACACCCAATCGCCAAGAGCGAATTCCACGTTCCTGTGCTTGGCATTATAGTACTTAGCCTGGCGGTTCTGAGCGAGTAGCAACCTCTCCTGAATGGTTCTCACCAAAGAAGTAGCATCCTCCACCTTTAATTTCTTATACAACTTTGATTCACCCGTTTCCAACCAGGAAAACGGCGTGCGACATTTTCTACCATAAAGGGCCTCGAAGGGCGCCATTTGAATGCTCGCCTGGTAGCTATTGTTGTAAGCGAATTCCACGAAGTATAGGTGATATTCCCATTCCTTTCCAAAGTCCAGGACACACATGCGAAGCATGTCTTCCATTGTCCTATTGACCCTCTCAGTCTGCCCATCCGTTTGCGGATGAAAGACTATGCTAAAACTCAGCTTTGTTCCCAACATTTGCTGCACCAGCCTCCAATAATAGGGCGTGAACTGCCCTTCTCGGTCACTCATGATGCTGCGGGGAACACCATGAAGTCGTACAATATTATCCACATATAGCTTTGAAAATTTCTCAACCGGATCATCCTTCCTTTGCGGAATGAAATGCGACACCTTCGTTATATGATCTACGACCACCCAAATGGCGTCATTCCCCTTTGAGACCTTGGCAACCCGTGCACAAAGTACATAGTAATGTCGTCGAACTTCCACTCCGGAATAGGCAAGGATTTTAAGAATCCTCCTGGCTTTTGGCATTCCGCCTTCACCAAGGCACAAGTTTGACACTTCTCCACTTAGAGCGCCACATCATTTTTCAGTCCTGGCCACCAGAACAATTTCTTAACATCGCGGTACATCTTCATGATCCCCAGGTGAATTGAGTACTTGGTATGATGCGCCTTGTACAACAATTCCACCCACAAATTCCCCACGCTTGGGATGCACAGACGACCTTCTTTCCAAAGTAATCCGTCCTCCACAACGAATTGGGAATTTGACCCATCCAGAGCCTCTATCATGAGTTGCTTCATGTGGACATCCATATCCAATGCCTGCCGAATCCGATCAGCCAGGTTATATTGGACTTCAGTCCAATTCAATACTGCTTCAGCACTTGATTGCTTATCAACGCAAAAGATCTCCAACGCCTCTAACTCTCGAACCAACCGCTCGTCATGGACCGACAGCCAATTGGCTTGAGCAGGGGCCCGACGACTCAATGCATCTGCAACCACATTACCTTTACCAGGCACGTAGTGGATCTTGAATGTATAGTCCCCCAGGAACTAGATCCATCTACGCTGCCGCATGTTCATATCTTTCTAATCAACCAAATACTTCAGGCTCTGGTGATCGGTGTAGATATCGATCTTCACACCGTACAAATAATGTCTCCATAGTTTCAAGGAAAATATCATGGCCGCTAACTCCAAGTCATGGACCGCATAGTTCCTCTCGTGCACCTTCAGCTGTCTCGAGCCAAATTCTATAATGCTTCCATGCTGTAACAACACACAACCCAAACCACTGCCCGAAGCATCGCTATAAATCTCATAACCTTCGGTCCCACTCAGCGAACTCAACACAGGCGCCGTGGTCAACCGACATTTCAAATCCTCAAAAGCTCCCGCGCACTCCGGTATCCAAACGAACTTCTGCTCCTTCCTCGTCAAAGTAGTGAGAGGTAACGCTATCCGCGAGAAGTTCTCTACGAAGCGCCTATAATAGCCGGCAAGCCCCAGAAAGCTCCGGACTTCCGCTACAGTAGAAAGCTCAGGACACTCTCGTATCGCAATAATATTCGTTGGATCCACTGTAATACCTTCCCCACTCACTATATGACCGAGGAACGCCACTGAGGACTGAAAAATTACATAAAGGAAACATAAGCACAAAACTTAAACGGTACCTAAGTGGAATAACTCTGGGTACTCCTCAAGCATGGTCTGCTCTCACTCCCACGAGAGTTCTTCCCGACCGCAATTTTCCCAACGGACCTTGACCATCCTGATCTCTTTGTTACGTAGCCACTTGACTTCCGAGCCCTCAATGCGTATAGGCTTGACCTTCGTCGTCAACCCATTATCCATCAGCACTTGATCCACCGCGATCACATACGAAGGCTCTTGCACGGCCTTCCGTAGCACCGATATATGGAACACATCGTGTAGACCACTAAGCTCTATTGATAGCTTCAACCGATACGCTGTTTCGCCAATCCGCTCCAGAACCTCAAACGGTCCAAGGTACCTCGGGCTTAGCTTCTTCAAGCGCCGCCGCGAGACACCCTTGAACGGCTTGATCTTTAAGTACACCCAGTCTCCAATAGCGAACTCCACGTTCCTGTGCTTGACATTATAGTACTTAGCCTGGCTGTCCTGAGTGATTAGCAACCTTCCCCGAATGGTTCGCACTAATGAAGTAGCATCTTCCACCTCTTGTCGCTTGTACAACTTTGAATCGCCCATTTCAAACCACGACAACGGCGTGCGACATCTTCTATCATAAAGGGCCTCAAATGGCGCCATTTGAATGCTTGTCTGGTAGCTATTGTTGTACGTGAACTCCACCAAGTATAGATGGTCTTCCCACTGCTTCCCGAAATCCAGGACGCACATGTGAAGCATGTCTTCCATCGTCCTATTGACTCTCTCGGTCAGACCATCCATCTGCAGATGAAAGGCTGTACTGAAATTAAGTTTTGTTCCCAACATCTGTTGCACCAATCTCCAATCATTGGAAGTGAACCGCCCATCTCGGTCACTCACGATGCTGCGGGGCACACCATGAAGCCACACAATGTTGTCCACATACAACTTTGCCAATTTCTCAACTAGATCATCTTTCCTATGCGGAATGAAGTGCGACACCTTCGTTAGACAATCTACGACCACCCAAATGGTGTCGTTCCCCCTTTGCGACCTTGGCAACCCGTGCACAAAGTCCATAGTAATGTCGTCGAACTTCCACTCCGGAATAGGCAAGGACTTCAAGAATCCTCCCGACTTTTGGCACTCCGCCTTCACCAAGGCGCATGTTTGACACTTCGACACGTACAGTGCCACATCCTTCTTCAGTCCTGGCCACCATAACAATTTATTCACATCGCGGTACATCTTCGTGCTCCCCGGGTGAATCATGTACTTGGTATGATGCGCCTCGTACAACAATTACACCCACAAAGTGCCCATATTTGGGACGCACAGATGACCGTCTTTCCAAAGCAATCCATCCACAACCTCATATTGGCAATTTGACCCATCTAAATCCTCTAACATGAGCTGGTTCATGCTGCTATCCACATCTAAATCCTGTCGAATCCGATCAGCCAGGTCATACTAAACTTTCGTCCTGTTCAATAGCGCTTCAGCACTCGACTGCTTGTCCATGCAAGAGATCACCAACGCCTCCAACTCCCGAACCAACCGCTCGTCGTGGACCGACAGCCAATTGTCTTGAGCTGGGGCCCGGTGACTCAACGCGTCCGCAACCGCATTGCCTTTACCAGGCATATAATGGATCTTGAACGTGTAGTCCCCCAGGAACTCCATCCATCTCCTCTATCGCATGTTTAGATCTTTCTGATCCAATAAGTATTTTTGGCTCTTATGGTCGGTATAGATATCGACCTTCACCCCATACAATTAATGTCTCCAAAGATTCAAGGCAAAAATCACGGTTGCTAACTCCAAGTCATGGACCGTATAATTCCTCTCGTGCACCTGCAGGTGTCTCGAGCCATACGCTATCACACTTCCATACTGCAGCAGCACACAACCCAAGCCACTGCCCGAAGCATCGCTATAGATCTCAAAACCTTCGGTCCCACTCAGCGAACTCAGCACAGGAACCATGGTCAACCAACACTTCAACTCCTCAAAAGCCCGTGTGCACTCCGGCGTCCAAACGAACTTCTGCTCCTTCCTTGTCAAAGTCATGAGGGGCAAGGATATCCGCGAGAAGTTCTCCACGAAGTGCCTGTAATACCCGGCAAGCCCCAAAAAACTCCGGACTTTCGCTACCGTAGAAAGCACGGCCACTCTCGTATCGCAACAATCTTCGCTGGATCCACTGCAATGCCCTCTCCACTGACTATGTGACCAAAGAACACCACTGAGGATAACCAAAACTCACATTTGGAGAACTTGGCGTACAATTGATTCCTGCTCAGCGTCTCCAGCACCAAATGCAGATGCTTAAAGTGATCCTCTTCACTTTGCGAGTACACCAAAATGTCGTCGATGAAGTCGATCACGAAGTGTTCCAAGTACTCCCTGAAAGTCTTGTTCATCAAATCCATGAACACCGACGACGCATTTGTCAGCCCAAACGGCATGACCGTAAACTCATAATGCCTGTATCTCGTACTAAAATTTATTTGGGAATATCACTCTCCCTTATCCTCAGCTGATAATATCCAGACTTGAGATCCAACTTTGAGTACACCGTTGACACGACCAACTGATCGAACAGACAATCAATCCTCGGGATCGGGTACTTGTTCTTCTTCGTTAGCTTGTTCAACTCCCGATAATCAATACAAAGTCTCAAGCTTCCGTCCTTCTTCTTAACAAAGAGGACCGGTGCGCTCCAAGGTGAAGAACTTGGACGCACATAACCTTGCTCCAATAACTCTTGAAGTTGCACCTTCAGCTCCGCCATTTCCTTAGGGGCTAGCCGATACGGAGAGCGTGACACAGGTTTTGCACCTGGCACTAGCTCAATCGTGAAATCTAACTCCCGTTGAGACGGGGCTCCAGGAAGATTGGCAGGGAACACATCAGGGTACTCAGCTACCACTGAAATACTATCCAACATAGGCTTCGACTTTGCAACCTCCACTAGCGTAAAGAACAGCTCTGCTCTAGATGAACCGTCTTTACCACCTGAAGAGCAGACATCAAAGTCTTGCTCGACCCTTTCAAGCCCGTAAAAGTTATCTCACGACCTGTTTCCAACTTGACTTCCTTGAGACCGCAATCAATAAAAGCTTGCTGCTCCGAGAGCCAGTCCATGCCAAATATTACGTCGAACTCCACCAACGGCAGTAACAGCGCTATCAAATGGAACTCCCAACTCCCAATACGAATCTTAACGCCATAGATTCTCTCCGCTCACATCGAACACTCATTTGACAACAAAACATCAAGTTTGTCCTTCATTATCGAAGAAGGTACTCCGATGCGCGATATGAAACCTTCGGTCAAAAATGAGTACGAAGCTCTCGTATCAAAGAGTGCTCTTGCCGAATTCTCAGAAATCAAAACATATCCTAAACAAGCAGTCGTAAGGTAATATGCACATAACAAGTATTTAAAAATTGACTTGCTATAAATTTAAACCATACCTATCACCACATCCGCTTGCTTGATGGCCTCCTGTTGGCCAAGATTATAAACTCTCGGTTGAGCCAGAACATAATGGGACATGGTTGACTCCACTGCCTTGCCCTTCTCTTCATAAGTTGCTCCCGGCTTCCTTTCGGACTTGGGACGTCCGCTCCAGCAGTCACGGGCAAAGTGCCCCGGCTTCCCACAAGTAAAACATGCGCCCGCGGTCCGACCTGTAGTCGCCCTAGAATCACCAGAAGAAGGGGCTGGACCCGAAGTCCTAGCCTTCTTATTACACTTGCGATACCCAAACTTTGCATTAGCCGGCACTTTGAACTCTGTCCTCTTCTCACTAGAGTTTTTCTTTGCTTGCACATTCTTCATATCCTTCTCCAAAGACCGGGCCGTGTTGACCAGGGTCAAGAAACCCTGTGTCATAGGCCCCGAGAGTAGTAGCCTCAAGCCATCTCTCAGACCATCGTAGAAACGGTTGGTCTTACGCTCCTCATCCACAAATGTAGAGCTAGCATACCGACCCAACTGAGTAAACTCATGGAGATACTCATCCACGCTACTCTCTCATTGCACCAACTTCAGGAACTCGTTCTCCAAAGCTATCCTCTGCGCCGAAGGGAGGTACCTAGCCAAGAATAGTCTCAAGAACTCTTCCATTGAGACGTTCGTCAGTTGCCTTCCTCTCAAGAGATGCAGCTCTAAACCTTCCCACCACAGTCTCGCATCCCCGTCCAACAGGAATGTAGCTATAGTGGTCATCTGCCACTCCTCCGTTTCAGTAGCTGTCAGGACTCTCTTCACTCGGGAGAGCCAGTCTTCAGCTTGAGATGGGGTTCCCATCCCCGAGAACACAAGAGGATTAAAGCTCATAACGTGCTTGAGCTGCCTTTCAGTTGCTCTCCACAGCACTAAAGGCTCCACCACTACCTGCTCCACTCTTCTCGGTTCATCCCTTTGAAGCGGTACCTGCTCCATCGTAGGAGCGGGCTGCTGTATTTGCCTAGCAGGCTGCGCATTGATCATGGCAAACACTGCTTTGGCCACCAATCGTATGGTTTCAGCCGAGGGAGGTGTTGCAGGAGCATCATTTGGTGCACTACTAGCCTCAAAAATTTGATGTTCTTACGGCCGTGCACCGCTTCTAGTCACCTATAGTTGTACAAAACCTCGTTAAGCGACCAAGTAAAATTGCAAAACGCAATTATAGGAACACGCAAGTTCCTCAAACACGTGTATTTTCATTTCTAAGTGGACATTCATGGGTTCTTTTGATATTATAACGATGACACACACACTTGTGCTCACCACCCCTTAAAAAGAATTCGCCCACGAATTCATTTTAAGCCCGACTGAAACCAGTAGTCTGATACCAAATTGTAACACCCCCTATCCGTCGCATAGCATATAGCAGTAGGTCCGGTCGGGGCCCGACGCCATATATCACAGATAGACCGGGTGGTTACTCAATGGAATACCATCCAAAAAATAACCAACGTCCTACACAGAGTCATTCTAGGGGAAGTAATTATTAGAAGTTGCAAATTAAAGAACTCAGCCACAAGAATGAATGTCCACTACAAAACCCAATAGGAATGAAGTACCATACACAAGTACAATGACCTTAAGGCCTTACAATTGTTTACTTAAATAAAATGTGTCTTCCATACCACGGCACACAGGCCGGTCACACATGAATAAACAGGTAAACACTCAAAACTTAGCCTTCGAGGGCCGGCTCAGCAACTTGGGCTTTAGCCCGCTATTTACAGCTCGGCTCCGCCGCACCTGCAAGCAACAATCCACCGCAACGGTGGCAAACAAAAGCAACGGTCAGCTATGTTGACCAAATTATAACGATCCCACCCCCCATAGGCGGGGCGGCAATGCTGTTTCCCTGCACTTTGTTAGCATAACCAAGCAGTATAGTGAATAAACACTTCATCACAGGCATGGGAACACAGTGCCTCACACCCCGTGCTCTCAGGGCACATTCTCGGTGAACATGGTCAAAGTCCACTAACTCACCACAGCCCCTTGGATGGCAATATCTCGTGAGCATTTGGTCTTTCTGGCCACTTCCAAAGACCCTCCATCTATGCCAACGGCAAGTACCACATACTTTAGGTCTCTCTAACCGAACCACATAGATCGGGTACGGTTCCGCCTAACCCGTTGCTCATACCGCAATGTCAACTTAAGTCGTCTGCACGGGTCAAGCTTCCCCGAGTCCCGTTTCATCACACACTTCACATAACCCGGTTATGTTCAAGTTGGCTACCAGAACACCATGATGGCAGAATCACGCATCTGCCCAGGTTTTCGGGTACACCTTGCAGTTAATCCACAAGGCTCCTTGTTGCAATCTACCATGTAGAAAACCTGAAAAGCAAACATTCACGAGGAGTCTTCTCCGGTCATTCATGCAATGCAACATCTGTGACCGGCCGTGTGAGCAATCTACCATGTAGAAAACCTGAAAAACAAACATTCGCGAGGAGCTGAAATGCAAAATCTGGGCCGAACACGGACTGTGACATGCCTGTGTCCAGGGCCGTGTTCCCCATTCACCGTCGAAACCGACGCGTCCCGAAATACATACGGGCACCCGACACGCCCGTGTTTGACCTGACACGCCCGTGTCATCGAGTACACACCCGTGTTCCCGGGCGTGTTCCTCAGTCGACACAGGACTGACACCAACCCGAGAAGCACACGGGTCTTGGACACGCCCGTGTCCCATTTGACATGCCCGTGTATATCCGACATGGCCCGTGTTCCAAAACAGTGTATCTCCAAAGAAACTGCCCGGTTTCAACCCGAGAAGGACACAGCCTGGGACACGCCTGTGTCTCAGGCCGTGTTCGCTACTCGACGATCGTCGACTCCAAAATTTGTCGACCTCTCTGCCAGATCGTCGAGACGAGCACGACACACCCCTAGTACACGACCGTGTCCCAGGCCGTGTGACTCCTGCCAAATTCCAAACTTGGCTCAAAATGCCTCCCGTCGCTCTTTTGAGTTTTGGGGCGTTACACCGGGAATTGCCCAACATTTAAATCGGGTTACTATATAACTCTAATTGTAGTCTGGAGAAGCATCCTCAGCGACGGACCGGGCCCAAGTGTCTTAGAATGTGGTGCCGGGGAGGGTGAGAGCCCCGTTCGGCCCGAACCCTGTCGCAACACGAGGTGTTGTCAATGAGTCGGTTTGTTTGGGAATACAGCCCTAATCGGGTGATAAATTCCATCTAAGGATTAATAAGGGCGAGAGACCGATAGGGAACAAGTACAGCGAGTGAAGGATGAAAAGGACTTTGAAAAGAGAGTCGAAGAGTTCTTGAAATTGTTGGGAGGGAAGCGGATGGGGGCCGACGGTGTGCCTCGGCCTGAAGCGGGACGACATACGTTGGTCTATTGCTTGGCTCGAGGTGTGCATCGTTGTATACCTTATCGCCATGTAGAGCCTGGGTGAGTAATGCCCATGGAGACACTGTCGTTATGGTCGACTAGCAACATAATGCATGTCGTACAGATGGGCTTAACAACTCTTGCTTGCTTATTGCAATGATCTGTGGGCTCCCCATTCGACCTGTCTTGAAACAAGAACCAAGGAGACTGACATGCATATGAGCCGACGGGTGATAAAGCTCATAGGGCGCAAGGAAGCTGATGAGCGGGATCCTCCTATGAGGTACACTGCCGACTGACCTTGATCTTATGTGAAGGATTTGAGCAAGAGCATGCGTGCTGGGACCTGAAAGATGGAGAACTATGCCTGAGTGAGGCGAAGCCAGAGGAAACTCTGGTGGAGGCCCGCAATGATACTGAGGTGCAAATCATTCGTTTGACTTGGTTATAGGGGCGAAAGACTAATCGAACCATCTAGTAGCTGGTTCCCTCCAAAGTTTCCCTCAGGAAAGCTGGAGCCTTGTGCAGAGTTCTATCCGGCAATGAAAATGATAAGAGGCATCGGGGGCACAATTCCCTCGACCTATTCTCAAACTTTAAATAGGTAGGATGGCTTGGCTGCTTTGTTGAGCCACAAGCCAATGAATCGAGGGCTCCAAGTGGGCCATTTTTGGTATGCAGAACTGGCGATGCTGGATGAACCGAAAGTCGGGTTACGGTGCCTAACTGTGCGCTAACCTAGAAGCCATAAAGGGTGTTGGTCAATTAAGACAGCATGACGATGGTCATGGATGTTGAAATCCGCTAAGGAGTGTGTAACAACTCACCGGCCGAATTAACTAACCCCGAAAATGGATGGCGCTTAAGGGAGCGACCTACACCTTGCAATCGAGGCAAATGCCATACCTTGATGCGTAGGAGGGCGCGACGGCTGCTGTGAAACTCAGGGCGCGAGCTCGTGGGGAGCGGTCGGTGGTGCAAATCTTGGTGGTAGTAGCAAATATTCAAATGAGTGCTTTGAAGGCCGAAGTGGGGAAAGGTTCCATGTGAACAACACTTGCACATGGGTTAGCCGATCCTAAGAGACGGGGGAAGCCCGTCATGGAGCGTCACTTCACGCGAGCTTTAAAAGGGAGTCGGGTTAAAATTCTCGAGCTGTGTTGTGGCGGTTAATGGCAACATTCGATAGTCCGAAGACATTGGTGGGGCCTCGGGAAGAGTTATCTTTTCTGCTTAACAGCCTATCAGCCATGGAAACGGCTCAGCCGGAGGTAGGGTCCAATGGCCGGAAGAGCGCCGCAAGTTTAGCGGTGTCTGTTGCCCCCCGGCGGCCCATTAAAATCTAGAGGTTCGTGTCCCATCCACACTTGATCGTACTCATAACCGCATCAGGTCTCCAAGGTGAACAACCTCTGGTTGATGGAATAATGTAGGCAAGGGAAGTCAGCAAATGGATCCGTAATTTCGGTAAAAGGATTTTCTGTAAGGATTGGGCACGGGGGTCCCAGTCTCGAACCCATCGACTGTCGGTGGACTTCTTGAGCTGCATCCGTGGCGAGAGCGGGTCGTAGTGTGCAGGCTGGGGGACGGGTTGGCAATTGCCCCTTTGGGGCCTTCCCTGGCATCGAACAATCGACTCAGAACCGGTAAGGTCAAGGGGAATCCGACAGTTTAATTTAAACAAAGCATTGCGATGGTCCCTACGGATGCTCACGCAATGTGATTTCTGCCCAGTGCTCTGAATGTAAAAGTGAAGAAATTCAACCAAGCGTGGGCAAACGACGGGAGTAACTATGACTCTCTTAAGGTAGCCAAATGCCTCGTCATCTTATTAGTGACGCAAATGAATGGATTAATGAGATTCCCATTGTCCCTGTGTACTATCTAGCGAAACCACAACCAAGGGAACTGGCTTGGCAGAATCAGCGGGGAAAGAAGACCCTGTTGAGCTTAACTATAGTCCGACTTTATGAAATGACTTGAGAGGTGTAGGATAAGTGGAAGTCGTCTTGCTGGCGGAAGTGAAATACCACTACTTTTAACCTTATTTTACTTATTCCGTGAGACGGAGGTGTGACATGGCTCCTCCATTTAGCTTTTAAGACTTGCCCCAGCGGGTCGATCCGTGTGGAAGACATTGTCAGGTGTGGAGTTTGGTTGGGCTGGCACATCTGTTAAAAGATAACGCAGGTGTCGTAAGGTGAGCTCAATGAGAACAAAAATCTCATGTGGAATAAAATGGTAAAGGCTTGTTTGATTCTGATTTCCAGTACGAATATGAACTGTGAAAGCGTGGCCTATGGATCCTTTAGGCCTCCAGAATTTGAAGCTAGAGGAGTCAGAAAAGTTACAACATGGATAACTGGCCTATGGCAGCCAAGCGTTCATAGCGACGTTGCTTTTTGATCCTTCGATGTTGGCTCTTCCTATCATTGTGAAGCAGAATTCACCAAGTGTTGGATTGTTCACCCACCAATAGGGAACGTGAGCTGGGTTCAGACCGTGGTGAGACAAGTTAGTTCTACCCTACTGATGATTATGTCGTGATAGTAATTCAACCTAGTATGAAAGGAACCGTTGATTCACAAAATATGTCATCGCGCTTGGTTGAAAATCCAGTGGCGTGAAGCTACCATGTGTAGGATTATCACTAAATGCCTCTAAGTCAGAATCTACGCTAAAAAAGTGGCTCATGAGCCTTTCATTCACCCCATGTCCAATAGTAGGGCTATAGCTCCCAAGGGCGCATGATGTAGGTTTCCTCCACACGAGTTTTGTACATAACTTGCGTGGATGCCTTTAATTGCAGTTTCAAACAAATGATCGGTAGAATCCTTTGCAGACGACTTAAATTCGCGATAAGTTATTGTACGTGGCAGAGTGGTCTTGCTCCCACGATCCACTGAGATTCTGCCCCAAGTCATAGTAGATTCGTCCCCCCACCCCTCATTGTAGAATATCACTATAAGGGGGTACTCCCACGTTTTTCCTTAATACTATATATTATTCCGGCCACTAGCCTTTCACAACTCAAAAGATGCGCTGATGTGAATGTTGTAATGTGGTGTTCAATAGTGCACATGAATGCATGAAAGTTATTTAACTTTAGGTTAGCTAATCAACTAGAGGGGGGTGAATAGGTCTTTGAGTTTTTAACACTATTAATTAAGAGAGAATGTGTTTTACCTATAGTGGGTGCAGACTCAACTATCTTATTGACAACTTGATCCAAGTATGTCAACTCCATCTGATCATGCTCCCCCTCAGACTGAGCATCCTTCTCTTGACTTGACCTATTAAGATAAGTATCTAAAGTCTCAGGAGCCTCTCTGTTATCTTCTACCACAACCTCTTCTTCAGCAACATTCTGTGACATCTGTCCTGATCTTGGGCTAGAAAGGATTTTATCAACATGCACAGCAACATCCTGGAGTTGAATGTTGGCAGAGGATTGACTGAGAGATAAGTCAACCTACAGACCAGCATCAGCTGGAGAGGATGATCCAAGCACTAGTTTAGGGCTGGAAGTTCTTTCTTCCTCAGTGGGTTTCTTCCTTGTACCCTTGGAGCATTCCATTATTCCTGTGGGTTGGTTCATTGGTAGGACTCTAGAGAATCCGTCTAAAGTCTTTATATCCATTCTTTTTAAGTACTGAATCTTCACCCCATATTACTGTTTGAAAGTGTCAGGATAGGTGTTCGCTAGGTATAAGAAAATGTTTCTTCACATATTTGGAGAGGATATACATTCTACTATTGTCTGATAGATGAGAGAAGTCCATGAAGTCTATCTATTCAGTATAATTCTAGTCATGACTTCAAACATGAACCTGGAGATGGTGTCATGTGATCTAGGTTTCCAGATAAGGGCTTTCCCTACAATGTTTGCTAGCAGTTTCCTCTCTGATTGAAGAATTTCTTTTTTAGACACCCAGATTTGGCATCATTGTATCCACACCATGAGAGAGCACTATCTCTGTCTGTGTCGTCGAGCTCTTATTCCTCGTTAGGGTTGATAGAGGGGATATGAAGTGCCTTTCCTAACCTCTTATGGTTTACCTTTATTTTGATATCTTCAATCTTAGAACTGAGAGAGTTTTGAGATGGGGACATCTTAATGTTTGAGAAGAATTCCACAACCTCATTTCTAAGAATGGTGGAGAGTTTGGAAAGGGTGTTTTCTAAGCCTGCGACCTCAATCATCCTTAACGCGGCTTTAATCTCAGGAGAGGCATGATTGAATCCATCCCTCACTATTTTGTATCCATCCTGAAGCTCCTTAATGACATTTGGCGCAATTGTAACAGAGCGGCAAGACGCTGAGACGGTTTTGGTCTCAACGGCTAGGGTTAAGGCTTTAGAGAGCGATGTGGCTTTTTGTTTCTTGTCGCCTTTATATATGTAATGAAAAGTTTTAATTAATTTAATTAAATTTTTCATTTGACTATTTACAATAAGTATTTTAGTCTTTACGGCTTACTCAATGATTCCTGTTATAACAAAGGGCACTTAGAACTTTAATTATATCCCTCAGCTTTTCTTTTATTTGTTCCATATATGTTTAATTAGTAGTTTCCCTTACTGATTGGTTGTATATTTTACTTGTCTTAGTAAAATTTTTGTCAAGTTACATAGAAGGGGACCTAACATGTCAATGGGACAGTTCCATTGACACTCATTTTGTGCATTGTTTTGCCCTATAGCTTGCTAATAAGTTATTTGAATTTTTTGAGTAAAGCCTAAAAAAATTAACAGTGTGAATAATTAAATCACTGTTTTTCTATTTGATGTGCTAGAATAGATTCATCTTGAGCACAACTAACATAACTTAACAACTAGTTAACTTAATCTCTATATAAGAGAGAGAGAGAGACATACCTTGAGGCTTGCTTCATCTAGCTTTTGAGGATTACTTACTTGACAGCCTCAACCTTAATTTGTTGCTTTTTCTGGAGCATATTCCAAGAGTAATTATCCTGCCCCAGTCATTTCCCAAGAACACCCATTGTCCAAATACCAAGTCTTAAGTGGACAGGTAGTTGGACTATCCTGCAAAACAAAATTCATTTTTCCTTCGGCACCCAATGATAATTGGGTTCAAGGTTCTTGTTAGCATCATAAAACATCTGCCCAACTCTCTACTTGGGCTGAGTACCTCTCTGTCCACTAGTCACAGTTAGGTTATGTCAACAATCAATGGCATAATTACCCACTTTCCCACAACACCAACATTTATGAATGTTGCACCTTCTCTTTAGGACAACACAGACTTGCTGTCCATGAGAGATGTGAGCAACACCAGACTTTGTTGGATGAGCATTGCTTGATGCTGCCCCCTTCTTCCTGAGTGAAGGTGCTGAGGAACTAAATACAGCTAGTCCAAAAAGGGCCTGATGTATTTTTGGAGTCTACCATCTAGTGGACATTCTCATTTCCTTAGATAGAGGATACTTGGATCCAAATCTAAAGATCTTCTCCTGAACTTTGTGGCTAGAGTGGATAGTGTCACTCTTTCTTGGATCATGTGCCTTCACCACTGGTGGAGCACACATTTTATTGATTCTTCTGGAGTGGAGCAAACATGACAGTTTTAGATGGTGTTTTTGCCTTCTGAAACACTGTCCTCTTATTTGGGAAATCAGATTTGAAATTATGATTTATGTTGTTAATACCCAACTTCTCAGGGACTTGACAAGTTGTTGCTTTTTGCAACTGACCCTATGACTAAGAAGGGTTAATCACAATCCCCAACCTCTCTGAGAACTTTTGTTCAAAATATCTGATGTGCTTCTTCTTTTCTTCGAGAAGCATGGTCTGACACTCAAGATTTTTCTTGAGCTTAGACATCTCATGACTTTTCATATAAAACTCAATAGATTTTGAAAGTGATGTGTTAGATCTAATATACTCTAGAGGGGGGTGAATAGAGTATTTGTAGGTCCTTATAAAACTATTACAGCTTCTGCTGTAATTAAAAGGTGCAGAATTAAAATAAAATAAATAAGCACACAGCAGTCCTAAAAACACAAGCACATCAAGAACAAAAAGAAAAGGGGCAACCAGACGACACAAGAAATTTTATAGTGGTTCCCCAACCTTGGTACATCCACTCTTCTACCACCCTGGTAGGAATTAACTACAGGTTTTGGTCAGGTGACTGCCACCAATGAGCTTTTGATCAGGTGCTCAAAAACCAACCTCAAGTCTTTTGGAAGGAGACTTGTGAACTAGAATAATTTTGAAGGGAATTAAAACCCTTTATAGAGGTGGGGATGAGAGAGTGATGAGGTCTTCTCTTTCTCAATAAACTGAGAAGACTTAAGTGGATCTAGTGATGTTGTCAAAGCTCCCCCTGAGATGTAGAAGAGTTCAGTAGAACTGGAGCTTTGCACAGGGTGATAGGCCTTCAAGCTTTCAGCCTTGATCAGAGAGATCTTCAGGAACTTCTTTGACAGATGGAAGATTTTTTGTCCTGTGAAGTGTCCTGGAGAGTTTGAAGAATGAAGACTCTTGATATTTGAATGATTGTTCTTCTTCTTCAGATGACAGATGATGTTCTGGTCAAGGGCTTTCTTCTATATCAGAAATCTTGTGTAAGATTGAGAGCAGACGGGTTGTGTTTTTATTGTCTGATTCAGTAATCTTCTCTCTGTATATTTTTCTGACTTTCTTTCTATCTGTCTCTATAAGAAAAGAGAAAAATCTCTTTTTATATTTTCTGGGGAAATTGGTCTTTTGAATTTTGAATTCCTTCTACATTCAATACTGATGGCCTAGAGAATAAGAAGCATTGAATAATTTCCCCAACTGTCCCGTGGAAAAATGGCAAGCAATAATCCTGGAGAATATCCTAATCAATGATCCTCTAACGGTTTTATTTAGAGAATGTTAGAGCATTGATTACCCAGAAATTATTGCAGTAATAATGGGGACAGGGCTGGAAATGACTTAGTCTGGAATCATCGAACAGATGACAGGAATCGTTGAGCTGAGTTCATTGTTCGTCGAGCTGAGTTGCTGTGTTTGTCGATCAGATAACTTCTGTTCGTCGAGCTGAGTTCCAAGATCGTTGATCTGATAACAGAACTGTATGCTTCAGAAACTTTGCCTTTTCTGTATCTGAGGTTCATCGAGCTAAGTTTCTGGAGTTGTCAAATATTCCGTGTGTCGACACAATTACTCCTGGTGTCAATACAGGTGGTGTCGACTGATATCCTGTGTGTCCACACAAGTCTTCTGTGTGGTGTCGACACAACCTTTCCAAAGTGTCGACTGATGATCTGGGTGTCGACACAAGTTCTTCTAGTGTGGACTCAATTGGTGTCGACATATACTCTGAGTGTCGACACAAGTCTTCTGTTTCTAAGTTGTTGAACTAGATAATACAGAATTCGTCGTGCAGAGAACTGAGTTCATTGACCTGAGACTAGAGAACATAGTCTTGAAACAATGTTGTAGTAGTCCAAAGATTCGTCGACCAAAAAATAAAGTTCATCGAGCTCAGCTCAGAGAATTTTCTTTGAGATCGTCAAGCTGAGCACGACAATCGTCGTCCTGAGTTCGACGAACGTCGAATTCACTTTACAGAGTCTTGAAATCTTCTAAGTCATGAGTCTCTGGCAGTCTTGGTTATAGCTGGTCCATGTGATGTTGACTCTAAGGACTTGGCCTAGACTCTAGGACGCGACAATGACCCTGGCTATACATTGTGGGTCACAAGATCCTGTTGGGTAAATTGGTTTAAATGTACCTGATTTGAAGAAGCCTCACCCTACTCAATGATATACATTAAAATATATTTGATGTATTTTTGAGTTACCTTGTGCAGGTTAAGTATTTGCAGGGAAAGCAGAAAAGATTCTAAGTCCATGTGTCGACACCCAGAAGAAATGTGTCGACACTTAAGAAGACTTGTGTCGACACCCAGGCAAGCAGTGTCGACACTTGGAGTACTTGTGTCGACACCAGTAATGCAGAGTCGACACCAGACAGAAAGTGTCGACACAAGGAGCTGTGTCGACACTCAATAAAGAAAAGTGAAGTGAAGCAGTGTCGACACTTAGCAGTTGTGTCGACACCCAGAGGAACTGTGTCTACATCAGAAAGTGTCGACACTTGGAGGCTGTGTCGACACTCAGCAAAAGTCAGCAGAGTCTAAGTACAAGTGTCGACATAATAAATAATGTGTCGACACTCAGCAGAAGAGTCAACACTTGAGGAAAGTGTCGACACAAGAAAGAATGTGTCGACACTCAACAGAAGACTCAACACTTGAAGAAAGTGTCGACACATGGAGTTGTGTCGACACTTAGCAAAGTTCAACAAAATTCTAAGTACAAGTGTCGACACAAAGGAGATGTGTCAACACTCAGCCAAAGTCTCAACAGAAGAAGAATGTGTCGACACAAGGAGCAGTGTCGACACTCAGCAAGTATCAACACAGAAGGCATGTGTCGACACCAAGAAGATGTGTCGACACTGAACAAGTTCAACACATGAAGATGTGTCGACACAAAAGAGTTGTGTCGACACTTACAAGAATTCAACAAAGTACTGAAGAACAAGGACTTGTGTCGACACTCAATATCAGTGTCGACACATGATGAAGAAGCTGTGTCGAGAAGTGAATTCTACAACATAAGGAGTTGTGTCGACACCTTATAGGCTAGTGTCGACACTCTGTCAACTTGTGTCGACGCTTAGTCTATAAGTGTCGACACTTAAAGACAGACAGTCTCGACACTTTCAGACAGTTACAGATTTTTCAAGAACTGACTGGATGACTTGATAGCTGCCATTCCAGCCGGTCTACTGCACCTGTCAGAGTTGTCAGAAATCAGTTAGGAACCGGACAAGCCGGTTACCATGAAAAAGGCCTATATATAGGCTTATACTGTCTACAGAAAAAGATGATCAAGTAATTGAAAAAGAAAAGAAGATCTTGCTATTCATTGAAGAATCCAGTGAAGATCTAAGAAGTTGGAGAGAGAGACCTCCATCCAAGTAGACAGTCGTTGGAACCAGGCTGAGAAGAAGGGTTCAGACTTTGTTCTGAATCTTAAGTTGCAGAGATCAAGGATCAGCTGCAGAGGAGATCTATCCTATTGTATTCTACATTCAAGAAGATTTGAAGAAAGCCAAGTCAGATTGATCTCAGCAGAGTTCATCCAAGAACTCATCAAGAACCTATCAACTCATCTCTCTATTTAGAGTTGTAGGTAGATACACTTTGTATTTTATATTTCTTGTAGGATCCTTAGGGATCTGAGTTTGTAAGCCTGTAATTATAAAGGCTGAGTGGTAGGGCCTGTGTGCCTGAGTGTAGGAGATTCTTATCACTGAGTGTAGGCCTGCTGTGGCTGAGTGTAGGCCTGTTGTGGCTGAGTGTAGGCTTTGTGAAGAAGCTGAGTGTAGGCTTTGTGAAGAAGCTGAGTTGTAGGGCCTTGGGCCTGAGCTGTAGGAACCTGTTTTGAGGTTCTGAGTGTAAGGTCTGAGGATCTGAGATAGTGGAGGAGTTTGGCCGAATCTAGTACACTACTAGATAGGCGAAGGGGGAAAGTGGATGTACCCAAACCTTGGGGAACCACTATAAATCTGTGTGTCTACTATGTGCATGTGTTATTCTGTGATTGCTGATTGATTGTTGTGCAAAAGTAGATATAACTCTGTGAAAATAATCTGAATTCTGCCTAGAAAGTTAAAAAGATTTAGTCACCTATTCACCCCCCTCTAGGTGATTAGGTACAATTTCTTTCAAGTGGTATCAGAGCCAGGTTACTCAAAAAGGACTTAACAGTCTGAGTAGATCCTGTTGGCAGATTCAGTGTAAGTAAATTGCAGAATCAAGAAAATCAAGAAACATGGGTTCTACTGAGAATCATAAGGAACTAGGATCCATGAAGTTACCTATTTGCAGAAAAGAAATATTTGGCATCTGGAAGAAAAGGGTGAGACTATTTATGGAAGCCTCAGACCCTAGAATTTACATCACAGTTAAAGAAGGGCCATATGTGCCCATGAAGGTTTCAGTCCTGGATGCAAATCAGAGAACACCAAAGGATTTCTCTGAAATGACAAAGGATGAGATAATTCTAGCCACAATGGACAAGAGAGCTCAGAATATCATTGTAAGTGTCATAGATGATGCTACCTTTCAAAACTTGATACACTGTAAGACATCTAAGGAGATGTGGGATAATCTTATAGTGTACATGGAGGGTTCAGAAGAGGTGAGACGGGATAGAAAATCTTTGTTAAACCAGGAATATGAAAGTTTTAGGCAAGGTAGGGGTGATAGCATAACTGAATGCTATAAGAAGTTCTATAGGATTGTGAATGAGCTAATGTCCTATGGCAGAGAATTCAGTAATTATGAGTTAAATGATAAGTTTCTAAGGTCCCTAACAAAGGATTGGGACATCAAGATCTGTTCCATAAGGGAAATGACAAAGTTAGCAGATATTCCTCCACCAACACTGTTTGGAAAACTGCTGTCCTATGAGATGTAGTTGATGGTGAGAAAAGAAGAGGAGAAATCTATAAGAAGTGAACATAAAGAAAGGACAGTGGCATTCAAGACAGAAGCCACCAGAAAATACAGAAGTAAGTCACCAACTCCACCTCCTAAAGTAGCTGAGACTGAGTCAGATGATTCATAAAGCAGAAAGTCTGAATGCAGTGAAAGTGATGAGGACTTTGCAGCATTCACAAGACACTTTCAGAAGTTCTTAAAGAAGAAACAGTGGAGGACAAAGCCATCTACTTCACAGGGTAAAGAAGACTATCATCAGAACAAAAAGTCATCAAAGAAAGACAGGAAAAAGACCAAGTCAAGCAAAGCAACTCTATCAAAAATTATTTGCTATTGCTGTAACAGACAAGGACATGTTATTGCAGACTGTCCAGAGAAAAGGAAGGAGTCTAATGATAAGAAGAAGACTCAATTCAAGGGCAAGAAGGAAAGATCTTTTGTTGCCAAAAAGGATAAGAGCCTGTCAGACATATCTTCATCAGAAACTGAGTCAGATGCTGAAGCATACATAGGACTGTTTGCTGAGGAAGAGGAAGAAGAGTTCATCCAGATCATGAACTCTATATATGAACAAGAGGACAGTCAGTGCCAAGGACTGATGGCATTGACAGAAGGTGATAAAATCCAGGAGCAGCCTGGACCTAGTAAGGTACAAAATTGTTCTTTAAGTTCAATTTCTTGTGCTAGTTCAGAATCAGATTCATCATCATCAAGTGATGAGAGTGCATCTGAGTCTGAAGGGGATATTCATCAATTGATAGATGAATATAAAGTTATGTTGCAAGCTTTTAAGAAGAGCAAGTCCCTAGCCAAGAGTCAGGCAAAGGAAATTGCTAGTCTCAAAGTTGCTGCAACTGATTTTGAGAAGATGATTGATCAAAAGCTAAATGAAATAGCCAGACTGAAGCACATAACTATGATTCAGATGGGGACTATATCATTTAAGAATGATCAAATCAAAAGTCTGGAGATTAGTCTTCAGAAGGAGAGAGATTTAGTTGCTAGGTTTTCTAAACCAAAGTCTGTTCTACCCTTAATTGATGAATTTGTTCATCAAAAAGGTAAAGCTGGACTGGGGTTTTCTAAACCTGCTAGGACTGTCAAGTCCAAGTCTAAGGGCAAAGCCCCAGTTCTCAACAAGCCAGCTGAAAATAAAACAGCTAAGGATGTACCTAAGTAAAGGTACAATAGGTTTGAGTGCTGGTGCTGTGGCAAGGTAGGCCACTTTGCCATAGACTGTTGGCATAATTCTAATGCCAAGTTGAGTAGCAAACTGCCTGTTGGAAAACCTGCAGGTAGCTTTGTTAGGAAGCAAACTAACCAGTACCAAGGACCCAAGAATTCTTTGGGTTCTAAGGTTCACTAATCTGTTTTGCAGGTGAGTCCAAGTGGCCATGCCCCAATATGGTACTTGGACAGTGGATGTTCCAGGCACATGACTGGAACTAGGGGTTTGCTAAAGGACTACACACCTATCAAGGATGGTCCAAAAGTCACCTTTGGTGGTTCTGAAAAAGGAATCATCAAGGGTTTTGGTAACATTTCTAGCTCCCATATAACTATTACTCAAGTGGCTTATGTTAAAGGTTTGAAACATAACCTTATTAGTATACGTCAATTGAGTGATTTAGGATATGACATCTCATTTGTTAAAAATGGTTGTCATATCAGGAGATCAAGTGATCAAGAGATCATTTTGACTGGTTATAGAAAAAGAAATGTCTATTACCTAGACATTATGTGTGAGAACAATGGTTCTCCAGTGTGTCTTGTAGCTGATGAGAAAGTCTCTCATTGTGTCAAATGGCACAAGAGGCTAGCCCATCTCAACTACAAGACAATTGGTCAACTCTTTAGCAAAGAGTTAGTGAGGAATGGTCCTCAAGTTAAGTGTATTAAAGATGGAATATGCTCAGCTTGTCAAAAGGGCAAGCAGACCAGATCCACCTTTAGTAGCATTGAAAACAAAGATGCTGTGAGGTGTTTATACCTCTTGCATATGAATCTCTTTGGTCCTATGCCAGTTCACAGCCTAGGTAGGAAGGTCTATACCTTTGTAGTTGTAGATGACTACTCAAGGTTTTCTTGGGTGTTCTTCCTTAGACAGAAATCTGAAACACCTAGCTTCTTCTATAGCTTTGTCAAACAGATTCAGAATGAACTAGACAGTATAGTGGTCAAGATAAGAAGTGACCATGGTACTGAATTTCAGTCTGATAGTATGGCAAAACTATGTGAAGAATTTGGGATATTTCAGGAGTTTTCTTCACCAAGAACACCTCAGCAAAATAGCATTGCTGAGAGGAAAAATAGAACCTTGATTGAGGCTAGTAGAACCCTATTAAGTGACACATCTCTCCCTGAATATTTCTGGGCTGAGGCAGTTAATACTGCATGCCATATAATTAATAGGGCTACCATTACTAAAAGCCACAACAAGACCCCCTATGAGATTGTGAAAGGCAGAAAACCAAACCTATCCTATTTCAGGATCTTTGGTTGTAAGTGCTTTATACTTAACAATGGTAAGTCTTACTTGACTATGTTTGCTGTCAAGTCCCAAGAGGGGATTTTTGTTGGGTACAGCAACAATAGTAAGGCTTATAGGGTCTACAACTTGTCTACTCAAGTTGTAAAAGAGTCAGTACATGTAGTATTTGATGAAACTAGACTTATTAACAATGAGTTGTCTAGTAGTATTTGCAGCTCCACAGGTGTGACTGAGAAGATGGACAAGCTCACTATAGAAGAAGGACCTACTACAAGACATCAAGTAGAAGATAGTGGCTATTGTCCAGGGGGAGTACTACATGTACCTAATGCAGAAGAAGTCCAAGGAGTACATCAAATTGAAGAAGTTAAAGGAGCTCAACCTGAAGCCAGGATGCCTCCAGATAATAGGCATCTAAGAGATCATCCAGCAGAGCAAATCATTGGTAATCTAAGTCAAGGGGTACAAACAAGCAGCAGAAATCTGAATGCAGTACTCTACTCCAGTTTTCTATCCCAAGTAGAGCCAAAGAAGTTTGAAGAAGCCATCCTAGACCCTCATTGGATTGAGGCAATGCAAGAAGAGCTGAATCAGTTCAAGAGATGCAAAGTCTGGGAGCTTATTCCTAAACCAAAAGACCACAACATAATTGGAACCAAGTGGATCTTTAGGAACAAGATGGATGAACATGGAGTAATTGTCAAGAATAAAGCAAGACTGGTTGCTAAGGGATATAGGTAGGAAGAAGGTATTGACTTTGATCAAACTTTTGCTCCAGTAGCCAGACTGGAAGCCATAAGAATGTTCCTGGCCTATGCAACCTTTCAAGGATTTAAAGTTTATCAAATGGATGTTAAGTCAGCCTTTCTGAATGGTAATCTAAAAGAAGAAGTCTATGTGGAACATCCATCAGGTTTTGTTGATTCAACTCAACCTAATTATGTGTATAGACTTAGGAAAGCTTTGTATGGGTTAAAACAAGCCCCTAGGGCTTGGTATGAAACCCTGTCTAGTTTCCTCATTGAGAATAAGTTCACAAGGGGGAAAATAGACAAGACTCTATTCCTTAGGGAATCCAGAGGCAAGATAATACTAGTCCAAATATATGTAGATGACATAATATTTGGGTCTACTGAAAATAGTCTTTGCAAAAAGTTTGCAAAACACATGCAAGGACAGTTTGAGATGAGCAGTATGGGGGAACTAAAATTCTTCTTGGGACTCCAAGTTAGACAGACTGAGAATGGTTTATCCATATGCCAGTCTAAGTTCACCTTAGAACTGATAAGGAAGTATGGTATGGATTCTTCCAGTACCATGAAGACTCCTATGGGGTCAAGTATGTCTCTTAGCAAAGATGATGCAGGGAAACCTGTAGATGAGACTTTGTATAGAGGGATAGTTAGCTCCCTTCTATATTTGAATACAAGTAGACCAGATATCATGTATGCTACATGTGTCTGTGCTAGGTACCAAGCATGTCCTAAAGAGTCTCATTTGACAGCAATCAAAAGAATACTGAGATATCTAAAGGGCACTCCTTATCTAGGCCTTTGGTACCCTAGGAATGGAGACTTTGAACTAACAGGTTATTCAGATACAGATTTTGCAGGCTGCAAAGAAGATAAAAAGTACATCTGGAACTTGTCAATTCCTAGGTGGAAGACTGATTTCATGGAGTAGCAAGAAGCAAACAAGTGTGCCTATCTCCACTACAGAATCAGAATATGTGGCTGCAGGAAGTTACTGTGCTCAACTTCTATGGATACAACATCAGCTTGAGGATTATAGTATTCAAGTAAGTAGAACACCACTGTTTTGTGATTCTACAAGTGCTATATCTATTGCTAACAATCCTGTTTCCCATATTAGAACTAAACATATTGAGATAAAATATCACTTTCTAAGGAAACATGTAGAAAAAGAAGATATATCACTAGAGTATGTAAATACAGATAATCAACTAGCTGACATGTATACTAAGCCCCTAGAAGAAACCAAGTTCAATAGGTTCAAAATTGAATTAGGTATGATAAACTTAGAATAAGTTTACAGAAATGGCTAAGTAAAAAGGTGTCGACACACAGAGTTATCTGTGTCGACACAGAAAAGTGGTGTCGACACTTCAAGGAAAAGGTGTCGACACATCTAGGAAGTTGGTGCCGACACTTCAGAAAATTAGTGTCGACACATTCAGAGTCAGTGTCGACACAACCAAGGTGGTGTCGACACTTAGAATTTACTCAGAATTATCTAAGTAAAGTCTCGACTAAGTGTCGAGTTAAGTGGTGTCGACACATAAACAAGTGTCGACACATATATTCTGTTGACTATTCTTGTGTCGACACATAGTTGTCGAGACATTATAAGTCTGTGTCGACACTTTTCAACAGTGTCGACACAATTTGAGTTTCTTAACCCGCCCTTTCATCTTCAATCCTAGAAAGGTATAAATAGGATTTTGCCTTTGTCTGTCGACACGCTCACCAAAGTATCGAGACCAAACTTGTGTGTCGACGCCTCTCTTCTCTCAATTCAAATTCTTCAAACCCTAATGGCGCCAAAGCTCAAGGAGAACATGAACGAAGGCTATGAACTGGTGCGGCATGCGTTTGATGATGCATACCCGGAGATCAAGAATGTGGTAACCCTAGTTGCAGACTCAGGGTTAGATTTTCTTGTTTCAGAGCCGAATAAGATTTGGAAGAAAGAAGTATTGGAATTTTTAAATGGAGCAACCCTAGACGACACTGGATTCAAGATCAAGTCTAGGGTTCATGGAGAAAAGGTGAAGGTCTCATCTAAGAGTTTGAGAAAAGTACTTCAGTTACCAAGGACTAAGGAAGAGGAAGAAGTTACTGCTTCTAAGACCAGAGAAGCATTAACTTGGTGTGGTCTAGATTCCAAGCTGAAAATTGGATCTGTATTCAATAGTAAAGACATGAACAACCAGGGGAAATTCCTCTCTGAAATTGTTGGAAAGGTGATCTTGAGTAAGCCAGGAGGGCATGCCAGGGTATCTACCCATATGTTCAATCTTATGACAAGGATAATCTTCACCCTGCAAACTGATTGGTCTGTTGTTGTCTTTGATAAGATTAAAGAAAGTATTTAGAAGCCCAATTTGGGTAGAATACTTATTCTTTACTTGGCTGGTAGTATACCAGAAGTTATGAGTCAAGCTGCAGGCTCTAAAATCAATCATATGAGGAAAATGGACATGAGACTCTTCTCAAGATGGGATAGGGTTTTGTCTAAGGAGATGCCAACACCAGAGAAAATAACTCCTGAGAAGGAAACCCCACTCAAGAAGAAGAAGATAGCTCCAGTAGCTCAAGAATCATCAAGTAGTTCAGAAGAACAAGTTATCTTCACTCCTGATGAAGAAGACACTGGAGATGCTGGGAAGTCTCCAGCTCAACAAGAAGTTGCTGAGAGGCAGGAGGAGCTACCTCAAGCTAGCCCCATACATCAGGATACAATCCAGGGAGAGCCTCTAGTAGTGGAAGAGCCAACTCCACTGGAAAGTGAACAAGCTACAAACACTATTCTTGAGGTAATCACTGAGATTAATACATTAGATTTTCCTATAGAGGATACTGATTTGTCTGATTCATTAAATCATGTTAATCAGCAACCACAGATTGATAGTCTACCCCCAGATGTTGTTATGGAGGACACATCTGTTGCAGATCAAGTGGAACCACATCAAGTAACAGATGAGATAAGAGAATCTCCATCTCTTCCTCAACAAGAATTTACTATGGAAGATCTCTTCCTTAACTTGGATCAGACAGACTTTGAGAAGGAAAGTGCTGCTGCTGAGGGGGAGAATGCTCAAGTTCAGGGGGAGCTAGTGGAAATTCTAGAAGAAACTGCAAGGAAAGAGCCAGAGAAGCAAAAAGCTGTTGAGGAGCTACCTAGGGAGAGGGTAGAAATAGCCAGCACATCTGCTTCTGAAGATGAGGAGGCAGCAAGAGCTAAGAAAAGGAAGTTCCAAGTATTTAAGAGAAGGAGCCAGAATTACAAAAAGGCCTTGCAAACTATAGCACCACAGCCTGCACTACAGCCAACACCAACTGTATATTACAGTGCTTTGATGGTTGCTATGCAAATTAAGCTTGATGAGCACAGGAAAGCCATAGAAACCTATGTGGATGAGGGGCATAAGTCTTTACAGTTTGATCTGGCCCAAGACATTAAGTCTATAAGATTTGAAATGAATCTCAATAAGAAGGAGATGACTGACTGCTTCCACAAGGGAGGGAATGCAGTAGTCTACTTAGCTACTCATCAAGAGAAAATAAAAGCTCAAGTGGATGACATTGCACTGAAGCAAGGATATGTTCTTGAAAACCAGATCAGAATGAATGACAACTTAACAGCTTCACACAATGCCATTGTCACAGAGATGAAGAACATAGATGCTGGACTGACTACTTCTATTGCTACTGCTAAAGCAGAGTTTGATAAAGCATTGCAAAAGAGTTTAACTGATGTTACTTCTGCAATTCAAGACTCTCAGAAGTTGATAACTGAAAACTCCAAAGGTTGAAACCTTTCTTTAAAGATGGAGTAAACTATTTGGATAACCAAATCAGATTTCAAAAGGATGATCTAAGAGATCACATGGAAAGAGAAGTCATAAAGGGGGAGAGGGTGTTAGTCAAAGCCGGCTCTGACCATGCAAAATGGATTTCCAATTCCATCAGAGCCACTCTTGGTTATCCTCCTTTATGTGATGATGATAATGTGGCAGAATTTGGAATTTATCCTGCCTATCTTGGAGGTGAGCAACCTGAAGTAGCTCAAGTAATCTATCCTCCACCAGATTTTGATATGATACAAGCTGATATCCAGACAATGTATAGCCCACCTGAGGGTAAGCAAAATGTTATTCTAGAAAAGGTGGTTCAGCCAGTATCTGAGGCTATAAAAGAAGCTTTGCTGAAAGAACAAGAAGCTAGATTGTCTAAGAAAAGGTTCAGGGAGCAAGCTGAACAAAGACCAGATTTTGAATAGTGGAGCCCGACTTCAAGGAACATTATCTTAACTGCATGGAAGGCTGCCAAAGATAATCTCCAAGATAGAAACAAATGGTTTTCTGAACTGGAATGGAGGAAGCATGAGACAAGACAAGAAGCCATAGTGCAATATAGAAGAAAGGCAAAGATGGGAAAGCTACCTCCTACTGCCCAGGAGCCTATCAAGTACTTTCCCAAGCCTTATCATTACTTTGAGAGGTAAAAGATCAAAGCTGAAGAGCTAAAGAAAAAGGATCTGAAAGGTAAAAAGCCTGCTGATACTGAAGATGCTGAAGCCCCTGTACAAGCCAAGATACAGTCTGGGAAGGGCATAGTGATCAAGGATGCTGAGTAAAATTAGAATTGCATTATCTTAAGTTTACTATGTAATCACTTGTATTAAAACATTTTGTAAAGTTTGTATAATGAATATGACAAAGTTGATTAGAACAATGTGCTGTGTGATATATTTATTTCATAATTGTTCTGAGATGATATCTGTGTATACATGTTTTGTTTGATACATGTTTATGTTTGCCCTGTTATATAATCCTGCTTTACATCATGCTATGATTTTATTCTGTATGGTGTATATCATTGACTAAGGGTTATGACTTCTCCAAATAGGGGGAGATTGTTGGGTACATTGGTTTAAATGTACCTGATTTGAAGAAGCCTCGCCCCACTCAATGATATACATCAAAATGTATTTGATGTATTTTTGAGTTACCTTGTGCAGGTTAAGTATTTGCAGGGAAAGCAGAAAAGATTCTAAGTTCATGTGTCGACACCCAGAAGAGATGTGTCAACACTTAAGAAGACTTGTGTCGACACCTAGGCAAGCAGTGTCGACACTTGGAGTACTTGTGTCGACACCAGTAATGCAGAGTCGACACCAGACAGAAAGTGTCGACACAAGGAGCTGTGTCGACACTCAATAAAGAAAAGTGCAGTGAAGCAATGTCGACACTTAGCAGTTGTGTCGACACCCAGAGGAACTGTGTCTACATCAGAAAGTGTCGACACTTGGAGGCTGTGTCGACACTCAGCAAAAGTCAGCACAGTCTAAGTACAAGTGTCGACATAATAAAGAATGTGTCAACACTCAGCAGAAGAGTCAACACTTGAAGAAAGTGTCGACATAAGAAAGAATGTGTCGACACTCAGCAGAGGACTCAACACTTGAAGAAAGTGTCGACACAAGGAGTTGTGTCGACACTTAGCAAAGTTCAACAAAATTCTAAGTACAAGTGTCGACACAAAGGAGATGTGTCGACACTCAGCCAAAGTCTCAACAGAAGAAGAATGTGTCGACACAAGGAGCAGTGTCGACACTCAGCAAGTATCAACACAGAAGGCATATGTCGACACCAAGAAGATGTGTCGACACTGAACAAGTTCAACACATGAAGATGTGTCGACACAAAAGAGTTGTGTCGACACTTACAAGAATTCAACAAAGTACTGAAGAACAAGGACTTGTGTCGACACTCAATATCAGTGTCGACACATGATGAAGAAGCTGTGTCGAGAAGTGAATTCTACAACACAAGGAGTTGTGTCGACACCTTATAGGCTAGTGTCGACACTGTTGGGTATTGTATCCACAATGTACCTGATTTGACGAAGCTCCTGGACAAGCTAAGGTGAATAGACTATGTATTTGATAAACCTTTTCTAGTTGTGCTTGTAGTTTTTCCACGCTAAGTGCACACCAATGTCAGGGTGCAGTAGGTCAATATACACGGGTCTGCACGACGTAATCCCTCGTTGAGCAGATCAGTGTGTTGGCCTACGTGTACTCTCTCTATTGGAGTGCACTTATTTTCAAGCACAGGGCCGCTCATATGCAAGAGAAGACAAGGAGCATGGAGGGTCAAGGAGCAGCTCCTAGATGGAAGACGAGAAATCGTCCAAGGTAAATTCGACGAGAATCACCAAGTGATTCTCGCCGAATCGGCGAGAATCACTTGGTGATTCTCGCCGATTCGACGAGAATCATCAGTGATTCTCGCCGACTTCTTCTGGCCATCTCAAAATGGTGCCAAGTAAGATTCGGCGAGAATCACTTGTAATTCCCGCCGAACCAGTGGTCAAGCAGCCCATGAACACAAAGTCCAATTCGTTGAGAATCGACAAGAGATTCGACGAGAATCACAAACGACTCTCGACGAATCGTCGAGAATCACTTGGTGATTCTCGCCGATTCGTCGAGAATCGTCTGCGATTCTCGCCGATTTTGACTTGGCGTTTTCTCAGCTTATTCCCTGAACCGGATTCTGCCGCTGTTTAAAATCTGGACCGGGATTTGGGGACTATCTCTGTGGGTCCCACAAACGGTCTTATTGGGGGTAGCTACAGTATAAATACCTGGGTATCTTGAACATTAAACACACACAGAAAAATACGCGAGCTCACGGAAACCCTAAAATCGCGAAATCCTTCCGCCGCCTCCGTCGCCGCTCGCGCAAGTCCGTCGCCACCGATAGATCTTCTTCCCTATCTCCGGCGACAGTAGCTTAGCAAGGCTCGAGTCTCACGCGTCTATCCAGAGATCCCTTGTCTCTCGATTTGTTGATCGGAAACACTTCCCATCCGAATCGATCGAGACGACCGATCCTCGTGTGACCGTTGGTAGACCGAGCTTGCTTCGCAACGAAGTTTGGATCTCCAAGTTCAGCAGCTGCTCTTCTTCGTAGCCGCCGATCCCGAAGCTAGCCGCCGCTCGTGTGCCGCCGCCGGTTCCGGGGAGATCTTCTCCAAGCAAGACCAAGGTCGTAGACTCTTCATCGACTTCAAGAACACGTCGTCGACCAAAGAGGAACACCGGTGTCTCCAAGAGAAGTTTGTATCACGTGTACATTCTACTTTTATTTTATTGTAAAGGAACTTTTGTTCCGCGGTGTAAGGGTTGGGTGCAACCCGATTTGTGGGAGTGTTGACTCTCACGTGTGGAAGGGCTCCTTCCGTTAGTGAAGGGATTGGATTTCAATCCCGTTGGAGAAGTGACCGAGTCGTCCCTTGTTGGGGAGATAGGTCGAAGGGGGAAAGTGGATGTACCCAAGTCGGGGAACCACTATAAATTTGCTGTGTATTCTGTGTTCTGTGTTTGTTGCTTTTATTGTGCAGGTACATCTGTGAATTCCGCAAAAGAACCACACGTCACCTATTCCCCCCCCATAGGTGCACATAGCCGACACTAGGTGGACTTTCAAGTGGTATCAAAGCGAGGTTCCTCAACAAAAAGGCTAACACCTTGAGGTGAATCCTGCCACTAGTGTCAACAAGGAGACATACATCTACCATGGACGGACTCAAGTACTCCGGCAAAATCCCAGTATGCAACAGACTCAACTTTCCTATCTGGAAGGAAAGAATCAGGTTCTACATGGAAGCAGTGGACCCTCGACTGTTCATGATCGTGCTGGAGGGACCTTATGTCCCCACTAAGGCCTCCACCATTGATCCCACCAAGAAAGTGCCGAAAACACTCTCTGAAATGGACAAGGATGAGATGGTTCTAGTGGGCCTTGACATGAAGGCTAGAAACATCCTGGTCAGTGCAGTTGATGACTCGATGATGCAAAACTTCAGCAACTGCAAGACAGCTCAGGAGATATGGCAGTGTCTGATCATTCTGATGGAGGGCACAGATGAAGTAAGGGATGATCGGAGATCCCTCCTGAACCAGAAGTATGAGGCTTTCCGGCAAGGGCCTAAGGAAGAGATCGGAGTCACATACGAGAACTTCCTGAAGATTGTCAACGCCCTCAAGGGCTATGGAAGAGTGTTCACCAATGGTGAACTCAATGACAAATTCCTTAGGTCCCTGACTAAGGAATGGGACACAAAGATCTGCGCCATCAGAGAATTTGGCAGACTAGCAGAAACTGATCCTCAAATCCTGTTCGGGAAGCTGATGTCCTATGAACTTCAGCTGAACACCAGGAAGGCAGAGGAAGAAGCAGAGAAGGCTGCTGCAAAAGAAAAGACTGTGGCCCTAAAAGCCAGTCACTCCAGAAAAGGGAAGGGTGCGGTGTCCTACCGTGCTAGAAATAAGGAAGAAGAGGAGGACTCCGATCCATGCTCCTCCAGCTCAGAACTGTCGGAAGAGGATTTCTCCCTCATCACTCGAGAGTTCAAGAAATTCCTCAAGATGAGGAATCAAAGAAAGAGAGACGGCTCCTCTTCCAGACATCAGAAGAAAAACTACTCTTCTGACAGGTATGCATCTAAACCTAACAAACACCGTTCTTCTGATATTATTTGCTTTGGATGCAATAAGCCAGGTCACGTTGTGGCCGACTGCCATCAAAGCAAAAGAGATAAAGGGAAAGGAGAGGAGCTCATATCCTCCAGAGATAAGAAGAAGGAGCGGAGCTATATCGCCAGAAGGCCAAAGACACTAAGTGAGTCTGATTCTTCAGACTCCAGTGATGATGAAGAAGCCTACTTCGGGCTGGTGGGTCGATCGGACTCAGAAGGAGAATGCCCCCCATTCACTGGGAAGGTAAAAACTCACACCCCTCTTTCCGATTCCGACTCTGATCCTGAGTCTCAGGATGATGAACCTGAGGATGGCCCTTCGGCCCGTGAAGCTGAGCTCCTCGACAAGTATGAGCTTCTGCTCAACACTTTTGACGAGTGCCGCAAGAGACTGAAGGCTGAGAAGAAGGAAGTAAGATTCCTTAAGGGTGAGTGTGTATCCCTAAGGGAAGAGGTCACTAGCTTGATCTCTCTCAGACAGGAGCACATTGACCTAACTTCAAAGCACTCAGAGTCTTTGAAGCTCCTTGATCTCAAGCAGGAGGAAGTCAACAGATTGGAAGAACTACTTGCGGCAGAAAGGAAGATCGTACAGAGCTTCTCTATGCCTAAAACAGTGCTTCCAGTCGTTGACACCTTCTCTGCTCAGGCCAAAGGAGCTGGCTTGGGGCATGTTGGGGCATCTGGTTCTTCATCTCGGAGAAACAAGAACCAGAGGAAGAATAAGGCCGCCAAGAAGGCCTCTGCTGATGAAAAGGGGAAGGCTCCTCTTAGTCCTGTTGCATTCAGAAAGCCTGGCTTTCCTTGCAACCAACATGACTTTGAGTCAACATATGGGCATCATTTCCGGCCCTCGGTTGCAAAGCCTAAGAGCCGGTATGAAGGTTGGAACTTCCCCCGGAACTTTGGGGAGAGTGCCTTCAAGGCACCTTATGAGGAGATCCACATAGGAAGTTATGGTCCGTTCTCTAGCGGCCATAATGGAAAGCAGGCGCCAAAAGTCAAGCCTGTTATTCAGAAGGTGACAACGTCATGTGACTGCCATCACCATGAGGCCTCCACCTCCAGATCCAAGGCCCCAGCTGTACCCGCTGTTCCCAGGGTAAGGCAGGAGCCTCGGAAGAGATACAACAGGTTCGACTGTTGGTGCTGTGGCAAAGTCGGTCACTTTGCCGTGGATTGCTGGTTTAATCCAAGGAACTACGAGACTCCCCATGTTAACAATGCGAGACCGACCACTCGTAGGGTTAACCAACCGAGGGGGAGTGTGCTAACCAGGAATCTAGGACCCAAGTTCGATTGGGTTCCTAAGGCAAATTAATTTTGTTTTGCAGGAATGTCCAAAGGCCACCAAAACGCCAATCTGGTATTTGGACAGTGGATGCTCCCGGCATATGACCGGGACAAGAAGCCTGCTGCGTGATTACACTCCAGTCGAGAATGGACCCAAAGTCATCTTTGGAGGGTCAGATCGAGGAGTCACCAGAGGTTATGGTATGATTTCCAACGGTATAATCTCTATCACCGACGTGGCTTATGTTGAAGGGTTAAACCATAACCTGATCAGTGTAAGTCAGTTATGTGATAAAGGTTATGACGTTAAGTTCTGCAAGGATAAATGTCTGATAATTTCACGTACCTCCTCTGAGACGGTATTATCAGGCATTAGGAGCAGAAATATCTTCTGCTTAGATTTTCTTAGTATAGATTCATCTACCCCCGTATGCCTTGTGGCAACAGGCAGTGCTTCTCTTTGTGAACAGTGGCACAAGAGATTGGCACATATTAATTATAAGACAATTAGTATGCTATTTTCTAAGAATTTAGTAAGAGATGCTCCCAGTATCAAGTGCATCAAGGATAGCCCCTGTCATGCATGTCAGATGGGCAAACAGACCCGGGCTACCTTTAGGAGCATTGCAGACAAAGACTCTTCCCGATGTCTTTACCTGCTACATATGGACTTGTTTGGCCCAATGCAAGTTCATAGCTTGGGAGGCAAGTCATATACGCTAGTGATAGTTGATGATCACTCACGGTTTACATGGGTGTTCTTTTTAAAACGAAAGTCAGATACTTTTGACATCTTCACTAATTTTGTCAAGCAGGTTCAGAACGAATTTAACTGCTCCGTGGTCAAAATCCGAAGTGACCATGGAACAGAATTCGAATCTGGTGCTATGACAGAATTTTGTGAAGAACATGGTATCTTTCATGAGTTTTCCTCCCCGCGCACTCCTCAGCAAAATGGAGTTGCGGAGAGGAGAAATAGAACTCTCATTGAGGCCTGCACGACTATGTTAAAAGATGCTTCTCTCCCGGAATACTTCTGGGCAGAGGGTGTCAATACGGCATGTCATGTACAAAACCGAGCGTTGATCAACAAACATCATCGTAAGACGCCCTACGAGCTACTGAAAGGCAGGAAACCAACCATGTCCTACTTAAGGATCTTTGGTTGCAGATGCTATGTACTAAATAATGGGAAGTATCCGCGTACTAAATTCGGTGAAAAATGCTTCGAAGGCATATTCATGGGATATAGTTCCCATAGTCGGGCATATAGGGTCTTCAATAAGAAAACCTTAGTGGTAGAAGAATCAATAAATGTTGTATTTGATGAAGGAAGCTTGCTTAACAGCAATTCTTCCAGTTGTATTCTTGAAGATGCAGGTGTTAGACTTGACCAGCTGAATCTGGATGAGACCCCTAAAGATGACGCACCCAAGTACGTCAAAGTTTCCACCTCCACGTCATCTGAAAATGTTGAAGATCAAGATGGAACAAATCTTTTAGAAGAACGAGAAGCACAAGAAGTAGCTGAAGCTCCCGACGCCAGACTTCTAGAGCTCCGTCACGCGAGGGATCATCCTAGAGAACAGATCATCGGAGATCCTCGTGTAGGCGTCAGAACTCGAAGAGGTACAACTAACGAAGTACTGCATCTCAGCTTCCTGTCTCAGGTTGAGCCAAAGAAGTTCGATGAGGCGAACAAAGATGCGGCATGGATTCTGGCCATGCAAGAGGAACTACATCAATTCGAACGTTGCAAGGTTTGGACGCTGGTTCCCAGACCATACAAGCAGAATGTCATTGGCACGAAGTGGATTTTCAGAAACAAGCTGGATGAACGTGGTGTCATCATAAAGAACAAGGCCAGGCTGGTGGCTCAAGGCTACAGACAGGAGGAAGGGATTGACTTCGACCAAACCTTCGCACCAGTCGCAAGGCTCGAGGCAATCCGGTTGTTCCTGGCATATGCTTCACACAAAGGATTCACTGTCTACCAAATGGATGTAAAATCGGCATTCCTGAACGGAGAACTGAAAGAGGAAGTATACGTCGCTCAACCCCCAGGTTTTGTCGATCCTACTTATCCCAATCACGTTTATTTTCTCAATAAGGCCTTATATGGGTTGAAACAAGCTCCCCGAGCTTGGTATGAGACTTTATCTAGTTTTCTTCTTGAGAACAAGTTCTCCAGAGGCAAAATAGATAAAACATTGTTTCTCAGGGAAGTCAAAGGCAAGATTTTGCTGGTGCAAATCTATGTCGATGACATAATATTCGGCTCAACGGACAACAATCTTTGCAAAAAGTTTTCCAAACTTATGCAAGGAAAGTTTGAAATGAGCAGTATGGGAGAGCTCAAGTATTTCTTAGGCCTTCAAGTGAAACAGTCTGAGGATGGAATCTTCATCTCTCAGACGAAGTTCACAAATGAACTCCTTAAGAAATTCGGTATGGAGAGTGCAACCTCTATGAGGACTCCAATGGGATCCACCATGTCTCTGGATAAGGATGAGAAAGGTAAACCTTTCGATGAAACTAAATACAGAAGCATCATTGGATCCCTGCTCTACCTTACTGCCAGTAGACCGGATATTATGTTCTCCACATGTGTATGTGCCCGATATCAGGTGAACACTAAGGAATCTCACTATGTCGCTGCAAAGCGAATTCTAAGATACCTTAAAGGTACTCCTAATCTTGGCTTGTGGTACCCGAGGAACAATGATGTCGAGCTAATAGGCTTTTCAGATGCTGATTTTGCAGGGAGCAGGGATGACAGGAAAAGCACCTCCGGGACGTGTCAATTCCTCGGCAGGAGGCTTATCTCATGGAACAGCAAGAAACAAAATTGCGTTGCAACCTCCACTGCAGAGTCAGAGTATATCTCGGCAGGAAGCTGTTGCGCACAACTTCTTTGGATCAGAAATCAGTTGGCCGACTACAACCTTCAGTTCAAGGAAGTTCCAATGTACTGCGACTCCTCCAGTGCAATTGCCATTGCCAACAATCCGGTGTCGCACAGCCGGACGAAGCATATTGAAGTACGCTACCACTTCATTCGGGAGCACGTGGAGAACAAGGATATCTCTCTCTGTTATGTCCCCACGGACAAGCAGATTGCTGATATATTCACAAAGCCCCTAGACGAGGCCAAGTTCAATCTTTTCAAGACTGAATTGGGAATGCTCAACTATGAGGAGTGAAGACTCCAGAAGCTCCAGGCTAGTGCAAGAACCGAGGGGGAGCAAGGAACTCCGCGTGCGTACAGCTGCAAGAACTGAGGGGGAGCAAAAAGTCAATCGCTACAGACCCCGCTTTGTAGAAGCCGAAAAGGGGGAGATTACCCCTCTCGGGGTCAAGGCTAAGGTGTGGCTCCAGCTTGCTTCCAAGAAAGCGGTATTGGTAAGGGATAACCACACCCAATGTTAAGTTTATGAATTTCATTTGCTTTCACTTTCATTCGCTCCATTCCCCTTAGCTTGTAGGGTTTAGGCTTCTTCAAATAGGGGGAGATTGTTGGGTATTGTATCCACAATGTACCTGATTTGACGAAGCTCCTGGACAAGCTAAGGTGAATAGACTATGTATTTGATAAACCTTTTCTAGTTGTGCTTGTAGTTTTTCCACGCTAAGTGCACACCAATGTCAGGGTGCAGTAGGTCAATATACACGGGTCTGCACGACGTAATCCCTCGTTGAGCAGATCAGTGTGTTGGCCTACGTGTACTCTCTCTATTGGAGTGCACTTATTTTCAAGCACAGGGCCGCTCATATGCAAGAGAAGACAAGGAGCATGGAGGGTCAAGGAGCAGCTCCTAGATGGAAGACGAGAAATCGTCCAAGGCAAATTCGACGAGAATCACCAAGTGATTCTCGCCGAATCGGCGAGAATCACTTGGTGATTCTCGCCGATTCGACGAGAATCATCAGTGATTCTCGCCGACTTCTTCTGGCCATCTCAAAATGGTGCCAAGTAAGATTCGGCGAGAATCACTTGTAATTCCCGCCGAACCAGTGGTCAAGCAGCCCATGAACACAAAGTCCAATTCGTTGAGAATCGACAAGAGATTCGACGAGAATCACAAACGACTCTCGACGAATCGTCGAGAATCACTTGGTGATTCTCGCCGATTCGTCGAGAATCGTCTGCGATTCTCGCCGATTTTGACTTGGCGTTTTCTCAGCTTATTCCCTGAACCGGATTCTGCCGCTGTTTAAAATCTGGACCGGGATTTGGGGACTATCTCTGTGGGTCCCACAAACGGTCTTATTGGGGGTAGCTACAGTATAAATACCTGGGTATCTTGAACAGTAAACACACACAGAAAAATACGCGAGCTCACGGAAACCCTAAAATCGCGAAATCCTTCCGCCGCCTCCGTCGCCGCTCGCGCAAGTCCGTCGCCACCGATAGATCTTCTTCCCTATCTCCGGCGACAGTAGCTTAGCAAGGCTCGAGTCTCACGCGTCTATCCAGAGATCCCTTGTCTCTCGATTTGTTGATCGGAAACACTTCCCATCCGAATCGATCGAGACGACCGATCCTCGTGTGACCGTTGGTAGACCGAGCTTGCTTCGCAACGAAGTTTGGATCTCCAAGTTCAGCAGCTGCTCTTCTTCGTAGCCGCCGATCCCGAAGCTAGCCGCCGCTCGTGTGCCGCCGCCGGTTCCGGGGAGATCTTCTCCAAGCAAGACCAAGGTCGTAGACTCTTCATCGACTTCAAGAACACGTCGTCGACCAAAGAGGAACACCGGTGTCTCCAAGAGAAGTTTGTATCACGTGTACATTCTACTTTTATTTTATTGTAAAGGAACTTTTGTTCCGCGGTGTAAGGGTTGGGTGCAACCCGATTTGTGGGAGTGTTGACTCTCACGTGTGGAAGGGCTCCTTCCGTTAGTGAAGGGATTGGATTTCAATCCCGTTGGAGAAGTGACCGAGTCGTCCCTTGTTGGGGAGATAGGTCGAAGGGGGAAAGTGGATGTACCCAAGTCGGGGAACCACTATAAATTTGCTGTGTATTCTGTGTTCTGTGTTTGTTGCTTTTATTGTGCAGGTACATCTGTGAATTCCGCAAAAGAACCACACGTCACCTATTCCCCCCCCATAGGTGCACATAGCCGACACTAGGTGGACTTTCAGACACTTTGTCAACTTGTGTCGACACTTAGTCTATAAGTGTCGACACTTAAATACAGACAGTCTCGACACTTTCAGATAGTTACAGATTTTTCAAGAACTGACTGGATGACTTGACAGCTGCCATTCCAGCTGGTCTACTGCACCTGTTAGAGTTGTCAGAAATCAGTTAGGAACCGGACCAGCCGGTTACCATGAAGAAGGCCTATATATAGGCTTATACTGTCTACAGAAAAAGATGATCAAGTAATTGAAAAAGAAAAGAAGATCTAACTATTCATTGAAGAATCCAGTGAAGATCTAAGAAGTTGGAGAGAGAGAGCTCCATCCAAGTAGACATCCATTGGAACCAGGCTGAGAAGAAGGGTTCAGACTTTGTTCTGAATCTTAAGTTGCAGAGATCAAGGATCAGCGGCAGAGGAGATCAATCCTATTATGTTCTACATTCAAGAAGCTTTGAAGAAAGCCAAGTCAGATTGATCTCAGCAGAGTTCATCCAAGAACTCATCAAGAACCTATCAACTCATCTCTCTATTCAGAGTTGTAGGTAGATACACTTTGTATTTTATATTTCTTGTAGGATCCTTAGGGATCTGAGTTTGTAAGCCTGTAATTATAAAGGCTGAGTGGTAGGGCCTGTGTGCCTGAGTGTAAGAGATTCTTATCACTGAGTGTAGGCCTGTTGTGGCTGAGTGTAGGCCTGTTGTGGCTGAGTGTAGGCTTTATTAAGAAGCTGAGTGTAGGCTTTGTGAAGAAGCTGAGTTGTAGGGCCTTGGGCCTGAGCTGTAGGAACCTGTTTTGAGGTTCTGAGTGTAAGATCTGAGGATCTGAGATAGTGGAGGAGTTTGGCCGAATCTAGTACACTACTAGATAGACGAAGGGGGAAAGTGGATGTACCCAAACCTTGGGGAACCACTATAAATCTGTGTGTCCACTGTGTGCATCTGTTATTCTGTGATTGCTGATTGATTGCTGTGCAAAAGTAGATATAACTCTGTGAAAATAATCTGAATTCTGCCTAGAAAGTTAAAAAGATTTAGTCACATGTTCACCCCCCGCCCTCTAGGTGATTAGGTACAATTTCTTTCAGATCCTAAGTTAGTGAACCTAGCCCAAATCAAACTAGGGATCCAACAATCTCCCCCTATTTGGGGGAGGTTACTAACCACAGACTCAGACTTAAACTGAAAATAAACAAAGCAGAAAAAGCATATATCTGGCAGAGATATATAACACATGCAGCAGATATATATACATGAGCTTTGTTCAGAAAATATAAAGCAATTATAAATAATGCAGAAAGATAAAGAGAGTTCAAAATCACTTCTTCTGCTTCTTTTCCTTTGACATTGCATCCTTGCTCTTGTCTCCTAGCTTTGTAAATATTATTTCTCTGTTAAGATCTGAAGCTTGCACACTGGTCATGGTCATGTCAGCAGCCCCTATAATATTCAGAGATGTAGCCCTGGGGACAACTGCTTCTGGGTGCAACTTCATGTAGTCATCTACATTAAAGAACTTGTTTGCCTTCTCAAATCTTTTGAGTTCCTCTTTCCTGTACTTTGACATTGTTGAGTATTCAGAAGGATCCTTTCCCTCAGCTTTGGCTTTGTTGATCATAGAAAGGCCTACCAGTTCCTAGAACCTGTCCATTCTAGTAATATTAGCTGTCTCAGGATCTTCAAAAGGAACAGGAGGAGAGGGTGGTCTTTTAGGACTTTCAGCTCTTTGATCTGCAGAGAATGTGTGTTGTTGTTGTTGATGTTGTTGCTATTGCTGCTTTCCTGAAGAATAATGTTGTCTATGCTGGCTGCTTCCATAATGAGATCTCCCTTGATGTCTTTGATATGTTTGAATAGGGGTAGATCTTTGAGAACTAGAACCTGAAGCACCTGCAGCTGGAGGAGGTGGAGGAGGTGGATCTTTTTTGTATCTTTGAACTGGAGGAGAAGAGTACCTTCTGCTTTTCTTCCTCTCCTTCTGCTGATTCTTGGACAGCCACATCCAAGCTGGCATCCCTTTATATGGTGTTATCTTTTGAAGAATATAGTAGGGAGTGTCATTGGCTGGATTTGGCTTAGGAGCAGGAGGAGGAGGAGCTTTTCTTTTCTTCGATACTGGCTTCTTATTTGGTTCATCATCAGATTCATCATCATCATCCTCATCATCATCATCCTCATCATCAGATCTTTGAGGATTATCATATAAATCATTCAGAGCCTTCAGTGCCTCAGTAGAAATGATAGGCTCATCAGGTTGAGAAGGAGCTTGAGCAGGAATATTAACAGGAGCTGGAGGAGAAGACATAGAAGAAGCTGGAGTGTCATCAACTCTGACAATGCTTTCAGCAGCTGGCTTTTCCTCTTATTGAATGTCAGCCAAGATCACATCATCTAGATCTGGCAATGGAGAGTCATCCATGACATAACTAGGAGCAGAAGAAATTGCTGAAGGAGCTGGAATAACTATGGGCTCAGGAACAACAAAACAATCACTAAGTTGCTTTGCAACTTGTGGACTTACTGGGGATGTATATGGTACAATAGCCAAGGATGTCTTAGTAGTATGTTCTGCTGTAAAACATCTCAAAACTACAAATTCAAAATTCTTCAACAAATTCTCTAAATCAACTGTGAGATTAATGATGAAATCACCACCAGTAATTATTTTCTCAGAGATTGACTCTTCCAAGTCCATGTGAGTATCAATAAAATTAATAAAATCAATATCATCTGTATCAATATACTCTGTGCAATCTGCTGCTACTATTGCTATCTCTGCTGGAGCTGCTACTGCTGGAACTACTACAGCTTCATCATCAGACATCTCCCCCTGCATGGTTTCAGTAAGACCTAAAGCCAGGCCACTGACTGAAGATGGGGCAGTAGTGAGGGCAGTGATCTGTGCAGATAGGGTAGTAATTATAGTAGCAAGAGGTGTAATGGCCTCTGCTATTAGTGTTTTAAGAAGGGGAGTGAGGATGGCAATGAGAGAAGCAATTGTTGAGGTGTCCAATGGTGGAGTGGTAGATGGTGTTGCAGAAGGTGTAGAAGTGGAAACTGTGGGAGGGATAGGAGGTGGAGCATCTGGTATGTGAGCATCTGGAGGGGATTCATGTTAAGGGATGGTAGATGTTGATGAGGATGGATGGGTGGCATCTTCCATGTGGGTGTTTGGAGGAAAAGGGGAATTGGGAGGTGATGGAGGTATGTTGAAAAATTGTATGGAAGATAAATGAGGAGGAAGTTGAGATGATGGAGGAGTTGGTGCTGGTGAAGCATGTGGAGATTCTGGTGGAGTAGGAAGTTGAGTAGGGGATGATGGAGGTGTGGGAGAGGGATGGATTTGTGTTGCTGGAAGGTGGGCTTAAAGAGATGGTGGTGTTGGATGAATCTCTTCAGTAGGTTGGGGAGTGGCTTTAATAGCCCTGGTACCTTCAAAAGCTGGGGTGGAAGAGGTAGAAGCCTTGGAGGGCTTAGTTATGGTCCTCTCCCACCTGCCAAACAAGGCACATGTAAACCTTTTGCTGGCATTAATGAATATGGCTGGAAGACCAGGGATTCAGCAGCCTTCTCCTTTAGGAAGATCTCTAGGATCCTTCCAAAACACACTTCTTTCTTATTATTTTTCTTCTTTATCAGATCAAAGATGATCTGAGCCCAATCCACTTGCTTCTTATTTATCACTGCACACATGACCAAGAACTGATGCCTTGTGATGTAGTCATGGGCAGTATGCTTGCCAAGCAAGACATTCCCAACAATCTCTGCCAGAAACTTGTATGCTGCAGACAGATGTTTCTTCAACAATTTATTTGGGTTGTCACCAGCATAACCCATCAGACTTAGCATCATATCAAACTCTTCAGAATCAATTTCTAATTCCTCTTCTACATTTGTCAAACCAAAGATTTCAGTTAAAACTGCGGGAGTTAAGGAAACAGTGTTACCCGCGATTGATCCTGTCATAGTATTGTCTTCAGGTGTAACGGCCTCCCCAGCCCACGGCTCGAAAGGACGGCCGCCGGCACCCCCAACACCACACTCGAAAGGGTTCAACCTAACTAGGAATGCATACCATGCACCCCAACCCCTCTCCATCCACAGGCGGGTTGTTGAGGCCTTGGATCGAACCCGAGACCTCCTTGATAAGGAGTTTTCAAACCACTCCTCATCACCAATTGAGCTGCAGCTCAATTGGTGATGAGGAGTGGTTTGAAAACTCCTTATCAAGGAGGTCTCGGGTTCGATCCAAGGCCTCAACAACCCGCCTGTGGATGAAGAGGGGTTGGGATGCATGGTCTGCAGAAGCTCAATTGGTGATGAGGAGTGGTTTGAAAACTCCTTATCAAGGAGGTCTCGGGTTCGATCCAAGGCCTCAACAACCCGCCTGTGGATGGAGAGGGGTTGGGGTGCATGGTCTGTAGACCTGGTTAGGCTGAACCCTTTTGAGCGTGGTACTGAGGGTGCCGACGGCCGTCCTTTCGAGCTGTGGGTTGGGGAGGTCGTTACAAAAAAGTGCACTTTTTGTAACGGTCCAGGCCCATAAACATGGGACCCAGCTGGAACCGCCGGCCTACCAGAGTCCAGACCCGGGCCCACTACTGGTAGTCAGCCTATCACATTCAAGCTTGCAGGCCATGCACCCCAACCCCTCTCCGTGCCTATTTATCAGCAGCGGAGGGTTGCTGCCACTGGGGATCGAACCCATGACCTTGACAAGAGAGCTTTACGCCACTCCCTCATCACCAACTGAGCTGATTTGTAACATCCTGAATCACACTAGGCCCCCCATGCGTGTATTTTTGAGTCAGGAGAGCTGACTGGGGTTCAGGTCAGTGCTAACAACTCGGCAGCACATGTGAATGAGAGGAGAAATCAGTCAGGCATAGGACACGGGTAGAGACACGGGCGTGTTCCTACCCGTGTGGGAGTGGCCATCTCTCGAGTTGAGGGCTCGAGTATGTCCAGAGAAGGACACGGGTATTGACACGGGCATGTCACTACCCGTGTGAATGTGAGATGGGTAGAGACATGGGCGTGTCCCGGCCTGTGTGATTGCGTGTGCATCGAGTTGTCTTGACACAATGTGTCAAGACCGACGGACTGCGTAATGACACGGGTAGCGACACGGTGTGTCCCTACCCGTGTGGCATTGTGTCGAGCTAAACTCGACGAGATGTGTCGAGATCGACGGATTATATGACAGGGGTAGAGACACGGGCGTGTCCCTACCCGTGTGTCAGTGTGTCGAGTTAAACTCGACATAGCGTGTCGAGATCGGCGATCGTGGTGTCGAGATCGACAAATTTTCTCCGATCGACGATTTTGGTTGAGTTCGACGAATCCTTGAGTGGTTGATAGGGGTCACGCCCGGTGTCAAGGGCGTGACCATGGGCGTGACCGGGGCCATGTTCTTCGGTCGACGATTTTGGTTGGGTTCGACGATCGAAGTGCTGAGATCGACGAATTCCCCCTGTGCTACGACTTGCGCTCGACGATCGCCGAGTGTCAAGTAAAGGGGTAACACGAGCGTGTCACAGGCATCACGGGATGGGACACGGGCATGTCCCTACCCGTGTCGAATATTGAATCGACATTGTAACCGTCTGTAACGCTTCACCCGAGCAGGACACGGGTAAGGACACGGGCGTGTCCCTACCCGTGTCAGTAAATTGAATTGATGTTGTAACCGCCGGTAACGCTCCGCTCTTGTTATATATATGGACTGTGAAAACCCTAGCCGTTTTCACTCTTCATTCCGGCCCTATTTTCTGAGAGAGACTCCTATTGAGAGAGGAGGTTGCGGGAGTGAGTTCTAGAGGAGGAGATCCTCCGCCGCCGAAAAGGAGAAGATGCTGCCAAGGAGAATTACGAGATCCATGGCTGTAAATGGAGGAACCGCTGGAATCGAGGTGAGCTTCCTACCCTCTCTCTTGGTGCTAGATCTGTAGATATCTAGGCGAGACGTCGACTCAAAAGAGTCTAGACATGTGACAAGATGCTTTCTCTAGGGTGAGGCCAATCCAGGGCTTGGGCTCTTGGTTAGTGGTGTCTTCAACCTCTCCGATCTTCTATGTGGAGATGGGGGATGGTTTCGTGAAGAGCAAAGGCCTCATGAGGGTGAATAAGGGTGGAGGAATTTCTGGAGGTGATCTGAGAGGATCGACTTGAGGAGGAAGATGAACCGATGACGTTCATTCCGCCTTAAGATGTGTGCTGAATCTGTATTCCGCGCGCAGCGATCTTCTAGGCCATTTTAATGAAGGATATGTCCAGATCCGGGCTTTCGGATAAACACGAAAGTTGAAGCCCTTGAACATACCTTTCCAACGAGTGGTTACACATCTTCATGCAAAGTGTGTAGCCAAAGGAAAGTCTGAACGAACATGACATTCGGTAAATCCTGCATGCAGAGATTGTGTTCTGTACGCAGCGGACTTCAAGTCTGATTTCAAATAGGATAATATCAAATCTGGGTTGAGATCTGAATACGAACATTGTAGCCCATGGAATGACCTTTCCATCGATGGGTTATACGTCTTCACCGGATTCCTGTAGCTTCGGGAATCTTCGATCGAAGTTGTAGTCCAGATTTACTCTGCACCTAAATTCTGGGTTTTATATAATATGGATTTGGATTCGGTGGAATTAATATTGCAAGTTACTTGGCTTGGATGAACTCTTTTATGATTAATCATTTTAGTTGCATGATTTATGAAGTTTATTAATCAGATTTCATATAATCAAATTGTGAAGCAAGCTTATTTAAACGAATTGACTTGATAGAAATTGATAGATTGTTATTTGTGTGCATCTTGTATATAATATGTTGTTATCATTTGGAAAGATTGATGGATCTTTATACGCGAATCATGTTTATAATATGTTGTTACCATTCGGAAAGATTGATAGATCTTTATATGCTCATCATGTTTATATTATGTTGTCATCATTTGGAAAGTCATTTAGAGGAATAAATTATGGCCATGATTATGCTTGACTAATGGAATGAGTTTAGTAGTCCAAATACTTATAGCGTCGTCTCCCTACGGGTAGTATTGTGAAAGGATGTAAGTGCGGTGTTGACCGTCACTTGTTTGGTTTGTGTTGAGATATGGTATGGATGGATGGTTGGGTTGTGTCCTCGTGCCTTCTTCCGAGGCCCCTTCCATGCCACGGTGGTGTGAAATTGCATGTGGTGTGAGTCGACATGCGGTGTTGTAATCCTGGGTTAAGGATACTGTGGCAGGTCTACGGGCTCGCCGATCGTCACACCAATGGGAGTTGACAGTTAGAATCTGGGCGGTTAGGCTTGGTCCTCGGTGTTCATGACCCGGGGCTCCTTCCATGCCAAGTGAACGGTTGGGCTTGGTCCTCATGCTTACTTCCGAGGCTCCTTCCGGGTCACACAAGGTCAGTTCGGGGCTTGGTCCTCGGTGCACATCTACCCGAGGCTCCCGCTGGGCCATAGTATGCATGGGCTCCACTGTTGTGTTCTTAGCGTTGAGGCATACGGAGGCCAAGGTGAAGTAGTGTGGATACCCGCCTAGTAGTAGAAGTGCCTGTTCTACTGTCACCGCCTGGCCACGACGGCTGATGCATGAGAGGTTAGTTACCTGCTCGAAAAGTGGAAACTATAGTCTGTGTCGACATAGCAATTGCATGTGTGTGATCATGGGTGAGTCATTGCATAGCATACATAGCATTTCATAACATTGCACAACAAGATCCTCATCGTATAAGTTTGTATGGGCACTCTTATACGATGAGTTACCTTTATGTAACCCGATCCTTAACTTATAAGTTTGTATGGGCATTCTTATAAGTTAAGTTACTTTCCTGCTGTTACTTATACTTGTTAGTTTTCTATAGCTCTTAAATATTTGCTAGATCATGATACTGTTACTCTTACACTATTTCCACCTGCTTGTACTTCTTTTAATTGCATATATATATATATATATATATATATATGTTACCCTTGTTCCCTCTCTCCGCCAGGTGCCGAGGAGTCGCCGGGGGAGCGGATGTGAAGCCACTTAATCGTTTCGACTAACGGTTTATACGTCTTCCTTTTAGGAGGTCACGCCGTAGGTAGAGCAGCCGCGGACTACGTAGCAGGACAGCCAGGCCAGGACGACAGGGCTTGAAGTGATGGTGCCGTCGATACCGTCGGTCACAAATGTGAGTGTTGAGAGGTTTTGATGTAGCCCCTTTTTGGGCAATTTCTATAGTTGTACTCTGATATGTAGAAGCATGTTTTAGCTTCTCTTTTATTGTACTTATTTGGACATTATTACTTAGTGTGGATTGACCTCTCTTGCTTATATTTTGGTTCGGTTGATATGTTATACTGATATTGTTGTAGCCGGCGGAATAGGCGTCTTGTGGTACAGGTTAGCCTGTGTGTTAATGCTACCGCAAGGCGGCTATTTCGGGCATAAGACCCCCCCTTCGTGCCGTGTTTAGGAATTCGGTTGGGGGGGTCTTACAAATGGTATCAGTTTGCCACGATCCTCAACTAAAGAAATCAATCAACAATGGCGCCACCCCCGTTTGATTAGTCAGTTTGGGGACAAACTGACTTAGCGGAAGCAGTGGTGCGCCCATATATAATTCACGCTAAGTATGTCCAACTTTGACGTTAAGATTAGCCAACCTGACCATATGTTTGTGTTTTATGTGTAGATTCCAGCGCTCGTTGAGCAGATGGGAGGCACTCCTGCGCCCTCCATACCCACTCCCACTCAGTTCCAACAAACTGAGTTGGGGCAGACGCTCACTGCTATCCTCGATGCTTTTAGGGCGTAGCAGCCCACGGTGCAACAACAGGCCCCGAGCTCCAACTGGCTGAGCACCTTCCGGGCTCTCTCCCCTCCCGCCTACCTTCGGATGGAGTCAGTCGTATGTATAGAGGAATGGATAGACATGGTACAGGAGTTATTGGCTGGTATCTGTTGCCCGGCCAACATGGTAGTGATATTGGCGGTGTCCATCTTGCACTTACATGCTAAGAGGTGGTGGAAGTCCCTCATGGGCTCTACCTTCCAAGGCCGGGTCTACACAGAGATAAGTTGGAGTGAATTCTTGGGTGTTTTCTTGGAGCACTTTATCCCTACATCGGCCCGAGATGAGCTTGAGCAGATGTTTCTTCTACTAAATCAGGGATCAAAGTCGGTTACGGAATACCAGCGGGAATTCCAGCATCTCGCAAGGTTTGTGGATTCTTACGAGTTGGATGACAGAGGTTATGCCAAGTGCTTCTACAAAGGGCTGCGATATCCACTAAGGCAGTCCATTTTGTTTATAGCGGATGGTAGCTTGGCGGAGATCATTAATATGGCGAAAAGATTGGAGGCGGACCAGTTGGGATGTAGTAAGAGGCCTGCGGAGGACATGATGGAAGCCGGCCCAAGCAATAGAAGGAGGCGGGACTTCAGAGGAGGAAGAGGATATCAAAGAGGTGGAGGGCATGTCCACCAGAACTATAGAGTGGAGCATCCGGTTCCGCAACCGCCTGTGTTGCCTCCACCTCCACAGCCACAGCAATTCCAGCAACCTGAAGGGCGTCATGGGCTGTTGGGCATTGAATGCAATCAGTCGGGCCATATTCGACGTTACTGCCCGCAATTGTTTGGGAACGTCCCTCCCGCTCTCCCTCCGGCAGCTCCTCGAGGGCGAGGTCAAGTGCGTGGTCGAGGACGAGGACCACGAGGAGGTAACCCCGACCCTGCTAGGGATCAGGTGTTCGCGGTTGACATGGCGCAGGAACGAAACCCCCAAGATGTGATTGCAGGTATGATTTAATTAATTAACATATTTTCATGGTCTAACTTGAATTGTTTAAGACTTACTAGACACCTAACAATAAGTTTTGCTTGTTGGTACTTAGGCACCGTGATAATTGGAGGGAAGACGACCTATACGATGTTCGATACCGGTGCCTCACACTCCATTGTGTCCGAGGATTTCATAAAAGACGTGGATGGTGTATAGTACTTTACTGGCATAGCCCGACGAGTACGCCTTCCAGACGGCTCGGAGATGATCGCAACCGCCAAGTGCGAGTTGGAGTTATTCATTGATGGAAAGGCCTTTGATACGCTGGCCACGGTCCTGAGAATGCCAGAGTTCGACATTATTTTGGGCATGGCATGGCTGGACTGGCACATCGCGAGGATCGACTGCGTAGAGAAGTGAATCTATTAGATACATGGAGACTCCTACGTCATCTTCCAAGGTATTGGCTTCGCGCCGCGTATGATATTATCTTCTGTTCAGGCTGTAAAAGCCCATATGAAGGGGTACGGGGTCTTCATGATCTGGTTCGAGTTAAAGGAGGAAGCGTTGGAAGTAAAGGATGTACGGGTTATGCGGGATTTTCCCGAGATATTTCCTGAGAAGCTACCAGGATTACCTCCGCATAGAGAGGTTGACTTCCAGATTAATCTAGTGTCGGGTGCCAAGCCTGTATCCAAGGCCCCGTACAGAATGGCCCCGAAGGAACTCTCGGAGTTTAGAGTTCAATTGCAAGAACTGGTGGAGTCAGGGTTCGTTCGCCCCAGTTCGTCACCCTGGGGAGCCCCTGTACTGTTCATGAAGAAGAAAGATGGAACCCTGTGTTTGTGCATAGATTATTGGGAACTCAATCGGCTGACGGTGCGGAACACGTATTCGCTACCTCGGATCGACGAGTTGTTCGATCAACTAGTGGGAGCACATTGGTTTTATAAACTGGATCTGCGCTCTAGATACTATCAGTTGAGGATACGAGAATGGGACATCTAGAAAACGGCCTTCAGTTCAAGATATGGTTTGTATGAGTTCACGGTAATGCCGTTTGGGCTCACAAATGCCGCTTCGGCCTTCATGAGTCTGATGAACAAGGTGTTTGAGCCATATTTGGACATCTTCGTCATTGTTTTCATCGACGACATCTTGGTCTACTCAAAGACGAAGGAGGAGCATGTCGAGCACATTACCTTGGTGTTGAAGAAATTGAAGGAGCACGCCTTGTACGCCAAGTTTAGCAAGTGTGAATTCTGGCTTAAGGAGGTTGCTTTCTTGGGGCATGTGATCAGTGGAGCAGGATTAGCAGTGGATCCAGCAAAGGTGCGAGCCGTTAAGGAGTGGTCACCCTTGAAGTCGGCGGCCGATATACGAAGCTTTCTTGGACTTGCTGGGTAGTACCGCAAGTTCCTGAAAGGATTTTCCAAGATTTCCCTTCCTCTTACTTCTTTGACAAAGAAAGGTGTGCCATTTGAGTGGACTCCCCAATGTGAAGCGGCGTTCCAAGAGCTGAAGGATAGGCTTACCTCCGCCCCAATCCTTGCACTTCCGTCTGGGAAGGAAGGATTTCAGGTTTACACCGACACATCGTATCAAGGCATGGGAGCGGTACTGATGCAGCACGGGCACGTGAACGCATATGCTTTAAGACAGTTAAAGAAACATGAAATTAATTACCCGGTCCATGATTTGGAGTTGGGAGCAGTGGTGTTCGCATTGAAGGTCTGGAGGCATTATCTATATGGCGTCCACTGCGAGATCTTTTCCGATCAAAAAAACTTGAAGTATGTCCACACTCAGAAGGAGTTAAACCTGAGACAACGGCGGTGGTTGGAATTTCTATGCGACTATGAGTTCACCATGAACTACCACCCCGGGAAAGCGAACTCGGTAGCCGATGCATTGAGTAGAAAAGTGCCAGGCTCTAGCCCAGAGTCTCGGTTGATGAGTATGGAGTTGGCTCGGATGATTGAGGAGATGGATATTACTTTGGTATTCAAGGCTCCTTCGGCAGAGTATGCGGAGTATTTGGCAAGCATGAGCATAGTTTGTGATATCCGGGACCGGATTCGGGTGGAGCAAGGAATGGATGCGGCCTTGGCCCTAGCAATCAAGACAATTGAAGATGGGACCACCGATGAGTACACACTAAAAGACAACCTCATTTATTTTCGTGCTCGGCTCTATATTCCCAAGGGAGGAAAAATCCGGGAGGATATCTTGAGAGAGGCACATTGCTCTCAATATTTTGTACACCGAGGTATTGCCAAGATGTACGCCGGCTTACGGAAGACCATGTGCTGGCCGGGAATGAAGAAGGATGTTCGTCACTATGTTGCACATTGCGAAGCATGTCAAAGGGTGAAGGCCGAATGTAAGAGTCCCGGTGGTTTGTTGCAGTCGTTGCCCATCCCCGAGTGGAAGTTTGAGGATATCTCCATGGACTTCGTCCATGGGCTGCCTCGCTCCCGCTCCTGGAATGATTCAGTGTGGGTTATTGTTGATCGACTGACAAAGGTGGCCCAGTTCATTCCAATGAAGAAGGAAGCTCACGTGGACATTTTGGTACGCCTCTTTGTGGAGCAATTCGTGCGGTATCATGTCGTGCCCAAGACAATTGTTTCGGATCGGGATGGCTGGTTTACTTCCAAGGAGTGGAAGGCGGTGCAGGCATATTTGGGCTCGCGCCTAACCTTTAGCACAGCATTTCACCCTCAGACAGACGGGCGGTCTGAGCTGACCATCAGAACATTGGAAGATTTATTGAGGTTATGTGTGCTGGACAGAGGAGAGCCATGGGAAAGGCTCTTGCCACTAGTGGAATTCTCCTATAATAATAGCCATCTGGCGAGCATCGGCATGGCGCCCCATGAAGCCCTTTACGGAAGAAGGTGCAAGACTCCCTTGTCTTGGGTGCAGGATGAAGATCCGAAGACATTGGGAAATGAATATATAGATGATACTGATGCGGCGGTCAGATTGATACGGGTTCGCATGTTGGAGGCTCAAAGTCGGCAGCCGAAGTATTACAATGCAAAGCACCGGATGATGGAGTTCCAAGAGGGTGATAAAGTGTTCCTCAAGATTTGGCTGATGCATGGAGTGTCGCGGGTGCGTGGAGGGAAAAAGCTCAGCCCAAGGTATGTTGGGCCTTATACTATACTGGAAAGGATTGGCCCGTTGGCCTATCGGTTGGAGTTACCGCTAGAGCTGGATAACCTCCACGACGTGTTCCATGTGTCGTCACTTCAAAAGGCGCTGTTACGGCCCGATCAATATACCCCCACTACTGATGGTGTTGTGGCGTCCGATAGGTTTGTGCGATTGGAGCCTGTGCAGATCGTAGATAATGAGACGAGAATATTGCGCCGCAAAAGTGTTCCTTTGGTGAAGGTGCTATGGTCTAACCATGGGAAGGAGGAGTACACATGGGAGCCAATGGATTTGATGCAACAACGCTACGCGGAGTTGTTTGCTCAAGGTAATTTTATTTAAAAGCATATGTTGATTTTCCTGTTATGCTTTTCTCCCCTAGCCCAAGCCTGATTTCGGGGACGAAATCTTTTATTTTGTTTATAGGATTTGTAACGTCCCGAATCGCACTAGGCCCCCCATGCGTGTCTTTTTGAGTCAGGATAGCTGACTGGGGTTCAGGGGAGTGCTAACAACTCGGCAGCACATGTGAATGGGAGGAGAAATCAGTCAGGAATAGGACACGGGTAGAGACACGGGAATGTTCCTACCCATGTGGGAGTGGCCAGCTCTCGAGTTGAGGGCTCGAGTATGTCCAGAGAAGGACACGGGTATTGACACGGGCGTGTCACTACCCGTGTGAATGTGACACGGGTAGAGACATGGGCGTGTCCCGTCCCGTGTGATTGCGTATATGTCGAGTTGTCTTGACACAGTGTGTCGAGACCGACGGACTGCGTAATGACACGGATAGCGACACGGGTGTGTCCCTACCCGTGTGGCATTGTGTCGAGCTGAACTCGACGACATGTGTCAAGATCGACGGATTATATGATACTGGTAGAGACACGGGTGTGTCCCTACCCATGTGTCAGTATGTCGAGCTAAACTCGACATAGCTTGTCGAGATCGGTGATCGTGGTGTCGAGATCGATGAATTTTCTCCGGTCGACGATTTTGGTTGAGTTCGACGAATCCTCGAGTAGTTGATAGGGGTCAAGCCCGGTGTCACGGGCGTGACCATAGGCGTGACCGGGGCGTGTTCTCCGGTAGACGATTTTGGTTGGGTTCGACGATCGAAGTGCTGAGATTGACGAATTCCCACTGTGCTACAACTTGCGCTCGACGATCGCCGAGTGTCAAGTAAAGGGGTAACACGGGTGTGTCACGGGCATCACGGGATGGGACACGGGCGTGTCCCTACCCGTGTCGAATATTGAATCGACATTGTAACCGTTTGTAACGCTTCACCCGAGCAGGACACAGGTAAGGACACGGGCGTGTCCCTACCCGTGTCAGTGAATTGAATTGATGTTGTAACCGTCGTTAACGCTCCGCTCTTGTTATATATATGGACTGTAAAAACCCTAGCCATTTTCACTCTTCATTCCAGCCCTATTTTCTGAGAGAGACTCCAATTGAGAGAGGAGGTTGCAGGAGCGAGTTCTAGAGGAGGAGATCCGTCGCCGTCGAAAAGGAGAAGATGCCGCCAAGGAGAATTACGAGATCCATGGCTGGAAATGGAGGAACCGCTGGATTCGAGGTGAGCATCCTACCCTATCCCTTGGTGCTAGATCTGTAGATATCTAGGCGAGACGTCGACTCAAAAGAGTCTAGACATGTGACAATATGCTTTCTCTAGGGTGAGGCCAATACAGGGCTTGTGCTCTTGGTTAGTGGTGTCTTCAACCTCTCCAATCTTCTATGTGGAGATGGGGGATGGTTTCATGAAAAGGAAAGGCCTCATGAGTGTGAATAAGGGTGGAGGAATTTCTAGAGGTGGTCTGAGAGGATCGACTTGAGGAGGAAGATGAACCGATGCCGTTCATTTCGCCTCAAGATGCGTGCTGAATCTGTATTCCGCGCGCAGCGATCTTCTAGGCCATTGTCATGAAGGATATTTCCAGATCTGGGCTTTCGGCTAAACACAAAAGTTGAAGCGCTTGAAAATACCTTTCCAACGAGTGGTTGCACGTCTTCATACAAAGTGTGTAGCCACGGGAAAGTCTGAATGAACATGACGTCCGGTAAATCCTGCATGCAGAGATTGTGTTCTGTACGTAGCGGACTTCAAGTCTAATTTCAAATAGGATAATGTCAATTCTAGGTTGAGATCTGAATACGAAAGTTGTAGTCCATGGAAAGACCTTTCCATCGAGAGGTTACACGTCTTCACCAGATTCCTGTACCTTCAGGAATATTTGGTCGAATTTATAGTCCAGATTTACTTTGCACCTAAATTCTGGGTTTTATATAATATGGATTTGGATTCGGTGGAATTAATTTTGGAAGTTACTTGGCTTGGATGAACTCTTTTATGATTAATCATTTTAGTTGCATGATTGATGAAGTTTATTAATCAGATTTCATATAATCAAATTGTGAAGAAAGCTTATTTAAACGAATTAACTTGATAGAAATTGATAGATTGTTATTTGTGCGCATCATGTTTATAATCTGTTGTTATCATTTGGAAAGATTGATGGATCTTTATAAGCGCATCATATTTATAATATGTTGTTAGCATTCAGAAAGATTGATAGATCTTTATATGCGCATCATGTTTATATTATGTTGTCATCATTTGGAAAGTCATGTAGAGGAATAAATTATGGCCAAGAGTATGTTTGACTAATGGAATGAGTTTAGTAGTCCAATACTTAGAGCGTCAACTCCCTACGGGTAGTATTGTGAAATGATGTAAGTGTGGTGTTGACCTTCACTTGTTTGGTTTGTGTTGAGATAAAGTATGGATGGATGGTTGGGTTGTGTCCTCGTGCCTTCTTCCGAGGCCCCTTCCATGCCACGGTGGTGTGAAATTGCATGTGGTGTGAGTCGACACGCGGTGTCGTAATCCTGCGTTAAGGATAGTGTGGCAGTTCTACGGGCTCGCCGATCGTCACACCGACGGGAGTTGACAGTTAGACTTTGGGCGGTTGGGCTTGGTCCTCGGTGTTCATTGCCCGGGGCTCCTTCCGTGCCAAGTGAACGGTTGGGCTTAGTCCTCGTGCTTACTTCTGAGGATCCTTCCGGGTCACACAAGGTCAGTTCGGGGCTTGGTCCTCAGTGCACATCTACCCGAGGCTCCCGCTGGTACATAGTACGCATGGGCTCCGCTATTGTGTTCTTAGCATTGAGGCGTACGGAGGTCTAGGTGAAGTAGTGTGGATACCCGCCTAGTAGTAGAAGTGCCTGTTCTACTGTCACCGCCTGGCCACGGCGGATGATGCCTGAGAGGTTAGCTACCTGCACGAAAATTGGGAACTATAGTCTGTGTCGACATTGCAATTGCATGTGTGTGATCATAGGCGAGTCATTGCATAGCATACATAGCATTTCATAACATTGCACAACAAGATACTCATCGTATAAGTTTGTATGGGGACTCTTATACGATGAGTTACCTTTATGTAACCCGATCCTTAACTTATAAGTTTGTATGGGCATTCTTATAAGTTAAGTTACTTTCCTTCTGTTACTTATACTTGTTAGTTTGCTATAGCTCTTAAATATTTGCTAGATCATGATACTATTACTCTTACACTATTGCCACCTGCTTGTACTTCTTTTACTTGCATATATATATATTACCCTTGTTCCTTCTCTCCGCCCGGTGCCGAGGAGTCGCCGGGGGAGCGGATGTGAAGCCACTTAGTCGTTTCGACTAACAGTTTCTATGTCTTCCTTTTAGGAGGTCACGCCGCAGGTAGAGCAACCGCGGACTACGCAGCAGGACAGCCAGGCCAGGATGACAGGGGCCGAAGTGACGGTGTCGTCGATACTGTCGGTCACAGATGTGAGTGTTGAGATGTTTTGATGTAGCCCCTTTTTGAGCAATTTCTATAGCTGTACACTGATATGTAGAAGCATGTTTTAGCTTCTCTTTTGTTGTACTGATTTGGACATTATTACTTAGTGTGGATTGACTTCTCTTGCTTATATTTTGGTTGGGTTGGCATGTTATATTGATATTGTTGTAGCCGGCGGAATAGGCGTCTTCTGGTACAGGTTAGCCCGTGTGCTAATGCTACCGTAAGGCGGCTGTTCCGGGCATAAGAACCCCCCCTTCGTGCCGTGTTTAGGAATCCGGGAGGGGGGGTCTTACATCAGGTGTGGATGAAGTATAGACCCATTCTCTGATTTCTGTTCCTGCCAACTTTATTCTTGTAGTCATTAGGTTCTTCAAATTCTGTTCTTCCAGAAATTCCAGAATGTATAGAAAGATTGGATCTGAGTGCTGGAATGATTCGAAGTTGACATCAAATCTGGTGTCAAACTTCATAGCGGCCAGAGCTCCTGCTTGAATCGCCATGGAATCACCTACAAAAGAGAGAGACGGCGATCAAGTGCAAGAGAACAGAAAGCGCGGGACGGAGGTCGAAGAAAACCTAGATATAAGGTCTTCCAGAATATGAATCGACAAACTCCATTCCACGAAAACAAAAACATTTCTTTGAACTGAGTTCGACGAAATGATTTAGAAGTAAATAATTTGTCGATCTCATCCTGAAGAATTGAAGACAATTCGTCGAGCGCCGTTCGACGAATATCTTCTGAAGCAAGTTCGTCGATCTCCGGTCGACGAACATTGTTCCACTCACAGAGAGTTCGTCGACCTCTGTTCGACGGAGATCTCTCAAACTCTCCCCGGTTTGTCGAACTCCGTTCGACGAACTTTGGAAAATTCGTCGAGTGCAGATAGAACTTAAACTAAATCTTCTTCATTTATCATTCCAAGCTGATTTATAAAGGATACATGATTTTTCTCATCCAGAGGTTTGGTGAATATATCAGCTCTTTATAAATCAGTGTCGATATAGATAAGATTAGTTTTTTTTGTCTACGCACTCTCTAATGAAATGGTTCCTAATGTCTATATGTTTAGTCCTACTGTGATGGACTGGATTTTGTGTTATTGTTATAGCACTTGTGTTATCACAGAGTAAAGTTGAATTATTTAAGTTGAGAGCATAGTCTAGAAATTGATTTTGTATCTACGGCATTTGTGAGCAACAATTACCAGTTGTAATGTATTCTGCCTTAGTAGTGGAGGTTGACACAGATGATTGCTTTTTACAAAACTAGGACACTAATCTCATACCAAGGACCCGGCAAGTTCATGAGGTACTTTTTCTGTCCACCCTGCATCCAGCAAAGTCAGCATCAGAATATCCAGTTAAATCAAATTCTGTCTCTGTTGGATACCATAGGCCTAGACTAGGGCAACTCCTTATATATATCAAAATCCTTTTTAGAAAAATTAGGTGAGATTCTTTAGGGTTCACCTGGAACCTAGCACAAAGGCATGTGACAAACGTGATATCAGGTCTGCTAGCTATCAGATATAGTAGGGACCCAATAATGCCCCTATATAGTTGATGATCTACAGGTTTCCCTGATGCATCAGAGTCAATCACAACATTTGTAGCCATAGGTGTTTTCTTTGCTGAAGCATCAGCCATCCCAAACTTCTTTATTAGCTCTTTAGCATATTTATCTTCGGAGATGAAGATGCCATCAGGGAGCTGTTTCACTTGGAGACCAAGGAAATAGAAAAGCTCACCCATGCTACTCATTTCAAATCTGGAATGCATGAGGTCAGAAAAACTCTTGCACAATTTTGAATCAGTAGACCCAAAGATGATGTCATCCACATATATTTGTACTAACAAGATTTGGTCATTATGATGTCTAGTGAAAAGTATTTTATCTACCATGCATCTAATGAATTTATGCTCTAATAAAAAGCTTGCTAGGGTCTCATACCAAGCTCTTGGAGCTTGTTTTAGACCATAGAGGGCTTTATGCAACTTGAATACATGCAAAGGATGAGTTGGACAGACAAAACCTGGAGGTTGTTCAACATAAACCATTTCTTTTAATACTCCATTCAAGAATGCACTCTTCACATCCATTTGGTAGACCTTGAATTTATTGTAGGCTGCATAGGCTAGGAATATTCTTATGGCTTCTAACCTTGCAACAGGAGCAAAGGTTTGATCATAATCTATTCCTTCCTCTTGCGTGTAGCCTTGAGCAACAAGCCTAGCCTTGTTTCTCACAATAACTCCTTGGGCATCAAGCTTATTTCTGTATACCCATTTGGTTACAATAACTGGGTAGTTTTGTTGTCTTGGAACCAAATCCCAAAACTCTACATCTCTCAAACTAATTTAATTCCTCCTGCATTGCAATGATCCAGTGGGGATCTTGCTCTGCATCATGAATGGATTAAGGTTCAATCTGAGAGAGAAAACAGGCATGCATCACATCTTGATTGAGTTGATGCCTTGTCTGTACACTTGCTGATATGTATCCAATCACTTGAGATCTGGGGTGATCCCTAAGTATGACAAGATCAGTGGGTGGAGTTGGTTGTGCAACAGCATTTGAAACCAATTCCTATTGTGAAATTATGTTGGCTGTTGGAGGAGAGTCAATACCTTCAATGCTTTCTTCTTCACTATCTTCATTGACTTGTGGATAAGGATGAGTTGGAACCCCTTGGGTAAGGTGTAGGTCATCCAACTTCTCACACAAGTGAGGTACCTACAAAGAGTTACTGGTAGAAACTTCTTTCTCCTTGTAATACATGTTAGTCTCATCAAAGCTTACACGAAATGATTCCTCAATTTTCAGTGATGATTTATTAAAGACCATATATGCTTTGCTTACTTGGGAATATCCTAGAAAAATTCCCACTTCAGGCTTAGCCTCAAACTTTCTAATGTATTTCTTGTTGTTATTATGTATATAACAGGTACAACCAAATACTTTAAAATAGTTGATTTTTGGTTTCTTCCCTTTAAGCAATTCATAGGGAATCATTTTCTTTAGTTTGTGGATTAAGCTTCTGTTCAGGACATAGTTTGCAGTGTGTACAACCTCTGCCCAAAAGGTTAGTGGCATGTATGCATCAGCAAGCAATGTACCTGTAGCTTCAATGAGTGTCCTATTTTTCCTTTCTGCTATCCCATTTTGTTGAGGAGTTCTAGTGTAACGTCCCGAATCGCTCTAGGCCCCTAGTGTGTGTGTTTTGAGTCAGGAGGGTTGACTCGAGTCCTGAGAAGTGCAGGGAATTGGGCTGCACTTGTGGAGAAGGGGAGAAAACAGTGCAGAGAGAAGTGACACGGGTAGTGACACGGCCGTGTCCCTACCCGTGTGCGTCGAGATGATCTCGACGAGCCGTGTCGAGATCGTCGAGAGTCGTCGAGATCAAGTGACACGGGTAGTGACACGGCCGTGTCCCTACCCGTGTGTGTCGAGATGATCTCGACGAGCCATGTCGAGATCGTCGAGAGTCGTCGAGATCGTGACACGGGTAGTGACACGGCTGTGTCCCTACCCGTGTGCGTCGAGATGATCTCGACGAGGCGTGTCGAGATCGTCGAGCGGGGTCGACACTAAGTGACACGGGTAGTGACACGGGCGTGTCCCTACCCGTGTGCGTGTACACGGCCAGGCACACGGCCGTGTCATGTGGACACGGGTCGGGACACGGGCGTGTCCCTACCCGTGTCAGACACTGAACCGACATGGAAACTGTCGTTGCCGTTTCGCCAGCAGGACACGGGTAAGGACACGACCGTGTCCCTACCCGTGTCACATTTTGCATAAAAGGGGCAGAGAAACCCTAGCCGTTTTTCATTCTCATTTCCTTCCCTAACTCCTGTGAGAACTCCTGGTGAGAGGAAAACCGCTGGAGCAAGTTCTACCGGAGGAGTTCCGCCATCACCGCGAAAGAGAAGATGCCGCCAAGGAGAACTACGCGATCCATGGCCGGAAATGGTGGTACCGCTGGAGTCAACGTGAGTTTCCTACCCTCTCCCTTGGTGCTAGATCTATAGTTATGCCTTAGGAGAGACATCGACTCAAGAGAGTCTTGATGGAGAGGAGAAGATCTCTAGGTTAGGCCATGTTAGAACTTGTGTTCTAGACTTTAGATCTTTTCAACCCTTCCCCTTTTCTTCAATATGACGATGGGTGGATGGTCTCGTGAGGAGTTTATGGCCTTTGAGGTTGAATAAGGGAGGAGAATATTTCTGGAAAATTTAGGGACGATCGCCTTGAGGAGGAAGACGAACCGATGCCGTTCATTTTCCTTTAAGATGCGCGCAGAATCTGTATTCTGCGCGCAGCGATCTTCTATGCCATTTTCATGTAGGATAGGGGCAGATCTGGGCTCTTGGCTAAACACGAAAGTTGTAGCCCTTGGAAATACCTTTCCAACGAGTGGTTGCACGACTTCAGGTGATGTCTGTGGCCACAGGAAATCCTAATAGAGTTTGCTGTCCGGCAATTCCTGTACACAGAAATTGTGTTCTGTGCGCAGCGAACTTCGAAGCCGATTTCGAGTAAGTTATTGTCAGATCTGGGTTATGACCTGAATATGAAAGTTGTAGATCATGAAAAGATCTTTCCAACGAGGGGTTACACGCCTCCACCGGATTCCTGTAACTTCAGGGAACTCCGATCGAAGTTGTTGTCCAGTGCTAATCCTGCGCTGAAATTCTGGGTCTCTACATACGTTGTGGATTTGAAATTGGTGGACCTAATGTCGCAATTAATTCTAGATTTTGGAGAAATAATTTTATGTTAACCACCAGGTGTTATGGATGATAATATTTACTGTTTTAGAAATCAATTTATTATTGCAAAATAGCTTGAGGCCTGTTGATTTCCTTATGTTTAATTGGATTGATTTGATAATACTTCGGTAAGTTGTCGTAAGAGCAAATCTTGTTTAGATCATGTTGAAATCACTTGGGATGATATATAGATGGGTAACCCATGGCCATGCATATGTTTTATATCGGATTGAATTTAGGAGTCCAATACTTAGAGAGTCGTCTCCCTACGGGTAGTATTGTGAAGGGATGTAAGGCGGTGTTGACCGTCACTTGTGTTGGTTGTGTTGAGATAAAGTGTGGATGGATGGTTGGGCTGTGTCCTCGTGCTCACTCCGAGGCCCCCTTCCATGATATGTTGATGTGGAATTTGCATGTGGTGTGAGTCGACACGCGGTGTCGTAATCCTGGGTTAAGGATAGTGTGGCAGGTCTACGGGCTCGCCAGTCGTCACACCGACGGGAGTTGGCAGTTAGACTTGGTCGGTTTGGGCTGTGTCCTCGGTGTTTACGTCCCGAGGCCCCTCCGGCCATGTGAACGGTTGGGATGTGTCCTCGTGCTTTCTTCCGAGGCCCCTTCCGGGTCACGCAAGGCCAGTTCGGGCTGTGTTCTTGGTGCACATCTACCCAAGACCCCGCTGGGCCATAGTACGCATGGGCTCCGCTGTTGTGTTCTTAGCGTTGAGGCGTACGGAGGCCTAGGTGAAGTAGTGTGATACCCGCCTAGTAGTAGAAGTGCCCGTTCTACTGTCACCGCCCGGCCACGGCGGCTGATGCCTGAGAGGTTAGCTACCTGCTCGAAAAGTGGGAACTACAGTCTGTGTCGACATAGCAATTGCATGGGTGAGTCATTGCATAGCATTCATAGCATTTCATACATTGCACAACAAGATCCTCATCGTATATGTTTGTATGGACACTCCTATACGATGAGTTACTTTTATGTAACCCGATCCTTAACTTATAAGTTTGTATGGGCATCCTTATAAGTTAAGTTACTTTCCTGCTGATACTTATACTTGCTAGTTTAGTGTAGCTCTTTCATATATGCTGACTATGATGCTGTTACTCTTACACTACTGCCACTTGCTTGTACTTCCTTACTTGCTTACTTGTTATATACTATACTACTGTTCCTTTTCTCGCCCGGTGCCGAGGAGTCGCCGGGGGAGCGGATGTGAAACCACTTAGTCGTTTCGACTAACGGTTGCTACGTCTTCCTTTTTAGGAGGTCACGCCGCAGGTAGAGCAGCCGCAGACTACGCCGCAGGACAGCCAGGCCAGGACGACAGGGCCTGATGTGACGGTACCGTCAATACCGTCTGTTACAGATGTTAGTGTTTTGCTTACTCTGATGTAGCCCGTTTGGGCAATGATTAGCTGTACTCTGATATATTGTAGAAGCATGTTTTAGCTTCTCATTATTGATGTTTTGGACATTATATATTACTTAGTGTGGATTTGACTTCTCTTGCTTATTTATTTGGTTGGGTTGGCATGATATATTGGTATTGTTGTAGCCGGCGGAATAGGCGTCTTGTGGTACAGGTTAGCCGTGTGCTAATGCTACCGCAAGGCGGCTGTTCCGGGCATAAGACTCCCTCTTCGTGCCGAGTTTTGGGATCCGGGAGGGGGGGGGGGGGTCTTACAAATGGTATCAGTTTGCCACGATCCTCAACTAAGAAGTCATTCAACAATGGTGCCACCCCCGTTTGATTAGTCAGTTTGGGGACAAACTGACTTAGCGGAAGCAGTGGTGTGCCCATATGTAATTCACATTAAGTTTGTCCAACTTTGACCTTAAGTTTAGCCAACCTGACCACAAATTTGTCGTGTACGTGTAGGTTCCACTGCATGTTGAGCCGATGAGGGGTACTCCTACCCCTCCCATACCCACTCAGTTCCAACAGTCTGAGTTGGGGCAAACACTCACCGCCATTCTTGATGCTTTTAAGGCACAGCAGGCTCCGGTGCAACAACAGGCCCCGAGCTCCAACTGGCTGAGCACCTTCCGAGCTCTCTCCCCTCCCGTCTACCTTGGGACGGAGTCAGCCGTACGTACAGAGGAATGGCTAGACACGATACAAGAGTTGTTGGCTGGTATCCGTTGCCCGGCCAACATGGCAGTAACATTGGCAGTGTCCGTCTTGGACTTACATGCGAAGAGGTGGTGGAAGTCCCTCATGGGCTCTACCTTCCAAGGCCGGATCTACACTGAGATAAGTTGGAGTGAATTCTCGGAGGTTTTCTTGGAGCACTTTATCCCTACATCGGCCCGAGATGAGCTTGAGCAGAGGTTCCTTCTACTAAAGCAGGGATCAAAGTCGGTTACAGAATACCAGCGGGAATTCCAGCATCTCGCAAGGTTTGCGGACTCTTATGAGTTGGATGACAGAGGTTATGCCAAGCGCTTCTATAAAGGGCTGCGAGATCCCCTAAGGCAGTCCCTTTTGTTTATAGCGGATGGTAGCTTGGCGGAGATCATTGATATGGCGAAAAGATTGGAGGCGGACCACCTGGGATGTAGTAAGAGGCCTGCGGAGGACGTAATGGAAGCCGGCCCAAGTAATAGAAGGAGACGGACTTCAGAGGAGGAAGAGGTTATCAAAGAGGTGGAGGGCGTGTCCACCGAAACTATAGGGTGGAGCATCCAGTTCCGCAGCCGCCTGCGTTGCCTCCACCCCCACAGCCTCAGCGATTTCAACAACCTGAAGGGCATCGTGGTCTGGTGTGCTTCGAATGCAACCAGCCGGCCACATCCGGCGTTTCTGCCCGCAGCTATATGGGAACGCCCCTCTTGCTCTCCCTCCTGCTCTCCCTCCAGCAGCTCCACGAGGGCGGGGATACATGCGTGGTCGAGGACGAGGACCGCCAAGAGGTAACCCCGGCCCTGCTAGGGATCAGGTGTATGCGCTTGACATGGCGCAGGAACGGAACCCACAAGATGTGATTGCAGGTATGATTTAATTAGTTACATACTTGCATGGTTTAACATGAATTGCTTAGAACTTATTAGACACTAGCAATAAGTTTTGGTCGTTGGCACTTAGGCTCCGTGATTATTGGCGGGAAGACGGCCTATGCGCTGTTCGATACCGGTGCCTCACACTCTTTTGTGTCCGAGGATTTCATAAAAGACGTGGGGGATGTTCAGTACTTCACGGGAATAGCCCGACGTGTACGCCTTCCGGATGGCTCGGAGATGATCGCAACTGCCAAGTGCGAGTTGGAGTTATTTATTGATGGGAAGGCCTTTGATACGCCGGCCACGGTTCTGAGAATGCCGGAGTTTGACATCATTTTGGGCATGGCATGGCTGGACTGGCACTTCGCGAGGATCGACTGTGCGGAGAAGCGGATCTATTTGAGGCATGGAGACTCTGACGTCATCTTCCAAGGTATTGGCTTCGCGCCACGTATGATATTATCTTCTATTCAGGCTGTAAAAGCTCATATGAAAGGAGACGAGGTCTTCATGATCTGATTCAAGTTGAAGGAGGAAGCGTTGGAGTTAAAGGATGTACGGGTAGTGCGGGATTTTCCTGAGGTATTTCCTGAGAAGCTACCAGGATTACCTACGCATAGAGAGGTTGACTTCCAGATCAATCTAGTACCAGGTGCCAAGCCTGTATCCAAGGCTCCGTACAGAATGGCTCCGAAAGAACTCGCGGAGTTTAGAGTTCAATTGCAAGAACTGTGGATTCAGGGTTCGTTCGCCCCAGTTCATCACCATGGGGAGCCCCTGTGCTGTTCGTGAAGAAGAAGGATGGAACACTGCGATTGTGTATAGATTATCGGGAACTCAATCGGTTGACGGTGCGGAACACTTATCCGCTACCGCGGATCGATGAGTTGTTCGATCAACTAGTGGGAGCACATTGGTTTTCTAAATTGGATTTGCGCTCCGGATACTATCAGTTGAGGATACATGAGGAGGATATTCAGAAAACAGCATTCAGTTCGATATATGGTTTGTATGAGTTCACAGTAATGCTGTTTGGGCTCACAAATGCCCCTTCGGCCTTCATGAGTTTGATGAACAAGGTATTTGAACCGTATTTGGACATCTTCGTCATTGTTTTCATCGACGACATCTTGGTCTACTCAAAGACGGAGGAGGAGCATGTCGAGCACCTAACCTTGGTTTTGAAGAAATTGAAGGAGCACGCCTTGTATGCCAAGTTTAGCAAGTGTGAATTCTGGCTTAAGGAGGTTGCCTTCTTGGGGCATGTGATCAGTGGAGCAGGATTAGCTGTGGATCCAGCTAAGGTGCGGGCCGTGAAGGAGTGGTCGCCCTTGAAGTCGGCGGCCGATGTACGAAGCTTTCTTGGACTTGCTGGCTACTACCGCAAGTTCGTGAAAGGATTTTCCAAGATTGCCCTTCCTCTTACCTCCTTGACGAAGAAGGGTGTGCCATTTGAGTGGACACCTCAATGTGAAGCGGCATTTCAAGAATTGAAAGATAGGCTTACCTCCGCCCCCATCCTTGCACTTCCGTCGGGGAAGGAAGGATTCCAAGTTTACACGGACGCATCATATCAAGGGATGGGAGCGGTGCTGATGCAGCACGGGCATGTGATCGCTTATGCTTCAAGGCAGTTAAAGAAACATGAAATCAATTACCCGGTTCATGATTTGGAGTTGGGAGCAGTGGTGTTCGCTTTGAAGGTCTGGAGACATTATTTATATGGCGTCCACTGCGAGATCTTTTCCGATCACAAAAACTTGAAGTATGTTCACACTCAGAAGGAGTTGAACCTGAGACAACGGCGGTGGTTGGAATTTCTATGCGACTATGAGTTCACCATGAACTACCACCCGGGAAAGCAAACTCTGTAGCCGATGCCTTGAGTAGGAAAACGCCAGGCTCTAGCCCAGAGTCTCGGTTGATGAGTATGGAGTTGGCTCGGATGGTCGAAGAGATGGAAATTACTCTAGTATTCAAGGCTCCTTCGGCAGAGTATGCGGAGTATTTGGCCAACATGAGCATAGTTTGTGATATCCGAGATCGGATTCGGGTGGAGCAAGGTATGGATGCGGCCTTGGCCCCGGCAATCAAGGCAATTGAAGATGGGACCACCGATGAGTACACACTAAAAGACGGTCTCGTTTATTTTCGTGGCCGACTTTATATTCCCAAGGGAGGCAAAATTCGGGAGGATATATTGAGAGAGGCGCATTCCTCTCAATATTCAGTGCACCCGGGTATTGCTAAGATGTACGCCGGACTGCGGAAGACCATGTGTTGGCCGGGAATGAAGAAGGATGTTCGCTACTATGTTACACATTGCGAAGCTTGCCAAAGAGTGAAGGCTGAATGCAGGAGTCCCGGTGGTTTGTTGCAGTCGTTGCCCATCCCCGAATGGAAGTTCGAGGACATCTCCATGGACTTTGTCCATGGGCTACCTCGCTCACGCTCCGGGAATGATTCGGTATGAGTTATTGTGGATCGACTGACAAAGGTGGCTCGGTTCATTCCAATGAAGAAGGAAGCACACGTGGATGTTTTGGTACGCCTTTTTGTGGAACAATTTGTACGGTATCATGGCGTGCCCAAGACAATTGTTTCGGATCGGGATGGTCGGTTTACATCCAATGAGTGGAAGGCGGTACAGGCGTATTTGGGCTCACGCCTAACCTTTAGTACCGCCATTTCATCCTCAGACTGACGGACAGTCAGAGCGGACCATCAGAACGCTGGAAGATTTATTGAGGTTATGTGTGCTGGACAGAGGAGAGCCATGGGAAAGGCTCTTGCCACTAGTGGAATTCTCCTACAATAATAGTCATCAAGCGAGCATCGGTATGGCGCCCCATGAAGCCCTTTACGGAAGAAGGTGTAGGACTCCCTTGTCTTGGGTGCAAGATGAAGATCCGAAAGGCATAGGGAAACGAATACATAGATGATACTGATGCGGCGGTCAGATTGATACGGGATCGCATGTTGGAGGCTCAAAGTCGACAGGCAAAATATTACAATAAAAAGCACCGGATGGTGGAATTCCAAGTGGGCGAAAAGGTGTTCCTTAAGATTCGGCCGATGCATGGAGTTTCGCGGGTGCGTGGAGTGAAAAAGCTCAGCCCAAGGTATGTTGGGCCTTATACTATATTGGAAAGGATTGGCCCGTTGGCCTATCGGTTGGAGTTACCACCGGAACTAGAAAATCTTCACGACGTGTTCCATGTATCGTCGCTTCGAAAAGCACTATTGCGGCCCGACCAATTTATTCCCACTACTGATGGTGCGGTGGCGTCAGATAGGTCTGTGCGACTAGAGCCGGTACGAATCGTTGACAGCGAGACAAGAACATTACGCCGCAAAAGTGTCCCCTTAGTGAAGGTGCTATGGATGAATCATGGGAAGGAGGAGTACACCTGGGAGCCAATGGATTTGATGCAGCAACGCTACCCGGAGTTGTTTGCCCAAGGTAATCTTATTTAAAAACATATGATAAACTTCCTGTTAGGTTTTTCTCCACACCGCCTAAGCCTGATTTCGGGGACGAAATCTTTTATTTTGTTTATAGGATTTGTAACGTCCCGAATCGCTCTAGGCCCCTAGTGTGTGTGTTTTGAGTCAGGAGGGTTGACTCGAGTCCTGAGAAGTGCAGGGAATTGGGCTGCACTTGTGGAGAAGGGGAGAAAACAGTGCAGAGAGAAGTGACACGGGTAGTGACACGGCCGTGTCCCTACCCGTGTGCGTCGAGATGATCTCGACGAGCCGTGTCGAGATCGTCGAGAGTCGTCGAGATCAAGTGACACGGGTAGTGACACGGCCGTGTCCCTACCCGTGTGTGTCGAGATGATCTCGACGAGCCGTGTCGAGATCGTCGAGAGTCGTCGAGATCGTGACACGGGTAGTGACACGGCCGTGTCCCTACCCGTGTGCGTCGAGATGATCTCGACGAGGCGTGTCGAGATCGTCGAGCGGGGTCGACACTAAGTGACACGGGTAGTGACACGGGCGTGTCCCTACCCGTGTGCGTGTACACGGCCAATGACACGGCCAGGCACACGGCCGTGTCATGTTGGACACGGGTCGGGACACGGGCGTGTCCCTACCCGTGTCAGACACTGAACCGACATGGAAACTGTCGTTGCCGTTTCGCCAGGCAGGACACGGGTAAGGACACGGCCGTGTCCCTACCCGTGTCACATTTTGCATAAAAGGGGCAGAGAAACCCTAGCCGTTTTTCATTCTCATTTCCTTCCCCTAACTCCTGTGAGAACTCCTGGTGAGAGGAAAACTGCTGGAGCAAGTTCTACCGGAGGAGTTCCGTCATCGCCGCGAAAGAGAAGATGCCGCCAAGGAGAACTACGCGATCCATGGCCGGAAATGGTGGTACCGCTGGAGTCAACGTGAGTTTCCTACCCTCTCCCTTGGTGCTAGATCTATAGTTATGCCTTAGGAGAGACATCGACTCAAGAGAGTCTTGATGGAGAGGAGAAGATCTCTAGGTTAGGCCATGTTAGAACTTGTGTTCTAGACTTTAGATCTCTTCAACCCTTCCCCTTTTCTTCAATATGACGATGGGTGGATGGTCTCGTGAGGAGTTTATGGCCTTTGAGGTTGAATAAGGGAGGAGAATATTTCTGGAAAATTTAGGGACGATCGCCTTGAGGAGGAAGACGAACCGATGCCGTTCATTTTCCTTTAAGATGCGCGCAGAATCTGTATTCTGCGCGCAGCGATCTTCTATGCCATTTTCATGTAGGATAGGGGCAGATCTGGGCTCTTGGCTAAACACGAAAGTTGTAGCCCTTGGAAATACCTTTCCAACGAGTGGTTGCACGACTTCAGGTGATGTCTGTGGCCACGGGAAATCCTAATCGAGTTTGCTGTCCGGCAATTCCTGTACACAGAAATTGTGTTCTGTGCGCAGCGAACTTCGAAGCTGATTTCGAGTAAGTTATTGTCAGATCTGGGTTATGACCTGAATATGAAAGTTGTAGATCATGAAAAGATCTTTCCAACGAGGGGTTACACGCCTCCACCGGATTCCTGTAACTTCAGGGAACTCCGATCGAAGTTGCTGTCCAGTGCTAATCCTGCGCTGAAATTCTGGGTCTCTACATACGTTGTGGATTTGAAATTGGTGGACCTAATGTCGCAATTAATTCTAGATTTTGGAGAAATAATTTTATGTTAACCACCAGGTGTTATGAATGATAATATTTACTGTTTTAGAAATCAATTTATTATTGCAAAATAGCTTGAGGCCTGTTGATTTCCTTATGTTTAATTGGATTGATTTGATAATACTTCGGTAAGTTGTCGTAAGAGCAAATCTTGTTTAGATCATGTTGAAATCACTTGGGATGATATATAGATGGGTAACCCATGGCCATGCATATGTTTTATATCGGATTGAATTTAGGAGTCCAATACTTAGAGAGTCGTCTCCCTACGGGTAGTATTGTGAAGGGATGTAAGGCGGTGTTGACCGTCACTTGTGTTGGTTGTGTTGAGATAAAGTGTGGATGGATGGTTGGGCTGTGTCCTCGTGCTCACTCCGAGGCCCCCTTCCATGATATGTTGATGTGGAATTTGCATGTGGTGTGAGTCGACACGCGGTGTCGTAATCCTGGGTTAAGGATAGTGTGGCAGGTCTACGGGCTCGCCAGTCGTCACACCGACGGGAGTTGGCAGTTAGACTTGGTCGGTTTGGGCTGTGTCCTCGGTGTTTACGTCCCGAGGCCCCTCCGGCCATGTGAACGGTTGGGCTGTGTCCTCGTGCTTTCTTCCGAGGCCCCTTCCGGGTGACACAAGGCCAGTTCGGGCTGTGTTCTTGGTGCACATCTACCCAAGACCCCGCTGGGCCATAGTACGCATGGGCTCCGCTGTTGTGTTCTTAGCGTTGAGGCGTACGGAGGCCTAGGTGAAGTAGTGTGATACCCGCCTAGTAGTAGAAGTGCCCGTTCTACTGTCACCGCCCGGCCACGGCGGCTGATGCCTGAGAGGTTAGCTACCTGCTCGAAAAGTGGGAACTACAGTCTGTGTCGACATAGCAATTGCATGGGTGAGTCATTGCATAGCATTCATAGCATTTCATACATTGCACAACAAGATCCTCATCGTATAAGTTTGTATGGACACTCCTATACGATGAGTTACTTTTATGTAACCCGATCCTTAACTTATAAGTTTGTATGGGCATCCTTATAAGTTAAGTTACTTTCCTGCTGATACTTATACTTGCTAGTTTAGTGTAGCTCTTTCATATATGCTGACTATGATGCTGTTACTCTTACACTACTGCCACTTGCTTGTACTTCCTTTACTTGCTTACTTGTTATATACTATACTACTGTTCCTTTTCTCCGCCCGGTGCCGAGGAGTCGCCGGGGGAGCGGATGTGAAACCACTTAGTCGTTTCGACTAACGGTTGCTACGTCTTCCTTTTTAGGAGGTCACGCCGCAGGTAGAGCAGCCGCAGACTACGCCGCAGGACAGCCGGGCCAGGACGACAGGGCCTGATGTGACGGTACCGTCGATACCGTCTGTTACAGATGTTAGTGTTTTGCTTACTCTGATGTAGCCCGTTTGGGCAATGATTAGCTGTACTCTGATATATTGTAGAAGCATGTTTTAGCTTCTCATTATTGATGTTTTGGACATTATATATTACTTAGTGTGGATTTGACTTCTCTTGCTTATTTATTTGGTTGGGTTGGCATGATATATTGGTATTATTGTAGCCGGCGGAATAGGCGTCTTGTGGTACAGGTTAGCCGTGTGCTAATGCTACCGTAAGGCGGCTGTTCCGGGCATAAGACTCCCTCTTCGTGCCGAGTTTTGGGATTCGGGAGGGGGGGGGTCTTACATCTAGGAGCTGAGAAGCAATGCATGATACCTTCCTTCTCACAGAACTCATGCATAAGAAGAGACTCAAACTCTGTATCATGATCACTTCTGATCAATGCAACATGAGTAGAGAACTCAATCTGTATGGTCCTGAGAAAATCTGTAAGAACCTTGAAGGTATCTGACTTAGATCTCAGAAAGGATACCCAAGTGAACCTTGAGAAGTTATCCACAATGACTAAGGTATAGGATTTCCCTCCTAGGCTTTGTACAGCTATGGGTCCAAAACGATCCATGTGTAGCAAATACAAAATCCTAGGTGAATCACTTTTATTAACAGATTTAAAACTAGATTTAGTTTGCTTGCCTAATTGACAAGCCCTACAAAGACCTTCCTTCTTTTAGGGACCAGGAGGGAGACCTCTAACAAGGTTGTCTTTAGATATGCTAGCAATGTTTTTTAGATTTACATGACCTAGTCTTTTATGCCATAAATCATTCTGGTTACTAATTAAATTAAGTAAACAGATATCAGAGGTGGCAGATAGAAAATCAACTAAGTATATGTTGCCTTGTCTATTTCCAATTAAAACAGGTTTGTTTCCTTTAGATGAAATAATATAAGAGCTAGAGTTAAAATTTACCTGATAACCTTCATCACAAAGTTGACTTATTGAGATGAGGTTATGTTTGAGTCCTCTTACATATGTTACTTTCTTGAATGTAACTGCTCCAATCTTCACTGCTCCATATCCTTCAGACTGGTCACTTTTTGAATCACCAAAGATCACCTTTGGCCCTAGCTTGGACTTGTAATTGGTGAGATTGTCCTTGCTACCTGTCATGTGTTTGGAGCATCCACTGTCCAAGTACCATGGCTGATTCACTCATGGACAGCTCTTCTCCTGCAATGAAAGCAGTTAAATATTCTTGACCTAGGTTACCTTGAGTCCTTTGTTTTGTTGATATGAAAAGCTGGAAATAACTGAAAATTCTGGTTGTGATTTATATCCTAGAGGCTGATATCTTCTAGGTGGTATAATCCAATCAGCTAGAGGATTAAAAGCTTTTCTAGCATTATTTAAGTTGCAATTATAGTTAAAATTTTGGTTAAGTCTTTCTGGGTTCGATGAATTTTTGTAAGTTCGTCGACCAGAGTTCGACGAATTGGGTTGAGATCGTCGATCTCTGCCCAGAGAATGAACATATTCATTTTCTATGTCCCACGTTCATCGACCTCTGCTCGACGAACCATACAAAGTTCTTCAATCGCAGTTAGACGAATGATTATTATTGAAGTTTGCGTTCAGAGATCGTCGTTCTGACTTCGACGATCTGTTTCTATATCGTCGATCTGAGTTCGACGATAACTGCTGAACATTATTATTTTTATCATTCTTCTGGTTTTTAATTTTGTCCTTAGCTTTAATTTATTCTAGAATTTTATTAACCTTATTTACTTGTTCAATGTTTTTCTTTCCTTTATCAGAGATAAAATTTATAGGTTTTGAAAGATGATTCCTTTAGATTAGTGTTGGTTCACTAGATGTGGCTCCTAATTCTAATCTGCAATTATTTGTTCTAGCATTTACTGTGCTGGTTATATCTAGCAATTTCAAGCTTCTCCCATTTAATGATTCTTCTAATATCTTAGCTTTGCTAAGTTCTGATTTCAGAAAAGTAATTTGTTCATTTGCAGATTTCAGTTCACTTGATAGATTTGCATTTTCATAAGTGATTTTATCTAGATCATTCAATTTATCTCTGAGAAGTTTGATTTCCTTCTCAGAGCTTATCAAATCTAAGCATAGGTTTTTAAATTCAAATTTAAATTCGTTAGATTCAAAATCATAAGATGTTATTACCTGATCTTCAGCTGGCAGGTTTTCTCCATTATCAGATTCATCTGTATCTGATCTGCTACTGCTTACATCAATTACCATGAGGCAAACCTCCTTTGCCTTGGCCTCCTCTTCTTCTTCACTAGAGCTGGAAGATGTGGATTTATCTTCTGTGTCACTCCATGTTTAAGCCATAAATCCTTTGTCCTTCTTTTTGTGCTTGCTGGAAGAGGGCTGGCTATAATGCTTGCTTCTTGATTCCTTCTCTTTTCTTCTTTCCATCTTTTGATTTTCAGGACATTCAGACATGAAATGTCCTAGTTTCCTGCACCCAAAACACACTACCTCTTTAGTGGGGGTTTTTTCATCCCTTGGCTGGCTGTCATTTCTGGATGACTTACTTCTGAAGTCCTTCCTTGCCATTTTGAAGAATCTCTTGGCAAAGAGACTCATTAGCTCTTCATTGACTATTGGAGCTTCAGTTTCTTCAGCAGCCTTGAATGCAATGGATTGTTATTTCCTTGCTGGAGGAGGAGTCCTGTGTTCCACTGCTTCTCTGGACTTGATTAGCTGCTCTTAAGATTTGAGCTTTCCTACGAGAGATTTCGTTGAAATCTCATTCAAGCTTCTGGCCTCTTTGATTGGCCAGATCCTGGTGTCCCATGAGATTAGGAAGCACATTAGGATCTTGTTATTCACTTCAGTCAAGGTGATTTCTTTATCTAAGGTCCTTAGCTCACTGATGATGGAGCTAAGCCTGTTGTACATCACTTCAACTGTTTCTACCTCAACCTTCTTGAAGTTTTCATATTATGTGATGAGGTTTGATCTTCTATCTTTCCTCTCATCTATTGAGCCAGCAACCATTTGATTGAGTGAATCCCAGATTTCTTTTACAGAGGTGACTCAGCCACCTTCTGAAAGATGTCATCTGACATAGTCTAAGCCAATATGTTCATGGCTTTGGCATCAGCAATCGTTGCTTTCTTCTGCGCTTCAGTCCACTCAGGTGGTGGGACTGCATTGTTGCTGGAAGATGTTGTAGATGTAGATGCCTGTGGGGGACCTGTCAAAATAGAGTTGTAGATGTCTTCATCAATAGAGTTCATGTACAACTTGATTATTGCCTTTCAGATGGCAAACCTATTAAGGTTGCAAACTGGAGGTCTGGTGCTTGCATAATCTTTGTTCTATGCCATGGCTGTGTTTATAATCTAAATGAAAATGAAATAATGTTTAGATCTAACAAAGGATCTTTGGTTCAAGGTTTAGCTTGTACAACCAAAGGAACTTGTTCTGATACCAATTGAAAGTGATGTGTTAGATCTAATATACTCTAGAGGGGGTGAATAGAGTATTTGTAGGTGCTTATAAAACTATTACAGCTTCTGCTGTAATTAAAAGGTGAAGAATTAAAATAAAATAAATAAGCAAGCAGTAGTCCTAAAAACACAAGCACAACAAGAACAAAAAGAAAAGGGGCAACCAGACGACACAAGAAATTTTATAGTGGTTCCCCAACCTGGGTACATCCACTCTTCTACCACCCTGGTAGGAATCCAGTACAGGTTTTGATCAGGTGACTTCCACCAATGAGTTTTTGATCAGGTGCTCAAAAACCAACCTCAAGTTTTTTGGAAGGAGACTTGTGAAACAAAATAATTTTGAATGGAATTAAAACCCTTTACAGAGGTAGGGATGAGAGAGTGATGAGGTCTTCTCTTTCTCAATAAACTGAGAAGACTTAAGTGGATTTAGTGATGTTGTCAAAGCTCCCCCTGAGATGTAGAAGAGTTCAGGAGAACTGGAGCTTTGCACAGGGTGATAGGACTTCAAGCTTTCAGCCTTGATCAGAGAGATCTTAAGGAACTTCTTTGACAGATGGAAGATTTTTTGTCCTGTGAAGTGTCCTGGAGAGTTTAAAGAATGAAGACTCTTGATATTTGAATGATTGTTCTTCTTCTTCAGATGATAGAGGATGTTCTGGTCAAGGGCTTTCTTCTATATCAGAAATCTTGTGTAAGATTGAGAGCAGACGGGTTGTGTTTTTCTTGTCCGATTCAGTAATCTTCTCTGTGTATATTTTTCTGACTTTCTTTCTATCTGTCTCTATAAGAAAAGAGAAAAATCTCTTTTTATATTTTTTGGGGAAATTGGTCTTTCGAATTTTGAATTCCTTCTACATTCAATGCTAACGGCCTAGAGAATAAGCAGCATTGAATAATTTCCCCAACTGTCCCGTGGAAAAATGACAAGCAATAATCCTGGAGAATATCCTAATCAATACTCCTCTAACGGTTATATTAATAGAATGTTAGAGCATTGATTACCTAGGAATTATTGTAGTAATAATGGGGATAGCGTTGAAAATGACTTAGTCTGGAATCGTCGAACAGATGATAGAAATCGTTGAGCTGAGTTCACAGTTCGTCGAGCTGAGTTGTTGTGTTCGTCGATCAGATAACTTCTGTTCGTCGAGCTGAGTTCCAAGATCGTCAATCTGATAACAGAACTGTATGCGTCTGAAACTTTGCCTTTTCTGTGTCTGAAGTTCGTCAAGCTGAGTTTCTGGAGTTGTCAAATATTCTGTGTGTCGACATAATTACTCCTGGTGTCGACACAGGTGGTGTCGACTGATATCCTGTGTGTCGATACAAGTCTTCTGTGTGGTGTCGACACAACCTTTCCAAAGTGTCGACTGATGATCTGGGTGTCGACACAAGTTCTTCTAGTGTCGACTCAGTTGGTGTCGACATATACTCTGAGTGTCAACACAAGTCTTCTGGTTCTAAGTTGTTGAAGTAGATAGTCCAGAATTCGTTGGGCAGAGAACTGAGTTCGTCGACCTGAGACTAGAGAACATAGTCTTGACAGAATGATGTAGTAGTCCAAAGATTCGTCGACCAAAGAATAAATTTCGTTGAGCTCAGCTCAGAGAATTTTCTCTGAGATCGTCGAGCTGAGCACGACAATCGTCGACCTGAGTTCGACGAACGTCGAACTCACTTTACAGAGTCTTGAAATCTTCTAAGTCTTGAGTCTCTAACAGTCTTATTGATAGCTGGTCCATATGATGTTGACTTTAAGGACCTGGCCTATACTCTAGGACACGACTATGACCCTGGCTATACATTGTGGGTCACAAGATCCTAAGTTAGTGAACCTAGCCCAAATCAAACTAGGGATCCAACAGATTTATTATTATAGGGAGTTTTATAAGGCTTTAGGACCTCTATTTCCTTGGCTTGCCTTTTGGCAAGTATTTTGCTCTCCTTTAGAGCAATTAGGAGTACTCCAAACTTGTCAATCAATTGATTGACATCAGTCACAGATTTATGACACTCTTCATCACAGGATGAAGATGTACCAGTATTTGGACTGGATTCAAAGTTAGAGAAAGATGTAGAATTTGAGAGAGATTGTACCTTGATTGATTCTGATTCTTCCTGACTTCTTTCTTCTGCAGACATTACCATCAATCCATGGCATCCATAGTTTTCTTCATCCTCCTCATTGTCACTGTCTGAGTGTGATAGGGGGGCCCTAATTCATATCCTGGCAGCAGGATATTGCTCCTCTTCTCCTGGATCTGCAGCAATAGATATCAGTCCTATATATGTTTCTTCCTCTTTATCTTCAGACTCTAAGGATGAAGAATTTGTCCAGCTTCTCTCCTTCTTAGCGACAAAGGACTTTTTCTTCTTCTTCTTCTAATCTTCAGACTCTGAACCACTGTCAGAAAGACTGACTTTCTCTGTCCCTTCCATATAGCCAGTGAGAGAATCCCACATCTCTTTAGCTCACTTCCAGTGGACCACTCTCATGAGGGTTGAGTCATCCATGACACTCACCATGATGTGTTGTGTCCTCTTGTCCATAGATGCAAAGTTGATTTATGCTTCAGACATCTCTGTATAACTCTTTGGAGTCAGGATGCTTGCATCTGATGTTGAGACCTTCATGGGGATGAAAGGTCCTTCTTGAACTATTGTAAGGACCCTATGATCAGAGGCTTCCATGATTTGTTTGACACTTTATTTCTAAGTCTTAAAGTTTTCCTTGTTGTAGACTTGAAGTTCCATTCCTTGTGGTTCTCTTCTGAACTCACAAGTGTAACCCTTTTAGCTAACTTAGAGGTATACTCAAATTGTTAAATCCTTTTTGAGTAATCTCCCTCTAATACTACTTGAAAGTTATTTAACTTTAGGTTAACTAATCACCTAGAGGGGATGTGAATAGGTCTTTGAGCTTTTAATAAATCTTTTGCTATTTTCAACTTATTCTATCTAGAGCTTGTCCTTAAATCCTGCAATCATAAAGTAAAATAAGCACACACAGTAAACACAAAAATTTATAGTGGTTCCCCAATTGGGTACATCCACTTTCCCTCTACACCTATCCAACTTATTTGTTGGACTCGGCACAAACTCCTCCACTTACGCTCCTTAGAGCTTACACCTCAAGCCCTCAGTCTTACATATAGATTCTTCTCAGAATCCAACTTAGAACCACAAGGGTTGCTACCTTAGAGCTCTGTAGAACTCCAACAGCTCAGTGATCCACTAATCACCTAACTCAGCCTTAATTCTAAGGCCTACACTCAGGCTTTTCAGCCTTACAGCTTCAGGCACACAGTCCTACTCTCAGAGTGTTGCAACACTCCTACAACTCAGTACCCTTTCAAGTACCTACAGCTCAGCCTCCTCCAAGGCCTACAATCTCAGTGACAAACCTATCATCTACAGCTCAGTGAATCTTCAGTCACCTACCTCAGGCACAAGACCCTACACTTAGGATGGAAGGATAGCCCTACCTCAGATCCACACTTGGATCCTACCTCAGAGAGCAGCACTCTCCTACCTCAGGAACTTAAGCCCTACAACTCAGATCCTCACTTGGATCCTACCTCAGTGCCCCCACAAGGCACCTACCTCAGTGACAAATTTGTCACCTACCCAAGCACAAAGTGCCCTACACTCAGATTTAGGAAACCTGAATCCTACAGGAAATAAAACAGTAAGTTGAAGAAAATAAAATAACTGACTCAGAGAAATAACTCCGAGTCAACTTTACTGTACTGAGCAGATTTCAGTCCAGCGCACTTGCTGTAGAAAGAATCAGCCTTCTTCTACAGATATCACTCTTTACAGTTCCACAGATGAGCAGCTTCCACCTTGCTGATGCGATGAATCAGCTAAATTGTTCTGTTGAGAACAAACTTGCTGAGCTTTGATGTGCTTCAGCTATCCTTCTTTTGCCTTCAGGCTATCTTGGCTTGACTTTAGCTTTCAAGCTTGATGGGAAGGAAAATGTCCAGTCGCCTCTATCAATTTCTCTTTTTGTTCGTTTGATTCGTTAACCCTAATCCTTTTTCTGTCTCCCCTTTTATATGCGTTGATTTGAATCAACGACGCCATAGTATGTGGGCCACCAAGGATTGGTGAGAGCCAACTCCATCAGAAAGGGACAAAACATCTTTCAGTGCTATAGCAGCTTTCCCACAACAGCCTCCTGTAATTTTGACTTTGATGACGTCTGCAGTGGTCATCAATATCTGGACTTAGAAAATTTTCCAGAATCCCATCAAGCGTTGAGTGGTGTTAAGACACTCAACGCCATCAGCCTTGGCTCTCAGAGCTTCTGGACTTAGAATATTCCCCGGCTTTGTCTCAGCGGTTTTGTCTCAGCGGTCTCAGCGTTTTTTCATTATTAGCTGAGAAAAACCTTTGTCTCAACGCTTTCTTCTTATCTGCTATCTTAGCGGTTTTTTCTTTTAACTGTCTCAGCGCTTCCTTCTTTATTAAAAGCGTTGAGTGAACCTGCTTCACTTAACGCTTCTGAACTTAGAAAAAATCCTTCTAGATATGTATCAGCTGTTTACCTCTTAACTGTCTCAGCGCTTCCTACTTTATTAGAAACGTTGAGTTAATCTGCTTCACTCAATGCTTCTGAACTTAGAGATTTCCAGCCAATTCTGTCTCTGCTGTCTCAGCCGTCTCAACACCATCTTCTCAGCTGTCTCAGTGGTCTCAATGCTATCTTATCAGTTGTCTTCAGCTGTCTCAATACTTTCTTCCCATCTGTCTCAGCTTTCTCAGCAGTCTCAACACCTTCTTCTCAGCAGTCTCAGCGCTTTTGCCTTAGATAGATTTTCTGGCTTTAGCTTGACAACCTTTGAGCTGAGCTCGACGAACTGTAACCTGAGCTCGACTAACTACAAACTAAGTTCGACGAATTTTGAATCCTGAACTCTTGTGTTTATCCCACTGTATGTTGAGTTGCGCTTGAAGATCAGTGAGCTGGGTTTGATGAACTCTGAGCTGAGTTCGACGAAAATTGAGTTTACTGCTCAACTCATTTTCTTTACTTGTTCAATCATGGACCACCAGCATGCAAGAACTAGAGCACACATTAAATAAATTATGCCCCTTAGCATGATTGGTGAGGCCACTTCAAATCCTAACAAACATTGTATGGCACAATTCCCAACAACGCATAATAACGAGGCAATTACAACGAAATTTGATCCCTTAGAGACAATCTTGGCGAAAACATTATAAGAGGATTCTCACTACCAATGGATCATTTAGTTATTTTTCTGGATATCTACAACTTTCATGTTGACCAGTTTTTGATTTTAAGCCGTTTAGGCCTCCAATTTGGGCCCGAAAGAAGACACGCGCGGAACGAGTTGTCCGTACAGATTTTCAGTGTGATTATTTTCGGGGTCTAAATCGGGGGTCTAAACTGCATCAAATCAAAAGGTGTTCAACATAAAAGTTGTAGATCTCGTCGATATCTACAACTTTCATGTTGATCATTTTTTACCATGATGCTGGATAGTCCCCCGAATAGGCCCCTAGAAAAGGTCATGCCGATCACGGGCGTCCGTAGAGATTTTCGGCGCGACTTTTCCTGGGTCAAATCGGGGGTCTAAACTGCTTCAAATCAAAACGTGTTCAACATAAAAGTTGCAGATCTCGTCGATATCTACAACTTTTATGTTCAATATTATTTAATATGATGTCGTTTAAAACTCTGATTTGGCCCCCGAAAAAGTCACGCTGATCCAAGGCGTCCGTACATATGTTCCGCGTGACTTTTTTCCGGTGCGAAATCAAGGGTCTAAATTGCTTCAAATCAAAAAGTTCCAGCATGAAAGTTGTACATCCCATCGAGATCTACAACTTTAATGTTGAACACTTCTCATGAAAATGTACGAATAACAATAATTTCGAAAAATTATAATAATTACTAATTATTTTAAGAAATAATCTTAGACCTTAGGTTAAATATTTGGAGAGTTCTTGTTCATACACTCATATGAGCTCATGTGGTCTACGTGGTACCAGACCCTAAATGAGGTGCCTGAGACTTTCATTTTGCGTAGTGTCAGACCCTAAGGTCGGAGGATCAAAACCTCCCTCCGATACCATTTGCAAGACCCTCCTCCCGGAAAACAAGACACGGCTAAGGGGAGTCTTATGCGCAGAACAGCCGGCTTGTGCAACCGCCGACACAGAGGTCGACCGATACTACAAGAGGCATATCCTGCCGGCTAACACCAATATCATCCATGTCAAACCAACATAAACTGTATATATATAAGTCAAAATCCACACAAGTATATAAGTCCGAACAAGTATAACAATAATAAGAAGCTACAATATTTCTTTAATATCAGAGTACACCAAAATTGCTACAATCACGAGTCTCTCAAAAACTCACATCTGTAACTGACGACAGTGAAGGTATGGTCGCATCAGGCCCTGTAACCCTGGCCTGGCTACCCTGCTGTATGAATTGTTGTTGCGGCTCTATCTGCTGGGTTTCCTACTAAAATGGAAGACATAGCAATCGTTAGTTGACTATCACATCTGCTCCCCCGGCATCTCTCAGGCACCGAGTGAAGAAAATAAGAGGGTATAATATATATAAGCAGTAATAACAAACATGTGGTATATTTTTTATATATCATGAGTGGTAATAGAAGCTTAAAATAACAACAATATCAACATTCTACTCTAGCAGTTCTACACAAGCAACATTCATCCAAAAAAAGAATATAGATCTACAACAAGAAAGTAACTTAACTTATAAAAATGCCCATAAACATTTATATGTTAAGGATCGTCTTAATAGTAAAGTAACTCATCATATAAGAGTGCTTATACAAAATTATATGATAAGATTCTTATGTGATGCAAGGTAATGTTATAAATGTAATATGATGACTCACCCATGCTCACACACACACACACACACTGCAATGTCAACACAGACTTGTAGTTTCCACTTTTCAAGCAGGTAGCTAAACTTTGAGGCGACATCCGCCGTAGCCAGACGGTGACAGTGAAACGAGCTTTCCACTACTAGGATGGTCTCCACACTACCTCGCCTAGGCCTCCGTACGCCTTAACGCTAAGAACACAATTGCGAAGCTTAATGTGTACTAAGGCTCAGAGGGGTCTTGGGTAGATGTGCACCAAGAACACAGCCCAAACTGGTCTATCGTGTGGCACAGAAGGACTCCTGGGAATGAGAACCGAGTAACAAGCCCAACCGTTCAAATTCTATCTCTCAACTCCCGTCAGTGTGACGACTAGCGATCCCGTATATAAATCTCTCGGGAATGAGACCCGAGGATCAAGCACAACCATTCAGAGTCTATCTCTTAACTCTCGTCGGTGTGATGACTAGCGAGCTCGTAGACCTGTCACACTATCCTTAACCCAGGATTATGACATCGCATGTCAATTCACACCAGATGCCAATTCACATGGCCTTGCCATCAACCATCCAAGGGCTCCAACCGAGTCCCTTTTCATCATTACCAATCCAGCGTGGTAAAATACTCACGCACTTACACTCTTTCACATTTCCATGCTCCCAAGCAGCAGCCCTGCGCTTCTTTCCCTGCGCTTCTTTCCCATCTAGCTGAACTGAGCCCGAGGCCAAACTTACAGATCATTGGTCGATGCAGCAGCACTCCCACGCACCTTGCAACCGCCGCCGCCGCACAGCCACCGCATGCGACGCCCCCGCAGCAATGCCGCCACCGCACCCTGATTGTCTCTGAGATATCTGCAAAGAGAAAATACCAAACTAACAATTCATCAAGGCAAGTATACCTATCGAAATGCAGCTAGGGGACACAAGTGTCGTATTGAAATCCGGGAACAGTTGAGTAAGCTTACTCACACGAAATCTATTATTTTATCGACGGCAAAATAAGGCTTGGCTAAATGTACTAAAAGAAGAGAACTACTTGTATGAAAAGATAAAGAGAGCGATTAACTTAAGCTTAGTAACGATGAAGGGAAAATGCACTCGATCAGAAATCACCTCGGCAAGAGTGATTAGAAAAATACGATAAATAAACCTAAGCTAATTAGGGTAAAGGTCTTTGACCGTGGAGGTTCCATGAATATTGACACGCTTCTCTCGAAGGCCGTGCCTAACTGAGTTTAGGAAGGTCCGACCGACTTTCGCCTAAATCGGAGGCCTAAAACTCGCTTTACGCGGTGAACCCCTCTAATGGATTTTACTCCAATCCGAGAGATTTGATCGTCTGCCTCTCTCGAGGGGTGCGAACAACTCCCTTTACTCTTGAGTGCTCATTTCAAACTTTTGGCCTCTCGGCTAACCCAGAATGAAAGCAAAGGTGGAGAGTATATATCGATAATATACCTCCAACCTGTGATAAATCAAGAGTAATTCAAAGCTAAACCCTAAAAAGAAAAGGTAAGATTCAAAGCATCATAACCTAATCACTCGAACCTCGGATCATTAAGATCGAGTACATGGAGGATTAGTTAATCATGGTGAGGTGGAAGAGGGGGATGAGTAGAAGAAAAATACTGAAAACAGAGCAGGAACGAAAAAGAAAACAACACTTTTTATTTATAGAAACAGTGATCTACAGCTTGAAAATGAGAGATTACAAGAACATGAAAAGGAAACTACACTATCATTAGCGTCATACTACAGAAAGAAGCTAGGAGCTAATACAGGGAAAGCATAAAGCTAGAGCTACGAACTAGAAATGAAAATACATGCTTAAAAGTTCAGAAAAACAAAGGACAGAACCTCCCCTCTCAAAGTGAAAGTTGTCCTCAAACCCCTGGAGTTGGGCTCTATTTATAGAATTTTTCGGGTCGGGTCACGCCCCCCTGTCACGCCCTGGTCGGGCGTGACCCTGGGGCGTGACACATTCGGCGCGACTTTTTCGGGCAGGAATTGAATTCTGACGGAGTTGTTGCGGTACACGCCCACAAGTCACGCCCTGGTAGGGCGTGTACCTGGGGCGTGTTCTTTGCGGCGTGACTTTTTCGGGCTGAAGTTGAATGCTGGAGGTGACGGGCGAAATTGCTGAAGTACACGCCCATATGTCACGCCCGGGTCAGGCGTGACCCTAGGGCGTGACACTTTCGGTGCGATGGTGGAGCGGGAAAAATGAGCGCGCTGCGGCGATTCCTCGGAACCTGGGGACACGCCTATAGTACACGCCCGTGTCTGGTATGTCACGGGCGTGACCGAGGGGCGTGTACACTAAGTTTCCATGGAATGCAGTTTCGGACCAATTGCTTCATTCCTCTGGGTACACGCCCTAGGTACACGCCCTGGTAGGGCGTGACCTTGGGGCGTGTCACAGCAAACTTCGGCTGAAAGCCGTGAAAACCTGCAAAAAGCAGAAAAAATGCATTAGCGACAAAAATATATACAAAGGGGAATCAAAACAAGTACTTTACAAGACATGATTGGCTTTAAAACCCCGAAAATATCCTAATAAAATTGACTGCAAACGTATTATCAAATTCCCCCAAGCTTAAGTTTTGCTTGTCCCCAAGCAAAGATATAAAGACAAGCTAATCATAAAAAGTGACTAATTCAAAAAGTTTTAATCATACTCACACAAGTACTATGCGAAATTCTTGGCAGGGAGAATGTAAAACGTAAATTTAAAACAATTATTTAGGTATGGTTTTAACTTTTATAAACTTTACTTAATAAAAATAAATCATCCAGAATTTTGACGAAATTCTTTAAATAGATTTGAGCAAGGCAATGAAAATGAAAAGAACGTATTGAGTTATTACTAGATCCAAGCAATGCATTATAATTATATCAATTAAATAACAAAAATCTAAGTTTAAATCCAAAACTAAAACTGATTTACTTTTCTTCTTTTCTTAGTTGTTAAATAAAATTAAAAAAAGGGGCGTGAATCAAAAGGACTTAATAGGACCGAAACGTTTGGTTTAGGAATATGAATAGGAGTGGAATTCAAATATAAACATGGAGGCTTAAAAATCACACTAAACCAAAACAACGAGTTTCAAAAAAAAAAAAATTTATTTTAAACAAAATATGTATAAATAAATTTATTTTTTTCTCTTTATGATTTTTTTTTTATCTCTTTTTTTTTTTCTTATTTTCATTCATTTTTGTTTTCTTCTTCTTTTTTTTTTCAATTTATTGCTTTTGAGTACACTTTTTTCAACAATTTCTCCAAAGATAACACAAAATTTCCTATCAAACAAAAGTAGCGTGATTTAGATAGGTAGGAATTTGGGCTTTGGTGAAAATGAAATGGTGTGTGGAGTTTAACAAATGAATTTGGAAAAAAGGCTCAAAAGCGGCTAACTAGTGGTGAAAGAGTTTAGGTTGGCAAGAAAGCTCAAACGTAAACAAAAATGGCCTAAATCATTTTCACGCATTTTTTTTTAAAATTTATTTAAAACATAGAGTCGATAAATTTCAAAAAGCAAGTTCGAGATAATAAAAGAAGATTGATGAAATTATCTTGAAAATAAAAATAATATGTCACTTGGATCGTTCATATCTACTACGTTATTCAAAATATGTTCTTACAAAAATCATCTAAAGACGAAAAGGAAAATAGTGGATGATAAATTTTTAGAGAAAGTAAAGAAAATAAAGAACGGAAAACCATAATAGAAATGCACGGTTTAGAGAAATATTTTACCTTAACATGCTACCGTGAATTAGAAACACAGCATGGCCAACATTTTACTTGTGAAATATGATTAAAAAGAATGATTAGAAAAATTATAACTAACTACGTTGTTTATAAAGAAGTTTGAGAAAAACAAAGCATAAACATGGGGTACTTATTGAAATACCAAAATGCAGCTATATATATAAGAATTTTTTGAAATTTTGTGAAATTTTGGATTTTTTTTTTTTTTGGGGATATTTACAAATCAAAAAGAAGGACTTTTGGGATATTTACAAAACAAAAAGAAAACAAAAAGAAGGAGGAAGTCCTCCCCCAAGCTTAAAATCTACATTGTCCGCAATGGAGAAGGAGGTCGGAGAACGAGAGAAAAGTAAAGTACAGAAATAAAAGACAGAATTGAAAAGCAGGTACTTCCCCGGTTTTATTTTGCTGGGCAAGTTGAGTGATGCCGCTCCTCCATGCCTGTGCTGTGGAGCTTCATGAAACGTCGTCCGGCGGACTTTGGCATGGAAGCAGAACCGTTGGAGCAGGCGATCGCAGAAGTTTCAGCTTGCCGGAGCCATTCGGGGCAAAAAGTGTAAAATAAAGAAAACAGAAAAAGATAACTTGGGTTGCCTCCCAAGAGCGCCCTTTGTTTAAAGCGTCGTTTGAGCTCGACGCATCAAAATAATAATGTCCCAAATATTGTTTAACAATAAAGTTCGAATAAATGTCAAAGTTTGTGAGTAAAATAATGTTCAGATTAATCAAATGTCAGGACCGGAAAGATAGAGTTAACAAGGTTTAAACTGACATCATCACAGAAATACAGTTTAAGACGCTGACCATTCACTTTGAAAGTACCCTTATCAGGGTGAGAAATTAAAACAGTACCATAAGAAAAGACTTCTAAAACAGTAAAAGGCCCAGACCAACGTGATTTTAATTTACCCGGGAATAAACGTAAACGAGAATTATAAAGAAGCACTTGGTCGCCTGGCTTAAAGATTTTTGGGTGCCTAAGATGTCGATCGTGTAAACGCTTCGTCCGCTCTTTATAAAGTCGGTTATTTTCATATGCGTAAGAGCGCCACTCGTCGAGTTCGTTAAGTTGAAATTTTCTAAAATCGCCGACAGAGTGGGGATCGAAGTTTAAAAATCGTAAGGCCCAAAAGGCGCGGTGCTCTAACTCTACGGGTAAATGACACGATTTTCCATAAACCAACCGATATGGCGTACATCCGAGGGCGGTTTTGTACGCTGTTCGGTAGGCCCATAGAGCATCGTCTAATTTGGCTGACCAGTCTTTTCTAGATGTGGAAACAGTCTTTTCTAAAATTCTTTTTATTTCTCTATTCACTACTTCGACTTGTCCGTTAGTTTGGGGGTGGTAGGCAGTGGAAAGCTTATGAGTAACGCCATATTTAGTTAGGATTTTTGAAAATTGTGCGTTACAGAAATGGGAACCCCTATCACTAACGATAGCGCGCGGCGTACCGAATCGAGAAAATAATTTTTTGAGGAAATTAACTACGACTCGGGCATCATTCGTAGGAAGAGCTTGGGCTTCGGCCCAACGTGAAACATAATCAACGGCAACTAAAATATACTTATTCCCGAAGCTAGAAGGAAAAGGGCCGACAAAATCAATCCCCCAGAGGTCGAAAACTTCGCACTCTAGGAAATAATTTTGTGGCATTTCATTTTTATTCGAAATATTCCCCGACCGTTGGCAACTATCACACCTACTCACAAAGGCATGCGCGTCTTTAAACAGGCTGGGCCAGTAAAAACCCGCGCTTAACACTTTGTGAGCGGTGCGAGCAGCTTGATAGTGCCCACCTGTCGGTCCTTCATGCAAATGTTTAATAATATCTAATCCTTCATTAAAGGAAACACACCTCCTGATCACTTGGTCTGCACAGACTTTAAAAAGATGCGGGTCCTCCCAAAAGTAGTTCTTCAATTCAGAAAAGAATTTCTTCTTTTGCTGAGACGAGAACTCTTTTGGGAGCACACGAGCCACTAGATAGTTGGCGATGCGGGCAAACCAAGGAGAAATAGATGTGTTAATTACGAAAAGCTTCTCATCAGGGAAATAGTAATGAAAAGAATTTTCATCTAATTGCTCGATAAACGGGTTGTCTAGGCGCGAAAGGTGGTCGGCGGCCAAGTTCTCGGCCCCTCGCTTATCACGGATCTCTAAGTCAAACTCCTGGAGGAGTAAGACCCAGCGAATCAAGCGAGGCTTGGCATCCGTTTTAGAGAGAAGATATTTGAGGCCGAGTGGTCCGTAAAAACAATGATTTTCGAAAGAGTAATATAAGGGCGAAATTTGTCAAATGCGAATACTACCGCTAAGAGCTCCTTCTCAGTTGTGGTGTAATTTTCCTGTGCAGATGTGAGTGTTTTACTAGCGTAATAAATGGGGTGGAAGTTTTTGGAAATACGTTGACCTAGTACGGCTCCCACCGCATAACTACTCGCATCACACATTATTTCAAATGGAAGATCCCACACCGGAGCTATCATGATTGGCGCATTAACTAATTTTTCTTTTATTAAATTGAAGGCAGCTAGACAGAGGTCATCAAAGATGAATGGGGCGTCTTTTTCTAAGAGATGGGTAAGAGGCTTGGTGATTTTGGAAAAGTCCTTTATGAAGCGGCGGTAGAAACCCGCATGACCCAGGAAACTTCTTATGGCTTTTATGTTCGTAGGTGGCGGCAGTTTCTCGATAACTTCTATTTTCCCAACGTCTACTTCAATACCCCTTTCAGAAATTTTATGTCCCAAAACTAACCCTTCCCTTACCATAAAATGACATTTTTCCCAATTTAAGGTGAGGTTAGTTTCTTCGCATCGCTCTAGGACTTTTTCGAGGTTCTCTAAGCAACTATCGAAGGAATTCCCGAAGACGGAGAAATCATCCATGAAGACTTCCATAATGCTTTCTACGTACTTGTCAAAGATGGCGAGCATACATCGTTGGAATGTAGCCGGCGCATTGCACAATCCAAACGGCATTCTTCGGTAGGCGAAGGTGCCGAAGGGATAAGTAAACGTAGTTTTCTCCTGGTCCTCGGGGGAGATGGGGATTTGAAGATACCCCGAGAGGCCATCGAGAAAACAATAAAAGCTATGTCCGGAAAGTCGTTCTAAAATTTGATCAATGAACGGCAAGGGGAAGTGATCCTTGCGGGTGGCGTCATTCAACTTACGGTAATCTATACACATTCGCCATCCGGTCACCGTCCGAGTCGGGATTAATTCATTATTTTCATTACTTACGACCGTTATCCCTCCCTTCTTTGGTACTACCTGTACTGGGCTAACCCACTTACTGTCGGATATAGGATAGATAATTCCTGCGTCTAACAATTTCATAACCTCGCCCTTAACTACGTCTTTCATGTTTGGGTTTATACGGCGCTGAGGTTGTATAGAGTTACGAGAATTATCTTCCATTAAGATTTTATGAGTGCAGAAAGATGGGCTTATGCCCTTGATATCAGATATCTGCCAAGCAATAGCTTGGCGATGGTTTTGTAAAATTGAAAGAAGTTTATTTTTTTGTGCATCTGTGAGGTAGGCCGAAATTATGACAGGCAGCTTAGAGTCCTTTTCTAAGAAAGCGTATTGAAGGTGCTCTGGTAGTTCTTTCAGTTCCAAGGTAGGGGGGTCATCATACGAGGTCTTGGAAATTTGTTCTTTTTCAAAAACTATGTCCTCGTACACTTTTTTATAAGTAAAATTAAAAGGGGTGTTGCTAGCGGCCATGGAGGCTTCGTGCAGCGATTCAGTTGGAAAAGTAGAAGAGGAACAGAAATCAAAAAATTCTTTTTCAAAATCAGAGGAGCGAGTGGAGGATTCTTCACTTAGGTGTAGAGATTCAGTTGGAAGAGTAGGAGAGGAACAAAAATTGGAAAATTCTTTGTCAAAATCAGAGGTGGGAGAGAAGGATTCTTCACTTATGGTATCCATGAAAAAACAGGAGTCATCATTAGCTAGTGTGTTCTTCATCGAGGGGGTGATAGAGAAAGTTACCTCATCGTCGCCCACTCGAAGGAAGAGCTTACCATTGCTTACATCAATGATAGCTCGGGAGGTGGCAAGGAAGGGTCGGCCAAGGATCAGGGGAACCTCGACGTCTTCTTCGATATCTAAAATGACAAAGTCCACCGGGAAGATGAACTTGTCAACTTTGACTAGGACGTCCTCCACTATTCCTAACGGGTATTTGACTGACCTGTCGGCTAGCTGGATACTCATTCGTGTGGGGTTGAGACTACCAATTCCTAACTTTTTGAACAACGAGAGGGGCATAAGATTAATACTCGCACCTAAGTCGGCTAAAGCATGTTTGACAAAGAGATCACCAAAGACACACGGGATAGAGAAACTACCCGGGTCACTGATTTTTTTCGGTAATCCGTTTGTCAAAACCGCCGAGCACGCGGCATTTAACGTGACATGAGAAAGGTTCTCTAACTTCTTCTTGTTAGTTAGGAGGTCCTTAAGGTATTTTGCGTACTTCGGCATCTGGGATATGGCTTCGTGGAAAGGCAGATTTACGTGGATTTGCTTAAACATTTCCAAAAAACGGGTGTATTGATCATCCTGTCGTTGTTTATTAAGTTCGGAAGGGTATGGCGGGGATGGATTATTTTTAAAGGTGGGTGGTGGAGTGAATTCTTTTTCTACGATAGGGGTGATAATTTCTTCGGCAGAGGATGGAATTTTTAAAAGGGGAACGGAGCTTTGATTTTCAAAAACGGGAGTGGAGCTTTGATTTTTAAAAACGAGAGCGGAGCTTGCCTCGGGTTCTTCACTTACCATACCAGGAACTTTCTTCCCACTCCGAAGAGTTATAGCTTTCGCTTGCTCTCTCGGGTTGGGCTCGGTATTGGAAGGAAGAGACCCTACGGGTCGCTCAGAAATCATTTTAGCGAGCTGTCCTACCTGATTTTCTAAGTTTTTAACACTTCCGGTTAAGGTCCTAATCGTAGCGTCATTAGCATTCATGTATTTTGAAAACACTTCCTCCAAATTTGGAGGTTTTGGAAAACTTTGAGGAGGTGGTGGTGGAGCAGAAAAATCACTTTGCGGTGGCGGGCGCACAGCATTCGATGGATTGCTCCACGAAAAATTCGGATGATTTCTTAACGCAGGATTATAACTATTCGGAAAATTAAAACCAGGAGGATGATAATTCGCAGCAGAAAAATTATTAAAAGCAGTTCTAGGCATATTATTTACATAATCCAAATGTTCGGCGGGAGGAGTTGCAGATTCCCATACCTGAGGGGCGGAGGCAGCAGTCATCTCCGTAATTTTTTTGCTTAATATTTCAACTTGCAGTGCGAGTTGTGAGACGTTGTCCACTTCAAAGAGACCTGCAGGTTTGTTTGGGCGGGACCTAGGCACATTCCACTGGTAAGTGTTCATGGCCATGTCTTCAAACAGCTCAAGAGCTGCTTCCGGGGTCTTATGGTTTAAAGTACCGCCAGAAGCTGCGTCTATCATTTGCTTCGTGCTTTGATTTAGCCCATTATAAAACGTCTGCACCTGCAACCATACAGGCAGAGCGTGATGTGGGCATCGTCTTAATAATTCTTTAAATCTTTCCCAGGTTTCGTAAAGGGTCTCAGAGTCTATCTGTCCAAAGGCAGAAATGTCATTCCTAAGTTTAGCTGTTTTAGCAGGCGGAAAATACTTGGCCAAAAATTTTTCAGTTAATTGCGTCCAAGTAGTTATGCTATTTTTAGGAAGGGTGTTCAGCCACTGCTTAGCCTTAATTCTAAGAGAGAAAGGAAATAATCTTAGCCTAATAGCATCATTTGTGACACCATTTATCTTGAAGGTGTCACAAATCTCAAGAAAGCTGGCTATGTGTGCGTTCGGGTCTTCATCTTGAAGCCCGTCAAATTGCACATACTGCTGCACCATTTGAATTATGCTAGGCTTCAGTTCAAAATTATTATTATTTATTGCAGGGCGAACTATACTCGTTTCTGTACCCTCGAGATTTGGTCGTGCATAATAGGACATAGGCCTTTGCACGACTTCCTCCACGTTGGGTTCTGCCATTCTTAAGGTAGAAAATGACTCGGAATCCTCAACCGGCACTTGGGTAGTAGGGCCTTGAAATCGCGATCTTCTCCGAAGAGTACGCTCAATTTCGTGGTCCAGGTCCAAAGTAACCGACGGACTTCCGCGGGTCATACACTAGAAGAAGAGAGGAGAAGCAAGACTAAAAAGTAAAAAAAAAAAGCTAATGAAGTTTTTTTTATATTTTAACTCCCGAACTTCCCAAGGGCTACCCGGTGAAGGGTTCGCAAGGTACTAGACAAGATAGTGGCATTTAGAGCCACTTTGCCCTTTTCGAGAGAGTTAGGTGGTGTAGAAAATTTTGTGATGTGGGTTTCTATTACGAATGCGGTAATTAAAATCCAGCCACTTATCTCTGTGCGAGTAGGCGGAAATGAAAAGCTATACTCACGCACTCGTCAGAAAATTAAAACACACCCACTCGACAGAAAGTAAACACACTCTACTGAAATAAAGCCTGCCAATTAACTCAAGTGAGTAGGCGGAAAAATAAAATACGCACACTTGCTTGAAATAAACCAGCCAATTAACTCAAGTGAGTAGGCGGAAAAATAAAATACGCACACTTGCTTGAAATAAAACCAGCCAATTAACTCAAGTGAGTAGGCGGAAAAATTAAAAATACGCACACTTAACAAAATCCAGCCATTTGACTCAAGTGAGTAGGCGGAAAAATTTTAAGAAGGAGGCTGAGAAAGAGAAGTGATAAAATTAATATATTCGTGTTTTCAATTTATCAACAAGCGTTGCTTCCCCGGCAACGGCGCCAAAAACTTGATTGTCTCTGAGATATCTGCAAAGAGAAAATACCAAACTAACAATTCATCAAGGCAAGTATACCTATCGAAATGCAGCTAGGGGACACAAGTGTCGTATTGAAATCCGGGAACAGTTGAGTAAGCTTACTCACACGAAATCTATTATTTTATCGACGGCAAAATAAGGCTTGGCTAAATGTACTAAAAGAAGAGAACTACTTGTATGAAAAGATAAAGAGAGCGATTAACTTAAGCTTAGTAACGATGAAGGGAAAATGCACTCGATCAGAAATCACCTCGGCAAGAGTGATTAGAAAAATACGATAAATAAACCTAAGCTAATTAGGGTAAAGGTCTTTGACCGTGGAGGTTCCATGAATATTGACACGCTTCTCTCGAAGGCCGTGCCTAACTGAGTTTAGGAAGGTCCGACCGACTTTCGCCTAAATCGGAGGCCTAAAACTCGCTTTACGCGGTGAACCCCTCTAATGGATTTTACTCCAATCCGGGAGATTTGATCGTCTGCCTCTCTCGAGGGGTGCGAACAACTCCCTTTACTCTTGAGTGCTCATTTCAAACTTTTGGCCTCTCGGCTAACCCAGAATGAAAGCAAAGGTGGAGAGTATATATCGATAATATACCTCCAACCTGTGATAAATCAAGAGTAATTCAAAGCTAAACCCTAAAAAGAAAAGGTAAGATTCAAAGCATCATAACCTAATCACTCGAACCTCGGATCATTAAGATCGAGTACATGGAGGATTAGTTAATCATGGTGAGGTGGAAGAGGGGGATGAGTAGAAGAAAAATACTGAAAACAGAGCAGGAACGAAAAAGAAAACAACACTTTTTATTTATAGAAACAGTGATCTACAGCTTGAAAATGAGAGATTACAAGAACATGAAAAGGAAACTACACTATCATTAGCGTCATACTACAGAAAGAAGCTAGGAGCTAATACAGGGAAAGCATAAAGCTAGAGCTACGAACTAGAAATGAAAATACATGCTTAAAAGTTCAGAAAAACAAAGGACAGAACCTCCCCTCTCAAAGTGAAAGTTGTCCTCAAACCCCTGGAGTTGGGCTCTATTTATAGAATTTTTCGGGTCGGGTCACGCCCCCCTGTCACGCCCTGGTCGGGCGTGACCCTGGGGCGTGACACATTCGGCGCGACTTTTTCGGGCAGGAATTGAATTATGACGGAGTTGTTGCGGTACACGCCCACAAGTCACGCCCTGGTAGGGCGTGTACCTGGGGCGTGTTCTTTGCGGCGTGACTTTTTCGGGCTGAAGTTGAATGCTGGAGGTGACGGGCGGAATTGCTGAAGTACACGCCCATATGTCACGCCCGGGTCAGGCGTGACCCTGGGGCGTGACACTTTCGGTGCGACGGTGGAGCGGGAAAAATGAGCGCGCTGCGGCGATTCCTCGGAACCTGGGGACACGCCTATAGTACACGCCCGTGTCTGGTATGTCACGGGCGTGACCGAGGGGCGTGTACACTAAGTTTCCATGGAATGCAGTTTCGGACCAATTGCTTCATTCCTCTGGGTACACGCCCTAGGTACACGCCCTGGTAGGGCGTGACCTTGGGGCGTGTCACAGCAAACTTCGGCTGAAAGCCGTGAAAACCTGCAAAAAGCAGAAAAAATGCATTAGCGACAAAAATATATACAAAGGGGAATCAAAACAAGTACTTTACAAGACATGATTGGCTTTAAAACCCCGAAAATATCCTAATAAAATTGACTGCAAACGTATTATCACACCCTCACTTTCTATCACTAGCTTGCTCTCTCTAATCTCTAGAAACACTCTCCTATAGTTTTTGGGTCCGTGAAATTTGCATTAGTAAGAAGAAAAAAAGGAGTACAACTGGGGGAAGGACATAAAGCAGAAACAATAAAATAAAGCAAAATGAGGGGGGACAATCACCCTCACGCACCCTCCAGCCCGCGGCTGTCCTCGGCCACAAGTGCTAGGAATATACCATCTGCACCTTCTCCGACACTCCATAAGAAGTCACCATCACAAGCCAGCGTATCATAGAAATTCGCTGCCCGAATTGCCTCGTAACAGACATAGCGGAAATGGATCGCCGAGAACTCCAGGAGGAAGGTAAGGTCATCCATTGCCGGAGGAGTAATGGATTTAGTCATCCTTCTGTCATTCTTGCTACAGAACTCCATCACATTCATCGCATCTCCCTCGATCATAACTCCTCGAACATCCAGGACCGCCGGATGGACCACTCGCCGAATGGCAAATACCGCCTCAAATTCCACCCGGCCAGGGTCCCAGTGATGTCACGCGAATCCAGCCGCTGTTAGAACCCGGCCAGTTTCATTCTGAACAAAGATTCCAAGTCCAGCATGCCTTGAGTCCTGAACGGAGCTGTCCACATTGATATTGATCCAACCGGGTGGTGGGGTGCACCAGGTGGGTGAGGGAAAGAGCCCCAAAGGGCGGGAGGTACCGCAACATCCCGAGTTCCAACCTTGATCAAAGATGGCAATATTCTCCAATACCGTGGCTACAATCACCACCAGGGACATACCTTACGACCATGAATATATGCATTCCTACTCCACCAGAATTGATAGATAGTGTATCAGAGGAGTTTCACAGGCGCCACTCCAGTCATGCCAACTTGCAAGGCCAAGTCTATAATGTCCTCCCAGCCCCAACCCGAGGGTAATCTTGCCCTCCCCCATCGAAGCAGTTCCCGTCCAACAGTCAAAATTCGCTGGCATCCTCTAGCCAAATGATTCAGGTTCTCAGGCACACCACAGTTCCACGGGCAAAGTGGGGACTCTGCAAGTCCATGAAGGTGAAGCCATACCCAGGTGGGCAGAGCATCCCTAGCCTCCCTCCAGCAAAACATCCTTTCCCGTGGATGCAGACGAAGCCGCCCAAGCCATCTGCCGAAGTCACGCTTGGGTGGGGGATAGCTAGCCTCGTAGGCCAATGCAGAAATTGATCGGCCACTGAATTGACATAGCAGCTCTGGGGTGTCCTCATTATAGTTCAGAGGGATTTGTTCCACAAGGAGCCGCAGCTCCGGCACAAAGAGTGACGCCAGAACATCCCCATCCCAAGCTCCAGGCTCAATCAACATGTCTGCCACACGCAATCCCCCCAATGCTGACGTGTCAGCAAAGGTCGGCCACCGGGCCAAAGGTATCTCAAAATGAAAGAGTCGTGTAGAGAATCAATGCTGCTACCATCCCCAATCGGCCAGCGAACGATGCTCGAGAGACTACGCAGCCCATGACGAATGGTTGCCCAGGCTGTGAAGTCCGACCGATTGTGGAGAGAATCTCTCACACGATGCCCGTATTTTGCCCACAAAATGTCTCCAAACAGAGACTCACCACGTTGGATCAAATCCAACGCCAGCCGAGCCCAAAGCAGCCCTTCCCAATGGCGGAGAGATCTAAGCCCAAGGCCACCCTGCTGTTCAGGAAAGAACAAACTATCCCACTTGCCATAGTGCAAGCCCTGACAAGATGGGATTTTCTACCAAATGAAAGCACGGGCCATTCTTTCCACCGCATCCACAACCGCACGGGGTATCTCCAAGTGTGTTAGGCCATAGACTAGCCCAGCTAGTAAAGAGAATCGGACAAGCGCCACCCGGCCAGCGAGGGATAGGTGACGGTTGCCCCACTGTCAAACCTTCATTTGCCACTGCATCTGCATACTGTTGAGGTCAGATTTGTTTCAGTTTACGCATGGCCAGCCGTACCCCAAGATAGTCGAGCTCAGCGACCCTGCGAAATCCAAATTTTTGGGCAAACTGGTTACCTTTCCATAGAGGCATTGCCTTTCTAGTCATCAGCATGGACTTGGCCTTATTGATACGCTGCCCAGTCCAGCTATAATAATCCTCCAGCACCTACGAGCAACGCCGGACAACGCCCTTCGTTCCCCGCAAGAAGAGTAGGACATCATCCGCATACAGAAGGTGTGAGAGATTTGTTTCGCCAGACGAGAGGGGGAAGCGCATATCCATCTCATGCAAGTGTATGGCAGCCGATAGGAGCTCTAAGCATAAGATGAAGACGTAGGGGGAAAGAGGGCAGCCCTGGCAGAACCCGTACTCGCCCACAATCCAATTAGTTCTCCGGTCGTTAATCACCAGGGTATACTTAGGGGCCTGCACATATTGTAGCAGCCAAACAATGAAGCATGAGGGGAACCACATGAGATAGAGAACCTGCCTCAGAGTCAGCCAGCTCATGAGATCATAGGCTTGCTCCATGTAGACCTTTACTTCGAGAAACACTTCCTTGGAAGTTGAGACACGCATTAAATTGATGGCCTCTTGTGCAAGGAGACACTGATGGGAGATGTTGCAGCCCGACACAAAAGCACCTTGCTCCGGGGAAATGAGTAGTGGAAGTATACCCCGCACTCTTCCCACAAGAATCTTGGCCACCATCTTGTAAATAATTGAACAAGGGCTTATTGGTCTAAACTACTCAGGCTGGTTCGCATTCGGGGTTTTCAGTATCAGAATAATCGCGGTTTCCTTCCATTCGGCAGGCATGCAGCCCATGGAGCAGAATTATTTGATGGCCCGGCATACATCCGTCCCCACCAGGTCCCAGAAACATTGGAAGAAGGAAGCCGACAAGCCATCCAACCCCGGCGCCCTGTTTGGCTTGAGATCGCGCACAACCAACCAAATCTCCTCACAATTACTCCAAGTGTCGACACAGCTTCTCTAGGTGTCGACACTAGCCTTCATAAGTGTCTACACTTCACCTCTAGGTGTCGACACATGGACTTAGAAACTTTTATGCTTTTCCTGCAATTACTTAACCTGCACATATAAACTCAAAGCACATCAAATACACCTTGATGTATATCATTGAGTAGGGTGAGGCTTGATTGTCTCTTAGATATCTGCAAGGAGAGAGAATAACCAAACTAACAATTCATCAAGGCAAGTATACCTATCGAAATGCAGCTAGGGGACACAAGTGTCGTATTGAAATCCGGGAACAGTTGAGTAAGCTTACTCACACGAAATCTATTATTTTATCGACGGAAAAATAAGGTTTTCTTAAGCCAAATGTACTAAAGAAAGAAAACTACTTGCATGAAAAGATAAAGAGAGCTAAAGAGCGATTAACTTAAGCTTGGTAACAATGAAGGGAAAATGCACTCGATCAGAAATCACCTCGGCAAGAGTGGTTAGAAAAATACAATAAATAAACCTAAGCTAATTAGGGTAAAGGTCTTTGACCGTGGAGGTTCCATGAATATTGACACGCTTCTCTCGAAGGTCGTGCCTAACTGAGTTTAGGAAGGTCCGACCGACTTTCTCCTAAATCGGAGGCCTAAAACTCGCTTTACGCGGTGAACCCCTCTAATGGATTTTACTCCAATCCGGGAGATTTGATCGTCTGCCTCTCTCGAGGGGTGCGAACAACTCCCTTTACTCTTGAGTGCTCATTTCAAACTTTTGGCCTCTCGGCTAGCCCAGAATGAAAGCAAAGGTGGAGAGTATATATCGATAATATACCTCCAACCCGTGATAAATCAAGAGTAATTCAAAGCTAAACCCTAAAAAGAAAAGGTAAGATTCAAAGCATCATAACCTAATCACTCGAACCTCGGATCATTAAGATCGAGTACATGGAGGATTAGTTAATCATGGTGAGGTGGAAGAGGGGGATGAGTAGAAGAAAAATACTGAAAATGGAGCAGAAACGTAAAAGAAAACAACAATTTTTATTAATAGAAACAGTGATCTTACAGCTTGAAAACCAGAGATTACAAGAACATGAGAAGGAAACTACACTATCATTAGCATCATACTACAGAAATAAACTAGGAGCTAATACAGGGAAAGCATAAAGCTAGAGCTACGAACTAAAAATGGAAAGACATGCTTAAAAAGTTCAGAAATACAAAGGACAGAACCTCCCCTCTCAAAGCGAAAAGTTGTCCTCAAACCCCTGGAGTTGGGCTCTATTTATAGAATTTTTCGGGTCGGGTCACGCCCCCCTGTCACGCCCTGGTCGGGCGTGACCCTGGGGCGTGACACATTCGGCGCGACTTTTTCGGGCAGGAATTGAATTCTGACGGAGTTGTTGCGGTACACGCCCACCGGTCACGCCCTGGTAGGGCATGACCCTGGGGCGTGTTCTTTGCGGCGTGACTTTGGGAGCTGAAATTGAATGCTGGAGGTGACGAGCGGAATTGCTGAAGTACACGCCCATTTGTCACGCCCGGGTCAGGCGTGACCCTGGGGCGTGACACTTTCGGTGCGGCGGTGGAGCGGGAAAGACGAGCGCGCTGCGGCGATTCCTCGGAACCTGGGGACACGCCTATAGTACACGCCCGTGTCGGGTGTGTCACGGGCGTGACCGAGGGCGTGTACACTAAGTTTCCACGGAATGCAGTTTCGGACCAATTGCTTCATTCCTCTGGGTTACACGCCCTAGGTACACGCCCTGGTAGGGCGTGACCTTGGGGCGTGTCACAGCAAAATTCGGCTGAAAGCCGTGAAAACCTGCAAAAAGCAGAAAAAATGCATTAGCGACAAAAATATATACAAAGGGGAATCAAAACAAGTACTTTACAAGACATGATTGGCTTTAAAACCCCGAAAATATCCTAATAAAAATGACTGCAAACGTATTATCAAATTCCCCCAAGCTTAAGTTTTGCTTGTCCCCAAGCAAAGATATAAAGACAAGCTAATCATAAAAAGTGACTAATTCAAAAGGTTTTAATCATACTCACACAAGTACTATGCGAAATTCTAGGTAGGGAGAATGTAAAACGTAAATCTAAAACAATTATTTAGGTATGGTTTAACTTTTATAAACTTTACTTAATAAAAATAAATCATCCAGAATTTTGACGAAATTCTTTAAATAGATTTAAGTAAGGCAATGAAAATGAAAAGAACGTATTGAGTTATTACTAGATCCAAGCAACGCATTATAATTATATCAATTAAATAACAAAAATCTAAGTTTAAATCCAAAACTAAAACTGATTTACTTTTCTTCTTTTCTTAGTTGTTAAATAAAATTAAAAAAAAGGGCGTGAATCAAAAGGACTTAATAGGACCGAAACGTTTGGTTTAGGAAAATGAATAGGAGTGGAATTCAAATATAAACATGGAGGCTTAAAAATCACACTAAACCAAAACAACGAGTTTCAAAAAAAATAAATTTATTTTAAACAAAATATGTATAAATAAATTTATTTTTTTCTCTTTATGATTATTTATCTCTCTTTGTTTTTTTTTTATTATTTTCATTCATTTTTTGTATTTTTTTCAATTTATTGCTTTTGAGTATACCTTTTTCAACAATATTTCCACAGATAAGACAAAATTTCCTATCAAACAAAATTAGCGTGATTAGATAGGTAGGAATTTGGGCTTTGGTGAAAATGAAATGGTGTGTGGAGTTTATCAAATGAATTTGGAAAAAAGGCTCAAAAGCGGCTAACTAGTGGTAAAAGAGTTTAGGTTGGCAAGAAAGCTCAAACGTAAACAAAAATGGCCTAAATCATTTTCACGCGTTTTTTTTAAATTTATTTAAAACATAGAGTCGATAAATTTCAAAAAGCAAGTTCGAGATAATAAAAGAAGATTGATGAAATTATCTTGAAAATAAAAATAATATGTCACTTGGATCGTTCATATCTACTACGTTATTCAAAATATGTTCTTACAAAAATCATCTAAAGACGAAAAGGAAAATAGTGGATGATAAATTTTTAGAGAAAGTAAAGAAAATAAAGAACGGAAAACCATAATAGAAATGCACGGTTTAGAGAAATATTTTACCTTAACATTCTACCGTGAATTAGAAACACAGCATGGCCAACATTTTACTTGTGAAATATGATTAAAAAGAATGATTAGAAAAATTATAATTAACTACGTTGTTTATAAAGAAGTTTGAGAAAAACAAAACATAAACATGGGGTACTTATTGAAATACCAAAATGCAGCTATATATATAATATTTTGTTTGAAATTTTGTTGAAAGTTTGGATTTTTTTGGGATATTTACAAAACAAAAAGAAAACAAAAAGAAGGAGGGAGTCCTCCCCCAAGCTTAAAATCTACATTGTCCGCAATGGAGAAGGAGGTCGGAGAACGAGAGAAAAGTAAAGTACAGAAATAAAAGACAGAATTGAAAAGCAGGTACTTCCCCGGTTTTATTTTGCAGGGCAAGTTGAGTGATACCGCTCCTCCATGTCGGTGCTGTGGATCTTCATGAAACGTCGTCCGGCGGACATTGGCATGGAAGCAGAACCGTTGGAGCAGGCGATCGCAGAAGTTTCAGCTTGCCGGAGCCAGTCGGGGCAAAAAGTGTAAAAGAAAGAAAACAGAAAAAGATAACTTGGGTTGCCTCCCAAGAGCGCCCTTTGTTTAAAGCGTCGTTTGAGCTCGACGCATCAAAATAATAATGTCCCAAATATAGTTTAAAAATAAAGTTCGAATAAAGTCAAAGTTTTTGAGAAAAATAAAGTCCAGATTAATCAAATGTCGGGACCGGAAAGATAGAGTTAACAGGGTTGAGACTGACATCATCACAGAAATACAGTTTAAGATGCTGACCATTCACTTTGAAAGTACCCTTATCAGGGTGGGAAATTAAAACAATACCATAAGAAAAGACTTCCAAAACAGTAAAAGGCCCAGACCAACGTGATTTTAATTTACCCGGGAATAAACGTAACCGAGAGTTATAAAGAAGCACTTGGTCGCCTGGCTTAAAGATTTTTGGGTGCCTAAGATGTCGGTCGTGTAAACGCTTCGTCCGCTCTTTATAAAGTCTATTATTTTCATAAGCGTAAGAGCGCCACTCGTCGAGTTCGTTAAGTTGAAATTTTCTAAAATCGCCGACAGAGTGGGGATCGAAGTTTAAAAATCGCAAGGCCCAAAAGGCGCGGTGTTCTAACTCTACTGGTAAATGACACGATTTTCCATAAACCAACCGATATGGCGTACAGCCGAGGGCGGTTTTGTACGCTGTTCGGTAGGCCCATAGAGCATCGTCTAATTTGGCGGACCAGTCTTTTCTAGATGTTGAAACAGTCTTTTCTAAAATTCTTTTTATTTCTCTATTCACGACTTCGACTTGTCCGTTAGTTTGGGGGTGGTAGGCAGTGGAAAGCTTATGAGTAACGCCATATTTAGTTAGGATTTTTGAAAATTGCGCGTTACAGAAATGGGAACCCCTATCACTAACGATAGCGCGCGACGTACCGAATCGAGAAAATAATTTTTTAAGGAAATTAACTACGACTCGGGCGTCATTCGTAGGAAGAGCTTGGGCTTCGGCCCAACGTGAAACATAATCAACGGCAACTAAAATATACTTATTCCCGAAGCTAGAAGGAAAAGGGCCGACAAAATCAATCCCCCAGAGGTCGAAAACTTCGCACTCTAGGAAATAATTTTGTGGCATTTCATTTTTATTCGAAATATTCCCCGACCGTTGGCAACTATCACACCTACTCACAAAGGCATGCGCGTCTTTAAACAGGCTGGGCCAGTAAAAACCCGCGCTTAACACCTTGTGAGCGGTGCGAGCAGCTTGATAGTGCCCACCTGTCGGTCCTTCATGCAAATGTTTAATAATATCTAATCCTTCATCAAAGGAAACACACCTCCTGATCACTTGGTCTGCACAGACTTTAAAAAGATGCGGGTCCTCCCAAAAGTAGTTCTTCAATTCAGAAAAGAATTTCTTCTTTTGCTGAGACGAGAACTCTTTTGGGAGCACACGAGCCACTAGATAGTTGGCGATGCGGGCAAACAAAGGAGAAGTAGATGTGTTAATTATGAAAAGCTTCTCATCAGGGAAATAGTAATGAAAAGAATTTTCATCTAATTGTTCTATAAACGGGTTGTCTAGGCGCGAAAGGTGGTCGGCGGCCAAGTTCTCGGCACCTCGCTTATCACGGATCTCTAAGTCAAACTCCTGGAGGAGTAAGACCCAGCGAATCAAGCGAGGCTTGGCATCCGTTTTAGAGAGAAGATATTTGAGGGCCGAGTGGTCCGTAAAAACAATAATTTTCGAAAGAGTAATATAAGGGCGAAATTTGTCAAATGCGAATACTACCGCTAAGAGCTCCTTCTCGGTTGTGGTGTAATTTTCCTGTGCAGATGTGAGTGTTTTACTAGCGTAATATATGGGGTGGAAGTTTTTGGAAATACGTTGACCTAGTACGGCTCCCACCGCATAACTACTCGCATCACACATTATTTCAAATGGAAGATCCCACACCGGAGCTATCATGATTGGCGCATTAACTAATTTTTCTTTTATTAAATTGAAGGCAGCTAGACAGAGGTCATCAAAGATGAATGGGGCGTCTTTTTCTAAGAGATGGGTAAGGGGCTTGGTGATTTTGGAAAAGTCCTTTATGAAGCGGCGGTAGAAACCCGCATGACCCAGGAAACTTCTTATGGCTTTTATGTTCGTAGGTGGCGGCAGTTTCTCGATAACTTCTATTTTCGCAACGTCTACTTCAATACCCCTTTCAGAAATTTTATGTCCCAAAACTAACCCTTCCCTTACCATAAAATGACATTTTTCCCAATTTAAGGCGAGGTTAGTTTCTTCGCATCGCTCTAAGACTTTTTCGAGGTTTTCAAAGCAACTATCGAAGGAATTCCCGAAGACGGAGAAATCATCCATGAAGACTTCCATAATGCTTTCTACGTACTTGTCAAAGATGGCGAGCATACATCGTTGGAATGTAGCCGGCGCATTGCACAATCCAAACGGCATTCTTCGGTAGGCGAAGGTGCCGAAGGGACAAGTAAACGTAGTTTTCTCCTGGTCCTCGGGGGAGATGGGGATTTGAAGATACCCCGAGAGGCCATCGAGAAAACAATAAAAGCTATGTCCGGAAAGTCGTTCTAAAATTTGATCAATGAACGGAAAGGGGAAGTGATCCTTGCGGGTGGCGTCATTCAACTTACGGTAATCTATACACATTCGCCATCCGGTCACCGTCCGAGTCAGGATTAATTCATTATTTTCATTACTTACGACCGTTATCCCTCCCTTCTTTGGTACTACCTGTACTGGGCTAACCCACTTACTGTCGGATATAGGATAGATAATTCCTGCATCTAACAATTTCATAACCTCGCCCTTAACTACGTCTTTCATGTTTGGGTTTATACGGCGCTGAGGTTGTATAGAGTTACGAGAATTATCTTCCATTAAGATTTTATGAGTGCAGAAAGATGGGCTTATGCCCTTGATATCAGATATCTGCCAAGCAATAGCTTGGCGATGCTTTTGTAAAATTGAAAGAAGTTTATTCTTTTGTGCATCCGTGAGGTAGGCCGAAATTATGACAGACAGCTTAGAGTCCTTTTCTAAGAAAGCGTATTGAAGGTGCTCTGGTAGTTCTTTCAGTTCCAAGGTAGGGGGGTCATCATACGAGGTCTTGGAAATTTGTTCTTTTTCAAAAACTATGTCCTCGTACACTTTTTTATATGTAAAATTAAAAGGGGTGTTGCTAGCGGTCATGGAGGCTTCGTGCAGCGATTCAGTTGGAAAAGTAGAAGAGGAACATAAATCATTAAATTATTTTTCAAAATCAGAGGGGCGAGTGGAGGATTCTTCACTTATGTGTAGAGATTCAGTTGGAAGAGTAGGAGAGGAACAAAAATTGGAAAATTCTTTGTCAAAATCAGAGGTGGGAGAGAAGAATTCTTCACTTATGGTATCCATGAAAAAACAGGAGTCATCATTAACTAGTGTGTTCTTCATCGAGGGGGTGATAGAGAAAGTTACCTCATCGTCGCCCACTCAAAGGAAGAACTTACCATTGCTTACATCAATGATAGCTCGGGAGGTGGCAAGGAAGGGTCGGCCAAGGATCAGGGGAACCTCGACGTCTTCTTCAATGTCTAAAATGACAAAGTCCACCGGGAAGATGAACTTGTTAACTTTGACTAGGACGTCCTCCACTATTCCTAACGGGTATTTGACTGACCTGTCGGCTAGCTGGATACTCATGTGTGTGGGGTTGAGACTACCAATTCCTAACTTTTTAAACAACGAGAGGGGCATAAGATTAATACTCGCACCTAAGTCGGCTAAAGCGTGTTTGACAAAGAGATCACCGAAGACACACGAGATAGAGAAACTACCCGGGTCACTGATTTTTTTCGGTAATCCGTTTGTCAAAACCGCCGAGCACGCGACATTTAACGTGACATGAGAAAGGTTCTCTAACTTCTTCTTGTTAGTTAGGAGGTCCTTAAGGTATTTTGCGTACTTCGGCATCTGGGATATGGCTTCGTGGAAAGGCAGATTTACGTGGATTTGCTTAAACATTTCCAAAAAACGGGTGTATTGATCATCCTGTCGTTGTTTATTAAGTTCGGAAGGGTATGGCGGGGATGGATTATTTTTAAAGGTGGGTGGTGGAGTGAATTCTTTTTCTACGATAGGGGTGATAATTTCTTCGGCAGAGGATGGAATTTTTAAAAGGGGAACGGAGCTTTGATTTTCAAAAACGGGAGCGGAGCTTTGATTTTTAAAAACGGGAGCGGAGCTTGCCTCGGGTTCTTCACTTACCATACCAGGAACTTTCTTCCCACTCCGAAGAGTTATAGCTTTCGCTTGCTCTCTCGGGTTGGGCTCGGTATTGGAAGGAAGAGACCCTACGGGTCGCTCAGAAATCATTTTAGCGAGCTGTCCTACCTGATTTTCTAAGTTTTTAACACTTCCGGTTAAGGTCCTAATCGTAGCGTCATTAGCATTCATGTATTTTGAAAACACTTCCTCCAAATTTGGAGGTTTTGGAAAACTTTGAGGAGGAGGTGGTGGTGGAGCAGAAAAATCACTTTGCGGTGGCGGGCGCACAACATTCGATGGATTGCTCCACGAAAAATTCGGATGATTTCTTAACGCAGGATTATAACTATTCGGAAAATTAAAACCAGGAGGATGATAATTCGCAGCAGAAAAATTATTAAAAGCAGTTCTAGGCATATTATTTACATAATCCAAATGTTCAGCGGGAGGAGTTGCAGATTCCCATACCTGAGGGGCGGAGGCAGCAGTCATCTCCGTAATTTTTTGCTTAATATTTCAACTTGCAGTGCGAGTTGTGAGACGTTGTCCACTTCAAAGAGACCTGCAGGTTTGTTTGGGCGGGACCTAGGCACATTCCACTGGTAAGTGTTCATGGCCATGTCTTCAAACAGCTCAAGAGCTGCTTCCGGGGTCTTATGGTTTAAAGTACCGCCAGAAGCTGCGTCTATCATTTGCTTCGTGCTTTGATTTAGCCCATTATAAAACGTCTGCACCTGCAACCATACAGGCAGAGCGTAATGTGGGCATCGTCTTAATAATTCTTTAAATCTTTCCCAGGTTTCATAAAGGGTCTCTGAGTCTATTTGTCCAAAGGCAGAAATGTCATTCCTAAGTTTAGCAGTTTTAGCAGGCGGAAAATACTTGGCCAAAAATTTTTCAGTTAATTGCGTCCAAGTAGTTATGCTATTTTTAGGAAGGGTGTTCAGCCACTGCTTAGCCTTAATTCTAAGAGATAAAGGAAATAATCTTAGCCTAATAGCATCATTTGTGACACCATTTATCTTGAAGGTGTCACAAATCTCAAGAAAGCTGGCTATGTGTGCGTTCGGGTCTTCATCTTGAAGCCCGTCAAATTGCACATACTGCTGCACCATTTGAATTATGCTAGGCTTTAGTTCAAAATTATTATTATTTATTGCAGGGCGAACTATACTAGTTTCTGTACCCTCGAGATTTGGTCATGCATAATAGGACATAGGCCTTTGCACGACTTCCTCCACGTTGGGTTCTGCCATTCTTAAGGTAGAAAATGACTCGGAATCCTCAACCGGCACTTGGGTAGTAGGGCCTTGAAATCGCGATCTTCTCCGAAGAGTACGCTCAATTTCGTGGTCCAGGTCCAAAGTAACCGACGGACTTCCGCGGGTCATACACTAGAAGAAGAGAGGAGAAGCAAGACTAAAAAGTAAAAGAGCTAATGAAGTTGGAAAAAATTTTTGAAATAGATTTTTTTATGTTTTAACTCCCGAACTTCCCAAGGGCTACCCGGTGAAGGGTTCGCAAGGTACTAGACAAGATAGTGGCATTTAGAGCCACTTTGCCCTTTTCGAGAGAGTTAGGTGGTGTAGAAAATTTTGTGATGTGGGTTTCTATTACGAATGCCGTAATTAAAATCCAGTCATTTATCTCTGTGCGAGTAGGCGGAAATTAAAAGCTATACTCACGCACTCGACAGAAAATTAAAACACACCCACTCGACAGAAAGTAAACACACTCTACTGAAATAAAGCTTGCCAATTAACTCAAGTGAGTAGGCGGAAAAATAAAATACGCTCACTTGCTTGAAATAAATCCAGCCAATTAACTCAAGTGAGTAGGCGGAAAAATAAAATACGCACACTCTACTGAAATAAATCCAGCCAATTAACTCAAGTGAGTAGGCGGAAAAATTAAAAATACGCACAATTAACAAAATCCAGCCAATTAACTCAAGTGAGTAGGCGGAAAAAATTTAAGAAGGAGGCTGAGAAAGAGAAGTGATAAAATTAATATATTCGCGTTTTCAATTTATCAACAAGCGTTGCTTCCCCGGCAACGGCGCCAAAAACTTGATTGTCTCTTAGATATCTGCAAGGAGAGAGAATAACCAAACTAACAATTCATCAGGGCAAGTATACCTATCGAAATGCAGCTAGGGGACACAAGTGTCGTATTGAAATCCGGGAACAGTTGAGTAAGCTTACTCACACGAAATCTATTATTTTATCGACGGAAAAATAAGGTTTTCTTAAGCCAAATGTACTAAAGGAAGAAAACTACTTGCATGAAAAGATAAAGAGAGCTAAAGAGCGATTAACTTAAGCTTGGTAACAATGAAGGGAAAATGCACTCGATCAGAAATCACCTCGGCAAGAGTGGTTAGAAAAATACGATAAATAAACCTAAGCTAATTAGGGTAAAGGTCTTTGACCGTGGAGGTTCCATGAATATTGACACGCTTCTCTCGAAGGCCGTGCCTAACTGAGTTTAGGAAGGTCCGACCGACTTTCGCCTAAATCGGAGGCCTAAAACTCGCTTTACGCGGTGAACCCCTCTAATGGATTTTACTCCAATCCGGGAGATTTGATCGTCTGCCTCTCTCGAGGGGTGCGAACAACTCCCTTTACTCTTGAGTGCTCATTTCAAACTTTCGGCCTCTCGGCTAGCCCAGAATGAAAGCAAAGGTGGAGAGTATATATCGATAATATACCTCCAACCCGTGATAAATCAAGAGTAATTCAAAGCTAAACCCTAAAAAGAAAAGGTAAGATTCAAAGCATCATAACCTAATCACTCGAACCTCGGATCATTAAGATCGAGTACATGAAGGATTAGTTAATCATGGTGAGGTGAAAGAGGGGGGATGAGTAGAAGAAAAATACTGAAAATGGAGCAGAAACGTAAAAGAAAACAGCAATTTTTATTAATAGAAACAGTGATCTTACAGCTTGAAAACCAGAGATTACAAGAACATGAGAAGGAAACTACACTATCATTAGCATCATACTACAGAAATAAACTAGGAGCTAATACAGGGAAAGCATAAAGCTAGAGCTATGAACTAAAAATGGAAAGACATGCTTAAAAAGTTCAGAAATACAAAGGACAGAACCTCCCCTCTCAAAGCGAAAAGTTGTCCTCAAACCCCTGGAGTTGGGCTCTATTTATAGAATTTTTCGGGTCGGGTCACGCCCCCCTATCACGCCCTGGTCGGGCATGACCCTGGGGCGTGACACATTCGGCGCGACCTTTTCGGGCAGGAATTGAATTCTGACGGAGTTGTTGCGGTACACGCCCACCGGTCACGCCGTGGTAGGGCGTGACCCTGGGGCGTGTTCTTTGCGGCGTGACTTTGGGAGCTGAAATTGAATGCTGGAGGTGACGGGCAGAATTGCTGAAGTATACGCCCATTTGTCACGCCCGGGTCAGGCGTGACCCTGGGGCGTGACACTTTCGGTGCAGCGGTGGAGCAGGAAAGACGAGCGCGCTGCGGCGATTCCTCGGAACCTGGGGACACGTCTATAGTACACGCCCGTGTCGGGTGTGTCACGGGCGTGACCGAGGGCGTGTACACTAAGTTTCCACGGAATGCAGTTTCGGACCAATTGCTTCATTCCTCTGGGTTACACGCCCTAGGTACACGCCCTGGTAGGGCGTGACCTTGGGGCGTGTCACAGCAAAATTCGGCTGAAAGCCGTGAAAACCTGCAAAAAGCAGAAAAAATGCATTAGCGACAAAAATATATACAAAGGGGAATCAAAATAAGTACTTTACAAGACATGATTGGCTTTAAAACCCCGAAAATATCCTAATAAAAATGACTGCAAACGTATTATCAAGGCTTCTTCAAATCAGGTACATATATTCCAATGTACCCAACACTGCCGAACAAGGGAACGCTGCGCGACCTAGACGGTCAAACTGCTGAGACCTCCCAAGCCCTGTGGCCTGAGCGGACAGAGAAGCCTGTCCGCCCATCCTTGGACGTCGCGACCTGCAGGGAGAACCTGGAGCAGGCCGTGGCTAACGAGCCGACTACCTTGGGAAGGAACGCTGATTTTGGGGTTGACATAATCCCCGCACTTTTTTAAGTTCCGAAGCGGACTTCAAAAAAGTAGGAGACCCACAAAAATCGTGATCCACCTCAAAGAAAAAGGAGTAGGAAAGGAGAGATAGAACCTGATGTCTCTCCTTAGGAGTATGTTAATGTCTTTCTTCTTCTTGCAAAGGAAAAGTTAGTGTCGGCATGTATGGAAGGTACATCTTGTGTATTCCTGAGCTTGCCTTTGAAAAAATGAAGGAGACGTGTCCTCCACTGAGTTCTCTGCAAAACGAAGATGAAAGGAAAGCATAGAAGAATAATAACTTACAAGTACCTGATGGAGGCTTGCAAGCACCTGTTATACTCTGCAAAAAGAAGAGTAAGCAATATTCATGAAGGGAAAAATAAGTTACAAGTACTTGAAGGAGTCTTGCAAGCATTTGCTGGTTTCTGTAAAAGAGAAGTTAGAGGCAGATATGAAAGTAAAGTAAGCTGCAAGTACCTGAAGGGAACTTGCAGTTATTTGCTAATCTCTGTAAAAAAAGAGTTAGAAGCAGACATGATATATGAAAATGTGATGCAAGTATCGGAAAGAAAACTTGCTGGTATCTGTTGATCTCTACAAGAAAAGAGTTAGAAGCAGATGTGATGAAAAGACTAAGCTGCAAGTACCTGGATGAGACTTACAGGTGCCCACTAATCACTACAAAGAGAAGAATGAGCAGCAGACATAATATAATGAACTAAGTTGCAAGTACCTGAGCGAAACTTGCGAATGCTAACTGTTGATGAGATAAGACGGATATGATCATATAGCAGAGGAAATGTCTGACGAACTCTGATGATAATTGAATGAAGATCAAACCAGAATAGTGATCTTGCTAGATTAGAAATGACACCCTTAATATGAAATCCAGATCAATAAGAAGAAATCATCTTAATCAGACATCAATAGCGTGGCTTGTTAAACAAGGAGAGCCAGATTCTTTGATCAATGACTGATGTCATTAACATTTGATAAGAGTAATGAAAAGCTTTATAGATCATCATCTGATAGAGCTTTAAGCAAGCAATGCATGTAAGATGAGAATAAGCAAAATGATTGTTGCAAATCCTTTTGATATGTCGGATTTAACTTGTTCACCTGTGAAAGAGGCAGTTGATAAAAAGAGGACTATACTCGGAGATGACCAAGAAATACTGGATGTTGTCTTAGGAGATCACCCGTGGGCCTTATGCATCGCTTGCCTGAAAAAAGATCATCAGGAGTATAGTCCTACTTAGAGCGGACTAGCTATACTCCCTTAGCAGAGCACAATAGGGAGACACGAACAAAATCCTAAGAAGGAAATGGCAGATTCACTGCTCTCCTGCTTCAGGTACAACATCACTGATCAATGAGACTAGTTGCGCCAAGTGTCCTATAGCATTGCTTGTCTGTGGAAAGATCAGCGGAGTTGTGGGTCCCGCAAAAGCATGGATTTAGAGTACCATAGAGTGTTCGACCATCACAGTTGTGAGATGATCAAAGAGAGAAGGCTATGCTTGATCGTCATTGCTTGTCAATCAAAGATCATCGTAAATGTAATGTATCCTTAACGAAGCATAGCAGAGCTAACACATGTGACCTACCTTGATGCACACTTTGTGTTAGATACCGGCTAGGATCCGAAGTCTGAAGTCCACCATCGTAGATTGAACAGCACCCACTGCACATACGTGAACACTCCCCACAGTATGTGGTCATCGCGGCCTTACGCCAGAGAACAATCTACGGAGGGAACAAAAAGACTCGGCGATATCTCAGTGGTTCAGTAATATCTTTGGCAAAGAGAAAATAGAGGAAGAAACATTACAAAAAGAAAAATATGTCAATATGGGATCCCTGATGTAAATTTTATTGAAATGCAAGAATCAACATTTAGGAGTGCTTTGTAAAGAGAATGTTTGAAACATGAAAAGTAGAGATAACCGTTAATGGTTGCGAGGAGCTTTGAGGAGCAGTGATGTCCTTTTATCTTCGGAATAGTCTTCTGCGGGAGCCCTCGTCATCGGCATCAAAGCACTCAACATTATTATGGTTAAGGTGATTGTTGATTTGACACACTCCCTTTGAGCAGCAAGGAGTGTCTGTAACTTATTTGCCCTTTGAGGTTGTTCGATCAGGGTGATCATCTTTGGGGAGTAGGTCACACATCTTACCCTGCCACAGCATCCTTTGCACCAGTTGGAGAAGTGCTCGACAGTTTTTGGTTAGGTGGCCTGGCTCTTTATGGAATTTGCAGTACGGATCTGAGTCTTTAGATCTTTGATGAGCTGGTCGATAATGCCTTTTATAATTAGCCCTATCCTTCTTAACTTGGATTACTTCTTGCATGGCCACGTCTAGTTCACGCTCTTGCAAGTCATCATCCTGTTGTTGATGAACCGCATCTGTTTGTGAAGATGGAGCTGGTAGTAACAGCAATTGATCTCGAGTACGATCATGGTCCGGGAAGGAGTGTCGATGGCGCTGAAATCTCCTTTCCTTCCTTGAGTGAGATGGGAAATATTTGCGAGGAGATCTCGAAGGTTGATTATAAGGAGGGGGATCTTTTTTTTCTATAAGCTTGGAGATGATGCCTGGGTTGCTCTTTTCACCTCGGATGTATGAGTTGGCTAGGTCAGTCAACTCTTGGTATGTTCTTGGTGCTCGGACATTGGCTTCAAACTTGAGCAGCCCTTCACGAATACCGTTGATAAGAGCCACTCGGTACATTTCTTGATCAACAATCTTGTTGTCCAAGATTTTATTAAAATTTGTGAAGTGACAGTGGGTAATAGGGAAGGCCGGGCAGTCTGAGCGGCCTGAGCAGTCTGAGTCTGCGGCCTGGGCGGGCTGCTGGTTGCGTCCTGGGTGACCTGGCCTGGCTTGGGCTTGGTGGCTTGGCTGTTCTTAAGGAGCGGCCTGGTGTGCGGCCTTGGGCGGACTGGTGTGTGGCATGGATGGTGTATGGCCAAGGAAGTCTTGCAACTTGGGCATCGAGTGGAGCAGCCTGAGCGGACTGTGTTGGCGGTCTATTGGCAGTGCTCAGCTTGATCTGCGGTCCTGCAGTTGGCCAGCTCTTGTGGTAACCGAGCGGATTTGATGTTGTATCCGCGGTCTGTTGGCAGACATGTTTATTGCGTCCGCGGAGTCCGCATTTGAGGACTGGATTTGGAGATGGGCTTTTGCTCTTGTCGAGCTCTCCATGTTGCGTGGATGTTTCACATCCTTGTGGCGGATTGTCCTGCTGTTTGGCGGTCTGGGTCTTCTGTGTCCGCCGTGCTCGCGCCTGTTGCTTGTTGGGCTACTGGACTTGGGTCATTTTCTGTGACAAGTCCATGGTGTCTGTAGAGTCCGCAGAGTCCGCTGTTGACCGGGCGGACTTCCTGTTGGTCGTGGACTCGTGGTGGGTGGTGGCATTGTTGTCAAGTTGTGCAGACTGCCTCTTTGTCCGCATACAGTATGCAGACTGATGCAGCATGTGTTGTGGCTGTGTCTGTGTGCCTTGTTGAGTTGCAGGCTGGTGCAGCATGAGTTTCGGTTCAGTCCGCGTGCTGATTTGAATGGCAGTCTGGCTATATGCTTGCGTTGGGCGGACTGTTTCTATGCTTGTGTTGTGCGGGCTGGCATTGTGTCCGCATGGTTGCAGACTGACTTTGACTGGGCGCCTGGAGGATTGAAGTCTGGCCAATTCCTTACAGACTTGGCGGCCTGGGTTGTGTTAGCGCTCGGGCTGGGGCGGTGACTCTATTCACTAGGGGGGTGACCACACTCCTCACCTCGCCTATAAATAAACCCCCCCGGCACATCTACAGTAACTAAGTGAAAAGTAAGTGAGGTCTTGGTTAATTATTGCGGTCCAGTTTTTGCTGTCAGCGCGGGTTGAGCAGAGATAACTATTTGTTGTTTGCAGGTTGCGCGGCTAACACTGAGGAGCCAGAAGTTTGGCTTTGACTGCGGTCGGCATCTGTGAAGTTTGCGGTTTCAATCAGCGGTTTCAGCAGGTCGCTTCTGCGGCTTAGGAGGTCTAGTCGGTCTGTTCCTCAGTTCGGCAGCAGCTTGTAGTAGTCAGCGAATAACGGTGTGTCTGTGGTACCTCGCAGTCTCGGCAGACTCTGTGTTCTTTTGTCTTCTATCATCAGCAGCAGTTTGGGCGGTCTCGGTGACTTGGCGGACTGGGCGGTCTCCCGGTCTCCAGTTCTGTCCGCTCGAATTGTGTTTAGTTGTAATTTTTCCTGTATCCCTGTGTACTGGCAAAATCATGTCTCGTCATGTATATCTCGCCTTGTAAATAAGAAATAATATATAATCTGCTTGCCCCTGTGATTGCATTTGGTTGTTGAGCATACTTTCCTGGTTTCCGCACATTCAAGGTGTGATCCTGATAGTTCTGAGGATATTAATTTGGCATTAGGCTATCTCGTTGACAACTTTGAGAAAATTCAACTGATTTCTCTCTGGAATCGATCAACGAACTGATACCAAGTCTCATTCTCTCATTTCCTGATCTCAAAGAGGGCTTCTGGCCCGCCTGATGGAGACGATTGCCCCCACCATGATGAAGACGACGACGGTCTGCATACGGAAGATTTTTCTCCGCAGCCAGTCAAAGACTTACGGCGCCGTGGTGATCTTGTGGAGCGACGCTACAATCTCCGCCCCCGGCGCAAGACAACAACTTAATTTATATTTTAATTTATTTGCTATTTTATGAGCATGTTTATTTCATCTATTGTTTAAAACTATGGTGTGTGTGTTATTTTTTTATATTTGGGTTGCATATAGCCAAACCTTTGGATGTAAGCCTATATAAGGCCATGATGTGTTTATTTTCATTTCAAGTTGAATGAATGAGAAATTGAGAACCCTAATTCCTCCTCCCACTCTTAGAATTCGGCTAGCCCTAGTGTAGCCGCCCCTCCTCCTACTTCTTCCCCCTCTCTCTCTCGGCCAAGCCCTCCCCTCCCCTCCAAACCACCACCTTTCCTTTCTCCTACCCCTCTCTCTCACTCTCGGCCAAGACCCCTCCACCCGAGCCCCTCTTCCACACCCTAAGCCGGTCGGCCACTCAAGTCCCTAGGCCGATCCCCCCACTTCAAGGTGAAACTCGACCACCCCACTCCCTTGGTGATTGGGCCAAGTATTTGCATCAAGAATTCGTGGATCTAGGCCAAGGCGTGAAGCGACGAAGGGGGATGAGTTTCCTCTCTCTCCGGCGTAACTCCGGCGGAACCGCGGAAGAGCGATTCAAATTAGATAATCGGAATCTTCTGTTCCGGTTTGGGTAACGAAAATCTCTACCTTTGTGTGATTCCTTCCCTAGATAATTTTGTGGTGGAATCTCTTGGCGTTGGATTTAGAATCTTTGAATTTTCGTGGTTTCTTCGATTGTTTTGTGTTCATCTTAATTGAATTAATTTTCGAAAAGGCTTGGCAAACCTCGTAACTTTTTGTTGGGAGAGATCTACCTTTTCTCGAATCATACTTTTGGTAGATCTCTTTTGGTACAACTTTTGCTCGCTCAGACCAGGTGGGTCCTTTTAGCCGGAAAGGATATTGGCTTATCGCCTCTATTCGATCCTATGCGGTTTGGCTACCCATACGTTAGCATTAAAGTAATAATATTGCTTGGAGTGTGCGAGGTGAAGAAATTTGTGCGAGTGAAAACTTCGAATCATAGAGAGGGAAACGTGTTAATCCGTAGATCTCCCAGTGTCAATGCTTAGGCATTCCTCAATTTGGTATCAGAACCAGGTTCACGTCAATTTCTTAATTGACACACTCCCCTTGGTTCTTGCACGTCGGCACGCACTTTTCTTGCTCGTTTTCGTGTCAAAAATTCAAAAAACAATTTTGCTGGTCTGCCAATAGCGGCCTAAATTTCTTATTTTTCAGCACAATTCAAAATATATTTTTTAATAATCTCCTTTTTATTTCCAGTAAGAAAAACAAAAAAACATTTTACCCGAGCCTTTAAGTGGGAACAATTCCATTTGTGGTGTTTCTTTGAGTCAGTTTTTCATTTCCGCATGCGCACTAAATTGGGCACTGAATATTCTCCATCTTCCTCTCAAATGGCCGTCGAGCGGGAAGCGGGTCACATTCCTGCAGCAATTGAGGTCCTCCGTCATGAGTTCACCGATCAGTTGACGGATATTAGGGAAATTCTTCATGAATTAAGAATGAACCGAGCGGCTCCCCAAAATCAAGCCGCCAATCCACTTGATGAAGGGAATAATAATCAAAACAACAATTATAACAACGAGCGAGCCCCACGTGCACCGTATGTGTTTGACATTACTAGAGACATCCGGTTAAACCCCCATCTTATGATGGAATGGGTGAACCCCAAGTCTGTAACGCCCCAAAACTCAAAAGAGCGACGAGGGACGTTTTGGGCCAGTTTTGGGTTCTGGCAGGAGGCACACGGCCTGGGAAACGGGCGTGTCCCAGGGCATGTCAGGCTTGTGTCGACACTCAGCCGGCGAAGTCGACATTTTGCTCTTGACGTTGTGTTGAGACAGGGCACACGGCCTGAGACACTGGCGTGTCTCAGGGCGTGTCGAGCCTGTGTCGACACTCAGCCCGCGAAGTCGACACTCTGCGCTCGACGAAGTGTCGAGACATGGCACACGGCCTGAGACACGGGCGTGTCGAGCCCGTGTCGACACTCGTCCCGGGGAGTCGACGAAGTTTGCTTGACGAAGTGTCGAGACAAGACACACGACCTAGGATACGGGCGTGTCGAAGGCCGTGTCGTGAGGTCGATGAACTTCGCTCGACGAAGTGTCGAGTGTCGAGACCGTGTACACGGCCTGGAGCCCAGGCGTGTTCGAGTGGACACGGGTTAGGACACGGGCGTGTCCTAGAACCCGTGTAGTTCTCGGGTTGTTTTCGGGATAAATCGATGGGGGTACACGGCCGGCCATACGGCCGTGTCAGGTGGAACACGGGCGTGTCAGGTCGAACACGGGCGTGTTCGATGCCCGTGTGTTGTTCCAGGCACGTCGATTTTGACGGCGAATGAGGCACACGGCCCTGGACACGGGCGTGTGCCAGGCCGTGTTCGGTCCAGATTGTACATTTCAGGCCCTAATCAAAGCCGTTCGTTTCTTTAATTGGTGATCCAACGGCTGGGGGTTGTTCCTGATGGGATATACCCGGGATTGGACCTTTGAAACCCTCACTTTTACTTGAGTGGTTATCTTTCTAAAGTATAGAGAGAGGAGAGCCAAGGAAGGAAGAAGAAGCTAGATCCGGCCATTGGAGGAGCTTTGAAGCTCCAAATCGCGAGCCGACTCCGGATCCACGGAGGCGAAGAGAGTGCGGTGCTTTTCATCCACTTACTTTCCCATGGCGCCAAAGAAGAACTCCAGGGTAACGATTCTCTTCTTGAGCATGTGAAGCTCTCCTTCTTTGCATAGGAAGCCCGCTCTCGCGAGTTTGCGGTGAGTTGGAGGAGTTCCTTCGGGTAGATATGTAAAGTCCCCGTTGTGTAGAGTCCGTAAGCAAGAACGGACATAGGCATGATGTGTGAAGCCTATCCGGACATGTTGGTCTGGATCGGTGATGTTGCATTGCATAAATGCCGGATAAGACTCCGTGCAATTGTTTGTTTTTCGGGTTTTCTACACGGTAGATTGCAACAGGGAGCCTTGGGGATTAACCCTAAGGTGCACCCGGAAAACTGGGCGGATGCGTGATCTTTCCAACTTGGAGGCCTGAGAGCCAACTTGAACATAACCGAGTTATATGAAATGTGTGACGAAATGGGACTCAGGAGAAGTTTGACCTGCGCATATGGCTTAAACTGTCGTTGCGATGTGAGCACGGGTTAGATGGAACCGTACCCATTTCTTTTTCGTTCGGTTAAAGAGACCTAAGGTTACGTGGCACTTGTCGTTGGCATAGATGAGGGTCTTCGGCGGTCTATGGTTTTAATTACCGTGACCCATGCCGGGAAGACAAATTGCTCATAGGTTTGGCCGTCAAAGTGGCGGTGGTGAGTACGGAATGTCTATCGCTTTAATTGATGTGACATCGACCGGTTCACCGAGAATGTGCCCTGAGAGCACGGGGCGTGTGGCCGTGCGAGCCAATGTCTGTTATGAAATGAATATTGATAAATTGCTCGCTTATGCTAATGAAATACAGGGAAGGAGCATCGCCGCCCCGAGTTGGGGGCGGGATCGTTATAATTTGGTCAGCATTGCTGACTGTTGCCTTATTTTGCCACCATGCGGTGGTTTGTTGCTTGCAGGTGCTGCTAGACCAAGCGGTCAATAGCAGGCGGAAGCCCAAATTGCGAAGCCGGCCCTCGAAGGCCTAATTGACGTGTTTACTGCTTTTATTCATGTATGACCGGCCTGCGTGCCGTGGTTTGTAAAACATGTAATATCAAGTAAACCATTTTGTATGGCCTTAAGGCCTGTACTTGTGTATGTACAACATTCCTATTTGGTATTAGTGGACATTCATGCTTTTGTGCTGGGTTCTTTATTGTAACTTATTAAACTGCTTCCGCTAGAATGTTCTGTGTAGGACGTGATGATTGGTTAAATGGTTTCCATGAGTAACCACCCGGTCTGTCTGTGGTATAAGGCGTCAGGCCCCGGCCGGACCTACTGCTATATGCTTTGCGACGGATAGTGAGTGTTATAATTTTGTATCAGACTACTGGTTTTGGTTGGGCTTAATATGAATTCGTGGCCGAATTCTTTTTAAGGGGTGGTGAGCACATGTGTGTGCGTCATCGTTATAACAGTAAAAGAACCCATGAATGTCCACTTAGGAATGAAAATACACGTGTTTGAGGAACCTGCGTGTTCCTATAATTGCTGTTTGCAATTTTATTTGGTCGCTTAACTTTGTTTTGTACCACTATAGGTGACCAGAAGTGGTGTTGGGCCGTCAGAACGTCGAGTTTCTGAGGCTAGCAGTGCACCAGATGTTGCTCCTGCAACACCTCTATCGGCTGAGAACATACGATTGGTGGCCGAAGTAATGTTGGACGTGATAAATGCGCAGCCTGCAAGGCAAACGCAGCAGCCTGCTCCTGCGATGGAGCAGGAACCACTTCCAGAGGTTGAGCCGAGGAGAGTGGAACAAGTGGTAGTGGAGCCGGTGGTGCCAAGGAGGGCAACCGAGAGACAGCTCAAGCATGTCATGAGCTTTAGTCCTCCGGTATTCTCGGGGTTGGGAACCCTATCTCAAGCTGAAGACTGGCTCTCCAGGGTGAAGAGAGTCATGACAGCAACGGAGACGGAGGAGTGGCAAATGACTGCCATTGCTACGCTCCTTCTGGACGTTGAAGCGAGAATGTGGTGGGAAGGATTGGAGCTGCACCTATTTAGAGGTAGGCAACTTGTTGATGTCTCGATGGAGGAGTTCTCGAGATTGTTCTTGGCTAGATACATCCCTTCGGCACAGAAGATAGCGTTGGAGAACGAGTTCCTGAGGTTGGTTCAGGGTGAGAAGAGCGTGGATGAATATCTCCAGAAGTTTACTCGTTTGAGTCGATATGCTAGCTCCACCATCGTGGATGAGGAGCGCAAGACGAATCGATTCTACGAAGGCTTGAGAGATGAGTTGAGGTTACTACTCTCGGGGCCGATGAAGTAGGGTTTCTTGACCTTGGTCAACACGGCCCGGTCCTTAGAGAAGGACATGAAGAATGTTCAAGCGAAGAAGAATGTTGGTGTGAAGAAATCTGGGTTCAAAGTGCCGACTACTTCAAAGTCTGGCTATCAAAGATTCTTCAAGAAGCATAAGACTTCGGGTCCAGCTCCTTCTGGTGCTTCTGAGGCGACTACGAGTCGGACCCCGGGGGCATGTTTTACTTGTGGAAAGTCGGGGCACTTTGCCCGCGATTGTTGGAGCGGACGCCCCAAGTCTGAGAGAAGGCCGGGAGCGACTTATGAAGAGAAGGGCAAGGCGGTGGAGTCAACCGCGTCCCACTATTCTCCGGCCCAACCAAGGGTGTATAATCTTGGCCAACAGGAGGCCATCAAACAGGCTGATGTGGTGACAGGTAAGGTTTAATTTATAGGAAGTCAATTTCTTTAAATACTTGTTATGCACATGTTACCTTACCACTGCTTGTTTAGGATTTGTTTTGATTTGTGAAAATCCGGCAAGAGCACTCTTCGATACGGGAGCTTCACACTCCTTCTTGTCCGAAGGATTTATATCACGCATCGGAGTCCCTTCTTCGACGGCGAAGGATAAGTTGGATGTGTTGTTGCCCAATGGGTGTTCGATGCACGCGGATAGGATCTGCGATGTTAAGATTCGTATTGGGAATCATGAGTTCGATCTGCAAGCGTCATTACTTCCGTTAGTGGAGTTCGACGTTATATTTGGCATGGACTGGCTCTCGAAGCAGCAGGCCTATATTGATTGCGGTCTTAAGGAAGTGAAGTTGGGAGCATCTCCGACTTTTACGGGATTAAAGGGGTCGAGCAAGACATTAATGTCTGCTCTTCAGGTGGTGAAGGCGGTTCGTGCCGGTGCAGAACTGTTCTTCACACTAGTGAAGGTTGCGAAGATGAAGCCCGCGTTGGATAGTATTTTAGTGGTATCGGAATACCCTGATGTTTTCCCTAGAGATCTTCCTGGAGCCCCGCCTCAGCGGGAGATAGATTTCACGATTGAGCTAGTGCTAGGTGCAAAGCCTGTTTCATGATCTCCTTATCGGCTAGCGCCTAAGGAATGGCGGAGCTGAAAGTTCAACTGCAAGAGTTGTTGGAGCAAGGGTATATGCGCCCAAGTTCTTTGCCTTGGAGCGCACCGGTCCTCTTTATTAAGAAGAAGGACGAAATCTTGAGGCTATGTATTGATTATCTGGAGCTCAACAAGTTGACGGAGAAGAACAAGTACCCGATCCCCCGGATTGATGATCTTTTTGATCAGTTGGTCGGGTCGACGGTGTACTCGAAGTTGGATCTCAAGTCTGGTACTATCAGCTGCGAATAAAGGAGAGTGATATCCCGAAGACAGCATTTAGTACGAGATACAGGCATTATGAGTTTACGGTCATGCCGTTTGGGCTGACTAATGCGCCGTCAGTGTTCATGGATTTGATGTACAGGACTTTCAGGGAGTACTTGTACCATTTTGTGATCGTCTTCATCGACAATATTTTGGTGTACTCGCAAAGTGAGGAAGATCACTTCAAGCATCTTCATTTGGTTTTGGAGACGCTAAGGAGGAATCAACTGTATGCCAAGTTCTCGAAGTGCGAGTTTTGGTTATTCTCAGTGGCGTTCCTCGGACATATAGTGAGTGGAGAGGGTATTACTGTGGATCCGGCGAAGATTGTTGCGATACGTGAGTGGCCTGAGCTTGCTACGGTAGCGGAAGTCCGAAGCTTTCTGGGGCTTGCCGTCTATTATAGGCGCTTCGTGGAAAACTTCTCGCGGATAGCGTTACCTCTCACTACTTTGACGAGGAAGGAGCAGAAGTTCATTTGGACACCGGAGTGCGTGCGAGCTTTTGAGGAGTTGAAGTGTCGGTTGACCACGGCGCCTGTGCTGAGTTCGCCATGTGGGACCGAAGGCTATGAGATTTACAGTGATGCTTCAGGCAGCGGTTTGGGTTGCGTGCTACTGCAACACGGAAGTGTAATAACTTATGGCTCGAGACAGCTAAAAGTGCATGAAATGAACTATCCGGTCCATGACTTGGAGTTAGCGGCCGTGATTTTTGCCTTGAAGCTGTGGAGACACTATTTGTACGGTGTGAAGATTGATATCTACACCGATCATAAGAGCCTGAAGTATCTGATTGATCAGAAAGATCTGAATATGCGGCAGCGTAGATGGATGGAGTTCTTGGGAGACTATACATTCAAGATCCACTACGTGCCTGGTAAAGGGAATGTGGTTGCATGATGAGCGGTTGGTGCAGGATTTATAGGTGCTGGAGATTGTTTGTGTGGATAGGCAATCAAGTGCTGAAGTAGTTTTGAATTGGACTGAAGTCCAATATGACCTGACTGATCGGATTCGGCAGGCTTTGGATTTGGATGACCACTTGAAGTAGTTCAAGGAATAGGCTCTGGATGGGTCAAATTCCCAATTCGTCGTGGAGGACGGATTGCTTTGGAAAGACGGTCGTCTGTGCGTCCCAAGTGTGGGCAATTTGCGGGTGGAATTGTTGTACGAGGCACACCATACCAAGTACTCGATTCACCCGGGGAGCACAAAGATGTACCGCGATGTGAAGAAACTGTTTTGGTGGACGGGTTTGAAGAAAGATGTAGCACTCTACGTAGCGAAGTGCCAAACTTGTGTCTTGGTGAAGGCGGAGTGCCAAGAGCCGAGAGGATTTCTTAAGTCCTTGCCTATTCCGGAGTGGAAATTCGACGACATCTCTATGAACTTTGTGCACAGTTTGCCAAGGTCGCAAAAGGGGAACGACGCCATTTGGGTGGTCGTAGATCGGTTAACGAAGGTGTCGCATTTTATTCCGCATAGGAAGGATGATCCGGTGGAGAAGTTGACAAAACTGTATGTGGATAATATAGTACGGCTTCACGGTGTGCCCCGCAGCATCGTGAGTGACCGAGATGGGCGGTTCATGTCCAATGATTGGAGGCTAGTGCAACAAATGTTGGGGACAAAGTTGAAATTCAGTACAGCCTTCCATCCGCAAACAGATGGGCAGAACGAGAGGGTCAATAGAACCATGGAAGACATGCTCCTCATGTGTGTCTTGGATTTTGGAAAGCAATAGGAAGACCATCTTTATTTGGTGGAGTTCGCGTACAACAATATCTACCAAGCGAGTATTCAAATGGCGCCCTTCGAGGCCATATATGGTAGAAAATGTCGCACGTCGTTGTCTTGGCAAGAAACGGGTGATTCAAAGTTGTATAAGCGATTAGAAGTGGAGGATGCTACTTCTTTGGTGAGAACCATTCGGGAGAGGTTGCTTATCGCTCAGGACTGGCAAGCGAAGTACTATAATGCCAAGCACAGGAACGTGGAGTTCGCTGTGGGCGACTATGTGTACTTAAAGATCAAGCCGTTCAAGGGTGTCTCGCGGGTGCGGCGATTGAAAAAGCTAAGCCCGAGGTACCTTGGGCCGTTTGAGGTTCTGGAGCGAGTTGGTGAAGCTGCCTATCGGTTGAAGATTTCAGTGGAGCTTGGTGGATTACATGATGTATTCCATATTTCGGTGCTTTGGAAGGCGGTGCAAGAGCCTATGCAAGTGATCGCGGTTGATCATGTGCCGGTGGATAGTGGGCTGACGACAAAAGCCAAGCCCGTGCAGATTGAGTACTCGGAGGTCAAGCGGCTACGCAATAAAGAGATCAGGATGGTCAAGGTCTGATGGGACAATTGCGGTCGTGAGGAGCTCTCTTGGGAGCGAGAGCAGACTATGCTTGACGAGTATCCGGAGTTGTTCCGCTCAGGTACCAATTTTGGTTTTGTACATGTCTTTCCTTTATATAATTTCGTGGACAAAATTCTTTTAAGAGGGGGAGAGTTGTAACGCCCCGAAACTCAAAATAGCGACGGGGGACGTTTTGGGCCAGTTTTGGGTTCTAGCAGGAGGCACACGGTCTGGGACACAGGCGTGTCCCAGGGCATGTCAGGCTTGTGTCGACACTCAGCCGGCGAAGTCGACATTTTACTCTCGACGTTGTGTCGAGACAGGGCACACGGACTGAGACACGGGCGTGTCTCAGGGCGTTTCGAGCCCGTGTCGACACTCAGCCCGCGAAGTCGACACTCTGTGCTCGACGAAGTGTCGAGACATGGCACACGGCCTGAGACATGGGCGTGTCTCAGGGCGTGTCGAGCCCGTGTCGACACTCGTCCCGGGGACTCGATGAAGTTTGCTCGACGAAGTGTCGAGAAAAGTCACACGTCCTAGGATACGGGCGTGTCCAAGGCCGTGTCGTGAGGTCGACGAACTTCGCTCGACGAAGTGTCGAGTGTCGAGACCATGTACATGGCCTGGAGCCCAAGCGTGTTCTAGTGGACACGGGTTAGGACACGGGCATGTCCTAGAACCCGTGTAGTTCTCGGGTTGTTTTCGGGATAAATCGATGGGGGTACACGGCCAGCCACACGGCCGTGTCAGGTGGAACACGGGCGTGTCAGGTCGAACACGGGCGTGTTCGATGCCCTTGTGTTGTTCCAGGCGCGTCGATTTTGACGGCGAATGAGGCACACAGCCCTAGACACGGGCGTGTGTCAGGCCGGGTTCGGTCCAAATTGTACATTTCAGGCCCGAATCAAAGCCGTTCGTTTCTTTAATTGGTGATCCAACGGCTGGGGGTTGTTCCAAATGGGATATACCCGGTATTGGACCTTTGAAACCCTCACTTTTACTTGAGTGGTTATCTTTCTAAAGTATAGAGAGAGAGGAGAGCCAAGGAAGGAAGAAGAAGCTAGATCCAGCCATTGGAGGAGCTTCGAAGCTCCAAATAGCGAGCCGACTCCGGATCCACGGAGGCGAAGAGAGTGCGGTGCTTTTCATCCGCTTACTTTTCCATGGCGCCAAAGAAGAATGCTAGGGTAACGATTCTCTTCTTGAACATGTGAAACTCTCCTTCTTTGCATAGGAAGCCCGCTCTCGCGATTTTGCGGTGAGTTGGAGGCGTTCCTTTGGGTAGATATGTAAAGTCCCCGTTGTGTAGAGTCCGTAAGCGAGAACGGACATAGGCATGATGTGTGAAGCCTATCCGGACATGTTGGTCTGGATTGGTGATGTTGCATTGCATAAATGCAGGAGAAGACTCCGTGCGATTGTTTGTTTTTCGGGTTTTCTATGCGGTAGATTGCAACAGGGAGCCTTGGGGATTAACCCTAAGGTGCACCCGAAAAACTGGGCGGATGCGTGATCTTGCCAACTTGGAGGCCTGAGAGCCAACTTGAACATAACCGGGTTATGTGAAATATGTGACGAAATGGGACTCCGGAGAAGTTTGACCCACGCATATGGCTTAAACTATCGTTGCGATGTGAGCACGAGTTAGATGGAACCATACCCATTTCTATGTCGTTCGGTTAAAGAGACCTAAGGTTACGTGGCACTTGTCGTTAGCATAGATGAGGGTCTTCGACGGTCTATGGTTTTAATTACCATGACCCATGCCGGGAAGACAAATTGCTCATAGGTTTGGCCGTCAAAGTGGCGGTGGTGAGTCCGGAATGTCTATGGCTTTAATTGACGTGACATCGACCGGTTCACCGAGAATGTGCCCTGAGAGCACGAGGCGTGTTGCCGTGCGAGCCAACGTCTGTGATGAAATGAATATTGATAAATTGCTCGCTTATGCTAATGAAATGCAGGGAAGGAGCATCGTTGCCCCGAGTTGGGGGCGGGATCTTTATAATTTGGTCAGCATTGCTGACCGTTGCCTTGTTTTGCCACCGTGCGGTGGTTTGTTGCTTGCAGGTACTGCTGGACCAAGCGGTCAATAGCGGGCGGAAGCCCAAATTGCGAAGCCGGCCCTCGAAGGCCTAATTGGCGTGTTTACTGCTTTTATTCATGTATGACCGGCCCGCGTGCCATGGTTTGTAAAACATGTAATATCAAGTAAACCATTTTGTATGGCCTTAAGGCATGTACTTGTGTATGTACAACATTCCTATTTGATATTAGTGGACATTCATGCTTTTGTGTTGGGTTCTTTATTGCAACTTATTAAACTGCTTCCGCTAGAATGCTCTGTGTATGACGTGATGATTGGTTGGATGGTTTCCATAAGTAACCACCCGGTCTGTCTGTGGTATATGGCGTCGGGCCCCGGCCGGACCTACTGCTATATGCTATGCGACGGATAGGGGTTGTTACAAAGTCTTCCTGGACTGGGTGATGGAAATCGAATGCTACTTTGAGTGGAAAAATTTGACGGACGCGAAAAAGGTGCGAGTGGCGTGAATGAAGTTGCTAGGTAGGGCCAAGATTTTTCGGTTAAATGAGGAACGTCGTCTTAGGGCTGACAATGGTGACTTACTTATTGGTTGGGTAGGCATGAAGGCCATGTTGACGGACCAGTACGTCCCGTCGTACCATCGAATGCAGATGTTTGATGATTTGGCCACCCTTAAGCAAGGGAGTCGGTCGGTCTCGGAATACATGAGTCTTCTTAAGGACATGATGGTTAGGTGCGGTGTAAGAGAGATGCCCGAAATCACCCTTTCTAGATTTCGCAAGGGGTTAAACCCCGACATCCAGGGCAAGTTGTTGTTTTATGGTCACACCGACCTCAACACCACTTTCAATGATGCACTAGATATCGAAAAGCACAACGTTTTAAGAATAAGTCTCGTTCGTATCAGAAGGGAAAGTCCATCTTAGGACCGCCTCCCACCTCTACCGATAAGGATAAGGGCAAGTTCTGGTCCACAGAATCGAACTCCATAGTAGTGACTGGCAGGAATATTAGAAACCTAACGGGTGAGAGAGTGCCCATAGGAAGAGTAAACAAAACGAATGCTACTTGCTTCGCGTGCGGGGTTCAGGGTCACTACGCTAATGAATGTCCAACTAAGCCCAAGCACTTAGCCTTATTAGATTCCACATGTGCGTCAGATGACCTTATCTATGAGGCTGGAGACGGTAGCGAGTCGAAAGGAGTGCTTAGTGATATGGAGGACAAGTCTCATATGATGGTCATGCGGTGTATTCTGGTGACTCCACGGGCATTAGATGACTGGAATAGGATGAATATTTTTTCGTTGCATTTTAAGAGTGGGGAGAAATGGTGTAGGTTGATCATAAATATTGGAAGTTGTATGAATGTCATTTCTGAAGCTGCGGTGACTCGAATGTCTTTAGTTACTAAGCCACACCCTCACCCTTATAAGGTGGTATGGGTAGATAAGTCATCCCTCCCAGTGTCAAAGAATTGTTTGGTACCCCTTACCATCAAAGCTTATTCTGAGAAGATTTGGTGCGACTCCATCCATATGGATGCCCGTCACGTTTTATTAGGTCGTCCATGGCATTATGATCATGATGTTACCCACTTCGGTCGAGCTAACACTTATGAATTTAAATTTAATAGCAAGACCATAATTCTAAAACCCACTCCGCCTAAGGATCCTTCGGTCCACTCTATGGATACGATTGTCCCGGTCAAAAAGAAGGTGTTAAGTCTGATAGGCAAGAAGGAATTTTCTCGTAACACCTTTATGGATGGTGTCATATATGCTTTAGTTTGTTTGCAGGCTAAGGAAGATGCGACATCTTTTGAGAGTTTACCACCGACGTTGAGGAAGCTCTTAGATGGGTTTAAGGATGTGTAGTCGGACGAGCTACCGTCCGAGTTACCTCCCATGCGGGACATCCAACATGCGATAGATTTCATCTCGGGTTCCTCTTTGCCCAACCTAACTCACTATAGGTTAAATCCCTCCTCACACTTAGAATTACAAACCCAAATTTTCAATTTATTGCAAAATGGGTTCATTCGTCATAGCAAGAATCCATGTATCGTACCCGCCTTGCTTGCTCCCAAGAAAGACGGCTCTTGGAGGATGTGTGTGGATAGTAGAGCCATTAATAAAATTATTGTTAAATATCGCTTTCCCATCCCTCGCTTGGACGATTTATTGGACATGTTAGTGGGTGCCACGATTTTCTAGATGTTGGATATTAGAAGTGGCTACCATCAGATCCGAATTAGGGAAGGTGATGAGTGGAAGACGGCTTTTAAATCCAAGGAAGGGCTCTACGAGTGGTTAGTTATGCCATTTGGGCTCTCCAATGCCCCGAGCACGTTTTATAGGATGATGACCCACGTATTCCAACCTTATATGGGAAAATTCATTGTAGTGTATTTTGATGATATTCTTGCTTTTAGTACTTCTACGAGGGATCATGAGTCACATTTGAAGATTATCCTTACCACGTTGAGATCGGAAAAATTATTCGTAAACATTAAAAAGTGTACTTTTCATGTGTCGTCTGTAGAGTTCCTTGGTTATATCGTAAGTTCAGATGGCATACATGTAGACCCTAAGAAGGTCCAGGCCATTAAGGACTGGCTGGAGCCCGCCAATATTCGAGATGTTCGAAGTTTTCACGGTCAAGCTACGTTTTATCGCAAATTTATTAGAGACTTTAGTAGTATCGTGGCCCCCATTTCAGAATGCATGAAAAAATGTGATTTTACTTGGACGAAATCGGCCGCTAAAGCGTTTCAATTAATTAAATCAAGCATGTCGGAAGCTCCCCTTTTGAGATTACCAGATTTTACTAAGGTTTTTGAGTTATCTTGTGACGCGTCTGGAGTTGGTGTTGGTGGTGTATTGAGTCAGGATGGTCACCCAATTGGATACTTCAGTGAGAAACTCGCGGGGCCAAAATTGAATTATTCTAACTATGATTGAGAGTTTTATGCGGTTATTAGGTGCCTCCAACATTGGAGACATTACTTCCAAAAGAATTTGTTATTTTATCCGATCGTGAAGCTTTAAGATTAATCAACTCCCAAACTAAAGTGAGCCCAAGACATGCCAAATGGGTCTCCTATCTTCAGGAGTACACATTTATCATCAAACTAAAGTGATGCTCTTATTCGTGTATCTTTATTCTTGTCTACGCTACAAGTAAAGGTGATTGTGTTCGATAGAATTAAGGATGAGTATGTCCATTTGCCCGGATTTCAAGGACATCTATCTATCCACTCACGACAACTCGCCCACGACCATTTCGTCCTTTTATATTCGTGACGGTTATCTATTCAATCATTCAAAGCTATGTATTCCACATTCATCCCTACGACACTTCATCGTGTGGGAATTGCATAGCGGTCGGTTGGGTGGACATTTCGGTCGTGACAAAACCATCGCTCTAGTCGAGGACAAGTTTTATTGGCTCGGTCTTAAGTCAACAGTTAATAAAATCGTGGGTAGTTGTCGAGCATGCCAATTAGCCAAGGGCAACAAAACTAATGAGGGACTTTATACCCCTCTTCTAATTCCTTCCATTACCTGGGAAGACATTAGTATGGATTTTATCCTAGGCATGTCTGTCATGTTTAGACGTCATGATTCTATTTTGGTCATAGTAGATCGATTTTTCAAAATGATTTATTTTATTGCGTGTAATAAAACCAATGATGTGTCACATGTTGCTAAATTATATTTTAAGGAAGTAGTTGTCCATCGGGGCGTTCCAAATCGATAGTGACTGATAGAGATGTGAAATTTACTAGTTATTTTTGGATGGCCTTGTGGACGATTATGGACACCAAACTTTTGTTTCCTTCGGCCTACCATCCACAGACGGATGGGCAAATGGAAGTGGTAAACAGAAGTTTAGGCAGTTTGCTACGATGCCTTGTGGGAGACCACAAGGGTGCATGGGACCTTATCCTTCCTCATGCTCAGTTAGCGTATAATAATTCCAAAAATAGGTCCACTAGTTTGTCACCGAATGAGATCGTGCATGGTAATAAAGCACCAGTGCCACTGGACTTGATTCTGTTATCGCCATCTTATAAATCAAGTCAATTTTCACAGGATTTTCCCTCTCATATTCATAATTTGCATAAGCACATAAATGAAACGCTAACCACACAATACACATCTTATCAAGTTCATGCTAACGTACATAAAAGAGAAACTCACTTTAAGGTTGGCGATTTATTCTTGGTGTGTCTCGTCCCTGAACGGATGCCTTCGGGCACTATAAAAACGTTATCGAATCGGCGAGCTGGGTCTTTTCGAATCTTAAAAAAGTTAGGAGAAAATGCATATCTTTTGGAGTTACCCACGGATTGGGGTATTTCCCTTATTTTTAATGTTTTTGATTTAACGCTGTATGTTTCTCCACCACTGGATTTATCTAACTGTCCATTTAGCTCCCCTACATTTTATAATGGGTTGGGGGTGAGCTTGTTTCTGGATCGCTCTCTCCATCGGTATCCAATGGAGGTACGTTGGTAGTTGATGATGAAAATTTTCCTCCTTTATTGCTGAATGCTTTTCCCAGGTTTCCCAGGACACACTTTTTGCCAGACAGGATCATCAAAGATGAAGTGGTTTCCTCTCCAGATGGTGATGTTCGTCGCTACTTGATTTGTCGGTACGATCATCCGGCCTCAGATGACTCCTGACTTTTGGAATCGGAGGTGGTTATTTTAGATGATGCTCTTCTACGGCGGTTGAAAGATATGGTACCTAAAACACCTAGAGGGGGGTGAATAGGTGACCTAATCCTTTTTTAACCTTTAATGGCAGCAATCTGTTATATCACAGAATTCTAACTACTTTTGCACAGCAATCACAAAACATACACAACAATAATCACAGCACAGCAGACACAGAGTTTTATAGTGGTTCCCCAAGCATTGGGTACATCCACTTTCCCCCTTCGCCTATCTAGCAGTGTACTATATTCGGCCAAACTCCTCCACTGTCTCAGAACCCAAAATGGTTCCTACACCTCAGGCCCAAGGCCCTACAACTCAGCTTTATCCCAAAACCTACACTCAGCCACAAAGGCCTACACTCAGCCAATCAAGGCCTACACTCAGAGATTTCAATCTCCTACACTCAGGCTCTCAAGCCATACCCTCAGCCTTTATAATTACAGGCTTACAATTCACTCAGATCCAAAGGATCCTACAAGTTAAAAATGAATTACAAATATTAACTCAACAACTCAGAAACAAGAGAGGGGAGTTGAGAGTTTCTTGATGAGTTCTTGGAAGAACTCAGCTGGATTCAATCTGACTTAGCTTTCTTCAAAACTTCTTGAAAGTAGAACTGAATAAGAATGAATCCTCCTGCAGTTGATCCTTGATCTCTGCTTCTTAAGATCCAGAACAAAACTGCATCCTTTTCAAAACCTAGTTCCAGAGGCTGATTTCTTGGATGGAGCCCTCTCTCTCCAACTTCTTAGATCTGCAATTGGACAGCTAGATCTTCTTGATTTGATACTTGATCAATCACTCTGTGAACCACTTGTTGAATTACTTCAATTACAATCTGAATCACAGTTTCTGTAAACTGTCTAAGCCTATTTATAGGCCTTCTTCATGGTAACCGGCTGGTCCGGTTCATAACTGTCTTCTGACATCTCTGACAGGTGCTGTTGACTGGCTGGAACGGCAGCTGTCAAGTCATCCAGTCAGTTCTTGAAAATCTCTAACCGTCTGATAGTGTCGACACTTATAGACCAAGTGTCGACACAAGTTGTGCAAGTGTCGACATTAGTCTACAAGGTGTCGACACAACTCCTTGTGTTGTAGATACTATGTCTCGACACAGATTCTTCTTCATGTGTCGACACTGAAATTGAGTGTCGACACAAGTACTTGATCTTCTATCTTTTGCTGAATTCTTCTAAGTGTCGACACATCTCCTTTGTGTCGACACAACTTCTTCTGTTGAATTTGTTAAGTGTCGACACATAGTCTTCTATGTTGATACTTGCTCAGTGTCGACACAGCTCCTTGTGTCGACACTTGATTCTTCTATTGAGACTTCAGCTGAGTGTCGACACATTCCCTTAGTGTCGACACTTGTACTTAGAATAATTTGACGATCTTTCTGTTCTTTGCTAAGTGTCGACACAGCTCCATGTGTCGACACTTTCTTCAAGTGTAGAGTCTTCAGCTGAGTGTCGACACATTGTTCTAGGTGTCGACACTTACTTCATGTGTTGACTCTTCTATTGAGTGTCGACACTTTGTTCTTGGTGTCGACACTTACTTCAGGTGCTGACTCTTCTTGTTGTGTGTCGACACAATGTTCTTGGTGTCGACACTTTAACTTAGTTTCTACTGACTTTTGCTGAGTGTCGACACAGCTCCAAGTGTCGACACTTTCTGGTGTAGACACAGCTTCACTGGGTGTCGACACAGCTCCTTGTGTCGACACTTTCTGTCTGCACTTTTCTTCACTGAGTGTCGACACAGCTCCAAGTGTCGACACTTTCTTTCTGGTGTCGACTCTGCATCCCAGGTGTCGACACAATGACTCCAAGTGTCGACACTGCTTGTCTGGGTGTCAACACAAGTCTTCTTAAGTGTCGACACTTTCCCTCTGGGTGTCGACACATGGACTTAGAAACTTTTTCATCATTTCCCGCAAATACTTAACCTGCACATGTAACTCAAAATTCATCAAATACATTTTGATGTATATCATTGAGTTGGGTGAGGCTTCTTCAAATCAGGTACATTTAAACCAATATACCCAACAGCGGTACCTTCGGGACAACACATCGGTGATGAGTACTTTCGAGCGGGGGAGGATTGATGGAGACGATAGCCCCCAACATGATGAAGACGGTGACGGTCTGCATACGGAAAATTTTTCTCCGCCTCCAGTCAAATACTTACGGCACCGTGGTGATCTTGTGGAGCGACGCTACAATCTCCGCCCCTGGCGCAAGACTACAACGTAATTTTTATTTTAATTTATTTGCTATTTTATGAGCTTATTTATTTCATCTATTGTTTAAAACTATGGTGTGTGCTATTTTTTTATATTTGGGCTGCATGTAGCCAAACACTTGGATGTAAGCCTTTATAAGGCCATGATGTGTGTATTTTCATTTCAAGTTGAATGAATGAGAAATTGAGAACCCTAATTCCTCCTCCCCCTCTTAGAATTCGGCCAGCCCTAGTGTAGCCGCCCCTCCTCCTTCTTCCCCCTCTCTCTCTCTCGGCCAAGCCCTCCCCTCCCCTCCAAACCACCACCTTTCCTTTCTCCTACCCCCTCTCTCTCACTCTCGGCCAAGACCCCTCCACCCAAGCACCTCTTCCATACCCTAAGGCGGCCAGCCACTCAAGTCCCTAGGCCGATCCCCCCTCTTCAAGGTGTAACCCGACCACCCCACTCCCTTGGTGATTGGGCCAAGTGTTTGCATCAAGAATCCGTGGATCTTGTCCAAGGCGTGAAGCGATGAAGGGGGACGAGTTTCCTCTCTCTCTGGCGTAACGCCGGCGGAACCACAGAAGAGCGATTCAAGTTAGATAATCGGAATCATCTATTCCGGTTTGGATAACGAAAATCTCTATCTTTGTGTGATTCCTTCTCTAGATAATTTTGTGGTGGAATTTCTTGGCGTTGGATTTATAATCGTTGAATTTTTGTGGTTTCTTCGATTGTTTTGTGTTCATCTTAATTGAATTAATTTTCGAAAAGGCTTGGCGAATCTCGTAACTTTTTGTTGGGATATATCTACCTTTTCTCGAATCGTACTTTTGGTAGATCTCTTTTGGTACAACCTTTGCTCGCTCGGACCGGATGGGTCCTTTTAGCCGGAAAGGATATTGGCTTATCACCTCTATTCGATCCTATGCGGTTTGGCTACCCGTATGTTAGCATTAAAGTGATAATATTGCTTGGAGTGTGCGAGGTGAAGAAATTTGTGCGAGTGAAAACTTCGAATCGTAGGGAGGCAAACATGTTAATCCGTAGATCTCCCGGTGTCAACTCTTAGGCTTGCATCACCGCCCTTTCTCTTTGTTGAAGTAGAAAATCGGAGTAAGAACTACCTTCGTAGATCAGCAAAGTAAGTGATGGACTGAGGGCGCAAGCCATAGAACCAATCCCTCACTTGTCCATCAAAGGTTGTGACAAGGAGCTTGCACTTAGTAGCATCTGAGAGAGTCTTGAGAGCTACGGCTAATTCAAAGGCTTGATGGTGCTTCACTGGATCAGTATCCCTAGTGTAGATTGGTAATCGTGGCTCTCTAAAATTAGCTGGAGTTGGTTCATGACGAACGTTCTCTGAAAACGGTGACGACTCTTCCTGTTCTCTTATAATATAAGGAAAGATGGGAGCATAGGTTGCAGCTGTAAAAGGAGGAGGATAGAAGGGAAAAGCCGCTGCAGGGTGAGAAATGGCAGGAGATGATGGGTAAGGATGACTTCCCTGAAAACTCAGAAATCTTGCTGGACTTCCCCGGGCTGCTTCCCGGAAGTAGTTTTGACGAGCTGCAAACTCATCATTCTGAGGTCGCAAAGGGGCTGCAGGCCCTTGCGGAAAGGTTGGTGTGAAAGGAGGAGGGTAGACCGGCGGGTAAGCCGGAGGATAAGCTTGTTTATTCTCCAACGTTGGTGTTGGATTGACTGGAGCAACTGGAGCTGCTACAAATTGTGTGTCTAATCGCTGCGTGTTTGCAGCAAGAATTTGGTTGACTGTTTGAAATTGTTGAGCATATTGGAACCCCAGTTATGATTTGGGCAAGGATCACTATTAGGTTTGCTTAGATTGACCCAAAAAATTATAGTCATGGGTCATAGGTTTATTTCCAGATGTGCCTCAGAAGAATTCCAAGAAATGCAGTTGTCAGAAAATCAGTTCGACGATCGCCGAATGCAGTTCGACGATTGCCGAACGCAGTTCGACGATCGCCGAACGCAGTTCGACGATCGCCGAACGCAGTTTGACGAACGGCGAACTCAGGTCGACGAATTCTGAATTCCTTCTCTGAACTCAGGTCGACGAACTCTGATCTCAAGCAAGAAGTTTAGCTCGATGAATTCCAGCTGAGCTCGACGAACTCCGAGCTCAGGTCGACGATCGCTAAACTCAAGACAGATTCCAAGCTCGACGAACTCCAAGTTCAGGTCGACGAATTATGCGCAATCAATTACAGTTGGCAGAATTAATTAAGGATTAATTACAGTCAACATTCCCAGCGATAATAGTCGTTCAAACGGACAGTTGCAAAAAAATTAATTATGGATCAATTCCCAATGCATCTTCTACTCACGGGAATGTTTTCTTCCGCCATCAAGACTAAGGAATTAAAATCTCCAAAGAGATACAGAGATAACAAGAGACACACAGAGACACAGAGCACTGCAGTAAACAATAACAAGACAGTGAACAAGAACACAGTGAAGGCTTTTCAGTTTATAGAAGAAGAAAGAGGAAGTCTGCATCAATCAACATACTCATCAGAGTTCTCCATCTGCTTCAGGCTTCTCAAGAGACATACATTCATATCAGTCTAAGAAGCTTGTTGGAGACGTCGTCATTCTGAAGGCCTATCACCCTGATGCAAAGCTCCATCATTTTTCCTGAACCATTCTACATCTCAGGGGGAGCTCTTTACTAACATCATATCCACTTAAGTCTTCTCTCTGATTGTTGACAGAGAAGACAACATCACTCTCATCCTCCCACTGTATAAAGGGTTATAACTCCCATCAAACGTTATTCTGGTTCACAAGTCTCCTTTCAAAAGATTTGAGGATTGGTTTTTGAGCCCCTGATCAAAAGCTCATTGGTGTCAGGCACCTAATCAAAAATCTGAGTGGATTCCTACCAGGGTGGTAGAAGAGTGGATGTGCCCAGGTTGGGGAACCACTATATATCCTTGTGTCTTCCGTGTTGCTTGATCTTCTTGCATTATTTTTTGTGTTGTGATTTGCTTTACTTAGTATATAACTCTAATTAGTTAAGTTAAGATCTATCCCCATAACTTTCAATTGGTATCAGAGCGGGTTACTTTGATTGTACATGCTAACACCTGAACCAAAAGAATCTGATAGATCTTAAATATCTTTAGAGTTTATCATGGCACAAAATGAAAAGTTTTCAAGCACCAGACTACCTATGTGCAATCTTGATAAGTTTGCACTATGGAAAACAAGGATTAGGTTTTATATGGACACCATTGATGAAAACATCTTTAACTCTATTTTGTCAGGTCCAACTCAATCTCAGGCAACATCAAGCACCAATGCTATTCCATCATCTCAATGGACAGATGCCCAGAAAAAGTTGAAGATTGCTGATGCACAAGCCATGAACATCCTGGCACAATCAATTTTTGATGACATCTTTGAGGAACTTGCTGAATGTTCATGTGCAAAAGAGATGTGGGACTCTCTCACAGTATTGGCTTTAGGATCAGCTAAAGAAAGAAACCTTAAAGCTGCAACCTGGAGTGACTCAGATACGTCATCCTGCACAACTGAAGATGAAGAAGAAGCAAGAGCAAGAGAATTTTGCCTAATGGCAATAAATGCTTCTTGCAGCAACACTAATGAAGAAACAGACTCTGAAGAAGAATCAGAGTGTGAATCAGAAAAAGAAGATCAGGTAATCTCTACCCTTGATCTTTCATTAGAAGAATTTAAGTTATTATGTAAAGATTTAATTCAATCTGAGAAGAAAATAAAACTTCTCAGAGAGAAATTAAATATTGTATCTTCAAAAAATTTAAAACTTAAAGAAGATTTACAAAATGCTTTTGAAAAGATAAGTCTTTTAGACTCATGTAAACTAAAAGAAAAATTAGAGGTGATAAATAAAACTACTGAAGATTTGCCAAAGAATAAATCAAATCAATATAAAAATCTTCAGAAAATCTTAGTTCAAAATAATTCGTCGAACCAAGCTCGACGAAATCAATACTATTCGTCGAACTCAGCTCGACGAACTATGAACAGAGATTTTGATTTCAACTATTCAGGAATCTATGCTCGACGAAATAAATATAATTCGTCGAACAGAGATCGACGAAAATGGAATACAGAATGTCATTCTGTGAATAGAGCTCGACGAACTCAATACTATTCGTCGAACTCAGCTCGACGAAAGTACTTTAATTCGTCGAACTCAAGATTTCAGAACATAAAACTTTTGTTCTCTTCAAAATTATCATCAAAGTAAGCATTCTAAAAATCCTTTCACTAAGTGGATAATCCCTCCTAGGAAATATCATCCAATTGGATACAAGGATCAACCTAAATGCTCTTTCATTTCTAATTATTATAAAAGAGAACCAGGACCCAAGGTAATCTGGGTCCAGAACTTCTAACCTCTCTTTTCAGGAAAAGGTCTGTCCTACAACAAAGGATTTGTGGCATGTGACAATAATCAAAAGCTATAGTTTCAGGCAATATAGAGAATACTTTAGTGTTGTATAATGAGAGATTATTTGAAAGGCTACAACAGTAGAGAGCTATAAATTCTACTCAGATTTGGCCTAGGAATTTGGGCAAGGAAAAGTAAATCGGGGAGATTGTTTGTTTTACAAAGAGGACACTACTTTAAAGGATGCAGCAATATCTATATTTTATTTAATTTATTTCAAAAAAGCATTCATGTATATCTGCTGAAAACCTTATAAATCAAGCAGATTATTTTTGCTTTGTATTTTTATGTGTTTTTATGTAAATAGTGTCCTCACCCAAATAGGGGGATATTGTTGGAACCCCAGTTATGATTTGGGAAAGGATCACTATTAGGTTTGCTTAGATTGACCCAAAAATGTATAGTCATGGGTCATAGGTTTATTTCCAGATGTGCCTCAGAAGAATTCCAAGAAATGCAGTTGTCAGAAAATCAGTTTGATGATCGCCGAACGCAGTTCGACGAACGGCGAACTCAGGTCGACGAATTCTGAGTTTCTTCTCTGAACTCAGGTCGACGAATTCTGAGTTTCTTCTCTGAACTCAGGTCGACGAACTCTGATCTCAAGCAAGAAGTTTAGCTCGATGAATTCCAGCTGAGCTCGACGAACTCCGAGCTCAGGTCGATGATAGCTAAACTCAAGATAGATTCCCAGCTCGACGAACTCCAAGTTCAGGTCAACAAATTATGTGCAATCAATTACAGTTAGCTGAATTAATTAAGGATTAATTACAGTCAACATTCCCAGTGATAATAGACGTTCAAACGGACAGTTACAGAAAAATTAATTATGCATCAATTCCCAATGCATCTTCTACTCTCGGGAATATTTTCTTCCGCCATCAAGACTAAGGAATTAAAATGTCCAAAGAGATACAGAGATAACAAGAGACACACAAAGACACAGAGAACTACAACAAACAATAACAAGACAGTGAATAAGAACACAGTGAAGGCTTTTCAGTTTACAGAAGAATAAGGAGGAACTCTGCATCAATCAACATACTTGAAAATCCACCTAGTGTCAACTATCTTCACCTATGGGGGGGGGAATAGGTGACGTGCAGCATTTTTGCGGAATTTACGAATGTACCTGCACGATAAAAATAAACAGCACAGCACACAGAATACACAGGCAAATTATAGTGGTTCCCCGACTTGGGTACATCCACTTTCCCCCTTCGACCTATCTCCCAACAAGGGACGACTCGGTCTCTTCACCAATAGGATTGAAATCCAATCCTTGCACTATCGGAAGGAACCCTTCCACACGTAGGAGTCAACACTCCCACACCACGGGTTGCACCCAACCCTTACACCTCGGAACAACTGTTCCTTTACAACAAAAATAAATAGAATGTACAAAAGATACAAACTACGTTTGGAGACTACGGTGTTCCTCTTCGTTTGACGACGTGTTCGTGAAGTCAACGAAGAGTCTACAACCCTAGATCTCTCTTGGAGAGAATCTCCCCGGAACCGGCGGCGGCAAGACGAGCGGCGGCTTGGTTCGGGATCGGCGGCAACGACGGTGCGCGGCTGCTGTACTTGGGAGATCCAAACTTCGTAGCGAAGCTAGCTAGGTCTACCAATGGTCACACTAGGATCAATCTTCTCAATCGATTCGGATGGGGAAGATTTTCCCGATCTACAAATCAAGAGACAAGAGATCTCCGGTTAGACACGTGAGACTCTAAGCTTAGCTAAGCTTCTATCGACCGGAGATCTGGAAGAAACCACGATCAAGACCGGCGATCTACACTCTCACGCGGCGACGGAGGCGGCGGCGGAAATCGCGAACTAGGTCAAGTCGCGGCTCACGTTTTTCTTTTCTTCTTTGCTTATTTTACTGTGCAAAAATACCCGTGTATTTATACTCTGTAGATACTAACTATGACCGTTGTGGGTCCCACAAGTAGAAACCCGAAATCTGGTTCAAAATAGTCCAGCGGCAGAATCCGGTCCAGTAGCTTCCAGAGAAATCGCTAAGTAAAAATCGGCGAGATTCACAGGTGATTCTCGACGAATCGGCGAGAATCAGTTAGTGATTCTCGACGATTCGTCGAGAATCACTTGTGATTCTCGCCGAATCACTTGTTGATTCTCAACGAATATAACTTGTATTCAAGATCTGCTTAACGACGGGTTCGGCGAGAATCACTTGTGATTCTCGCCGAATCTTACTTGGCACCGTTTTGAGGTAGCCTGAAAGAGTCGGCGAGAATCACTAGTGATTCTCGATGATTCGGCGAGAATCACTAGTGATTCTCGCCGAATCGGCGAGAATCACTTGATGATTCTCGTAGAATTTTACTTAGACGAAAATTCGTCTTTCCACCCAAGAGCTACTCCTTGACCCATCCTTGCTCCTTGTCTTCTCTTGCATAAACACGGCCCTGTACTTGAAAGTAAGTGCACTCCAATAGAGAGAGTACACGTAGGCCAACACACTGATCTGCTCAACGAGGGATTACGTCGTGCAGACTCATGTATATTGACCTACTGCACCCTGACATTGGTGTGCACTTATCGTGGAAGAACTGCTAGCACAACTTAAGAAGTTTCATCAAATATATTGTGAATTCATCTTAGCTTGACAGGTGGATTCCTCAAATCCAGGTGATTGTGGATACAATACCCAACAATCTCCCCCTATTTGACGAAGCCAAAACCCTACTAGATAAGATGAATAACACCAATCAAATAATAAAAACAGCATTCAGAAGTTAAACATGCAGCACAAGAGAATATAAGCAACCAGATCAGGACTTGAGTCATTCACAAATTCAAATATATATACCAATATATATATATATATATACATATAATCTCAGAATTGTTCATATAATAACAATAAGCATTAAATGTTCTTAAGAGAAAATGACAAGCTATAAATTGTTGACTATTTTTCCTTAGTTAAGTCATCCTTGAGTTTTTGCGCCAAGTACTTCTTCCTTTGCCTCTCCATATACTCTTTAGGCTTCGGATAATATCTGGGAGGAGGAACTTTATTTGCATATGTGTTGTTTCTGAAGAAGATGTTTCGTTTCGCTTCATACATCTTGTGCATTTCCCACTCATACTGGCTGTATACTTCGTTTCGATTGAGTTCTCCTTTTTCTTGTAACCAGAAGGTGTCCAAGATGATGTTCTTTGAAACTGGACTCCACTTTTCGTTTCGTACTTCCTCCTCACTCATTCTGATTCTCTTCTCAGCTAGTGTCTCCTTGGATGTCCCTTCTTGAGCTTGTCTCTTGCCCCTGGCTTTTGCTAGGGCCTCTTGGTCAAACATGCTCCTCAGTTTAGCTTTGGAAATAGCCCTAGCATCAGCTTCACTTATGGGAACATCTGCAGCACTTGCACTTATTCCCTCAGCAGCACTTACTCCCTCAGTGGCCGTGGAAGTCTCAGGAGCATGAATACCAGCAGGATTTTCAGGCAAGGGGACGCCTAACGCCTGGTGGAGCATCCACCAGCTGCTGTCATAGACGTATTTGTTTGACTGTTCGAAGTTTTTGATCATGACTTCTCGGAGCTCAGCCATCTTAGCTATGTATTCCTTCTCCCCCTTTTTGGCTTCAACTGGGATAGAGTTTGCATAGGAGTGCAGTGAGTCATCAATATGCTTGGTAGTCCTGGAGAATTCATTGACCAAGGCCCACTGATTGGCGTTGAGAGTTACCATATTACCGTCAAACGTTTGAATGTTGTTAGCTACAACATGAGCATTCTGATTCACAACCGCAAGAGTATCGGTGTTCTTTTTCAACCCGACCATAAGAAGTGTGACAGCTTGGCCGGCCGCGGTATACTTTTCTTCAAATTTCTTGTCCATCACGTCAAGTTTATGATTGATCTCCACCATATTCTTGAGCATGAGATTTTCAGATTCCTTAATCCTTTTCAGCATTTTATTTTGAGCATTTTCAAAAGAGGTCTTAAGCACATCCACTATGCCCTGAATGATATTCACTGTGTGAGTGGCTATATCATCTCGTAGAGGAATATTCTGAGGCACTTCTTGGCCTTGCTCTTCAGCAGAAGCACATGTAGAGCTAGATACCAGCACAGTCTCTAATGGAGGAATACTTGCAGCATCTGCAGATTTCTCGGACTCCCCCTCCACTTGTGCACCAATGTTCTCAGGAACGCTCTCAGGTGCGTGCTTGTCAGATGGAGGTTCAATGAGATCCTGAGTCTCCAATGCTTCTTGTCCCTCATTGTCATCATCCTCTCCTTCATCATCCATGATGTCATCTTCATCAGCATCATTTTCCAACTCTTCATCAGCAGCCTCCTCTACCGCACCTCCGGCTCCTAGATTGTTCAGGTTCAGGGCCTCCTCATTCTCCGGCACAGCATCACTTTCTTCTTGTATTTCTGCCACAACATCCCGGGCCATCTGGGAGATGTCAGATACTATATCAGCATGAGTGGGTAGAGACTCCCCCTCAATTCCTGCAGTCAAAGTATCAGGAATTTCACTGGGGGTTGCTGCTGGAGATACGTCCTGTTGTTCTTCCATGGCAGCCTGCCCAATTCGCCTCTCCCATCTATCAAAAACACTTGCGTCCATTTTCTTCAGGTAGTGTAGAGGAACACCTGTACTCATGTCAAACTTGTCTCCATTCAGCTGATTGAGATACAGACTTATGATTCACCCAAAGCTCGGAGATCTCAGGGTGTCCTTTATTTTCTCAAACAGCAATGACCCCCAGTTGAAGCTTTTTCGGCAGACAATAGCCACCAGGATCTTGAACATATCCGCAGAGATATGGTCATGAGATCCTGGCTTGCAGATGAGTACCTTTCCAATTATGTCAGACAGAAGCTTCCCTTCTTCATTCATATCTTTGCGCTTGATCGGCCGAGTTCCTTGTGGGAGTCCACAGAATAAGAGAGTCCTGGTCTTGTCTTCGTCCTCCAGATAGTCCTCATGCTCCGAGCTAGAGAGCTGCAGGAAGTGGGTCTGCTTGCTGGCAGACATCTTGACCTTTACCCCAGCCACCTTGCTTTTGATTAGAGAGTCGCCATTCTGGAGTCTTGCGGTAGCGAAGAACTCCAGCACCTCTTTGTCCAATATTTTGCACGGGTGTTCCAGGACGAATGATAGCCCAGCCTCTTCCAGCATCAGAATGATGTTTCTGAATTCATCAGAGGCGTGAGAGAACCCAGTTCGAAATAGCTCGCAACCAGTGACCAACCCAGCAGTTGTCCTTGGAGCCATTGCAGATCTAGGGAGAGAAGCCCTATTCTATGCTTAATTAAAAATCAAAAAGGAAGCGACACTAGTGATCAAGTCCAAGTGAGGGTGAGGGGATACCTAACGGTGTATACGAGAGTGAGTTGGTGAGCTTCCTGCGAGAAATCTTCCTTGAGCGTCCTTTGGGAAGACCTTCGGTGGAGAACTTGCGGGAAACAGCGATGGAGACCTTCGGTGAGTAGGAGAGTTTCCTTCGGAGTTCGGCGGGATTCGACGGAAGCCTGTGCGATTCCTGGTGGGTTACTTACGGGAAGACGATGGAGAACCTTGTGGGATTTGGCGAAGACCGTGCAGGATTCGACGAGAACCTTGCGAGAAGACGATTCGACGAGCTTCCAGCGGGTCGGCGGAAGAAACCTTGCGCGATTCCTAAGGAATGTGAAGAGTCGGCGGGAATTCTTCCTTAAATGTGATTCTTCTTGGTCCTTCGGCGAGAATGGGATTCTCCTTAAATGCCAAGCTCGACGAGTTAAATGGGATTCTTATGGTTTCCGTTTGTCTAAGTTAATTTGAAAGTCTTCTAACTATATAGATACTCCTTAAAGCCAAGCCATTAGGGTTTGAGCCGGCTTTTCCATACATTTATTGATGGCAAGGTTTCCAATGATGTATTTTCGTTGCCGAGATTTCCAACGACATATCTTTGTTAGTTTTCAGTGAATTAATTTACGCCTGCAGATGTTAGTTCTCGAATCTACCAGTGGAATTTTCGATAACTCTTTAATGATGTATCTAATCTTTATATTCACCTTGTTGACCTATCCTTAGATGAGCACACATATACGTATAAGCATAAGTATAATTATACATATATATATATATATATATATATATATATATATATATATATATATATATATATATATATATATATATATATATGTGAATGTGGATACAATATGACTCAAGTCCTTGAAACGATCAAAAGTACCTGGGATAATGAGAGTTATCATATAGTCCCTCAGGTAAAACATATTAGGATCTCGATGTGAATAAGCTCAATTAGATATCACATCTGTTATTCCAGACGCTTGTTCCAATTTAGTCTTGAGCCACCTACTGTCTAGTTCCCATCATATTTAAGGGAACCTAGACTACCCTGCAAGAAAGAATTACTTTACCTTAGGAACCCAAATCATATTGGGTCCTAGGTTCCTGTTAGCATAAGCACTCGACTGCCTTCCTTCAGAAAACCTGCCAGGAAGACTACCTCTGTCCCGAGAATGTGGATAAGCCCTTGCCTTTGGCACAGAGGGGTTGTGCCAACAGTCGATGGCAAAGTGCCCCACTTTGCCACAGCACCAACATGGGTGAATGTTGTATCGCCGTTTCCGACCTGATCTAGTGACTGAGGTAGTCATGGTCCTAGGTCTAAACGGGATAGAGCATGATCTCCTCACAAAATTTCCTCTTCCATCGTGACACGTGGAAGGGTGGAAGGAATGCATGTTGTGAGCGTCATGAGGCCGGGAAAGTGGTGCCTTTCTTTCAGGCATCCCCCTTCCTGAGGCCCCATGAAAACTTACACCATGACTTCTATCCTCCCTATCCTGTGTCCTCGGGTGGTGAGAAGTCTTCTGTGAGCTGGGACATGCAGAATCACACTGAGTTGAGGCAGTGGCAGTGAATATAAAGGTCTCAGAATGAGCCTTAGGTATTCTCTCATGGGTGGCCACGACGGCCCTTGCACTACGGGTGTCTCCACATGGGGACAGATCACCCTTGCAGTGACCACGACTATTCCTGTGGTCATACCTAAAGGCATGATGAGTTGCCTTCCTGCTTGGAGTGGGGGGTCGGAATACCGTTTCCCCATTTCTCCACGAATTGATAATCCGGGAGATCCACCCGTTTTCTTGCTTTCTCTTTATAGCATCAACCTTGGAAAAGTTTGATACCATTCTTTTCTCATTCTCTAGACTACTTTCTAGAGCTGAGATCTTAGAGTCCTTGACCTTGTTGGACGCCAATTGGAGAACCAACAAGATCTTCAGTCGAGCAATCTCTTGAGCTTGCTCCTCAGCAAGTAGGTTGCTTTTCTGAAGGGCTCTCTTCAGAGAATCAGAATCGTCTGAAGGAAAGCAGTTCCTGTCTTCAGAAATTTCAAGAGATACGGGGCAGGATGAAGAGGTTACCTGCTCTTCTGTGTTATTGTCATTAGAGGCAGTGACCATTGTCTCATCCTCATCAGAGCTGCTTTCCTCACTTGCCTCTTCAGTCTCTGACACAGACACTGGAGCTCTGATATTGTTCGAGAGATCCATGCCTTCATCCTCAGAGGTGAGGACACCCACATAGGCTTCATCCTCTGGTTGACAGCAGATTTCAGCTTTCTCTGACTCCCCCCATCAGCTCTGAGATCGTCTCCCACATAGATTTAGCCATCCTACATTTTTCCAATCTAGAGCGAGAAGCTCCAGACCAAATATCCATGATAATTTGACGAATCCTCTGGTCCAATTTAAATAATGAAAGTTCCGTCTCTGACATCTCAGCAATGCACTTGGGCACTTGGATTCCAGAGTCGGAGGTATTCATAGGGATAAACGGACCCTCTTCTAGGATGAAGGATGCTCGAGGATCGATGGCCTCCAAGTGATATGACACCCTCATCCTCCAGACGGGATAATACTCCTTTGTACATGCGGGGAGTCTTAGTGGCGATATCTCATAATCCAGCTCCATGCTTCTTACACCGGTGGCAGGATACTACTCAAGGTGTAAACCTTTTTGATGAGTAACCTCGCTCTGATACCACTTGAAAATCCACCTAGTGTCAACTATCTTCACCTATGGGGGGGGGGAATAGGTGACGTGCAGCGTTTTTGCGGAATTTACGAATGTACCTGCACGATAAAAATAAACAGCACAGCACACAGAATACACAGGCAAATTATATTGGTTCCCCGACTTGGGTACATCCACTTTCCCCCTTCAACCTATCTCCCAACAAGGGACGACTCGGTCTCTTCACCAACAGGATTGAAATCCAATCCTTGCACTATCGGAAGGAACCCTTCCACACGTAGGAGTCAACACTCCCACACCACGGGTTGCACCCAACCCTTACACCTCGGAACAACCGTTCCTTTACAACAAAAATAAATAGAATGTACAAAAGATACAAACTACGTTTGGAGACTACGGTGTTACTCTTCGTTTGACGACGTGTTCGTGAAGTCAACGAAGAGTCTACAACCCTAGATCTCTCTTGGAGAGAATCTCCCCGGAACCGGCGGCGGCAAGACGAGCGGCGGCTTGGTTCGGGATCGGCGGCAACGACGGTGCGCGGCTGCTGTACTTTGGAGATCCAAACTTCGTAGCGAAGCTAGCTAGGTCTACCAACGGTCACACTAGGATCAATCGTCTCAATCGATTCGGATGGGGAAGGTTTTCCCGATCTACAAATCAAGAGACAAGAGATCTCCGGTTAGACATGTGAGACTCTAAGCTTAGCTAAGCTTCTATCGACCGGAGATCTGGAAGAAACCACGATCAAGACCTGCGATCTACACTCTCACGCGGCGACGGAGGCGGCGGCGGAAATCGCGAACTAGGTCAAGTCGCGGCTCACGTTTTTCTTTTCTTCTTTGCTTATTTTACTGTGCAAAAATACCCGTGTATTTATACTCTGTAGATACTAACAATATGACCGTTGTGGGTCCCACAAGTAGAAACCCGAAATCTGGTTCAAAATAGTCCAGCGGCAGAATCCGGTCCAGCAGCTTCCAGAGAAACCGCTAAGTAAAAATCGGCGAGATTCGCAGGTGATTCTCGACGAATCGGCGAGAATCAGTTAGTGATTCTCGACGATTCGTCGAGAATCACTTGTGATTCTCGCCGAATCACTTGTTGATTCTCAATGAATATAACTTGTATTCAAGATCTGCTTAACGACGGGTTCGACGAGAATCACTAGTGATTCTCGCCGAATCTTACTTGGCACCGTTTTGAGGTAGCCTGAAAGAGTCGGCGAGAATCACTAATGATTCTCGACGATTCGGCGAGAATCACTAGTGATTCTCGTCGAATTTTACTTAGACGAAAATTCGTCTTTCCACCCAAGAGCTGCTCCTTGACCCATCCTTGCTCCTTGTCTTCTCTTGCATAAACACGGCCATGTACTTGAAAGTAAGTGCACTCCAATAGAGAGAGTACACGTAGGCCAACACACTGACCTGCTCAACGAGGGATTACGTCGTGCAGACCCGTGTATATTGACCTACTGCACCCTGACATTGGTGTGCACTTATCGTGGAAGAACTGCAAGCACAACTTAAGAAGTTTCATCAAATACATTGTGAATTCATCTTAGCTTGACAGGTGGCTTCCTCAAATCCAGGTGATTGTGGATACAATACCCAACAATACTCATCAGAGTTCTCCATCTGCTCCAGGCTTCTCAAGAGACATACATTCATATCAGTCTAAGAAGCTGTCTAGAGACATCATCATTCTGAAGGCCTATCACCCTGAAGCAAAGCTCCATTGTTTTTCCTGAACCATTCTACATCTTAGGGGGAGCTCTTTGCTAACATCATATCCACTTAAGTCTTCTCTCTGATTGTTGACAGAGAAGATAACATCACTCGCATCCCCCCACTGTATAAAGGGTTATAACTCCCTTCAAAAGTTATTCTGGTTCACAAGTCTCCTTTCAAAAGACTTAAGGATTGGTTTTTGTGCACATGATCAAAAGCTCATTGGTGTCAGGCACCTGATCAAAAATCTGAGTGGATTCCTACCAGGGTGGTAGAAATGTGAATATACCCAGGTTGGGGAACCACTATATATCCTTGTGTCTTCTGTGTTGCTTGATCTTCTTGCTTTATTTTTTGTGCTGTGATTTGCTTTACTTAGTATATAACTCTAATTAGTTAAGTTAAGATCTATCCCCATAACTTTCAGAGCATTTTCACGGCGTGATTGCTACAAAGCCAACCAGAGAGGATCATCACTAGGACTTGATTGAGCAAGGTTCTCAGATAAAAGATGATCTGACATGGCTAACTGTCGGTGTTCACCTTCTGTTCAGATTTGAAGGTTGCGTGTGAACTGTTGATACGCGAAAACGGATGAGGGTGGAGAAGGTTGTTATCGCGGGCACCAGCAGCTAACATGGTGTGTACGGTCTCATAGGCAAGGTGATGAGGTGAAGAGGTTGATGGTTGCGGGGATAACGAAGAGGTGAGGAGAAAGCTTCTGAGTGCTCGAGAGTGGAGCAAACACTTGTTCAAGTGTTGTTGGGATAGAGGAGAGAAGGGTGTTGATCCGAATGTGGAGATGGTAGGGAAGGTTTATCAGGAGCTGTCGAGCAGACGGTTTCTTTGATGACAGTTGTGCTTGCAGGTTGTCACCGAGAGAGTTGAACTGAGACGAAGAGAGGGGCCGCTAGCAGTGGCGACAACAGACTTCGCCTGCCACGGCTTAAATGTCACTCTTGCGATGGGTTTTCCTTTGATTAATGTTGAGTATTACAGCTTGTGTTACATCTTTACATGGAAAGCGAATAAAGGGTATATTGGGGGAAGCTGGCGGCCAAGGAAAGATAATGCCAAAAAGGAGGCCGTGCAGACTAAGGAGTCAAGGCTGGCAGACTGCACGATTTGCTAAAGAGAGGGCGCAGACTGAGAATTGGAGTCCACTGGGGTTGATGGTTTGAGCTTGTCGTTGACTATCCTTGAGCGTGAGGGCGATGGCGATGATAGCATGCCCATAATAAGAGGTATGATGGTCTATTTATAGGCCCGAGGAGGTAACGGCTTTCGGTAACGTTGCCCCCGGTGAGTCGTTAACTTGTGCAAATAGAGAGTGGAGTCCGCCAAGTCCGCAACTGGCCGAGCGATCTGGGACTTGTCTTTGGAGCTGGTTCTGCTACTTGGCGGAATGGAAAGAGTCCGCCCTACTGTATTGAGCGAGCCTGCGCCATGATTGTGAGGGCTGAGGCATTACCCTCCCGATGCTGGGAAGCGGGTGCTGGAAGCTGAGTGGCGGACTGCGCAATGAGTCCGCTGATACTGCTGGAGTAGGAGCGGGGCTCCTACTACTGAAAAGCTGGAGTAGGGGTTTCATCAATGTAGGCGGACGGGAAGGTTGGACTGCATGACGAATCCACCCAGTCCGAGGCGGATGGACTGCTGAATGTTGTGCTGAGAGCTAGAGCAAGTCTAGGCTCTTAGGCGGACTGAGAAATGGAGTCCGCGAATCTTGTGAGCGGATGAGCTGCCATGGGCGACCTGGCGGATTGACCGAGAAGGTCGCCCCTTCTGCTGAAGTTCGCTGCCTGTTGAATGGAACGGCTTGCCGCCCCAGCTGGGCAGCCTGGGCTTGGCGACCTGGCAGGTCGTGCATGCTGACGAATTGGAACCAGGTGTTGTTGGCTGGCATCCTGGGGTCAGGTCGCCATTCTTGCTATTCGGTGAGTTAGAGGGTTCTCGGGGCTGCTGATGGTGGACGGCCTGGAGGCAGGCCTTTTGACGATGTGGCGGTTTGGTCCGCTTGATGTGCGACCTGCAGGAGCGGGCTGAAGGAGACTAACTGCAGCAAAGAGCACGTATTAATGCCGGTCTGAGCGGATGGGTATCCGAGTCCGCCAAAGTTGGTTGTCACCTGTCGGGATGGAGAGGAGCTTGGGGCGGTTAGCTGATCAAAGGGCACAGCCTGCAGGGGCGGACTGAGGAAGCAGTCCATGGCCCCTGACGAATAAGGGAACGTTGCGCGACCTGGGCGGTCAGACTGTTGAGACCGTCCAAGCCGTGCGGCCTGAGCGGACAGAGAAGCATGTCCGCCCATCCTTAGACGTCGCGACCTCCAGGGATAACCTGGATCAGGCCGCGACTAGAAAGCCGGCTACCTTGGGAAGGATCGCCGATTTCTAGGTTAACAGTTACCCCATCGCAACCCTGCGATTTGTTGTACCCGAAGGAGAAAAGAACATTCTTGATTTCAGCATCCGTTGGGGGGAGCAGAATTTGTTGCGCATCAAAGGCAGAAACCTATTCGAGGGGACATGGCATACCATCCACAAAGTTGTATCCTCCAAACACCATCGAGCTGAAAAGTGCTTGGCATTGCCTCTTCAATTTGGCTTTGATCAGTAAGAGATTTTTCTCCAACCTCAATAAAAAACATGCAGTTTTCATGCTTCCTTTGGGTGGTAGTGGCAAGAAAGAACCCTGAGTTTTTAGGTTTCTTGAGAATTTTTGAGTTTTTGGGTTTCGTGGGGAGTATGGTCGCACGACTGAAACTTAAAGGAATTGACGGAAGGGCACCACCAAGAGTGGATCCTGCGGCTTAATTTGACTCAACACGGGGAAACTTACAAGGTCCAGACATAGTAAGGATTGATAGGCTGAGAGCTCTTTCTTGATTCTATGGATGGTGGTGCATGTTCGTTCTTAGTTGGTGGAGTGATTTGTCTGGTTAATTCTGTTAATGCACGACACCTCTGCCTGCTAACTAGCTATGCGGAGTTCAACCCGCACGACCAGCTTCTTAGAGGAACTATGGTCGCTCAGGCCACGCAAGTTTGAGGCAATAATAGGTCTGTGATTCCCTTAGATGTTCTGGGCCGCACGCGCGCTACACTAATGTGTAAAATGAGTATATAACATTGGCTGATAGGTTCGGGTAATCTTTTAAAAATTTCATCGTGATGGGGATAGTTCTTTGCAATTGTTGGTCTTCAACGAGGAATTCCTAGTAAGCGTGAGTCATCAGCTCGCGTTGACTATGTCCTGCCCTTTGTACATACCACCCATCGCTCTTACCGATTGAAAGGTTCGGTGAAGTGTTCGGATCGCTGTGACGTAGGTGGTTCACCGCCTGCAATGCTGCGAGAAGTCCATTGAACCTTATCATTTAGAGGAAGGAGAAGTCGTAACAAGGTTTCCGTAGGTGAACCTGCAAAAGGATCATTGTCGAGACCCTAAAGAGTTCGAGCGATTTGACAACTTGTGAACTTATTCAGCAGCTCATTGATGTTGTTGCGCATTCGTCCATCTTTTGCCTGAACAACCTGATAGTAACATGTTCTAGATGGAGGGGAGATCAACTCGGTGTAGATTTGCGCCAAGGTAAATATGTAGTATAAGTAGAATTTCAACCATATATTCTCAAAGCGATTTGTTTTGTGGATTTCTTATTTTCTCTTCAAGAGCTGTAGGGTTCTCGACAATGGATATCTTGTCTCTCGCATCCATGAAGAGCGCAACGAAATGCAATACGTGGTGTGATTTGCAGAATCTCGTGAACCATTAAATTTTTGAATGCAAGTTGCGCCTTAGGCTAGCTGGCTAAGGGCACGCCCGCCTTAGCGTCAAGCATTAAATCGCTCCATAAGATCTCTAATGTTATTGCATTGGTCTTGTCTAGGATGCGGAGATTGGCCCATCATGCACTGATGTGTGGCAAGCTGAAGAGCATGGATGATTTTATCTTGCAACGATTGAATAATTAGTGGGATGAAAGCTATGTTGATTCTCATCATCGTCTGGTTGCTTTAAGAAAGTTGTGTGAATCCCATGTTTAACCAAATTCAATTGTTATTGTATGAAAATTGATATACAATCACAGGATGGGCGGGGCAACCCCGTGAGTTTAAGCATATCAATAAGTGGAGGAGAAGAAACTTACGAGGATTCCCCTAGTAACGGCGAGCGAACCGGGAATTGCCCAGCATGGAAATCGGGTTGCTATGCAGCTTGAATTGTAGTCTGGAGAAGCATCCTCAGCGACGGACGGGGCCCAAGTCTCTTGGAATGGGGCGCCAGGGAGGGTGAGAGCCCTGTTCGGCCTTAACCCTATCGCAACACGAGGTGCTATCAACGAGTCGGGTTGTTTGGGTATGCAGCCATAATCGGGTGATAAATTCCATCCAAGGCTAAAAAAGAGCGAGAGACCGATAGCGAACAAGTACCGCGAGGGAAGGATGAAAAGGACTTTGAAAAGGGAGTCAAAGAGTTCTTGAAATTGTCGGGAGTAAAGCTGATGAGGGTCGACCGTGTGCCTCGTCCTGAAGTGGAACAACATACGTTGTGTCACAACCCGTATTTCCTCAATGAGTACCTCGTATCAGAGCAAGAGGAACTACGAGTTGTTATGCCACGTCGTGCAGGGGATAAGTGCACACGCTCAGGCAACCCTTGACGCTTACTTTATGAGTTGAAATCCAAACAGTTAAATGCAAGAAAACCTGTGAATTTAATGGCCGTATCCCTCGGCCTTAGGCATCAAAATACATTTGTACGCGGCGGAAACACTTTGTTTACTTATGAAGGTCTCCTACATGCAATCTATATGGATACTACGATAAGAAATCATCTTTGTTTACGTCATTTGGAAAATACGTGTTTGTTCGGTGACCAAAACATGTTATGCATGGATACAATAATAGTTTTGTTTAGCTTAACAATACCTAATGCAACCTACCATAAGTTCTTCCCAAGAGCAAGAAGACATCATCTCATTCACATGAGTCACATTAGCAGTCTAGTATTCATATATCACAAGTAAAGAAAGTCACCAATGGGCGCCAACAAGCTGACACGAACCCATTGGAGCACATGTATGTCTGTACAACAAAGAAAAGAACTACCTCGCTAAGTAAGCTCGGCTAGCTCCCAAGAAACTCTATCTAAGCACTAGCCGCTCAACCGGCTACACCCTGCACCTGAGGCATTCAAGAAAGAACACCTCAGCAATCATCAAAGCTATACAATATAGTAGGAAGTTCCGAAAATATGACGAAGGGGCTTACCGACCCCGTAGCAATGTTTCATGTAAATAAAATGAGTGAACAAAATAAGTGGAAAACAAGTAGTAAACACTGTCAATCCAAAGTGCCAAACGCACCAAGTGCGTACAATTTTCATCAAGTCCTGCTCAACCCGCAGGAGCAAAAAGGTAAAACACATGCCCATTCCATCATCCATAGTACAAGAGCTAACGATACGAGTGAAACATAAGCAGCGGTTAAATGCGATTCAGCAAGGGTCTTTTGGTGGCAGCCCTAAAGTGGAACGCACCAATAAAAGCCAGCCCAAATCGGGGCAAAATGGTGCTCTACACCACAAATTCAAACCCGGTGGCCACAAAGGCTTAACCCACACCACCCCTTACCGAACCCTCACACAAACGCTTCTGCCATGGTTCACAATTCGCCTCGCAAAACTCACCATAAACGAACCTACGCGTAACACCACAAGCAAATCTCACCATAACCCAAGTACACACGTTCCCTTCCTTCATCCTCCCACATGACTACAAATTGTCAACATTATGTCAAACGTGAAAAAGGTTGATTACCGAAAATTACATGAATCACATGATTAGGACCAAGAAAGAATCACATGCTTTTGATATGAACAAGGAAAAATCACATGAAGAAGAAAGGCTACATGAACATGAATCAACTTAGCTACATGAATCACATGAACAAGAGAACTACATCAATTAACATAGCATAGACTTGATAACTAAACAAAACTAAGCATGAAAGATTGAAGTCATGCAGCATAGGGAAATTCAAGAGCATAATAAGTCTAGTGAGGAATAACCCAAAACAAGAAGAACAAGCTAGGAAAATTGAAAGAGAAACACTAGCTATTTTGCACAATCAAAGAACAAGAAAGAAGATTGGCAAGGGTGAAGAACATCGCTTGCCTGAACCGAGACGATGCCGCGACGGCTGCTCCTCTCTTTCCTTGCCTTGCTTTAGCCCTTGCTCCCTTGAGTTTCTTTTGGAATGAAGAAGAAGATGAAGAAGAAGGTGAAATGAGGAGGAGAAACTCTGTTTCGGCCTTATTTCCTCCAGAACAGAGCTGGACCGTTAGATGCAGAACCAAGGAAATGAACGACACAAAAAAACTGGAAAAAGTTGATTTTCGGCCCTGTCACGCCCTGAGTCACGCCCGTGACGCAGGGCGTGTACCTTAAGCGGCGCAGAAAGTCGGCAAATCCAAGTTTATCCACATAGTGTACGGCCGGGTACACGCCCTTGACGGGTCGGTCACGCCCGTGACCTAGGGCGTGTAGCCCGAGTCTCGACACCTCGTCGACATAAAGTGTCGACACTCGACACAGCTTGACACGCCCTATGACACGCCCGTGTCACAGGCCGTGTCCCCTCTCTCGACACCCGACACTCGACACTCGACACTCGACACTGCGGGACACGGCCCGTGACACGCCCGTGTCACGGGGCGTGTACCCCATTCGTCGAGCTCAACTCGACACAAGAAAAATTCGTCGAGTCGAGGAGGTCACGCCCAGTTCACGCCCTGGGTCACGCCCGTGTCAGGGGGCGTGACACGCACAAAAACGACCATTTTTCCTGTTTTGAAAAGTGTTTCTGTGTCGTCCTAGACCATTTTTGCCTTAAGAACTTTTTACCCTTTTTTGTTTCCTGTACCAGCAACTCGCTTTGAGCAACATTTCCCGAGCGCGAAAAAGTGCAAACATTCCCTAAGAGGCCTCACCGAGTCCCCACTTTGCACTCCGGTTTGCTGGGGAATCGTGCAACTCGGCTACCAAAACAGCCACTCACAAGCCCGCGGGAAAAACCATGCTCGAACAACGGTCCAAGCCAACGTAACGCCCATCATGCGTACGCAATCAAAAATTCGGGGTGTTACAATCACTCCCCCTAACAAAAAGTTTCGCCGCGAAACTTTTCAATCCTTTTGATTAAAAAAGTAGCAAACCAAAAACACCAATGCAACAAACACACCAATTCACATACCAGCTTATTTACAGGAACAAATGAGGGTGAGCCGCCCTCATCGTTGACTCGAGCTCCCACGTCGTGCTTTCCATATTCTGATTTTTCCATAGCACCTTGACCATAGGAATCTTCTTTTTCCGCAATACGCGATCTTGGGAGTCCAATATTCGGATGGGCATCTCCACATAAGAAAGGTTTGGCGCCAATTGCGGCACAAAATCCAAAACTCGCTGATCATTCCGCACACACTTGCGAAGTTGGCTAACATGAAACACGTCGTGAACACCAGGAAAGTTCACGGGTAATTCTACTTTGTAAGCGGATGCACCAACTCGCGTAAGAATCTTGAAGGGACTCACAAACCTTGGGTCTAATTTGCGCTCTTTTCCAAACCTTTTAATCTCAATCATTGGGGAGACTTTCAAGAAAACGGAATCCCCCACCGCAAATTCTAATTCCGACCTTCGTCGGTTGGCGTACTTTTCATATCGCTCTTGGGCGATTCGGAGCTTCTCCCGAATAACTCGTACGGCAACTTCCATGTCCTCGAGTGCCTCTGGGCCCAACAAAGGCCGCTCGCCAACCTCAGCCCAAAAGAGGGGAGTCCGACATCGACGTCCATATAAAGCTTCGAACGGAGCCATTTGCAAGCTTTCTTGATAGCTGTTATTATATGCGAATTCCATAAGCCGCAAATGTTCATCCCATGCTCCGCCATACTCGAGAATATAGCATCGAATCATATCTTCTACAATTTGGTTGACTCGTTCCGTTTGGCCATTCGTCTGAGGGTGGTAAGAAGTGGAATATCGTAAATCCGTCCCCAAACCCTCTTATAGACTCTTCCAGAAACGAGAAGTAAATCGGGAATCCCTGTCGGATATGATATTGACTGGCACACCATGCAGTCGGATGATCTCGTTCAAATAGAGCTCCGCTATTATCTTCATCGGGTAGTTGACCTTAAATGGTATGAAATGAGCACACTTTGTCAACCTATCCACGACCACCCACACGGAGTCATGTCCTCGTGGAGATCTTGGTAAACCTGTAATAAAATCCATTGAGATGCTTTCCCACTTCCAGGTTGGAATCTCCAATGGTGTTAACTTGCCACCAGGCCTCCCATGATCAGCTTTCACCCGCTTGCAGGTATGACATGCAGATACAAATTGTGCTATATCTCTTTTCATTCCATACCACCAGACAATTTGTTTCAAATCACGATACATTTTTATTGAGCCTGGATGGTAGGCCATACTTGAGCCATGTGCTTCCCGACACACCATCGCGCGAATATCTCCAACTGCGGGAATACAAAATCGACCACGATACTTTAACGTGCCCCCCTCATCAATAGAAAAATCCGGTAATTCACTCTTTTCAGTTCGACGAAATAAATGTAAAAGATCAGGATCATCCGTTTGATGTTGTCTTGTAAGCATCATCCATGAAGGTTCTTCTACCATCGAATGACTTTGCGGGTCATATTTTCCCACGGAAATATCCATCAATAGAAATCCTTCCACAAGACGTTCGACTGAAAGATGAAATAATTTCCCCGTCTTCCGACTCAACGCATCGGCCACAACATTCGCTTTCCCGGGATAATACTGAATGTCCACATTATAATCAGCTACATATTCAAGCCATCGCCGTTGGCGTAGATTAAGTTCTTTTTGCGTGAAGACATACTTCAAACTTTTATGATCCGTAAAGATTTTACACTGCGCCCCATAAAGCAAGTGTCTCCACAATTTTAATGCAAATATCACCGCTGCGAACTCCAAATCATGCGTTGGGTAGTTCTTTTCATGACTTTTCAACTGTCGAGACCCATACGCAATCACCTTTTTGTCTTGCATTAAAACACATCCAAGTCCAACGTGCGATGCATCCACAAAAACGTCATAATCTATCCCTTCTGTCGGCAAGATCAACACAGGAGCGGTACATAACCTGTTCTTGAGTTCCAGGAAGGATGCCTCACACTTGTCATTCCACTCAAACGCCACATTATTCTGGGTTAAGCGAGTCAAAGGTGCAGCCAACGTAGCAAAACCTTCTACAAATCTGCGATAATAGTCGGCCAAGCCAAAGAAGCTTCGAATCTCCTTGGGTGTCTCCGGTCTTCTCCACTCCATGACTGCAGCAATCTTTTCGGGATCCACTGCAATTCCATGGTGATTAATGACATGACCCATAAAGGCAACTTGAGGCAACCAAAACTCGCATTTGCTTAGCTTGGCAAATAATTTTTGGTCTCGCAAAGTGGCCAATACCAATCGCAGATGTTGTTCATGCTCCTCAGCACTGCGGGAGTAGACAAGAACGTCATCAATAAAAACGACCACAAACTTATCCAAGTAGTCCTTGAACACCCTGTTCATCATATCCATGAAGGCTGATGGTGCGTTGGTCAAACCAAACGACATCACCAGAAATTCAAAATGGCCATGCCTTGATCGAAATGCAGTCCGCGAAATATCAGACTCCCGGACCTTGAGCTGATGATAGCCCGAGCGGAGATCAATATTCGAAATACGGAACTGCCATGCAGTTGATCAAACAAATCATCGATTCTTGGCAGTGGGTACTTGTTTTTAATCGTCACCTTGTTCAATTCTCGGTAATTGATGTAAAGCCGCATCGACCCATCTTTCTTCGTCACAAACAACACCGGTGCACCCCAAGGTGATGAACTCGGCCTGATAAACCCTTTTGCCAATAAGTCATCCAGCTGGGTACGCAACTCTGATAGCTCACGCGGAGCCATTCTATACGGTGCTTTTGCAATAGGCCGCGTACCCGGTTCCAAATCAATAATGAACTCGACATCACGATCAGGGGGAAGACCAGGAAGATCAGTAGGAAAAACATCTGGGAAGTCACGCACAACCGGAATCTCCTCCAAACGCGGCAAAGCAACACTAGTCCCCACAACTGAGACTAGACAAGCAAAACAGTCGGAAACAAACAACGTCTGAACACATACCGCCGAAATCCCTGGAGTATCCTGGCATGAGTCACCATAAACACTTCACGGCTGACCATTGTCCTTGATAAAATCCAAGCGCTTCCCTTTGCACTGGATGACGGCGTTATAGCGGGATAACCAGTCCATACCCAGAATGACGTCAAACTCCTCCAAATCGAGCATCTTGAAATCAGCCTTCGCTAAGAAATCGCCCAACAAAATGGGACAATCAAGAAGACCCCAGTCTGCCACCACAGAAGCACCAGAAGGAAACTGCACCAAAAAGGCATTCCCCACTCGATCTGGTGTCAAATGATACCGATCCAGAAAGGTTCGAGCCACAAATGAATGGGTCGCGCCAGAATCAAAGAGAACATGCGCCCAACGGTTCTTTACCTTAAAGGTTCCTATAAGGGTACATATGTAGCTAAGAACTACGTGTAGAGGCATAAACAAAACGTGAACCAGAGGAATGAATCGAACCTGAGATAACCTGGGGTGACATCTGAGCTTCCTCTGAGGAAATCACATTTAACTTACCTTTTCCTTTGTCCAAACGCGGAGGCGGAGGCAAAGCCTGGAGTGGCATTGGCTGCAGCACGGGCTGGGTTTGTGGGCACCTTGCCTTGAGATGTCCCTGCTTGCCACACTGGAATCACACCTTGTCCTTGACCCAGCAGCAGCTCATATCATGACCTCTTCCCCCACAAGCTGTACACTCCAAGGCTCTGGTCGGTGCACTCTGAATGGCGTGCACCTGCTCCTTCTTCTGCATCCCCAATCGCTTGAAACATTTCTCAAATGGGTGGCCTGACCGGCCACAGAAGCTACACGTCTCCTTGTTCCTCTTCCTTATGTCTGATTCTTGGGAGCTTTTCCCTCCCACCAGCTTCCTCTTATCCTTCCTCATCAGCTGTCCTCTTTGTTTTGCAGTTTCGATCGCTTCAACCCTCAGAGCAGCCTCAACCACAGTAGTGTAACTCGTCGCTCCATAAGCACTTGCGAACTGCTGCACGTCGCTGCGGAGTCCGCCAAGAAATCTCTTTACTCGATCAGCTTCCGTCGTCACCAAGCTCGGAGCGAACCGACTTAACTTGCTAAACTCAATTTCATACTCACTAACTGTGAGTTTCCTCTACTTCAGGTACAAGAAGTCATTCATCAGGTGGTCCCTTTCAACTGACGGTAGAAACTTGCGCCGTAACATTTCTTTGAAGGCTTCCCACGAACATCCCGCCCCTAGGCCTTCCTTTTCTCGCAACCACCAACCTTTAGCCTACCCTTTGAGTTGATAGGCGGCAAGCATCACCTTCTGGTCCTCGGTAACGCCAGAATAAACAAACATTTCTTCCAACGTGATTACCCAATCATCCAAGATCACAAAGTCTGCTTTTCCATCATAAGTCGGTGGTCCAAGTCGCTGAAACTGCGAGATGAAAGTCATCGTAGGAGGAACCACAACTAGGGGTATCACTGCCACGGAAGGAGTAGAAATAGTGGGGCCTCTGACAGTCTCTTGCCCTCTTGGTGCCAGCCCAGACATCGCTGATGACATAGCTTGGAGCTGGGACTGCACTTCCTGCACCTGCCTCGTCAAAGCCTCATTACTTTGGCGTAGACTAATCCATCAGGGCATTATTCTGCGCGCCCGAAGACTCTCCCTCGGATTGGGGAGTTTGTCTTGTCACTGGACGCTTCGAAATCCTATAAACATGTTCACTCTTGTCAAACTCAAACCCAACAAAACACACAACGGCTATGTACAGACCATATATATAGAAATATGAACCTCAACTGCTAACTTGCTCTGGGAGGTTGAGAATGATGGTATGCCTAGCCTAAAGATGACTCACCGTCATCCCACTAACTTGTTCCTAACCAATGAATGCATGACTTGATTTGACCCAAAACCATGAGTGTACAGGTGTCATCATGTAAATCTTAGCTTGGCACGTTGTGCTCATGCAATGTTATGTTATGCGTGATGTGCGATACAGTCTAGAAAAGGCCTTAATACATGCCATGAGCGGTCGTACGCATCACAATGCTATGCATCCCATACTACATAGCATTGCATGCAACGAAGAAAAGAAAATGTGCTAGTCGCATTCATGTGGTAAGGTTATGCATCCCATACTACATAACCCGCACATGTTGCCCCTATGGTTGATCCATATACAACCACATATTATGCATCCCATACTACATAATATGCCCCGTATACTTCTTGTCATGCCATGAGTGGAGTGTGCGTGCTTTGGCCAAGATATACTGATGGTACCTCGGTGTGTGTATGATATGATGCTTACAACCAAAAAGAAAGTTTGCCCGACCAATTATCAAGCAAACCTCCATCTGATACCAACTGTCACAACCCGCATTTCCTCAACGAGTACCTCGTATCAGAGTAAGAGGAACTACGGGTTGTGATGCCACGTCGTGCAGGGGATAACTGCACACGCTCAGGCAACCCTTGACGCTTACTTTATGAGTTGAAATCCAAACAGTTAAATGCAAGAAAACCTGTGAATTTAATGGCCGTATCCCTCGGCCTTAGGCATCAAAATACATTTGTACGCGGCGGAAACACTTTGTTTACTTATGACGGTCTCCTACATGCAATCTATATGGATACTATGATAAGAAATCATCTTTGTTTACGTCATTTGGAAAATACGTGTTTGTTCGGTGACCAAAACATGTTATGCATGGATACAATAATAGTTTTGTTTAGCTTAACAATACCTAATGCAACCTACCATAAGTTCTTCCCAAGAGCAAGAAGACATCATCTCATTCATATGAGTCACATTAGCAGTCTAGTATTCATATATCACAAGTAAAGAAAGTCACCAATGGGCGCCAACAAGCTGACACGAACCCATTGGAGCACATGTATGTCTGTACAACAAAGAAAAGAACTACCTCGCTAAGTAAGCTCGGCTAGCTCCCAAGAAACTCTATCTAAGCACTAGCCGCTCAACCGGCTACACCCTGCACCTGAGGCATTCAAGAAATAACACCTCAGCAATCATCAAAGCTATACAATATAGTAGGAAGTTCCGAAAATATGACGAAGGGGCTTACCGACCCCGTAGCAATGTTTCATGTAAATAAAATGAGTGAACAAAACAAGTGGAAAACAAGTAGTAAACACTGTCAATCCAAAGTGCCAAACGCACCAAGTGCGTACAATTTTCATCAAGTCCTGCTCAACCCGCAGGAGCAAAAAGGTAAAACGCATGCCCATTCCATCATTCATAGTACAAGAGCTAACGATACGAGTGAAACATAAGCAGCGGTTAAATGCGATTCAGCAAGGGTCTTTTGGTGGCAGCCCTAAAGTGGAACGCACCAATAAAAGCCAGCCCAAATCGGGGCAAAATGGTGCTCTACACCACAAATTCAAACCTGGTGGCCACAAAGGCTTAACCCACACCACCCCTTACCGAACACTCACACAAACGCTTCTGCCATGGTTCACAATTCGCTTCGCAAAACTCACCATAAACGAACCTACGCGTAACACCACAAGCAAATCTCACCATAACCCAAGTACACACGTTCCCTTCCTTCATCCTCCCACATGACTACAAATTGCCAACATTATGTCAAACGTGATAAAGGTTGATTACCGAAAATTACATGAATCACATGATTAGGACCAAGAAAGAATCACATGCTTCTGATATGAACAAGGAAAAATCACATGAAGAAGAAAGGCTACATGAACATGAATCAACTTAGCTACATGAATCACATGAACAAGAGAACTACATGAATTAACCTAGCATAGACTTGATAACTAAACAAAACTAAGCATGGAAGATCGAAGTCATGCAGCATAGGGAAATTCAAGAGCATAATAAGGCTAGTGAGGAATAACCCAAAACAAGAAGAACAAGATAGGAAAATTGAAAGAGAAACACTAGCTATTTTGCACAATCAAAGAACAAGAAAGAAGATTGGCAAGGGTGAAGAACACCGCTTGCCTGAACCGAGACGATGCCGCGACGGCTGCTCCTCTCTTTCCTTGCCTTGCTTTAGCCCTTGCTCCCTTGAGTTTCTTTTGGAATGAGGAAGAAGATGAAGAAGAAGGTGAAATGAGGAGGAGAAACTCTGTTTCGGCCTTATTTCCTCCAGAACAGAGCTGGACCGTTAGATGCAGAACCAAGGAAATGAACGGCACAAAAAAACTGGAAAAATTCGATTTTCGGCCCTGTCACGCCCTGAGTCACGCCAGTGACGCAGGGCGTGTACCTTAAGCGGCGCAGAAAGTCGGCAAATCCAAGTTTATCCACACGGTACACGGCCGGGTACACGCACGTGACGGGTCGGTCACGCCCGTGACCTAGGGCGTGTAGCCCGAGTCTCGACACCTCGTCGACACAAAGTTTCGACACTCGACACAGCTTGACACGCCCTGTGACACGCTCGTGTCATAGGCTGTGTCCCCTCTCTCGACACCCGACACTCGACACTCGACACTCGACACTGCGGGACACGGCCCGTGACACGCCCGTGTCACGGGGCGTGTACCCCATTCGTCGAGCTCAACTCGACGCAAGAAAAATTCGTCGAGTCGAGGAGGTCACGCCCAGGTCACGCCCTGGGTCACGCCCATGTCAGGGGGCGTGACACGCACAAAAAAGACCATTTTTCCCTGTTTTGAAAAGTGTTTCTGTGTTGTCCTAGACCATTTTTGCCTTAAGAACTTTTTACCCTTTTTGTTTCCTGTACCAGCAACTCGCTTTGAGCAACATTTCCCGGGCACGAAAAAGTGCAAACATTCCCTAAGAGGCCTCACCGAGTCCCCACTTTGGACTCCGGTTTGCTGGGGAATCGTGCAACTCGGCTACCAAAACAGCCACTCGCAAGCCCGCGGGAAAAACCATGCTCGAACAACGGTCCAAGCCAACGTAACGCCCATCATGCGTACGCAATCAAAAATCCAGTGTGTTACACGTTGGTCCATTGCTTGAGGTGTGGATCGTTGCAGACCATATCACCATGTAGAGTCTAGGTGAGTGATGTCCATGGATACACTATCATTATGGTCGACTAGCAGCATGTCACGTGTCGTACATACGGGCTTAACAGCTCTTGAGTGCTTATTGCAATGATCTGTGGGCTACCCATTCGACCCGTCTTGGAACACGGACCAAGGAGACTGACATGCATGTAAGCCGACGGGTGATAAAGCCCGTAGGGCACAGGGAAGCTGATGAGCGGGATCCTCTTATGAGGTGCACTGCCGACCAACCTTGATCTTATGTGAAGTGTTTGAGTGAGAGCATGCGTGCCGGGACCCGAAAGATGGTGAATGATGAGTCCACATTTTACACAGATTTTTGGACTCATCTGGGCTAGTTTTATCGTATTAGCACTACACTTGAGAGCCTTTATTGCTTATTTGTGCTTGTGTACCTATTTCACGATTAAGTGCACTGTAGGCCCGCTTCTGTGTGCTTTCTGTGTTTCTATTTGGTTGTTATTCTTTAGCCCTATCTCGGGGATGTGGTGTGCACGTTCTAGTGGCCTATCTGCCCCTTCTGCTGGTACAGTGGTCGTGTGCGTGCTCCGGAACTGCTCGGGAGACTCCGACGATGCAGGAATACTACGCACGACTACTGGACTTACTGCGCACGACCACTGGTCGTGCGCCACTGTTCGTGTGCATTACACCCCCTTTTTCATAACCCTGTCTCGGTAATCGCAAGAGCACTGATCGTAGTGCGCACGACCACTGGTCGTGCTCCATTGCTCGTGCGCATATATGCTGATGCTTCTTGTCCAGGTTGCAGGTTTATTTGGAAAAGCCGCACGATCATCGACCTACAGTGCGCACGACCACTGGTCGTGCGCCACTGATCGTGCGCACTGCTTCTGCTGCCTCCGTATATAAGGCCCTGCTCCGCATTTTAGGTCAACGCCTGTCATTTGCTGCGATCAGAGAGTGCGCAGGAATCGCCATTTCACCTCTCCAGCTGCTCCATCACTTCCACCTTCGTCGGGAAGCCATTGCCAACCACTTCGAAGCTTTTCAACTCTCCGGCGAAGCCCTCGGCCATTGATGACTTCAACTACAAGCTTTCCTGCGGAGTTGGTGAAGTAGATAACCTAGAGAACGGACTTAAAGGCCTTCAAGGTGACAGCTCGTTGGTACCGGAAGCCTCCTTGGACTGAGCCCGGAAGCGGACTGACAACTCGCTACTCCGGCCACGACCCGCGGTGGATCTTCATTCTCTTTTGGTTTACTCATCTTCCCCTTCCTCCGTGTTATGAATGTTTTGAGCAGTGTAATGAACACTTCCATCCCTGAACATCAAGTTTATTTTATAGTTAATGGAATGTTAGTATCTTCTTATGCTTGTGAGTTTTGTCTGTGAATGCGCCTCGCTCACCCCACATCCACTTCATTCTCGTGCCTTGTCCGATTGCAATCCACACAAGAACACTGCAATCCATTAGCTTCCCTTCCACTCGCCCAACTGAAGTTCGGCATCGCGGCCGACAAACCCACTTCACCTTGCGAAGCAGTGCCTTCGACCCGCATAGCTTTTACTAGTTCAGTAGATCAAACATCCACAATCTCCCTAGTTCGCTATTTCCTTTTTGTTGTATTTATAACTCTCATAATGATATTCTCGGTACTGTTGTCGTTATACGCTAATTGCATTCCTCAAGAGACCGACACTCGGGGATTTATTCCCAAAACTTTATTACTTGTGCGACCGGTGCACTTGCCGAATTACACGCATCAAGTTTTTGGCGCCGTTGCCGGGGAATGCAACTGTAGAGCGACTTCGGATGACTTCCAATATTGTTATAAGAGTTAGTATTGTTTTGTTTTTACCGCTGTTTCCTTCTAGTGTGTAGTGTTTGCCACAGTGAATGCAAGGCCGAGCTACAAGAGATTTTGTCACCTACGACCCAGAGATCGAATGTACTCTCCTAGCACGAAGACGCGCCGCAGCCATCATTTTTTCCCCAATGGGAGACCAGCTGAATATTTATGCAGGCAACCGAGTTGAAGGGATACCTCATGTCGACAGAAATGACGACGAAAATGAAGTGAATCCTCCCCAGGTCCGCACCATGAGGGATTATACTACACCTACTTTCGGGAAACAACCCAAAGTGGACCATTTGGTCCTATGCTGTGTTTTGAGTTCTGTTTATTTCTTCATATATATATGTGTCCATATTTTGTTTGGCTGGCATCCTTTAATCGCAGGTGCAAGAATATTTGAGGCGCGACAACTTGGCCGCACTTGGACATCTCATTGCACGACTAGTATGCTCAATTTTGAGCATAGGTACTTCATACCCTAGCTATTTATCCTATTTGGACTGCTTATTTTTACTCGTTGTCAACTTTAAGTCTGGGGGGGAGTATGCATGTGGTCACTACACCACACTTTCTGTTGCATTCCAGTTTCTTGTTTACTTATTTCTTGCTTTATGTTGCACACACTGAATCACTCACACTAGTGCGCTCTTACCCACGCGCACAATCCGAGTTAAATTTATTGCTTTTGTGTAAACTTTAAAATAGTGGTACTGGCTTAGGATTTCAGGATTGAGTAGTTCGAAACTCCTGCAGTGCTCCTAATCGAATACTCATGGTTTGTGTAGAGTTAGGATAGAACTAATTTTTCTTTATGCTCGTAGATTTATTCTTTTCTGCACACATAAATATTGTTTGTACTGCTCAAAATCTGAATCTGGGATAATCGAACGATAGTGTAGGAATGTGTGTAGCCACCACTAGACTCGTATTGCTCGAGTCGGGGGGGAGGATCATCTTTCTCGGTGGATAAGAACTTGCCCTAAGCTACTCTCGAAGCATTGGTGCACGGTTAGTTAAGCGTGGGCATGACGTAGGCCTTCATTTTGGATAGTTTGAGCCTTGTTTAGCCATTCCTACCTGTTAACCATTGCATGCCAAATTTGTGTCTACCCTTCCTTTGATCCAGCTCCACTCACTTTCACCAAGGCCTGAAGCTAAACCCACCTTCGCAATCAAATGCTTGAGCTGATTTGTATTTACTGTTTTGTCGAGGTTGTGATTAGTGGACATTGTTTTGGGGGGTGCTGAATTTATTCCCGTTTTAATTGCTCCGTTTGGGGATTGCTAGCGCAGAAAAGAAAACAACAATTTACGAAAATAAAAAGCTGATTCGCGCAAAAGAAAAAAAAATAATATTTATGAAAGAATTGCTTTGAGATTTCGATCCCCATCCTCTTTATTGAATTTGGTTGGGTTCAGCCGTGTTCACACCCGGATTTCAAGCTAAGTCTGGGGGCGTGTGCCCTATTCATTTCTAAGTGGCTGTTTTGGTTTGGGTTGTTTTCGCTCGCTTTGGTTGCATAGAGCCTTCATGTTTATCTTTGACTACCAAGCCATCGCCTAAGTCCCATTTCCTCCTACAAGTCCTACTGATTCACGCTTGAGTCTAACCCGTGCCGTGGAGAGAGTGTGAACGTGCAAGCGTATGGTCCCCGACATTGGTGGATTCCTTTGGAGGTGATCCTGAGTCCCGAACTTTGGCAATGCTCACCTTAGTGGCCTGCCTACTTTCTTCCTGCACATGATCGCAAGATTCTCCAGAATTCTAATTTTGAGCAATTACAATATTTATTTACGTCTATCGAATAGTTTAAACTACGTTGTATAATTAAAAAGTTTTTCTATTATATCTTTTATACCCATAATATATTTGATTTCTCGTCTTACTTCTTTTTGAAATTTCTGAGCCAGTTAGCTATCTTCGAGTCCACGGAGTAATGATTTGCTCGGGACGTGCAAATGATTAAGTCTGGGGGTGTGATGAGTCCACATTTTACACTGATTTTTGGACTCATCTGGGCTACTTTTATCGTCTTAGCACTACACTTGAGAGCCTTTATTGCTTATTTGTGCTTATGTACCTATTTCACGATTAAGTGCACTATAGGCCCGCTTCTGTGTGCTTTGTGTTTCTATTTGGTTGTTATTCTTTAGCCCTATCTCGGGGATGTGGTGTGCACGTTCTGGTGGCCTATCTGCCCCTTCTGCTGGTACAGTGGTCGTGTGCGTGCTCCAGAATTGCTCGGGAGACTCCGACGATGCAGGAATACTGCGCACGACCACTGGACTTACTGCGCACGACCACTGGTCGTGCGCCACTGTTCGTACGCATTACACCCCCTTTTCATAACCATGTCTCGGTAATCGCACGATCACTGGCCGTAGTGCGCACGACCACTGGTCGTGCGCCACTGCTCGTGCGCATATATGCTGATGCTTCTTGTCCAGGTTGCAGGTTTATTTGGAAAAGCCGCACGATCATCGACCTACAGTGCGCACGACCACTGGTCGTGCGCCACTAATCGTGCACACTGCTTCTGCTGCCTCCGTATATAAGGCCCTGCTCCGCGTTTTAGGTCAACGCCTGTCATTTGCTGCGATCGGAGAGTGCGCGGGAATCGCCATTCCACCTCTCCAGCTGCTCCATCACTTCCACCTTCGTCGGGAAGCCATTGCCAACCACTTCGAAGCTTTTCAACTCTCCGGCGAAGCCCTCGGCCATTGATGACTTCAACTCCAAGCTTTCCTGCGGAGTTGGTGAAGTAGATAACCTAGAGAACGGACTTAAAGACCTTCGAGGTGACAGCTCGTTGGTACCGGAAGCCTCCTTGGACTGAGCCCGGAAGCGGACTGACAACTCGCTACTCCGGCCACGACCCGCGGTGGATCTTCATTCTCTTTTGGTTTACTCCTCTTCCCCTTCCTCTGCGTTATGAATGTTTTGAGCAGTGTAATGAACACTTCCATCCCTGAACATCAAGTTTATTTTATAGTTAATGGAATGTTAGTATCTTCTTATGCTTGTGAGTTTTGTCTGTGAATGCGCCTCGCTCACCCCACATCCACTTCATTCCCATGCCTTGTCCGATTGCAATCCACACAAGAATACTGCAATCCATTAGCTTCCCTTCCACTCGCCCAACTGAAGTTCGGCATCGCGGCCGACAAACCCACTTCACCTTGCGAAGCGGTGCCTTCGACACGCATAGCTTTTACTAGTTCAGTAGATCAAACATCCACAATCTCCCTAGTTCGCTATTTCCTTTTTGTTCTATTTATAACTCTCATAATGATATTCTCGTTACTGTTGTCGTTCTACGCTAATTGCATTCCTCAAGAGACTGACACTCAGGGATTTATTTCCAAAACTTTATTACTTGTGCGACCGGTGCGCTTGCCGAATTACACGCATCAGTGAACTATGCCTAAGCGGGGCGAGGCCAGAGGAAACTATGGTGGAGGCCCGCAGCGATACTGACATGTAAATCGTTCGTCTAACTTGGGTATAGGGGCGAAAGACTAATCGAACCATCTAGTAGCTGGTTCCCTTCGAAGTTTCCCTCAGGATAGCTGGATCCTTATGCAGAGTTCTATCAGGTAAAGCCAATGATTAGAGGCATCGGGGGCACAATGCCCTCGACCTATTCTCAATCTTTAAATAGGTAGGATGGCTTGGCTGCTTTGTTGAGCCACATGCCATTGAATCGAGAGTAACAAGTTGGCCATTTTTGGTAAGCAGAACTGGTGATGCGGGATGAACCGAAAGTCGGGTTATGCTGCCTAACTGTGCGCTAACCTAGAACCCACAAAGGGTGTTGGTCGATTAAGATAGCAGGACGATGGTTATTGAAGTTGAAATCCACCAAGGAGTGTGTAACAACTCCCCTGCCGAATCAACTAGCCCAGTAAATGGATGGCTCTTAAGCGCGCGACCTACGCCTGGCCATCGAGGCAAATGCCATACCTTGATGAGTAGGAGGGCACGACGGCTGCTATGAACTTCAGGGCGCGAGCTCATGGGTAGCGGTCGTTGGTGCAGATCTTGGTGGTAGTATCAAATATTCAAATGAGAGCTTTGAACGCCGAAGTGGGGAAAGGTTCCAGGTGAAAGACACTAGTACATAAGTTAGCCGATTCTAAGAGACGGGGGAAGCCTGTCAGAGAGCGTCACATCACGCAAGCTTCTAAAGGGAGTCGAGTTAAAATTCTCGAGCCAGGATGTGGCGGTTGATGGCCATATTTGATAGTCTGGAGACGTTGGCGGGGGCCTCGGGAAGAGTTATCTTCTCTGCTTAACAGCCTGTCACCCCTGGAAACAGCTCAGTTGGAGGTAGGGTCCAGCGGCTGGAATAGTGTCACGGGTTTAGCGGTGTCCAATGCGCCCCCGGGGGCCCATGCAAATCTGGAGGATCGAGTCCCGTCCACGCCCGATTTTACTCATAACCGCATCAGGTCTCCAAGGTGAACAACCTCTGGTCGATGGAATAATGTAGGCAAGGGAAGTCGGCAAAATGGATCTGTAACTTCGGGAATAAGATTGGATCTGAGGATTGGGCATGGGGGTCCCAGTCCTGAACCCATCGGCTGTTGGCGGACTACTTTAGCTGCATCCGTGGCGAGAGCGGGTCGTCACGTGCAGGCTGGGGTACAGGTTGGGAATGGCCCATTTGGAGCCTTCCCCGGGCGTAGAACAATCGACTCAGAACTGGTAAGGTCAAGGGGAATCTGACTATTTAATTAAAACAAAACATTGTGATGGTGCCTACGGATGCTCACGCAATGTGATTTCTGCCCAGTGCTCTGAATATCAAAGTGAAGAAATTCAACCAAGCACGGGTAAATGGCAGGAGTAACTATGACTCTCTTAAGGTAGCCAAATGCCTTGTCATCTAATTAGTGACGCGCATGAATGGATTAGCAAGATTCCCACTATCTCTGTCTACTATCCAGCGAAACCACAGCCAAGGGAACGGGCTTGGCAGAATAAGCGGGGAAAGAAGACCCTCTTGAACTTGACTCTTGTCCGACTTTGTGAAATGACTTGAGAGGTGTAGGATAAGTGGGAGACGGCTTGCCGGCGGAAGTGAAATACCACTACTTTTAACGTTATTTTACTTATTTCGTGAGACGGAGGCAGGTCCTGGCTCCTCCTTTTGTCTTTTAAGACTTTCCCCGACGGGTCGATCCGGGCGGAAGACATTATTAGATGAGGAGTTTGGCTGGGGCGGCACATCTGTTAAAATATAACGCAGGTGTCCTAAGATTAGCTCAACAAGAATAGAAATCTCATGTAGAATAAAGGGGTAAAAGCTTGTTTGATTCTGATTTCTAGTACGAACACGAACCGTGAAAGCGTGGCCTATCGATCATTTAGGCCTTCACAATTTGAAGCTAGAGGTGTCAGAAAAGTTAACACAGGGATAACTGGCTTGTGGCAGCCAAGCGTACATAGAGACGTTTTTTTATCCTTCGATGTCGGCTCTTCCTTTCATTGTGAAGCAAAATTCACCCAGTGTTGGGTTGTTCACACAGGTTAGTTTTACCCTACTGATGATTGTGTCGCAATAGTAATTCAACCTAGTAAGAAAGGAACCGTTGATTCACACAATTGGTGATCGCGCTTAGTTGAAAAGCTAGTGGCGCGAAGCTACCGTGTGTAGGATTATGACTGAATGCCTCTAAGTCAGAATCCACGGTAAAAATGCGGTGCCTGAGCCTTTCATTCACCCCATGTCCAACAGTATGGCTATAGCTCCCAAGGGCGCGTGATGTAGGTTTCCTGCACACGGGTTTGTACATAACTTGCTTGGATGCCTTTAATTGCAGTATCAAACGAATGAACGGTAGAATTGTTTGCAGACGACTTAAATTCGCGACAGGGTATTGTATGTGGCAGAGTGGCCTTGCTGCCACGATCCATTAAGATTCTGCTTCAAGTCGCAGTAGATTCGTCCCCCACCCCTCATTGTAGAATATCACTATAAGGGGGTACTCCCACGTATTTTCTTAATACTATATATTATTCTGGCCACTAGCCTTCCACAACTCAAAAGATGCGCTGGTGTGAATGTCGTAATGTTGCGTTCAATAGTGCACATGAAAGCATAATAACGAGGCCATTACAATGAAATTTGATCCCTTAGAGACAATCTTGGCGAAAACATTATAAGAGGATTCTTACTACCAATGGATTATTTATTTATTTTTCTTGAATTATAACGAGGCCTCCCGCAATTTTTTTGGAATTATAGATGAATATTTATTTTTCTAAATATATACAACTTTCATGTCGACCAGTTTTTGAATTTAAGCCGTTTAGGCCTCCAATTTGGGCCCGAAAAAAGACATGCATGGAACGAGTTGTTCGTACAGCTATTCGGCGTGATTTTTTTCGGGTCCTAAATCGGGGGTCTAAATTGCATCAAATCAAAAATTGTTCAACATGAACGTTGTCGATATGTTGATCATTTTTTAATATGATGTCATTTAATCCCCTGATTTGGCCCCCGAAAAAGGTCACGCCGATCCCGGGGGTCCGTACAGATTTTCGGCGCGACTTCTTCTGGGCTAAATCGATGGTCTAAACTGCGTCAAATCAAAAAAAGTTCAACATGAAATTTGTAGATCTCGTCGAGGTCTACAACTTTCATGTTCAACATTTTTTAATATGATATCGTTTAAACCCAGATTTGGCCCCCAAAAAAAGTCACGCCGATCTCGGGCGTCCGTACATATGTTAAGCGTGACTTTTTAAGACGCCAAATCGAGGGTCTAAATTGCTTCAAATCAAAACGTGTTCAACATGAAAGTTGTACACCTCGTCGAGATCTAAAGTTTAATGTTGAACACTTCTCATGAAAATGTACGTATAACAATAATTTGGAAAAATTATAATAATTGCTAATTATTTTAAGAATTAATCTAAGACCTTAGGTTAAATATTTGGAGAGTTCTTGTTCATACACTCATATGAGCTCATGTGGTCTACGTGGTACCAGACCCTAAATGCGGTGCCTGAGCCTTTCATTTTGCGTGGTGTCAGTCCCTAAGGTCGGAGGATCGAAACCTCCCTCTGATACCATTTGTAAGACCCTCCTCCCGGAACAGAAGACACGGCTGAGGGGAGTCTTATGCCCAGAACAGTCGCCTTATGTTAACGCCGACACACAGGTCGACCGATACTACAAGAGGCATATCCTGCCGGCTAACACCAATATCATCCATGCCAACCCAACATAAACAATATAAATACATATATATATAAGTCAAAAGCAACACAAGTATATAAGTCCAAACAAGTACAACAATAATAAGAAGCTACAACATTTCTTTAATATCAGAGTACACCAAAATTACTACAATCTTGAGTCCCTCAAAAACTCACATCTGTAACTGACGGTAGCGAAGGTAATGTTGTATCAGGCCTTGTCACCTTGGCCTGGCTACCCTGCTGTATGACATGTTATTGCTTCTCTATCTGTTGGGTTTCCTCCTAAAATGGAAGACGTTGCAACCGTTAGTTGACTATCACATCCGCTCCCCCGGCATCTCTCAGGCACCAGATGAAGAAAAGAAGAGGGTACAATATATATATAAGCAGTAATAACAAGCATGTGCTATATCTTCTATATATCATGAGTGGTAATAGAAGCATAAAATAACAACAATATCAGTATTGTACTGTAGCAGTTCTACACAAGCAACATTCATCCAAAAAAAGAACATAGATCCACAACAAGAATAAGTGAGTTCTCTGAGTGTCTTTCTCATTTCATGAGTGGTAAAAGAAATTGTTTGTATTTCTCATTTCAATTTATTTTTGTAGGAGATTATTCTCCGAGTGTAGGAGCGTTGTTCTCCGAGTTGTAGGAAGTTTTCATCTTACGAGTGTAGATCCGTGTTGTGGATCGAGTTGTAGGAAAGTTGCTCTGAGGCGTAGGATTGGTTTCAATCCGAGATAGTGGAGTAGTCGAGTCTAGTGCTTTGCTAGATCGGTGAGTGGAAAGTGGATGTACCCAAGGTTGGGGAACCACTATAAATCTTTGTGTCCTCTGTGATTGCTTGGTGGTTGTTATTTTCTGTGCTTAGATATCTAAAATATTTATTCCTCAAAAAGATGTGAAACTCACCTATTCACCCCCCTCTAAGTTATTTAGGTAAGATAACTAATAAAAATGCCCATAAATATTTATAAGTTAAGGATCGGCTTAACAGTAAAGTAACTCATCATATAAGAGTGGCTATATAAAATTATATGATAAGAATCTTATGTGATGCAAGGTAATGTTATAAATGCAATATGATGACTCACCCATGCTCACACACACGCACACTGCTATGTCGACACAGATTTGTAGTTTCCACTTTTCGAGCAGGTAGCTAAATTCTGAGGCGCCAGCCATCGTGGCCAGACGGTGACAGTGAAATGAGCTTTCCACTACTAGGCTGGTCTCCACACTACCTGGCCTAGGCCTCCGTACGCCTCAATGCTAAGAACACAACTACACAGCTCAATGCGTACTAAGGCTATGAGGGGTCTTGGATAGATGTGCGCCAAGAACACAACCCAAACTGGTCTATCGTGTGGCACAGAAGGACTCCTGGGAATGAGAACCGAGTAACAAGCATAACTATTCAAAGTCTATCTCTCATCTCCCGTCGGTGTGATGACTGGCGAGCCCATAGATAAATCTCTCGGGAATGAGAACCGAAGACCAAGCCCAATCGTTCAAAGTCTATCTCTTAACTCCCGTCAGTGTGATGACTGGCGAGACCATAGACCTATCACACTATCCTTAACCCGGGATTACGACATCGTGTGTCAACTAACACCAGATGCCAATTCACATGGCCTTGCCATCAACCATCTAAGGGCTCCAAATGAGTCCATTTTCATCATTACCAATCCAGCGTGGTAAAATATTCACGCACTTAAACTCTTTTACATTTCCATGCTCCCAAGTGCATAAGGGTTCAACATCAACACTGGTGGCAAGCCATCTTGAACAACATACTTCATGGCCGTGAAATTTATCTCATCTGATTCCTTCCTTATAATCAATCATTCACAAACAATTAGGCCTTGAGATTTATCTCATATGATTTCTTCCTTAAAATCAATCATTCACAAACAATTAGGCTTTCATATATTTATCGCAACAATATATTAACTCTTAGCGTATGTGATGAAAAAACATAGTGTTATGGTGAATAGTCAAGACGAGCATTCCCAAGGGCATGAAACATGACATGATATGCAATTACACTCACACCGCACATCCTTTGGCCTGCCCTACGTACAATATGAACCCCACAAACTATTTTATTTACAGAAAAAAATTATAGCATAATAACACATTTGTATTTTACTTGTCTGTTTGCATGCACCCATGTGTGATAGGTTAGTGAGTATGAGTTCACCCCCATCACATTTCACCACATGAACACCCTCAAAAGGTAAACTCTGAGATGTGTCGAGTTGAGCTTGGTCAATCAAGTCGTGAAAACGAAGGGAATGAAAGACCCCCGTGGTTAATACCTTTCGCCCACCAAATAACGACGTTAGCCGAAAGCATAATATCTAGTGCGAGAAGGGTTGAAAAACATTGATGTTATGGTGAATAGTCTGGACGAGCATTCCATTAGGCCCCTTCAAGAAACCACACACCACTACTTATAAAGGTGTACACTTATGAGAAATCCTCTATTTGAGGATTACGAGTCAACTAACACCCACTCCCAAGAGTCTCATAAAGAAGATCTTTACAATACTTCGATGATTATTATCAATAACAGAACATCACTTCCAGGAATCATGTTGATACACTGATACGATCTCATTATGCTAGATACAATTCATATGATGACTATCATCGTTCTTACCGAGCACTCGAATATATCTTATTGATCATTCGACACATTAATATGATGATTGAGTTCTGTATCACTCTGGTCACCATAATAATATGTCGAAGAAAAATGCATGCCCTTGCGAAAAATGCGCGCCACGGTGAAAAATGCGCGCCCAGGCGTAAAATTCATAGTAGGGCGAAAAATGCGCGCCCAGACAAAAAATGTGTGTATCGTACAGGCAAAAATGCGCGTTCGTCAAACAAATGTGCACTGGATAAGAAAGAGCGTGGACGGGATGAAAAAAAGAGAATGATAGGAAAATGCGCACCGGGAAATAAATGCCCGTACGGACGAAAATGAGTAGAAAATTCTACGCTCCGGCGAAAAATGCACGCTCAGGAAAATAATGTGCCACCAGGCAAAAAATACGTCCCGACGAAAAATGCATGTATATGCGAAAATTGTGCGTGAATGCAAAAAATACTTATTCGATAAGCAAGTGTGCACCAGATAAATAAGAAATAGTGTGGCCGGGGGGGGGGGGGAATTATGCGAATAAGAGGAAAATGCGCTCTAGGAAATAAATGCGTGTCCGGACAAATACGGACAAAAAATTCTACGCCCTGATGAAAAAATGCACGCTCAGGCAAATATTATGTACTAGAGCAAAAGAATACGTGCGACGTCAAAAATTGCTTAGCCACGCAAAAATTATGCAGGGTGGTAAATAAATCCCGCTCGGACAACAAATGTGCGGTCGTGCAAGAAATAAGTATCTGCGGGAGAAATTCCTGTCTGGTCCGAAAAGGAACGCACTAGGGATATTTGATATTGAAGGTTTGGATTACGAGTCGAATAATGCGCGGGCAGGTACTAGACATGTTGCGCATTTTTAAGCTTTTAGGGGGCTTTGCACTCTTTGGGGCTCATTGATGAAGAGATCAAGGGATTCACTGCTCTATAAAGAGGCCATTGATGAAGAGATGAACTCTTTGCTTCAGAAGAACACCTGGACGTTGGTTGATAAGCCAAAAGGGGCTAAACCTATAGGGTGCAAGTGGGTTCTGAAAAAAGAAGCTCAATCCTGAAGGTAGTGTAGCTAAGTATAAAGCGCGCCTGGTGGCTAAAGGTTTCACACAAGTGAGTGGGGTGGATTACTTTGATGTATATTCACCAGTGTGTCACTTAACAATCATTAGTACACTCCTTGCTATTGCGTCTATTGAGAACTTTATTGTTCATCAAATGGATGTTAAGACTGCATTTTTGAACAGAGATCTGACCGAAGAGATATACATGAGCCAACCTGAAGGTTTCATAGTACACGGTCATGAAAGTAAGGTCTGTAAGTTAAGCAAGTCGCTATACGGACTAAAACAAGCACCAAAATTATGGCATGAGAAGTTTGACTATAGTGTAAGGAACATGGGATTTATGTCGAGTCTCTCGGATAAATTTCTTTACATACGTCATAGATCAGACAAAGTCGCTATAATATGCTTGTATGTGGATGATATGCTGATTCTTAGTTCTGATCAATCTGTAGTGGATGATGTTAAATCAGAACTAATGAAGATGTTTAACATTAAAGACCTAGGTGTAGCTGAGACTACACTAGGCATGCAAGTGAGCTTTGGGAAAAATGGCATTTCCCTAAGTCAAAGCCACTATATAAAGTCCATGTTGGATACGTGGGGATACAGTGAACGTAGAGCAGTGGAGACACCTTACGATTACAATAATCGCTTGAAGCCCAATGATGGAGCTGTTGTTAGACAGTTAGATTATGTTAAACTGATTGGTAGTCTCATGTATGTTATGGTCTGTACAAGACCTGACATAGCCTTTATGGTCGGCATGTTAAGCAGATTCACTAGTAATCATAGCCAAGAACATTAGGATGCCCTCGATAGGCTGATGTGATACCTAAAGCACACCCAAAAGTATGCTTTATGTTACCATGGTCATCCTCCAATTTTGGAAGGATATTCTGATGCATCATGGTGCTCAGAATTAAACGACAGCAAGTCCACTAGTGGATTTATATTCACACTAGGAGGAGCAGTTGTAGCCTGGAAGTCCAAGAGGCAATCATGTATTATACTGTCTTCTATGGAATTCGAACTCTACGCTCTAGCTTCAGCGAGAGAAGAAACGGAGTGGATAAGAGATTTGGCGATGGACATTCCATTGTCGAGCCTGAAGTTGAGTTCTGTTGCAGTTTACTGCGACAATCGGGCTACTAAAATGATTGCTATGAACACTTTCTTCAATAGCAAAAGAAGGCAACTATGGATGAAACAAGCCTGTTTGACCTCCCTTACAAGTCAAGGGATTGTGAATCTCATTGATGTGATGTCAAAAGATAATGTTGCAGACGCCCTGACAAATGGCTTAAATAGAGTTCTCACAATTAAAACATCGGGGGAGATGAGATTACAGTTCATAGAGATATGAAACTTCCTCTTATGTTTATGTTTTCATAGCAAGAACCTATAGTCGTAACATTCAAGCGTCTAATAACAGACTGAAAACCCCAAATAATTTCTTGATGAAAGCCCAAGATGGTTCGATGCTAGTCATTTCACACCTGATGATTTAATATCTTTCTCATTGTAAGCTTATTTGAGAATTATTCAATTGGGAATAGAAAGTCGTTGTATGAGTTAATCTAATATTAGTGATCATAGCACATTATTCCACATTTGATAATGTTGCAAATGACAGTGTGTCAAATCATGTGATGAGGTACATAGTGGTCACTAATGCGTAAGATAACAACGTTTGATTTATTAAAATCAAAACTTGACTGGTCCTAGCTAGATTGGGTAGAGATGCTGACAGTGTTACTTCACTACTACTACAAGTGCTAAGCTCATTTAGGTAGAGCTAGTTTACTTTGATACGTCACTGCATTTGTTTATGAATTCATAGAGTCTGACTCATGAAATTCCTTGCAGGCGCTGATGAAGATGGAGGAGAGAAAGTGGATTTTGATATAGATGATGATCTACTCTCTAAGTAGAATTGTTACACGTTTATCTGTAGTCATTTTTATTTTCCAGACTTATTTGTTATGGAGTAGCACATTTATATTTTTTGGGATGTTTTATGTTATTATTTAAAACTTATGTTTATATTTTATGTTAAATTGTGCTAACTCTTATGGAAACGTGTAAAGTCGGAAACTTGTTTTGATACTCTTCACTTTCTGCACTCTGAAACGTATACGTTATTTGTCGCAAATATAGGAGGAGATTGTTAGTGTATATTTGGACAATTAATGGGTTCGGAGGCATAACGGGTCGTGTCGGATACACGGATATCCAATACCCATAGAAACTCCTTGGGTTTGCCTATTTATACCCACCTAGGGGCAACGGGTAGGGGATTCCACCTAGATCCCCATCCGGATGCTTCGAGCAACTACCACAATTTTTTGTGTATCTGAATTTTATACTGCTAGAGGGAAGAAATTTTGATTGCGCGCAAGTGCTTGTTGTGTATGATATGCCTTTGCTTAGATCTTATGGCATGCCCTTAAATTTTCTTCTTTATATTGTGGGATGCATATGTGATTATTTTTGTGCATCGATCCTCCAAAACATTCATGCCTTGCGGAGCTCTTTTCTCCTATTTAGTGCTTGGTCTTTTTGGCACCTGTTGTGTTGTCATCGGGGCTTACATATGTGGGTTTTTTTGAGACCGTTTGGGTCATATGAGTTGCATTCAATAATGCTTACTTTGTTTGGTGTACCTTCAGTGTTGCTAATCAATGTTAAAATCATTTGTTTCATTTTGTTGTCCACAAGTCACTATGGATGTGGTGTGTCTGTCATGTTGCTTGCATATTGATCCCAATCTCAATATTGGAATTGAATTTGAAGAAAGATTGATCCTTGCGTCTTCTTTTAATGCAAAACGAGGCAATGGTTGGCATTGCAGTTATTATTTGATCAGCTATTTGGCGAAACGTATGTGCCTACCTAAACATCCAGTCTGCTGGTTGCTGATCCATAACTCTGCATGATGTTGTTATATGAAGCAGCAAATTAAAAGCATATTTTGGTGTCATTATAACCTTGTTAATGTGAGTTATTTTGGAGGCAAACTTGCCTCTTAACCTGTACAACCATGATTTCTCCCTTCCTTTCACCTGCTTGATGGTGAATGGTTGTTCTTCTTTCATGTTGTGTTGAGGTTGTCCTGCCTGGTTGATCCTACCAGTAGTCATATGCTTGTCGCAAAGATTAATCCATGCATGTGTAAGTATGAACTATTTCAGACTGTGAAACTGCGAATGACTCATTAAATAAGTTATAGTTTTTTGATGCTACGTGCTACTCAGATAACCGTAGTAATTCTAGAGCTAATACGTGCACCAAATCCCCGACTTTTGGAAGGGACGCATTTATTATGTAAAAGGTCGACGCATGTTTTGCCTGTTGCCTTGATGATTAATGATAACTTGTCGGATCACATGGCATTTTGTGTCGGTGATGCATCATTCGAATATATCCCCTATCAACTTTCGATGGTAGGATAGTAGCCTACCATGGTGGTGACGGGTGACGGAGAATTAGGGTTCGATTTCAGAGAGGGAGCCTGAGAGTTGGCTACCACATCCAAGGAAGGCAGCAGGTGCACAAATTACCCAATCCTAATACGGGGAGGTAGTGACAATAAATAACAATACTGGGCTCTTTGATTCTGGTAACTGGAATGAGTACAATCTAAATCCCCTAACGAGGATCCATTGGAGGGCAAGTCTAGTGCTAGCAGTTGCGGTAATTCCAGCTCCAATAACGTATATTTAAGTTGTTGCAGTTAAAAAGCTTGTAGATGGACTTTAGGTTGGGTCGGTGAAAGATATTGTACCTAATCACCTAGAGGGGGGGTGAATAGGTGACTTAAATCTTTTTACTTTTTAGCCAGAATTCAGATTATTTCACAGAGTTATAACTACTTTTTCCAAGCAATCAAACAGCAATCACAGAATTTCACATGCACACAGTAAACACACAGGTTTATATTGGTTCCCCAATGTTTGGGTACATCCACTTTCCCCCTTCGCCTATCTAGTAGTGTACTAGATTCGGCCAAACTCCTCCACTATCTCAGATCCTCAGATCTTACACTCAGAACCCCAAAACAGGTTCCTACAGCTCAGGCCCAAGGCCCTACAACTCAGTCTTCTCCAAAGACCTACTCTCAGCTTCTTTACAAAGCCTACACTCAGCCATAGCAGGCCTACACTCAGCCACAACAGGCCTACACTCAGAGATACAAAACTCCTACACTCAGGCACACAGGCCCTACACTCAGCCTTTATAATTACAGGCTTACAAACTCAGATCCCTAAGGATCCTATAAGAAATATAAAATCCAAAGTGTATCTACCTACAACTCTAAATAGAGAGATGAGTTGATAGGTTCTTGATGAGTTCTTGGATGAACTCTGCTGAGATTAATCTGACTTAGCTTTCTTCAAAGCTTCTTGAATGTAGAACACAATAGGATTGATCTCCTCTGCAGTTGATCCTTGATCTCTGCTACTTAAGATTCAGAACAAAATCTGAACCCTTCTCCTCAGCCTGGTTCCAATGGCTGTCTTCTTGGATGGAGCTCTCTCTCTCCAACTACTTAGAACTTTACTTGAAAGTCTTCAATGAATTGCTTTTCAACAACCTTGATCATCTTTTTTTGTAGACAGTATAAGCCTATATATAGGCCTTTTTCATGGTAACCGGCTGGTCCGGTTCCTAACTGATTTCTGACAACTCTGACAGGTGCAGTAGACCGGCTGGAATGGCAGCTGTCAAGTCATCCAGTTAGTTCTTGAAAAATCTTTAACTGTCTGAAAGTGTAGAGACTGTCTGTCTTTAAGTGTCGACACTTATAGACCAAGTGTCGACACAAGTTGACTAAGTGTCGACACTAGCATACAAGGTGTCGACACAACTCCTTGTGTTGTAGAATTCACTTCTCGACACAGCTTCTTCTTCATGTGTCGACACTGATAATGTGTGTTGACACAAGTCCTTGTTTTGTTGAATTCTTGTAAGTGTCGACACAACTCTTTTGTGTCGACACATCTTCATGTGTTGAACTTGTTTAGTGTCGACACATCTTCTTGGTGTCGACACATGCCTTCTGTGTTGATACTTGCTTAGTGTCGACACTGCTCCTTGTGTCGACACATTCCTTCTGTGTTGATACTTACTTAGTGTCGACACTGCTACTTGTGTCGACACATTCTTCTTCTGTTGAGACTTTGGCTGAGTGTCGACACATCTTCTTGGTGTCGACACTTGTACTTAGAATTTTTGTTGAACTTTGCTAAGTGTCGACACAGCTTCTTGTGTCGACACTTTCTTCATGTACTGAGTCTTCTGCTGAGTGTCGACACATTCTTTCTTGTGTCGACACTTTGTTCAAGTGCTGAGTCTTCTGCTGTGTGTCGACACATTCCTCTAGGTGTCGACACTTATACTTAGACTCTGCAGACTTTTGCTGAGTGTCGACACTGCCTCCAAGTGTTGACACTTTCTGATGTAGACACAGTTCCTCTTGGTGTCGATACAACTGCTAAGTGTCGACACTGCTTCACTGCACTTTTCTTCATTGAGTGTCGACACAGCTCCTTGTGTCGACACTTTCTGTCTGATGTCGACTCCACGTCCCTGGTGTCGACACAAGTACTCCAAGTGTCGACACTGCTTGCCTGGGTGTCGACACAAGTCTTCTTAAGTGTCGACACTTTCCCTCTGGGTGTCGACACATGGACTTGGAATCTTTTCTGCTTTCCCTGCAAATACTTAACCTGCACAAGATAACTCAAAAATACATCAAATACATTTTGATGTATATCATTGAGTAGGGTGAGCCTTCTTCAAATCAGGTACATTTAAACCAATGTACCCAACAATTTCCCCCTATTTGGAGAAGTCATAACCCTTAGTCAATGATATACACCATACAGAATAAAATCATAGCATGATGTACAGCAGGATTATATAACAGGGCAAATTCATAACCATGTATTAATCAAAACATGTAAACACAGATATCACAGAACAATTATGTAATAGATTTATCACACATCATATTGTTCTAAGAACTTCATTATTTTCATTATCCAAAAGTTTACAATAGGGTTTAATACAAATGATTACACATGTAAACTTAAGAAAAATTCTATTCTACTACTGCTCAGCCTCCTTAATCACAATTCCTTTTCCTGATTGTACTTTGGCTTGTACAGGGGCTTCAGCAACTTCAGTATCAGCAGGTTTTTTCCCTTTCAGATCCTTCTTCTTTAGCTCTTCAGCTTTAATCTTTTGCCTCTCAAAGTAATGATATGGCTTGGGAAAGTACTTGCTAGGCTCCTGGGCAGTAGGAGGTAGCTTTCCCATCTTGGCCTTTCTCCTATATTGCACTATGGCTTCTTGCCTTGTCTCATGCTTCCTCCATTCAAGTTCAGAAAACCATTTGTTCCTGTCTTGAATGTTATCTTTGGCATCTTTCCATGAAGTCAAAATAATATTTCTTGAAGTGGGGCTCCACTGCTCAAAGTCAGGCCTTTGTTCAGCTTGCTCTCTGAACCTCTTCTTAGACAGTCTGGCTTCTTGTTCTTTCTGCAGAGCTTCTTGCATAGCCTCAGATACTGGCTGAACCACCTTTTCTAGAATAACATTTTGCTTACCCTTAGGTGGGCTATACATAGTCTGGATCTCAGCTTGTACCATATCAAAATCTGGAGGAGGGTAGATGACTTGAGCCACTTCAGGTTGCTCCCCTCCTAGATATGCAGGATGTATCCCAGATTCTGCCACATTATCATCATCACATAAAGGAGTATAACCAAGAGTAGCTCTGATAGAATTAGAAATCCACTTAGCATGATCAGAGCTGGCTTTGACTAACACCCTCTCCCCCTTTATGACTTATCTTTCCCTGTGTTCTCTTAGATCATCCTTTTGAAATCTGACTTGGTTATCCAAATAGTTGACTCCATATTTAAAGAAAGGTTTCAACCTTTGGAGTTTTTCAGTTATCAACTTCTGAGAGTCTTGAATTGCAGAAGTAACATCAGTTAAACTCTTTTGCAATGCTTTATCAAACTCTGCTTTAGCAGTAGCAATAGAAGTAGTCAGTCCAGCAGCTATGTTCTTCATCTCTGTGACAATGACATTGTGAGATTCTGTCAAATTATCATTCATCCTGATCTGATTCTCTAGAACATATCCTTGCTTTAGTGCAATGTCATCGACTTGAGCCTTTATCTTCTCTTGATGTGTAGCTAAGTATACTACTGCATTCCCTCCCTTGTGGAAGCAGTCAGTCATTTCCTTTTTATTGAGATTCATTTCAAATCTTATAGACTTTATGTCTTGGGCCAGATCAAACTGTAAGGACTTATGCCCCTCATCCACATATGTTTCTATGGCTTTCCTGTGCTCATCAAGCTTTATTTGCATAGCAACCATGAGAGAACTATAATCTACAGATGGTGTTGGCTGTGATATAGGCTGTGGTGCTATAGTTTGCAATGCCTTCTTATATGTTTGGCTCCTTCTCTTGAAAACTTGGAATTTCCTTTTCTTTGCTCTAGCAACTTCCTCATCTTCAGATGCTGATGTACTTGCAATATCTACCCTCTCCCTTGGTAGCTCCTCAACTTTCTTAGGCTTCTCAGGTTCTTGCCTGGCAGGTTCTTCATCAAGTATTACCTGCTCCCCCTCAACTTGGGACTTCTCCCCCTCAGCAGCAGCACTTTCCTTGTCAAAGTCTGTTTGATCCAGATTGAGGAAAAGATCTTCCATTGTATATTCTTGTGGAGAATGGGCTGGAGAAACTCTTGACTCATCTACCACTGGATCAGATACTACTTGAACTGTAACTGATGTGTCCTTCATGACAACATCTGGGGGTTGAGTATCAATCTGAGATTGCTGAGTAACATGATTTAATGAATCAGACAAATCAGTATCCTCTATAGGAAAATCTAATGCATTAATCTCAGTGATTACCTCAAGAATGATGTGGGTGGCTCTTTCACTCTCAAGAGGAGTTGGATCTTCTACCACTAGAGGCTCCCCCTGGATTTGATCCTGGTGTATGGGACTAGCTGATGGCAGCTCCCCCTGCCTCTCTGCAGCATCTTGTTCAGCTGGAGACTTCCCAGCATTTCCTTCTACATCCTCATCAGGAGTAAAGACAACTTGATCTTCACTACCAGAGCTGCTAGATGAATCCTAAGCCACTGGGGCAGTCTTCTTCTTTTTCTTTTGGGGAGTTATTTTCTCTGGTGTGGGCAATTCCTTGGATAAGACCCTATCCCATCTGGAGAAGAGTCTCATGTCCATTTTCCTCATATGATTTATTTTTGATCCAGCAGCATGACTCATTACTTCTGGTATACTACCAGCCAAGTAAAGACTTAGAATTCTACCCAAATTGAGCTTCTTCAGACTTTCTTTGATCTTTTCAAACACTACTCCAGACCAGTCAGTGCTTAGTTGGAAGATTAACCTTGTCATGAGATTGAACATATATGCAGAAAACCTGTCATGTCCTCCAGACTTACACAGGATCACCTTTCCAACAATTTCAGACAGAAATTTTCCTTGGCTGTTCATTCCCTTTCTATTGAATACAGATCCAATTTTCATCTTTGAATCCAGGCCACACCATGTTAATGCATCTCTGGTTTTAGAAGCAGTAACTTCTTCTTCTTCCTTAGTCCTTGGTAACTGAAGTACTTTTCTCAAACTTTTTGGTGAAACCTTCACCTTTTCACCATGAAACCTAGACTTGATCTTGAATCCAGTGTCGTCTAGGGTAGCTCCATTTAGAAATTCTAATACTTCTTTCTTCCAGATCTTTGTGGGCTCTGAAACAAGAAATTCTAACCCTGAGTTTGCTACTAGGGTTACCATATTCTTGATTTCGGATTATGCATCAGCAAACGCGTCCCGCACCAGTTTATAGCCTTCATTTATGTTCTCCTCGAGCTTTGGCGTCATTAGGGTTTGAAGAATTTGAACTGAGAGAAGAGAGGTGTCGACACACAAGTTTGGTCTCGAAATTGTGGTGAGCGTGTCGACAGACAATGGAGAAATCCTATTTATACCTTTCTAGGTTTGAAGTTGAAAGGGTGGGTCAGCTAACTGAAATTGTGTCGACACTGTTGAAAAGTGTCGACACAGACTTATAATGTCTCGACACCTATGTGTCGACACAAGTTTAGTCAACATATATATGTGTCGACACTTGATTATGTGTCGACACCACTCAACTCGACATTTAGTCGAGACTTTACTTAGATAATTCTGAGTAAACTCTAAGTGTCGACACCACCTTGAATGTGTCGACACCTACTTGTCATATGTCGACACTAATATTCTGAAGTGTCGACACCAACTTCCTAGATGTGTCGACACCTTTTCTCTGAAGTGTCGACACCATTATTCTGTGTCGATACAGATATCTCTGTGTGTCGACACCTTTTTACTTAGCCATTTCTATAAACTTATTCTAAGTTTATCATACCTATTTCAATTTTAAACCTATTGAACTTTGTTTCTTCTAGAGGCTTAGTATACATATCAGCTAGTTGATTATCTGTCTTAACATATTCTAGTGAAATATCTTCTTTTTCTACATGTTCCCTTAGAAAATGATATTTTATTTCAATATGTTTAGTTCTACTATGGGAAACAGGATTGTTTGCAATTGATATAGCACTAGTAGAATCACAAAGCAGTGGTGTTCTACTTACCTGAATTCCATAATCCTCAAGCTGATGTTGTATCCATAGAAGTTGAGCACAGCAACTTCCTGCAGCCACATATTCTGATTCTGCAGTGGAGATAGCCACACTTGTTTGCTTCTTGCTACTCCATGAAATCAGTCTTCCACCTAGGAATTGACAGGTTCCAGTTGTACTTTTTCTGTCTTCTTTGCAGCCTGCAAAATCTGATGGCTGTTCCACATAGATTTCCTCTTTTAGATTACCATTCAAAAAGGCTGACATAACATCCATTTGGTAAACTTTAAATCCTTGATAGGTTGCATAGGCCAGGAACATCCTTATGGCTTCCAGTCTGGCTACTGGAGCAAAGGTTTGATCAAAGTCAATACCTTCTTCCTGCCTATATCTTTTAGCAACCAATCTTGCTTTGTTTTTGACAATTACTCCATGTTCATCCATCTTGTTCCTAAAGATCCAGTTGGTCCCAATTATGTTGTGGTCTTTTGGTTTAGGAACAAGCTCCCAGACTTTGCATCTCTTGAACTGATTCAGCTCTTCTTGCATTGCCTCAATCCAATGAGGGTCTAGGATGGCTTCTTCAAACTTCTTTGGCTCTACTTGGGATAGAAAACTGGAGAAGAGTGCTGCACTCAGATTTCTGCTCCTTGTTTGTACCCCTTGTCTTAGATCACCAATGATTTGTTCTGCTTGATGATCTCTTAGATGCCTATTAGCTGGAGGCATCCTGGCTTCAGGTTGAATTCCTTCAACTTCTTCATCTTGCTGCACTCCTTGGACTTCTTCTGCATTAGGTACATGTAGTACTCCCCCTGGATAATAGCCACTAACTTCTACTTGCTATCTTGCAGTAGGTCCTTCTTCTATAGTGAGCTTGTCCATCTTCTCAGTCACACCTGTGGAGCTGCAAAAACTACTAGACAACACATTGTTAATAAGTCTAGTTTCATCAAATACTACATATACTGACTCTTCTACAACTTGAGTAGACAAGTTGTAGACCCTATAAGCCTTACTATTGTTGTTGTACCCAACAAAGATCCCCTCTTGGGACTTGGCAGCAAACTTAGTCAATTAAGACTTACCATTGTTAAGTATAAAGCACTTACAACCAAAGATCCTGAAATAGGATAGGTTTGGTTTTCTGCCTTTCACAATCTCATAGGGGGTCTTGTTGTGGCTTTTAGTAATGGTAGCCATAATAATTACATGGCATGCAGTATTAACTGACTTAGCACAGAAATATTCTGGTAGAGATGTGTCACTTAATAGGGTTCTACCAGCCTCAATCAAGGTTCTATTTTTCCTCTCAGCAATGTCATTTTGCTGAGGTGTTCTAGGTGAAGAAAACTCTTGAAATATCCCAAATTCTTCACATAGTTTTGCCATACTATTAGACTGAAATTCAGTACTATGGTCACTTCTTATCTTGACCACTGTACTGTCTAGTTCATTCTGAATTTGTTTGACAAAGCTATAGAAGATACTAGGTGTTTCAGATTTCTGTCTAAGGAAGAACACCCAGGAAAACCTTGAGTAGTCATCTACAACCACAAAGGTATAGACCTTCCTACCTAGGCTGTTAACTGGCATAGGACCAAAGAGATCCATATGCAAGAGGTATAAACACCTCACAACATCTTTGTTTTCAATGCAACTAAAGGTGGATCTAGTCTGCTTGCCCTTTTGACAAGCTGAACATATTCCATCTTTAATACACTTAACTTGATGACCATTCCTCACTAACTCTTTACTAAAGAGTTGGCTAATTGTCTTGTAGTTACGATGGGCTAGCCTCTTGTGCCATTTGACACAATGAGAGACTTTTTCATCAGCTACAAGACACACTGGAGAACCATTGGTCTCACACATAATGTTTAGGCAATAGACATTTCTTTTTCTATATCCTGTCAAAATGATCTCTTGATCATTCGACCTCCTAATATGACAACCATCTTTGACAAATGAGAGGTCATATCCTAGATCACTCAATTGACTTATACTAATAAGGTTATGTTTCAAACCTTCAACATAAGCCACTTGAGTAATAGTAATATGGGAGCTAGAAATGTTACCAAAACCCTTGATGATCCCTTTTTCAGAACCACCAAAGGTGACTTTTGGACCATCCTTGATAGGTGTGTAGTCCTTTAGCAATCCCCTAGTTCCAGTCATGTGTCTGGAACATCCACTATCCAAGTACCATATTGGGGCATGGCCACTTGGACTCACCTGCAAAACAGATTAGTGAACCTTAGAACCCAAAGAATTCTTGGGTCCTTGGTACTGGTTAGTTTGCTTCCTAACAAAGCTACCTGCAGGTTTTCCAACAGGAAGTTTGCTACTCACTTTGGCACTAGCATTGTGCCAACAGTCCATGGCAAAGTGGCCTATCTTGCCACAGCACCAACACTCAAACCTATTGTACCTTTGCTTAGGTACATACCTAGCTGTTTTATCTACAGCTGGCTTGTTGAGAGCTAGGGCTTTGCCCTTAGACTTGGACTTGACAGTCCTGGGAGGTTTAGAAAACCCCAGTCCAGCTTTACCTTTTTGATGAACAAATTCATCAATTAAGGGTAGAACAGACTTTGGTTTAGAAAACCTAGCAACTAAATCTCTCTCCTTCTGAAGACTAATCTCCAGACTTTTGATTTGATCATTCTTAAATGATATAGTCCCCATCTGAATCACAGTTATGTGCTTCAGTCTGGCTATTTCATTTAGCTTTTGATCAAACATCTTCTCAAAATCAGTTGCAGCAACTTTGAGACTAGCAATTTCCTTTGCCTGACTCTTGGCTAGGGACTTGCTCTTTTTATAAGCTTGCAACAGAACTTTATATTCATCTATCAATTGATGAATATCCTCTTCAGACTCAGATGCACTCTCATCACTTGATGATGATGAATCTGATTCTGAACTAGCACAAGAAATTGAACTGAAAGAATAATTTTGTACCTTACTAGGTCCATGCTGCTCCTGGATTTTGTCACTTTCTGTCAATGCCATCAGTCCTTGGCACTGACTGTCCTCTTGTTCATATATAGAGTTCATGGTCTAGATGAACTCTTCTTCCTCTTCCTCAGCAAACAGTCCTATTTATGCTTCAGCATCTAACTCAGTTTCTGATGAAGATATGTCTGACAGGCTCTTATCCTTTTTGGCAACAAAAGATCTTTCCTTCTTGCACTTGAATTGAGTCTTTTTCTTATCATAAGAGTCCTTCCTTTTCTCTGGACAGTCTGCAATCACATGTCCTTGTCTGTTACAGCAATAGCATACAATTTTTGATAGAGTTGCTTTACTAGACTTGGTTTTTTTCCTGTCTTTCTTTGATGACTTCTTATTCTGATAATAGTCATCTTTTCCTTGTGAAGTAGATGGCTTTGTCCTCCACTGTTCCTTCTTTAAGAACTTCTGAAAGTGTATTGTGAAGGCTGCAAAGTCCTCATCACTTTCACTGCTTTCAGACTTTCTACTTGCTGACTCATCTGACTCAGTCTCAGCTACTTTAGGAGGTGGAGTTAGTGACTTACTTCTGTATTTTCTGGGGGCTTCTGTTTTAAATTCCATTATCCTTTCCTTATGTTCACTTCTTGTAGTCTTCTTCTCTTCTTTCCTCACCATCAGTTGCATTTCATAGGATGGCAATTTTCCAAACAGAGTTGGAGGAGGAATTTCTGCTAACTTTGTCATTTCCCTTATGGCACAGATCTTGGTGTCCCAATCTTTTGTAAGGGACCTTAAGAACTTATCATTAAGCTCATAATTACTGAACTCTCTGCCATAGGACATTAGCTCATTCACAATCCTATAGAACTTCTTATAGCATTCAGTTATGCTATCAGATCTACCTTGCCGGAAGCTTTCATATTCTTGGTTTAATAAAGACTTTCTGTCCTGCCTCACTTATTCAGAACTCTCCATGTACACAATAAGAGTATCCCACATCTCCTTGGATGTCTTACAGTGTATCAAATTCTGAAAGGTAGCATCATCTATAGCACTCACAATGATATTCTGAGCCCTCTTGTCCATTGTGGTTAGAACTATCTCATCCTTTGTCATTTCAGAGAAATCCTTAGGTGTTCTCTGATTTGCATCTAAGACTGAAACCTTCATGGGCACATATGGCCCTTCTTTAACTGTGATGTTTATCCTAGGGTCTGAGGCTTCCATAAATAGTCTCACCCTTTCCTTCCAGATGCCAAATATTTCTTTTCTGCAAATGGGTAGCTTCATGGATCCCAATTCCTTATGATTCTCAGTGGAACCCATGGTTCTTGATTTTCTTGATTCTGTAATGTACTTAGACTGAATCTGCCAACAGGATCTACTCAGACAGTTATGTCCCTTTTTGAGTAACCTCCCTCTGATAACACTTGAAAGATATTGTACCTAATCACCTAGAGGGGGGGTGAATAGGTGACTTAAATCTTTTTGACTTTTAGGCAGAATTCAGATTTTATCTCAGAGTTATATCTACTTTTACACAGCAATCAAACAGCAATCACAGAATATCACAAGCACACAGTGAACACACAGGTTTATAGTGGTTCCCCAAGGTTTGGGTACATCCACTTTCCCCTTCGCCTATCTAGTAGTGTACTAGATTAGGCCAAACTCCTCCACTATCTCAGATCCTCAGATCTTACACTCAGAACCCCAACCAGGTTCCTACAGCTCAGGCCCAAGGCCCTACAACTCAGTCTTCTCCAAAGACCTACACTCAGCTTCTTCACAAAGCCTACACTCAGCCACAGCAGGCCTACACTCAGCCACAACAGGCCTACACTCAAAGATACAAATCTCCTACACTCAGGCACACAGGCCCTACACTCAGCCTTTATAATTACAGGCTTACAAACTCAGATCCTTAAGGATCCTACAAGAAATATAAAATACAAAGTGTATCTACCTACAACTCTGAATAGAGAGATGAGTTGATAGGTTCTTGATGAGTTCTTGGATGAACTCTGCTGAGATCAATCTGACTTGGCTTTCTTCAAAGCTTCTTGAATGTAGAACACAATAGGATTGATCTCCTCTACAGTTGATCCTTGATCTCTGCTACTTAAGATTCAGAACAAAATCTGAACCCTTCTCCTCAGCCTGGTTCCAACGGCTGTCTTCTTGGATGGATCTCTCTCTCTCCAACTACTTAGAACTTTACTTGAAAGTCTTCAATGCATTGCTTTTCAACAACCTTGATCATATTTTTCGCTTTCTTCAAAGCTTCTTGAATGTAGAACACAATAGGATTGATCTCCTCTACAGTTGATCCTTGATCTCTGCTACTTAAGATTCAGAACAAAATCTGAACCCTTCTCCTCAGCCTGGTTCCAACGGCTGTCTTCTTGGATGGAGCTCTCTCTCTCCAACTACTTAGAACTTTACTTGAAAGTCTTCAATGCATTGCTTTTCAACAACCTTGATCATCTTTTTCTGTAGATAGTATAAGCCTATATATAGGCCTTCTTCATGGTAACCGGCTGGTCCGGTTCCTAACTGATTTCTGACAACTCTGACAGGTGCAGTAGACCGGCTGGAATGTCAGCTGTTAAGTCATCCAGTCAGTTCTTGAAAAATCTGTAACTGTCTGAAAGTGTAGAGACTGTCTGTCTTTAAGTGTCGACACTTATAGACCAAGTGTCGACACAAGTTGACTAAGTGTCGACACTAGCCTACAAGGTGTCGACACAACTCCTTGTGTTGTGGAATTCACTTCTCGACACAGCTTCTTCTTCATGTGTTGACACTGATAATGTGTGTTGACACAAGTCTTTGTTTTGTTGAATTCTTGTAAGTGTCGACACAACTTTTTTGTGTCGACACATCTTCATGTATTGAACTTGTTCAGTGTCGACACATCTTCTTGGTGTCGACACATGCCTTCTGTGTTGATACTTGCTTAGTGTCGACACTGCTCCTTGTGTCGACACATTCCTTCTGTGTTGATACTTGCTTAGTGTCGACACTGCTCCTTGTGTCGACACATTCTTCTTCTGTTGAGACTTTGGCTGAGTGTCGACACATCTTCTTGGTGTCGACACTTGTACTTAGAATTTTTGTTGAACTTTGCTAAGTGTCGACACAGCTCCTTGTGTCGACACTTTCTTCATGTACTGAGTCTTCTACTGAGTGTCGACACATTCTTTCTTGTGTCGACACTTTGTTCAAGTGCTGAGTCTTCTGCTGTGTGTCGACACATTCCTCTGGGTGTCGACACTTATACTTAGACTCTGCAGACTTTTGCTGAGTGTCGACACTGCCTCAAAGTGTTGACACTTTCTGATGTAGACACAGTTCCTCTGGGTGTCGACACAACTGCTAAGTGTCGACACTGCTTCACTGCACTTTTCTTCATTGAGTGTCGACACAGCTCCTTGTGTCGACACTTTCTGTCTAGTGTCGACTCCACATCCCTGGTGTCGACACAAGTACTTCAAGTGTCGACACTGCTTGCTTGGGTGTCGACACAAGTCTTCTTAAGTGTCGACACTTTCCCTCTGGGTGTCGACACATGGACTTAGAATCTTTTCTGCTTTCCCTGCAAATACTTAACCTGCACAAGACAACTCAAAAATACATCAAATACATTTTGATGTATATCATTGAGTAGGGTGAGGCTTCTTCAAATCAGGTACATTTAAACCAATGTACCCAACAGTCGGTCGGTCCGCCTCACGGTGTGCATCGTTGTGCCTATCCATTATACCGGTGATGTGTTCCTAGCCTTAATTATTCGGACCGTTCCCCTGGTGCTGTTACTTTGAAGAAATTAGAGTGCTCAAAGCAAGCCTATGCTCTGGATTCATTTGCATGGGATAACATCACAGGATTTTGGTCCTATTGTGTTGGCCTTCGGGATCGTAGTAATGATTAAGAGGGACGGTCGACGGCATTCGTATTTCATAGTCAGAGGTGAAATTCTTCGATTTATGAAAGACGAACGACCGTGAAAGCATTTGCCAAGGTTGTTTTTATTAATCAAGAACGAAAGTTGGGGGCTCGAAGACGATCAGATATCGTCCTAGTCTCAACCATAAACGATGTCGACCCGGGATCAGCGGATGTTGCTCTTAAGACTCCGCCGGCACCTTGTGAGAAATCAAAGTTTTTGGATTCCTTGAAGCTGACATTAGCCTATATATATAAAAACAAAAATACGTTCACAAGGGCAAGCAATCCTTTGAGAGTATGAAAGCAAAAGCTTTGATCAGGGGCATCCCCCTTTCCCAAATAAAATCCGACATACAGGCTTGGAGTGCTACATAATCAGCCACTGAGTTGGCTCTTCGAACGATAAGAGAAATAATGATCCTTGGACTGTCCTTCAATGAGTGCGCCAGCCTTTCTTCAATTTCTCCATCCCAAAGTCCCGAGAGAATGCGATTTAGTGTGGCGCAAGCATAAGCAAAGTCTCCCTCCAAAATTATTCCCAATGTTATGCTCATAAGATCCTTTGCAGTTGTGATGCCAAGGAGCTTGCTCCTGATCTCTGTCATATTCATCGATCGGCTATAAATGTGCATGCCTTTGGCAGCTATGAGGACTCCGTCATGGTTTCAGATTATGCAGCCCAGCCTGGCACAATTGTTCGGATGCACTGATCCATCAAAATTAACTTTCAACCATCTGAAAGGTGGGGGAGACCAAATTGTCTCGGGGTTTAAACGGGCCGCCCAGTTACCATCAGATGTTTCCATGATTGCATTTAGGACAATAGTCGTGGGTTGTAAGAAGGGCTCACCATGCACACGCTAGTTCCTAGCATTCTAGGCTCCGTAAAAAATAGCAACAAATACCTTTGTTTCTTTTGAGCGGTTGTTGATGCCCATCTCCGCCAGCAACGCATCCAAGAGAGAGGATTTGTTGGAGTTTAACTTGAAGCCAATTCTCACAATCACCGTTGTAATGCGGGTTAGAAAGGTGCAGCTCCCAAAAACATGGTTGATATTTTTTGCCTGGTTGTAATGTAACACCTCCCCTGTAATGAACGTATAATATGGGTCCGGCCGGGGCCCCACAACATACGGACGCCACAGCTTTAGTATTAAAAGTTGATATAGTTACTCACACTCAAAACTCTTAGCACAACACAGAGGAAACAAAACATGACTAGAAGTTATCCACCACTAAAGAGTAAAACAATTGGCCTTAAGGCCTTACATCAAGTGTCCAAAAGAAACTAATACATCAATCATGAATGTTCTCAGCACTCCTACTCTACCTCGGCATGCAAGCCGGACAACAAGAGTCTCATACATAACATCTCATAAGTAGGGCTACAAAAGAGAAAAGAAACACTTCATGAGGCTTAGGCCTTTCTGGCCGGCGAGCTAGCTACTGCATGCGATCCTTGCCCTGAAAATTTTATTAGTAACGTGGGTCAGCAAAGGCTGACCTCAAACTGTGCAACAACACATCTCCTCCCGGCCGCCCCTAACGGACCCCGGGGTACCCCTCCAACCTGCAAGTTAGCACTTTGTAGGCAATAATCATAAGCAAGAAAAGCAACTATGGAAACAGGCTTGGATGTCACATACATCATACATGTTCTCTACTGGTTGAGCATAATATAAAAGGGCCTACTTATGCAATCATGTATGCAATAACCTAGGTTTCACCCAAGGCACCCTATCTCGTATGCATCTAGCACATCATCACAACATATGGGTACTCATCGATTCCCCATTGGCATAAAGCCGCAAACAAAGGGGTCACCATTTCCCCCAACGGCTCACAGGCCGCCTCATGGAATTCTTGCCAAAGCCCCACCCGCTCGAGGTCTTAAACCCGGGCTTGCCTACAAGCGCTGACGTCTCATGTCAGGATTCCAACAAACAAAAAACTGACCGATTCTAAGAAGCCTTGCCGGACCCCACCCGCTCATGGCCTCATTACCCGGGTTTGTCCCCATGCTTGACATTCTTGTCAGTCTCACAGAAGGGGGCTAGTCTCGCCGGGACACTCTCCACGCATGACGTGAACGTCACGGGATAGCCAGCCGACCACGGAGACATAGCCACGCCTTGGCACAACACAAACCAAGACAAATCCACCCTAGTCCCTCATTTGTACTGCAGCGTTCCCGCGCACCAAGGAAACCATCTACAACTCATGCGGAGATAACCTTGCCCACCAAGAAAAACATCTACCGCCACGAGGAGCTAACCTTGTCCGGTTCCGACTACACGTACCCACTCGAGAAAAAAGGGAAAACCATCACCACATTACAAATGGCGTCTTGCCGCAACGAAATCTCTACGAATCCTTAACGTTCGTATGCAACATCACCGAGTCGGACTAACGGTCGTGACAACGGCTTCACCCACCATGCCTAATCCACTAATGGAGCGGATTTCTAATGCAAAACATGTCGGGGATGGACTCAATCAACCCGGAGGTTCCTCTTGAACCTTGACAAACCAAAACCCCTCTCATTTGAGAGTTTGGTGCCCAAAAACTAGAAAGAAGGATAAATGATGCTAAGACATGCATTCTAAGACCGAGAGGAGAAGTGTCGTTACCTTACGACTCCTCTTCCTTGCCATGGCAAAGTAGCCGGATGAAAACCTTCGCAACGATCTAAGCTCCACGGATCTGGACTCGGCTCGCGATTTGGACCACCGAAACCCCTCCTACAGCCCAAACCCTCCTTCTCCTTCTTCCTTGTTCTCACTTCTCTCTAGATCTTTAGTAAGAGAAAGCTTGGAGAAGAATGAGGGTTTTCAACCCTATTCTCGGACTTAACTTCCCAAGAACAGTCCTGAACCGTCAGATCCTAAAATCTGGGAGAGAATGGCCACGATCCGCCTGGAAAATAAAAGACCTGGGCCGAACACGGCCTGGCACACGCCCGTGTCTCGGGTCGTGTGCCTCATTCGCCGTCTCGAATCGACGCGCCTGGAACAGCATACGGTCATCTGACACGCCCGTGTTCAATCCGACACGCCCGTGTCCCCCGTGATATGGCCGTGTGGCCGGCCGTGTGCCTCCATCGACACGACCCTGAAACCAACCCGAGAGGTGACACGGCCTGGGACACGCCCGTGTCCCACGCCGTGTGCCAAGTCTCGACACCCGTCAACAGGCTTTGTGTCGACACCGCGGAAAAACGTCGAGCGAAGATCGTCGACCAAGCGGGACACGCCCTGTGACACGCCCGTGTCACAGGCCGTGTACCCCAGTCTCGACACTCGTCGAGCGAAAGTGTCGACACCCCGGGACGAGTGTCGACACGGACTCGACACGCCCTGCGACACGCCCGTGTCGCAGGCCGTGTACCCTACTCTCGACACAATGTCGAGCGAAAGTGTCGACACTTGGGCCGAGTGTCGACACGGCCTCGACACGCCCTGCGACACGCCCGTGTCGCAGGCCGTGTGCCCTACTCTCGACACATTGTCGAGCGAAAGTGTCGACACTTGGGCCGAGTGTCGACACGGCCTCGACACGCCCTGCGACACGCCCGTGTCGCAGGCCGTGTGCCTCCTGCCAGAAACCCAAAAAATTTTTCCAGAACCGCAGACTGACCCTCTTGCAAAACTGGGGTGTTACAACTCTCCCCCACTTAACAGAATTTCGTCCCGAAATTTCAAAATAAAAGGGTACAAAACTTAAATTGTACCTGACATGAAGAGTTCTGGATGATCTTCTAGCATGGCCTGTTCTCGCTCCCAAGAGAACTCCTCACGACCGCAGTTGTCCCATCGAACTTTCATGTGTTTAACTTCTTTATTCCGCAACTGCCGAGTCTCCGAATCCTCTATAGCAATTGGAAGGACCCGCGTCCTCAAGTCTTCCTCAATCGGCACCGATGCCGGCTCAATCACTACGCTAGCCTCCACCAAGGCTTTCCTCAACACGGAGACGTGGAAGACGTCATGCAATCCACTCAAATCCGCGGACAACGCCAACTGATAGGTTGCTTCTCCCACCCGTTCGATCACTTCAAAAGGCCCCAAAAACCTTGGACTCAACTTCTTGAGTCGGCGAATCCGTGAGACGCCTTTGAACGGTTTGATCTTCAAATAGACCCACTCACCTACCGCAAACTCCAACTTCCGGTGACGAGCATTAAAGTATTTTGCTTGACGGTCTTGCGCCACCTTCATACGCTCTTGTATGGTCCGTACCATTTCACAAGAATCAGATACCACCTCCTTTCCCAAAATTTTGGTGTCTCCCGCCTCTGCCCAAGACATTGGCGTTCGACACCGCCTCCCATGCAAAGCTTCGTATGGCGCCATTTTTATACTTACTTGAACATTGTTGTTGTACGCGAATTCCACCATGAAGAGGTGATCCTCCCACTTTTTGTCAAAGTCAAGAACACACATTCTGAGCATATCCTCCATAGTACGGTTCGTTCTCTCCGTTTGCCCATCAGTTTGAGGATGGAACGTCGTACTGAACTTTAGCTTCGTGCCCAAGCTCTTCTGAATCAATCTCCAGTCCTTAGACGTAAACCGTCCATCTCGATCACTTACTATGCTCTTAGGAATTCCGTTCAGTCGCACAATGTTGCGAACATACAACTCCACCAGCTTCTCCATGCTGTCCTCTTTCTGATTTGGGATGAAGTGAGCCACCTTGGTTAAGCGATCCACGATCACCCAAATAGCATCATTACCCTGCTGCGATCTAGGCAGACCATGCACAAAATCCATGGAGATGTCATCAAATTTCCATTCAGGGATTGGAAGGGGCTTCAGGAACCCGCCCGGCTTCTGACACTCGGCCTTCACCAAGGCACAGGTCTGGCAACGATTCACATACAAAGCTACATCCCGCTTCAACCCTGGCCACCAAAAGGATTTCTTCATATCCAAGTACATCTTCGTACTGCCCGGGTGAATGGAGTACTTTGTGAAGTGAGCCTCAAACATCAACTCCTCACGGAGTTTGCCGAACTGCGGTATACAAACCCTTTCGTCCTTCCTCAGAATCCCATCAATCATCTCCCAGGCGCTGCTCTCGCCCGTTTGAGCCTCCAACACAAAAGGTTGAAACTCCGCATCCAACCGAGTCGCTTCCCGAATGCGATCGGACAAGTCGTTCTGCACCTCAATCCAATTCAACCGAGCCACGCTGGACTCGCCTTTCACAACACATTCCAAACCAAGGGACTCCCATTCCCGTACCAACCGCTCATCATGGGCTTTGATCCAATTCCCTTGCCCCGAGTACTTCCTACTCAAGGCATCCGCCACCACATTGGCTTTACCTGGCGTATACTGAATCGCCACCTCGTAGTCTCCAAGAAACTCAACCCATCTGCATTGCCGCATGTTCAAGTCCTTTTGATCCAAGAGATACTTCAGGCTTTTGTGATCCGTGAAGATCTCCACCTTTGCACCATAAACATAATGCCGCCATATTTTCAACGCAAAAATTACCGCCGCCAACTCCAAGTCGTGTACGGGGTAATTCCTCTCATGAGGCTTCAACTGTCTAGACCCAAAAGCTATCACCTTCCCATGTTGCACCAAAACGCAACCCAAACCGCATCCCGATGCATCACTGAAGAACTGAAATCCCTCGGTCCCTTGCGGTAGACTTAGGATTGGAGCCGTCATTAGTCTCCCCTTCAGTGCCTCAAATGCTTGACTACACTCTTGAGTCCACACAAACTTATGATCTTTACGTGTTAGTGAGGTGAGGGGTAGAGCTATCCGCGAAAAATTCTCCACGAACCTTCTATAATACCCGGCTAGTCCAAGAAAACTTCGGACCTCCGCCACGGTCCTCAAAACCGGCCAATCTCTAATGGCTTCAACTTTTGCTGGGTCCACTGCCACCCCTTCCCCACTAATCACGTGTCCCAAAAATGCCACTTTCTCCAACCAAAACTCGCATTTGGAGAACTTTGCATACAACTCATTCTCCCTCAACACTTGCAGAACCACTCTCAAGTGGGTCTCATGCTCCACTTGCGATTTGGAATACACCAAGATATCATCAATGAAGACAACCACAAAAGAATCCAAGTATTCCCGAAATACCCGATTCATAAGATCCATGAACACAGATGGTGCGTTCGTCAGACCGAACGACATCACCGTAAACTCAAAGTGTCCATACCTTGTACCAAAGGCGGTCTTGGGTATGTCCTCATCCCGAATTCGCAACTGATAATAGCCTGACTTCAAGTCCAATTTTGAATACACCACTGACCCTACCAATTGGTCGAACAAGTCATCTATCCGAGGAATCAGATACTTATTCTTGACGGTCAATTTATTCAGCTCTCGATAGTCAATGCATAGCCGCATGCTACCGTCTTTCTTCTTTACGAACAACACTGGCACACTCCACGGTGAAGAACTGGGTCTGATATACCCTTGCTCCAACAATTCCTGCAACTGTACTTTAAGTTCAGCCAACTCCTTTGGTGCCATCCTAAACGGAGGACGTGACACCGGCCGAGCCTCCGGCACTAACTCGATCGAGAAATTGATCTCCCTCCGAGGAGGCGCTCCAGGAAGTTCTTCCGGAAACACATCCTTGAACTCTGCCTCAACGGGCACTTCCTAAATCATCAACTGGGAGAGACGAACCTCCAATAATGCTACAAGCGCTACACCACCCTGGTTAACAGCCCGCACCAACTGCATGGCCGAAATCAAGGAACAGGCCACTCCACAAAGGCCCTCAAATTTGACTTCTGTCTGCCCTTTTTTCCTTAAGGTCACCACCTTAGATAGGCAATCAATACTGGCGCGCTGCTCTGCGAGCCAGTCCATGCCCAAAATGACATCGAACTCCACCAATGGCAAAATCGTCGTTACCAAAACGAAGTCAACTCCGCCTAGCTCCCAACAGATGCGCCCTTTGACCCCGGCGGTCATGGATGACCAATTGGGCATGCACACTTTCAGCTCTGCTCCCTATGAGAAAGACCCAACTCCTATTTTCCGGACGAAGCTCTCCGCAAGAAAGGAGTGTGATGCTCCCGTATCAAACAATACCCTAGCGGGGTATCCGGAAACTAACACGAAGCCTACAACATAGACATCACACAAAAGTCTAAAAGGATGAAGCACAAAATTTAAACTTAAATTTTCTTCATACCTGTCACCACATCGGTCTGGCGGATCGCTTCTTGCTGTCCAAGGTTGTAAGCCCTTGGTTGCACCGGTTGGAACCGAGAAGCACTCGACTCCGCCATCTTCCCTTTCTCTGCAGCACTGGGGCCGGAGCGCACAGTCTGCTCCTGCTTTGACTCTTGCCCCGCTCCTCCTTGGGGACAAACACGAGCTATGTGCCCCACCTTTCCGCAGTTGTAGCACGTCGGCGGTCCCCTAGAGTGTGAACCTCCAGGCGTCCAATTGCTCTTCTCACCGGATCTGGAAGTGTGAGGCCTCTTCCTCCACCTGCTCCCTTCAGACTTTCCATGAGATTGGGAAGGCTTCCCTTCCCCTTGCTTGGGAGTAAAACCCTTACGGCATTAGGTTCGCTCCAAATCACTTTCCAAAATCCCGGCAGCCTCAACTAGCTCATTAAATCCCGCCCTCTTCATGGAGATGAGGGGTTGTCTTAGGTTCTCCCTCACCCCCTGGTAGAAGAGGTTATCCCTCTCTACATCATCTTCCATTGTCGTTCCCGCGTAACGACCCAAACGGGTGAACTCCTGCACATACTCATCCACTGTCTTGTCTCGCTGCATTAAATGCAGAAACTGCCTCTGAAGGGCCAAACGTGTAGAAACTAGAATATACCTCTTAAGAAAAGCATCCCCAAACTCCTCCACCGACGGGGTGCGTCCCGGGAACTGGCGGCCGCTATGGCTCACCCACCATAACTTGGCATCTCCTTCCAACATGAAAGCCGCATACTCAGCTTTCTTTTCCTCTGGCGTCTCTGCCGCCCTCAAAAGCTCTTGAATGCGAACCCACCAGTCCTCCGCATCCGTTGGCGTACCAACTCCCTTGAATGACGGGGGATGGAAGCTTAGGAAATACTTCAGGTGCCGGTCTCCATGTCCGACGACTACCCTCTCCGCCAAAGGCTCCACTCGTCTGGCTTCTCCTCCTGGCACGACCGTTGCCGTATCCGGTGTGGCAGGGGTTGCCACCTGAGCCACTGCTGCAGCTTGAGCTGCCACCATCGCTTCTGCAAGCATGCGGCAGAAGTCGGCCGGGTTTACACCTATGCCCAAAAGACCTGGAGCAGTAGCACTGCTCGCCGAAAGCTCTTCTCTTGCTCTCGACGTTCCCGCCTCGTTGCTTGCACTCTTCAAGAAACAAGAAACAAGGATTCAGTCTCAAATCTCAAGGCTTAAACATAAGGACACTCATGGTCCCGCGTTACTCTTATGTGGATAACTTCTCTACGCTTTGACCTTGAACCTAACCTCGCTCTGATACCAAATTGTAACACCTCCCCTGTAATGAACGTATAATATGGGTCCGGCCGGGGCCCCACAACATACGGACGCCACAACTTTAGTATTAAAAGTTGATATAGCTACCCACACTCAAAACTCTTAGCACAACACAGCGGAAACAAAACAGGACTAGAAGTTATCCACCACTAAAGAGTAAAACAATTGGCCTTAAGGCCTTACATCAAGTGTCCAAAAGAAAATAATACATCAATCATGAATGTGCTCAGCACTCCTAGTCTACCTCGGCATGCAAGCCGGACAACAAGAGTCTCATACATAACATCTCATAAGTAGGGCTACAAAAGAGAAAAAAAACACTTCATGAGGCTTAGGCCTTTCTGGCCGGCGAGCTAGCTCCTGCATGCGATCCTTGCCCTGAAAATTTTATTAGTAACGTGGATCAGCAAAGGCTGACCTCAAACTGTGCAACAACACATCTCCTCCCGGCCGCACCTAACGGACCCCGGGGTACCCCTCCAACCTGCAAGTTAGCACTTCGTAGGCAATAATCATAAGCAAGAAAAGCAACTACGGAAACAGGCTTGGATGTCACATACATCATACATGTTCTCTACTGGTTGAGCATAATATAAAAGGGCCTACTTATGCAATCATGTATGCACTAACCTGGGTTTCACCCAAGGCACCCTATCTCGTATGCATCTAGCACATCATCACAACATATGGGTACTCATCGATTCCCCATTGGCATAAAGCCGCAAACAAAGGGGTCACCATTTCCCCCAATGGCTCACAGGCCGCCTCATGGAATTCTTGCCAAGGCCCCACCCGCTCGAGGTCTTAAACCCGGGCTTGCCTACAAGCTCTGACGTCTCATGTCAGGATTCCAACAAACACAAAACTGACCGATTCTAAGAAGTCTTGCCGGACCCCACCCGCTTATGGCCTCATTGCCCGGGTTTGTCCCCATGCTTGGCAATCTTGTCAGTCTCACAGAAGGGGACTAGTCTCGCTGGGACACTCTCCACGCATGACGTGAACGTCACGGGATAGCTAGCCGACCACGGAGACATAGCCACGCCTTGGCATAACACAAACCAAGACAAATCCACCCTAGTCCCTCATCTGTACTGTAGCGTTCCCGCGCACCAAGGAAACCATCTCCAACTCATGCGGAGCTAACCTTGCCCACCAAGGAAAACATCTACCACCACGAGAAGCTAACCTTGTCTGGTTCCGACTACACATACCCACTCGAGAAAAAAGGGAAAACCATCACCACATTACAAATGGCGTCTTGCCGCAACAAAATCTCTACGAATCCTTAACGTTTGTATGCAACATCACCGAGTCGGACTAACAGTCGCGACAACGGCTTCACCCACCATGCCTAATCCACTAACGGAGCGGATTTCTAATGCAAAACATGTCGGGGACGGACTCAATCAACCCGGAGGTTCCTCTTGAACCTTGGCAAACCAAAACCCCTCTCATTTGAGAGTTTGGTGACCAAAAACTAGAAAGAAGGATAAATGATGCTAAGACATGCATCCTAAGAACGAGAGGAGAAGTGTCGTTACCTTCCGACTCCTCTTCCTTGCCATGGCAAAGTAGCCGGATGAAAACCTTCGCAACGATCTAAGCTCCACGGATCTGTACTCGGCTCGTGATTTGGAGCACCGAAACCCCTCCTACAGCCCAAACCCTCCTTCTCCTTCTTCCTTGTTCTCACTTCTCTCTAGATCTTTAGTAAGAGAAAGCTTGGAAAAGAATGAGGGTTTTCAACCCTATTCTCGGACTTAACTTCCCAAGAACAGTCCTGAACCGTCAGATCCTAAAATCTGGGAGAGAATGGCCACGATCCGCCTGGAAAATGAAAGACCTGGGCCGAACACGGCCTGGCACACGCCCGTGTCCCGGGCCGTGTGCCTCATTCGCCGTCTCGAATCGACGCTCCTGGAACAGCATACGGGCATCCGACACGCCCGTGTTCAATCCGACACGCCCGTGTCCCCCGTGACACGGCCGTGTGGCCGGCCGTGTGCCTCCATCGACACGGCCCCGAAACCAACCCGAGAGGTGACACGGCCTGGGACACGCCCGTGTCCCAAGCCGTGTGCCAAGTCTCGACACCCGTCGACAGGCTTTGTGTCGACACCGCGGAAAAACGTCGAGCGAAGATCGTCGACCAAGCGGGACACGCCCTGTGACACGCCCGTGTCACAGGCCGTGTACCCCAGTCTCGACACTCGTCGAGCGAAAGTGTCGACACCCCGGGCCGAGTGTCGACACGGACTCGACACGCCCTGCGACACTCCCGTGTCACAGGCCGTGTACCCTACTCTTGACACAATGTCGAGCGAAAGTGTCGACACTTGGGCCGAGTGTCGACACGGCCTCGACACGCCCTGCGACACGCCCGTGTCGCAGGCCGTGTGCCCTACTCTCGACACATTGTCGAGCGAAAGTGTCGACACTTGGGCCGAGTGTCGACACAGCCTCGACACGCCCTGCGACACGCCCGTGTCGCAGGCCGTGTGCCTCCTGCCAGAAACCCAAAAAAAATTTCCAGAACCGCAGACTGACCCTCTTGCAAAACTGGGGTGTTACATGTAACCCCACGGGCAGGCAGCGTTCGTCTGAAGTAGGTGTTGGTACAGCCAGTCATCATCTCCCGAAAGTTTTTGGGTTCCTTGAATTTGCAATTGCATTAAAAAATAAGAGAGAAGTAAAACTGTGGAAGAGTACATGAGAACAAACAACAAACACTAGACATAAATGGAATCAACTGCCCTCAAGGCCACGACAGTCCTTAGCTACCAGCCTGATGAAGGTCTCGTCCGCACCAGCTCCGGCAATCCACACGAAAGCCCCCACAATTGTCGCCCGAGCGCAGTAGTCGGCTGCGCGGTTAGTCCCACGGCCAACATGCTGATAATGTACTGTTGCGTATGCCATTAGAAAAGTGAGGTCCACAGGTCCAGGGTAGGTGTTGAGACGTGCGGAACCGCAAATAGCCCGGCTACAAAAATTCAGAACGTTGGACGCATCCCCTTCGATAATGATGCCCTTAGCTTCAGTAAAATTCGGTTGGACAACCCGACGGATTGCCAAAATAGCTTCAAGTTCAACCTGGCCTAGATCCCAGTGTTGACAAGCAAAACCAGCCGCCGTTAGCACTTGTCCGGTCTCCTTCCACACCACAACACCGAGCCCAGCACATCGAGAAGGTAGCAAGGAACCGTCCACATTGACTTTGATCCACCCGGGCGGTGGGGGGCACCAAGAAGCAAAGTGAGAATGCCCCAAGAGGCGAGAGGTGCTCCAACATCCCGGAGTGCGACCTTGTTCAAATAGGGCGATGTTCTCCAAAATAGTGGCTGCAATGGCGACAGGAGTGCCCCCCTCCTGGTTGTGCAATTTAGCATTCCATGCCTGCCAGCATTGATACATAACATAACACAGAAGCCGAATAGGAGGAATAGCAGCATCATCACCATGCACCACCATCCTCTGCCCTCCTCCCACTTCCAACCAATTGGCAAACGCAAGCCCCATCGGAGTAGTTCTTGGCCAATAGTCGCAAGCCTAGTGCAGCCAACCACAAGGTGGTCTCGCTCCTCAGTCGCCCCACTATTCCACGGGCATAGGGGGTTATACTCAAGCCCCCGGCGGTGCAGCCAGGCTCGTGTAGGCAGTGCATCCCAAAAAAGCCGCCAATAGAAGGTTTTCTCCCGAGGGTGTAACTGGAGACGTTTAAGCTAGCACACGTCCCTGTCCAAGTGGCTGGGCGGCGGGTTGGGGTATGCAATCGCCAAGATCCCACTCCCACTAAACTGCCGCAATAATTTCGGAACATACTCGTCGTTCCCACGTGGTAGCTGCAGAACAATGCCCCCCAAATTAGGCCCAAACACTTGGCCAATGAGTTCCGCAAGCCACAGTCCCTCAGCATCAATGAGGTCAGCCACCCGAAGCCCTTCCAACGCCACACCGTCAACAAAAGTAGGCCATCGAGCGAGTGGTATATCAAAAATCCAAATGTCCCACAACACATCCATTCTCTTCCCATCATCAATACGCCATCGAATAATTGGGGCCAGGCTAGAAAGGTTGTGCTGGATAGTTGACCAGGCGGGAGAATCCGATCGATTGGAATAGGGGGTCCAAATTTGAGGGCCATATTTAGCATGGAAAATAGATCCAAACAGGGAGTTTGGGTCCTTCAGCATATCCCAGGCCATCCGCGCCCGTAAAGGGCCTTCCCAAGAACATAGTTGTCGGATGCCCAGGCCGCCAGCCCTCTCGGATGAGCAGATTGTTTCCCAAATAACGTAGTGGAGGCCCCGGGAGACAGCATTCTTTTGCCATAGAAATTTTCGGGCTAGTTGTTCAACCGTATCAAGGACCGCCCGGGGGATGGTTGAGGGTGTCAATGCGAAAACCGGACCCACCAAGAAGGAGAACCGTATGAGAGTAATTCGTCCAGCCCGGGATAGGTGTCGGTTCCCCCATTGCCTAATCTTGGTCTGCCATTTTGTTGAAGTTGGTGACCGGGCGGTCTGGCGGTTTGTCTTGGCGGGTTGAAGACCGCGCGGTCTGGCGGTTTGTCTCAGCCGGCTTGGAGACCGGGCGGTCTGGCGGTCTACCCTGGCAGTCTCTCTTCCTCTCTGGTGGTAGCCGTGCGGTTAGCCCTGTTGTCTAACCGCGCGGCTTGTGCGGTTTGTTTTGTATAGTCCGCTTAGTCCTGTAAATTATAGTCCCACATCTCGTATTTGTATTCTCTCATCTCTCCTCCATTCTATATAAAGGAGGGCACCTTTGTAATAGATACCTTTTTTGGATAATAAAATTTCAATTATTCAAAAGTTTATCTGTTTGTTCTTTTCTATTCGCTACTTTTAACATGGTATCAGAGGACACGGTCATTTCCTCCTGATTCTGTGCGCTCTCTGCTTCTAGCGGCTTTTTTTCCGCTATTCGCGACCTCTCTCGCGGCTTGCCTTCTCTTCTGTCCGCCGCCCTGTTCGAGCGGCTTGTTTCTGTCCGCTGCCCTGTTCGTGCGGCTTGCTTCTTGGTTCTCTTCTCCTACTGCTATTCGTCGCAGCGACCAGTTTCCTTGTCGCCGCGCTCCTTGCTCTTTCTTGCCTCTCCGACTTCCTAGTCTTTGCGGCTTGTGTCTACCCGCTGCGGACTTCTTCTCCCTGTCCGCTTCTGCTTTCCCCATATCCGCTTGCCCCTATACTCGCGGTTTGCTGCTGTGATCTGCCTGACCGTGCGGGTTGTTCCTTTCTCACCCGCATCTTGGTCGCGGTCACCTGTTCTTCTCCTCTCTTCTGTTCGCTCGGCCTTTTCAGTCCGCGCGACCTCTTCCCCGCTGTGCCTTTGACCTCTTGCTAGCCGCTACTATTCGTGCTCTTCTTGTTGCCTTCTACCCGCTCCTGCTTGCTAGTCGCGCCGGCCTCATCTTTTGCCGTGCGACCTGTTCTCCTCTGTTTGCCCGACTTTTTCAAGCCGTGTGACTTCTTTCCCTCTGCTTTGCTCTGCTTCTTGGTAGCGGCCTTCCTAGCCGCCCGACCTGTTTTCTGTTCGCCCGGCTTGGTGCTCTTTTCTCTTCTCGCGGCTTGTTCTTATCATCGCGGCTTGCTCCTCTCTTGCTTCCATGGCTTTCCCCTCCTCCAGCCTGTCCGCCTCCGTGGTCACCTCTTCTGGTAGTGCTCATGTTGTTACTCGCGGAAGATGACTCATCGACTCTGGTGCAACCAATCATATGACAGGCAATCCTCAATGTTTCTCTCTTCTTGACACACATGCTCAGTTGCCCCCGGTCATTGTTGCTGATGGATCTCCCTCCCCGGTCCATGGGACGGGCATGGTTCAAGTCACTCCATCTCTCTGCCTGGATGATACCCTCTATGTGCCCAAGTTTCCGTGCAATTTATTATCGGTTACTTCTTTATGCAAGCAACTACGGTGTTCTGTCATATTCACCACTACCTCTTGTGCTTTTCAGGATCCGGGCTCCCAACGGACAATTGCTACCGGGACTGAAAGTGGTGGCCTCTACTTCCTCGACAACGTTTCTGCTCTATCCTCCTTCTTCTCCTCCTCTACAGATCTTCTCCAATGGCATCTTCGCCTTGGACATGCTCCTCCCCGAATTCTCTGTCAGCTCCTGCCGCACCTCCCTCCTCATCATCCTCCTCTAAACTGTGATGCATGTCAACTTGGCAAACATCACCGCTCATCCTTCCCCCCAACGCAAAGTCGGGGCTCTTCCCGTCCGTTCGAACTCGTTCACTCTGACATATGGGGTCCCGCTCCTAACCTCACCATCGGTCGGGGTAGTTCCTATTTTGTCACCTTTATTGATGATTTCTCTCGATGTACGTGGGTATATCTTCTCAAAGATCGCTCCGAGCTGTTCTCTGTTTGGACCTCCTTTTATTCCATGGTTAAGACTCAGTTTGATACGTCTATTAAACTCCTTCGTTCTGACAATGCTAAGGAGTATCTTAGCCACGACTTCTCCTCCTTTTGTATTCACCATGGTGTTATTCGTCAAACTAGTTGTGTCTACACCTCTCAACAAAATGGGGTGGCGGAACGCAAAAACCATCACTTCCTTGATGTTGCTCGCACTATGATGACTCAAATGCATGTTCCTCGCTCCTATTGGGGATATGCTGTCCTGCTCTCCTGCTATCTCATCAATCTCCTTCCCTCCACAGTTCTCCACGGTGTTACCCCCTTCTCCATTCTTTATCCGGACAAGGATCCCTTTCCTCTTCCTCTACACATCTTTGGGTGCACCGCTTTTGTGCACTCCCCCGCTGCCACCCGTGATAAACTCTCACCACGTGCCACCAAATGTGTCTTTCTGGGCTACTCTCCCACTCAGAAAGGATATTACTGCTTTGACTCTGTTACCCGCAAGCAATTTGTCTCTGCGGATGTCACCATCTTTGTCAATGCCTCTTACATCTCTCCCGCTTCCTCTTCTACTCCTCCTGATCCTACTTCTCATACCAACCTATCCATTCCCTCTTCTCCCACTGCTGTTCCGCCCTCTCCACCCACTCCACCGTCTTCCCCATTATCATCATCTCCACCCTCTACTCCGCTTTCTCCCTCCACTCCGCTGCCATCTCTCTCTACTCCCGGGCCAGCTCTCTCCACCACGAATACTCCGGATACTGAGGCACCTGCTGACCTGGATCTCCCGATTGCTCTTCGCAAAGGGGTTCGGGCCTGTACCCAACACCTGCTTGCTGCAGTTGTTTCTTATGATCGTCTTACCCCTGCTCGCAGAGCTTTTGCACTGGCTATCTCGGCCACTGGCACCACCCGTTCCTACCAGGAGGCCCTTACTATTCCTCATTGGAAAGTTGCCATGGATGAGGAGATTGCTACTCTCACTGAACGGGGTACCTGGACCCTTGTTCCTCCTCCTTTCGGCACAGATGTTGTTGGCTGTCGCTGGGTATTCGTGGTGAAGTTTCTCCCGGATGGCAGTGTGGATCGTTATAAGGCTCGCCTGGTTGCCAAGGGTTTTACCCAAACTTATGGGATTGATTACTTTGACACTTTCTCTCCCGTGGCTCGTCTCAGCACTATTCGGGTTCTTCTCTCTGTGGCTGTCAACAGGGATTGGCCCATCTCGCAGTTAGATGTTAAGAATGCCTTCCTCTATGGTGATCTGCAGGAGGATGTTTACATGGAGCAACCTCCTGGGTATGTTGCTTAGGGGGAGACACGGGTATGCCGGCTAAAGAAGGCTATCTATGGCCTCAAGCAGAGTCCTCGTGCCTGGTTTGACAAGTTCAGTAGCATTGTTGCGGCCATTGGTTTTATAAGAAGCTCAGCAGATCACTCCTTGTTTGTTCGGAAAACCGCCTCTGGTCTTGTTGTTCTTGCGGTTTATGTTGATGACATTTTTCTTACTGGCGATGACTAGGATGGGGTATTGATGACCAAGAAACACCTTCGTCAACATCTGGTCACAAAGGATATGGGCTCCCCGAAATACTTTCTGGGGATTGCAATCTCTAGAAAGCCCAACTCCATGGTCCTTTCACAATGGAAGTATGCTCTTGATCTTTTAAAGGAGGCAGGACTGACTGGTGCTAAACCTGCACGTTGTCCTATGGCTGTTGGAGAAGACAAAACTTGGACAGATGACTCACCTCTTCTCTCCGATCTTACGAGATACCGGCATCTGGTGGGCAAGCTCATATATCTCACGGTAACCAGACCCGACATCTCTTATGCTGTTGGCAAGGTGAGCCAGTTCATGCAAGCTCCGAGGGAGTGTCATCTACAATCTGCTCTGAGGATATTAGAGTATATTAAAGCTGCTCCAGGGAAAGGACTCCTATTTCAGAAAAATGGTCACCTTAGGGTTGAAGCGTACTCTGATTCAAGCTATGCAGATGACAAAGGGGACCGCAAATCGACTTCAGGTTTCTGCACATTTGTTGGAGGCAATCTTGTGAGTTGGAAGAGCAAGAAACAGTCTGTCGTTTCCAGGTCTAGTGCAGAGGCGGAATATCGCAGCATGGCATCGACTACATGTGAGTTGAAGTGGTTGCGGGCTCTCATGCTTGACTTAGGAGAGGTTTACAACTATCCTCTTCCTATGTTCTGTGACAATAAGGCCGCGATACACATTTCCAAAAATCCGGTCTTTCATGAGAGAACAAAACACATAGAAGTCGACTGTCATTTTATTCGGGAAGAAATATTGAAGAAACAGATTTGCACTCCATTTGTCACTTCCGACAACGAGTTGGCAGATGTCTTCACCAAGCCGGTGTCCGCTTCCTTTTTCCACATCTGCGACAAGCTGGGCATGATCGATATATATGCTCCAGCTTGAGGGGGAGTGTTGAAGTTGGTGACCGGGCGGTCTGGCGGTTTGTCTTGGCGGGTTGTAGACCGCGCGGTCTGGCGGTTTGTCTCAGCCGGCTTGGAGACCGGGCGGTCTGGCGGTCTACCCTGGCAGTCTCTCTTCCTCTCTGGTGGTAGCCGTGCGGTTAGCCCTGCTGTCTAACCGCGCGGCTTGTGCGGTTTGTTTTGTATAGTCCGCTTAGTCCTGTAAATTATAGTCTCACATCTCTTATTTGTATTCTCTCATCTCTCCTCCATTCTATATAAAGGAGGGCATACCTTTGTAATAGATACCTTTTTTGGATAATAAAATTTAAATTATTCAAAAGTCTATCCGTTTGTTCTTTTCTATTCGCTACTTTTAACACATTTAATCATAGAACATGAGAAGTCAGATTTTGTAAGGCGTCGCAAGGCAAGAGTAGCCCCCAGGTTGTCAAAACCTCCACATTCTGGAAATTAATCATGCAAGACACCCGATTTCCTTTCCACCGCGGCATAGCCTTACTCGCCATTATCATAGATTTTGCCCGGTTGATGGGCATCCAAGTCCAGCCGCAATAAGCATCCAGAAGACCCGCGCATCCCCTGACCTCAACCATATTCCCAGGAAGAAACAAGAGAACATCATCCGCATAGACCATGTGAGATAGGTGGGGGCCCCCACCGAGAGCGGGAAATCCAACTTCGCATTATTAGCATGAATAGCAAAGGACTACAATTCAGAGCATAGGATAAACAGGTAGGGGGACAGCGGGCATCCCTCTCGAAAGCCACGGACTCCCTCAATCCAACTTGACCAACTTCCATTGATCATCACGGTGAATGATGGGGCCTGCACACACTGAAGCAGCCAGTTGACAAACCGAGGCGGAAACCCAAACATCACTAGAACCTGACGCAGCATTTTCCAACTCATGCGGTCATGGGCCTACTCCATATCCACCTTAACCGCCAAAAATCCCTCCTTCGAAGTCGAGACCCGGAGCTTGTTGATAGCCTCTTGAGCAATAAGGCATTGGTGGGAGATGCTACGCCCAGGAGCGAAAGCACCTTGCTCCGGTGAAATGAGAAGTGGGAGGATCCCCTTCAATCGGCCCACGAGAATTTTTGCGGCAATCTTGTAGATGGTAAGGCACAAACCGATGGGCCGAAATTTTTCAGGTCTATCCGCATTAGGCACCTTGGGGATAAGTAGTACAACCGTCCATTTCCACTCCGCCGGCATGAGCCCCGAAATAAAAAATTCTTTGACCGCCCTGCAAACTTCAGACCCAACGATATCCCAAAAATATTGGAAAAAGGAGGCAGACATACCGTCAAGCCCCGGGGCTCGATTAGGTTTTAGGGTGCGCACTATCGACCAGATTTCCTCATCAGACACGTCACGCAGCAGCTCTGCAGCGTGTCGGGGTACAACCCCAGCCCGATCACCAAAGGATGGCGACCCCTCCATCACTGGCGGGTCACACCTCCACTTTAGTTCAAAGAATTGGCAGAAGGCCTGTACAATAGCTTCCGGGTCCTCTGAAACATCCGACTCGCCAAGCACAACCTAGGGGATGCGGTTCTCCCGGCGCCGGGCAGAGGCCAACGAGTGGAAATAAGATGTGTTGGCATCTCCGTGCTGAATCCACCGCATCTTCGCTCCTGGTTTCCACTAAGTGTTCAGCCGAGAGAGGATTGCCAAGAGGCATTTCACCTTGCTGATGAGCAAGGAGGCACAGGACTCAGACCAGTCCACACACAAGCTCTCCCGAGATTGTAAATCCTCCACCTCAATTTCCAACATAGTTTTAAGCGTTTCCAGATTTGCCATATATTCTCGACTCCAACAAAACAGCGCCCGAAGTGTATGGGAGCACCTAGCTTGTAGGACATGCGCTGGATTTCCCGCAGCAGATCGGTTCCAATTTTTCTGAACAATTCCTCTGGCAGCCGGATACGATAGCCAGGTGTCCTCAAACCAGAGCCACGTGTGACTCCGGGTCAGCCCAGGCTCCGTAAGGGGAAGAAGAACGGGGCAGTGATCCGAATCGACGCGGTTAAGGTGTCGCACCCCAGCCAGAGGGAGGCGATCCCAACCCTCCGAATTAGTCAGAACACGGTCAAGCCTAATTCAAATGTGGTTTTCCCACGGCTGATTGTTGCACCAAGTAAACCTGGGCCCAGAAAAACCAATCTCCCGCAAATCAGAAACCGTGAAAGCCTCCTCCATTTCTTGGGCACCTGAGGAGTAGACAAACTCCTTCCCTCCCATCTTGTCCTCTGGGCATAAGATGCAGTTAAAGTCACCCCCAACAAAGGCAGGGGACGACCGAGCCAACCAACCCCCGAGGGCCGCCCAGATTTCCCGCCTTACATAAAGGTCCTTATTGGCATAGATAAAGGATACAGGCACGCGGGGGAGGCCCGAGAATTCAGCCCAACCTACCACCCACTGCGGCCCCGCCTCAATCACCTCAAAATTAGCTTTTGCAGGCTTCCAGAGGACCATAATACCTCCTGATTTCCTCACTGCTGGTTGGTGATGAAAATCGCATCCCCAACCCACAGGTCTATCCACCTCCACGCGAAGAAGAGCTTCTACCTTAGTGTCCAAAAGTCCAACCAAACCCAGGTCATGTTGATGGATAAGGTAGCGGATGTAGTTGCGCGTGCCCTTCTTTCGCGCACCCCGACAGTTCCAAAAAAGGATGCTAGACATTAGGAACTGAAGGGGACGCGTCCCCACCGCATGACTGCCCACCACATTACACAGACTTATAGTTAGTTGCACTCCTTCATTTGTAAGCATCCAACCGAGCCGCCTTGGCGAATAAATGGGCTCTAGACAGGGGTTTCCGGACATGTTTTGCCCCCCTGCCGGCACATGTACTATCATACGGCCGTGAACAACCCGTCAGCCCACCTCCCCAATCAATTTCTATCATAGGTGTAATTTGGGTCAGGTATGTCTGTGCCTCAGGCACCGCCACCACTCCCGGGTCACACGTGCTGGCAAAGGGCCCCAGAAATGCAGTAGCGCCCTCAAAATCCACTCCCCCAGGTTCAGCGCCCGGGTCCATATCCACCACCTCTGTTAGCAAGCCCTCCGCTGGTTGGGCCAGCAACAAAAATTGGTTATCCCCTGAGTGCCTCATAGGCCCAACATTCACTCCAAGATCGAAAGGTTTTGGGTTCCTTGAAATTGGTCGTAGCCAAAATATATTAATAATAGTAGCGCAAGAAAAAATGACTGCAAGTAGTTGGCGTCATGCCTCAAAATGAGTAAGAAAGAGGTGGTTAGGGGCATACCCCTAGACCACTGAAAATCATGAGAAAATGCATTCTTTGCGAGGTGGTCATCAGCAGAGTTTGCCTTCCGGCTGACAGTAGAAATTACCAATCTTGGGAAAGTAGTGAGCAGGCGGGCCATGGAGATTTCACAATCTCCCATGCTATATCCTGAGAGTATGCGGCTGATCTTTGAGCAGACCTCAGTAGAGTCTCCCTCCAAGATGGCGCCATGATAGTCGGCAATATATCAGGTAGCAAGATTAAGAGCAACCATGGCTGCTAGAAACTCGATCATGACCACCGATCTGCTTTGGTGAGGAGTACCAATGGCAGCTATGAGATCTCCCTCGCTATCCCGGATGGTACATCCTAGGCCGATGGCATTGTTCTCAAAAACAGAGCCATCAAAGTTTATTTTAATCCATCCGACGGGCGGGGGCGTCCAAGTAGATTGTTTGTTACAAGCAGACGATCAGTGTCCGCGCGATGCATCATATAAAGCATTGATAACAATTGAGGCTGGCTGCATGTATGGTTCTCCATGAATAAAGCAATTTCTTGCTTTCCAGGTGTAGAACATTATGGAGGCAAGGAATGATGCGGTATTTGGATCATTACTAGTGAGCAGGTCGCTTTCTAAGAATTCCATAATATTTTTGCTTAGGACATTTGCTGGGAGTCCAAATCGTGCTCCTTCCAATTTGATTTTTGAGTAGAATCTGTAGCCATCTAGCAAGTGATCAGTTGTTTCCTCCACTCCACATCCACACGGGCAAAGAGCGTCATTGCGAAGGCGGTGGTTGTACATCCAATAGTAAGTAGGCAGCAGGGCATTGATGGTCCTCCAGGCATGCGTCAACATTCTTGGCTGGGCTCTTATCTTCCAGACTTTACTGTTAGGTTGGCTCTGCTCAAGGTATTCTACATATCCCTATCAAGTTTGGAATAGGTATATATAGTACCTCCAGCGTAGAGCCAAGCCCTAGAGTGACACGAATCCAATAACCCGTTCCGAGTCGGACCTGACACGAGCGGACATAAAACCCAATATTTCTAACAATCTCCTCCTATGTCCGCTGTGAAGCTGACGTCGGAAAAGGGGGTGGTTTGTGAAATGTTCAGCCAAAAGTGAATCATTCACAACCGTGTCCGAAACCTGCTGAGAATCATTAGACTTAACAAAAAAAATAGTATGCACGCATAAACAGAACAAAAGTTCAGCCACATCACAGCATGTCTCAGATACAATCAGGGCATAGGCCCTAAACGCCTAGCGTCCCAAATCAAACAGAGAGCAACAGAAGTCCAAACAAACAGGTGAAAGAAAATAAAGAGCTAAACAGTGCTCTGAAGCAGAGATACCAAAAAGAAGGTCTAACAATACTCTAACTGTCAATATCCAGAAGATCATCATGATCAGGATCCCAGTCTACCAGTGCTCCTCCTAGATCAGCAGCCCCTGTAATTTCCAACAGAGAATTTCATTTTAGAATGAATTCAATCATTAGAAAATGTACACATATCTAGTTTTACCATGAGAACGTAGTATTTAATTATTATTATTAGTGTTGGCTGGGAGGACGCTTCTACAGAGTATTATAGATAAACCTCTGAATCCGTTATCTGTTTCCAAATGAAACGATTTACGGACTTCTGGACACCGCAGCTAAATCTGTGTTCCTTTATGGAATGTCACGGTTACTGCTCTTTTAGAGTTGATTGGAACTCATCAAGTTTGGAATGGAACCAATCAACAAGAGATAAGTCAAACCAAGTCAGATCGTGCTATCAAGTTTGGAATAACACTCTCCTCCAAGGCAAGATAGCCGAACCCAGGTGAAGTTGTTAGCATCAAGTTTGGAATGAAACAACTTACCAGATCTGAACTCAGTAACCAAGAACATCAACGAAGCACAACATGCTAGCTTTGACAAAGGAAATATGAAAATCAAAACAATGGGACTAAGGCTGAACTGAATCGCCTAACCTTCAACTAAGATAGAGCTAAATCGCCTTTAGTCCCATTTCCCACACTGTTTTGATTAACCGGTCTTTGGGCATTCCTTTCATCAATGGATCAGCCAGATTATCTTTCGAACGCACATCGATCAAAGTGATAATTCCTTGTTCTTTTAGATAATTCAACAAAGCATGTCTTAGTCGTACATGTCTCCTCTTAGTGTTATAGAGGGCATTCTTTACAACTTGAGCTGTAGCTTGATTATCACAATACAAGCTCAACGAGTTGACTTGTAACTTAGACAAGGGTATGTCTAAAATCAGGTTCCTGATCCAATCTCCCTCTTCACCAGCTGAAGCTAAGGCAAACAATTCGGCTTCCATGGACGACAGGGCTATACACGTCTGTCTTTTGGATTTCCAAGTGATAGCATCTCCACCCAAAGTGAATATATATCCACTGGTAGACTTGTTATTCCCAACTTCTAAACACCACGAGGCATCAGAGAATCCATCCACAGTAGGAGGATAACTAGTATAGCACAAGGCATGATCTTTAGTACCTCTCAGGTATCTCATCAGCCTATCTAGGGCATCCCAATGCTCTTTGCCTGGACTACTGGTAAAGCGGCTCAGCATGCCAACCGTGAAGGCAATGTCTGGTCTTGTACAACTTGTGGCATACATGAGACTGCCAATTATTTTAGAATATTTTAATTGATATATGCTGGTCTCTTCATTAGGACTCAACTTAACATTATGATCAAACGGTGTCTCAACAGGCCTACAGTCTTTGTATCCCCAAGTAGAAAGTAGTTGCTCTATATAATGAGTCTGGCTAAGGGTGACTCTACCATTGTCAACTCTAACTTTCATACCTAATAGGGTATCCACAAGACCAAGGTCCTTCATGTCAAAAGCTTCTGCGAGAGTGGATTTGACATCCCTCACTGCAGCAAGATCTGAACCCAGAATCAACATGTCATCCACATATAGGCATATGATGACTGTTTGATTTGCCATCGAGCGGTAGTAGAGGAATTTGTCTAAGAGACTGGACTGAAATCCAATGCTCTTTACCACTTGATCAAATTTAATGTGCCACATCTTAGGTGCCTGTTTAAGCCCATAGATCGATTTATCGAGCTTGCACAGTTTGTCTCTTAGATCCTTATGTACATAACCTTCAGGTTGTGCCATATAGATCTCTTTATCAAGCTCTCCATTTAAAAAGGCTGTCTTTACATCCATCTGATGAACTATAAAGTTCTCGATAGAAGCTATGGCAAGAAGAATCCTAATAGTGGATAGGTGACACACAGGTGAATAGACGTCAAAATAGTCAATTCCCCCCTGTTGTTTATAACCCTTAGCTACTAGACGTGCTTTATATCTGGCTATAGACCCATCATTGTGCAATTTCTTCTTCAGTACCCACTTGCATCCTAAGACTTTAGCTCCTTTCGGCAGGTCAACTAGATGCCAAGTGTTATTTTGTAGCAGCGAGTTCATCTCATCATCGATGGCTTCTGCCCACATTAAAGAATCTCTAGATCTCATTGCTTCCTGATAGGAGAATGAATCATCCTCTAAGTGGTAGGTGACAAAATTCTCACCAAAATTCTTAGGGACTCTATCTCTTGTAGACGTTCTAACAGGAACAGGTTCCACCTCTAGAGATTAGGGAGCAGTGCCAGAGGGGCCAGCTTCAGGTTCTATAGTAGATTCTGCAATCAAGTCAGTAGACCCGTGGACGGTTAAGCCATGATCTTTGATAAATTTATGTTCAAAGAAAATAGCATCTCTAGACTCTATCACTGTATTAGTGGATAGATCAAGAAACCTGTCAGCTACACTATCTTCTGCACTACCTAGATAAACACATGTTGTTGTTCTAGGTCCCACCTTAGATCTCTTAAGGTCTTGTAATCGCACATATGCGATACAGCCCCAAGTATTTAGAGTATCATATCTACAAGGATACCCATGCCACAACTCATACGGGATAGAAATGAGTTTTGAGTGAGGCACTCTATTCAGAATGTGATTTGTAGTAAGAACTGCTTCTCCCCAAAAGGAGTTGGGCATGCCAGCTGTTAGGAGCATAGAGTTCAACATCTCTGTTAAAGTTCTACTCTTACATTCGGTAACGTCATTTAACTGGGGTGAGTAAGGAGCTGTGGTTTCAAGGATTATGCCCTCAGAGGCACAAAATTCCTTAAACTCAGTTGCAGTGTATTCTCCTCCTCGATCACTTCTAAGTCTCTTGATTTTAAGGTTCAACTGATTTTCCACACGAGACTTGAAGATTTTAAAAGTCTCAAAGGCCTCATCTTTCGATCTCAACAAATATACATGACAATATCTCGAAAAATCGTCTATGAAGGCAATTAGATACTTCTTTCCCCCTCTAGTGATATGACTCCGGAAATCACAAAGTTATGAATGTATCAATTCCAGAAGTTGTGTGCTTCTAGACACCGACTTGAAAGGTGTTCGAGTGATTTTGTTTTGCGCACACACCTCACATTTGTCAAATCGAATAGACAGATCTAAAGGGATATTTTGACTCTTAGCTAGGTCTAGCATTTTCCTATAGTTCACATGTCCTAGTCTGTTATGTAACAACTTGGGATCAATGAGGTTAGAACTCACTTGATTAATGCTATCGTTATTCAGGCTAAGTCTATACATTCCGTTGATCATATACGCACACCCAAAATAATGTGAATTGACCATTAAGGTCATTCTACCGTTTTGAGTAGTGAAGGTCATCCCAGCCTTATCTAATAAGCTTATGGAAATCAGATTTTTAGTTAAATTAGGAACTACGTTAACATATTATAAAATTAAAGTTTTACCTGAAGAGAGCACAAGCTCTGCAGTCCCAGCATGAGTAACATCAGTCGCTCCTCCATTGTAGTTTTTGACTCTGTCCTTGACCGCTGTGACCTTCGAGAGAAGACCCCTGTCATTTGTGACGTGACAGGTAGCACCACTGTCCAGCCACCACTCAGAAGACGCACTGCGGTGACTACTCCCAATCATAGCCACGAAGGACTTAGGATCGGAGTTGTCGACCACCATGTGTGCCACATTTTGTGAGGCATCATCCTTTTGCTTTTTCGGACCCCTGCATTCAGCGGCCCAGTGACCCCATTTGCCGCAGTCGTGGCACTTGCCCTTCTTCCTTTTGAGGGAAGGCTTTTTGACCGCCAACGGTGTTGGAGTATCACTCTTAGGTGTCGGGGGCTTCTGAGAAGGCTTACTAGGACGTGAAACGAAATTGACAGCCTGTGAGGGCTGCGCAACCTGCTCCAAGCTTTTCCCAGCAATATTTTGGTCCTCAATATGGATGAACCTTTTGAGTTCATCCAAACTGATCTTCTCTTTCAGTCGGTGCATCTCGGTCTTGAAAAAGAGCCATTCAGGAGGCAGTTTACTCAGGATCATATACACAAAGAGGCTGTCGTCCATCTTCGAATGATCATCATCCCGCTTCTGACGAAGGTTGACCAGCTCCAAGAGTTGAGAAGTGATAGGCACGTTCGCTTTGAATTTGAAGTTGAAGAACTTCTCTCCAATGAGCGACTTCGACAGTCCTTCCTCCTTCTGGAAATGCGCATTCAGGCGATCCATAATTTCCTTTGCAGATTTGTACGCATGGTAGGTCAACGCGAGCCGGGGATTCAGAGAATTTAACAGATAATCCCTGCATAAATCTTCATCCTTGTTCCACTGGTACTCGTCCACGTCCTCGACGGTAGAAGCAAAATCACTCTGAACAGTATAGAAAATCTCGCATTCCTTCATTCCTAGTTGGACTAGAATTTTCCAACTGAGAAAGTCGGAGGCGTCGAAGGACTGCAATTTTATGGTGTCGCGCGCGCTTTTCTTCGACATAGTTCTAGATTTAAGACAGAAATAAAAAATGCTAGAACACGGTCACCTGAGCCGCGAGAAGATGAGTCCAAAGCGTTCGTATCCAATCTAGAAAAATAAATTGCTCCTCTCCGGCTGAAACTCCAAATACCAGATCCTCCACTAGATTTGGGTCAGCAAACTTTCACAGAAAATCCAAAGAGATCCAGAGAACTCTTTAGCTAACTTTGTTGTAGAGACCTTCCCCTGATGTGAGTTTTTTTTTCTTTGAACCGAGAGCAAAAACCAAGAACACAAAGATCCAATAAACTAGAGGAATGGAACTGTAGATCTTCTCCGGTAAAAAAAAAATCTATGAAGACCGATTCCTCATTCCACAGATCCTCTATCCACACAAGGAAGAGCACCTGAAATCTGAAATCCGGAGTAGATCTAAATGTGCAAGAAGAAACGATGATCTGGAAACAAGAGTGGCAGATCTGAAAAACGGCAGATCTGATATACTCTTCTACAGATCTAGCACCAGTAGATCTGAATTGTGAAGAGAACGACGGGCTTCCCGACGGCAAAATCCCGATCAGATCCTGATATGAGGAGCGGCGGCCGGATCTGCACCGAAGGCAGCACACCCCTCCTTCATGATAGCAACTCGCGATGCAGAGCACATGTAACAACCCCATCCGTTCATATGATATATTCTAGAAGGTCCGGCCGGGGCCCCACAGGATATACCACAAAATAGTCGGTGAAGGTACAGGATGATACCAGAGTAGCGCATCGCACCTATCACAAGCATTCTAGCGGAAGCCTAAACTACTTGAACTCCTCATGAATGTCCAAACATAAAATGCCACATTTTATATACATATAGGAATGTCTTACACCATGTCAAAGGAGTTGGCCTTATGGCCTTACAGGGCTTTCATATAGTGGCTACAACTATGGGCGCGCAGGCCGGCCATAACAAAAGAAACATCAAAAGAACATATTTAGCCTTCGAGGGCTAGCAGCAGCAGCAACACCAGCAGGAGCATCAACCTCTATGCGACCCGCTCGGCTCTCCAGCACCTGTGCAAGGACAATCCACCAACGGTGGCAAACAAAAGCAACGGTCAGCGTTCAGCTGACCAAATTATAACGACCCTACCCCTCCTCTCGGGGGCAGCGGTATTTTCCCTGCAGGCATATCATATCACAAGTATGGCAAGCTATATCATCAAAAAGTGCTTTCACGCACACAAGCCATCACAACCGTTCGCCACCCGCTCAACGGTCCGTGCACTCAGGGCACATTCTTGGTGTTTCTGGCAACCTCTTGCCCACCACCGTATCAGGGTTAGCACCCAACGGTAACTCTCTTGAGCATTTACTCCATGGCGTGCAGCCGGAGTTAGTCCTCGGACACCGGGATGGCCCGTAGCCCCCCTTTGTGTCATGGCGCGCAGGCCGAAGACTCTTGCTATGCGCTCCAACAGACCGCACTTTTTGGTCTTACGTCAGACGGACATAGCGCAGGTCGGATCCTCCACCCCCCGTTGCTCAAATCGCCTTGCCTTCTCCGAGTACAGCGTACTCACGGCTATATCAAAGGCGCGGGTCGGTCTCACCAATCCTGTTCCTGGTATTCAAGCCTGGGTATTTCACTATACCCATTTCCTCACAGCAACAGCGGGTCTTTCCTGGGCGCACCAGTACTTCCTGTGATTCTCTCCACAGGTGGACACCGCATAAGCACAAATGTCAGGGGTCTTTCCTGGGCACACCAGTACTTCCTGTGACTCGCTTCACAGGTGGACACCCTATGACATCAAACATCACAAAAAGGGCCTTTCCTGGTCCCACCAGTACTTCCTGTGCCTCAATCACAGGTTGGACCCAAAACCATCACAAGGCTATTTTCCTGGGCTACCACCCCAGTACTTCCTACTACTCCTTTTCGCAGGTATAACCCGTAGACTCCTTAACACTACACGTTTATCACGGAGTCTTCTCCGGTTCGTATGCAACATCACCAATCCAGACCAACCTGTCCAGATGGGCTTCACACAGCATGCCTATTCCGTACTCATTTCCGGATCTATATGCAACACAAAGGGGATTTCAAGCATCCACCCAAACGACTCCCAAAAAAACAGCCACCTCCTGGTGGGGGAATCAAAAGATATGCCAAAACAGAAGCCTTCACATGGCTAGGAAGAAAAGTCGTTACCCTTGACGATCGCTTCGGTGCCATGGCTTGAAAGCTTGCTTGCAAGACTCGCAAGAGCGTTTCCTCCGCAACGCTGGCTTCGATCTCTCGCCGGTAAACCGCAGCACCACCAACAGCAACCCCTTCCCTTTCCCTCCTCCTTTCTTTCTCTCTTTCTCTCTTCACTTGAAGAAAGGTTAAGGCTAAAGACTATGAGAAATAAATCTCTGACTTCGGCCCTTATGGAAAAGAAGAAGAGCTTTCAGCCCTTGGATCCAGACTGAAGAAGAAATGGACGGCCACGATTCTGCCAAAAACACACATTTGACCCGACACGGCTTCGAACACGGCCGTGTGCCTGGCCGTGTGCCTCAAGCGGTGGTCAACCGACTTATCCAAACCAGTGACACGCCCACGGGACACGCCCGTGTCATTGGCCGTGTCACCAACACGCCTTCAGACACGCCCGTGTCTGTGGCCGTGTACCTGGGTGAAAAAAAATCCCAAATCATCCCGAGACTTCACACGGCCTATGACACGCCCGTGTCCCAGGCCGTGTGCCTAGACACGGCACAAAGACACGCCCTGTCGAAATCCTCGGCGGGCTGAGTTCGTCGCCTGATTTGACACGCCCTGTGACACGCCGTGTCACAGGCCATGTTCAACACTCGACACGCACTTCTCGACACTCGACGATCGTCGAGCAAAAATCGTCGAGAATGCGACACGCTTGGACACGCCGTGTCCTGGGCCGTGTGCCTCGTTTCGACGAATCGTTGAGACCAAAAAATCGTCGAGACAAAGCCCAATCGTCGACACACCCGACACGCCTGCGACACGCCCGTGTCGCAGGCCGTGTCACCTGACACGCCCTGGGGACACGCCCGTGTCCCAGGCCGTGTCAACCAAATTTTCCTGTTTCAGAACTTTGGGCTGTTACAATCCTCCCCTCCTAAAAAATTTCGTCCTCGAAATTCAGAGACAGGAAAGTAACAAAAGACAGCAAGAAAAATGTAACAATATCTCAATGTTTATGTTACAACAGTCTCGCTACCAATTACAGAAACAACTCAGGGACCTCTTCTCGCATGGTCTGCTCGCGTTCACACGTCAACTCTTCACGGCCGCAGTTGTCCCACCGGACTTTTACCATACCGACCATCTTGTTCCGCAATTGTTTCTCGGCTCGATCTTCAATTCGAATGGGTCTAACTCTCGTCGTTAGCCCATACTCCACCGGCACACGATCATCCGCGACCACTTGAGCTGGATCTTTCACGGCTTTCCGAAGCACCGAAATGTGAAAGACATCGTGTAACCCACCCAAGTCCGCCGACAGAGCTAGCCGATAAGCCGCTTCGCCAATTCGCTCAACCACTTCAAAAGGACCCAAATACCTTGGACTCAACTTTTTCAATCGTCGAATCCTTGAGACACCTTTGAATGGCTTGATCTTCAAGTAGACCCAATCGCCAACCGCAAATTCGACGTTCCGGTGCTTGGCGTTGTAGTACTTCGCTTGTCGATCTTGAGCAATCAGCAATCTCTCTCGAATAGTCCGAATGGTTGAGTTTGCGTCATCAAGCTCATTTGGTTTAACAACCCGGGCTTCACACCGCTTCTACCCAAGCCAAGGGAGTACGACACTTCCTTCCATATAGGGCTTCATATGGTGCCATCCCAATACTTGCCTGGTAGCTGTTATTATATGCAAACTCGACCATATAGAGATGGTCTTCCCATTTCTTTCCGAAGTCAAGGGCGCACATTCGGAGCATGTCCTCCATTGTTCTGTTGGTACGTTCAGTTTGGCCATCTGTTTGGGGCTGAAAGGCCGTACTGAAAGTAAACTTCGTGCCCAACAGTCGGTGAACTAGCCTCCAATCATTTGACGTGAATCGCCATCTCGATCACTTACGATGCTCCGAGGAACACCGTGAAGACGTACAATTTGAGCAACATATAACTTTGCCAAACTTTCAACTGAATCATCCCGCCTGTTCGGGAGAAAATGTGCTACTTTTGTTAGCGGCGGTCAACTATCACCCAAATGGAATCATTTCCTCGCTGCGATCTTGGCAATCCATGCACAAAATCCATGGAAATATCATCAAATTTCCACACTGGGATCGGTAGTGACTTCAAATAACCACCCGGCTTTTGGCATTCCACCTTCACCATCGCACATGTTTGACATTTGGCTACATACAGGGCAACATCTTTCTTAAGCCCTGGCCACCAGAAAAGCTTCTTCATATCGTTGAACATCTTTGTGCTCCGGGTGAATGGAATACTTCGTATAATGTGCTTCATACATCAGTTCTTCCCTCAGTTCCCCACATTTGGGACGCACAACCGGCCCTCTTTTCGCAAAAGACCGTCATTCCAGGTGAATTTGCCTTCTGGCCCTTCATTCCCATAGCGCAAGAGATCTTCATCCAACTCCGTTGCCCGTCGAACTCGGTCCGCAAGGTCACATTGCACCTCGGTCCAGTTCAACATGCACTGGTAGTGGAATTCTTGTCAACACAATAGATCTCCAATGCTTCCAACTCCTGGATAAGACGTTCATCATGCCTTTGGAACCAATTTGCTCTAGCCGGAACCTGCCGACTCAAGGCATCCGCGACAACATTTCCCTTCCCGGTGTATAGTGAATCTCGAAAGTGTAGTCCCAAGGAACTCCAACCACCTTCGTTGTCGCATGTTCAACTCTTTCTGCTCCAAGAGATACTTGAGGCTCTTATGATCAGTATAGATCTCCACCTTCACGCCATAAAGGTAGTGTCGCCACAGCTTCAGTGCAAAATCACCGCTGCTAATTCCAAATCATGGACGGGATAGTTTCGCTCGTGCACCTTTAGCTGGCGTGAGCCATAAGCAATCACCTTTCCGCTCTGCAGAAGAACGCAGCCTAAGCCGCTCCCTGAGGCATCACTATATATTACAAACCCATCGGTTCCACATGGCGAAGACAACACCGGCGCCGTGGTCAACCGAACCTGCAGCTCTTCAAAAGCTCGTGCGCACTCTGGCGTCCAAACGAACTTCTGATCCTTTCGCGTCAGTGTGGTTAGTGGCAAAGCGATCCGCGAGAAGTTCTCCACAAATCTTCGATAGTAGCCCGCAAGTCCAAGGAAACTCCTGACCTCGGCCACGGAAGACAATATTGGCCAATCTTGTATGGCTCTTATCTTCGCTGGATCCACTGCAATGCCCGCTCCACTCACCACATGGCCCAAAATGCCACTGACGATAGCCAAAACTCGCACTTTGAGAACTTGGCATATAGCTGATTTTGCCTCAACGTGTTCAGCACCAACCGCAAGTGAATCTCATGCTCAGCTTTAGACTTCGAGTACACCAGGATGTCATCAATGAACACGATCACAAACAGATCCAGGTACTCACGAAAAATACGGTGCATCAGCCATAAACACCGAAGGCGCATTACACAATCCAAAGGGCATGACTGTGAACTCATAGTGCCCATAGCGCGTTCCAAATGCGGTTTTGGGAATGTCACCTTCCCGAATCCTTAACTGGTAATAACCAGACTTCAGGTCCAACTTCGAATAGACGGTAGATCCCACCAGCTGATCAAATAATTCATCAATCCGAGGTATCGGATACTTATTCTTCTCGGTCAGCTTATTCAACTCACGGTAATCGATACACAACCGTAACCCACCATCTTTCTTCTTTACAAAAAGCACAGGCGCGCTCCAAGGTGACATACTTGGGCGGATATAACCTTGCTCTAACATTTCTTGTAGTTGAACCTTCAACTCAGTCATCTCTTTAGGCGCAACGCGATATGGCGAACGGGCCACTGGTTTCGCACCTGGCACCAACTCAATTGTGAAGTCAATCTCCCGCTGGGGTGGTAGCCCAGGGAGATCTGCGGGAAACACATCAGCAAATTCTGCCACAATCGGAACCTCACACAAAGTGGCCTTAGGCTCAACAGCCTGAATTAGTGCAAAGTAACACTCTGCACCCTTCCGAACAGCTTTGACTACCTGGAGTGCAGACATCAACGTCCCGCCTACTCCTCGCATACCCGCGAACTTGGTCTCCTGTTCGGTATTCTGGCCCAACGTGATTTCTTTGGACTGGCAATCGATCCTAGCATGCTGCTCCGCAAGCCAATCCATCCCAAAAATCACATCGAATTCCGAGATTGGCAAAACAAATGCGGATAAACAAAAATCCCGACTTCCTACTTGAACCGCCACATCGCAAGCTTGATCCGCAAGCATCCAACAACCATTCGGCAACACCACTCTGACGCTATCTGCCTTTGCACGACTGGGTATCCCAAGCCGCATAAGAAATTCACTAGACAGAAAAGAATGCGATGCACCTGTATCAAACAGTGCTCGCGTCAGCGTGTCCCGAATCATCACAAAGCCTATGACAAACATGTCACACACACAAACCACAAACGTAGGGGTACTAAGCTAAGCATACAAACATTAGCATAAGCAAAACTAAACTCATACCTGTGACCACGTCACTCTGCTTGATGGCCTCCTGCAGGCCAAGATTGTAGACCCGGGGTTGCGCCTGCGAGGCAGAAGACTCCACCACCGCTTTTCCTTTCTCCGCATACGATGCTCCCGCCTTCTTTTCACTCTTTGGCGGCATCCGGCAATCTCGTGCAATATGCCCCATCCTACCACAATTGAAGCAGGTACGAGTTTCTGGCTTGGAGGTTGCCCCTGAAGTTGCTCCCGATACAACTGATGAAGGAGCTTGTCCACTAGGCTTGGACCTCTTACCCCATTTCTTCTTATAAAACGATTTTCCAGATCGGGGCGCCTTCCATTCCGGTTGCGTCATCACCAACGCTCTCTTCCCTTGCACCCTCTTCATATCCTTTTCCAACGCGGTCGCAGTGTCAACCAACGCTTGGAAACCTTGGTTCATAGAACTAGACACAAGGAACCTCAACTCGTCCCTCAGTCCTTCATAGAACCGATTAGTCTTCCTCTGCTCATCAGCAAAAATCGAACCCGCATACCGCCCCAAGCGAGTAAACTCATGCAGGTACGCGTCAACACTGCCATCACCTTGAGTCAACCATTGGAATTCATTTTCCATGGCTATCCGTTGAGCCACAGGAAGGTGCTTCGCAAGGAAGAGCCGGGCGAATTCTTCCATCGACACTTGGGTTAACGGACGACCCGCCAAATGATGCAACTCCATCTCATCCCACCATAAACGCGCTTCTCCTTCAAGCAAGAAGGTGGCTAAGGTAACTTTCTGATGCTCCGCCGTTCCTATCGCCGTCATCACTCGCTTGACGCGCGATAACCAATCCTCAGCCTGCGTCGGGGTTCCCGCTCCCGAGAACGTAGGCGGATGGAAACTCATAAACCGTGTTAGCTGCTTCTCAGCCGCTCAAGGAACCACTTCCACGACAGGTTCAGGCCTTGCCACCACCTGTTCTGGCCCCACAGCCGCTTGCTCTTGCCTAAGTGGCTGACCTTGGATCATGGTAAATAAGGCCTCCGCAACTAAACGGACATGTTCCGCAGACGGTGGAGGTGTAGGCACCGCAGCTGGTGCCGTACTTTCATCAGAACGCTGGGGCTCAGACGGCCCAGCTCCACTTCGTGTCACCTAAAGGTGGACAAGACACACACATTAGCGGTCGTACCCAAGCAAACAACACAAAATAGGAACACGCAGGTTCCTCAAACATACAAAATGCATTCCTATCATGGACATTCAGGAGTTCAATCGTAGACTTTGGTGTGCACAAACCACGTGCTCGCCACCCCACAAAAGAAGGCGGCCACGACGTCGAGAGGGAAAGACCAAGACAACCGATACCAAAAATGTAACAACCCCATCCGTTCATATGATATATTCTAGAAGGTCCGCCCGGCCCCACAGGATATACCACAAAACAGTCGGTGAAGGTACAGGATGATAACAGAGTAGCGCATCGCACCTATCACAAGCATTCTAGCGGAAGCCTAAACTACTTGAACTCCTCATGAATGTCCAAACATAAAATGCCACATTTTATATACATATAGGAATGTCTTACACCATGTCAAAGGAGTTGGCCTTATGGCCTTACAGGGCTTTCATATAGTGGCTACAACTATGGGCGCGCAGGCCGACCACAACAAAAGAAAACATCAAAAGAACATATTTAGCCTTCGAGGGCTAGCAGCAGCAGCAACACCAGCAGGAGCATCAACCTTTATGCGACCCCGCTCGGCTCTCCAGCACCTGTGCAAGGACAATCCACCCAACGGTGGCAAACAAAAGCAACGGTCAGCGTTCAGCTGACCAAATTATAACGACCTTACCTCCTCTCGGGCAGCGGTATTTTCCCTGCAGGCATATCATATCACAAGTATGGCAAGCTATATCATCAAAAAGTGCTTTCACACACACAAGCCATCACAACCGTTCGCCACCCGGCTCAACGGTCCGTGCACTCAGGGCACATTCTTGGTGTTCTGGCAACCTCTTGCCCACCACCGTATCAGGGTTAGCACCCAACGGTAACTCTCTTGAGCATTTACTCCATGGCGTGCAGCCGGAGTTAGTCCTCGGACACCGGGATGGCCCGTAGCCCCCCTTTGTGTCATGGCGCGCAGGCCGAAGACTCTTGCTATGCGCTCCAACAGACCGCACTTTTTGGTCTCACGTCAGACGGACATAGCGCAGGTCGGATCCTCCACCCCCGTTGCTCAAATCGCCTTGCCTTCTCCGAGTACAGCGTACTCACGGCTATATCAAAGGCGCGGGTCGGTCTCACCAATCCTGTTCCTGGCATTCAAGCCTGGGTATTTCACTATACCCATTTCCTCACAGCAACAGCGGGTCTTTCCTGGGCGCACCAGTACTTCCTGTGATTCTCTCCACAGGTGGACACCGCATAAGCACAAATGTCAGGGGTCTTTCCTGGGCACACCAGTACTTCCTGTGACTCGCTTCACAGGTGGACACCCTATGACATCAAACATCACAAAAAGGGCCTTTCCTGGTCCCACCAGTACTTCCTATGCCTCAATCACAGGTTGGACCCAAAACCAGCACAGGCTATTTTCCTGGGCTACCACCCCAGTACTTCCTGCTACTCCTTTTCGCAGGTATAACCCGTAGACTCCTTAACACTACACGTTTATCACGGAGTCTTCTCCGGTTCGTATGCAACATCACCAATCCAGACCAACCTGTCCAGATGGGCTTCACACAGCATGCCTATTCCGTACTCATTTCCGGATCTATATGCAACACAAAGGGGATTTCAAGCATCCACCCAAACGACTCCAAAAAAACAGCCACCTCCTGGTGGGGGAATCAAAAGATATGCCAAAACAGAAGCCTTCACATGGCTAGGAAGAAAAGTCGTTACCCTTGACGATCGCTTCGGTGCCATGGCTTGAAAGCTTGCTTGCAAGACTCGCAAGAGTGTTTCCTCCGCAACGCTGGCTTCGGATCTCTCGCCGGTAAACCGCAGCACCACCAACAGCAACCCCCTTCCCTTCTTCCTCCTCCTTTCTTTCTCTCTTTCTCTCTTCACTTGAAGAAAGGTTAAGGCTAAAGACTATGAGAAATAAATCTCTGACTTCGGCCCTTATGGAAAAAGAAGAAGATCTTTCAGCCCTTGGATCCAGACTGAAGAAATGGACGGCCACGATTCTGCCAAAAACACACATTTTGACCCGACACGGCTTCGAACATGGCCGTGTGCCTGGCCGTGTGCCTCAAGCGGTGGTCAACCGACTTATCCAAACCAGTGACACGCCCACGGGACACGCCCGTGTCATTGGCCGTGTCACCAACACGCCTTCAGACACGCCCGTGTCTGTGGCCGTGTACCTGGGTGAAAAAAATCCCAAATCATCCCGAGACTTCACACGGCCTATGACACGCCCGTGTCCCAGGCCGTGTGCCTAGACACGGCACAAAGACACGCCCTGTCGAAATCCTCGGCGGGCTGAGTTCGTCGCCTGATTTGACACGCCCTGTGACACGCCCGTGTCACAGGCCGTGTTCAACACTCGACACGCACTTCTCGACACTCGACGATCGTCGAGCAAAAATCATCGAGAATGCGACACGGCCTTGGACACGCCCGTGTCCTGGGCCGTGTGCCTCGTTTCGACGAATCGTTGAGACCAAAAAATCGTCGAGACAAAGCCCAATCGTCGACACAACCCGACACGCCCTGCGACACGCCCGTGTCGCAGGCCGTGTCACCTGACACGCCCTGGGACACGCCCGTGTCCCAGGCCGTGTCAACCAAATTTGCCTGTTTCAGAACTTTGGGCTGGTACAGCACACCCCTCCTTCGTCGCGATCTGAGTAGAAATGGCCGCTGCCGGATCTGCAAGCGGAGAAAACCGGATCTGCGCAGGAGAGGCTGCCGGATCGGCAACAGAAACGGCAAGAGGGTGCCGGATCTGCGCAGGAGACGACCGGATCTGCGATTCCTCCTTCCTCAAGAAGCGACGACAGGCGATTCCTACAGATCCGGTGACAACGCCAAGAGTCGACGGAGGATTAGTAACCGGCGAACTGGATTTGAATGTTCCTCTTCCGATGGTGAGCGGCGACGAGATGGGAGAACGAGAGTGGCGGAATTTTTTTTCGATCGGGAGCGGACAGATCCAGGAGCGAAACCCTAGCAGAGCGCAAATGTACCTTGAGAATGTTAGGTTGGCTCTGCTCAAGGTATTCTACATATCCCTATCAAGTTTGGAATAGGTATATATAGTACCTCCAGCGTAGAGCCAAGCCCTAGAGTGACACGAACCCAATAACTCGTTCCGAGTTGGACCTGACACGAGCGGACATAAAACCCAATATTTCTAACAGTTACGACCCCGAAGGGCAGACTGCGGGCATTCAGCTTCATAAATGGCCGCAGCCACCATGCTTTCCTTCTCGGTCTGGGCCCAGACCAGGCTATCATTTCCCCCCAAGCAGTCTCGAGGTAGACCTTTGATGCAGTGAATTAGGGCCAAAAGGATGCAGCTGGTTATCATCCCATTGGTGCTCATCATTCAGCAATCCTTCCACAAATTCTGGGAGGGTAGAGACATTAACAAATGTTGGCCAAATAGATAATGGAAGCGTGCCCAACCAAGAATCATTCAGAGTTGATAACAGATTTCCATTCCCTATCATCCATAAAGTGTGCTTTATCACCAAATCAGAGCTTAAACTTATAGTTTTCCAGATTTTAGAGTGAGATCGCTTGCGATAGAAGAGGTCCCATTTTCCATATTTGCTCCCAAGAGTGCGAGCCAGGAGGGAGTTTTCCTTTCTTATATCTCGAGCCGCAACTCGTCCCATACAAACCCGTCTCCAGGTTGTCAAATTTTTTATGCCGAGTCCACCTTTATCCTTGGGCAGGCAGATGTCCTCCCAGCAGACATGGTGGATGGCGTCTTTTTTGTCCGAGCCAGACCAAAGAAATTGTTTGAGAAAGCTATTAATTTTGCATAAAATTGAGGAAGGCACCGGTGAGTTTGCGAGCGAGTGGAGCGGAATTGCAGCCAGCGAGCTTTTAATTAATGCAATTTGTCCGGCGAGTGAGAGATCCCGAGCACGCCAACTTCGGATCTTGTTGGCCATTTGCTCCAGAATCCCGTCAAAGTCGCTGGGTTGGGCGCGCCCATGGTTCAGTTTGATGCCAAGGTAAACAAGAGCATTAACTTTCCTGTGCCCTAGCTCATAGCTCATGGAGAATGGCAGATACAGATTTTTGCGGCACCTTTGGTCCAAAGATAATATTGGATTTGGTAGGATTCATAGCTTCACCAGAAATGGAGCAGTAGTTCTGGAGGATTGTGGAGAATTCCTTTGCCGTACTAATAGATGCCGTGCCAAATAAAAGAGTATCGTCAGCATATAATAAATGCGAAATTTTTTGAGCCGATGGGCTAACCTTGATTCCCAAACCCGGGTGGCTGCTTTGCTTGATGAGCAGTGAGAGGAATTCTGAGCATAATATAAATAAGTAGGGATAAAGCGGGCATCCTTGCCTTAGACCGCAAGTAGCAACAATCCATTCAGATTTGGCACCATTAATGAGAAGTCCATACCTAGGCGAGGTGACACATTCCATTATTAGGTTTGTCCAGGCCGGCGGGAAGTTGAAAGCCCGGAGGGCACGTCGGACAAAGCTCCATTGGATCCTGTCGAAGGCCTTTTCCATGTCCAGCTTTAATGCCATGTAACCTTGCTTGCTTTCCGTCGAGTACAGTCGGTGGAGAATTTTTTGGGCCACGATGCAGTGATCAGAAAGTAATCGCCCAGGAATGAAGGCCGCTTGCTCTTCAGATATTAAATTACTGAGGAGCGGCTTCATTCGGTTCACAATGATCTTTGAGACCACCTTGTAGATTGATGAGCATAGACTGATGGGTCTGAATTGATCGGGCCTGTCAGCACTAGTGCACTTTGGGATGAGCATGATTAGAGTGTCCTTCCAGTTTTGCTCCATCTGGCCGGTCATGAAGAAATCTTCGATGGCATTCAATAATTCAGGCATAGTAAAATCTAGAAAGTGAGTAAAGAATGAATGAGTTATCCCATCAAAATCCGGGGCTTTGTTACGGCCAAAGGAGAAGACGGCTCGTTTGATTTCACTATCCGTAATGGGGAGCAAGAGGGCATGGGATTGCGCATCGTTGATGACATTGGGAGGAATCGGCAGCTTGTTGTTCGGCGTAGTCATCTAGAGTCCATCTAGAAGCGAAGTGATTAACATGCTCTTGAATAATCAGAGCTTCATCAGTAATAGTATCCTCCCCACTTCGCAACGAGTAAATCCTGTTTTCGTGTTTTCTCTGTGTCACTGCCGCATGGAAGAAAGCAGAATTTCGGTCTCCATGGGCCTGCCACTTGCATTTCGCACGCTGCCACCATCAGGCTTCCAGCCTTGCTTGGATTTCATTATAATTGGCAATTTGTCCCCCCAACATCAGCAACTCCGCCTCGATCAACGGCCTGGAGGCCTCAAGCTGCTGCAGATTCTTGATTTCTTCGCCAACTTTCTTCGCTCTATCATCTTCCGCCTTGGCATTGAATTTACGCCATCGAGCAAGTGCTTTTATGGTTCTAGCACATTTTCCCGCAAGAATCTTACCAGGACTGCCTGCAGCTGCCTTTATCCAAGTTCCCCGTGCCACCAAGAAAGAATTCGGTGCTGTTAACCAAACCTCTTCAAATTTCAATCGGACAGCTGAGTTAAACTGCAGCTTGTCAATTTCAAGGAGTACCGGCGAGTGATCTGAAGCAATTCTCGCCAAATGATGGCTAATTGATCCCGGAAAAGCCAAAAGAGCATACGAAGTAAGCAAGACTCGGCCGAGTCGAGACAAAATTCTAGTAGTTGGGTCCATATTGTTGCACCAAGTGAATATGTTCCCTGTGAAAGGAATTTCATGCAGGTTAGACAGAGTGATAAAATTTGCAAATTCTTGCGGTCCTTATTCATGTTGACGATGCTCCCGCCCCTTTTTTCAGCGGCCCGGAGGACACAATTGAAGTCCCCACCAATTATAGTTGGGATAGTCATGTCCATCTTTAATAGAGCGTCCCACACCACACGGCGGCGGTGTAAGTATTTACTGGCATAAACAGCGGCCAACTGCCAAGTGGTGCCCAATGGCGAGAGAATAGAGGCATTTAGAAGTTGCTGGTCTCTGGAGGTAATACTAACCATTATGATGTCATTTTGCCATAGTAGAACAATTACACCCGATTTTTCAATGGAGGGGATTACATCAAAGCTCCCGTGACATTCAATGAGTCTGTCAACATCCCTGCGGGAAAATGATTGTCTTCTTGTTTCAAGGAGGATAATTGCAATGGGGTGTTGCAATCTGACAAGCTCGTGCAAATATGTGCTGGAGGAGAGCTTGCTGGCCCCCAGCAATTCCAGAAAATGATGCATGTTATCGTTGTGAAGGGGTGACCCCCGCATCATTAGAAAGTATGTCAGATTTCCCTGTTTGCTCTTCTTTCACGGCTTTCTAGAGTGGGAACGAGATCGCCTATCATCATGGGCATGATAGTCTTCACTTGTTTTCACCTTTTTTTGAAGTTATGTCAAGCTCGGTTACTGTCTTAGGTTTCTTTTTCTTATTATAATAGTTGTTGTCTTGCTGAACCTCAGCGGGTGGCTGCTTTTGGGCATTGTCGAGGCAATGTCCAGATTTTCATCATCACTTGACACCGGATCATTGTTGATTTCCTAATCAGGAATATTGGGAGCAGGAGGCTTTACCAATAGGTCCAGCGGGGGATTTTCCATAGTGGTTGCTGCTGTGATTAATGGAGCTTGGGGAATGACATCAAAAACAACCAGAGAGGCCCAGGTTTCTGCGAATTTTTGAGGGTCTACTGTTGGAATTTCAGTTGCAGTCGCACCTTTTTGGACCCAAATTCGGTTTGGCTGCTGCTTGTTTTTTTGGCTTTGGTTTCTTAGAATGGATGTGCGTCCATCCATCAAATCCAGCCTTCGGGTCGACGGGATTTCATTCGCATTTGCAATTGCTGTTGCAACCGGAGAGCATGGATCATCTCCATAAGCGCTAACCCACATTCTGTACATAGAGAAGGAATTCCTTCATAGATTATCTTCTGGAAAAAATTACCTGTAGCAATACTGAAAAGCCAAATTCCTCCTTGCAGCGGCTTTGCTAAATTCCTTGTTACACAAACTCTGGCGAAGATTGTTCTTGTTAAAGATTTTGTAAAACCACCAGGAGTGGAGCCTGCGGCTTAATTTGACTCAACACGGAGAAACTTACCAGGTTCAAACATAGTAAGAATTGACAGACTGAGAGCTCTTTCTTGATTCTATGGGTGGTGGTGCATGACCGTTCTTAGTTGGTGGAGCGATTTGTCTGGTTAATTCCGTTAACGAACGAGACCTCAGCCTGCTAACTAGCTATTCGGAGTTCAACCTGCGCGGCTAGCTTATTAGAGGGACTATGGCCGCTTAGGCCACGAAAGTTTGAGGCAATAACAGGTCTGTGATGCCCTTAGATGTTCTGGGCCGCACGCGCGCTACACTGATGTATTCAACGAGTATAACCTTGGTCGATAGGTTCGGGTAATCTTTTAAAAATTTCATCGTGATGGGGATAGATCATTGCAATTGTTGGTCTTTAACGAGTAATTTCTAGTAAGCGTGAGTTATCAGCTCGCGTTGACTACGTCCCTGTCCTTTGTACACAAAGCTCGTTGGTCCTACCGATTGAATGGTCCGGTGAAGTGTTCGGATCGCTGTGACGTGGGTGGTTCACCGTTTGCGATGCTGCGAGAAGTCCATTGAACCTTATTATTTAGAGGAAGGAGAAGTCGTAACAAGGTTTCCGTAGGTGAACCTGCAGAAGGATCATTGTCGAGACCCTAAAGAGATCGAGCAATTTGACAACTTGTGAACTTATTCAGCAGCTCATTGATGTTGTTGTGCACTTGTCCATCTTTTGCATGAACAACCTGATGGAACCATGTTCTAGATGGATGAGATATCAACTCGGCGCAGATTTGCGCCAAGGTAAATATGTAGTATGAGTAGAATTGCAACCACATATTCTCAAAGCAATTTGTTTTGTGGATTTGTTGTTTTCTCTTCAAGAGTTGTAGGGCTCTCAGCAATGGATATCTTGGCTCTCGCATAGATGAAGAGCACAGCGAAATGCGATACGTGGTGCGAGTTGCAGAATCCCGTGAACCATCAAGTTTTTGAACGCAAGCTGCGCCTGAGGCCAGCTGGCTAAGGACACGTCCGCCTGGGTGTCAAGCATTAAATCGCTTCACAAGATTTCTAATGTTATGCATTGGTCTTGTTTAGGATGCGGAGATTGGCCCGTCATGCGCTGATGTGTGGCAGGCTGAAGAGCGGGAATGATTTTCTCTTGCAACGATCGATTATTTGGTGGGATGAAAGCTATGTTGTTCCTATCATCGTCTGGTTGCTTTAAAAAAGTTGTGTGAATCCCATGTTTAACCCAATTCAATTGTTATTGTATGAAAATTGATATGCGGCCCCAGGATGGGCGGGGTGACCCGCTGAGTTTAAGCATATCAATAAACGGAGGAGAAGAAACTTACGAGGATTCCCCTAGTACCGACGAGCGAATCGGGAATTGCCCAACATGGAAATCGGGTTGCTATGCAGCTCGAATTGTAGTCTAGAGAAGCATCCTCAGCGACGGATCGGGCCCAAGTCTCCTGGAATGGGGCGCCAGGGAGGGTGAGAGCCCCGTTCGGCCTGAACCCTGTTGCAACACGAGGTGCTATAAACAAGTCGGGTTGTTTGGGAATGCAGCCCTAATCGGGCGATAAATTCCGTGCAAGGCTAAATAAGGGCGAGAGACCTATAGCAAACAAGTACCGCGAGGGAAGGATGAAAAGGACTTTGAAAAGAGAGTCAAAGAGTGCTTGAAATTGTCGGGAGGGAAGCAGATGGGGTCCGGCGGTGTGCCTCAGCCTGAAGCGGAACGACATACATTGGTCTGTTGCTTTGCTCGAGGTGTGGATCATTGCAGACCTTATCGCCATGTAGAGCCTAGACGAGTGATGCCCACGGAGACACTGTCATTATGGCCGACTAGCAGCATGACACGCATCGTACAGACAGGCTTAACAGCTCTTGCGTGCTTATTGCAACGATCTGTCGGCTCCCCATTCGACCCGTCTTGAAACACGGTCCAAGGAGACTGACATGCATGTGATCTGATGGGTGATAAAGTCCGTAGTGCGCAAGGAAGTTGATGAGCGGGATCCTCTTATAGGGTGCACTATCAACCGACCATGATCTTATGTGAAGGGTTTGAGTGAGAGCATGCATGCCGGGACCCGAAAGATGGTGACTATGCCTGAGCGGGGCGAAGCCAGAGGAAACACTGGTGGAGGCCCGCAGCGATACTGACGTGCAAATCGTTAGTGTGACTTGGCTATAGAGGCGAAAGACTAATCGAATCATCTAGTAGCTGGTCCCCTCCTAAGTTTCCCTTAGGATAGTTGGAGCCTTGTGCAGAGTTCTATCAGGTAAAGCCAATGATTAGAGGCATCGGGGGCATAATGCCCTCGACCTATTCTCAAACTTTATATAGGTAGGATGGCTTGGCTGCTTTATTCAGCTACATGTCATTGAATCGAGGGCAACAAGTGGGCCATTTTTGGTAAGCAGAACTGGCAATGCAGGATGAATCAGAAGTCGGGTTACGGTGCCTAACTGTGTGCTAACCTAGAACACACAAAGGGTGTTGGTCGATTAAGACAGCAGGACGGTGGTCATGGAAGTTGAAATCCGCTGAGCAGTGTGTAACAACTCACCTGTCGAATCAACTAGCCCCGAAAATGGATGGCGCTTAAGCGCGCGACCTACACCTGGCCATCGAGGCAAATGTCATACCTTGATGAGTAGGAGGGCGCGGCGGATGCTGTGAAACTCAGTTCGCGAGCTCGTGGGGAGCGGTCGTTGGTGTGGATCTTGGTGATAGTAGCAAATATTCAAAGGAGAGCTTTGAAGGCCGAAGTGGGGAAAGGATACTTGTGAACGACACTTGCACATGGGTTAGCCGATCTTAAGAGACAGGGGAAGCTCGTCAAAGAGCGTCACTTCACCCGAGCTTCGAAAGGGAGTCGGGTTAAAATTCTCGGACCGGGATATGGTAGTTGATGGCAACATTCGATAGGCCAGAGACGTTGGCGGGGGCCTCGGGAAGAGTTATCTTTTCTTCTTAACAGCCTATCAGCCCTTGAAACGGCTAAGCCGGAGTTAGGGTCCAGCGGCTGGAAGAGCGCCTCACATTTAACGTTGTTTGGTGCCCCCCCACCCCCGACGGCCCATGAAAATCCGGAAGATCAAGTCCCGTCCACGCCCGATTGTACTCATAAGCGCATCAGGTCTCCAAGGTGAACAACCTCTGGTCAATGGAACAATGTAGGAAAGGGAAGTCGGCAAAATGGATCCGTAACTTTGGGAAAAGGATTGGCTCTGAGGATTGGGCGCGGTGGTCCTAGCCCTAAACCCATCGCCTGTCGGCGGACTGCTTGAGCTGCATCCGTGGCGAGAGAGGGTCGTCGCGTGCAGGCTATGGGACGGGTTGGGAATGGCCCATTTGGGGCCTTTCTCGGGCGTTGAACAATCGACTCAAAACTGATACGATGAAGGGTAGTCCAACTGTTTAATTAAAAAAAGCATTGTGATAGTCCCTACAGATGCTCGCGCAATGTGATGTCTGCCCAGTGCACTGAATGTCAATGTGAAGAAATTCAACCAAGCGCGGGTAAATGGTGGGAGTAACTATGACTCTCTTAAGATAGCCAAATGCCTTGTCATCTAATTAGTGATGCGCATGAATGGATTAATAAGATTCTCACTGTCCATGTCTACTATCCAGCGAAACCACAACCAAGGGAACGGGCTTTTCAGAATCAGCGGGGAAAGAAGACCCTGTTGAGCTTGACTCTAGTCCGACTTTGTGAAATGACTTGAGAGGTGTAGGATAAGTGGGAGCCGACTTGCCGGCTGAAGTGAAATACCACTACTTCTAACGTTATTTTACTTATTCTGTGAGACGGAAACGGGGCCTGGCTCCTCCTTTTGGCTTTTAAGACTTGCCCCGGCGGGTCAATCCGGGCAGAAGACATTGTCAAGTACGGAGTTTGGCTGGGGTGGCACATCTGTTAAAAGATAACGCAGATGTCCTAAGATGAGCTCAACAAGAACAGAAATCTTGTGTGGAATAAAAGGGTAAAAGCTTGTTTGATTCTGATTTCCAGTACGAATAAGAACTGTGAAAGCATGGCCTATATATCCTTTAGGCATTCGGAATTTGAAGCTAGAGGTGTCAGAAAAGTTACCACAGGGATAACTGGATTCTGGCAGCCAAGCATTCATAGCGACATTGCTTTTTGATCCTTTGATGTCGGCTCTTCCTATTATTATGAAGCAGAATTCACCAAGTGTTGGATTGTTCACCCACCAATAGGGAACGTGAGCTGGGTTTAGACCGTCGTGAGACAGGTTAGTTTTACCCTACTGATGATTGTGTCGCGATAGCAATTCAACCTAGTACGAGAGAAACCGTTGATTCACACAATTAGTCATCGCGCTTGGTTGAAAAGCCAGTGGCGCGAAGCTACCGTGTGTAGGATTATGACTGAACGCCTCTAAGTCAGAATCCAGGCTAAAAATGCGGCGCCTGAGCCTTTCATTCTCCCTATGTCCAATAGTAGGGCTATAACTCCCAAGGGAACGTGATGTAGGTTTTCTCCACATGAGTTTTGTACATAACTTGTGTGGATGCCTTTAATTGCAGTTTTGATAAGTTGTAAATATACCTATTTTTATGTACATTACTTAATTCATTTTTGTTTACTTGCTTTGCTTTTAGTCAATTTCCTTTAATAAATTGTTCATATTTTGTTAAATTTGATTCTAACTTAACTTATTTTGATTTTCTAAAAATTTCAGAAAACTGCCAAAAAATGACCTGACACGCCCGTGTACTTTGAGTCACGCCAGTGTACTTTGAGTCACGCTCGTGACTAGGGCGTGACAATTCAAACCCGTGAAATCAGCCGCAAAAGAGAAGAAAAGTGTGACACGCCCTGTCACACGGCCGTGTCAAATGTGACACGTTCGTGACCTAACCAGTGTCACCGCGCTCGACGTTTTGCGCTCGACGTTTGTCGACCCGATAGGGACACGCCCGTGTCCAATGATTCAACACGCCCATATCATTCCTGAAAGCTTCCAGCTCGACATTTTCCGCTCGAAGTTGGTCGACCCTCCCCGACACGTCCGTGTCAAGATGCCACACGGGCGTGTACTCCTCCACCTGGCCCGACAAACCGCCGCCGGCGACCTTCGAAGCAAATGACGCCGAGTTCAACCTCCCCGACACGCCCACCGTCACGCCCGTGACCTGGGGCGTGACCGTCGCGTTTTAAGCCGCAAAGTCAAATCTCCAGTCAATTCACGGCCGTCATATGTACAGTGTCGACACGCCCCCTGACACGCCGGTGTCAGTGGGCGTGTTCCATGAAAATTTTGTCTATAAATAAGCAGCTGTTGTTTGTAATCCTGTTCCACTTTTTTGGACCACTTTGCTTAGGGTAGGTGTTGCCTAAATGTTGTTTTATGATATGTAACGAATTCCCCCCCCCCCCCCTCTAAGTGTTTGTTTTTATCTTTCTTGTAATCACTTTTCCATTAATAAAATGTGTTAGTTTTTTCTCTCTTTGCACAGCTTGGAATCCATTTATGCGCCCTACTCAAAGTGATTTTTAATGTTTGTTCTTATTTTGTTTTTTTTTTATGTTTTTCAAAATCTTTTTAGCTTAAGACTTTTGTCTAATTTCTAGCCGTCGTAATCACAATTTTATTTTTATACACCGTACTTGTTTAGCTTTAGTTTATTATTTTTACTTCGTATTCATTTTTATAGATTTATAAAAATGTTTCAAAATGTGGTTTTTAATTTTCTTTAACATAGGCTTTTTAGAATCGTAAAACTTTTCATTTCTTTTAGCTTTATTTCCACCTTTTTAGCATTTTTATAGAGTTATAAGAATGAAGATATAGTTATTTTAATTTTTCAAGTATCTTTTTTTTGCTTTTATTTATAAAAACGTTTTGCCCGTTTTATTGTTTTGTCTTCATTTTATTTATTTCTACCGCATTCTAGCTGTAGAAATGTATTCGTTTTAATTTTTCGAGCACTTGCACTTTGCGTTTATTTGCAAACTTTTTTACTCCTTTAAATTTTATTTTCACTTTTTATGCACTTCTACTGCATTCTAGTGATAGAAATGCAGTCGTTTTAATTTTTAGATAACTTAGTTTTTCTTAATTTTTTTTGCTCGTGTGCGTGCGTGTATGAGTTAATTTTTACTGCTTTATTTCAGTCCAGTAGAGTATGTGCGTGTGTTGCATTTATTTTAGCCTACTCATTAAGAGTTAAATGACGTGCTTTAATTTCTTGCCTACTCGTTCGAGTAGGACTTGCACGTGTGCGTTTTCATTTCTGTAGTGTGTGTGCGTATTTCAATTCCAGTAGAGTGTGTTTACTTTCTGTAGAGTGAGTGAGTGTGTTGTATTTATTACCTCCTACTCATTTGAGTTAAATGACAAGTCTTTATTTTGATGTAATTATTTGAGAAGTATTTGTACTAGCATTTATTTTCGCCTACTCGCTAGGAGTTAAATGACAGGTCTTTATTTTCTCCTACTCATTTGAGTAGAACTTGTGTGTGTGTTTTCAATTATGTCGAGTATGTGCGTGTGTTTACTTTCAAGTAGAGTGCGTGCGTATGGTGCATTTATTTTCTCCTACTCATTTGAGTAGGACTTGCTTTCATTTCAGTCATACTCGTTCGAGTAGGACTCGCACTTTACTGCTTTCCTTTTACTATTTTCTTTTATCTCTTTCATTTACTGCTTTATTTATTGCTTTTCTCGCAAGCCTTCCCCATTCCGATGAGTGTCTAATCGTTCTTAGCCCTCACTATCGAAGAGCATTGAGGCAAATAAAATAGCTTTAAATAATAAAAGGTCCTGTTTTTTCTTACGAAGCGTAGACCCACATAATCGATGTGTGGGCTCTATTTCTGTAGTTCATACGCTAGCTAGCAGAGAGTCCGTGCGTATGGATCGATCGTCCCTTGGTAAATGGAGTTCCGCGCTAACACTCAAGAGAGGAGGCACACAAACTCTACCGGATTGGGTTCCCCACCAAATAGCGGGGTTCTTAGCGTAATGCGGGCATTAAGAGGAATCCTTCGTCGGACGAGAGCCCGGTCGAATAGTCTTAATGTTCAGGTGAGCGATATTCCTATAGCTAGGTGAGCTCATTTTAGTGGAACCTCCACGGCCAAGTCTCCGCCTTAATTAATTTGAAACATAGGATCTCTTTTTATTAAAAGTTTATTTTAGATCAATTTAATTCGGTGCCATGGAGCTAAGCTCTTCATCAGCTCCACCTTTTTAATTGCTTTTATTTGTATTGTCTTTTTATTATATATAAAATATAACCCGACAAGTTAAATATTGGTAAAATAATAGTCTCCTACAGGGAAGAGTAGAAATAATCGACCCGACCCCGAGAACAATACGACCTCGATATTCCACACTGGAATATCCTGTACTACACACGATATGTGCACTTGCCTCCTTTCGTTAAAACTCGATCTCACATATTTTATATCCAACTAATAAATCTGCGCACCCCGTTTTCTGAATAAAACCAAATCCTCTTTTCTCAAATAAACTCGTTTGGGGCACCGCGAGCTCGTAATAATTTGTAGAGTTTTAACCCGCATCAAGTTTCAAACGAATGATCGGTAGAATTTTTTGCAGACGACTTAAATTCGCGACAGGGTATTGTATGTGGCAGAGTGGCCTTGCTTTCACGATCCACTGAGATTCTGCCCCAAGTCGCAGTAGATTCGTCCCTCCACCCCTCATTGTAGAATATCACTATAAGTGGGTAATCCCACATTTTTCCTTAATACTATATATTATTCCGGCCACTAGCCTTCCACAACTCAAAAGATGCGCTGATGTTGATGCCGGGAAAAAAATCCCAACCTCGAATTCAGACCAAAAGCCGCCTAAGGTTACCGGCTCAGAGGCTTGATCAGACAGCTGGGGTGACTAGGATGAAGAATCAGGTCAAACAAGACCCCAGATGTTGTAGCAGGAAGGTCCCACCACGTACCTGAATACTCGAAAGGAGCAGCCCTTTCTCAACCAATGATGGTCGAACTGGATACGAGGGAAGCTAGCTGACAAAGTCACAAGGTCGCGACTTGTTCTCTAAGAAAAAAGAATCCAAAGGCTGGGCTAGTATCCCGAAGATGAAGCTCGCGAGTATCCTTCCAAGGATTTCCGGTGCCTCGCATCATACCCCTGGGGTCCTATTCATAGGTAAAACCAAGGAGGAGGGGTCATATTTATACCCCAACCCTGGCGACTAGGCGACTTTCAGAGGAACTCGCACAGGTTGGGCGAGTATCTCGCCTAGTCGCCTATCGGGCGAGTATGCTGGAGGAGCTCGCCTATACTCGCTCAGGCCTTCCGCGATCTTGTATGCTGACTTTGACTCCTACCTTGACTTGTTGACCTTGACTTCTGCTGACCTGGCTGGGGTAGGGCCCACCTTCGACGAATATGGGTTGTACACACATGAATGTATTATAACGAGGACATTACAACGAAATATGATCCCTTAGAGACAATCTTGGCGAAAACATTATAAGAGGATTCTCACTACCAATGGATCACTTATTTATTTTTCTGGAATTATAACGTGGCCTCCCGTAATTTTTCTGAAATTATTGATGAATATTTATTTTTCTGGATATCTACAACTTTCATGCTCACCAGTTTTTGATTTTAAGCCATTTAGGCCTCCAATTTGGGCGCGAAAAAAGACACGCACGGAACGAGTTGTCCGTACAGATTTTCGGCGTGATTTTTTTGGGGCCTAAATCGGGGGTCTAAACTGCATAAAATCAAAAAGTTTTCAACATGAAAGTTGTAGATCTCCCGATTTGGCCCCCGAAAAAGTCAACGCCGATCCCAGGCGTTCGTACAGATTTTCGGCGCGACTTTTCTTGGGTCAAATCGGGGGTCTAAACTACTTCAAATCAAAAAATATTCAACATGAAAGTTTTAGATCTCGTCAAGATTAACAACTTTCATGTTCAATATTGTTTAATATAATGTCGTTGAAGACCCCGATTTGTCCCCCGAAAAAAGTCACGCTGATCCCGGGTGTCCGTACATATGTTCGACGTGACTTTTTTCCGGGGTCAAATCGAGGGTCTAAATTGCTTTCAATCAAAAAGTGTTCAACATGAAAGTTGTACATCTCGTCAAGATCTCCAACTTTAATGTTGAGCACTTCTCATGAAAATATACGTATAACAATAATTTGGAAAATTTATAGTAATTGTTAATTATTTTAAGAAATAATCTTAGACCTTAGGTTAAATATTTGGAGAGTTCTTGTTCATACACTCATATGGGCTCATGTGGTCTACGTGGTACCAGACCCTAAATGCAGCCCCTGAGCATTTCATTTTGTGTGGTTTTAGACCTTATGGTCGGAGCATCGAAACCTCCCTCCGATACCATTTGTAAGACCCTCCTCTCGTAACACAAGACACGGCTGAGGGGAGTCTTATGCCCAGAACAGCCGTCTTGTGGTAACGCCGACACACAGGTCGACCGATACTACAAGAGACATATCCTCCTGGCTAACACCAATATCATCCATGCCAACCCAACATAAACAATATATATATAAGTCAAAATCCACACAAGTATATAAATCCAAACAAGTACAATAATAATAAGAAGCTACAACATTTCTTTAATATCAGAATACAACAAAATTGCTACAATCATGAGTCTCTCAAAAACTCACATCTATAACTGACGACAATGAAGGTAACGTCATATCAGGCCCTATCACCCTGTCCTGGCTACCCTACTGCATGACCTGTTGTTGCTCCTCTATCTGTTGTGTTTCCTCCTTAAATGGAAGACGTAATAATTGTTAGTTGACTATCACATCCTCTCCCCCGGCATCTCTCAAGCACCAGGCGAAGAAAAGAAGAGGGTATAATATATATATATAAGCAGTAAGAATAAGCATGTGGTATATCTTCGATATATCATGAGTGATAATAAAAGCATAAAATAACAACAATATCAGCATTCTACTCTAGCAGTTCTACACAAGCAACATTCATCCAAAAAAGAATATAGATGTACAACAAGAAAGTAACTTAACTTATAAAAATACCCATATATATTTATAAGTTAAGGATCAGCTTAACAGTAAAGTTACTCGTCATATAAGAGTGCCTATACAAACTTATATGATATGAATCTTATGTGATGCAAGGTAATGTTATAAATGCAATATGATGACTCACCCATGCTCACACACAAGCACACTGCTATGTCGACATAGACTTGTAGTTTATACTTTTTGAGCAGTTAGCTAAACTCTGAGGCGTCAGCCGTCGTGGCAAGACGGTGATAGTAAAACGAGCTTTCCACTACTAGGTTGGTCTCTGAAAGTGCAAGTTAGATCTGATATACTCTAGAGGGGAGGTGAATAGAGTATGGTTCTTGCTAAAAACTTTTTTACAACTCTTGTTGTATTCCTAAGTGAATAGGGAAGCAAATGAACTACAACAACTATCTAATCAAAAATCAATCACAAACCACAGCCAGAAAACAAAAGAAAATAAGCAACCAGAAGACACAAGGAGCTATAGTGGTTCCCCAATCAATCTGGGTACATCCACTCTTCTACCACCCTAGGTAGGAATCCACTACAGGATGAGTTGATCAGGTGTCCTGGGCACCAATGAGCTTTTGATAAGGTGCTCAAAAACCAAATCAGATGTTTTGATCAGGTGTCTTGCCACCACTGAGTTTTGACAAGGTCTCAGAAACCAGCACAAACTTTTGAAGGGAGTTTGATAAACCCTTTACAGCAGAGAGAGAGAGAGGGATGAGATGATCTTCTCTGTCAACAATCAGAGAGAAGATAGTGGATGTTGTCAAAGCTCCCCCTGAGATCTTGAGTTGTTCAGGAAGTGAAGCTTTGCAGTAGGGTGATAGGACTTCAGAAGATTTGATCTCCAGCAAAAGATGATTTCAGCAGCAGTTAAAATGTGTGTTGTCTGGAGTCTTGAATGATGATGGCCTTGGAACACTGGAATCAAAAGGGATCTGAAAATTTCAGTATATTGATCTCCTTTTGTGATGTGTGTTCTTGTAAGAATTCTAAGACTGTGAGTTTCTGCAACTCTTTTCCTTGTTGTTGTTGTTGTTCACTTTTTGATGATATTCTATGTATACAGCAGGGATGAAAAACTGATCTTTTATTCCTTAGATCTGAATAGAATGATTCTCTGTCCGAGATAGTCGTTAGCCTGTCATAAATGACTTCCTTAACTGCATTTTGTCTTCTGGAGGAAAGTCCAATAAAAACATTCCTTTGAAAATCCCTTGAAACTTGCTCCAGATTAATTGAAACTGCTACAAGATCCTTGAAATAAATCCTGAGAATAATTCCATAACTGTCTGAATTTGAATCTTGAAAAACGTCGATCTCTCCAGAAAAACGTCGACCTGAGCTCCACTATCGTTGAACTGAGCTCAGAGACTGGACTTAGACTGAAACAGAGATCGTCGATCTGAGCTCAACTATCGTCGAACTGAGCTCAGAGATAGAGAAATAAACTGGAGACAAGAACGTCGATCTGAGATCGAAGATCGTCGAATGGAGTTCGACGACTCATTGAAGTTGAGCTCAGAGATCGTCGAATGGAGTTCGATGATTCGTCTAAGTGAGCTCAGCGATCGTCGAATGGAGTTCGATGATTCGTCGTTCTGAGCTCGACGAAATGACTTAGTCTCCTGAACTGAAATATCTGGTCTTGAGGGCGGCTTTCAAACCTAAATACTAACCCTTAGACTCAATTCTAATTGACCTTTAGATCTATACAAGGAGGTCAAAACAGATTTCCTAAAAGACATAGTGATCCTTGCCCAAATCAGTAATATGGTGTTCCAACAATCTACCCCTATTTGGGTTAGGATTACTATTTACAGATATTGGAAAAATAAAAACATACAAAGCAGAGATATAACAAACAAGACATTGCAGAAACACATATATTATCTCAGATAGTCGGAAAACAAAATATACTGTCATCTTACAGAATCATTACTTTTCCTTGCTCTTTATGAGAACTATTTCTCTGTTGGGATTAAGAGCTTCTTTCTTGGATCTTCTATCATCAGCTGCACCTAGAGAGGTTTGATGCTTTGGCCTGGGCACTACAGCTTCTGGGTGCAACTTCATATAGCTTTCTGAATCAAAAAATTTACTGGAGGAGTATCTCTCAAGTTCTTTCTTTCTTTGATCTGATAAAGTAGTGATGTTGGAAGTATCTCTTCCTTATTCTCTAGCTTTCTTGATTTGGTCAAAAGTAGCAAATTCTTTCATTCTTGTTGTCCATGAGGTGGGGTTATTTTCTGGATCTTCAAATGGAACAGGAGGCTCATATCTGTTTGAAGAAGTATCAGGAGGGGCTCTTGAAGAGACTAGTTCTTTAAGCTTATAAGGAAAGGGACCAGAAGTAGTGTCAGATGGACCTTGTCCTTCCCTTGGATAAGGATGTTGCCTGGAATATCCTTTAGGGTACACTTTGAGTTCTCTCTGATTTCCTCTGTACTGTGCTCTTATGGACTGGTAACCTCTAGACTGATTTCCTCTGTACTGGGATATTCCTTGAGGTTGATATGAAGTTTGGCTTCTGGCAGTAGATTGGAAGGCAGAACTACCACATGCACCTGCATCAGGTGAAGGAGGAGGAGGAGGAGGATTACAATGGGATGATCCTTTGTCATACTTTCTTTTCTTCTTTATAGCTTTCAGTCGATTCCTGAAGTATTGCATCCATGGTTCTGTGATAGGGCAATCATGCAGTATATAATATGGAATGTCATTTGTATCTTTCACTTTCTCTGGAGGAACTCTCTTCATAGCCTTGCTTCTTGCTTTCCTTTTCCTTGCAATTGTTGCAGAGGAATCATCTGAGTCAGTCCTAAACTGATCACTGTCTGAGCTTGGAGGATTATCATACACTGTATCAATCCTTTTGAGGTAATCTTTCTGTTGTTGAGACTGAGCATAAGAAACAGCAGAGACAACAACAGGAGCAACAACAAGAAGTGGAGTAGAAGCAACACTGGCAGAAGGAGCTATGGAAGCAGGTTCAGAAATAGTAGCAGTAATAGAAGCAGTAGAAACAGATGAAGCTGGAAAAACAACTTCAGAAGGAGCAACAACAGTAGTAATGGAAGCAGTAGAAACATATTCAGAGATAAAAATAGCAGGCTCAAAATCAAATGCCTCTGTCATATGCATATCCTCAAAAACATCAATATCAGAACTAACAGAAATATCAATAGCAGCAGCTTCAACAGAATTGAAGGAGTTTATATAAGAACTTATGAGGCTGGGGTCACATCTGGAAATAGGCACAATGGCCTTAGTAGGGTCTTCAGAATGCTGGACTGGAAGGTAGTTGAAGTATACAGAATCAAAAACTGACAATAGTGACCCGAGGTCCACTGTGAGGAATGCAACTTGAAAGATATGGTACCTAAACACCTAGAGGGGGGGGGGTGAATAGGTGACCTAAACCTTTTTTAACTTTTGTTTGGCAGCACAACAGTTTTTCACAGATTATTACAGTTAACAGCAATTACAGAAATCACACAGTAAAGCCACAACACAGCACAGCACAGCAGACACACTAATTTTATAGTGGTTCCCCAATCTTTGGTACATCCACTTTCCCCCTTCGCCTTTCTAGCAGTGTACTAGATTCGGCCAAACTTCTCCACTAGCTCAGAACCCAACAAGGTTCCTACCTCAGGCCCAAAGCCTTACACTCAGCCAAAAGGCCTACACTCAGCCACCCAGGCCTACACTCAGCCAATCAAAGGCCTACACTCAGAGTTCCTCAACTCCTACACTCAGGCACCAAGCCCTACCCTCAGCCTTTATAAAATAGGCTTACAATCACTCAGATCCAATGGATCTTACAAGTTATAATAGAAAATATAAATGCTAACTCTACAACCCAGAAAGGATGAGAGGAGTTGAGAGTTTCTTGAAGAGTTCTTGGAAGAACTCAGCTTGATCCAAACTGACTTAGCTTTCTTCAAAGCTTCTTGAGTAGAACTGAATTAGTCTGAATCTTCTGCAGTTGATCCTTGATCTCTGCTTCTTGAAATCCAGATGACTCTGAATTGTTCTTCTCAGCCTTAGTTCCAAAGACTGAATCCTTGGTTGGAGCTCTCTCTCTCCAACTACTTAGATCTGCAGTTGGACTGCCTGATCTTCTTGTGTTGATCCTCTATGTATCACTTCTTGATTTAATCTGATCAACCCCTTCAGTTATTCTCACAACATGTAATGATAATGAACAACCTTCTATATATTAACCACTTGTTCTGTAAACTGTGGGTGCCTATTTATAGGCTTCCTTTATGGTAACCGGCTGATCCGGTTTATAACAGACTTCTGACTTCTCTGACAGTTGATGTAGACTGGCTGGATCGGCAGCTGTCTTGTCAACCAGTCACTTCTTGAAATTCCTCTAACTGTCAGTTAGTGTCGAGACTTTCTGTTCTTAAGTGTCGACACTTATAGACCAAGTGTCGACACATGTTATGTGAGTGTCGACACAAGTCTACAAGGTGTCGACACAATCCCTTGTATGTCTCGACACAGTTTCTTCTGCATGTGTCGACACTGAAATTGAGTGTCGACACAAGTACTTGTACTTCATCCTTTAACTGTATTCTTCTAAGTGTCGACACATCTCCTTTGTGTCGACACATCTTCATGTGTTGAAACTGTCAAGTGTCGACACTGCTTCTTGGTGTCGACACAAGTCTTCATTCTTGATTCTTCAGCTGAGTGTCGACACATTCCCTTAGTGTCGACACTTATACTTAGAATATTTTACAACTTTTCTGTTCTTTGTTAAGTGTCGACACAGCTCCTTGTGTCGACACTTTCTTCAAGTGTTGAGTCTTCTGGTGGTGTGTCGACACATTGTGCTGAGTGTCGACACATTCTTCAAATACTGAGTCTTTAGCTAAGTGTCGACACAATGTGTTGAGTGTCGACACTTACTTCCAGTGCTGAGTCTTCTGCATAGTGTCGACACACTGTGTTGAGTGTCGACACTTGTACTTAGAATCTATAGACTTTTGCTGAGTGTCGACACTTACTTCAAGTGTCGACACTTTCTGGTGTAGACACAGCTTCTTCTGGGTGTCGACACTTCTGCTAAGTGTCGACATAGCTTTTCTGCATTCTTCTACACTGAGTGTCGACACAGCTCCAAGTGTCGACACTTTCTGACTGGTGTCGACTCTTCTTCACAGGTGTCGACACAATGACTCCAAGTGTCGACACTGCATGTCTGGGTGTCGACACAAGCTTTCTCAAGTGTCGACACTTTGCCTCTGGGTGTCGACACATGGACTTAGAAATTTTCAGCTTCAGTCCAGTGTATATCTAACCTGCACAAGTAACTCAAACAAACATCAAATACATTCTGATGTATATCATTGAGTTAGGTGAGGCTTCTTCAAATCAGGTACATTTGATCAATGTACCCAACAATCTCCCCCTATTTGGAGAAGTCATAACCCTTAGTCAATGATATACACCACTCATAATTAACAATTACAAAATGATGTAAAACATATAAATGACAACAGGGTAAACTTGAACATGTAGTAAAGCACACATGTATACTTTTTAAACATTGCAGAACAATTAAGAAACACACATATTTCAGAACATTCATACTATATTTATCATATACTGTTCCAATAATGTTTCTTATACATTTTCAATGAAGTATTACAATGTTTATCATTTAACAAATAAGCATCAAGTTAATTCCTAATCTAATGCTGATCAGGTTCTTTGATGACAATCCCTTTTCCAGCTTTAACTTGAGCTTTCACAGCAGCAGCAGCAGCAGGCTCAGCTTCAGCAGTCTTCTTCCCTTTTAGATCTTTCTTCTTCTGTTCTTCTGCTTTGATCTTTTGCCTCTCAAAATAATGATAGGGCTTAGGAAAGTACTTGCTAGGCTCCACAGCTGTTGGAGGTAGCTTTCCTAACTTAGCCTTCCTTCTATGTTGGACAATGGCTTCTTGCCTACTTTCATGCTTTCTCCATTCAGCCTCTGAGAACCACTTGTTTCTCTCATGGGCATTGTCCTTGGCTGCTTTCCAGGCTGTAAGAATTATGTTCCTAGAAGTAGGGCTCCATTGTTCAAAATCTGGCTTTTGCTCAGCAATTTCCCTAAACTTCTTCTTGGACAGCCTAGTTTCTTCTTCCTTGTCCAAAGCCTCTTGCATTGCAGCTGTGATAGGTTGAACAACCTTTTCCAGAATAATATTAGGCTTGCCAGTAGGTGGACTATACATTGTGCTAATATCTGCATGAATCATTTCAAAGTCTGGAAGTGGATAGATTACATCAGCCACTGCTTGTTGCTCACCTCCAAGATATGTGCCTTGAATGCCAGATTCACCTACTTCATTGTCATCACACAGGGGAGGATATCCAAGTGTAGCCCTTATAGAATTTGAAATCCATTTTGCATGCTCAGAACTGGTTTTGACTAACACTCTCTCCCCCTTTATGACTTCTTGGGCCACATGATCTCTCACATCATCTTTCTGGAATCTAATTTGGCTATCCAAATACCTTATGCCTTCTTTAAAGAAAGGTCTAAGCTTTGTAAGCTGTTCTGAAATGACCTTTTGTGAGTCTTTTATGGCAGTCTGTACAGCAGCAATCTCTGCTTGAAATATCTTATCAAAATCAGCCTTGGCAGCAGCAGTGGAGGTTGAAGGTTCATCAGACTTTTTCTTGATTTCTGTGACTATTGCATTGTGAGATGCAGTCAGATTATCATTCATCCTTAACTGATTCTCCAGCACATAGCCTTGCTTGAGTGCTATATCATCCACTTTCTCTTTAATTGTTTCTTGATGTTTAGCCAGATATACCACAGCATTAGCACCCTTGGTAAAACAGTCAGTCATTTCCTTTTTATTAAGGTTCATTTCAAACCTTATTGACTTCATTTCCTGTCCCAGATCAGATTGGAGAGCTTTGTGTCCTTCATCAACATAAGTTTCCAAAGCCTTCCTTTGTTCATCCATCTTGATTTGCAAGGCAAGCAATAGAGCACTGTAATCAGTGGATGGTGATTGTTGAACTAAGGAATGCTGAGCAACTGTTTGTAGAGCCTTCTTATAGCTCTGGCTCCTTCTCTTGAATACAAAGAACTTCTTTTTCTGAGCTTGCTCAGCTTCATCATCTTCTCAAAGACAATCACAGACCAGTCTGTCTTAAGATTGAAGATGATTCTGGTCATTATTTCAAACATGGAGGCAGACACCCTGTCATGCCCTCCTGGTTTGCTCAGGATTACCTTGCCTACAACTTCAGACAAGAACTTGCCTTGATTGTTCATCCCCTTCCTGTTGAAGACTGATCCCACCTTCATTTTTGGATCCAGTCCACACCAAGTAAGAGCTTCCCTGGTCTTAGAAGCAGTTACTTCCTCTTCATCTTGAATCTTAGGTAGCTGAAGTACCTTTCTCAAAGACTTGGGGGATAGTTTGACTTTGGTGCCATGCACCCTGGACTTGATTCTGAATCCAGAGTCGTCCACAGTTGCTCCAGTAAGAAATTCAATCACTTCTTTCTTCCATATCTTGGTTGGCTCTGAAACCAAGTATTCCAGTCCTGAATCGCTGACTAGGGTAATCACTGATTTGAATTCCTGATCGCTGTCGTCAAAGGCGCCTCGCACGAGCTCATAGCCCTCGTTGACGTTCTCTTCCAGCTTGGGAGCCATTAGGGTTTGAAGATTTAGTCTTGAGATGAGAGAAATGTCGACACAAGAGTTTAGGTCTCGAAACTTTGAAAGCGTGTCGACAAGCAAAGACAGAACCCTATTTATACCTTTCTTGTTTGAAGACGAACAGGCGGGAGGAATTTCTAATGATGTGTCGACACTGTCAATTAGTGTCGACACTGACTTATAATGTCTCGACACTCATGTGTCGACACTACAAACTTAGTCAACAGATTTTATGTGTCGACACTTGGTTAAGTGTCGACACCACTATACTCGACATGTGTCGAGACTTTACTTAGAAAAATTCTGAGTAAAACTTAAGTGTCGACACTTTATTGGATGTGTCGACACCTACTCGACATGTGTCGACACTAACATTCTGAACTGTCGACACATCTTCGACAGTATTTTCTTGAAGTGTCGACACTTACTATTCTGTGTCGACATAGACTTGTCTATGTGTCGACACCTTTTTACTTAGCCAATTTTTGTTCTGTATACTTAGTCTAAGTTTATCATACCTAGTTCAATTTTGAACCTATTAAACTTAGCTTCATCTAAGGGCTTAGTGAACATATCAGCTATCTGATTATCTGTTTTAACATATTCAAGTGCAATATCATTTCTTTCTACATGCTCCCTAAGAAAGTGATATTTTATCTCAATATGTTTAGTTCTACTATGTGATACAGGGTTATTAGCTATGGAAATAGCACTAGTAGAATCACAATAAAGTGGAGTTCTACTTACCTGACATCCATAGTCTTCTAGCTGATGTTGAATCCATAGAAGTTGAGCACAGCAACTTCCTGCAGCTATATACTCTGACTCAGCTGTGGAGATGGCCACACTGGTTTGCTTCTTACTACTCCATGAAATGAGTCTTCCACCTAGGAATTGACATGATCCAGTTGTGCTTTTTCTATCTTCTTTGCATCCTGCAAAGTCTGCATCTGAATAGCCTGTTAGATCAAAATCTCCATTCCTAGGGTACCAGAGGCCTAGATAGGGTGTGCCCTTTAGATATCTCAAGATTCTCTTGACTGCAGTCAAGTGAGATTCTTTGGGGCAGGCTTGATACCTGGCACAAACACATGTAGCATACATAATGTCAGGCCTACTTGCAGTCAAGTATAGTAGGGAGCCAACTATCCCTCTATACAAGGTTTCATCCACAGGTTTCCCTGCATCATCCTTGCTTAGAGACATACTTGACCCCATAGGAGTCTTCATGGTACTGGAGGAATCCATACCATATTTCCTTATGAGTTCTAGGGTGAACTTAGACTGACATATGGATAGACCACTTTCAGTCTGTTTAACTTGGAGACCCAAGAAAAATTCAGTTCTCCCATACTACTCATTTCAAATTGACTCTGCATAAGCTTTGCAAACTTTTTGCAAAGGCTACTTTCAGTAGACCCAAATATAATGTCATCTACATATATTTGGACAAGTATTACTTTGCCTCTAGATTCCCTAAGGAATAGAGTCTTATCTATTTTCCCCCTTGTGAACTTGTTCTCAATGAGGAAACTAGATAGGGTTTCATACCAAGCTCTAGGAGCTTGCTTTAACCCATACAATGCTTTCCTAAGTCTATAGACATAATGTGAAAAGTAGGATCAACAAAACCTGAGGCTGCTCCACATATACTTCTTCTTTTAAATTACCATTAAGGAATGCTGACTTCACATCCATTTGGTATACTTTGAATCCTTGGTAGGTTGCATAGGCCAAGAACATCCTTATGGCTTCCAGTCTGGCTACTGGAGCAAAGGTTTGATCAAAATCAATACCTTCTTCTTGCCTATATCCTTTTGCAACCAATCTTGCCTTATTCTTAATGATGACTCCTTGTTCATCTAACTTGTTTCTGTAGATCCATTTTGTTCCTATCACATTGTGATCTTTAGGCTTAGGAACTAAGTCCCAAACCTTGCACCTCTTGAACTGGTTTAGCTCTTCCTGCATAGCTTCAGTCCACTGTGGATCTTGTATTGCTTCTTCAAATTTCTTTGGTTCTATTTGAGACAGAAAACTTGAATAGACTACAGCATTCTGATTTCTGCTCCTTGTCTGAACACCTTGTCTTGGATCTCCAATTATCAGCTCTATTGGATGATCTCTTAGATGCCTGTTGGCTGGAGGCATCCTTACTTCTGGTTGTACTTCTACAGCATCTTCATTATGCTGAGTTCCTTGAACTTCTTCAGCTCCTGGTACATGTAGTTCTCCCCCTGGACATAAGCCATCTTCTTCTACTTGCTGTCTTGCAGCAGGTACATCTTCCATGGTTAGCTTGTCCATTTTCTTAGAAAGACCTGTGGGGCTGCACACACTACTAGACAACTCATTGTTAATAAGAAGTGTCTCATCAAAAACTACATGCACAGATTCCTCTACAACTTGTGTAGTCAAGTTGTAGACTCTATAAGACTTACTATTACTGCTGTACCCAACAAAAACTCCCTCTTGGGATTTGGCAGCAAACTTAGTTAGGTAAGTCTTCCCATTGTTAAGTATGAAGCATTTACAACCAAAAATCCTGAAATAGGATAGATTTGGTTTCCTGCCTTTCACTACTTCATAGGGGGTCTTGTTTAACCTTTTAGTGATGGTAGCCCTATTTATCACATGGCATGCAGTGTTTACTGCTTCAGCCCAGAAATATTCTGGCAGTGATGAATCACTTAATAGGGTTCTACCAGCCTCTATCAAGGTTCTATTTTTCCTTTCAGCAATGCCATTTTGCTGAGGTGTTCTAGGTGAAGAGAATTCTTGAAATATCCCATAGTCTTCACATAATTTTGTCATGCTTTCAGATTGAAACTCTGTACCATGGTCACTTCTAATTTTGACCACTGTACAGTTCAATTCATTCTGAATTTGCCTAACAAAACTGTGGAAGACACTAGGTGTTTCAGATTTCTGCTTTAAGAAGAACACCCAGGAAAACCTTGAGTAGTCATCAACAACTACAAAGGTGTAGACCTTCCTACCTAAGCTGTGAACTGGCATTGGACCAAATAGATCCATATGCAAGAGGTATAAACACCTCACAGCATCCTTGTTGTCAATGCTTCTAAAGGTGGATTTAGTCTGCTTGCCCTTTTGACAAGCTGAGCAAATGCCATCTTTGACACACTTAACTTGAGGACCATTCCTCACTAACTCTTTACTAAAGAGTTTGCCAATAGTCTTGTAATTAAGATGAGCAAGCCTCTTGTGCCACTTGACACATTGAGAGACTGTCTCATCAGCTACAAGACAAACTGGAGAACTATTGTTCTCAACCATAATGTCTAAACAATAGACATTTCTCTTCCTATAACCTGTCAAAATGATCTTTTGATCACTTGACCTCTTGATATGACAACCATTTTTAACAAATGAGATGTCATACCCTACATCACTTAATTGACTTATACTAATGAGGTTATGTTTCAAACCTTTAACATAAGCCACTTGAGTAATGGTAACAAGGTTAGAAGAAATGTTACCAAACCCTTTGATGATTCCTTTTTCAGAACCACCAAAGCTCACCTTTGGACCATTTTTGATAGGGATGTAGTCCTTCAGTAGTCCCCTAGTTCCAGTCATGTGTCTGGAACATCCACTATCCAAGTACCATGTAGGGGTATGGCCACTTGGATTCTCCTGCAAAACAAATTAATGAACCTTAGAACCCAAAGTAAACTTGGGTCCTTGGTGATTGTTAGTTTGCAAATTGACATAGCTACCTGCTGTCTTTCCAACAGGTAACTTGCTACTCAACTTGGCACTGGCATTGTGCCAACAATCCAAAGCAAAGTGGCCAACCTTGCCACAGCACCAACATTCAAATTTGTTGTACCTTTGCTTAGGTACAGACTTGGCTGTCTTAGTGAATGTTGGGGCTTTGCCCTTGGACTTGGACTGATTCTGAACAGTCCAAACTGGGTTAACAAATCCCAGTCCAGTCTTTCCTTTATGATGAACAAAATCATCAATCAAGGGTAGCACTGATTTAGGTTTTGAAAACCTAGCTACTAGCTCTTTCTCCTTCTGAAGATTAATCTCCAGTTTCTTAATTTGATCATTCTTAAATGCAATAGTACCCATCTGAATCACAGTAATGTGTTTCAGCCTGGCCACTTCATTCAGTTTTTGATCATAATTCTTCTCATAATCTATTGCAGCTGCCTTGAGATCAGCAATTTCCTTGGCCAAATTTTGGCTAGGGTCTTGCTTTTCTTATAGGCTTGCAATAGTACTTGATATTCATCTAGGAGTTGATGAATATCTCCCTCAGACTCAGATATATTCTCATCACTTGATGAAGAATAATCTGACTCTGAACTAGAACTGGAATCAGAACTTTGAGTTAAACCTTGTACCTGACTGGGTCCTGGCTGCTCCAGGTTTTTGGTACTTTCAGTCAAAGCCATCAGTCCTTGGCTTTGACAGTCTTCTTGCTCATAGATAGATTCCATGATCTGCATAAACTCTTCTTCTTCCTCAGCAAATAGCCCAATATAGGCTTCAGCATCTGTCTCAGTGTCTGAAGAAGACATATCTGAAAGAGTCTTCTCATTCTTTGCAACAAAGGACTTTTCCTTCTTTCCTTTGAAGTGAGTTTTCTTTTTGTCACTGGATTCCTTCCTTCTTTCAGGGCAGTCTGCAATAACATGGCCCTGTCTATTGCAGCAGTAACAAATTATCTTGGATCCAGTTCCCTTACTAGTCTTGGTCCTTTTCTTGTCCTTCTTTGAAGGCTTCTTTTCCTGATACTGAACCTCTTTCCCTTTGGAAGATGAAGGTCTAGACCTCCACTGTTTCTTCTTAAGGAACTTCTGAAAATGTCTGGTGAATGCAGCAAAGTCTTCATCACTTTCACTGCTTGTAGATTTTGTACTTTCAGACTCTTCAGATTCTGATTCAACTACCTCTGGAGGAGGAGTTGATGACTTTGTCCTGCACTTTCTGGGTACATCTGACTTAAAGGCAACAGTCTTTTCTCTGTATTCAGTCCTTGTTGACTTTTCTTCTTCTTTTCTTACTGACAATTGCATCTCATAAGATAACAACTTGCCAAAAAGTGTGGGAGGAGGAATTTCTCCCAACTTTGCCATTTCTCTGATGGCACAGATCTTGGTGTCCCAGTCTTTGGTTAGGGACCTTAAGAATTTGTCATTCAACTCATAGTTTGTGAACTCTCTTCCATATGACATGAGTTCATTTACAATTCTGTAAAATTTCTTATAGCATTCAGTGATGCTATCTCCTCTTCCTTGCCTAAAACTCTCATATTCTTGATTAAGCAAGGACTTCCTATCTTGCCTTACTTCTTCAGAACCTTCCATGTAGACAATGAGGGTATCCCACATTTCTTTTGCAGTTTTACAGTGAATAAGGTTCTGGAAGGTGGCATCATCAATTGCACTAACTATGATGTTCTGTGCCCTTTTGTCCATAGTTGCTAGGACAATCTCATCCTTGGTCATTTCAGAGAAATCCTTTGGAGTCCTCTGATTTGCATCCAATACTGAAATCTTCATGGGCACATATGGCCCTTCTTTGACTGTGATGTATATTCTAGGGTCAGAGGCCTCCATAAAAAGCCTAACCCTCTCTTTCCAGATCCCAAAGATCTCTTTTCTGCATATAGGTAGTTTCATTGAACCCAACTCCTTATGATTCTCTGAAGAACCCATGTTCTTGATTTTCTTGAAATTGTTTCCTGTTTCCTGACTTATACTGAATCTGCCAAACTGGATCTCCTCAGACAGTTAGTCCTGATTTTGAGGAACCTCCCTCTGATACCACTTGAAAGATATGGTACCTAAACACCTAGAGGGGGGGGTGAATAGGTGACCTAAACCTTTTTTAACTTTTGTTTGGCAGCACAACAGTTTTTCACAGATTATTACAGTTAACAGCAATTACAGAAATCACACAGTAAAGCCACAACACAGCACAGCACAGCAGACACACTAATTTTATAGTGGTTCCCCAATCTTTGGGTACATCCACTTTCCCCCTTCGCCTTTCTAGCAGTGTACTAGATTCGGCCAAACTTCTCCACTAGCTCAGAACCCAACAAGGTTCCTACCTCAGGCCCAAAGCCTTACACTCAGCCAAAAGGCCTACACTCAGCCACCCAGGCCTACACTCAGCCAATCAAAGGCCTACACTCAGAGTTCCTCAACTCCTACACTCAGGCACCAAGCCCTACCCTCAGCCTTTATAAAATAGGCTTACAATCACTCAGATCCAATGGATCTTACAAGTTATAATAGAAAATATAAATGCTAACTCTACAACTCAGAAAGGATGAGAGGAGTTGAGAGTTTCTTGAAGAGTTCTTGGAAGAACTCAGCTTGATCCAAACTGACTTAGCTTTCTTCAAAGCTTCTTGAGTAGAACTGAATTAGTCTGAATCTTCTGCAGTTGATCCTTGATCTCTGCTTCTTGAAATCCAGATGACTCTGAATTGTTCTTCTCAGCCTTAGTTCCAAAGACTGAATCCTTGGTTGGAGCTCTCTCTCTCCAACTACTTAGATCTGCAGTTGGACTGCCTGATCTTCTTGTGTTGATCCTCTATGTATCACTTCTTGATTTAATCTGATCAACCCCTTCAGTTATTCTCACAACATGTAATGATAATGAACAACCTTCTATATATTAACCACTTGTTCTGTAAACTGTGGGTGCCTATTTATAGGCTTCCTTTATGGTAACCGGCTGATCCGGTTTATAACAGACTTCTGACTTCTCTGACAGTTGATGTAGACTGGCTGGATCGGCAGCTGTCTTGTCAACCAGTCACTTCTTGAAATTTCTCTAACTGTCAGTTAGTGTCGAGACTTTCTGTTCTTAAGTGTCGACACTTATAGACCAAGTGTCGACACATGTTATGTGAGTGTCGACACAAGTCTACAAGGTGTCGACACAATCCCTTGTATGTCTCGACACAGTTTCTTCTGCATGTGTCGACACTGAAATTGAGTGTCGACACAAGTACTTGTACTTCATCCTTTAACTGTATTCTTCTAAGTGTCGACACATCTCCTTTGTGTCGACACATCTTCATGTGTTGAAACTGTCAAGTGTCGACACTGCTTCTTGGTGTCGACACAAGTCTTCATTCTTGATTCTTCAGCTGAGTGTCGACACATTCCCTTAGTGTCGACACTTATACTTAGAATATTTTACAACTTTTCTGTTCTTTGTTAAGTGTCGACACAGCTCCTTGTGTCGACACTTTCTTCAAGTGTTGAGTCTTCTGGTGGTGTGTCGACACATTGTGCTGAGTGTCGACACATTCTTCAAATACTGAGTCTTTAGCTAAGTGTCGACACAATGTGTTGAGTGTCGACACTTACTTCCAGTGCTGAGTCTTCTGCATAGTGTCGACACACTGTGTTGAGTGTCGACACTTGTACTTAGAATCTATAGACTTTTGCTGAGTGTCGACACTTACTTCAAGTGTCGACACTTTCTGGTGTAGACACAGCTTCTTCTGGGTGTCGACACTTCTGCTAAGTGTCGACACAGCTTTTCTGCATTCTTCTACACTGAGTGTCGACACAGCTCCAAGTGTCGACACTTTCTGACTGGTGTCGACTCTTCTTCACAGGTGTCGACACAATGACTCCAAGTGTCGACACTGCATGTCTGGGTGTCGACACAAGCTTTCTCAAGTGTCGACACTTTGCCTCTGGGTGTCGACACATGGACTTAGAAATTTTCAGCTTCAGTCCAGTGTATATCTAACCTGCACAAGTAACTCAAACAAACATCAAATACATTCTGATGTATATCATTGAGTTAGGTGAGGCTTCTTCAAATCAGGTACATTTGATCAATGTACCCAACACAACTGATGCAACTGGAGCTTGGATTGAAGTTTCTGCAGCAGGCAATCTCTCAACTTCATAAGGCATCTCCCCCTGCCTAGATTCAGTGACAACTGGATCAAGGCACCCAGAAGAAGGGATTGCCTGAGAAGGAAGAATGGAAGATAGTCTGGCAGATAGCTCCTGAACTGTTTTTAGAAGTGGAGCCAAAGAGGCCTCCAGTAAGAGGGTGTACCTGCAAAGGTTCTATGGTAGAAGTACTTTTCTCCTTGAAAGACATGTTAGATTCATCAAAAGATATATGAACAGATTCTTCAATTTTGAGAGTTTATTTATTATATACCCTATAAGCTTTACTCTTCACGGAGTATCCCAGAAACACTCCTTCATCGGCTTTAGCTTGAAATTTTGCTAAGTATTTCTTGTCATTATTATGAATGTAGCAAATACAACCAAAAATTTTAAAGTAATCTACTTTAGGTTTCTTCCCTTTGAGTAATTCATAGAGAGTCTTGCCCTTCAGTTTATGTATTAAACTTCTATTCAACACATAGTTGGAGGTGTTCACTGCCTCTGCCCAAAAAGATAGAGGAAGGTGAGCATCTGACAACAATGTAGTAGCAGATTCAATAAGGGTTTTATTTTTCCTTTCAGCTACCCCATTTTGTTGAGGAGTTCTAGGAGCTGAGAAAGTGTGCCTGATCCCTTCACTCTGACAGAACTCTTGCATAAGAAGAGAATCAAACTCTGTCCCATGATCACTTCTGATCAGGGCAATGTGAGTATTGAACTCACTCTGTATGCATTTGAGAAACTCTATCAAATACTTAAAGTTATCAGACTTCTTCCTCAGAAAGAACACCCATGTGAATCTAGAGAAGTCGTCTACAACCACTAAAGTATAGAATTTCCCTCCTAAGCTTTGTACTGTAATGGGTCCAAAGAGATCCATGTGTAACAGATACAAAATCATAGGTGAATCACTCTTATTAAGTGACTTGAAACTATTTTTGGTTTGCTTGCCTAATTGACAAGCCCTGCAGAGTCCTTCCTTCTTGTAGGGGCCAGAAGGTAGTCCTCTAACAAGGTTGTCCTTGGATAGCCTATCAATGGTTCTAAGGTTTATATGTCCTAATCTCTTATGTCACAGTTCATTAGGTCTACAAATAGAATTAAACAAGCAAATATCTATTTTGGTTGAAAGAAAGTCTACAAGATAGATGTTACCTTTCCTTTTACCTGTCAACACAGTTGTGTTATCCTCTGATTTGATCTTGCATAAGGATTTGATGAAAGTCACTTGGTAGCCTTCATCACATAGTTGACTGATGCTGATCAAGTTGTGCTTCAGTCCTTCCACATAGGCTACTTTCTTGAATGTGACTGTGCCAATCTGGACTGCACTATATCCTTTTGTCAGTCCAAAGTTTGAATCACCAAATATTACTTTGGGTCCAAGCTTGGCTTTAAAGTATGGGAAATTGTCCTTGTTTCCTGTCATGTGCTTTGAGCACCCACTATCCAGATACCATTGCTGGTTTGATGTTGGATAGGTCTTCACCTGCACAAAAAACAATTTATTTGTTTTTGACTCAGTTTACCTTGGGCCTAGGTTGATAACCTTTGAATTCAGAAATAAAAGACATCCCTGGTTGGTTCTTATAGCCTTCAGGATGATATCTCCTTGGAGGTATTATCCATTCAGTATAAGGGTTAAATCTTTGGGATGAACGACCCCTAGGTTTGGAATTTGATTTACCTTTGAAAAAGTTTTCAAAACTCTGATCTCTGCTCGACGATCGTTGAGCTGAGTTCGACGATCTTGGGTCAGATCATCGAGCTCCGTTCGAAGATCAACTGTGGCAGAGTTCAGGGTTTAGAGATCGTCGACCTGAGTTCGACGATTTAGCCTGAGATCGTTGATCTGCATTCGACGATCGTCTAGCTCCGTTCGACGATTTCTGTTGAACTCTTGTTTTCTTGGGTAAGTCAGAATTCTTCCTAGCTACCTCTACAACTCCCTTACCTTTATCAGAGATAAATTTAATTGGGGTTGTTGGTACTATAGGTTGGCTGGATGAAGCATCCAAGCCTAGTGTACTATTGAATCTTGAGTTCACTGTGCTTGTGATGTCTATTAGCTTGATACTTCTCCCATTGAGGGATTCTTCAAGCTTCTTGGCCTCTGATAGTTCACTTTTTAGTGAAGCTATCTGCTCCCTACAACATTCCAACTCCTCAGAAAGTTTGAGGTTTTCTGATTTTAAAGTACTGTATTCAGATAATTGATTTCTGAGAGAAATGATTTCCTTCTCAGATTTTAATAAATCTAAACATAATGCTTTAAACTCACACTTGAAGTTCTCAGAATTAAAATCAAAAGAACTTATTACCTGGTCCTCTTCAGATTGAGTCTCAAATTCTGACTCTTCTGCATCAGAATTTTGTTGTGAGGCATTGATAGCCATCATACAGAATTCTTTTTCTTCAGCATCATCTTCATCATCACTTGAGCTGGATGAAGCTTCTGATTTTTCTTCTGTCTCACTCCAAGTTTCAGCAACAAATCCCTTCCTTGTATGTTTGTTCTTGCTGGAGGAGGGTTTGCCATTGTTGCTCCTCTTGAAGTCCTTTTCTTTTCTCCTTTCTTTCCTGTCCTTTTTGTCCTTGTTTTTATTTTCTGGACAGTCAGACACAATGTGGCCTGGTTTCCTGCAACCAAAACAAATAATCTCTTTGTTATTTGATTTGTCATACCTCGGATTGTCATGCTCTCTGTATGATCTTTTCCTGAAATCCTTCCTGACCATTTTGTATAACCTTTTGGCCAGTAGGTGTAATGCCCCGAAACTCAAAGGAGCGAAGGGGGACGTTTTGGGCCAATTTTGGGTTCTGGCTGGGCACACGGCCTGCGACACGCGCGTTTCGACCCGTCTCGACACTTAGCCGCGGAGTCATCGAGATATACTCGACGATTCGTCGAGAATGGGCACAAGGCCCGCGACACGGGCGTGTCGCAGGGCGTGTCGACCCGTGTCGACGATCGTCCCGGGGAGTCGTCGAGATTCACTCGACGATCGTCGAGACAAGGTACACGGCCTAGGACACGGGCGTGTCCAAGGCCTTGTCATCAAGTCATCGATCTTCACTCGACGAAGTGTCCCGTGTACACGGCCTGGGGTCCAGGCGTGTCAAGGTGACACGGGCAAGGACATGGGCGTGTCCTAGAACCCGTGCAGTGCTCGGGTTGAAAAAGGGGAAAAATCATGGGGTACACGGCCGACCTCACGGCCATGTCAGCTGGAACACGGGCGTGTCAGCTCGAACACGGGCGTGTTCGATACCCGTGTGAGGTTCCAGGTGATTCGATTTTGACGGCGAATGCGGAACACGGCCCTGGACACAGGCGTGTGCCAGGCTGTGTTCGGTCCAGATTGGGCATTTCAGCCCCGAATCAAAGCCGTTCGTTTCCTTATGTTGAGATCCAACGGCTGGGGGTTGTTCCTGAAGGGTTATACCCAGGTTTTGACTTAGAAAACCCTTACTTTTCTTCACTTATCATCTCTCTAAATCCTTAGAGAGAGAGGAGAGCCAAGGGTGGAAGAAGAGCTAGATCCCGCCATTGGAGGAGCTTCGGAGCTCCGAATCGCGAGCCGACTCCGGATCCACGGAGGCAACGCTAGTGCGGTGGTTTTCATCCGATTACTTTTCAATGGCGCCAAAGAGGAACTCAAGGGTAACGATCCTCATCTTGAGCATGAGTAGCTCTCTTTCTTTGCATAGGAAGCCCGCTCTAGCGAGTTTGCGGAGAGTTGGAGGCATTCCTTCGGGTAGATATGTGAAGTCCCCATTGTGTAGAGTCCGTGAGCGAGAACAGACATAGGCATGATGTGTGAAGCCTACCCGGACGTGTTGGTCTGGATCGGTGATGTTGCATTGCATAAATGCCGGAGAAGACTCCGTGCTATTGGTTGTTTTTCGGGTTTTCTACGCGGTAGATTGCAGCAGGGAGCCTTGGGGACTAACCCAAAGGTGCACCCGGAAAACTGGGCGGATACGAGATCTTGCCAACTTGGTGGCCTGAGAGCCAACTTGAACATAACCGAGTTATGTGACTTGTGATAGAATGGGACTCGGTGGAAGTTTGACCCGCGCAAATGGCTTAAATTGTCGTTGCGATGTGAGCACGGGTTAGATGGAACCGTACCCGCTTTATGTCGTTCGGTTAAAGAGACCTAAGGTTACGTGGCACTTGCCGTTGGCATAGATGTGAGTCTTCGGCGGTCAATGGCTTAAATTGACGTGACCTATGCCAAGAAGACAAATTGCTCATAGGTTTGGCCGTCTAAGTGGCGGTGGTGAGTCCGGAATGTTAATGGCCTTTAATTGACGTGACATCGACCGGTTCACTGAGAATGTGCCCTGAGTGCACGGGGCGTGTGGCTGTGCGAGCCAACGTCTGTGATGAAATGGCTATTGTTATAAACTGCTCGCTTATGCTAATGAAATGCAGGGAAGGAGCATCGCCGCCCCGAGTTGGGGGCGGGATCGTTATAATTTGGTCAGCATTGCTGACTGTTGCCTTGTTTTTCCACCGTGCGGTGGTTTGTTGCTTGCAGGTGCAGCTGGACCAAGCGGTCAATAGCGGGCTAAAGCCCTTTTTGCGAAGCCGGCCCTCGAAGGCGCAAGTGGAAGTGTTTACTGCTTTATTCATGTATGACCGGCCTGCGTGCCGTGGTTTGTAAAACATGTAATATTCAAGTGAAACATTTTGTAAGGCCTTAAGCCTTGTTTTGAGTATTTTGTATAACATTCCTCTTTTGTACTAGTGGACATTCGTGCTTTGATGCTGGGTTCTTGTTTACAACTTTTATAAACTGCTTCCGCTAGAATGCTCTGTGTATGACGTTGAGATTGGTTGGATGGTTTCCATAAGTAACCACCCGGTCTGTCTGTGGTATATGGCGTCGGGCCCCGGCCGGACCTACTGCTATATGCTATGCGACGGATAGGGGGTGTTATAATTTGGTATCAGACTACTGGTTTTGGTCGGGCTTAAAGTGAATTCGTGGGCGAATTCTTTTTAAGGGGTGGTGAGCACATTGTGTGCGTCATCGTTATAATGGTAAAAGATGTTGGAGTTACGATGATGATCTGGAAGTGATCAAACATGTAATCTCACTGCCAATGCGATATGAGCCTGCAGGATCGCACATAATAGATGCGGAGAAGTTGGTTGATTGACTGTGTTGGTAAAGGTTACAAATCACCGACCTAAATAGGGTTGTGGGCAAAGTGTTGCCTTAAAGGATCGTCGGGTTGAGCAAATGTTGCCTTGGAAGGCTGGTTAGATTGTCGTCCGAGGGTCGATAGCATTCGTCGAGAATCGTCTTTCTGATTCCCGCCGATCGACGAGAATCATCTCTTTGATTCTCGCCGATCGACGAGAATCGTCGAGAATCAACATGCTGATTCTCGACGATCGATGACTTCGACATGTATCGTCGACCGCGGCTCGACGATCGACGAGTTCGTCGTGTATCATCAAGTCATGCTAGATGATCGGCGAGAATCGTCGAGTATTGCACTCTGATTCTCGCCGATCCATTATGATGCTCGATGATTGATTCTCGCCGAACCTGCTCAGTGATTCTCGCCGATTGTCGCCGATTCTCACCGATTGATACTCGTCGATTCTGAACCCTATTTCGGGGTGGTCTGCGGATAGCGATTTTCCTGGGTTTATTTATACCTTTGGTATAAATAGGACACTTAGGGTTTTCGGGAACCAGCTCGCGATTTTCTCCTGTAGCGAATCGAACCCGACGGAAGAGTTCCGCTCGTTCGCTCCGCCGATCCCGATTCCCGCCGCCGGAAGAGTTCCGCCGCCGTGTTCGCTCCGTTGACCTCCTCTTCTCCGGCGACTGTCGCTGGCGCTGCAATCCCTGGCGCGGACCTAGCAGTCCGTGGGAAAGCAAGGTGCGGTCTTCTCGTTCCCGATAATCCGTGCGACGGATAGATCGGCGTTCTCCAGCTCGTGTGGACTTCTGCAGAAACGTGGACATTATTCCACGTAGAACTCGCCGCTAGCAGGAAGAAGAAATTTGGAGCATCTCCGTTGAGTTGTGACTCAACGCCACCGAGGTAATTTTTGCCTAGTTTTTACTAACTTCTTAATTCAACGTTCATGGCCCGATCCACATCTCTTTGGGTTTTTCTTGATGTTTATTTTTCCGCTGCGTGCACAAGCGTTGTGCCATCCTCATAGAGAAACCCAACAGTGGTATCAAAGCGAGGTTACGGCCATAATCGTTGTTTTGTAAGTTTGTTATTCCAGTGCGTGTAAACCTAGGGATTTAGAAGTGTTTTAAATGTCTAGATTTAGTCTTGGTCTCCTCCAAGAATGTCTGGGATTTCGTGGGAATTTCTAAGTGTTAGAAATTGTTGTCTCCTTAGCAGTAACCATCCCTCAAGTATGTTTTGGATTGTGAATCCAACATAGAGAGATGAGCTTGTCTACTGCTTTAAGTTGAGTTGTCTTTGCCTTTGTCCAATGCATGTAAATCTGAGGATTTGGAAATTTCCGGATGTTCAGATTTAGCCCTTCCTTCTATCAATTGTTGATGGTGTTAGGATGTGCACATAAGGGATGCATGTGGTTTTAGAAGAATTTTGTTTTTCTTTGGATGTGCACATTGATCAAATGTTGATCATGGTTAATTGTTAACCTATAATTGAAAAATCCCTTCATCTAATATTAAGTGTTCGGATGCCTTCCTGATGGATGACACTCTTCCTGCCTCGATTGATGAAGTGTGGGCTTTCCAAAGCAAGGATGCATTAATCTATCTTGGAAGGGTGCGAGCGGATAATTGTGATATCCCACTGTCGACATCGGATCATACTTAACTAGGTGACCTCAAAGGTTGAGTGCCTAGAGGCATAGGGATGGCATGCACCATATGATGGATGCGAATAAGGAGTTATTCACCAACCATACAAGAATTGCATGAGGATGCAATTGGCAAGCGTTGCCTACCTAAATAACCGCATCGTGAGAGGAACGCCAAAGCGGACTCATAGTGTTGGTGAAATATGGATCTTGTCCACTAAGAGAGTAGCTCGCATGAACTCTCCAATTTGTTAGTGAGGGCTATCATTTCGAATAAAATAGTGGGAGTATTTAATTGAAGTCCAAATTAAAATAAATTGTATTTGAAATTTGGTACTGATTTTATTCTGCATAAATTCTTGTAGAATTCCATGGCAAGTGTTTCACATTCCACGTTGTCTCTGAGAGCCATCCTTGAGAAGGATAAGCTCAGTGGGACAAATTACATGTACTGGTACAGGAACCTGAGAATTGTTCTCAGGCAGGAGCGAAAGCTCTATGTCTTGGAAGAAGAAGCCCCCGAGGTGCCGACCGGGAACTCTTCCCGTGCTGAGAAGGATACTTATAAGAAGTATACTGACGATGCTTTGGATGTCGAATGCCTTATGCTTGCCACCATGAACTCTGAGCTTCAGAAGCAACATGAGAACATGGGGTGCAAGGAGATTGACGAGCATCTCAAGAAAATGTTTCAAGGGCAGGCTCGTCAAGAGAGGTTCGACGTCATGAAAGCGTTGTTTTAGTGCAAGATGGGAGTTCGAGACTCAGTAGGGACTCACGTACTCAAGATGATTGGGTATATCGAGAACCTTGAAAGGCTGGGTTTTCCTCTTGGTCAAGAGTTGGCCACGGATCTGATCCTACAATCGTTGCCGGACAGTTATAAGCAGTTCGTCTTGAACTACAACATGAATGAGATAGACAAGACACTGCCCGAACTCCTAGGCATGTTGAGAACTGCCGAAATCAACATGAAGAAGGCCAAGCCTGCCAGCCCCATACTGATGGTGCATAAGGGCAAGGGCAAAGCCAAAGGTTCCAAGAAGACGAAGGTGGAACCTAAGTCATATCTTGAGCCCAAGTCTTCAGCACTGATGAAAAAGAAAAGCACGGTGAAGGAAGGGAAATGCCACCACTGTGGCAAGGCTGGTCATTGGAGGAGGAACTGTCCTTCATATATTGAGGGTCTGCAGAAATTGAGGGGAGGTATGACTTCCGCTTCAAATGTTTACGTTATAGAGATAAACCTTTCTGCTCCATCATCTTGGGTATTGGATACCGGATGTGGTTCTCACATTTGTACAAATGTGCAGGAACTGGGAAGGAGAAGATTGCTGAGTAAAGGGGAGGTGGACCTCCGCGTCGGCAATGGAGCAAGAGTTGCTGCTGTAGCCGTAGGGGTTTATCGTCTTTCTTTGCCCAGTGGGCTTGTAATAGAACTTGATAATTGTTATTTCGTTCCGGCCATAACTAGAAACATTATATCTATTTCATGTTTGGACATGATTGGATTTTCTTTTATAATTAAGAACAATTGTTGTTTTATATTTAAGAATGATGTTTGTTATACTGTAGCCCAATTGTTTATGGTCTTTATGTTTTGAACTTGGACCATCTGATCTGTAATGTAACAAACAATAAAAGACTAAGAACAAATGACTCAAACCCTACGTATCTCTGGACATTGTCGTTTGGGCCATATCAACGAGAAGCGCATATCCAAGCTCCATAGAGATGGACTTTTGGACTCATTTTATTATGAATCATTTGAGCGATGCAAGTCTTGTTTGTTAGGTAAGATGACTAAAGCTCCTTTCACTGGTTATACTGAGAGGGCTGAGGATCTCTTGGGTGTTGTACATAGTGATGTATGCGGACCCATGAGTTCCATAGCTAGAGGTGGGTATTTCTACTTTGTTACATTTACTGATGATTTCAGTAGATACGGATATGTGTATCTTATGAAGTGCAAATCCGAGACCTTTGAAAAGTTCAAAGAGTTCAAGAATGAAGTAGAAAACCAGTTGGGTAAAAGGGTTAAAGCACTCCGATCTGATCGAGGTGGCGAATACCTGAGTCATGAGTTCCGTGATCATCTGAAAGAGTGTGGTATTGTATCATAGCTCACTCCACCTAGAACACCACAACATAATGGTGTGTCTGAGAGGAGAAATCGTACTCTGTTAGACATTGTACGTTCGATGATGAGTCATGCAGACTTGTCTGTTTCCTTTTGGGGTTTTGCTTTAGAGACTGCTGCAATGACATTGAATCGCGCTCCAACTAAAACGGTTCTGAAGACATCATATGAAATATGGACTGGGAAGCGTCCTAGTATGTCGTTCATTAAAATTTGGGGCTGTGAGGCATACGTGAGATGTCAAATGCCTGACAAGCTGGGAACCCAAATCGGATAAATGTTATCTGGTGGGATATCCTAAGGAAACGAAAGGGTATTACTTTTACCTACCGTCTGAGGGCAAAGTGTTTGTCGCAAGGACTGGTGTCTTCTTGGAGAAAGAGTTCTTATCAAGAAAGACTGAAAAGGTAGAGCTTGAAGAAGTTCAAGAACCACATGTAGTGAATGAACCGGAATTGGATTCTGAGACAGGACTACAAGGTGTTGTAGCTAGAGAACCTGCTCAGGGAACACAAGTCCTACGTAGATCTGGTAGACCGAGGGTTTGAGCCTGAGAGATATGGATTTCTCGTGTCTCAAATAGGTAATGTGTTGCTTATGGATCATGATGATGAACCAGCAACCTACCAAGAGGCTATGGATGGACCGGACTCCGACAAATGGCTTGAGGCTATGAAATCCGAAATGGACTCCATGTATGCAAACCAAGTTTGGAACTTGGTGGAACCACCTGAAGGCGGTACGACCCATAGGGTGGAAGTGGGTCTTCAAGAAGAAGACCGACATGGATGGGAATGTACAGACATTCAAAGGGCGACTAGTGGCTAAGGGTTTCAAGCAAATTCATGGTATTGACTATGATGAGACCTTTTCCTTGTTGCTATGGTAAAGTCCATAAGGATATTGCTTGCTATTGCTGCGTATTATGACTACGAGATCTGGCAGATGGATGTCAAAACGGCTTTCCTTAATGGAAACCTCCTTGAGGAAGTGTATATGACACAACCCGAGGGTTTTGTATCCCCAGATGAAGCCACTAAAATATGCAAGCTGAATAAGTCCATTTATGGACTGAAACAGGCCTCTCGAAGTTGGAATCTTCGTTTTGATGAGAAAATCAAAGAGTTTGATTTCATCAAGAATGAAGATGAGCCTTGTGTTTACAAGCGAATCAGTGGGAGCATTGTTGTCTTCCTGATATTGTATGTAGATGACATACTGTTGATTGGGAATGACATTCCTACCCTGAAAGTTGTTAAGAACAACCTAGGGAACTGCTTTTCAATGAAGGATTTGGGTGAAGTGACTTATATACTCGGTATTAAGATCTATAGAGATAGATCGAAGAAGTTGCTGGCTTTGACCCAGAGTACGTACATCGAAAAGGTGTTGAAGCGGTTCAACATGCTTGAGTCCAAGAAAGGATTTTTGCCCATGTCTCATGGTGTGAATCTCTCTAAGGACCAGTGTCCAAAGTCTTGTGAAGATAAGGACCGCATGAAGTTGATTCCATATGCTTCGGCAATTGGATCAATTATGTACGCGATGTTATGTACTCGACCCGATGTCTCCTTTACTTTGAGCATGACTAGCAGGTATCAGTCAGACCCCGGTGAGTGTCACTGGATTGCATTCAAGAATATCCTGAAGTACTAGAGAAGGACTAAGGACATGTTCTTGGTGTATGGTGGAGAGGAAGAGCTCGTTGTAAGTGGTTACACGGATGCTAGCTTCCAAACTGATCGAGACGACTCCAAGTCTCAGTCAGGTTTTGTGTTTTGCCTGAATGGAGGAGCTGTGAGCTGGAAGAGTTCCAAGCAAGAGACAGTTGCTGATTCTACAACAGAGGCCGAGTATATCGCAGAAGCTAATGCGGCGAAGGAGGCTGTATGGATTAGGAAATTCATCGGCGAGCTTGATGTAGTTCCTAGCATTGTTGGTCCCGTAGTTCTCTACTGTGATAACAATGGTGCAATTGCACAATCTAAGGAACCTAGATCTCATCAGCGCTCCAAGCACATACTTCGGCGGTTTCATCTTATTCGTGAGATTGTCGAATGAGGAGATGTAAAAATTTGCAGAGTGCCGACTGAGGAAAATATTGCGGATCCGCTGACAAAGCCTCTCGCACAGAGAAAGCATGATGGTCATACTAGATCGATGGGTATACGATACCTAAACGATCAACTCTAGCGAGAATCTTGTGGGTTGCATGTAATCTTGTATTTTATTGGTTGTTTGTTCATATGATGAACTGTGTACCTAATTTTCCTTTTACAATTAATGACAAATTCTTTTATTATGTTTTTCTATATGATAGTTAAATGTTAACATAATAGATACCCTGAGAATGTTCGCTTCCATGGGACATCAAGTACGTGACTTGAATGTGAGAGCCCATGTAACGCCCCGAAACTCAAAGGAGCAAAGGGGGACGTTTTGGGCCAGTTTTGGTTTCTGGCTGAAGGCACACGGCCTGGGACACGGGCGTGTCCAGGGCGTGTCAAGCGTGTGTCGACACTTAGCCGCGAAGTCGTCGAGTTATTCTCGACGATTCGTCGAGAATGGGCACACGGCCTGCGACACGGGCGTGTCGCAGGGCGTGTCGACCCGTGTCGACACTTAGCCGTGAAATCGTCGAGTTATGCTCGATGATCCGTCGAGAATGGGTACACGGCCTGCGACACGGGCGTGTCGCAGGGCGTGTCGACCCGTGTCGACGATCGTCAAGGTGAAATCGTCGAGATTCACTCGACGATCGTCGAGTCAAGGCACACGGCCTAGGACACGGGCGTGTCCAAGGCCGTGTCATCGAGTCGTCGATCTTCCCTCGACGAAATGTCCCGTGTACACGGCCTGGGGGCCCAGGCGTGTCAATATGACACGGGCAAGGACACGGGCGTGTCCTAGAACCAGTGCAGTGCTCGGGTTGAAAACGGGAGAAAATAATGGGGTACACGGCCGGCTACACGGTCGTGTCAGCTGGAACACGGGCGTGTCAGCTCGAACACGGGCGTGTTCGATACCCGTGTGCGGGTTCAGAAGATTCGATTTTGACGGCGAATGCGGCACACGGCCCTGGACACGGGCGTGTGCCAGGCCGTGTTCGGTCCAGATTGGGCATTTCAGCCCCGAATCAAAGCCGCTCGTTTTCTTAGGTTGAGATCCGACGGCTGGGGTTGGTTCCTGAGAGGATATACTCGGGTTTGACTTAGAAAATCCTTCACTTTTCACCCTTTCCATCTCTCCAAACCCTTGGAGAAAGAAGAGCTAAGGCAAGAGGAAGAGGAGCTAGATCCGCCATTGGAGGAGCTTCGGAGCTCCGAATCGCAAGCCGACTCCGGATCCACGGAGGCAACGCAAGTGCGGTGATTTCTATCCGATTATTTTTCGATGGCGCCAAAGAGGAACGCAAGGGTAACGATCCTCATCTTGAGCTTGAATCGCTCCTTTTCTTAGCATAGGAAGCCCCTCTCGCGAGTTTGCGGAGAGTTGGTGGCGTTCCTTCGGGTAGATATGTAAAGTCCCCGTTGTTTAGAGTCCGTATGCGAGAACGAACGTAGGCATTTTGTGTGAAGCCTACCGGACATGTTAGTCCGGATCGGTGATGTTGCATTGCATAAGGCCGGAGAAGACTCCGTGCTATTGGGTGTTTTCGGGTTTTCTACGCGGTAGATTGCAGCAGGGAGCCTTGGGGACTAACCCAAAGGTGCACCCGGAAAACTGGGCGGATACGAGATCTTGCCAACTTGGTGGCCTGAGAGCCAACTGGAACATAACGGGGTTATGTGACTTGTGTTAGAATGGGACTCGGTGAAAGTTTGACCCGCGCATATGGCTTAAATTGTCGTTGCGATGTGAGCACGGGTTAGATGGAGTCGTACCCGCTTTATGTCGTTCGGGTTAGAGAGACCTAAAGTTACATGGCACTCGCCGTTGGCATAGATGTGAGTCTTCGGCGGTCTATGGCTTAAATTGACGTGACCAATGCCAGGAAGACGAATTGCTCATAGGAATGGCCGTCTAAGTGGCGGTGGTGAGTCCGGAATGTTGGGGGCTTAAGTTGACGCGACATCGACCGGTTCACCGAGAATGTGCCCTGAGTGCACGGGACGTGTGGCCGTACGAGCCAACGTCTGTGATGAAATGGCTATGGTTATATGCATTGCTCGCTTGTGCTAATGAAATGCAGGGAAGGAGCATCGCCGCCCCGAGTTGGGGGCGGGATCGTTATAATTTGGTCAGCATTGCTGACCGTTGCCTTGTTTGCCACCGTGCGGTGGTTTGTTGCTTGCAGGTGCAGCTGGACCAAGCGGTCAATAGCGGGCTAAAGCCCTTTTTGCGAAGCTGGCCCTCGAAGGCCCAAATGGAAATGTTTTTCTGTTTTATTCATGTATGACCGGCCTGCGTGCCGAAGTTTGTAAATCATGTATTAAACAAGTGGAACGTTTGTAAGGCCTTAAGGTCGACTTTTGAGTATTTTGTAATAACATTCCTTTTGGTAGTAGTGGACATTCATGTTTGTTGCTGGGTTCTTGAGTACAACTTATTTAACTGCTTCCGCTAGAATGCTCTGTGTAGGACGTGGAGATTGGTTGGATGGTTTCCATAAGTAACCACCCGGTCTGTCTGTGGTATATGGCGTCGGGCCCCGGCCGGACCTACTGCTATATGCTATGCGACGGATAGGGGGTGTTACAATTTGGTATCAGACTACTGGTTTTGGTGGGCTTGAATTGAATTCGTGGGCGAATTCTTGTTAAGGGGTGGTGAGCACATTGTGTGCGTCATCGTTATAACAGTAAAAAGAACCCATGAATGTCCACTTAGGAATGAAAATACTCGTGTTTGAAGGAACCTGCGTGTTCCTATAATTGCTGTTTGCAATTTATTTGGTCGCTTAACGGTGTTTGTACCACTATAGGTGACCCGAAGTGGTGTTGGGCCGTCAGAACGCCGAGTTTCTGAGGCAAGTAGTGCACCGGAAGTTGCTCCCGCAACACCTTTGTCGGCTGAAATATAAGATTGGTGGCTGAAGCGTTGTTGGCCGTGATTAATGCGCAGCCTGGAAGGCAAGGGCAGCAGCCCGCTCCTGTGATGGAGCAAGTACCTCTTCAAGAGGCTGAGCCGAGGAGGATGGAGCAAGTGGTTGTAGAACCAATAGTGCCAAGGAGGGCGACTGAGAGGCAGTTGAAGGCATGTAATGAGCTTCAACCCTCCGTTATTCTCGGGGTTGGGAACCCCATCTCAGGCTGAAGACTGGCTCTCTAGGGTGAAGAGAGTCATGACAGCGACGGAGACGGAGGAGTGGCAGATGACCACCATCGCTACGTTCCTGCTGGACGGTGAAGCGAGGATGTGGTGGGAAGGTTTGGAGCTGCATCATTTGAGAGGTAGACAACTGATAGACATTCCGATGGAAGAGTTCTCGGAATTGTTCTTGGCAAGATACCTCCCTTCGACTCAGAGGATTTCAATGGAGAATGAATTCCTGAAGTTGGTGCAGGGTGAGAGGAGCGTGGATGAATATCTCCACGAGTTTACGCGGTTGAGTCGTTATGCTAGCTCTACCATCATGGATGAGGAGCGCAAGACTAATCGTTTTTATGAAGGCCTGAGGGATGAGCTGAGATTATACTGTCGGGGCCAATGACGCAGGGTTTCTTAACCTTGGTCAATACTGCCCGGTCCTTGGAGAAGGACATGAAGAGTGTACAAGCGAAGAAAAGCTTGGTGAAAAGAAATCTGAGTTCAGAGTGCCGACTACTTCAAAGTCCAGGCTATCGGAGGACGTTTAAGAAGCATAGGACTTCGGGTCCAGCTCCTTCTGGCGCTTCTGGGGCGACTACGGGTCGGACCCCGGGTGCGTGTTTTACTTGTGGCAAGACGGGGCACTTTGCCCGTGATTGTTGGAGCGGACGTCCTAAGTCCGAGAGGAGGCCAGGAGCTACTTATGAAGAGAAGGGAAAGGCGGTGGAGTCGACCGCATCCCACTATGCTCCGGCCCAACCAAGGGTCTACAATCTTGGCCAACAGGAGGCCATTAAACAAGCTGACGTGGTGACAGGTACGGTTTAATTTATAGCAAGTCAATTCCTTTATATGCTTGTTATGCACATGTTACCTTACCACTGCTTGTTTAGGATTTGTATTGATTTGTGAAAATCCGGCACGAGCACTCTTCGATACGGGAGCTTCACACTCCTTCTTGTCCGAAGGATTTATATCACGCATCGGAGTCCCTTCTTCGATGGCGAAGGATAAGTTGGATGTGTTGTTGCCCAATGGGTGTTCGATGCGAGCGGTTAGGATCTGCGATGTTAAGATTCGTATTGGGGAGCAGGAGTTCGACCTGCGGGCGTCTTTACTTCCGTTAGTGGAGTTCGACGTCATATTTGGCATGGACTGGCTCTCGGAGCAGCAGGCCCATATAGATTGCGGTAGCAAGGAAGTCAAGCTGGGAGCAAGTCGTGAGACGACTTTTACGGGCTTAAAGGGGTCGAGCAAGACGTTGATGTCTGCTCTTCAGGTGGTGAAGGCGGTTCGTGCCGGAGCAGAACTGTTCTTTACACTGTGGAGGTTGCAAAGCCGAAGCCCGCTTTGGATTGTATTTCAGTGGTATCGGAATACCCTGATGTGTTCCCCGCAGATCTTCCTGGAGCCCCGCCTCAACGGGAGATAGATTTCACGATCGAGCTAGTGCTAGGTGCAAAGCCTGTGTCACGATCTCCGTATCGGCTAGCGCCTAAGGAAATGGCGGAGCTGAAAGTTCAATTGCAAGAGTTGTTGGAGCAAGGTTATGTGCGCCCGAGTTCTTCGCCTTGGAGCGCACCGGTCCTCTTTGTTAAGAAGAAGGACGGAAGCTTGAGGATTATGTATTGATTATCGGGAGCTAAACAAGCTGACTGAGAAGAATAAGTACCCGATCCCCTAGGATTGATGATCTCTTTGATCAGTTAGTCGGATCGACGGTGTACTCGAAGTTAGATCTCAAGTCTGGGTACTATCAGCTGCGGATAAGGGAGAGTGATATCCCGAAGACAGCGTTTAGTACGAGATACAGGCATTATGAGTTTACGGTCATGCCATTTGGGCTGACTAATGCGCCGTCAGTATTCATGGATTTGATGAACAGGACGTTCAGGGAGTACTTGGACCATTTCGTGATCGTCTTCATCGACGATATTTTGGTGTACTCGCAAAGTGAGGAAGATCACTTCAAGCATCTTCATTTGGTGTTGGAGACGCTAAGGAGGAAACCAGTTGTATGCCAAGTTCTCGAAGTGCGAGTTTTGGCTATCCTCAGTGGCGTTCCTCGGGCATATAGTGAGTGGAGAGGGTATTGCTGTGGATCCGGCGAAGATTGTTGCGATACGGGAGTGGCCTGAGCTTGCTACGGTAGCAGAAGTCCGGAGCTTTTTGGGGCTTGCCGGCTATTATAGGCGCTTCGTAGAGAACTTCTCGCGGTTAGCGTTACCTCTCACTACTTTGACGAGGAAGGAGCATAAGTTCGTTTGGACGCCGGAGTGCGCGCGAGCTTTTGAGGAACTGAAGTGTCGGTTGACCACGGCGCCTGTGTTGAGTTCGCCGGTTGGGACCGAAGGCTATGAGATATATAGTGATGCTTCGGGCAGCGGTTTGGGTTGCGTGCTATTGCAGCACGGCAGCGTGATAGCTTATGGCTCGAGACAGCTAAAAGTGCACGAGAGGAATTATCCGGTCCATGACTTGGAGTTGGCGGCCGTGATTTTTGCCTTGAAGCTGTGGAGACACTATTTGTACGGTGTGAAGATTGATATCTACACCGATCACAAGAGCCTAAAGTACCTGATTGATCAGAAAGATCTGAATATGCGGCAGCGTAGATGGATGGAGTTCCTGGGGGACTATACATTCAAGATCCACTACGTGCCTGGCAAAGGGAATGCGGTTGCGGACGCGTTGAGTCGCCGAGCCCCAGCTCAAGCCAATTGGCTATCGGTGCATGATGAGCGGTTGGTGCGGGAGTTGGAGGCGTTGGAGATTGTTTGTGTGGATAGCAATCAAGTGCTGAAGCAGTGCTGAATTGGACTGAAGTCCAATATGACCTGGCTGATCGGATTCGGCAGGCTTTGGATATGGATGCTCAATATGAAGCAGTTCATGATAGAGGCTCTGGATGGGTCAAATTCCCAATTCGTCGTGGAGGACGGATTGCTGTTGAAAGACGGTCGTCTGTGCGTCCCAAGTGTGGGCAAATTTACGGGTGGAGTTGTTGTACGAGGCACACCATACCAAGTACTCGATTCACCCGGGGAGCACGAAGATGTACCGCGATGTAAAGAAGCTATTTTGGTGGCCGGGTTTGAAAAAGGATGTGGCGCTATATGTAGCGAAGTGCCAAACCTGCGCCTTAGTAAAGGCGGAAGTGCCAAAAGCCGGGAGGATTTCTTAAGTCCTTGCCTATTCCGGAGTGGAAATTTGACGACATCTCTATGGACTTTGTGCACGGTTTGCCAAGGTCGCAAAAGGGGAACGACGCCATCTGGGTGGTCGTGGATCGATTAACGAAGGTGTCGCATTTTATTCCGCATAGGAAGGACGATCCGGTGGAGAAGCTGGCAAAGCTTTATGTGGATAATATAGTACGGCTTCATGGTGTGCCTCGCAGCATCGTGAGTGACCGTGATGGGCGGTTCACGTCCAATGATTGGAGGCTGGTGCAGCAAATGTTGGGAACAAAGCTGAAGTTTAGCACAGCCTTCCACCCGCAAACGGATGGGCAGACCGAGAGGGTCAATAGAACCATGGAAGACATGCTTCGCATGTGTGTCTTGGACTTTGGAAAGCAATGGGAGGACCACCTTTATTTGGTGGAGTTCGCATACAACAACAGCTACCAAGCAAGTATTCAGATGGCGCCTTTGAGGCCCTTTATGGTAGACGATGTCGCACGCCGTTGTCTTGGTTAGAAACGGGCGAGTCAAAGTTGTATAAGCGATCGGAAGTGGAGGATGCTACTTCTTTGGTAAGACAATTCGGGAGAGGTTGCTTATCGCTCAGGACCGGCAAGCAAAGTACTATAATGCCAAGCACAGGAACGTGGAGTTCGCTGTGGGCGATTATGTATACTTGAAGATCAAGCCGTTCAAGGGTGTCTCGCGGGTGCGGCGATTGAAAAAGCTAAGCCCGAGGTACCTTGGACCGTTCGAGGTTCTGGAGCGAGTAGGAGAAGCGGCCTATCGGTTGAAGCTTTCAGTGGAGCTAAGTGGTTTACATGATGTATTCCATATTTCGGTGCTTCGGAAGGCGGTGCAAGAGCCTACGCAAGTGATCGCGGTCGATCAAGTGCCGGTGGATAGTGGGCTAACGACAAAGGTCAAGCCCGTGCGGATTGAGGACTCGGAGGTCAAGCGGCTACGCAATAAAGAGATCAGGATGGTCAAAGTCCGGTGGGACAATTGCGGTCGTGAGGAGCTCTCTTGGGAGCGAGAGCAGACTATGCTTGACGAGTATCCGGAGTTGTTCCGCTCAGGTACAAATGTTGGTTTTGTATATCTTTCCTTTATGTAATTTCGTGGGCGAAATTCTTTTAAGAGGGGGAGAGTTGTAACGCCCCGAAACTCAAAGGAGCAAAGGGGGACGTTTTGGGCCAGTTTTGGTTTCTGGCTGAAGGCACACGGCCTGGGACACGGGCGTGTCCCAGGGCGTGTCAAGCGTGTGTCGACACTTAGCCGCGAAGTCGTCGAGTTATTATCGACGATTCATCGAGAATGGGCACACGGCCTGCGACACGGGCGTGTCGCAGGGCGTGTCGACCCGTGTCGACACTTAGCCGTGAATCGTCGAGTTATGCTCGACGATCCGTCGAGAATGGGTACACGGCCTGGCGACACGGGCGTGTCGCAGGGCGTGTCGACCCGTGTCGACGATCGTCAAGGTATAATCGTCGAGATTCACTCGACGATCGTCGAGTCAAGGCACACGGCCTAGGACACGGGCGTGTCCAAGGCCGTGTCATCGAGTCGTCGATCTTCCCTCGACGAAATGTCCCGTGTACACGGCCTGGGGGCCCAGGCGTGTCAATATGACACGGGCAAGGACACGGGCGTGTCCTAGAACCCGTGCAGTGCTCGGGTTGAAAACGGGAGAAAATAATGGGGTACACGGCCGGCTACACGGCCGTGTCAGTGGAACACAGGCGTGTCAGCTCGAACACGGGCGTGTTCGATACCCGTGTGCGGGTTCAGAAGATTCGATTTTGACGGCGAATGCGGCACACGGCCCTGGACACGGGCGTGTGCCAGGCCGTGTTCGGTCCATATTGGGCATTTCAGCCCCGAATCAAAGCCGCTCGTTTTCTTAGGTTGAGATCCGACGGCTGGGGTTGGTTCCTGAGAGGATATACTCGGGTTTGACTTAGAAAATCCTTCACTTTTCACCCTTTTCCATCTCTCCAAACCCTTGGAGAAAGAAGAGCTAAGGCAAAGGAAGAGGAGCTAGATCCGCCATTGGAGGAGCTTCGGAGCTCCGAATCGCAAGCCGACTCCGGATCACGGAGGCAAGCAAGTGCGGTGATTTCTATCCGATTACTTTTCGATGGCGCCAAAGAGGAACGCAAGGGTAACGATCCTCATCTTGAGCTTGAATCGCTCCCTTTTCTTAGCATAGGAAGCCCCCTCTCGCGAGTTTGCGGAGAGTTGGTGGCGTTCCTTCGGGTAGATATGTAAAGTCCCCGTTGTTTAGAGTCGTATGCGAGAACGGACATAGGCATTTGTGTGAAGCCTACCCGGACATGTTAGTCCGGATCGGTGATGTTGCATTGCATAAGGCCGGAGAAGACTCCGTGCTATTGGGTGTTTTTCGGGTTTTCTACGCGGTAGATTGCAGCAGGGAGCTTGGGGACTAACCCAAAGGTGCACCCGGAAAACTGGGCGGATACGAGATCTTGCCAACTTGGTGGCCTGAGATCCAACTTGAACATAACGGGGTTATGTAACTTGTGTTAGAATGGGACTCGGTGAAAGTTTGACCCGCGCATATGGCTTAAATTGTCGTTGCGATGTGAGCACGGGTTAGATGGAGCCGTACCCGCTTTATGTCGTTCGGGTTAGAGAGACCTAAAGTTACATGGCACTTGCCGTTGGCATAGATGTGAGTCTTCGGCGGTCTATGACTTAAATTGACGTGACCAATGCCAGGAAGACGAATTGCTCATAGGAATGGCCGTCTAAGTGGCGGTGGTGAGTCCGGAATGTTGGGGGCTTAAGTTGACGCGACATGGACCGGTTCACCGAGAATGTGCCCTGAGTGCACGGGACGTGTGGCCGTACGAGCCAACGTCTGTGATGAAATGGCTATGGTTATATGCATTGCTCGCTTGTGCTAATGAAATGCAGGGAAGGAGCATCGCCGCCCCAAGTTGGGGGCGGGATCGTTATAATTTGGTCAGCATTGCTGACCGTTGCCTTGTTTGCCACCGTGCGGTGGTTTGTTGCTTGCAGGTGCAGCTAAAACAAGCGGTCAATAGCGGGCTAAAGCCATTTTTGCGAAGCTGGCCCTCGAAGGCCCAAATGGAAATGTTTTTCTGTTTTATTCATGTATGACCGGCCTGCGTGCCGAGGTTTGTAAAATCATGTATTAAACAAGTGGAACGTTTTGTAAGGCCTTAAGGTCGACTTTTGAGTATTTTGTAATAACATTCCTTTTGGTAGTAGTGGACATTCATGCTTGTTGCTGGGTCTCTTGAGTACAACTTATTTAAACTGCTTTCGCTAGAATGCTCTGTGTAGGACATGGAGATTGGTTGGATGGTTTCCATACGTAACCACCCGGTCTGTCTGTGGTATATGCGTCGGGCCCCGGCTGGACCTACTGCTATATGCTATGCGACGGATAGGGGGTGTTACAGCCCATGATTTATTTGAAGCTTCATTCTTAAAGGTCCGGTGGTCGAGTATCATATAGAAGCTAAGGGTGATGATGGTACATGGAGACTAGCATGTGTGTGACTGATGACCAGGGGTTCTCACAGGTCATGATATTGTGATATCAAGTCATCACGTGGGTACTTGTTAGTGAACAAGTTGTACTGGACAGACCAACTGAGACTGCTCTGTGGATTGTCATCCAATCGTGTCACGAGTAGGTCTCAATTGACAATGGTGTTCTGATCCTTTGACCTGAAGTCACAAACATTCATCAAGTGAGAAGAGCGTGCTTTGATGCCATCTAAAGTCTTCCTTGAGAAAGGTTGATGATAAGGGTGGTTGTTGGGCATGTTACGAATCATTTGGGTGTTTGTGTGTGAGCAGATATGGGATTTGTCCTCCTGTATGACAGGAGTTGCATCCATGGGCCCCTTGATGGAACTGGACTGAGAAATGCATGGCCATGCTTGGTTGAGTCAATATGTGATATTGGACTCACCATTCTCTGGAAGTCCATCCTGGATCAAGAAACTTGGATTGAGCTATTACGAGGGTGACACGGTACATGCCTCTAGTTCTTTCGGATGTAAGGGACAAAGGGACAAAGACAACGCTGATACATTGGTCATAAAGGCTTATGAGTTATAAAACTCTTATTGCTTGGGGAGCAATGATGCATTGCTAGATGCCGCTCATTGTTTGTGAGGTTTTTGATTTGATACTTTCGAGATCAAGTGGGAGTCTTTTGGAGTTACCATGATGATCTGGAAGTGATCAAACATGTAATCTCACTGCCAACGCGATATGAGCCTGCAGGGTCGCACATAAGAGATGTGGAGAAGTTGGTTGATTGACTGTGTGGTAAAGGTTACAATCACCGACTGAATAGGGTTGGGGCAAAGTGTTGCCTTAAAGGATCGTCGGGTGGGCAATGTTGCCTTGGAAGGCTGGTTAGATTGTCGTCCGAGGGTCGATAGCATTCGTCGAGAATCGTCTTTCTGATTCCCGCCGATCGACGAGAATCATCTCTTTGATTCTCGCCGATCGACGAAAATCATCGAGAATCAACATGCTGATTCTCGACGATTGACAACTTCGACATGTTATCATCGACCCGCGGCTCGACGATCGACGAGTTCGTCGTGTATCATCAAGTCATGCTCGACGATCGGCGAGAATCATCGAGTATTGCACTCTGATTCTCGCTGATCCATTATGATGCTCGATGATTGATTCTCGCCGAACCTGCTCAGTGATTCTCGCCGATTGTCGCCGATTCTCACCGATTGATGCTCGCCGATTCTGAACCCTATTTCGGGGTGGTCTGCGGATAGTGATTTTCCTGGGTTTATTTATACCTTTGGTATAAATAGGACACTTAGGGTTTTCGGGAACCAGCTCGCGATTTTCTCCTGTAGAGAATCGAAACCCGACGGAAGAGTTCCGCTTGTTCGCTCCGCCGATTCCGATTCCCGCCGCCGGAAGAGTTCCTCCGCCGTGTTCGCTCCGTCGACCTCCTCTTCTCCGGCGACTGTCGCTGGCGCTGCAATCCCTGGCGCGGACCTAGCAGTCCGTGGGAAAGCAAGGTGCGGTCTTCTCCTGCCCGATAATCCGTGCGACGGATAGATCGGCGTTCTCCCGCTCGTGTGGACTTCTGCAGAAACGTGGACATTATTCCACGTAGAACTCGCCGCTAGCCGGAAGAAGAAATTTGGAGCATCTTCATTGAGTTGTGACTCAACGCCACCGAGGTAATTTTTGCCTAGTTTTTACTAACTTCTTAATTCAACGTTCATGGCCCGATCCACATCTCTTTGGGTTTTTCTTGATGTTTATTTTTTCGCTGCGTGCATAAGCGTTGTGCCATCCTCATAGAGAAACCCAACAAAAGAACCCATGAATGTCCACTTAGGAATGAAAATACTCGTGTTTGAGGAACCTGCGTGTTCCTATAATTGCTGTTTGCAATTTATATGGTCGCTTAACGGTGTTTTGTACCACTATAGGTGACCAGAAGTGGTGTTGGGCCGTCAGAACGCCGAGCTTCTGAGGCTAGTAGTGCACCGGATGTTGCTCCTGCAACACCTCAGTCGGTTGAAAATATACGATTGGTGTCTGAAGCGGTGTTGGCCGTGATAAATGCGCAGCCTGGAAGGCAAGCTCAGCAGCCCGCTCCTGTGATGGAGCAAGTACCTCTTCAAGAGGCTGAGCCGAGGAGGGTGGAGCAAGTGGTTTTGGAACCGGTAGTGCCAAGGAGGGCAACTGAGAGGCAGCTTAAGCATGTAATGAGCTTTAACCCTCCGTTATTCTCGGGTTGGGAAACCCCATCTCAGGCTGAAGACTGGCTCTCCAGGGTGAAGAGAGTCATGACAGCGACGGAGACGGAGGAGTGGCAAATGACCACCATCACTACGTTCCTGCTGGACGGTGAAGCGAGGATGTGGTGGGAAGGATTGGAGCTGTATCATTTGAGAGTTAGACAACTGATAGACGTTCCGATGCAAGAGTTCTCGAGATTGTTCTTAGCAAGATACCTCCCTTCGACGCAGAAGATAGCGTTGTAGAATGAGTTCCTGAAGTTGGTACAGGGTGAGAGGAGCGTGGATGAATATCTCCACGAGTTTACTCGTCTGAGTCGATATGCTAGCTCCACCATCATGGATGAGGAGCGCAAGACTAATCACTTCTATGAAGGCCTGAGGGATGAGTTGAGATTACTACTCTCGGGGCCGATGACGCAGGGATTCTTAACCTTGGTCAATACTGCCCGGTCCTTGGAGAAGGACATGAAGAGCGTGCAAGCGAAGAAATGCTTGGGTGAGAAGAAATCTGAGTTCAGAGTGCCGACCACTTCAAAGTCCGGCTATCGGAGGTCTTTCAAGAAGCATAGGACTTCGGGTCCAGCTCCTTCTGGCGCTTCTGGGGCGACTACGGGTCGGACCCCGGGCGCGTGTTTTACTTGTGGAAAGACGGGGCATTTCGCCCGTGATTGTTGGAGCGGACGTTCTAAGTCCGAGATAAGGCCGGGAGCTACTTATGAAGAGAAGGGAAAGGCGGTGGAGTCGACCGCATCCCATTATGCTCCGGCCCAACCAAGGGTATACAATCTTGGCCAACAGGAGGCCATTAAACAAGCTGATGTGGTGACATGTACGATTTAATTTATAACAAGTCAATTTCCATAAATACTTGTTATGCACATGTTACCTTACCACTACTTGTTTAGGATTTGTATTGATTTGTGAAAATCCGGCACGAGCACTCTTTGATACGGGAGCTTCGCATTCCTTCTTGTCCGAAGGATTTATATCACGCATCGGAGTCCCTTCTTCGATGGCGAAGGATAAGTTGGATGTGTTGTTGCCCAATGGGTGTTCGATGCGAGCGGATAGGATCTGCGATGTTAAGATTCGTATTGGGGAGCAGGAGTTCGACCTGCGGGCGTCTTTACTTCCGTTAGTGGAGTTCGACGTCATATTTGGCATGGACTGGCTCTCGGAGCAGCAGTCCCATATAGATTGCGGTAGCAAGGAAGTCAAGCTGGGAGCAAGTCGTGAAATGACTTTTACGGGCTTAAAGGGGTCGAGCAAGACATTGATGTCTGCTCTTCAGGTGGTGAAGGCGGTTCGTTCTGGTGCAGAACTGTTCTTTACACTAGTGGAGGTTGCAAAGCCGAAGCCCGCGTTAGATTGTATTTCAGTGGTATCAGAATACCCTGATGTGTTCCCCGCGGATCTTCCTGGAGCCCCGCCTCAGCGGGAGATAGATTTTACGATCGAGCTAGTACCAGGTGCAAAGCCTGTGTCACGATCTCCGTATCGGCTAGCGCCTAAGGAAATGGCGGAGCTGAAAGTTCAACTGCAGGAGTTGTTGGAGCAAGGGTATGTGCGTCCGAGTTCTTCGCCTTGGAGCGCACCGGTCCTCTTTGTTAAGAAGAAGGACAGAAGCTTGAGGTTGTGTATTGATTATCGAGAGCTAAACAAGCTGACGGAGAAGAACAAATACCCTTTCCCCCGGATTGATGATCTCTTTGATCAGTTAGTCGGGTCGACGGTGTACTCGAAGTTGGATCTCAAGGCTGGGTACTATCAGCTGCGAATAAGGGAGAGTGATATCCCGAAGACAGCGTTTAGTACGAGATACGAGCATTATGAGTTTACGGTCATGCCGTTTGGGCTGACTAATGCGCCGTCGGTGTTCATGGATTTGATGAACAGGACGTTCAGGGAGTACTTGGACCATTTCGTGATCGTCTTCATCGACGATATTTTGGTGTACTCGCAAAGTGAGGAAGATCACTTTGAAGGGGAAACTAGATCAGATATACTCTAAAGGGGGGGTGAATAGAGTATATGGTGCTTTTTAAAACACAAAGAAAAACTTTTGCAAAGCTTTACAACAATTGTTGTAATGAGTGTAAGCAGGGAAGCAGAAATAAAACTAAGCTATGGCAGAAATTAAGCACAAGAAAATCTAGGCCAGAAACAAAAAGAAAACATGCAGAACCAGATGACACAAGGAAATATAGTGGTTCCCCAACTTGGGTACATCCACTCTTCTACCACCCTAGGTAGGAATCCACTGCAGGATGAGTTGATCAGATGTCCTGGGCACCAATGAGCTTTTGATAAGGTGCTCAAAAACCAAAACAGATTTTTTGATCAGGTGTCTTGCCACCAATGAGCTTTTGACAAGGTGCTCAAAAACCAGATTCAAACTTTTGAAGGGAGTTTGAAAAACCCTTTACAGAATGGGGGTGAGAGAGTGATGACAGTCTTCTCTTTCTCAAGCAACTGAGAAGACTATGTGGATTCAGTGATGTTGTCAAAGCTCCCCTGAGTCCTTGAAATCTTCAGGAAGATGAGCTTTGCTGAGGGTGATAGGCCTTCAAAGATAGATCTCCATCAAAGATGATTTCAGCAAGCTGAAATGTTGAGTGTCTGGAGTCTTGAGATGATGTTGGCCTTGAACACTTGAGAGCTGAAGAGATCTGAAGAATGTTGAAAGCTTGATCTCTCTGATGAGTGTTCTTCAGAATTCTTGTTGACAGAAGATTGAGGGAGTCTCTGTGTATTGAGTTGTGTGTGCTCTACTTGTCAATCTCTATTCTCTTTTTTTCTTGTCTATTCTCTGTCTGATTCAAAAACATTCTATCTTTTATTCTCTGAGTCTGAATAGAAAATTGCTCTGTCAAAGATAGCCGTTGGTCTGCATTGATTACAGCCTTAATTGCATAATATATTCTGAAGGAAAGTCCACTGATTTGTTCCTTGAAAAATCCCTTGAAACTTGCTCCAGAAGTAAATGAAAATGGCTGGCAGATCTTCTGAATTAAATGCAGAATAACTTCTATCTGATTTGAATTTGAATTCTGAAAGATAACTGAAATCGTCGAACTGAGCTCTGCTATCGTCGAGCTGAGCTCAGCGAATTGGAAAAAGCAAGCAGCAAAGAAATCGTCGATCTGAGCTCAAAGATCGTCGAACTGAGCTCAGAGATAAGGATCCAGTGCAGAGTCAAAATCGTCGGCCTGAGCTCAGCGATCGTCGAATGGAGTTCGACGATATTGAGAAGTTGAGCTCAGCGATCGTCGACCAGAGCTCGACGATATTATGAGGGTTGAGCTAGACGATCATCGACCGGAGTTCGACGAAACGTCGTGCTGAGCTCGACGATTTGGACTTGGTCTCCAGAAAAACTTGGGTCTTCAGGGCAGCTTCCAATCCTAGCCTTCTAACCCTTAGACTCAATTCTAATTGACCTATTAGCTATACAGAAGGTCAAAACACAGATTCCTAGAGACATAGTGATCCTGACCCAAATTAGTAATAGGGTGTTCCAACAATCTCCCCCTATTTGGGTTAGGAAAACTATTTACAGACTTTGAAAAACAAACAACATCATACAGTCAGAAAAAACATAAAAACAACAATAACAAGACACAGAGCAGAACCATCACAGAGATATATATATATATGTTATCCAGAAGGCAGTCAGAAAAACCAAGAGTTATCACCTTACAGAGTTATTCCTTTTCTTTGCCTTTTACCATTTTAATTTCTCTGTTATGATCTAAAGCTTGTTGTTGGATCTGGTATCATCAGCTGCACCCAAATAAATTTGCTTTGATGTCCTGGGAACCACTGCAGCTGGATGCAATTCCATGTACCTGTCTGCATCAAAAAATTTGCTGGAAGCATATCTTTCTAGTTCTTTTTGTCTTTGTTCTGACATTGTGGAGATGTTGGAAGTGTCTAGGCCTTTCTCTTTGGCTTTCTTGATTTGATCTAAAGCAGCCAGCTCTTTCATTCTTGCAGTCCAAGCCATAGGATTTTTCTCAGGGTCCTCAAATGGAACAGGTGGCTCATACCTGTTGGAAGAAGTATCTTGAGGAGTCCTGGCAGTCACAGTATCTTTGAGCTTGTAGGGGAAAGGACCAGAAGATGTATCAGCAGAAACATGTCCTCCCCTAGAGTAAGGATGCTGCCTGGAGTGTCCTTTGGAGTAAACCTGAGTTTCTCTTTGGTTTCCCCTATATCCTCCCCTTTTAGAGTAAGACCCCCTAGACTGGCTTTCCCTTTGATATGTTCTTGCATGAGGTTGGTAGGGAGCCTGGCTTCTAGCAGGGCCTGAACTTGCAGAGCTGCCACCTGCACCTGCATCAGGTGGAGGTGGTGGAGGAGGATGAGGGTGCTTGAACTGAGAGGAACCTTTCTCATATTTCCTCTTCTTCTTCATAGCCTTTAGCTGGTTCTTAGAGAACTGCATCCAATGCTCAGAGATTGGGCAGTTGTGCAGAATATAGTAGGGAACATCATTATCATCTCTAACCTTGCAGGAGGAACCCTCTTCAAAGCCTTACTTCTTGCCTTTCTTTTCTTTGCAATTGTGGCAGATGAGTCATCAGAAGCAGTGTTATAATCCTCAGATTCAGAACTGTGTGCATCATACAAGACATCAATCTTCTTCATCAAATCCTCTTTTAATTTAACAGCAGCTGATGGGGCAGAAGCAGAAGGGGCAGCAACAGGAGCAGCAGCAGATGTAACTATAGGTACTGGAGCAGCAGAAGAAACAACAGTGATTACTTCAGGCATGAGGGCAGCAGCAGCTTCAGAAACAATAACTTCTACAGCAGGCTCAAAAGCAACAGCCTCTGTCATCAGAAAATCCTGTGAAATGGGCTCAACAGCAGCAGTTGGAACATTGTCTTCAGCAGCAGCAGCAGTAGTAACATCATCAGAAGCAGCAGTCACTGACAGAATAAAATCAGAAATGATTCTGGGGTCACAGCAAGAGAAGGGCACTAGAGCCTTGGACAGATCTTCAGAGAGCTGGCCAGCATTGGGCTCTGGGAGGCAGCAGAAGTAAGCAGTATCAAAAGTAGATAGCAAAGACCTTAGGTCTATTGCTAGTACTAGTGTAGCAGCAGCAGCAGACCAATTGAAAGGGGAAACTAGATCAGATATACTTTAAAGGGGGGGTGAATAGAGTATATGGTGCTTTTTAAAACACAAAGAAAAACTTTTGCAAAGCTTTACAAAAATTGTTGTAATGAGTGTAAGCAGGGAAGCAGAAATAAAACTAAGCTATGCAGAAATTAAGCACAAGAAAATCTAGGCCAGAAACAAAAAGAAAACATGCAGAACCAGATGACACAAGGAAATATAGTGGTTCCCCAACTTGGGTACATCCACTCTTCTACCACCCTAGGTAGGAATCCACTGCAGGATGAGTTGATCAGGTGTCCTGGGCACCAATGAGCTTTTGATAAGGTGCTCAAAAACCAAAACAGATTTTTTGATCAGGTGTCTTGCCACCAATGAGCTTTTGACAAGGTGCTCAAAAACCAGATTCAAACTTTTGAAGGGAGTTTGAAAAACCCTTTACAGAATGGGGGTGAGAGAGTGATGGCAGTCTTCTCTTTCTCAAGCAACTGAGAAGACTATGTGGATTCAGTGATGTTGTCAAAGCTCCCCCTGAGTCCTTGAAATCTTCAGGAAGATGAGCTTTGCTGAGGGTGATAGGCCTTCAAAGATAGATCTCCAGCAAAAGATGATTTCAGCAAGCTGAAATGTTGAGTGTCTGGAGTCTTGAGATGATGTTGGCCTTGAACACTTGAGAGCTGAAGAGATCTGAAGAATGTTGAAAGCTTGATCTCTCTGATGAGTGTTCTTCAGAATTCTTGTTGACAGAAGATTGAGGGAGTCTCTGTGTATTGAGTTGTGTGTGCTCTACTTGTCAATCTCTATTCTCTTTTTTCTTGTCTATTCTCTGTCTGATTCAAAAACATTCTATCTTTTATTCTCTGAGTCTGAATAGAAATTGCTCTGTCAAAGATAGCCGTTGGTATGCATTGATTACAGCCTTAATTGCATAATATGTTCTGAAGGAAAGTCCACTGATTTGTTCCTTGAAAAATCCCTTGAAACTTGCTCCAGAAGAAATGAAAATGGCTGGCAGATCTTCTGAATTAAATGCAGAATAACTTCTATCTGATTTGAATTTGAATTCTAAAAGATAACTGAAATCGTCGAACTGAGCTCTGCTATCGTCGAGCTGAGCTCAGCGAATTGGAAAAAGCAAGCAGCAAAGAAATCGTCGATCTGAGCTCAAAGATCGTCGAACTGAGCTCAGAGATAAGGATCCAGTGCAGAGTCAAAATCGTCGGCCTGAGCTCAGCGATCGTCGAATGGAGTTCGACGATATTGAGAAGTTGAGCTCAGCGATCGTCGACCAGAGCTCGACGATATTATGAGGGTTGAGCTAGACGATCGTCGACCGGAGTTCGACGAAACGTCGTGCTGAGCTCGACGATTTGGACTTGGTCTCCAGAAAAACTTGGGTCTTCAGGGCAGCTTCCAATCCTAGCCTTCTAACCCTTAGACTCAATTCTAATTGACCTATTAAGCTATACAGAAGGTCAAAACACAGATTCCTAGAGACATAGTGATCCTGACCCAAATTAGTAATAGGGTGTTCCAACACACTTCAAGCATCTTCATTTGGTGTTGGAGACGCTAAGGAGAAATCAGTTGTATGCCAAGTTCTCGAAGTGCTAGTTTTGGCTATCCTCAGTGGCGTTCCTCGGTCATATAGTGAGTGGAGAGGGTATTGATGTGTATCCGGCGAAGATTGTTGCGATACGGGAGTGGTCTGAGCTTGCTACGGTAGCAGAAGTCCGGAGCTTTTTGGGGCTTGCCGGCTAATATAGGCGCTTCGTAGAGAACTTCTCACGGTTAGCGTTACCTCTCACTACTTTGACGAGGAAGGAGCATAAGTTCGTTTGGACGCCGGAGTGCGCGCGAGCTTTTGAGGAATTGAAGTGTCGGTTGACCACGGCGCTTATGCTGAGTTCGCCATGTGGAACCGAAGGCTATGAGATATATAGTGATGCTCAGGCAGCGGTTTAGGTTGCGTGCTATTGCAGCACGGAAGCGTGATAGCTTATGGCTCGAGACAGCTAAAAGTGCACGAGTGGAATTATCCGGTCCATGACTTGGAGTTAGCGGCCGTGATTTTTTCCTTGAAGCCGTGGAGACACTATTTGAACGGTGTGAAGATTGATATCTACACCGATCATAAGAGCCTGAAATATTTGATAGATCAGAAGGATCTGAATATGCGTCAGCGTAGATGGATGGAGTTCCTGGGGGACTATACATTCAAGATCCACTACGTTCCTGGCAAAGGGAATGCGGTTGCGGACACGTTGAGTCGCCGAGCCCCAGCTCAAGCCAATTGGCTATCAGTGCATGATGAGCGGTAGGTGCGGGAGTTGGAGGCGTTGGAGATTGTTTGTGTGGATAGACAATCAAGTGCTGAAGCAGTTCTGAATTGGACTGAAGTCCAATATGACCTGGCTGATCGGATTCGGCAGGCTTTGGATATGGATGCTCATATGAAGCAGTTCATGATAGAGGCTCTGGATGGGTCAAATTCCCAATTCGTCGTGGAGGACGGATTGCTCGGGAGACGGTCGTCTGTGCGTCCCAAGTGTGGGCAATTTACGGGTGGAGTTGTTGTACGAGGCACACCATACCAAGTACTCGATTCACCCGGGGAGCACGAAGATGTACCGCGATGTCAAGAAGCTATTTTGGTGGTCGGGTTTGAAGAAGGATGTGGCGCTATACGTAGCAAAGTGCAAACCTGCGCCTTGGTAAAGCGGAGTGCCAAAAGCCGGGAGGATTTCTTAAGTCCTTGCCTATTCCGGAGTGGAAATTCGACGACATCTCTATGGACTTTGTGCACGGTTTGCCAGGTCGCAAAGGGAAACGACGCCTTTTGGGTGGTTGTTGATCGATTAACGAAGGTGTCGCATTTTATTCCGCATAGGAAGGATGATCCGGTGGAGAAGCTGGCAAGCTTTATGTGGATAACATAGTACGGCTTCATGGTGTGCCCGCCCAGCATCATGAGTGACCGAGATGGGCGTTTCACATCCAATGATTGGAGGCTGGTGCAGCAAAATATTGGGAACAAAGCTGAAATTCAGCACAGCTTCCATCCACAAATGAATGGGCAGACGAGAGGGTCAATAGAACCATGGAAGACATGCTTCGCATGTGTGTCTTGGATTTTGGAAAGCAATGGGAAGACCACCTATATTTGGTGGAGTTCGCATACAACAATAGCTACCAAGCGAGTATTCAGATGGCGCCTTTCGAGGCCTTTATGGTAGGAAATGTCGCACGCCGTTGTCTGGTTAGAAGGGTGTCTCTGATTGTTTGTCTTTGTTTCGGGCTTGTCTTCGTGGGGTGAGTAGCTAGTATATAGCCAGCGAGATGGATTGAGATGACGCTGGCTACTTTCTGTGATCTAATGGAAGCAGTCATGGTTCGATGGTGCGTGCTACGCTCAGGTTCGCGGCATAAGGTGCAAGGAGCCGTATAAGTGATTGTGGGTGCTACGTGTTGAGCTTTCGTGGATGGTGAGTTTATAAGCGATCGGTTGGAATGCTACTTCGGTGATTCAAGTTGCTTATCGCTCAGACCGGCAAGCAAGTACTATAATGCCAAGCACAGGAACGTGGAGTTCGCTGTGGCGATTATGTAACTCAAGCCGTTCAGGTGTCTCGCGGTGCGACGATTGAAAAAGCTAAGCCGAGGTACCTTGGGCCGTTTAAGGTTCTGGAGCGAGTTGTGAAGCGGCCTATAGGTTGAAGCTTTCAGTGGAGCTAAGTGGTTTACATGATGTATTCCATATTTCGTGCTTCGGAAGGCGGTGCAAGAGCTACGCAAGTGTGATCGCGTTGATCAAGTGCCGGTGGATAGTGGGCTAACGACAAAGGTCAAGCCCGTGCGGATTGAGGACTTGGAGGTCAAGCGGCTACGCAATAAAGAGATCAGGATGGTCAAGCTCCGGTGGGACAATTGCGGTCGTGAGGAGCTCTCTTGGGAGCGAGAGCAGATTATGCTTGACGAATATCCGGAGTTGTTCCGCTCAGGTACAAATTTTGGTTTTGTACATGTCTTTCCTTTATGTAATTTCGTGGGCGAAATTCTTTTAAGAGGGGTAGAGTTGTAACGCCCCGAAACTCAAAGGAGCGAAGGGGGACGTTTTGGGCCAATTTTGGGTTCTGGCTGGGCACACGGCCTGCAACACGGGCGTGTCACAGGGCGTGTCGACCCGTGTCGACACTTAGCCGCGGAGTCGTCGAGATATACTCGACGATTCATCGAGAATGGGCACACGGCCCGCGGCACGGGCATGTCGCAGGGCGTGTCGACCCGTGTCGACGATCGTCCCGGGGAGTCGTCGAGATTCACTCGACGATCGTCGAGACAAGGTACACGGTCTAGGACACGGGCGTGTCCAAGGCCGTGTCATCAAGTCTTCGATCTTCACTCGACGAAATGTCCCGTATACACGGCCTGGGGTCCAGGCGTGTCAAGGTGACACGAGCAAGGACACGGGCGTGTCCTAGAACCCGTGCAGTGCTCGGGTTGAAAAAGGGGAAAAATCATGGGGTACACGGCAGGCCTCACGGTCGTGTCAGCTGGAACACGGGTGTGTCAGCTCGAACACGGGCGTGTTCGATACCCGTGTGAGGTTCCAGGTGATTCGATTTTGACGGCGAATGCGGCACACGGCCCTGGACACGGGCGTGTGCCAGGCCGTGTTCGGTCCAGATTGGGCATTTCAGCCCCGAATTAAAGCCGTTCATTTCCTTATGAGAGATCAACGGCTGGGGTTTGTTCCTGAAGGTTATACCCGGGTTTTGACTTAGAAAACCTTACTTTTCTTCACTTATCATCTCTCTAAATCCTTAGAGAGAGAGGAGAGTCAAGGGTGGAAGAAGAGCTAGATCCCGCCATTGGAGGAGCTTCGGAGCTCCGAATCGCGAGCCGACTCCGGATCCATGGAGGCAACGCTAGTGCGGTGGTTTTCATCCGATTACTTTTCAATGGCGCCAAAGAGGAACTCAAGGGTAACGATCCTCATCTTGAGCATGAGTAGCTATCTTTCTTTGCATAGGAAGCCCGCTCTCGCGAGTTTGCGGAGAGTTGGAGGCGTTCCTTCGGGTAGATATGTGAAGTCCCCATTGTGTAGAGTTCGTGAGTGAGAACAGACATAGGCATGATGTGTGAAGCCTATCCGGACGTGTTGGTCTGGATCGGTGATGTTGCATTGCATAAATGCTGGAGAAGACTCGTGCTGCTTGGTTGTTTTTCGGGTTTTCTACACGGTAGATTGCATCAGGAGCCTTAGGGACTAACCCAAAGGTGCACCGGAAAACTGGGCGGATACGAGATCTTGCCAACTTGGTGGCCTGAGAGCCAACTTGAACATAACGAGTTATGTGACTTGTGATAGAATGGGACTCAGTGGAAGTTTGACCCGCGCAAATGGCTTAAATTGTCGTTGCGATGTGAGCACGGGTTAGATGGAACCGTACCCGCTTGATATCGTTCGGTTAAAGAGACCTAAGGTTACGTGGCACTTGCCGTTGGCATAGATGTGAGTCTTCGGCGGTCAATGGCTTAAATTGATGTGACCCATGCCAAGAAGACAAATTGCTCATAGGTTTGGCCGTCTAAGTGGCGGTGGTGAGTCCGTAATGTTAATGGCTTTAATTGACGTGACATCGACCGGTTCACCGAGAATGTGCCCTGAGTGCACGGGGTGTGGCCGTGCGAGCCAACGTCTGTGATGAAATGGCTATTATTAATAAACTGCTCGCTTATGCTAATGAAATGCAGGGAAGGAGCATCGCCGCCCCGAGTTGGGGGCGAGATCGTTATACTTTGGTCAGCATTGCTGTCCGTTGCCTTGTTTTGCCACCGTGCGGTGGTTTGTTGCTTACAGGTGCAGCTGGATCAAGCGGTCAATAGCGGGCTAAAGCTCTTTTTGCGAAGCCGGCCCTCGAAGGCCCAAGTGGAAGTGTTTACTGCTTTATTCATGTATGACCGGCCTGCGTGCCGTGGTTTGTCAAACATGTAATATTCAAGTGAACATTTGTAAGGCCTTAAGGCTTGTTTGAGTATTTTGTATAACATTCCTCTTTTGTACTAGTGGACATTCGTGCTTCGATGCTGGGTTCTTGTTTACAACTTTTATAAACTGCTTCCGCAAGAATGCTCTGTGTAGGACGTTGAGATTGGTTGGATGGTTTCCATAAGTAACCACCCGGTCTGTCTGTGGTATATGGCGTCGGGCCCCGGCCGGACCTACTGCTATATGCTATGCGACGGATAGGGGGTGTTACAATAGGCTTAGCAGCTCTTCATTGCCTGTGACTTTGTCTTCAGGCTGATCTTCAATGGCTTTGAAAGCTATTGACTTCTCTTTTCGACTGCTGGTGAAGCAGCCTTCTGCTCTTCTTCTCTATTCTTGATGAGCAGCTCATAAGACTTTAGCTTGCCCAAGAGTGCTTCAGTTGTGATCTCATTTAGGCTTCTGGCATCCTTGATTGGCCAGATCCTTGAGTCCCTAGTGCTTGGGAAGCACATTAGGATTTTATCATTAAGCTCAGTCAATGAGATATCTTTGTCCAAAGTCTTCAGTTCATTGACTATAAGGCTGAGTCTATTATACATGTCTGCTACTGACTCAGCTCTCCTTTCTTGAATTCTCATACTGGGTTATGAGATGAGATCTTCTATCTTTTTCTCTCATCAGCAGATCTTGAGACTATCTCAGATAACTTGTCTCAGATGTCCTTTGCTGAGTTGCATTCATCTACCTTTTGGAATATTTCATCTGACATAGTCTGGGCTAGAATGTTCATAGCCTTTGCATCAGCCAATTTCCATTTCTTGATTTTTGCATCTGTTCCTGATGGAGGTGGAACAGTACTTGTACTTGTATTTTTTGGAGGTCTTAGACACACTGTCAAAACAGAATTAAAAATGTCTTCATCAATAGAGTTCATGTACAGTCTAATCCTTGCCTTCCAAAGTGCAAACTTAAATAGATTGCACACTGAAGGTCTGGTGCTAGCATAATATTTGTTTTGGGTCATGTTCTATGAAGGAATAATTCTAATAACAAAAGAAAACAAGCAGATCTAACTAGAGGGATCTTTGGGTTCAGGTGTTAGCCTGTGCAACCACTAAGGTGTGGTATTTTTAACCACCCTGGAAGATGTGGTATGTTTAACCAACCTCCCTCTGATACCAATTGAAAGTGCAAGTTAGATCTGATATACTCTAGAGGGGGTGAATAGAGTATGGTGCTTGCTAAAAACTTTTTACACTCTTGTTATATTCCTAAGTGAACATAAAGCAAATAAACTACAGCAACTATCTTATCAAAAGCAATCACAAACCACAGCCAGAAAACAAAAGAAATAAGCAACAGAAGACATAAGGAGCTATATGGTTCCCCAATCAATCTGGGTACATCACTCTTCTACCACCCTAGTAGATACACTGCATGATGAGTTGATCAGGTGTCTGGGCACCAATGATCTTTTGATAAGGTGCTCAAAAACCAAACCAGATTTTTTGATCAGGTGTCTTGTCACCACTGAGTTTTACAAGGTCTCAGAAACCAGCACAAACTTTGGAAGGGAGTTTGATAAACCCTTTACAACAGGAAGAGAGGGGATGCGATGATCTTCTCTGTCAACAATCAAGAGAAGATAGTGGATGTTGTCAAAGCTCCCCCTGAGATCTTGAGTTGTTCAGGAGTGAAGCTTTGCAGTAGGGTGATAGGCCTTCAGAAGATTTGATCTCCAGCAAAAGATGATTTCAGCAGCACTGAAATGTGTGTTGTCTGGAGTCTTGAATGATGATGGTCTTGGAACATGGAATCAAAAGAGATCTGAAATTTCAGTATATTGATCTCCTTTTGTGATGTGTGTCTTGTAAGAATTCTAAGACTGTGAGTTTCTGCAACTCTTTTCCTTGTTGTTGTTGTTCACTTTTTGATGAGTGTATGTATACAGCAGGGATGAAAAACTGATCTTTATTTCTTAGATCTGAATAGAATGATTCTCTGTCCGAGATAGTCGTTAGCCTATCATAAATGACTTCCTTAACTGCATTTTGTCTTCTGGAGGAAAGACCAATAAAACATTCCTTTGAAAATCCCTTGAAACTTGCTCCAGATTAATTGAACGGCTACAAGATCTTGAAATAAATGCTGAGAATATTTCATAACTGTCTGATTTGAATCTTGAAAACGTCGATCTATCCAGAAAAACGTCGACCTGAGCTCCACTATCGTTGAACTGAGCTCAGAGACTGACTTAGACTGAAACATAGATCGTCGATCTGAGCTCAACTATCGTCAAACTGAGCTCAGAGATAGAGAAATAAACTGGAGACAAGAACGTCGATCTGAGCTCGAAGATCGTCGAATGGAGTTCGACGACTCGTTGAAGTTGAGCTCAGAGATCGTCGAATGGAGTTTGATGATTCGTCGAAGTGAGCTCAGCGATCGTCGAATAGAGTTCGACGATTCATCGTCCTGAGCTCGACGAATGACTTAGTCTCCTGAACTGAAAATATCTGGTCCTGAGGGCAGCTTTCAAACAAATACTAACCTTAGACTCATTCTAATTGACCTTTAGATCTATACAAGGAGGTCAAAACAGATTTCCTAAAAGACATAGTGATCCTTGCCCAAATCAGTAATAGGGTGTTCCAACAGTCTCTACACCACCTGGCCTAGGCCTCCGTATGCCTCAACACTAAGAACACAACTCTAGAGCTCAATGCGTACTAAGGCTCAGAGGGGTCTTGGGTAGATGTGCACCAAGAACACAACCCAAACTAGTTTATCGTGTGGTAGGGAGGACTCCTGGGAATGAGAACCGAGTAACTGTTGGGTTTCTCTATAAGGGTGGCACAACGCTTGTGCACGCAGCGGAAAAAATAAAACATCAAGAAAAACCCAAAGAGATGTGGATCGTGCCATGAACAGTTGAATCAAGAAGTTAACAAACTAGGCAAAAATTACCTCGGTGGCGTCGAGTCACAACTCAACGGAGGAGCTCCAAACTTGTCTGCTTGCTGGTGGCGAGTTCTACGTGGAATAGTATCCACGTTTCTGCAGAAGTCCACACGAGCGGGAGAATGCCGATCTTTCCGTCTCACGAAGATCGGGAAGGAGAAGACCGCACCTTGCTCTCCCACGGACTGCTAGGTCCGCGCCAGGGATTACAGCACCAGCGAGAGTCGCCGGAGAAGAGGTGGCAGCGGGAGCGAAACGCGGCGGCGGGGTCGGGATCGGCAGAGCGAGGTGCGACAGCTTCCGTCGGGTTTCGATTGCTACAGGAGAAAATCGTGAGCCGAATGCTTAAGTGCCGATAACCCTAAGGGTCCTATTTATACTAGAGGTATAAATAAACCCAGGAAAATCGCTATCCGCAGACCACCCCAGAACTAGGTTCAGAATCGGCGAGTATGAATCGGTGAGAATCGGCGACAATTGGCGAGAATCACTGAGCAGGTTCGGTGAGAATCATTCGACGAGTATCACATTGGATCGGCGAGAATCAGAGTACAATACTCGACGATTCTCGCCGATCGTCGAGCCACGCTCGACGACACATATGATACTCGACGATCGTCGAGCCGCGGTCGACGACAATTGTCAAGTAGTCGATCGTCGAGAATCAACAATTGATTCTCGACGATTCTCGTCGATCGGCGAGAATCAGGGAGACGATTCTCGCCGATCGGCGGGAATCAGAAGACCATTCTCGACTAATGTCTTTGACCTGGACGACGAACCTAACCAGCCCTTCAAGGCAACATTTGCCCAACCGATGATCCTATAAGGCAACACTTTGCCCATAACCCTATTCAGGTCGGTGATTGGTAACCTTTACCAACACAGTCAGTCATCCAATTTCTCCACATCTCTTATGTGCGACCCTGCAGGCTCATATCGCGTTGGCAGTGAGATTACATGTTTGATCACTTTCCAGATCATCATGGTGACTCCAACAGACTCCCACTTGATCTCGAAAGTATCAAAACAAAAACCTCACAAACAATGAGCGGCATCTAGCAATGCATCATTGCTCCCCAAGCAATAAGAGTTTATAACTCATAAGCCTTTATGACCAATGTATCAGCGTTGTCTTTGTCCCTTTATCCCTTACATCCGCAAAGAACTAGAGGCATGGACCGTGTCACCCTCGTAATAGCTCAATCCAAGTTTCTTGATCCAGGACGGACTTCCAGAGAATGGTGAGTCCAATATCACATATTGACTCAACCAAGCATGCCATGCATTTCTCAGTCCAGTTCCATCAAGGGGCCCATGGATGCACACTCCTGTCATACGGAGGACAATTTCATATCTGCTCACACACAAACACCCAAATGATTCGTAACATGCCCACAACCACCCTTATCATCAACCTTTCTCAGGAAGACTTTAGATGGCATCAAAGCACGCTCTTCCTCACTTGATGAATGCTGTGACTTCAGGTCAAAGGACACAACACCATTGTCAAATGAGACCTACTCGTGACACGATTGGATGACAATCCACAGAGTAGTCTCAGGTTGGGTCTGTCCAGTACAACTTGTTCACTAACAAGTACCCACGTGATGACTTGATATCACAATATCATGACCTGTGAGAACCAGTCATCAGTCAACACACGTGCTAGCCTTCATGTATCATCATCACCCTTAGCTTCTATGATGATACTTCGACCAGGGACCTTTAAGAATGAAGCTTCAAATAAATCATAGGCTCTCACATTCAAGTCACGTACTTGATGTCCCATGGAAGCGAACATTCTAAGGGTATCTATTATGTTAACATTTAACTATCATATATAGAAAACTCATAATAAAAGAATTTGCCATTAATTACAAAGAAAAACTAGGTACACAGTTCATCATATGAACAAACAGCCAACAAAATACATATTTACATGCAATCCACAAGATCCTCGCTAGAGTTGATCGTTTAGGTATCGTATACCCATCGATCTAGTATGACCATCATGCTTTCTCTGCGCGAGAGGCTTTGTCAGCGGATCCGCAATATTTTCCTCAGTCGGCACTCTGCAAATGTTTACATCTCCTCGTTCGACAATCTCACGAATAAGATGAAACCGCCGAAGTATGTGCTTGGAGCGCTGATGAGATCTAGGTTCCTTAGATTGTGCAATTGCACCATTGTTATCACAGTAGAGAACTACGGGACCAACAATGCTAGGAACTACATCAAGCTCGCCGATGAATTTCCTAATCCATACAGCCTCCTTCGCCTGCGTTAGCTGCTGCGATATACTCGGCCTCTGTTGTAGAATCAGCAACTGTCTCTTGCTTGGAACTCTTCCACCTCACAGCTCCTCCATTCAGGCAAAACACAAAACCTGACTGAGACTTGGAGTCGTCTCTATCAGTTTGGAAGCTAGCATCCGTGTAACCTCTTACAACGAGCTCTTCCTCTCCACCATACACCAAGAACACGTCCTTAGTCCTTCTCAAGTACTTCAGGATATTCTTGACTGCAATCCAGTGACATTCACCGGGGTCTGACTGATACCTGCTAGTCATGCTCAAAGCAAAGGAGACATCGGGTCGAGTACATAACATCGCGTACATGAATGATCCAATTGCCGAAGCATATGGAATCAACTTCATGCGGTCCTTGTCTTCACAAGACTTTGGACACTGGTCCTTAGAGAGATTCACACCATGAGACATGGGCAAAAATCCTTTCTTGGACTCAAGCATGTTGAACTGCTTCAACACCTTTTCGATGTACGTACTCTGGGTCAAACCCAGCAACTTCTTCGATCTGTCTCTATAGATCTTAATACCCAATATATAAGTCGCTTCACCCAAATCCTTCATTGAAAAGCAGTTCCCTAGGTTGTTCTTAACAACTTTCAGGGTAGGAATGTCATTCCCAATCAACAGTATGTCATCTACATACAATATCAGGAAGACTACAATGCTCCCACTGATTCGCTTGTAAACACAAGGCTCATCTTCATTCTTGATGAAACCAAACTCTTTGATTTTCTCATCAAAACGAAGATTCCAACTTCGAGAGGCCTGTTTCAGTCCATAAATGGACTTATTCAGCTTGCATATTTTAGTGGCTTCATCTGGGGATACAAAACCCTCGGGTTGTGTCATATACACTTCCTCAAGGAGGTTTCCATTAAGGAAAGCCGTTTTGACATCCATCTGCTAGATCTCGTAGTCATAATACGCAGCAATAGCAAGCAATATCCTAATGGACTTTACCATGGCAACAGGGGAAAAGGTCTCATCATAGTCAATACCATGAATTTGCTTGAAACCCTTAGCCACCAGTCGCCCTTTGAATGTCTGTACATTCCCATCCATGTCGGTCTTCTTCTTGAAGACCCACTTGCACCCTATGGGTCGTACCCCTTCAGGTGGTTCCACCAAGTTCCAAACTTGGTTTGCATACATGGAGTCCATTTCGGATTTCATAGCCTCAAGCCATTTGTCGGAGTCCGGTCCATTCATAGCCTCTTGGTAGGTTGCTGGTTCATCATCATGATCCATAAGCAACACATTACCTATTTGAGACACGAGAAATCCATATCTCTCAGGCTCAAACCTCGGTCTACCAGATCTACGTAGGACTTGTGTTCCCTGAGCAGGTTCTCTCTACAACATCTTGTAGTCCTATCTCAGAATCCAATTCCGGTTCATTCACTACATGTGGTTCTTGAACTTCTTCAAGCTCTACCTTTTCAGTCTTTCTTGATAAGAACTCTTTCTCCAAGAAGACACCAGTCCTTGCGACAAACACTTTGCCCTCAGACGGTAGGTAAAAGTAATACCCTTTCGTTTCCTTAGGATATCCCACCAGATAACATTTATCCGATTTGGGTTCCAGCTTGTCAGGCATTTGACGTCTTCACGTATGCCTCACAGCCCCAAATTTTAATGAACGACATACTAGGACGCTTCCCAGTCCATATCTCATATGGTGTCTTCAGAACCGTTTTCGTTGGAGCGCGATTCAATGTCATTGCAGCAGTCTCTAAAGCAAAACCCCAAAAGGAAACAGGCAAGTCTGCATGACTCATCATCGAACGTACCATGTCTAACAGAGTACGATTTCTCCTCTCAGACACACCATTATGTTGTGGTGTTCTAGGTGGAGTGAGCTGTGATACAATACCACACTCTTTCAGATGATCACGGAACTCATGACTCAGGTATTCGCCACCTCGATCAGATCGGAGTGCTTTAACCTCTTTTACCCAACTGGTTTTCTACTTCATTCTTGAACTCTTTGAACTTTTCAAAGGTCTCGGATTTGCACTTCATAAGATACACATATCCGTATCTACTGAAATCATCAGTAAATGTAACAAAGTAGAAATACCCTCCTCTAGCCATGGAACTCATGGGTCCGCATACATCACTATGTACAACACCCAAGAGATCCTCAGCCCTCTCAGTATAACCAGTGAAAGGAGCTTTAGTCATCTTGCCTAACAAACAAGATTCGCATCGCTCAAATGATTCATAATCAAATGAGTCCAAAAGTCCATCTCTATGGAGTTTGGATATGCGCTTCTCGTTGATATGGCCCAAACGACAATGCCAGAGAAACGTAGGTGTTCGAGTCATTTGTTCTTAGTCTTTTATTATTTTCTACATTATAGATCAGATGGTCCAAGTTCAAAACGTAAAGACCATTAAACAATTGGGCTACAGCATAACAAACATCATTCTTAAATATAGAACAACAATTGTTCTTAATTATAAAAGAAAATCCAATCATGTCCAAACATGAAATAGATATAATGTTTCTAGTTATCGCCTGGAACAAAATAACAGTTATCTAGTTCTATTACAAGCCCACTGGGCAAAGAAAGACGGTAAACTCCTACGGCTACAGCAGCAACTCTTGCTCCATTGCCGACGCGGAGGTCCACCTCCCCTTTACTCAGCAATCTTCTCCTTCCCAGTTCCTGCACATTTGTACAAATGTGAGAACCACATCCGGTATCCAATACCAAGATGAAGGAGCAGAAAGGTTTATCTCTATAACGTAAACATTAGAAGCGGAAGTCATACCTCCCCTCAATTTCTGCAGACCCTCAATATACGAAGGACAGTTCCTCCGCCAATGACCAGCCTTGCCACAGTGGTGGCATTTCCCTCATCCTTCACCGTGCTCTTCTTTTTCATCAGTGCTGAAGACTTGGGCTCAAGATATGACTTAGGTCCTACCTTCGTCTTCTTGGAGCCCTTGGCTTTGCCCTTGCCCTTATGCACCATCAGTATGGGGCTGGCAGGCTTGGCCTTCTTCATGTTGATCTCGGCAGTTCTTAACATGCCTAGGAGTTCGGGCAGTGTCTTGTCTATCTCATTCATGTTGTAGTTCAAGACAAACTGCTCATAACTGTCCGGCAACGATTGCAGGATCAGATCCGTGGCCAACTCTTGACCAAGAGGAAAACCCAGCCTTTCAAGGTTCTCTATATACCCAATCATCTTGAGTACGTGAGTCCCTACTGAGTCTCGAACTCCCATCTTGCACTGAAACAACGCTTTAGTGATGTCGAACCTCTCTTGACGAGCCTGCCCTTGAAACATTTTCTTGAGGTGCTCGTCAATCTCCTTGCACCCCATATTCTCATGTTGCTTCTGAAGCTCAGAGTTCATGGTGGCAAGCATAAGGCACTCGACATCCAAAGCATCATCAGTATACTTCTTATAAGTATCCTTCTCAGCACGAGAAGAATTCCCGGTCGGCACCTCGGGGGCTTCTTCTTCCAAGACATAGAGCTTTCGCTCTTGCCTGAGAACAATTCTCAGGTTCCTGTACCAGTCCATATAGTTTGTCCCGCTGAGCTTATCCTTCTCAAGGATGGCTCTCAGAGACAGCGTGGAGTGTGAAACACTTGCCATGGAATTCTACAAGAATTTATGCAGAATCAATCAGTACCTAAATTTCAATTGTAATTTATTCTAATTAGGACTTCAATTAAAATACTCCCACTATTTTATTCGAAATGATAGCCCTCACTAACAATTCGGAGAGTTCATGCGAGCTACTCTCTTAGTGGACAAGATCCGTATTTCACCAACACAATGAGTCCGCTTTGGCGTTCCTCTCACGATGCAGTTATTTAGGTAGGCAACGCTTGCCAATTGCATCCTCATGCAATTCTTGTATGTTTGGTGAATAACTCCTTATTCGCATCCATCATATGGTGCATGCCAACCCTATGCCTCTAGGCACTCAACCTTTGAGGTCACCTAGTTAAGCTGGACCCGATGTCGACAGTGGGATATCACAATTATCCGCTCGCACCCTTACCAAGATAGATTAATGCACCTTGCTTTGGCAAGCCCACATTTCATCGATCGAGGTAGGAAGAGTGTCATCCATCGGAAGGCATCCGAACACTAATATTAAAAGAAGGGATTTCAATTTAGGTTAACAATTAACCATGATCAACATTTTGATCAACGTGCACATCCAAAGAAAAACAATTCTTCTAAACCACATGCATCCCTTATGTGCACATCCTGACACCATCAACATTTGATAGAAGGAAGGGCTAAATCTGAACATCCGGACATTTCCAAATCCTCAGATTTACATGCATTGGACAAAGGCAAAGACAGCTCAACTTAAAGCAGTAGACAAGCTCATCTCTCTTTGTTGGATTCAAAGTCCAAAACAAAATCGAGGGATGGTTACTGCTAAGGAGACAACAATTTCTAACACTTATAAATCCACCGAAATTCCAATCGTTCTTGGCGAGGAGACCAAGACTAAGTCTAGACATTTAGAACACTTCTAAATCCCTAGGTTTACACGCACTGGAATAACAAACTTCCAAAACAACAGTCATGGCCGAACCTGGCTCTGATACCATGTTGGGTTTCTCTAAAGGGTGGCACAATGCTTGTGCACGCAGCGGAAAAATAAAACATCAAGAAAAACCCAAAGAGATGTGGATCGTGCCATGAACATTTGAATCAAGAAGTTAACAAAACTAGGCAAAATTACCTCGGTGGCGTGAGTCACAACTCAACGGAGGAGCTCCAAACTTTGTCTGCTTGCTGGTGGCGAGTTCTACGTGGAATAGTATCCACGTTTCTGCAGAAGTCCACACGAGCGGGAGAACGCCGAGCTTTCCGTCTCACGGAAGATCGGGAAGGAGAAGACCGCACCTTGCTCTCCCACGGACTGCTAGGTCCGCGCCAGGGATTACAGCACCAGCGAGAGTCGCCGGAGAAGAGGTGGCAGCGGAGCGAACGCAGCGGCGGAACACTTTCCGGCGGCGGGGTCGGGATCGGCAGAGCGAGGTGCGGAACAGCTTCCGTCGGGTTTTCGATTTGCTACAGGAGAAAATCGTGAGCCGAATGCTTAAGTGCCGATAAACCCTAGGGTCCTATTTATACTAGAGGTATAAATAAACCCAGGAAAATCGCTATCCGCAGACCACCCAGAACTAGGGTTCAGAATCGGCGAGTATGAATCGGTGAGAATCGGCGACAATCGGCGAGAATCACTGAGCAGGTTCGGTGAGAATCATTCGACGAGTATCACATTGGATCGGCGAGAATCAGAGTACAATACTCGACGATTCTCGCCGATCGTCGAGCCACACTCGACGACACATAATGATACTCGACGATCGTCGAGCCGCGGTCGACGACAATTGTCAAGGTAGTCGATCGTCGACAATCAACAATTGATTCTCGACGATTCTCGTCGATCAGCGAGAATCAGGGAGACGATTCTCGCCGATCGGCGGGAATCAGAAGACCATTCTCGACTAATGTCTTGAACCTTGGACGACGAACCTAACCAGCCCTTCAAGGCAACATTTGCCCAACCCGATGATCCTATAAGGCAACACCTTTGCCCATACCCTATTCAGGTCGGTGATTGGTAACCTTTACCAACACAGTCAGTCATCCAATTTCTCCACATCTCTTATGTGCGACCTGCAGGCTCATATCGCGTTGGTAGTGAGATTACATGTTTGATTACTTCCAGATCATCTGGTGACTCCAACAGTAAAAGTACAACCGTTCAAAGTCTATCTCTCAACTCCCGTCGGTGTGATGACTGGCGAGCCCGTAGATAAATCTCTCGGGAATGAGAACCGAGGATCGAGCCCAGTCGTTCAAATTCTATCTCTTAACTCCCGTCGGTGTGACGACTGGCGAGCCCGTAAACCTGTCACACTATCCTTAACACAGGATTATGACATCGCGTGTCAACTCACACCAGATGCCAATTCACATGGCCTTGCCATCAACCATCCAAGGGCTCCAACCGAGTCCCTTTTCATCATTACCAATCCAGTGCGATAAAATACTAACGCACTTACATCCTTTCACATTTCCATGCTCCCAAGAACTTAAGCGTTCAACATCAACACTGATGGCAAGCCACCTTGAAGAACATACTTCTTGGCCGTGAGATTTATCTCATCGGATTCCTTCCTTATAATCAATCATTCACAAATAATTAGGCCTTGAGATTTATCTCATCCGATTTCTTCCTTAAAATCAATCATTCACAAACAATCATGCTTTCATATATTTATGACAACAATATATTAACTCTCAACGTATGTGATGAAAAACCTTAGTGTTATGGTGAATAGTCAAGACGAGCATTCTCAAGGGCACGACACTCGACGTGATATGCAAATACACTCACACCGCACATCCTTCGGCCCGCCCAACGTACAATATGAACCCCACAAACTATTTTATTTTCAGAAATAAATTATAGCATAATCACACATTTTTATTTTATTTGACTGTTTGCATGCACCCACGTGTGATAGGTTAGTGAGTATGAGTTCACCCCATCACAGTTCACCACATGAACACCCTCAATAGGTAAAACTCTGAGATGCGTCGAGTTGAGCTTGGTCAATCGAGTCGTGGAAACGAAGGGAATGAAACACCCCCGTGGTTTATACCTTTCTCCCACCAAATGAAGACGTTAGCAGAAAGCATAATATCTAGTGCGAGCAGGGTTGAAAATCCTTAATGTTATGGTGAATAGTTTAGACGAGCATTCCATTAGGCCCCTTCAAGAAACCACGCACCACTACTTAGAAAGGTGTACACTTATGAGAAACCCTCTATTTGAAGATTACGAGTCAACTTACACCTATCCCAAGAGTCTCATAAAGGAGATCTTTACAATACTTCGATTATTATTATCAATCATAGAACATCACTTCCAGGAATCATGTTGATACACTGATACGATCTCATTATGCTAGATACAATCTGTATGATGACTATCATCGTTCTTACCGAGCACTCGAATATATCTTATTGATCCTTCAACACAGTATTATGATGATTGAGTTCTGTATCACTCCGGTCACCATAATAATGTGTCGAAGAAAAATGCATGCCCTTGCGAAAAATGCGCGCCACGATGAAAAATGCGCGCCCGGGCATAAAATTCACAGAAGGGAGAAAAATGCGCGCCCCGACAAAAAATGTGCATCGGATAAGAAAGAGCGTGGACAGGAGGGAAAAAAGATAATGATAGGAAAATGCGCACCGGGAAATAAATGCCCGTCCGGACAAAAATGAGAAGAAAATTCTATGCTCCGGCAAAAAATGCACGCTCTGGCAAATAATGTGCCCCCGGCAAAAAATTACGTCCCGACAAAAAATGCTTGTATATGCGAAAATTGCGTGTACATGCAAAAAATACGCGTTCGACAAGCAAGTGTGCACCAGATAAATAAGAAATAACGTGGCTGGTGGGAAAATTACGTGAATGAGAGGAAAATGTGCTCCAGGAAATAAATGCGAGACCGGACAAATACGGACAAAAAATTCTACGCCTCAACGAAAAAATGCACGCTCAGGCAAATAATATGCCCTCATGCAAAAGAATACATGCGACGTCAAAAATTTCATAGCCGCGGAAAAATTATGCATGGTGGTAAATAAATCCCGCTCGGACAATAAATGTGCGGCCGTGCAAGAAATAAGTATCTGCGGGAGAAATGTCTGTTTGGCCCGAAAAGACACGCACCATGGAATTTTGATATTGAAGGTTTGGATTACGAGTCGAATAATGCGTGGTCAAGCGCTATACATGTTACACATTTTTAAGCTTTTATGGAGTTTTGCACTCTTTGGGGCTCATTTTTTGTGTATCTGAATTACATACTTGTAGAGGGAAGAAAATTTGATTGTGCGCTAGTGCTTGTTGTGCATGATATGCCTTTGATTAGATCTTATGTCATGCTCCCAAATTTTCTTCTTTATATTGTGCGATGCATATGTGATTATTCTTGTGCATCGATCCCACAAAACATACATGCCTTACAGAGCTCTTTTCTCCTATTTAGTGCTTGGTCTTTTTGGCTCCTGTTGTGTTGTAACGCCCCGAAACTCAAAAGAGCGATGGGAGGAGTTTTGAGCCAAGTTTGGAATGGGGGGAACACGGCCTGGAACACGGGCGTGTCCCAGTGCGTGTCGTGTTTGGGTCGACGATTTGGCCGAGTGTTCGACGAATTTTGGAGTTGACGATCGCTGAGCAGCGAACACGGCCTGAGACACGGGCGTGTCTCAGGGCATGTCGATCTCGTGTCGACGATCTGCCAGAGAAGTCGACATTTTCGCTCGACGATGTGTCGAGACAGGGAACACGACCTAGGACACGGGCGTGTCCAAGGCCGCGTCGGGTGGTCAATGAACTGTACTCAACGAAGTGTCGAGACATTGAACACGGCCTGGAGCCCAGGCGCGTTCGGGTTTGAAAGAATTGGTTCCTAAACACCTAGAGAGGGGGGTGAATAAGTGCAATTCCTTTTTCTTCTTAGGCAGAATATTAATTCAGTTAATTAATTGAAACATATAATTCTACAACTATCACAGCACAGAAATAACAATACCACACACAATCACAGATGACACAGTGATTTATAGTGGTTCCCCAAGGTCTGGGTACATCCACTTTCCCCCTTCGCCTATCTAGCAGTGTGCTAGATTCGGCCTAACTTCTTTCCTTCTCCTCAGATCCGCAGATCTTACAGCACAGAACCCAAACAAGGCTCCTACAACTCAGAGTGAGTCCACACTCCTACATCTCAGGCAATCTGCCCTACCTCAGCCTTCAACAAGGCCTACAACTCAGAGATGTAAATCTCCTATAACTCAGGCTATCAGCCCTACCTCAGCCTTCACCAAGGCCTACCACTCAGAGAACTTTCTCTTACAACTCAGCCTTTATAAATCAGGCTTAAAACTCAGATCTTAAAAAGATCCTACAGAAAATAGATGTAAATTTGAAATTTACCACCACCCTGGTTGAGAGAGAAAGGATGGAAGTTTTCTTGATCAGTTCTTGAAAGAATCTGATGTTAGAGATCAACCTGTCTTAGCTTTCTTCAAAGCTTCTTGAATCTGAACACAGTAGGGTTGATCTCCTTTGAAGTTGATCTTCAATCAGCTTCTTTCTTGAAATTCAGAAATCAATCTGAATCCTTTTTGGCAAACTGGTTCAGAATCCGCACTTAAGAGACTTGTTGATGTAAGTCCCTTTCTTCACTTGAATAGATGGAGCTCTCTCTCTCTCTCCAAATTCTTCTGAAGATTCTTCTGAATTCTTCTTTGAATTCTCTTGACAAACTCTGAGTAGATCACCACTTGAGAATGTCTTATTAGATCTTCTGTTGAAAATCTTCTTCTCTTTTTTAGTGTTTTTTTATCTCATCTAATTGTTATGTATATGTATATTGTTCTGTTGATAGAGAATGTCTTTATATAGACTTCCTCCATGGTAATCGGCTAATCCGGTTTCTAACGAACTTCTGACAGCTCTGACAGCTTCAGTAGACCGGTTGGTTATGGCAGCCGTCAAGTCTCTAGTCACTTCTTGAAACTCTGTCTCTGTCAGCAAAGTGTCGAGACTAAACTTCATCATGTGTCGACACAAGTAGACTAAGTGTCGACACATGCCTTGGTGGTGTCGACACAGCTCCCTTGGTGTTGACACTGCTACTCGACACAGCTTCTGTAGAATATGTCGACACTAGTTCTGTATGTCGACACAGTCACTTCTTCTCTTCACTAAAATTAACTTTCTTGAAACTATGCTATGTGACGACACAAGTCCTGTGTGTCGACACAGTTGATGTCGACAAAGTCTTCTGTGTGTCGACACTGCCTCTGTGTGTCGACATAGTTGATGTCGACTAAGCTTTTTCGTGTGTCGACACTATCTCTGTGTGTCGACACAGTTTCTTCTGGTGTCGACACAGCCTTTCCAAGTGTCGACACAATTGACTCCAGGTGTCGACACAGCTTTTCTACAGTGTCGACACAAGCCTTCATAAGTGTCGACACAGCTTCTTCTGGTGTCGACACAGCTTCTTCTGGTGTCGACTCATGGACTTAGAAACTTTTCCTGCATTCCTACATTTTCTTAACCAACATATATAAACTCAAAACAACATCAAATACACCTTGATGCATAACATTGAGTAAGGTGAGGCTTCTTCAAATCTGGTACACATTTTTCAATGTACCCAACAATCTCCCCCTATTTGGAGAAGTCATAACCCTTAGTAAATGATATACACCATTCATAATAAACACACATTATGATGTATAAAAACATTACATGACAGAGTAACTTATAAACAAAACATGTATAAAATGTCATCACAGAATAATGATGCAAACATAATGAGCATTAATCATTGTTTTGTTTAAACTTTCAAAAGTTTTTTAACAATAGTTTACATAGATTTTTAAAAACTAAAGATTACAATGTTGTAAAATCTAGTTAATCTATTCTAAGTTTGATCAGGCTCCTTGAGGACTATGCCTTGCCTGACTGAATCTTGGCTTGTACTGGAGCTTCAGTATCTTTAGTTGGTTTCTTGCCCTTCAGATCTTTCTTCTTTTGTTCTTCAACCCTTATCCTTTGCCTTTCAAAATAATGAAAAGGCTTTGGGAAGTACTTGCTAGGCTCCTGAGCATTAGGAGGTAGCTTCCCAGCTTTTGCCTTTCTTCTATATTGTAGAATGGCTTCCTGCCTAGCTTCATACTTGTTCCATTCTTACTCAGTGTACCATTTACCCCTTTCATAGGTCTGGTCCTTTATATCTTTCCAGGCAGTAAATATAATATTCCTGGAAGTAGGACTCCACTGCTCAAAATCAGGCTTTAACTCAGCCTATTCTTAGAATCTTTTCTTTGAAAGTTGAGCTTCTTGCTCCTTATTCAAAGCTGTCTCTGACATTTCTACTTTCTCAATGATAACATTTTTAGTACCCTCTGGAGGGCTGTACATTGACTGTACTTCTTGCTGAATCATATCAAAAACTGCTGGAGGGTAAATGACCTAAGCAACTTCAGGTTGATCACCTTCAAAATAAGCAGGTTGCACACCTAACTCAGCTACATTGAAGGATCAAGCGCATAACCAACTGTTCCAAAAGCCCGGACTGTTGGAAAGGGTGCTACTTAATTTCTTAAATAAGTAGAAGAGCGCCACGGGTCAAGTGAAGGAACGCCGGACCCAACAATCCCCCCCCCCGGCGTCCAGCACAACCCGTCGGCTCAGAGGTGGAGTTACCACATGGCCCACATGGCTCAGAGGTGGGGTTACCACATGACCCACACGGCTTAGAGGTGGGGTTACCACATGTCCACGGTTGCACGGCTCAGAGGTGGGGTTACCACATGTCCACGGTTGCCTGACCCGCCGGACCCACACAGGTAGAAGGGAAAAATCAGGATTTAATAGCGCTCCCTCGGTCTTGAACCCGTGACCTGCTCTGATACCAATTGAAGGATCAAGCGCATAACCAACTGTTCCAAAAGCCCGGACTGTTGGAAAGGGTGCTACTTAATTTCTTAAATAAGTAGAAGAGCACCACGGGTCAAGTGAAGGAACGCCGGACCCAACAATCCAAGGAGAAGACAGACAGCAGTAATAGCAGACAGACAAAGTAGATCAAGCTTACAGAAATACAGATAGCAACAGCAAGAGGAGGAGCAGCAGAAGAAGCAGTAATAGCAGCAGCAGCAGACAGACAGCTTACAGAAATACATTCAAAAATATTCTGTCTCAAAGATTTCTCAAGAACACACACACACATCCAAGGAGATCAAGCTTTCAAAAATCTTCAGATCTCTTTAGTGTCAAAGTGTTCAAGGCCAACATATTTTCCAGACTCCAGATATTCAACATTTCAGTCATTGCTGAAATCATCTATTGATGGAGTTCAATCTTTGAAGGCCTATTACCCTCAGCAAAGCTTTTCTTCCTGAAGATCTCAAGGATTCAGGGGGAGCTTTGACATCAACAATACACATAGTCTTCTCAGTTGTTTAAGAAAGAGAAGACTTCCATCACTCTCTCACCCCCTCTCTGTAAAGGGTTTCTCAAACTCCCTTCAAAAGTTTGAGCCTGATTTTTGAGCACCTTGTCAAAAGCTCATTGGTGGCAAGACACCTGATCAAAAAATCTGCTTTGGTTTTTGAGCACCTTATCAAAAGCTCATTGGTGCCCAGGACACCTGATCAACTCATCCTGCAGTGGATTCCTACCTAGGGTGGTAGAAGAGTGGATGTACCCAAGTTTAGGGGAACCACTATATTTCCTTGTGTCTTCTGGTTTTGCTTGTTTTTATGTTTGTTTCTGGCCTTGATTACTCTGTGATTAGCTTTTGCTTAACTTAGTGCTGTGATTAGTTTTATTCTGCTTCCCTGCTCACACTTATGACAACAACTGTTGTAAAAAGTTTCAAAGCATCATATACTCTATTCACCCCCCTCTAGAGTATATCAGATCTAACTGCACTTTCATACATTATCATCATCACATAGGGGTGGATATCCAAGGGTGGCTCTGATGCTATTAGATATCCATTTAGCATGATTTGAGCCTTCTTTAACTAACACTCTCTCCCCCTTTATGTCTTCTCTCTCAATATGAGCTCTGAGGTCATCTTTCTGAAATCTTACTTGTTCATCTAGATAATTAACACCATATTTATAAAATGACCTTAGTTTCAGTAGCTGATCAGAAATGATCTTTTGAGAATTCTTAATAGTTGTTTGTACAGCAGCTAGTTTTTCCTGGAATTGTTTATCAAAAGCTGACTTGTCTTTAGCCCTTGCCTCAGTCAGGGCAGTAGCAGTATTCTTTAATTCTGTAACAATCACATTATGTGATTCAGTTAGATTGTCATTCATCCTTAGTTGATTTTCTAGGACATAGCCTTGCTTGACAACAATATCATCAACTTGAGTCTTTATTCCTTCTTATTGTTTAGCAAGATAGACTACAGCATTGCCACCTTTGTGGAAGCAATCTGTCATTTCCTTCTTGTTATGATTTACTTCAAATCTTATGTATTTGATATCTTGAGCCAAGGAGAATTGCAGATCTTTATGGGTCTCATCCATATATTTCTCCATGACTATTATTTGTTCATCTAACTTTACTTGCAAGGATACCAACAAAGAGCTATAATCTTGTACAGGAACTGGTTGTGGAGCAGTTTGCAATGTCCTTTTATAGCTTTGGCTTCTTCTTTTGAAAACCATCAACTTTCTCTTCTTTGCTTGAATGTCTGCTTCATCTTCAGAAGCTGAGGTACTTGCAATATCAACTCTTTTCTTAGGACTAGGAGGCAGTTCCTTTTCATTCCTAGGTTGCTCCCCCTCAATTTCAGCTTACTCCCCCTCAGTTCTTGCTTTCTCCCCCTGAGTCCCTTGTTCCTCCCCCTCAGTCCTGACTTGCTCCATATCAGGGAATAACTCTTCAAGGGTAAACTCTTGTTGAATATGAACTGGAGATACTCTTAACTCTGGAGCATCAGCAGCTGTAGATGTATCCTCCATGATAACATCTTGTGCTTGATTGTTGAGGTGAGTGGTCTGGTCAACATCAACCAAGGGCACAGTTAGTGTTTCATCCTCATTATTGAAAAGTGATTGATTAACTTCTTGGATTACCTAAAGAATAGTTTGAGTAGCCATTTCACTATCTAAGTGTGTTGGCTCTTCCTCAAGATGAGGCTCCCCCTGTATCTGATCATCAAGTCTAATGTCTTGAGCAGGAGATTTTTCAGCAATCTCTGGCCTCTCTTCATCAGGCATGTCCTTTGTTAGGACTCTATCCCATCTGGAGATTATCCTTATATTCATTCTTCTCATGTGGTTGATCTTAGAACCAGTAGTCTGTTCCATTACTTCTGGAATTGTTCCACCCAAGTATAGACTTATGATTCTCCCTAGATTCGGCTTCTTGATTACTGCAGACCAATCTGTGTTCAGTCTGAAGAAAATCCTGGTCATCAGGCTGAATATATAGGCTGAAACCCTTTCATGCCCCCCTGGCTTGCAGAGAATGACCTTTCCAGCCACTTCAGAAAGGAATTTTCCTTGCAGATTCATCCCTTTCATGTTCATTGCAGATCCAATCTTCATGGTGGGATCCAATCCACACCACTGAAGTACTTCTCTAGTCTTGAATGAGGTAACTTCTTCTTCTTATTGAGTTCTTGGGAGGTGAAGAGTTTTCCTCAAGCTCTTTAAGGTAAGTTTAACTTTAGCTCGCTGAACTGTAGATTTGATCTTAATTCCAGTTGAATATAAAGTAGCTGCGCCATAGAATTCCAGTATTTCTTTCTTCCATATCTTTATAGGTTCGGATACCAGAAATTCCAAACCATTCGCAGTAATAAGGGTAACTACTATTTTAATCTCCGGTTCTGCATTATCAAAAGCGTTGCGAACCAGCTCATAGCCTTCATTGATGTTATCTTCAAGATTTGGCGTCATTGGGGTTGTGAGAAATCTTGGATTGAGAAGAAAGAATTTGTCAACACAAGGTTTTGTTCTCGAAAATATGGAGAGTGTGTCGACAGAATATGTTGTTGACCTATCTATACCCTTCTAAATAATGAAGTTCAAAAGGCACGTCAAAATTCTCTTAATGTGTCTACACAGTTGAAATGTGTCGACACAGACTTCTAATGTCTCGACAAAAGTGTTGACTTCTATGTGTCGACACCAATTGATGATGTGTCAACACAGACATACTTATCAGTTTGACAGAAATTCTGTGTCGCCTCTAATTCTAAGTGTCGACACAACTTCTGGATGTGTCGACACAACTGCTCTGAAGTGTCGACACCAATTTTCTAGATGTTTCGACATCACTTTCCTGGAGAGTCGACACCAACTACTATGTGTTGACACAGACAACTTTTTGTGTCGACACAATTTTACTTAGCCAAATTTGTTAAACTAATTTATGTTCAACATTCCTAATTCAATTTTGAAATTATTGAATTTAGTTTCATCTAATGGCTTAGTGAACATGTCAGCAATTTGTAAATCTGTATTAACAAATTCTAAAGAAATATCTTCTTTTTCTACATGATCTCTAAGAAAATGGTATCTTATTTCTATATGTTTTGTTCTACTATGAGAAACAAGATTATGAGCAATAGAAATAGCACTAGTAGAATCACATAATAATGGAGTTCTACTTACCTGAATATCATAATCTTCTAACTGATGTTGTATCCACAACAGCTGTGCACAGCAACTTCCTGCAGCAACATACTCAGACTCAGCTGTGGAAATTGCCACACTAGTCAGCTTCTTACAGCTCCATGACACCAATCTTTCTCCTAGAAATTGACAGGTGTCTGTTGTGCTTTTCCTATCTACTTTGCATCCCGCAAAGTCTGGATCTGAATAGCCTATTAGTAGAAAATCTCTATTCCTAGGATACCAAAGGCCTAGATTATGTGTGTCCTTAAGATATCTCAAAATCCTTTTGACAACAATATAATGAGATTCTTTAGGGCAGGATTGGTATCTTGCACAGACACATATAACATACATGATATCAGGTCTACTAGCAGTTAGATAAATGAGGGAGCCAACTATCCCTCTATACAAAGATTCATCTACAGTTTTCCATGCATCATCTTTTCTTAGAGACATACTTGTCCCCATTGGAGTTCTCATGGTAGTGGATGACTCCATACCATACTTCTTAATTAACTCCTGGGTGAACTTAGACTGGGATATGGACAAGCCATCAGCAGTCTGTCTTACTTGGTGTCCCAAGAAGAACTTAAGTTCTCCCATACTGCTCATCTCAAACTTCCCTTGCATAAGTTTTGCAAACTTTCTACAAAGGTTGTTTTCAGTAGAACCAAATATTATGTCATCAACATATATTTGGACTAGGATGATCTTTCCTTTGGATTCTCTAAGGAATAGAGTCTTGTCTATTTTCCCCTTGAGGATTTGTTCTCAATGAGGAAAGCGGACAGGGTTTCATACCAAGCCCTTGGGGCTTGTATCAACCCATATAAAGCTTTCCTAAGTTTATAAACATAATTAGGTTTGAGTGGATCAACAAAACCTGAGGGTTGTTCTACATAGACCTCCTCTTTTAAGTCTCCATTTAAGAATGTTGAATTAACATCCATTTGGAACACTTTGAAGCCTTGATATGCTGCATAGGAAAGGAATAGCCTTAATGCTTCCAACCTTGCCACTGGAGCAAAAGTCTGATCAAAGTCTATGCCCTCTTCCTGCTTGTATCCTTTGGTAACTAGTCTTGCTTTGTTCTTCACTATGATCCCACTCTCATCAAGCTTGTTTCTATAAATCCACTTTGTCCCTATGACATTGTGGCCCTTTGGTTTTGGAACCAACTCCCAAACCTTGCACCTTCTGAATTGATTTAACTCCTCCTGCATAGCATCAATCCAGTGTGGGTCTTAAATAGCTTCTCCAAATCTCTTGGGTTCCAGTTGAGATAAGAAGCTTGAGCAAAGAACTGTGTTTAAGTTCCTGCTTCTTGTTTGTACTCCATATCTTGGATCACCAATGATCTGGTGTGCAGGATGATCCTTTAAATGTATAACTGCTGGAGATAATCTATCAACAGTTTGACCTTCTTCAATCTCTTCATTATGCCGCACCTCATGGTCTTCATCAGCCTCTTGAGTGTCTTGTACTCTCCCTGGACAGCAACTATCATTTTCCTCATCCTGCTTTGCAGTTGGATCTTCTCTGATAGTAAGCTGGTCCATCTTCTGCTGTATACATGTAGAGCTATAAGAACTACTAGACAACTAACTATTAATAAGTCTAGATTCATCAAATATGACATGAACAGACTCTTCTACAACTTGAGTAGCCAAATTGTAGACCCTATAAGCCTTACTATTATTGTTGTACACAACAAATATCCCATCTTGGGATTTGGCAGCAAACTTAGTTAGGTGAGATTTGTCATTATTAAGCACATAGCGCTTGCGACCAAAGATCATTAAATAGGACAAGTTTGGTTTTCTGCCTTTCATAACCTCATAGAGTGTCTTTTTGTGGCTTTTGGTGATGGAAGCCCTATTGAGCACATGACATGCAGTGTTTACTGCCTCAACCCAGAAATATTCTAGGAGAGTAGTGTCACTCAATAGTGTTCTTCCAGCCTCAATCAATGTCCTATTCTTTCTTTCAACAATGCCATTTTGCTGAGGTGTTCTAGGTGAGGAGAATTCCTGATGAATCCCAAATTCTTCACACAACCTTGTCATACTTTCAGATTGGAATTCAGTTCAATGGTCACTTCTGATTTTGACCACTGAACTATCTAATTCATTCTGAATTTGTTTGACAAAATTATAGAAGACATTTGGGGTTTCAGATTTCTGCCTCAGAAAGAATACCCATGAAAATTTAGAATAGTCATCTACTACCACAGAAGTGTAGACCTTCCTACCTAGACTATGAACTGGCATAGGACCAAATAAATCCATATGCAAGAGGTATAAGTACCTCACTGAGTCTTTTATTTTTAGGCTATGAAAGTAGGATCTGGTCTGCTTGCCTTTTTGACAAGCTGAGCATATTCCATCCTTAAAGCACTTAACTTGAGGATCATTCCTCACTAAGTCTTTACTAAAGAGTTGTTCAATAGTCTTGTAGTTAAGATGAGCTAGCCTCTTGTGCCATTTGACACAATAAGAGGCTTTCTCATCAGCCATAAGACAGATAGGAGAATTTTTATTCTCATACCCAAAGTTTAGGCAATGCACATTTCTTTTTCTATAGCCAGTCAATATGACTTTTTGGTCACTTGACCTCTTGATATGACACCCATTCTTGATAATTGAAATGTCATATCCAAGATCACTCTGCTGGATTATGCTTATTAGGTTGTGTTTCAAACCCTTCACATAAGCCACTTGAGTGATTGTGATTAAGTTGTTAGAAATGTTACAAAACCCTTTGATGACTCCTTTTTCAGAACCACCAAAGATTACTTTAGGCTCATTCAATATTGGTGAGTAGTCCTTCAGCAATCCTCTTGTTCCAGTCATGTGCCTAGAACATCCACTGTCCAAGTACCATATAGGGGCATGGCAACTTGGACTCACCTACAACAAAGATTACTTAACCTTAGAACCCAAATAACTTTTGGGTCCTTAGTTCAAGTTAGCCTAAAACTTGACAAATCTTCCTGCAGCTCTTCTAACAGGTAGACTGCTATCCTTCCTGACACTGGTGTTGTGCTAACAGTCTAAGGCATAATGGCCTATTTTGCCACAGCACCAACACTCAAACTTATTATACCTCTTTTTAGGTACAATCTTAGCTGTGTTGTTGGCAGCAGATCTTTTGTTTTGTGCTGGGGCTTTACCTTTATTATTGCACTGGGCAGCCCATGCAGTTCCCTTAAAGCCTAATCCTGTCTTACCCTTTTGAGACACAAAGTCATCTATTAAGGGTAAAACAGATTTTGGCTTAGAGAAACTAGCCACTATTTCCTTCTCTTTCTGAAGTCTGTCTTCCAGACTTTTGATCTGATCATTTTTGAATGTGATTATACCCATCTGAATAACAGTTATGTTTTTCAGCTTGGCAATCTCATTCATCTTCTAATCCAGCAGCTTTTCTGAATCAGATGCAGCCAACTTAAGAGCTGCAATTTCCTTAGCTTGATTTTTGGCCAGGATCTTGCTTCTCTTGAGTGTCTGCAACAAATCCCCATATTCATCTATAAGCTGATGAATATCTCCTTTAGATTCAGGCCCATCCATATCTTTATGCAGATGCATCTGATTCTGACCTAGTGTAGTAATCAGAATCTACAGATAAACTTTTTACCTTACTGGGACTAGGTTGATCCTGGCACTGGTCTTCTTCAGACATAGCCATCACTTCTTTGCACTGATGGTCTTCTTGCTCATTGATACAGTCCAGTAATTTCAAGAACTCATCCTCTTCTTCTGTTACAAACAAACCAATATAGGCCTCAGCCTCAGATTCAGACTCTGAAGTTGATTGATTTGTCCAACTTTTCTCTTTCTTAGCTACCAAGGATTTCTCCTTCTTGCTCTTGTGCTGAGACTTCTTTTTATCAGCAAACTCATTCCTTTTGTCTCGACAGTTAGCCACAACATGTCCAGGTCTGTTGCAGCAATATCAAATAATCTTTGATGTAGTTGACTTGCTAGTCTTTATCCCACTCCTATCCTTCTTAGATGATTTCCTCTTCTGATAATAGTCATCCTTGGACTGAGATGAGGATGGCTTAGATTTCCACTGCTTCTTCTTTAAGAATCTCTAAAACTGCCTTGTGAAAGCAGCAAAGTCTTCATCAGAATTACTGATGTCTGAAATGTGATTATCTGAATTTTTTGAGATCACTTCTACAACATTCTTAGGAGAAGATGGAGACATCCTCTTATTCTTCCTTGTGGCTTCTACATTGAAGGCCACTCACTTTTCTCTATTGTCAACCTTTGTATTTTTCTCTTCCTCCTTTCTGGCCAACAGCTGCATCTTATAAGACAGCAATTTGCCAAACTGTGTTGGAGGTGAAATTTCTGCCAGTTTGGCCACTTCCCTTATGGCACAGATCTTTGTATCACAATCCTTAGTCAAGGACCTAAGGAATTTGTCATTCAGCTCATATGTACTGAAGATTCTTCCATAGGACATTAGTTCATTTACAATTCTGTAGAACTTCTTATAACATTCAGTTATGCTATCAGACTTGGCTTGTCTGAAACTCTCATATTCTTGATTAAGCATAGACTTTCTATCTTGCCTAACCTCTTCAGAACCCTCCATGTAGACAACCAATGTGTCCCACATCTCCTTGGAGGTTTTACAGTGAATCAGATTCTGGAATGTTGAGTCATCTATGACACTCACTATAATATTCTATGCTCTTTTATCCATTGTAGCCAAGATGATCTCATCTGTAGTCATTTTTGAAAAATCCTTAGAAATCCTTTGATTAGCATCAAGAACAGAAACCTTCATTAGAATATATGGTCCTTCCTTAACTGTTATATAAATTCTAGGATCAGATGACTCCATAAATAGTCTGACCCTTTCCTTCCATATTCCAAAGATTTCCTTCCTGCAAATAGACAACTTCATTGAACCAAGTTCTTTATGGTTTTCTCCTGAACCCATCTTCTTTAACTTAATATACCTTACAGATCTTACTCAGACTGTTAAGTCTTTCTTTAAGGAACCTCCCTCTGATACCACTTGAAAGAATTGGTTCCTAAACACCTAGAGGGGGGGTGAATAGGTGCAATTCCTTTTTCTTATAAGGCAGAATATTAATTCAGTTAATTAATAGAAACATATAATTCTACAGCTTTCATAGCACAAAAATAACAATACCACACACAATCACAGATGTCACACTGATTTATAGTGGTTCCCCAAGGTCTGGGTACATCCACTTTCCCCCTTCGCCTATCTAGCAGTGTGCTAGATTCGGCCTAACTTCTTTCCTTCTCCTCAGATCCGCAGATCTTACAGCTCAGAACCCAAATAAGGCTCCTACAACTTAGAGTGAGTCCACACTCCTACAGCTCAGGCAATCTGCCCTACCTCAGCCTTCAACAAGGCCTACAACTCAGAGATGTAAATCTCCTACAACTCAGGCTCTCAGCCCTACCTCAGCCTACAACAAGGCCTACCACTCAGAGAACTTTATCTCTTACAACTCAGCCATTATAAATCAGGCTTACAACTCAGATCTTAAAAAGATCCTATAGAAAATAGATGTAAATTTGAAATTTACCACCACCCTGGTTGAGAGAGAAAGGATGGAAGGTTTCTTGATCAGTTCTTGAAAGTATCTGATGTTAGAGATCAACCTGTCTTAGCTTTCTTCAAAGCTTCTTGAATCTGAACACAGTAGGGTTGATCTCCTTTGAAGTTGAACTTCAATCAGCTTCTTTCTTAAAATTCAGAAATCAATCTGAATCCTTCCTGGCAGACTGGTTCAGAATCTGCACTTAAGAGACTTGTTGATGTAAGTCCCTTTCCTCACTTGAATAGATGGAGCTCTCTCTCTCTCCAAATTCTTCTGAAGATTCTTCTGAATTCTTCTTTGAATTCTCTTGACAAGCTCTGAGTAGATCACCACTTGAGAATGTCTTCTTAGATCTTCTGTTGAAAATCTTCTTCTCTTTTTTAGTGTTTTTTTATCTCATCTAATTGTTATGTATATGTATATTGTTCTGTTGATAGAGAATGTCTTTATATAGACTTCCTCCATGGTAATCGGCTGATCCGGTTTCTAACGAACTTCTGATAGCTCTGACAGCTTCAGTAGACCGGTTGGTTATGGCAGCTGTCAAGTCTCCAGTCACTTCTTGAAACTCTGTCTCTGTCAGCAAAGTGTCGAGACTGAACTTCATCATGTGTCGACACAAGTAGACTAAGTGTCGACACATGCCTTGGTGGTGTCGACACAGCTCCCTTGGTGTTGACACTGCTACTCGACACAGCTTCTGTAGAATATGTCGACACTAGTTCTGTGTGTCGACAAAGTCACTTCTTCTCTTCACAAAAATTAACTTTGTTGAAACTCTGTTATGTGTCGACACAAGTCCTGTGTGTCGACACAGTTGATGTCGACAAAGTCTTCTATGTGTCGATGCTGTCTCTGTGTATCGACAGAGTTGATGTCGACTAAGCTTTTCTGTGTGTCGACACTGCCTCTGTGTGTCGACATAGTTTCTTCTGGTGTCGACACAGCCTTTCCAAGTGTCGACACAATTGACTCCATGTGTCGACACAGCTTTTCTCCAGTATCGACACAATCATTCCTAAGTGTCGATACAGCTTCTTCTAGTGTCGACTCATGGAATTAGAAACTTTTCCTACATTCCTGCATTTTCTTAACCTGCACATATAAACTCAAAACAACGTCAAATACACCTTGATGCATATCATTGAGTAAAGTGAGACTTCTTCAAATCTGGTACACATTTTCCAATGTACCCAACAGGGTTTGACACGGGCGTGTCAAATTGGACACGGACGTGTCCAAGACCCGTGTGTGTCTCAGGTTGGTGTTGGTCCTGTGTTGATGGAAGAACACAACCGGGAACACGGGCGTGTACTGGATGACACGGGCGTGTCAGGTCAAACACGGGCGTGTCGGGAGCCCGTGTGCTTTTTGGGCCGCGTCGGTTTCGACGGCGAATGGGGGACACGGCCCTATACACGGGCATGTGACAGGCCGTGTACAGCTCATATTTTGCTTTTCAGCTCCAGATTGTGGTCGTTCGTTTCCTTACTTTGGGATCCGAGGGCTGGGGGTTGTTCCTACTGGGATATACCTGGGAATAGGGTTCAAATCCCTCATTTCTTTCACTTAGTCTCTTTCTAAAGTCTAGAGAGAGGGGAGAGCAAGGAAGGAGAAAGGAGGCTAAATCCAGTTATCGGCGAAGCTTCGGAGCTCCAAATCGCGAGACGACTTTGGATCTACGGAGGCAAGGAGATTGCGGTGCTTTTCATCCGCATAGATTTCCACGGCGCTAAGGAAAAATGCTAGGGTAACAATTCTCATCCTAGGACATGTGAAGTCTTCTTTTCCTTTGCATAGGAAGCCCTCTCACGCGAGTTTGCGGTGAGTTGGGGTGTTCCTTCGGGTATACATGAATAGTCCCCATTGTGTACTTGTAGAGTGCGTAATCGAGAACGGATATAGGCATGATGTGAGAAGCCTACCCAGACAAGTTGGTCTGGATCTGTGATGTTGCATTGCATAAATGGTCGGAGAAGACTCCGTGCAATTGGTTGTTTTTCGGGTTTTCTACGAGGTAGATTGCAACAAGGAGCCTTGGGGACTAACCTCGAGGTGCACCCGGAAAACTGGGCAGATGCGTGATTCTGCCGTCTTGGTGACCTGGGAGCCAACTTATACATAACTGGGTTATGTAATATTGTGTGTTCGATTCACGGGCTTCGGGGAAGCTCAACCCGCGCCGATAACTTTAAGTGTCATGGTGAAGTGAGCAACGGGTTGAGTAGAACCGTTCCTGCTCTATGCAGTTTCGGTGTTAGTAGCCTACCAAGGGCATAGAGGACGGGTCTTAGGCCATCGATGATTTCAGGTGTCATGACTTCTGCATCAAAGACTCAAATGCTCACGAGATGTGTCGTCCAAGTGGTGGTGGTGGGACCGCGGTTTTGACCGGGTTCATCGATAATGTGCCCTGAGTGCACGGGGCGTATGGTCGTGCGTGCCTGCACCTGTGATGTAGTGTAATTACTATATAATGCTTGGTTATGCTAATGAAGTGCAGGGAAGGAGCATCGCCGCCCCGAGTTTGGGGGCGGGATCGTTATAATTTGGTCAGCATAGCTGACCATTGCCTTTGTTTGTCACTGTTGCGGTGGATTGTTGCTTGCAGGTGCTGCAGGACCAAGTGGTAAATAGCGAGCTAAATCCCAAGTTGCTGAACCGGCCCTCGAAGGCCTATTTTGAGTGTTTACTTGTTTATTCATGTGTGAACGACCTGCGTTCCGTGGTATGAAAGACACATTTTATTGAGTAAATAATTGTAAGGCCCTAAGGTCATTGTACTTGTGTATTGTACATCATTCTTATTGTTTTGAGTAGTGGACATTTATGCTTGTGGCTGGGTTCTTTAATTTGCAACTTTAAATTGCTTCCGCTAGAATGACTCTGTGTAGGATGTTGGATATTAGTTGGATGGTTTCCATTGAGTAACCACCTGGTCTGTCTGTGGTATATGGCGTCTGGCCCCGGCCGGACCTACTGCTATATGCTATGCGACAGATAGGAGGTGTTACAATTTGGTATCAGACTACTGGTTTCGGTCAGGCTTACAATGAATTCGTGGCCGAATTCTTTTTAAGTGGTGGTGAGCACATGTGTGTGCGACATCATTATAACATCAAAAGAGCTCATAAATGTCCACTTAGGAATGCAAATACACGTGTTTGAGGAACCTGCGTGTTCCTATAATTGAATTTTGCAAATTGCTTGGTCGCTTAACAAGGTTTTGTACAACTATAGGTGACCAGGAGTGGTGCAGGGCCGTCAAAACATCCGGTTTCTGAGGATTATAGTGCACCCAGCGACGTGTTTGAGACCCCTCCTTTGTTTGAAACCATAAGAAGGATCGTTGAAGAAGTGTTCGCGATGACTAATGCACAGCAGGGTAGAAATGTGCAACCCTTTGTCCTTGAGATGGCTTCAATGTCGGGTGGTGTGTTGGATCAAATGACTTTAAGAAGGCCATCATGTCAGCAGTTGAATATGTTCTTAGTGCAGGGTACGCACTCAGTTGATGAGTACTTGTAGGCATTTCTTATGATAAGCCGCTACCCATGCTTTGAGTTGGAGAACGAGCAGTCTATCGTTGATAGATTCTATAATGGTCTGTGTGGCGAGCTACGGATTCTACGGCTAGGACCAAAACTATTGGGATTCCTAGCCTTGGTTGAGTTGGTTAGAGCTCTGGAAGCAGATTTGAGGAAGACTCACCAAATGCCAGTGAGCAGAGTATCGAACTCTACAAGCCCCATAAGAGCTGCATCCAGCGGAACGCTGAAAAAGGGGGCTAAATCATCGACTAGCAAAGTCACTTTCAACTGTCATTCCTGTGGCAAGAAAGGGCACCCTGTCCGAGATTGTTGGAATGGTGCTCAGAAGGTAAACAAAGCTATGTCAGGAGCGGTGGAGGACTGTAGTGCTGCGAAGACAAAGTTCAAAGTGTTGGCTACCTCAAAGTCTAGATATTGTAGGTGGCATAAGAAGGCTAGGACTTCGGGTCCAGCCCCTTCTTCTAGTGCATCTGGGGCAACTACGAGCCGAACCCCGGGTGCATGCCATAATTTTAGGAAGCCGGGGCATTTTGCTCATGACTGTTGGAGCGAACGCCCAAAGCCCGCGAAGAAGCACGCTGTCGTGATGACAGGTACGACCTAAAGTTATAGCAGTTTAGCTTTAAATACTTGTTGCCCTTGTGCATGTTAGCTTAGAATTGTTTGTGCTAAGCTTTGTTCTGATTTTCTATTAATTCGGCGAGAGCACCATTCGCTTAGGGAGCTTCACGTTCCCTTTTGACCAAAAGATTTGTATTGCGTGTCGGAGTACCTCCTTCGATGGCAAAAGACAAATTGGATGCGTTGTTGTCGAATGATGCTCATTGTGCGCGAGTAGAATCGGTTGCGTTTAGGTGCGGATTGGGAGTCAAGACTTTGACATACAAGAGTCGTTACTACCGCTAGGGGAGCTCGACGTAATCTTTGGTATGGACTGGCTCTCGGAGCAGCAAGCATACATGGATCAAAATCGCAAGAAAGTCAAATTGGGAACTGGTCGTGAGACGACATTTATGGGCTTGAAAGGGGTCGAGCGTGATGTTGGTATCTGCTCTTCAGATGGTTAAGGCGGTTCGGTGTGATGCCACACCGGTCATACGCTCTTCGTATCGGTTAGCGCCTAAGGAGATGGCGGAGCTGAAGGTGCAACTTCAAGAGTTACTGGAGCAAGGTTTTTTGTGTCAAAGTTCATCGCCTTGGAGCGCACCGGTCCTTTTGTGAAGAAGAAGGACAGAAGCTTGAGACTTTATATTGATTATCGAGAGCTGAATAAGCTAACGGAGAAGAACAAGTACCTGATCCCGAGCATTGATGATCTGTTCGATCAGTTAGTCAGGTCAACGGTGTACTCAAAGTTGGATCTCAAGTCTGGATACTATCAGCTGAGGATAAGGGAGAGTGATATCCCCAAAATAGCTTTTAGTACGAGATACAGACATTACGAGTTTGCGGTCATGTCGTTTGGGCTGACGAATGCGCCGTCGGTGTTCATGGACTTGATGAACAGGACTTTCAGGGAGTACTTGGTCCGTTTTGTGATTGTCTTCATCGACGATATTTTGGTGCTGGAGACGCTGAAGAGGAATCAATTGTACGCCAAGTTATCCAAATGTGAGTTTTGGTTGTCCTCAGTGGCGTTCCTTGGTCTTTTAGTAAGCGGAGAGGGAATTGCGGTGGATCCGTCGTAGATTGTTGCGATACGTGAGTGGCCTATGTTATCTTCGGTAGCGGAAGTCCGGAGCTTTCTGGGGCTTGCCGGCTATTACAGGCACTTCGTGGAGAACTTCTTGCAGATAGCGTTACCTCTCACAACTTTGATGAGGAAAGGGCAAAAGTTCGTTTGGACGCCGGAGTGCGCGCGGGCTTTTGAGATGTTGAAGTGTCGGTTGACCACGGTGCCTGTGCTGAGTTCGCCGAGTGGGACCGAAGGTTTTGAAATCTATAGCGATGCTTCGGGTAGTGTCTTGGGTTGTGTGCTGCTGCAACATGGAAGTTTGATAGTGTATGGCTCGAGACAGCTGAAAGTGCATGAGAGGAATTATCTGGTCCATGACTTGGAGTTAGCGGCCATGATTTTTGCCTTGAAGCTGTGGAGGCACTACTTGTATGGGGTGAGGGTCGATATCTATACCGACCATAAAAGCCTGAATTATTTGTTGGATCAGAAGGATCTAAACTTGCGGCAGCGTAGATGGATGAGGTTCCTGGGGGACTACCCATTCATGATCCATTACGTGCCTGGGAAAGGCAATGCGGTTGCGGATGCCTTGAGTCATCGGGCCCCAGCTTAAGCCAATTGGCTATCGGTCCATGACGAGCGGTTGGTTCGGGAGTTGGAGGCATTGGAGATCTCTTGCGTAGACAAGCAGTCAAGTGCTGAAGCGCTATTGAACTGGATGGAAGTTTAGTATGACCTGGCTGATTGGATTCGGCAGGCTTTGGATGTGGATAGCAGCATGAAGCAGCTCATGGTTGAGGCTCTAGATGGGTCAAATTCCCAATATGAGGTTATGGATGGATTGCTTTGGAAAGACGGTCGTCTGTGCGTCCCAAATGTGGGCACTTTGCGGGTGGAATTGTTGTACAAGTCGCATCATACCAAGTACACGATTCATCTAGGGAGCACGAATATGTACCGCGATTTGAAGAAATTATTCTGGTGGCCATGACTAAAGAAGGATGTGGCACTGTACGTGGCAAAGTGTCAGACATGCGCCTTGGTGAAGGCAGAACGCCAAAAGTCGGGAGGATTCTTGATGTCCTTGCCTGTTCCGGAGTGGAAGTTTGACGACATTACTATGAACTTTGTGTACGGGTTGCCAAGGTCGCAAAAGGGGAACGACGTCATTTGGGTGGTCGTAGATCGTCTAACGAAGGTGTCGCACTTCATTCCGCATAGGAAGGATGATCCTGTGGAGAAATTAGCAAAGCTGTATGTGGACAATATGATGCAGTTTCCCCAAGCCCACCCCCTCTCGGTTGTCTTAGCCAGAGGACCACGTTCTGGCGACCACTGTCGGGCTACAGCCTAAGCACCCCACCCATGACCGCACCTATTCTCAGCGCGGCGGGATGTTGGTGATGAGAGCTGTTAGGAAAGCTCTTTATCAAGGGGGATGGGTTCGAGACCTCGCCCCAACATCCCGCCGCGCTGAGAATAGGTGCGGTCATGGGTGGGGTGCTTGGGCTGCAGCACTGCAGTGATCGCCAGAACGTGGTTCTCTGGCTAGGCCAACCGAGAGGGGTCGGCTCGGGGCTACTGCATCATAATATTGTGCGGCTTCATGGTGTGCCCCGCAGCATCGTGAGTGACCGTGACGGGCAGTTCACGTCCAATAATTGGAGACTGGTGCAGCAGATGTTGGGAACAAAACTGAGTTTCAGTACGGCCTTTCATCCGCAGACGGATGGTCAGACCGAGAGGGTCAATAGGACGATGGAAGACAAGCTTCGCATGTGCGTCCTGGACTTTGGAAAGTAGTGGGAGGACCACCTATACTTGGTGGAGTTCGCGTACAACAATAACTACCAGGCAAGCATACAAATGGTGACCTTCTAGGCCCTTTATGGTAGAAGATGTCGCACGCCGTTGTCTTGGTTGGAAACGGGTGAGTCAAAGTTGTACAAGCGCCAAGAGGTGGAAGATGATACTTTGTTGGTGCAAACAATTCGAGAGAGAGAGGTTGCTAATCGCTCAGGACCTCCAGGCTAAGTACTAAATGCCAAGCACAGGAATGTGGAGTTCGCTGTTGGCGACTGGGTGTACTTGAAGATCAAGCCGTTCAAGGGTATATCGCGGGTGCGGCACTTAAAGAAACTAAGCCCGAGATACCTTGGACCGTTTGAGGTTCTGGAGCGGATTGGTGAAGCAACTTATCGTTTGAAGCTATCAGTGGAGCTTAGTGGTCTACAAGATGTATTCAATATTTCGGTGCTACGGAAGGCGGTGCAAGAGCCTTCGCATGTGATCGCATTGGATCAAGTGTCGGTCGATAATGGGTTGACGACGAAGGTCAAGCCCGTTCGTATTGAGGACTCAGAAGTCAAGTGGCTACGCAATAAAGAGATCGGGAGAGTCAAGGTCCGTTGGGACAATTGCGGTCGGGAAGAGCTCTCTTGGGAGCGAGAGCAGACCATGCTTGAGGAGTACCCGGAATTGTTTCACTCAGGTACCGTTTAAGTTTTATGTTTCTTTCCTTTATGTAATTTCGAGGACGAAATTCTTTTAAGAGGGAGAGAGTTGTAACGCCCCGAAACTCAAAAGAACGACAAGAGGCGTTTTGAGCCAAGTTTGAAATTTGGCAGGGGGCACACGGCCTGGGACACGGGCGTTTCCCAGGGCGTGTTGTGTTTGGGTCGATGATTTGGCCGAGAGGTTGACGAATTTTGGAGTTGACAATCGCCGAGCAGTGAACACGGCCTGAGACACGGGCGTGTCTCAGGGCGTGCCGAGCTCGTGTCGACGATCTGCCCGGGAAGTCGACATTTTTGCTCGACAATGTGCCGAGACAGGGAACACTACCTAGGACACAGGCGTGTCTAAGGCCGTGTCGGGTGGTCGACGAACTGTACTCGACGAAGTGTCAAGACAGCGAAAACAGCCTGGAGCCCAGGCGTGTTCGGGTTTGACACGGGCGTGTCAAATTGGACATGGGTGTGTCCAAGACCCGTGTGTGTCTCGGGTTGGTGTTGGTCCTGTGTTGATGGAGGAACACGCCCGAGAACACGGGCGTGTACTGGATGACACAGGCATGTCAGGTCAAACACGGGCGTGTCGGGTGCCCTTGTGCTTTTTGGGATGCGTCGGTTTCGATGGCGAATGGGGGATACGGCCCTGGACATGGGCATGTCACAGGCTGTGTTCAGCCCATATTTTGCTTTTCAGCTCCAGATCGTGGCCGTTCGTTTCCTTACTTTGGGATCCGACGGCTGGGGGTTGTTCCTACTGGGATATACCCGGGAATAGGGTTTCAAATCCCTCATTTCTTTCACTTAGTCTCTTTCTAAAGTCTAGAGAGAGGGGAGAGCAAGGAAGGAGAAAGGAGGCTAAATCCGGTTACCGGCGGAGCTTCGGAGCTCCAAATCGTGAGTCGACTTCGGATCTACGGAGGCAAGGAGATTGCGGTGCTTTTCATCCGCATAGATTTCCATGGCGCCAAGGAAAAATGCTAGGGTAACGATTCTCATCCTAGGACATGTGAAGTCCTCTTTTCCTTTGCATATGAAGCCCGCTCACGCGAGTTTGTGGTGAGTTGAGGCGTTCCTTCGGGTAGACATGAATAGTCCCCGTTGTGTACTTGTAGAGTCTGTAATCAAAAACGGATAAAGGCATGATGTGTGAAGCCTAACCGGACATGTTGGTCTGTATTGGTGATGTTGCATTACATAAATGGCCAGAGAAGACTACGTGCAATTGGTTGTTTTTCGGGTTTTCTACGTGGTAGATTGCAACAGGGAGCCTCGGGGACTAACCTCGAGGTGCACCCGAAAAACTGGGAAGATGCATGATTCTGCCGTCTTGGTGGCCTGGGAGCCAACTTATACATAACTGGGTTATGTAATATTGTGTGTTTGATTCGCGGGCTTCGTGGAAGCTCAACATGCGCCGATAACTTTAAGTGTCATGGCGAAGTGAGCAACGGGTTGAGTGGAACCGTTCCTGCTTTATACAGTTTCAGTGTTAGTAGCCTACCGAGGACATAGAGGTCGGGTCTTAGGCTATCGATGATTTCAAGTGTCATGACTTCTGCCTCAAAGACTCAAATGCTCACGAGATGTGTCGTCCAAGTGCCGGTGGTGGGACTGCGGTTTTGACCAGGTTCACCGATAATGTGCCCTGAGTGCACGGGGCGTGTGGCCGTGCGTGCCTGCGCCTGTGATGTAGTGTTATTACTATATAATGCTTGGTTATGCTAATGAAGTGCAGGGAAGGAGCATCGTCGCCCCGAGTTTGGGGGCGGGATCGTTATAATTTGGTCAGCAAAGTTGACTGTTGCCTTTGTTTGTCACTGTTGCTGTGGATTGTTGCTTGCAGGTGCTGCAGGACCAAGTGGTAAATAGCGGGATAAAGCCCAAGTTGCTTAGCCGGCCCTCGAAGTCCTATTTTGAGTGTTTACTTGTTTATTCATGTGTGACCGGCCTGCGTGCCGTGGTATGAAAGACACATTTTTTTGAGTAAACAATTGTAAGGCCCTAAGGCCATTGTACTTGTGTATTGTACTTCATTCCTATTGTTTTGAGTAGTGGACATTCATGCTTGTGGCTGGGTTCTTTAATTTGCAACTTTAAATTACTTCCGCTATAATGACTCTGTGTAGGATGTTGGATATTAGTTGGATGGTTTCCATTGAGTAACCACCCGGTCTGTCTGTGGTATATGGCGTCGGGCCCCGGCCGGACCTCCTGCTATATGTTATGCAACAGATAGGAGGTGTTACATGTGTTGTCATCGGGGCTTGCATATGTGGGTTGTTTTGAGACCGTTTGCGTCATATGAGTTGCATTCAATAATGCTCACTTTGTTTGGTGTACCTTCAATGTTGCTGATCAATGTTAAAAGTATTTGTTTCATTTTGTTCGCCACAAGTCACTATGGATGTGGTGTGTCTGTCATGTCGCTTGCATGTTTGATCCCATTCTCAATATTGGCATTGAATTTGAAGAAAGATTGATCATTGCCTCTTCTTTCAATGCAAAAAGAGGCAGTGTTTGGCATTGCAGTTATTATTTGATCAACTATTTGGCGAGACGTATGTGCCTTCCCAAAACATCCAGTCTGCTGGTTGGTGATCCATAACTCTGCATGATGTTGTTACATGAAGCAGCAAATTAAAAGCATATTTTTGTGTCATTGTAAACTTGTTAATGTGAGTTATTTTGGAGGCAAACTTGCTTCTTAACCTGTACAACCATGATCTCTTCCTTTCGCCTGCTTGATGGTGAATGGTTGGGCTGCTTTCAGGTTGTGTTGAGGTTGTTCTCTACCTAGTTGATTCTGCCAGTAGTCATATGCTTGTCTCAAAGATTAAGCCATGCATGTGTAAGTATGAACTATTTCAGAATGTGAAACTGTGCATGGCTCATTAAATAAGTTATAGTTTGTTTGATGGTACGTGCTACTCGGATAACTGTAGTAATTCTAGAGCTAATACGTTCACCAAATCCCCGACGTTTGGAAGGGACGAATTTATTAGGTAAAAGGTCGACGCAAGTTTTGCCTGCTGCCCTGATGATTCATGATAACTTGTCGGATCGCATGACCTTTATGCCAGCGATGCATCATTCGAATATATGCCCCATCAACTTTTGATGGTAGGATAGTGGCCTACCAAGGTGGTGATGGGTGACGGAGAATTATGCTTCAATTCCAGAGAGGGAGCCTGAGAGACGGCTACCACATCCAAGGAAGGCAACAGGCGCGCAAATTACCCAATCATAACAGGAGGAGGTAGTGACAATAAATAACAATACTGGGCTCTTTGAGTCTGGTAATTGGAATGAGTATAATCTAAATCCCTTAACGAGGATCCATTGGAGGGCAAGTCTGGTGCCAGCAGTCACGGTAATTCTAGCTCCAATAGCGTATATTTAAGTTGTTGCTATTAAAAAGCTCGTAGTTGGACTTTGGGTTTAGTCGGTCAGTCCTCCTCACAGTGTGCACTGTTGTGCCTATCCCTTATACCGGCGATGCGTTCCTAGCCTTAATTGGCCGGGTTGTTCCTCCGGTGTTGTTACTCTAAAGAAATTAGAGTGCTCAAAGCAAGCCTACACTCTGGATACATTAGCATGGGATAATATCACAGGATTTCAGTCCTATTGTGTTAGCCTTCGGGATCGGAGTAATGATTAAGAGGGACGGTCGGGGGCATTCATATTTCATAGTTAGAGGTGAAATTCTTGGATTTAAAAAAGACAGACCATTGCGAAAGCATTTGCCAAAGATGTTTTCATTAATAAAGAATGAAAGTTTGGGGCTCGAAGACAATCAGATACCGTCCTAGTCTCAACCATAAACGATGCCGACCAGGGATCGGCGGATGTTGCTCTTAGGACTCCGTCGGCACCTTGTGAGAAATCAAAGTTTTGGGTTCCTTGAAGATGACATTAGCCTATATTATATATATAAACGTAAACAAAAAGATAGGAGGCAACATAGGCGCAAAGTCCTGGGAGAGGATAAACGAAAGAGCATGGGTTAGGGGCATTCCCCTTCCCCACACAAAATCTCTAGTACAAGCAATGTTGGCAATGTAATCCGCAGCGGAGTTGGCCCTTCAATTGATTTGTGAGATGATGAGTCTTGGACAGTCCTTCATGGAATTTGCAAGCAAGGATTCAATGTTTCCTTCAGCTAGGCCCGCAAGAATCTGATTGAGAGTTGAGCACGCAAAGGACTTCATTCGTGAAGTCCTTTGCAAGGATGAGGCCCATCAGCGCACTTTTAAGCTAAGACATATTCACCGATCGGCAAGGTATTCCCACGCCTTTGGCCACTATAAGTTCACCAACATGGTTTCTGATGGTGCATCCAAGACCGGCCGGGTTTTCGCATGGACCGAGCCATCGAAATTAAGTTTTATCCATCTGAACGACGGGGGCGACCAAGAAGTGTCTATGTTACATTGGGCTGCCCAGTTACCATCAGATGCCTCGGAAATGGCATTTAAAATAATAGAAGTGGGTTATATGTATGGCTCCCCATGGACCATCTGGTTTCTAGCCTTCCATGTATAATAAATAATGTTGGTTAGTAGCTTTAGCTGGATAGAATCTGATTTAGTGGCCAATTCATCAAGAAAAGTATCCAACAAGTTGGTGCAGGTACTGTTGAGTTGAATATATAATCTTGACATCACAGCTCGAATTTTTGAAATAAAGCGGCAATCTCCTAGTAGATGGTGTAAGCTCTCCGCCTGATTGCACCCCCATGGGTAGTCCGCAGTCGACCGAAGTCGATGCTGATACAACCAATCATTGGATGGAAGTATGTTATTTATAGCACGCCAAGTTGCCATAAGCATACGTGGTTGAGCTTTGATTGCCAAAACTTCTCCACCAAATAAAATACTTTGTGGGCATTCCAAAGAATAAACGGCACCTGCATCCATGGCCGCCTTTTCCGAATGAGCTCAGACAAGCTTATCAGATCGCCCCACATTGTCCCTTGGCAATTGAAATATTGCATGAATCAGGATATTGCTGAACCCGGCAAGCAAATCGGTCGCCCAGTTGGAGTTGGAATCGAGGAGGCTAGCAACCAAGACCGGGAGGGCACTGATGTTTATGAAAGTGGGCCGTTTGTTTAGGGGCATAGTACTGATCCGGTAATCTTCCAGAGTTGAGATGGATGCTCCATTTCCCACCATCCAGAAGGTATACTTCTCCACAATCTCACGCCCAAGGCAAATACTTTTCCAGATTTTTGACTGGCTGCGGTTTGGCAAAAATCTGCTCCTCCCCCCGTATTTTGAGCCAAAAATATACGCAAGAAAGCTGTCATCATTTCCTGCCACACGAGCCGCAACCTTGCTCATTAGAACACGTCGTCATCGCTGCAGGTTTTTAAAACCAAGCCCCCCGTGCTCCTTAGGTAAGCAAACCTCTGACCACTTTGTGTAGTGCATTGAGTGTTTAAGATGATCTCCACTCCAAAAAAAGGAAGAGAGCATGCTATTTATCTTATTTATCATAGAGGTCGGCATTGGAGTAGCGGCAAGAGCATGAAGCAGGTGTTAGTAACTTATAACCATAGCATTATGTTTCATGGTGCAGGAAAACGGAAATGGAGAAGGAAGAATGCATGGTAACAACAGAACATGGAGAAATAAGTATTTCATTCATTCATAGTTTTTGAAAACACTGTTACAGATTCTTATAAATAGGAAGCAAATGGCTCAACATTAATTGTGAACATTAAACAGGAGATGCACCCAAAGAGGTAAGTGTCTCTTGGAGAAAATACAATACTTAATTAGTTTCTTAATTGCTGCAGGAACCTAATTCATTTGGCAGATTCACGCATCTAGAGTTGGGCCGGTTCAATGTCTATTACCCTCCCTTGAACCGGATGGGGTAGAGATTTTTAGGTTATCTTTAAGGAATGCGAATCGCTCCCGACTCAGCGCCTTCGTGAAGATGTCGGCGAGTTGCGATGAGGTAGGGAAGTGGTTGAGCTGGGCGACTCCGTCTTCAAGCTTCTCTCTTATGAAATGGTATTTTATCCCGATGTGTTTACTTCGATTGTGAAACACGGGATTCTTGGACAGAGCGATGGCGGAGGTATTGTCGCAGTTTAATTGAATCTGCTTCTTAATCCCTGTGAGTTCTTCGATCATACGCTGTAGCCAAATTCCTTCACAAATTGCTGAGTTGATTGCCATATACTCAGCTTCAGTTGTCGAGAGAGCGACCGTTTGCTGCTTCCTTGACCTCCACGTGATTGGGTTTGATCCGAAGAGAAACACGTAGCCTTCCGTGCTTCGTCTATCATCAATGGAGCCTCCCCAGTCAGAATCGCAGTAACCTGTGAGCTGCGGGTTGAGATCCATGCTGAAATGAATACCGTAGGTTAGAGTCCCCTTGATGTACCTGAGAACACGCTTTCCAGCATCCATGTGCGCCTTTGTTGGACAGCTGACGAAGCGTGAGAGTAGGTTCACCGAATGCTCCAAATCTGGCCTGGTATTAGTGAGATATATCAGTGATCCAATTAAGCTTCTGTAGATTCCTTCATCTGCTAGTTCTTCTCCTTCTTGTGGCTTAGCCAATTTTAGATTTGTTGCCATGGGGGTTTGGCACGGGTTGCAGTCAAGCATTTTAAATTTCTTTAGAAGTTCTATTGCATATTGCTCCTGATTTAGAGAAATGGTGTCGCCTTCCTGCTTTATCTGTAAACCAAGGAACAATTTTAAGCGCCCAAGATCAGTCATTTCATACTTTCTCTTCATCTTTTCTTTGAACTCATTTATGCAGCTGGTGGATCCTCCGGTGATTAGAAGATCATCAACATAGAGGGCCACAATAAGCTTCTGATTGTCTGGTCCATGCTTTATGTATAAGGAGGGCTCATTTTGACTGGGATGTAGACCTTCCTTCTTGAAGAATGTTGTGATATTGGAATGCCATGCTCGTGGTGCCTGCTTGAGCCCGTATAGTGCCTTTTTAACTTATAAACATGATCTTCTTTCTTGATGTATCCTTCTGGCTGTTCTACAAACACTTCTTCCTCTAGTTCTCCATTCAAAAATGCAGATTTTACGTCTAGTTGGTGGACATGATAGTTATTATGTGCGGCAATTGCAAGAACGAGCCTTATAGAATCCATTCTAGCCACAGGAGCAAATGTCTCCTCAAAATCTCTGCCATATTTTTGGGAATAACCCTTTGCAACAATCCTGGCTTTATGTTTGATGACTCTTCCTTCTTCATCCTGTTTAAGTTTAAAGATCCATTTTAAGCCGATGATTGGCTTGTTTTTGGGTTTGGGAACTAACATCCAGGTCTTGTTTTTCTCTACTATATTTATTTCCTAATCCATGGCTTGCTTCCATGTTTTATTTTCAGCAGCTTCAGCAAAACAAGTTGGTGTGAGATGGGATAACACAATATCAGTGCTTGCATAGATTTCTTTCAAGGATTTGGAATGACGGGGCAGTGATGATTCAGAGTTAGTATCAGAGAGGATTTCCTTATCCTGATTTGGAGAAGGAAAGTGATGCTCTTCAACAGCAGCTTCTCCCTGGTTCTCATGGATGGATACCTCTTGAGGTTCAACCGGGGAAATGGGGAAGAAGCTAGGCTCATCTACAGGATCTGAGTCCCAGACCCAACTATCATTTTCATGAAAGGTAACATCTCTAGATAGAATGAGTTTTTGTGTTATGGGATTGACAAGTCTGTAGGACTTCCTGTTTTCACTATATCCCACAAATATACCCTTTTCACTAGTTGGATCTAGCTTGTTTCGTTTATCCTTAAGTGTGTGAGTATAGGCGAGGCAACCAAATGTTTTAAGATGGCTAATGTGAGGCTTTCTGAAGTTCAGCATTTCATAGGGAGTAGTGTTCTTTAGGGCCTTTGTTGGAACTCTATTTAATATATATACTGCTGTGCTTGTGGCTTCCCCCCAAAGTTTCGTAGGTAATCCCTTGTGAAGTAGCATGACCCTTGCCATCTCAACTATAGTTCTTTTTCTCCTTTCTACGATCCCGTTTTGTTGAGGTGTGCCCGGTACAGTTAACTCATGTTTTATCCCATTTATTAAGCAAAAATGATTAAAAGCATGTGAAGTAAACTCCCCCCCCCATTGTCACTTCTAAGGGACTTAATTCTCTTTTCTAGCTTTACTTCTATTTCTCTTTTGAAATCAACAAAACAAGAGAAAACTTCAGATTTTTCAGCAAGGTAGAAAATCCAACAATACCTTGTGTAGTCATCCATAATTAAAAAGAAGTATTGCTTGCCCCCAAGAGAGGGGGTTGGAGCTGGTCCCCATAAATCACAATGGAGTAACTCCAATGGGCTTTTGCTGTGGTGCTGTGCCGGATAGAAAGGTAATCTGTGTGATTTGCTTCTTGCACATGTCTCACACTGGCTGTGATCCACTTTAAGTTCTGGTGCACCATGAGCTAAATTGTGCTCAATCAAATTCTTCATTGCATCATAATTCAGGTGGCCTAGCCTTTGGTGCCAGATTTTGGCTAATTCATCATCAGCGCCAATGGAGGAGAGGGCTGCTTGATTTGGTGACTCAAGGCTCAAGGAGAACACCCTGTTTTTGGTCATACTAGCCTGAGCAACCTGCACATTAGTTGGGTCAGAAATAGTGCAGCAATTTGATTTGAATAATACTGAGTAACCATTGTTTATCAGTTGCCCAACACTGAGCAGGTTCTGGGCTAGTTCTGGGACATATTGCACATTGGAAACAGTCTTTATTTTTCCGTCTGAATCTTTCACAAGCATACTTCCTTTCCCTTCTATTCTCCTTGCATTCCCATCTCCCAGGTATACTAGAGATTTGTTGCTTTCATCTAGATCTGAGAACAGGGATTTATCGTTTGTCATATGGCTAGAGCATCCTGAGTCAATGTACCAATGTGTAGATTTGTTTTCCTCTTCTGGATCCCTGCTGCTGTAGGTTAGAAAAAGTTTTTCTTCTACAAGTTTGGTATCTCCAGTAAACTTGGCTTCTTCTTTGTTTTTATACCAACAATCTCGTTCAAAATGAGTGTGTTTTTTGCATCTTTTGCACTTGAAAAAACACTTTGTAGTATCATGATTGTTTTTCTTACATAGGGTGCAGAACAGCCCTCCGGGCTGACTGTTTTCAGCATGCTGTGACTGGCTTTTGGGGTGAGCACTTTGAAAAGGGGGAGCATTTTGCTTCCAGTGAGGCCCAGTGTTGCTGATTTTTTTGTTTAAATTTCCAGAATACTTGGTATTGGATTTTGGTTTTCCAAGATTCATCTTGGTTTGTAGAGCTTGAGTTATATTTGGGAGGTGGCGCTTCAAACAGTCCTCATGGGACTGGATTTTCCCAATGAGGGCTGCAACTGGAAGAGTACTCAGATCGTTGCTCTCCTCAATTGCGGCAGCAATGTGATCATATGATTGTGGAAGGCTTGTTAGGATTTTGAGTACAATTTCATTTTCCGGAATAGGAGATCCAAAACTACTAAGTTGGTTTGATAGATTAGTAAGTTTGGGCATGAAATCAAAAATAGTCTCACCTTCATTCATGATGAGAGCATCAAACTGCCTTTTTAAATTTACTTTTCTGATGGAGAGTACCTTTTGATCTCCTTGATAAATTTCTTTTAAAGTATCCCAAGCCGCCTTTGCCGTTTTTGATCCAATGATGCGCGGAAAGATAGTAGGTGTGACAGCTTGCTGGATGGTGAGTAGTGCAAGGGAATTCTTCTGCTTTTCTCCCTTGGATATTCTGATTTCACCTTCCTTTGTCTTCTCATCGGACTTGGGGCCGCGCTGAACGATCTCCCAGAGGTCTTGAGATTCCAGCAGCGTCTCCATTTTGACGGCCCAATGATCATAGAGCTCGCCATTGAAGATGGGCAGAGGATGATGGGCAAACGGGATAGAGGTTGGGGTAGATGATGAGCACATATTGATGCGTTAATGGCAAAAACCGATGCTCTGATACCACTGTTAGTAACTTATAACCATAGCATTATGTTTCATGGTGCAGGAAAACGGAAATGGAGAAGGAAGAATGCATGGTAACAACAGAACATGGAGAAATAAGTATTTCATTCATTCATAGTTTTTGAAAACACTGTTACAGGTTCTTATAGATAGGAAGCAAATGGCTCAACATTAATTGTGAACATTAAACAGGAGATGCACCCAAAGAGGTAAGTGTCTCTTGGAGAAAATACAATACTTAATTAGTTTCTTAATTGCTGCAGGAACCCAATTCATTTGGCAGATTCACGCATCTAGAGTTGGGCCGGTTCAATGTCTATTAGCAGGAGCGTCGATAATGTGCTTGAGATTAGAACAGCTCTTCCAGCCAATGATAAGTGTCTGAGACCCCAAGATCTAATTTTGCATGTGATGGATTCAAGGAGACTATCAAAGTCCAAAGACGCACACTTCCCCAATCGAAGAATAATACCAAGATAGCTGATAGTACTAGAGCATCCGTGGCCAAGTAGTTGCAGTATATTATGCGTGGAAACGGCCAGGACTTTGGGACCAAGCGAATACTTGATCTGTGGGAGTTGACAGCCCCGTCGGTAAGAGCACAGTAACGCATGAAAATGCTTGCAAACTCCTTTGCAGTCTTGATGGTTGCTGCACCAAATAAGAGGATGTCATCTGCGAACAGTATGTGTGAAACTTTTGGTGCCGCAAGGTTAGTTTTTATTCCTATGCCCGGTAGCTTGCTGGTCTTGATCATTAGAGATAAAATATCAGAACATAGAATAAATAAATAAGGGGACAGCGGGCAGCCTTGGCGCAGTCCGCAGGTTGTGTTTATCCACTTCGATCTTTGGTCGTTGATGAGAAGTCTGAATCTGGGGAAGGAGATGCATTTCATGATAAGATTGATCCATCGGGCTGGGAAATTAAAAGCCGCAAGCGCTCGCTTCACAAAACTCCATTGCATTAGGTCGAAGGCTTTTTCTATGTCAATTTTTATAGCCATATAACCGGCCTTGCTATCAATCGTATGTAGATGATGGATGACTTCCTGAGCCAGCATGCAATTATCGGACATTAGCCGGCCCGGGACAAATGCAGCTTGTTCCTCAGATATCAGTCTTCGAAGAAGTGGCTTCATACAGTTTGCTAGAATCTTAGCGGTAATCTTGTAGATCGAAGAACAGAGGCTGATGGGTCGGAAATGTTCCGGCAAACATGGGTTGTTGCATTTTGGAATGAGCACAACCAAAGTGTCTTTCCATTTTCCCTCCATTTTGCCCGTGACGAAGAAATTTTTTACTGCAGCAGATAACTCAAACATTGTGAAGTACCAAAAATGTGTAAAGAAAGAGTGAGTTACCCCATCGCAACCTGGTGATTTGTTGCACCCAAAGGAGAAAACAATGTTCTTGATTTCAGCATCCGTTGGGGGGAGCAGAAGTTGTTGTGCATCAAAGGAAGAAACCTGTTCAAGGGGAGATGGCATATCATCCACAATAGTTGTATCCTCCAAACACCATCGAGCGAAAAAAGTGCTTGACCATTGCCTCTTCAATTTGGCTTTGATCAGTAAGAGATTTTTCTCCAGCCTCAATACGAAAAATGCGGTTTTAATGCTTCCTTTGGGTGGCAGCGGCATGAAAGAACGCTGAGTTTTTGGGTTACTTGAAGCTGGCATTAGCGTGTATATATATATATATATATATATATATATATATATATATATATATATATATATATATATATATATATAATAGGGGGGAGATTACATAGGCAAAGTGTCCTCCGAGAGGATAAAAGCAAGCGCTTGGGTTAGGGGCATACCCCTTTCCCACACAAAATCCCTCGCACAAGCAAAATTGGCCACATAATCGGCTGCAGTGTTGGCTCTTATGTTGATTTGCGAAATGACAAGTCTTGGGCAATCCTTCAGGAGCCTAGCAAGTGACGTCTCGACATCCCCATCAAATAGGCCCGATAGAATCCTGAGTAAAGCTGAACATGCAAATGTTGAATCATCTTCAAGTATTAGCACATCCACGGTATCCATGAAGTTTTTGTCCATAGAAAGCCCAAGCAGGGCACTTCGCAACTCAGACATGTTTACTGATCGGCTGCGGATTCTAGCACCATTGGCAGCTATTAGTTCACCAACATTGTTTCTATTTGTGCATCCAATCCCCACAATGTTGTTCATGTGCACAGACTCATCATAATTTACCTTTAACCATCCAAGAGGCGGGGGCGATCAAGATAAATCGAGGTTGTGAGGGGCCACCCAGTTGTCGTCCGATGCATCGGAAACCGCATTAATAACAATGGAGGAGGGTTGTAAATATGGCTCGCCGTGTACCATCTGATTTCTAGCTTTCCAAGTGCTGTAAATTATTGAGGCCAAGGTTTTAATTTGGCCTGTGCATGAGTTATTGGCCGATACTTCAAGTAAAATTTCCATCAGGTTGGTACATGATGAGTTAAGCTGAAAGTTTAATCTTCCTAACACATGTTTAATCTTTTCCATAAAGCGGCAGTTTCCCAGTAAGTGGTTGAAATTCTCTGCTTCGTTGCATCCCCAGGGGCAGTCCGCATTTGCGCGCAGCCAGTATTGGTATAACCAGTCATTGGTTGGCAACATGTTTATAATATGCCAAATTGTCATTTTCATACACGGTTGAATTTTGAGCTTCCAGATTTCCCCACCAGATAGTGTGCCCTGCGGGCATTCCAGGCCTTAGACGGTGCTGCCATTCATGTCCACCTTTTCCGAATGGGTCCAGACAAGTTTGTCCAGCCCCCCACATTATTTCTTAGCAGACGAACAATGTTGTCAATTAGGATCTTGCTGAATCCTTGAAGCAAATGAATAGCCCAGTTAGAGTTGGAATCAAGTAGCTCCACCACTAAGTCCGGGAGGGAGGAAATATCAATAAAAGTTGGCCATTTATTTAGAGGCAAATCTCCAATCCAGCGATCATCAAGGGTAGAAATGGTGTTGTCATTACCCACCATCCAGAATGTGTGTTTCTCCATAATTTCACTTTCCAGGCATATGCTTTTCCAAATTTTTGAGTTGCTGCGATTGGGTTTAAATCTATCCCGTCCCGTGTACTTAGATGCAAATGTTCAGGCAAGTAGACTTCCGCCAGATCTTGCAACTCGGGCTGCCACCTTACTCATTAGGATTCGCCGCCAGAGAATTAAGTTTTTAATCCCCAAACCACCCTGATCCTTTGGAAGACAGATTTCTGACCATTGAGCATAATGCATTGAATGCTTTTGGTAGTCCCCACTCCAGAAGAGTCTGGAAATTAGACTGTTAATTTTATTTATTATTGAAATTGGCATTGGGGTGTTTGCAAGAGCATGCAGAGGGATCGCCGAAAGATTGCTATTAATCAAAGCAGCCCGCCCCGCAAGTGATAGATGTCGGAGGCCCCAAGATCTAATTTTGCATGTAATATCTTCCAGGATGCTGTCAAAATCCGTTATCAAGCTCTTGCCTGGGAGAAGCATAATTCCAAGGTAGCTAATGGCATCAGAGCTTCCATGGCCAAGTAACTGCAAGATGTTTTGTTTTGTAGCGACTGGAACTTTGGGGCCGACAAGAATACATGATTTATGGGAGTTTACAGCTTCACCAGTGACAGCACAATAATTTTTCAAAATGTTTGCGAACTCCATTGCAGATCTTGTTGTTGCCGAGCCAAATAAAAGTGTATCATCCGCAAATAAGAGGTGTGAGATCTTTGGCGCAGTACAATTAATTTTTATGCCAATACCTGGAACATTGTTGGGCTTCATTAACAATGATAGGAATTCGAAACCTAGGATGGATAAATATGGCGATAGAGGACAGCCCTGTCTCAGCCCACATATTGTATTTATCCACTTCGACCTTGAACCATTGATTAAAAGACCAAATCTGGGCGAAGATATACATTCCATGATGAGATTGATCCATTGGGAAGGGAAGTTGAATGCCATGAGGGCACGCTTGACAAAGCTCCATTTCATACGGACGAAAGCCTTCTCCATGTCGATCTTTATAGCCATATAGCCGGTGCTGCTCTCTGTTGTGTGTAGGCGATGGATGAGCTCTTGGGCCAGCATGAAGTTGTCGGACATTTGCCGGCCCGGGACAAAGGCGGCTTGTTCTTCAGAAATCAATTTTTTTAGAAGTGGCTTCATACGATTTGCGAGAATCTTTGTGGTAACCTTGTAGATCGTGGAGCAAAAGCTGATAGGCAGGAAATGCTCCGGTGAAGAAGGGTTATTGCATTTGGGAATGAGCACCACAACAGTGTCTTTACATTTTTCCTCCATATTGCATGTGGTGAAAAAGTGTTTGACAACAACAATTATTTCAAACATACTAAAATTCCAAAAGTGAGTAAAGAAGGAACGAGTTACCCCATCACACCCTGCGGCTCTGTTGCGCCCAAAAGAGAAGACGACAGTTTTGATTTCAGTGTCGGTCGGTAGTTGGAGAAGTTGTTGCGCATCGATGGCGGAGACCTGCGCACGCGGGCAAGGCATCCCGACCATGGTTAAATCATCCAAGCACCATCGGTCAGAGAAGTGTCTGACCATTTCCTCTTCAATTTGGCCTTGATCAGAAAGTGTGACCTCGCCCTTAGTGATGCTGAAAATGCAATTTACCTGTTTTCGTTGCGTAGCGGCAACCTGTAAGAATGCCAAGTTCTGATCTCCATTCTTCAGCCAATTGTTTTTTGCCCTTTGCCGGCCACAGGTTTTGAGTTTTGTTTAAATTTCGTTATAATTAGAGACAAGGGAGCGAAGCAAGGATAGCTCCTCATCAGATAATAGCCCCGCTGTTTCGCGCATTTGCAAGGCATAGATGTCCTCCGCAAGCTTGCTAGCTCGGTCCGATTCAGATTTTGCATTGAATTTGGACCAACTAGCTAGAGCTTTAATTGTTCGCGCACATTTGACCTCCAAGATTTTATTTGGGTCACCAGCAATCGGCTTTCTCCAGGCACCCATGGCAACAGAGTGAATGTTAGGATTGACCATCCAGGCTTCCTCGAATTTCAGATTCTCCCTGACGCCGCGAATTGTATTTTATCAATTTCCAATATAAGGGAGCTGTGGTTGGATGCAATCCTTGCCTGATGATGGACAATGGAGGCCGGGAAGGAAATCAATGTCGGAGCATTAAGCAAGACACGATCAAGCCGAGAGAGGACCTGGTCATACGGCTTTTGATTGTTGCACCATGTGAAAATATTGCCAGTATAGAGAATTTCATGGAAATCGCATAAGGAAATAAAGCTAGCAAATTCATGCGGTCCCCTCGAGAAGTCAATCCGACTTCCTCATCTTTTCTCGTCAGCATGCAAGATACAATTGAAATCGCCATCAAGAATGGTTGGAATATTGCTTTCCATGGCAGCAAGGTCCTTCCACAGAGTACGGCGTTGATGCATATATTTATTAGCATAGACGGCTCCAAGTTGCCAGGTATCTCCAGTGGGCGTTTGTATGCTTGTCATAAACAACTGTTTACTTTTAAGAGTGCAGGATGTTGGGGTTGTGGAACACTTCCGGTCCTCTTGTTTCTCACACCGGGTTCGCCCACGTGAGCTTAGAGGAATCGAAGTGTGATCCCCCCTCGACATCTCTGGGACCCACGACAGCGGGGGTCCGGGGGCGGCCGCCCCCGGCGGAGACCGGACAGCGGGCAGGGGTCCAGGGGACAGCGTCCCCGGTGGGGGCTCGGGGGCAACGCCCCCGGACCAAATTTTTCTGATGGGAATTCTTTGGATCGGCGATCGTCGAACGCTATGGTTCGACGATCGATGATCGTCGACCGATCCTTGGGTCGACGGTCGCGATCGTCGACCGGCCTTTTGGGTCGACGATCGTGGTTGCCGGCAGACGTTTATATACGTTGTTTTTCCCGATTTAGGGTTAGGGATTCATTGCAGTCTGTGGCGGCGTATTCTTTGGAGGCGATACGAGGTATCTCGTTGAGATCGATCCAGAAGGTATTCTTCTATGGTTTTCTTGTCCAGAAGAGAGGAGAAGAGGTAGGATCGGATTTGATCCTTGCAACCTTTGTAATCTGTTTCTTTTTTGGTGAATACAAGAAGGAAGAAGAAGGGGAGAGAGGATGTAGCCCGGTTTTGGGTGAACCTCTGTAACATCTTGTGTTTGTGACTGTTCTGTGTTTACTTTTAAGAGTGCAGGAGTGTTATGAAGTTATCAAGCCATAATAGAATAATACCTCCAGATTTTTCGACAGCAGGCACGTAGTCATAGCACCAATGTCTGCCAAGTAATCTATCCACATCATGGCGAAAAAAAGATTGGCAGCGAGTTTCAAGTAGAGCAACAACAATAGGATTATACATACGCACAAGCTCCTGCAGATATGCACGGGAAGCGAGCTTGCTAGCCCCCCGACAATTCCAAAATATAAGTCTCGTCATTTCTTAGAAGGGGAGGCCCCCGGTGCCACTTCGTGCCCATCCCTAACCAAGATTTATCTTGCCCGACTCTTTGATCTAGTTGGCAATCTTGCTCGTCGTTCGTCAGGCCTAGCATCAGTAGTTTCCAAAATGGCATTGGGTACGTCCACATTCAATCCATCAGGAGAATGCTGGCGTTTAGAGTTTGAAGCTTCAACGCCCTAGGCGTTAGCAATATAGTCTTGATTAAACTCAGGCCTTATTTCCTGGAGGTCGACCGCCATAGCCGCTGGAGTGGATGAGTTTATAATGCTTCCAGGAACAATAATATTCTTAGGCCCAGGATCATTGGAGGCAATTGCTACAGGCTCAGGCGGTTTTTCTATCTTTTTCCACTTTAAATTGCTACTGTTGGGGCTCGCGACATCGCTTCACCCACTTTGGCTTTTGGGGGAGGCTTTCTTGGTATGACAATTGTCCAGCCATCCAGCCCCGTCTGTGGGTTTCGGTGTTCAACATCTGGTTTGTTCACCGGGAGATTGCATTATGAGTCCCCATGGTCGGCAAACCCACAGGACGTGCACAAGGACCCAATGCATTCATATACAAACTTCTGAAATATTTTTCCCGTACCTTTACTATTAAGCCATACGCCCCCAGTAGCGGAGTGGAGAGGTCCCGACGAACACAAAATCTAGCAAAATTGGTCCGCGATCTGGAGACAGATCTTAAGCACAAAGGCTAGAGTTTGTCACAACACAAAAACAGAATAAAAGGTAAATAGAACAAAGCAGATCAAGCAACACAGAAGAGACACAAGAATTTTATAGTGGTTCCCCAACCTGGGTACATCCACTCTTCTACCACCCCGATAGGAATCCACTCAGCTTTTTGATCAGGTGCCTGACACCAATGAGTTTTGATCAGGTCCCCAAAAACCAACTCAAGTCTTTTGGTAGGAGACTTGCAAACATGAATCACTTTTGAAGGGAGATGACAACCCTTTATACAGGAGGTGGTGAGAGAGTGATTTTATCTTCTCTGTCAACAATCAGAGAGAAGATTCAACTGGATATGATATTAGCAAAGGCTCCCCCTGAGATATTGATTGGTTCAGGGAAAATCTGGAAGCCTTGCTGCAGGGTGATAGGCCTTCAAAGTGATGATGTCTCCCGCAGGCTTCTTAGACTGATATTGATTAGTTGTCTCTTGAAATCCTGGAGTAGAAGAAGAACTCTGATGATTATTTAATTGATGCTGCAGAGTTCCTCCTTCTCTGTGGAAAGCCTCTTCTGTCGTTTTGTTCACTGTTCTCTGTATTCAAAAACTCTGTATTTGAATTCCTTAATCTTGATGGCGGAAGGAACATTCCGGAGAGTTGAAGATGCTTTGGAAATTGATCCGGACTTAATTCTACTGTAACTGTCCGTTTGAACGGCTATTTTCACTGGGAATGTTGACTGTAATTAATCCTCAATTAAATATGCCAACTGTTACTGATTGCTCAGAAATCGTGGACCTGAACTTTCGTCGAGTTCATTAATTGTCGACCTGAGTTCGACATTCGTCGAACTCAGCTAGATTCGTCGAGCTGAATATATTGCCTGCGTTCGTCGACCGGAGCTTGTAGTTCATCGAGCTCAGTTTCTATTTCGTCGAGCTGAGAAACTGTCTTGCTAATTTTGTCGAGCTGAGCAAGTGTTGTCCACCAATCGTCGACCTGAGTTCGACGTTCGTCGAACTCAGCTTCTGTCATCATTCGTCGACCTGAGTTCGTCGTTCGTCAAACTGCGTTCGACGATCGTCGAGCTGATTCTCTGACTTTGTCTTAACTGTTGTTCAGATTTCTTTCAGCAAATCTGGAGAGTTCTTCTGAATGACCAGTCCTGGAAATAGTCCTATGACTCATGACTATACATGTTGGGTCAATCTAAAATTCCTAATAGTATTCCTTACCCAAATCAGAACAAGGGTTCCAACAATCTCCCCCTATTTGGGTGAGGACACTATTTACATAAATATAAGTAAAATACAATGCAATTAAATAAAACCTCCCCCTAAATCTGGATCAAGTACTACTACTATTGTTGTTGCTGTTGATCCTTGCCCAAATCTGCAGCATTATAATTTGTTGTTGCTGCTGCATCTACAATTCCCACAAACTGCTGCTATTGCTGGAATTTCTGCAGCTTCATTTACAGGCATCTCCCCCTATATGCATAGCCTTGCACAAATTATTCAGCCACTGATATAGCCTGAATATTTGCTGGACTGAATTCTTTTCCTGCAAGGAGATGTTAGGAGTTCTGGACCCAGATAACCTTGGGTCCTGGTTCTCTTTTAAAATAATCAGAAAAAGAATAAAAATTTCTGTTTTGAAATTCTGAGTTCGACGAAAAATATTTTCGTCGATCTGAGTTCGACGAATGATAGTTATTTCGTCGAGCACAGATTTCTGAATAGTACAATGCAAAATCTTTGTTCAACGATTGTCGAGCTGAGTTCGACGAATAGTATTGATGTCGTCGATCTCCGTTCGACGAAATATTTTGAACTAAGATTTTTTGATGATTTTCATGTGATAATCGGAAATCAGTGTTAAGTTTAGCTGAAGAAGAGTCAAGGGAAGAAATAACCTGATCCTCTTCATCTGATTCATACTCTGATTCTTCAGATTCTGCAGCATAGCTACTGCGAGAAGCATCTATTGCCATTAGGCAAAATTCTTGTGCTCTTGCTTCTTCTTCATCACTCCAGGATTCAGCTTCAAGTATTCTTTCTTTTTGCTTATCCAGCAGCTATTGCTGTGATGAAGTTCCACATCTCTTTTGCAGATGAACATTCAGCAATTTCTTCAAAAATGTCATCAGACACTGATTGTGCCAGAATGTTCATTGCTTGTGCATCATCAATCTTCATCTTTTTTTGGGCATCTGTCCATTGGGATGATGGAAAAGCATCTGGACTTGTTGTTTGCTGAGGTGGAGCTGGACCTGTCAACACAGATTTAAAAATGTTTTCATCAATGGAGTCCATATAAAATCTAATCATTGTCTTCCATAGTGCAAACTTATCTAGATTGCACATGTGTAGTCTGGTGCTTGAAAAATCTGCAATTTGTGCCATAATAAAACTCAAAAGATTTTTAAGATCTATCAAATGATCTTTTGGTTCAGGTGTTAGCCTGTACAACCAGTTAACCTCTTAAGGTGTGGTAGTTTAACCAACCTGCAAAGGTGTGGTAGTTGTGTTAACCAACCTCGCTCTGATACCAATTGAAAGAGACAGATCTTAAGCACAAAGGCTGGAGTTTGTCACAGCACAAAAACAGAATAAAAGCTAAATAGAACAAAGAAGATCAAGCAACACAGAAGAGACACAAGAATTTTATAGTGGTTCCCCAACCTGGGTACATCCAATCTTCTACCACCCTGGTAGGAATCCACTCAGGTTTTTGATCAGGTGCCTAACACTAATGGGTTTTGATCAGGTCCCCAAAAACCAACTCAAGTCTTTTGGTAGGAGAATTGCAACCAGGAATCACTTTTGAAGGGAGATGACAACCCTTTATACAGGAGGTGGTGAGAGAGTGATTTTATCTTCTCTGTCAACAATCAGAGAGAAGATTCAAGTGGATATGATATTAGCAAAGGCTGCCCCTGAGATATTTATTTGTTCAGGGAAAATCTAGAAGCCTTGCTGCAGGGTGATAGGCCTTCACAGTGATGATGTCTCCCGCAGGCTTCTTAGACTGATATTGATTAGTTGTCTCTTGAAAGCCTGGAGTAGAAGAAGAACTCTGATGATTATTTAATTGATGTTGCACAGTTCCTCCTTCTCTGTAGAAAGCCTTTTCTGTCGTTCTGTTCACTGTTCTCTGTTCTCTGTATTCAAAAACTCTGTATTTGAATTCCTTAATCTTGATGGCGGAAGGAACATTCCCGAGAGTTGAAGATGCTTTGGAAATTGATCCGGACCTAATTCTACTGTAACTGTCCGATTGAACGGCTATTTTCACTGGGAATGTTGACTGTAATTAATCCTCAATTAATTCTGCCAACTATTACTGATTGCTCAGAAATCGTCGACTTGAACTTTCGTCGAGTTCATAAATCGTCGACCTGAGTTCGACATTCTTCGAACTCAGCTAGATTCGTCGAGCTGAATATCTTGCCTGCGTTCGTCGACCGGAGCTTGCAGTTCGTCGAGCTCGGTTTCTATTTCGTCGAGCTGAGAAACTCTCTTGCTAATTTTGTCGAGCTGAGCAAGTGTTGTCAACCAATCGTCGACCTGAGTTCGACGTTCGACGAACTCAGCTTCTGTCATCATTCGTCGACCTGAGTTCGTCGTTCGTCGAACTGCGTTCGACGATCGTCGAGCTGATTCTCTGACTTTGTCTTAACTGTTGTTCAGATTTATTTCAGCAAATCTGGAGAGTTCTTCTGAATGACCAGTCCTGGAAATTTTCCTATGACCCATGACTATACATGTTGGGTCAATCTAAAATTCCTAATAGTGTTCCTTACCCAAATCAGAACTAGGGTTCCAACATAATCCGTCTAACTGCGAGGGAGTCTCATACTCTCCACCATACACCGCAGACATCCAAAAACCAGGTAGACTTCCAAAGGGCACTAATGAAGGTAACAAATACTGCGGAGGTGGAATCATCCACTAACTCCCGCATTCAAGAAACCCAAAGAAACCACAACACAAAAATCTCGAGATTTGGCTCGACAGATTATACTTGACATTACCGAACTCGAGATGTGGTTGATCAACCTCTAGGAGCAATTTACAGTCCCAGATAATTTTTAACGCGCTAAATAACGAAAGCTAAAAGTGCATATCCATCACTAAGACACACCAGGAACGATTAACTAAAACCAGACAAAATCGAGCTTTCCAAGACCACTGTACAACAACGAAGGAACGTTGAAACGATTAATCATCACAATGACTTGGAAGAATAAACGCAGCAAATTTAAAGAACATGAAAGTATAGTCGTTACCATCAGATCGGACAAAGAAAAACGAGGGGAAACCACCACTTGCCTTGGTTTTACCGGAAAAGTCCTCAAAATCGCTCCACGTCGAAGATCGGGGCAAAAGACTGCGGGAGGAGTTGAAATCTAGACAAAAGGGTCAAAATGGGATTAGGGCCGAAAAACTGTAACGAGATAATCTCAAGAAACGGGGAAGAAATTACCACGAGGGCGTAGCTCTCGACGATAGCTTTCCAGATCTACGATCGGTTTGAAATTCCGAGCACCGGAGCACCGTCAACGGCCACCGGAAGAATTAAGGACGGACAACCTCTATCTCGCTCACGCCGCTCTGGTTCGGGAGGAAACAAATCAGAGAAGATGAAGAAAATGAAGAAGGTATTTATACTAAGGGTGATAACAGGAAGAACAACAAAATAAACCGGGTTCGGCTGAACTAGATTTCCCGAGATAGGAGGGAAGAAGTTACTCGAGTATCAGGCAAAAAACCTACTCGAGTAGCTCAATACAACCACTCGAGTAACAGAAGACCTACTCGTGTAGCTCATCACAACTACTCGAGTAACAGAGGCCTACTCGAGTAGTTCATTACAACTACTCGAGTAACAGAGACCTACTCGAGCAATTAATTACAACTACTCGAGTGACAGATAAGGAGTACTCGAGCACTAAGGGAATTACACGAGTACGGCATGGGGATTACTCGAGTACTAAGGCACTTACTCGAGTACAACAAGGGGATTACTCACGAATTCTGTTCGAAAATCGTCGAAGTCAATTCGAAAATCGTCAAACTCAACACAGAGATCCGCTAGACCTATAGCAAGCTCCGCTCGACGATTCGTCGAGCTCAGCACGACAGATCGTCCACCTCCAGATAGCACCGAGAAAAGAATAACAATCGTCGAGCTCTGATCGACGATCGTCGACCTCGATACAGCGCCCAGAAAAAGAAAACAATCGTCGAGCTCCGCTCCACGATCGTCGAAAGCGACACAGCGCCCAGGAAAAGGGAATACAATTGTCGAGCTCCGCTGGACGATCGTCGAACCCGACACGGCGCTCACGAAAAGGAATACAATCAGCTTCGCTCGACGATCGTCGAACCGATACAGCGCCCAGAAAAAAAACGAAAAAACTCGGTTCGACGAAAACCCACACCTTTAGGAGGGCTTCCCGAGAATCAGCACAAGCCCAAGGCATTAAAATAGCAATTATCGTGTTCAGATAGTTGAACAAGAAATATGAGATCAAAAAAAGGCTCAAACGCGCCGAATTAAACGAAACTCACGCCGTAGGCAAAAACTGCTGCTACGGACACAACGACGAAGTCAAAACCAAAATCCTACGAGCCATTCCTGAGATATTAACCGTCAAAGTATGCGGCGAACAAAACAAAACCCAAAACTTTGATCGCGCGCCGAGACTCCAACAACGCTCGGGTTGCGACGAAACTGGACGAGCACGTCCAAAACTACTCAAATCCAACAATCGACGTTAAAAGTAACGCCATGACGTCATAAATCTGACGTTGCTCAAACAAATAAAATCATCGAAAAATCGGGGGCGTTACAGTCACTCCCCCTAAAAAGAAGTTTCGTCTCGAAACTTATCACAACTCCAAAACCAAACCAAAATTGATAAAATCCAACATAACTTAAAACATAACGACATACCCGAAACTAAGAGAAGAGGTGCGGATGAGATTCCCTCATCACCGATTCCAATTCCCACGTCGCGCTCTCGACGTCTTGGTATCTCCAAAGAATCTTGACCATAGAGATGGTCTTTCTCCGCAACACATACTTTTGAGAATCCAGAACACGAATAGGTTCTTCCACATATGTAAGTTTGGGCTGAATCTGGGGTATCGAGTCGAGGACTTGACGATCACTACGAACACACTTCTGCAACTGGCTCACATGGAACACATCATGGACACCAGGGAAGGTCGAAGGCAATTCCAGCCTATAAGCTGACACTCCGATGTGCTCAAGAATCTGGAAAGGTCCCACATACCGGGTGTCTAACTTGTGGTTCCTTCCAAACCTTTTAATGCCAGACATCGGGGAAACTTTCAGAAAAACCAAGTCTCCAACAACAAACTCCAGATCGACCCTTCGTCGATTGGCATACTTCTCATAGCGCTCTTGAGCCACACAAATCTTTTCACGAATATGAGTCACGACACAATTCATCTCTTCAAGGGCTTCCGGACCTAACAACGGTCTCTCACCAACTTCAGGCCAAAACAATGGAGTCCTACAATGCCTCCCATACAAGGCCTCAAACGGAGGCATCTGCAGACTCTCTTGATAACTATTATTGTAAGCAAACTCCATGAGTCTGAGACGCTCATCCCAAGCACCACCTTGATCCAAAACATAACACCTGATCATATCCTCTACGATCTGATTTACCCTTTCCATCTGACCATTAGTCTGCGGATGATAGGCGGTGGAATACCTTAAATCAGTACCCAACCCCTCCTGTAAACTCTTCCAAAAACGAGACGTAAATCTAGAGTCCCGATCTGATACGATGGTAACAGGCACACCATGTAACCTGATGACCTCTTCAAGATATAACTCAGTTATCTTCTTCATCGAGTACCCAATCTTAAATGGAACAAAGTGAGCACACTTTGTCAGTCTGTCGACTATCACCCAAACAAAGTCGTGCCCACGGGGAGATTTTGGCAGACTGGTGATAAAATCCATTGAAATACTCTCCCATTTCCAACTTGGAATATCAAGCGGTGTCAATTTACCACCAAGCCTTCTGTGATCAGCTTTAACACGCTGACAAGTATAACATTCCGATACAAACCTTGCGATGTCATTCTTCATCCCTGACCACCAAACAATTTGCTTTAGATCTTTATACATCTTAGTGGAACCAGGGTGGTAGGCTACACTGGAACCATGAGCTTCAGCACAGATCTTAGCTCGAATATCGCCAAAGGCGGGGACGTAAAATCTACCCCGATACTTCAGGGTGTCCAACTCGTCCACAGAGAAATCGGGTAGCTCTCCCTTCAAAGTTCTATTCCGGAGGTACAACAAATCAAGATCATCCTTCTTATGTGCTCGAGTAAGGTAAATCCAAGAGGGTTGAAAGAAAACTGTTGTTGACCTAAATCACCTAGAGGGGGGTGAATAGGTGGTTTGTGCGTCTTTTGCGGAATAAAAAATAATTAGAGCACAACACATAAATATCTACCAATATCACAGACGACATAAGATTTATAGTGTTCCCTAACTTTGGGTACATCCACTTTCCCTCACCAATCTAGCAATCAACTAGACTCGGCTACTCCACTATCTCGGATCAAAAATCGATCCTACCCTCGGAACAAAGTTCCTACAAACTCGATCCAAACAAAGGGATCTACACCTCGGAAGATAACCCTTCCTACAAACTCGGAGTGAAGAACTCCTACACTCGGAGAAGTTTTCTCGTACAAAAATAATAAAGTATTTACAAGAATACAAACAGTAAATCACTCAGATCTGAATGAAACAGCCCGGATCTTCTTCTTTTCAACTTTGTAGCACTTTCAGAAATCGGTGAAGAGGTTCTCGGCTTCGATCTGGATTTACTCGCTTTTACAGAAATCGAGAGAGAATATGATCAGCGAAGTCGATCTCGATCTGTAACTTTCTTCAGAATAGTCCTCTGAAAGTAGAAGATTTGGCCGGAGAAGAAGGCAGCGGCGGCAGCTTCCGATTTGCGAAAATCAGAGAGGAGTCGGCTGAAGAATATTTCTCGAAATAGAATGACAAGAAAGCTTGGAGAATACTTAGGGTTTGTCATTTTCTGATAAGACCTTATATAGGAGAGACTAACGGTCATAATCGGACATAATGATGTACACGTGTACCAATCATGTCGCGTGATTTGAAAAATCTCGTCAGAAAAAGGACTTTGAAAAAATTTCGGAAAGATTCAGCCAACTACACGAGTAAGTCAATAACTACTCGAGTATATGGAAATCAACTACTCGAGTAAGCAGACAGAACTACTCGAGTAAGTGTAGAGACCTACTCGAGTACATAGAGGATCTACTCGAGTACTGGAAAAGCTACTCGAGTATATTACATAAACTACTCGAGTACAAGAAGTACTACTCGAGTGGAATACTTAGAAAAATTCTGAAGAGGTCTGCTGGCAACTACTCGAGTAGTTGAACTAAACTACTCGAGAGGAAGTAATCTACTCGAGTAGGTGAAAGTTCTACTCGAGTAAAAGACTTAGAAAAATTCTGGAGTAGGGAAATATCAAGGTACACGAGTGACACATAATCTACTCGAGTAGGTATAATGAACTACTCGAGTATGTTTCTATCTACTCGAGTAAGTGAGTATACTTACTCGAGTATACGAGTGTACTTACTCGAGTATATGACTTGGAGAAGTTTAGATGAGGAAACCCTTTAGTACTCGGGTATAAAGAGTAATCTACTCGAGTATATAAGCATGCTACTCGAGTATATGACTTTGTCTACTCGAGTAGGTGACTTAGCTACTCGAGTATATGACTATGTCTACTCGAGTACAAGATTCCTTTACTCGAGTAAATGATACTCAGACTACTCGAGTAGGTGAAAGCTCTACTCGAGTAAAACACTTAGAAAATTTCTGATGTTGGAAAAACTGATTCTTCTAGAGTAGCCAACTTCAAATTTCTTTTCCATAGACCAATAGCTTGAATATGAAGTGTATCCCAACAGAGAGACCACACATGAGTCAACACCTTGGAATATGCAATGAGGGATTACATTGCATAGTTCCTGTATTTGAAGACCCACTGTGGACTGACAATGGTCTACACTTCTAGTGAAATTCCTGCAAGCATATAACTCAAACCAAGCATCATATACAACTTAATTCATCTTAGTTGCAGGGTGACTTCATCAAATCTGGGTTCATGTGGATGAAATACCCAACAAGGGTTCTTCTGCTTCTAGACTAGCAGGCACAGTACTACTCCCAACCTCAATATCCATCAACAAAAATTCTTCCATCAAGGACTGCACCGACAGATTAAAAATCTTAGCGGTCTTTCTACTTAAGGCATCGGCTACTACATTAGCCTTTCCCGAATGATAAAGAATTTCCACTTCATAATCCGCCACATATTCTAACTACCGACGCTGGCGCAGATTTAGTTCTTTTTGAGTGAAGACGTACTTCAAACTCTTATGGTCCGTATAGATCTTGCACAACGCGCCATATAATAAGTGTTTCCAAAGCTTTAGCGCATAAATTACGGCAGCAAACTCCAAATCGTGCGTAGGATAGTTTCTCTCATGGATCTTTAATTGTCTCAATCCGTACGCAATCACCTTACCATCTTGCATTAAAACACAACCAAGTCCGACGAGTGACGCATCAACACACACAACATACTCAACTCCTTTAGTATGTAATGTTAAAATCGGAGCAGTACATAATCTCTTCTTCAGCTCTTGGAAAGCCTCTTCGCACTTATCACTGCAAATGAAAGCAGTATTCTTCTGAGTAAGTCTAGTTAGAGGAGCAGACAACACCGAAAACCCCTCCATGAATATTCTATAATAGCCAGCCAGGCCTAAGAAACTCCTAATCTCCTTAAGTGTAGAAGGTCTCTCTCATTCCATTACAACAGAAATCTTGGTCAGGTCTACAGAAATACCGTCCTTACTTACAAAATGACCCAGAAAGGACACCTGAGGTAGCCAGAACTCACACTTGCTCAACTTCGCATATAACTTATGCTCCCTCAGGGTCGACAAAACCAGACGCAAATGCTGAGTATGCTCCTCAACATTGCGGGAATACACCAAGACAACATATATGAACACAATAACAAATCAGTCCAAGAAATCTTTAAACACCCGATTCATCAAATCCATGAAAGCAGAGGGTTCATTGGTTAAACCAAAAGACATCACCAAAAACTCATAATGTCCATGCCGAGAACGGAAAGCGGTTCGGGGAATATCTGCCTCTTGAATCCTCAAATGGTCGTAGCCTGAGCGAAGATCGATCTTTGAAAATACCGAGCTACCATGCAATTGGTCGAACAGATCATCAATCCTTGGCAAAGGACACCTATTCTTACTGGTTACCTTGTTCAATTCCCTATAATCGATGCAAAGTCTCATCGATCCATCTTTCTTCTTGACGAACAAAATAGGAGCACCCCATGGAGATGTACTTGGTCTAATAAAACCATAATTGAGCAACTCATCGAGCTGAGTACGCAACTCATCCAACTCACGCGGAGCCATACGGTACGGTGCTTTAGCAATAAGACAAGTACCTGGCTCGAGGTCTATCACAAACTCTATCTCCCTTTCCGGAGGAAGTCCTGGAAGACTATCAGGAATGACATCTGGAAACTCTCGCACCACCGAGACATCCTCAAGACGTGGCGTAACAAAAGCTATCTCCAGAGCAGAAATAGAAACCAAAAACGCCTCGTAACCAGACTCTAAGCACGGCAAGCACGTACCGCAGAAATGACAGGAGAAACTTTGTCCTGAAATCAATAGACGCTCATAGGTTGTCTGTCGTCCATTCTGAAATCCAATCTCTTAGCCTTGCACTGTATGACCGCATCATACTTGGACAGCCAGTCCATGCCAAGAATCACGTCAAAATCAGACAGATGCAAAATCATCAGATCCGCAAAGGCCAGAAAATTGCCAAGATAAATAGGGCATCTCAGAACTCCTTGGTTAGATATCACAGAATCACCAGAAGGGAGATTGACATTGAAGGAGCCTCCCAAATGGTCCACACTCAGGCGATGTTTATCAACAAACCTCTGGGCCACAAAGGAATGGGAGGCACCAGAATCGAAAAGAACGCGGGCCCACCTATTCCGTACCTTAAACTCCCCTAAAACCGTAACATACATAACTAAACGAACGATAACTAGGGCAACAACGATAGCTAACAATGATAAATTAAACTGAGGCTAACCTTATATCACTTGCGTAGAGGTTTGGGCTTCCTCGCTAGTCATCACGTTCAGCTTTCCTTTTCCTTTATCCAGGTTTGGTGGCGGTGGCAGAGCTCGAAGTGGGGCAGGCTGCAGCGGTGACTGAGCCTGGGGGAACGAAGACTTCTGGTGTCCCTTCTGCCCACACTGGAAGTAAATCCTTTCTTTCATCCAGCAGCGAGTCACGTCATGACCCTTCCCTGCACAGAACGAGCACACAAGCTCTCCCTTGGGTGCACCTTGGATGGTGTGCACCTGCTGCTGCTTCAGGGTTGCAGTCCTCTTGAAGCACCTTTCATAGGGGTGGCCAAGATGACCACATAAGCTACACATTTCCTTACTTTTCTTCTTCGAAGAAGGGCCAGATGCCCTGGAGCTACCATCCTCAACGCCTTTTCTTTTCTCCTTCCTTGCCGCGGCACCGCGGTTCTTGGCATTTTCAATCGCCTCCACTTTTAAAGCGGCTTCCACTGCTTCAGCATAACTTTCAGCTTGGTAAGCGCATGCCAACTGCTGGACATCGCTTCTTAATCCTCCCAAGAAACGTTTCACTCTACCCTCCTCAGAAGCTACCAAGTCATGAGCAAACCTGCTCAGTTTGCTAAACTCAATATCGTACTCGCTCACGGTGAGCTGTCTCTGCTTTAGATGTAGGAAGTTATTCATCAGGCGGTCTTGCTCAACCGAGGGTAGAAACTTCTTCAGCAGCATCTTCTTAAAACATTCCTAAGAACAGCCTTCCTTCAGACCCTCTCTTTCCCGAATCCACCAACTCTTCGCCAGACCTTTTAACTGATAGGTTGCAATCATCACCTTCTGTGCTTCTAGAATTCCAGAATACGAAAACATCTCCGCGATGGAGATGATCCAATCATCTATAATCTCAAAGTAAGCACTCCCGTCGAAGGTGGGAGGCCCCAACCGCTGGAAGTGCGATATGAAATTCATTTCTGGTGGTATCACCATCGGGGGCACCAGAGGAGCAGGGGTATCGGGCACGGCTTGGCCTGAGGTGGGCTCTTGCGCTGAAGGTTGCTGCGCGGGAGCGGCAGAAAACAAGGATTAAATTTGCGATTGCATCGCAACCAATTGTCTTGACAGAGCCTCATTGCTCTGATGCAGACTCTCGATAATCACGTCAATTTGCGCACCTGATGACTCACCCTCCGACTGGGGAGTCAACCTCATCGCAGGACGCTTTGGCAGCATTTCTAAAAAGCAAACAAACAACTCATCAAAATCCTAGCTTACAACAAAGCCACACGACTAGTTCAGACCATACTAAAAAACACTTGCTTACGCTGCAACTTGCTCTGGGATTTTATAATGATGTTATGTCCAACTTAGGATGGTATCCTCTCATCCTATTGACTATTGTGCATATGACATGAATGCATGTATTTATATTCGTTTTCTGATTTAAAACCATGTGTTTACATATGTCATCCCGCAAATATTTAGCTTGGCACGTTGTGTTTATGCAATGTTATGCTATCCATGATTGTGTTATGCATTCTAAAAAGTCCCTAATGCATGTCATGAGCGGCGTACGCATGAAAATGTTATGCATCCCATACTACATAACATTCTCATGCAACGAAAAAGAAACGTGCTAGTCGCATTCATGTGGTGAGGTTATGCATCCCATACTACATAACCCTCACATGTTGCCCCTATGGTGGATCCATATACAGACACTTATTATGCATCCCATACTACATAATATGCCCCGTATACTTCATGTTATGCTATGAGTGTAGTGTTCATGCTTCAGCCAAGACGTGCTGATGACATATCAGTGTGTGTATGATATGATGCTAAACACCTAATACCAACAAGGGAAGGTTGCCCGACAAATTATCAAGAAACCTCCATCTGATACCAACTGTCACAACCCATATTTTCACCGCAAATAAAGCTTATCAGAGTAAGAGAAAATGCGCTTCGTGATGCCACGTCAGCAGGAGATAACTGCGGACGCTCAGGCAGACACCAAACTAATCATGAAGAAAGGTTCTTTTTAAGTTATTTTAAAGAAAATCAGTTAAGTGGAGTAGTTAGCCATATCCCTCGGATTAGTAGCTCATCTACTCCACGAATCAAAATATATTATACGCTGCGGAAAAATACTTGATTAGATTAACTCAAACATCCTACATGAGTATAAACGTCCCTAAAGGACAACCCTTTGTCATGCAAGACTCTAAATTTATTATATTAGAAAGATAGCTTTTACGGTCGCTAAAAATAACACGTTAGAGTTTCAAATTATGCAAGGCATGAAGTAATAGTGGTAGATTTTATAGTTGAAAATACCTAACATGCATTCCTAGCATAAATCCTCCCAGAGAACAAGTAATCCACATCAACATTTAAAGAAATGAGCAGCTAGCAAGTATCAAACAACTAACAATTCAGTGGGCGCCAACAAACTGACACGAACCCACGAACAAAAGTATGTCTGAACTAGTAAAACCAAACAAACAACAAACTACCTCGCTAAAATGAGGCACCAATCACGGCCAACGCTGCCGCCCAGAAAACTCCAAAACCAGCACTGCTAACTGCTACTGCTCTAAACCTGAGGCATTCCAAAGATAGAACACTTCAGCAAGAAGGTACAAATAGTGGCAGGAAAAGTAATAAGCCAAAATAAGCAAATGTCAACAGGGGTACCAACCCAAGACCAAAAACACTGAAGTAAAGTACGAAAGAAATAGGGCATCAACAGGAAAAGAACTCCTACGTGACTTGTCACGTTCCACAAGAGTGCACCAGACGCACAAGGCTATAAGGTGACTACATGAATATTTCACCAGAAAGAAAATACAAAACCTTTATTAGGCACATGTGGTCGACTCTACCCAAAAACACGGGTGCAGTGGTCACTCTTGGACACACCACCAAAAAACACAAGCGAAGTGGTCACTCTTGGACACACCACCCAAAAACAAACGGATATATAATCCGTCTAACTGCGAGGGAGTCTCATACTCTCCACCATACACCATAGACATCCAAAAACCAGGTAGACTTCCACAGGGCACTAATGAAGGTAACAAACACTGCGGAGGTGGAATCATCCACTAACTCAAGCATTCAAGACACCCAAAGAAACCACAACACAAAAATATCGAGATTTGGCTCGACAGATTCTACTTGACATTACCGAACTCGAGACGCGGTTGATCAACCTCTAGGAGCAATTTACAGTCCCAAATAAATTCTAACGCACTAAATAACGAAAGCTGAAACATGCATAACCAACACTATGACACACAAAGAACGATTAACCAAAACCAGACAAAATCGGGCTTTCCAAGACCACTGTACAACAACGAAGGAACGTTGAAATGATTAATCATCACAATGACTTGGAAGAATAAACGCAGAAAATTTAAATAATATGAAAGTACAGTCGTTACCATTAGATCAGACAAAGAGAAACGAGGGGAAACCACCAATTGCCTTGGTTTTACCGGAAAAGTCCTCTGAATGACTCCACGCCGAAGATCAGGGCAAAAGACTGCGGGAGGAGTTGAAATATAGACAAAAGGGTCAAAAAGGGGATTAGCGCCGAAAAACCCTAACGAGAAAATCTCAAGAAACGGGGAAGAAATTACCACGAGGGAGTAGCTCTCGACGAGAGCTTTCCAGATCTACGATCGGTTTGAAATTCTGAGCACTAGAGCACCATCAACGGCCACTGGAAGAATTAAGAACGGACAACCTCTATCTCGCTCACGCCGCTCTGGTTCGGGAGGAAAAACAAATCGAAAAAGATGAAGAAAATGAAGAAGGTATTTATACTAAGGGTGATAACAGGAAGAACAACAAAATAAACTGGGTTCGGCTGAACTAGATTTCCCGAGACAGGAGGGAAGGAGTTACTCGAGTATCAGGCAAAAAACCTACTCGAGTAGTTCAATACAACCACTCAAGTAACAGAAGACCTACTCGTGTAGCTCATCACAACTACTCGAGTAACAGAGGCCTACTCGAGTAGTTCATTACAACTACTCGAGTAACAGAGACCTACTCGAGTAGTTCATTACAACTACTCGAGTGACAGAGAAGAAGTACTCGAGAACTAAGGGAATTACACGAGTACGACATGGGGATTACTCGAGTACTAAGGCACTTACTCGAGTACAGCAAGGGGATTACTCACGAATTCTGTTCGAAAATCATCAAAGTTAATTCGAAAATCGTCGAACTCAACACGGAGATCCGCTAGACCTACAGCAAGCTTCGCTCGACGATTCGTCGAGCTCAGCACGACAATCGTCAACGATCGTCGACCTCCAGACAGCACCGAGAAAAGAATAACAATCGTCGAGCTCCGCTCGACGATCGTCGACCTCGATACAGCACCCAGAAAAAGAAAACAATCGTCGAGCTCTGCTCGACTATCATCGAACGCGACACAGTGCCCAGGAAAAGGGAATACAATCGTCGAGCTCCGCTCGACAATCGTCGAACCCGACACGGCGCTCAGGAAAAGGAATACAATCGTCGAACTCCGCTCGACGATCGTCGAACCCGACACGGCGCCCAGAAAAAAAAATGAAAAAACTCGCATCGACGAAAACCCACACCTTTAGGAGGGCTTCCCGAGAATCAACACAAGCCCAAGGCATTAAAATAGCAATTATCGTATTCAGATAGTTGAACAAGAAATATGGGATCAAAACAAAGGCTCAAACGCGTCGAATTAAAGGAAACTCACGCGTAGGCGAAAACTGCTGCTACGGACACAACAACGAAGTCAAAACCAAAATCCTACGAGCCATTCCCGAGATATTAACCGTCAAAGTATGCGGCGAACAAAACAAAACTCAAAACTTCGATCGCGCGCCGAGACTCCATTAACGCTCGGGTTGCGACGAAACTGGACGAGCACGTCCAAAACTACTTAAATCCAACACTCGACGTTAAAAGTAACGCCACGATGTCATAAATCTGAAGTTGCCCAAACAAATAAAATCATCGAAAAATCGTGGGCGTTACATCCGGGGGCAGTGCCCTGGGAAATTTTTTAATTTTCCACTCCCCACTGCCTAGATTCTGAGCAATCCCGGCCTTGCAAGTAAGTCTCCTGCGGAACTCGCCTATGGGCGAGTAAAAAGGTACTCGCTCCTTCAACTCGCCTTTGGGCGAGTAATAAAGATACTCGACTATTCACATGTAGAACTTGCCTATGGTCTAGCAACAAAGATGCTCGCCTCTTTGAAGTCACCAATCCCACCTATACTCGCCTATGAGCGATTAACAAGGAAGCTTGCCAACCAACGAACATGACACCTGCGAGTTGATTTGGAGCTCTCTGTATGAAACTCGCCAAAGCATATTTCCATCCGCAACGTGCCTGCATGAACTCGCTCGCATATACTCGCTAACCGAAGTCATCATCTAGAACTCGCCTAAGGAGGTTGCGATCTGGAACTTGCTTATGAGCGAGTAATAGGTAAGCTCGGCCCATGAAGCCATCGAGCTTGAAAGTCGCCATCGTGAAGTCGCCTATGGGCGAGTAACCAGGAAACTCGCGCACTTTGCCGAGAACTCGCCCACCTTGTTGAGTGCTCACGAGTTTCTGCCTTTGGTCTCCAGCTCGCCATCTTAAGCTATGAAGTCTTCTTGCAAAAATTTCTTCCTCGACAACTATCCACGTTCACCGCACCAAGTGTTGAGGCTAGGAAAATTCCCAACCTCATAAATAGGATCAAGGAAGCCTAAGGTTACTGATTCTACGATCCGTTGTCACAATTCAAGTGGCTAGAACGAGAGAGGAAACTATCTATAAGCACACCCCAAGTGCTCCAGCAGGGAGGTCCCACCATGTACCTAGAAGCATAGAAGATGCTTCCCCTCCGCAACCAAAAGGCTGGGTGAGGTACTAGGCAGACATGGATTGGGCGAGTATCCACTTGGGGGGGACCTCAAACTCTTCCAAAAGTGTCATTTACAGTACCCCTGGGTGGCTATTTATAGAGAAATCCTGGGGGGTATAGGAGAGTATCCAGCTTCTGCCAACAAGTTCCAAGGGATACTCGCCCATACTCACGAGTTACTCGCCCATACTCGCAAGTTACTCGCCCATACTCGCAATTTATTTGCCCATACTCGCAAGTTACTCTCCCATACTCGTAAGTTACTCGCCCAAGCTTTCCTCTGCTTGCCACAGCTCGCCTCTACTTGCCACAGCTCGCCTCTGCTCGCCACAGCTCGCCTCTGCTCGCCACAGCTCGCCTCTGCTTGCCCAAGCTCACCACAGCTCGCCTCTGCTCGCCCAAGCTCACCACAGCTCGCCTCTGCTCGCCAAAGACCGCGTCTGTTCGCCGAATGGTCTGTGAATAGCCATCTACTGGGATACTTCTGATCTCGATGAATTACAGGTTATACAGCCCCATTTGAGGCTCTGTATGTGAGGCATTGCAGAACTCCCTTATTTTGGGCCGAGTTTGGTGAGAGACCGTTGTTGGGTCCGGAAGCGTTAGAAGGGATGAATGCTTCTGTAAAGCTTATTCGAGAGAAGCTTTGAATATATCAAGAGCGATATGAGAAGAATGCCAATCGGCGTAGGACCGATTTGGAGTTTGTTGTTGGGGACATGGTGTTTCTTAAAGTTTCCCCAATGTCTGGTGTCAAAAGGTTTGGTAAGAACCATAAGTTGGACCCGAGGTATGTGGGACCTTTTAAAGTTGTTGAGCGGATCAGTGTGTCAGCATATATGTTGGATTTGCCTGCAAGTTTTCTCGTGTGCATGATGTTTTACACGTGAGCCAATTTCGGAAGTGTGTGCTAAGCCACAGGCAAGTTCTTGATTATGTGCCCCAGTTGGAGCCCAACCTTTCATATGGGTAAGTGCATGTTCGTGTTTTGGATACTCAAGATCGAGTATTGTGAAGGAAAACAATACCTATGGTTAAAGTTCTGTGGTGGAACCAAGACGTGGAGAGCGCGACTTGGGAGCTGGAGTCAGCTATGAGGGAGGCTCATCCTCATTTGTTCTCCTGATGTTCTTGGTAAGTGTTTTCTTTGTTAGCCTATGATTGCTTTTATTCTATTTGGGATTTGATCCTATTTATGTTAAGTTTCGGGACTAAACTTCTTTTTATTAGGGGTGGCTGTAACGCCCCTGATTTTTCGGTATTTATCTTTATTCTCGTAGTGGCATAATTTTGATGTCAGGGCGTTACGTGGACGCGTGTTTGGCATGTGTCGTGGTTAGAGCGTGGTTCTTGCTCTTTAGGTTTTTAGAGTGGCTGGGTTTAGCCTATTTGCAACATTCCCTTACGAGCCAGGTCTGTTTTAGTGACTCGGTGACGCCTTTTTGGGAGGCTTGTGTTTTGACTTCGAGAGGTGTTTGCCACATTTTGGTTTGTTAGATCTCGATTCCAACTTCGCCGTTGGATTCGTAGCATCTGTATTTAGCTACAGTGCGAATTTCATTAAATTCCAAGTTGTTTAAGATTTCAGATCGTTTTGGTAATTATTAATATTAATTTTAATGTAATATTGTATTATAAATTAATTAATTATTATTATTATATTTATATATATATATATACGCGTAAAAATCGAAAACCCTACTATTCATCGTCTTCCTAAACCCGAGCGGTGGACATTTCGCGAAAGAGGGAGTTCGGCGGACAGAGCGAGCGTTTAGCCGACAATAGGAAGAGCTCTGGTGGTCGGTTTCGTCGTTTGATTGGAGATTTGGAAATCTCTCGGCGAGGGCTACACGCTCGTGTTAAGCTTTACACGATTTCTCGAATTTTTTACTTTATGGTTAGCGTTTTTGACACCTTTTCCCCTCAGAAAGTTTAAGAAAACGTTGCTAGAGCCTTTCTGCGGCCGATCCTTAAAGTAGCGCAAGCGGGCGGCGTTTCTCCGGAGTTTCGAGGCAAGTGGATTTTTCCTCATGCATGTCTGGTTCTTACTTGATTGTTTCTTCCCTTTTTCCTCCTTCCTTAGAGAATAGGAGTAGTATATGTGAATCATGAAAAGAACCCCTAGGTTAGGGCAAATATTCAGACAAGACCTGAAGAATAAGAATTCGGGTTAAGTAGAATTCGACGTATATCGTGAAGGAATTCGTCGAGTATCATTAGGACAGTTTTTGCCGAGTATAGGTGTAGAGAACCTTAAATTTGTCGAGTACAGATGTTAAGGAATTTTCATCGAGAGTCGGTATCTTGGCTAAGTAGAATTCGGCGGGTATCAGGTAGAAATTCGGCGAGTATCGCCGAATTTGGTTAAGTCATTTTCGGTGTGAATCATTTTGAAGTCGTCGAATATCATATGTTAGCTTAAGGCAGTTTGGCGAGTATCGCCAGTTTTTTCACCGAGTATAGAAGGATTCGCCGAGTATCATCTTATCATTTGTTGAGTATCGAGGTAGTTCGTCGGGTATACTGGCCGAATTTGGCCAGGACTTAGAATGTTTTCGCTGTTTATGGCCCGATTCGTCGTGTATGGTCCTTAGGGTAGTTTTAGGACTTGTTTAAGTTTTTCTTTAGGTAGACTTGGGATTTGGTTAGGATTTGATGTTTCTTCGGCTGAGAAGATTGCCAGTGGATAAAGGACCGCCAATTGGACGTCGATTTGTGCATCATTACAATTGGTGGTTGTTGTGTCTCAATTTTTTTGAGGACTGTGGGTTTGGTTTGGGACAAAAGGTCACCACCGTAGGGACTTCCTTTTTTGAGACATTTGGGTCTGGGAGTCTGGTATTGGACAACTGGTCACCGACTCCGGCCCGGTTGATATTACTAAGTGTTAATGATTTACGTTTTCGAGCTGTTTTGTGCTCAGTTTGCTTCTTAGATTAGTCTATGCTATTCATGATAATACTTTTAGATTTTGTCGAAGCATGGCTTCATTCCGCACATGGTGCATATATTCAATTAATTTCGTTATTACAGACTTTTACTGTACTTGTATTTATTTGGCTAATCAACTATCGTTTTCAGCATTTCTTATACTCGGGTTTGTTAAACCCTTCCTTATCTTTGTGCTTATTACCTGATTATTCTCCTTTACCACTTGTATTTTCTTGCTGAGGTGTTCTTCTTTTGAATTCCTCAGGTTCAGGGCAGTAGCCGGTTGAGAGGCTAGTTTTGGGAGTTTGCTAGTGGACTGCTGTATTGCAGAGGTTTTTCTCACTGTAGTGAGGTAGTTTTGAGCTTTCCTTGTTAGTACAGACATACATACCTTTAGTGGGTTTGTGTCAGGTTGTTGACGCCCACTGGTGGTTTTCTTTTGAATTATTAAGTACTTTGTTAAGCTGTTGAATTGCCCTTTTTTGGATTGTTTATACTTGCTCTATGGGAATGCTTTATGCTAGGTTGCACTGTTAGGTATTTAAAAATATAAAAACCATTATTATTACCTCATAACATGTCATATTTGAAAATTTAAATCACTATATTTAAATGGTCGTAAAAGCTACTTTTACTATTATTATAAATCTAGAGTCTTGCATATCATGAGTTATCCCCCGAGGATGTTTATACTCATGTAGGATGTTAATTCAATCTAATGAAGGTATTTCTGTAGCGTATAACTATATTTTTTTTCTAGTGGATTAGCTGAGTCACTAAGCCGAGGGATACAACTAACAGTTTAACTTAAACTAAATTTTCATTAAAAAAACTTATAAATATTTCTTAAAGGTGTTCAGTTGGAGTTTTGCCTGAGCATCTGCAGTTATCCCCTGCTGACGTGGCATCATGATGCGCATTTTCCCTTACTCTGATATATATCATTTAATGCGGAGAAAATGTGGAGAAAATGTGGGTTATGACAACTAACTAGTCCGTACCTACCACCACCGAGCCTACCGCTCGTGGGTCTAAACCAAACTAGCCTCTCGTGACTACGGGGTGAGTGAAGGTGGATATTTTGAGTTAAATCTTGCATAATAGTTTAATCCTACAGTTTAGGGTTAAGCTTGGACTGCCCAGGGCATTCCCTATAAAGGTCTCTCGAGGGAACTAGGAACTATAATGGGTTGAAGCTCAAAGCTCCCTTTCGCAAGGTACTTCTTATTATTGGTATATACCCATGTTCCAACTCTCCTGATCTTACACTTGAACTAAACCTAAGTGTAATTAGACTCTTTCTCGAGGGAAAGACGATCCACCGTCGATCCCGAGCACAACCTTGCCCCTCGTCAACAAGGCTCTCACATAACCTACCTTCTTTTGGTGACCCATTATATTCCAACCAGATTAGGTACACCAGCTACCCTTTCTCATACAAATTCCAAATGATTCCCTACTTTTACAATTTCCACTAAGTGCAGACCAAATAACCTAAATGATGTGTATGAATGATGACGCCTTCAATTGTTCATCCAAATGACCTAAAATAATTATTGGGGGTTGAAAGATATGGTACCTAAACACCTAGAGGGGGGGGGGTGAATAGGTGACATAAACCTTTTTAAAACTTTGTTGGCAGCACAACAGTTATTTCACAGATTACTACAGCTAGCAGCAATTACAGAAATCAAACAGTCAATCCACAGCACAGCACAGCAGACATACTAATTTATAGTGGTTCCCCAATCTTTGGGTACATCCACTTTCCCCCTTCGCCTATCTAGCAGTGTACTAGATTCGGCCAAACTTCTCCACTATCTCAGAACCCAACAAGGTTCCTACACCTCAGGCCCAAAGCCTTACACTCAGCCACAAAGGCCTACACTCAGCCACCCAGGCCTACACTCAGCCAATTAAGGCCTACACTCAGAGTTCTTCAACTCCTACACTCAGGCAATCAAGCCCTACCCTCAGCCTTTATAATATAGGCTTACAATTCTCTCAGATCCAATGGATCCTACAAGTTAAAATAGAAATACAATTGCTAACTCTACAACTCAGAAAATAAGAGAGGAGTTGAGAGTTTCTTGAAGAGTTCTTGGAAGAACTCAGTTAGATCCAAACTGACTTAGCTTCCTTCAAAGCTTCTTGAGTTAGAACTGAATTAGTCTGAATCTTCTGCAGTTGATCCTTGACCTCTGCTTCTTGAGATCCAGATGATTCTGAATCCTTCTTCTCAGCCTTAGTTCCAAAGACTGAATTCTTGATTGGAGCTCTCTCTCTCCAACTTCTTAGATCTGCAGTTGGACTGACAGATCTTCTTGTGTTGATCCTCTGTATATGACATTTCTGATTTCTTGAAGAATCTGATCAACCACTTTAAGTATTCTTCACAACTACTTGTAACCAACAACAATCAATCACACACACTTTTTCTGTAAACAATGGGTGCCTATTTATAGGCTTCCTTCATGGTAACCGGCTGATCCGGTTCATAACAGACTTCTGATTTCTCTGACAGTTGCAGTAGACCGGCTGGATCGGCAGCTGTCATGTCAACCAGTCACTTCTTGAAATTCTCTAACTGTCAGATAGTGTCGAGACTTTCTGTTCTTAAGTGTCGACACTTATAGACTAAGTGTCGACACATGTTGTGTAAGTGTCGACACAAGTCTACAAGGTGTCGACACAATTCCTTGTATGTCTCGACACAGATTCTTCTGCATGTGTCGACACTGAAATTGAGTGTCGACACAAGTCTTGTTCTTCATTCTTTAACTGTATTCTTCTAAGTGTCGACACATGTTCTTTGTGTCGACACATCTTCATGTGTTGAAACTGTCAAGTGTCGACACTGCTTCTTGGTGTCGACACAAGTCTTCACTTTTGTTTCTTCAGCTGAGTGTCGACACATTCCTTTAGTGTCGACACTTGTACTTAGAATATTTTGTAACTTTTCTGTTCTTTGCTAAGTGTCGACACAGCTCCTTGTGTCGACACTTTCTTCAAGTGTAGAGTCTTCAACTAAGTGTCGACACATTGTGCTGAGTGTCGACACTTTCTTCAAGTGTTGACTCTCCTGGTTGTGTGTCGACACATTGTGCTGAGTGTCGACACTTTCTTCAAATACTGACTCTTCAGCATAGCGTCGACACATTGTGTTGAGTGTCGACACTTGTACTTAGATTCTGCAGACTTTTGCTGAGTGTCGACACAGCTCCAAGTGTCGACACTTTCTGGTGTAGACTCAGCTTTTCTAGGTGTCGACACTTCTGCTAAGTGTCGACACTGCTTTTCTGCATACTTCTTCACTGAGTGTCGACACAGCTCCAAGTGTCGACACTTTCTGTCTGGTGTCGACTCTTCATCCCAGGTGTCGACACAATGACTCCAAGTGTCGACACTGCTTGTCTGGATGTCGACACAAGCTTTCTCAAGTGTCGACACTTTCCCTCTGGGTGTCGACACATGGACTTAGAAACTTTTAGCTTCAGTCTAGTGAATACCTAACCTGCACAAGTAACTCAAACACACATCAAATACATTATGATGTATATCATTGAGTTAGGTGAGGCTTCTTCAAATCAGGTACATTTGACCAATGTACCCAACAATCTCCCCCTATTTGGAGAAGTCATAACCCTTAGTCAATGATATACACCATTCATAATTAAAAAATTAAAAAATGATGAAAAGCAAATTACAATCAACAGGGTTAACATGAACATGTAAAACTTCACACATATACACATTCAACATTCCAGAACAAATAAGAAACAGACATATTTCAGAACAATCATAATATATTTATCAATATATTGTTCTAACAAAGTTCCTTATACATTTTCAATGTTGTACAAAAATGTTTTTCATTTAAAAGTTTACAACAAGCTTCAAGTTAAATTCTAATCTAATTTCAGATCAGGTTCTTTGATAACTATTCCCTTTCCAGCTTTAACTTTGAGCTTTGACAGCAGCAGTAGCAGCAGGCTCAGCATCAGCAGGCTTCTTGCCTTTGGAGTCCTTCTTTATTTAGTTCTTCAGCCTTGATTTTTTGTCTCTCAAAATAATGATAGGGCTTAGGAAAGTACTTGCTAGGTTCTACAGCTGTAGGAGCTAGCTTTCCCATCTTAGCCTTCCTTCTATACTGGACAATGGCTTCCTGCCTGATCTCATGCTTCCTCCATTCTGCTTCTGAGAACCATTTATTCCTTTCATGAGCATTGTCCTTGGCTGCTTTCCAGGCTGTGAGAATGATGTTCCTAGAAGTAGGGCTCCACTGTTCAAAATCTGGTTTTTGCTCAGCAAGTTCCCTGAACTTCTTCTTTGACAGCCTTGTCTCTTCCTCTTTGTCCATAGCCTCTTGCATAGCAGCTGTAATAGGTTGAACAACCTTTTCCAGAATAACAGTTGGCTTTCCAGTAGTTGGGCTATACATTGTGCTTACTTCAGCATGAACCATATCAAAATCTGGAGGTGGATAGATCACCTGAGCTACTTCCTGTTGCTCTCCTCCAAGATATGCACTTTGAATACCAGAGCAGAATTAGAAATCCATTTGGCATGGTCAGAGCTAGCTTTGACTAACACCCTCTCCCCCTTTATGACTTCTTGTGCTACATGATCGCTCACATCATCTTTCTGGAACCTGATTTGGCCATCCAAGTACCTGATCCCCTCTTTAAAGAATGGTTTCAGCTTGGTAAGTTGTTCAGAGATTGCTTTCTGTGAATCTTGTATGGCAGTCTTGACAGCAGTAAGCTCAGCTTGAAAGAGTTTATCAAAATTAGCCTTTGCAGCATCAGTAGATGTTTCAGCAGACTTATTCTTTAATTCAGTTACTATAGCATTGTGGGATGCAGTCAAATTATCATTCATCCTCAATTGATTTTCTAGCACATATCCCTGCTTCAATGCTATATCATCTACTTTGTCTTTGATCTGTTCTTGATGTTTAGCCAGGAATACCACTGCATTTCCACCCTTGTGGAAGCAATCATTCATTTCCTTCTTATTCAGGTTCATCTCAAACCTAATTGACTTGATATCTTGAGCTAAATCAAACAGTAAAGACTTGTGGCCTTCATCAATATATGTCTCTATAGCCCTCCTTTGCTCATCCAGCTTAACTTGCATTGCTACCATTAAGCTGCTGTAATCTGTTGATGGAGCTTGTTGGACTAGGGAGTGTTGAGCAACAGTTTGTAGAGCTTTCTTATAGCTCTGACTCCTTCTTTTGAATACAAAGAACTGCTTCTTCTTAGCTTGCTCAGCTTCATCAGCCTCAGACTCTGAAGTACTTGCTATATTTACCCTATCCTTAGGGCTTGAGGGTTTTGTCAGCTTGCACATCTAGTGCCTTCTCAGTATCTAGCCTTATAGGCTCTTCCTGAACTTCCAGATTCTCCCCCTCAACAGCAGCACCCTTCTCTTCAGTAGCAGCATTCGTCTCTTCATCAGCAGCAGTCTTGTCCATGTCAAAGTCCTCTTGATCTAAATTCAGAAATAGATCTTCCATTGTATATTCTGGGGGTGACTGAGCAGGAGATGTACTGGGTACATTAACTACAGCAGATGTGTCTTGGAGAACAACATCTGGTGCTTGGTTGCTTGCTGAGTTTGCTGATGAATATCAGACAAATCAGAATCTATTATAGAAAAATCTAAAGTATTGAGGTCAGAAAGTACCTCTTGGATAATGAGAGTAGCTTGCTCACTCTCCAGTGTAGAGGGTTGTTCTACAGCTGGAGGCTCCCCCTGGATGTTAGCTAGCTCTTGAGGAGCAGGTGACTTCTCTGCAGCCTCATCCTCATGATTATCAGGAGTGAAAACAACATGGTCTTCACTACCTGAGCTGCTGGAGGACTCCTGAGTCACAACAGCTATATTCCTCTTCTTCTGTGGGGGTGAATCTTTCTTAGAAGCTTGTTTCTCAGGGGTGGTCAATTCCTTTGACAGCACCCTTTCCCACCTGGAGAAGATCCTCATTCCATCTTCTCATGTGGTTGATTTTTTGCTACCTGCAGCAGAGCTCATTACCTCTGGTATTGTACCAGCCAGGTAGAGACTAAGTATCCTGCCCAGATTGGGCTTCTTCAGACTTTCCTTTACTTTCTCATATACAACCATAGACTAGTCTGTTTTGAGATTGAAAATGATTCTAGTCATAACACTGAACATGGAGGCTGACACCCTGTCATGCCCTCCAGTCTTGCTGAGGAGTACTTTGCCCACAATTTCTGACAGAAACTTTCCTTGAGTATTCATTCCTTCCTGTTGAATACTGATCCTATCTTTAGCTTAGGATCTAGTCCACACCAGGTAAGTGCTTCCCTGGTCTTAGATGTTGTTACTTCCTCTTCTTCTTGAACTTTAGGTAGCTGAAGTACCTTTCTCAGAGACTTGGGTGAAATCTTGACATTGGTGTCATGCACCCTTGACTTGATTCTGTAGCCTGAGTCATCTACAGACGCTCCAGTAAGAAATTCAATAACTTCCTTCTTCCAAATTTTGGTTGGTTCTGAAACCAAGAACTCCAATCCTGAATCGGTGACTAGGGTTACCACCGATTTTATTTCTTGATTGCCATCGTCGAATGCGCCTCGCACGAGCTCATAGCCTTCGTTAACGTTCTCTTCCAGCTTGGGAGCCATTAGGGTTTGGAGAATTAGTCTTTAGAGAAGAGAAATGTCGACACAAGAGTTTTGGTCTCGAAACTTTTGAAAGCGTGCGACAAACAAAGACAGAACCCTATTTATACCTTTCTTGTTTGAAGACGAACAGGCGGGATGAATTTCTAAAGATGTGTCGACACTGTCAATAAGTGTCGACACTGACTTATAATGTCTCGACACACATGTGTCGACACAAGTTTAGTCAACAGATTTTAGTGTCGACACTTGGTTAAGTGTCGACACCACACTACTCGACATGTAGTCGAGACTTTACTTAGAAAATTCTGAGTAAAACTTAAGTGTCGACACCTTATTGAATGTGTCGACACCAACTCGACATGTGTCGACACTAACATTCTGAAGTGTCGACACCAACTTGACAGTGTCGACACCAACATCCTAGATGTGTCGACACCATTTTCCTGAAGTGTCGACACTTACTATTCTGTGTCGACATAGACTTGTCTATGTGTCGACACCTTTTTACTTAGCCAATTTTAGTTCTGTAAACTTAGTCTAAGTTTATCATTCCTAGTTCAATTTTGAACCTATTGAACTTAGCTTCTTCTAAGGGCTTAGTAAACATATCAGCTATCTGATTATCAGTTTTAACATATTCAAGTGCAATATCATTTCTTTCTACATGCTCCCTAAGAAAGTGATATTTAATCTCAATATGTTTAGTTCTACTATGTGATACAGGATTGTTAGCTATTGAAATAGCACTAGTAGAATCACAGTAAAGTGGAGTTCTACTTACCTGAAATCCATAGTCTTCTAACTGATGTTGAATCCATAGAAGTTGAGCACAGCAACTTCCTGCAGCTACATATTCTGACTCAGCTGTGGAAATAGCCACACTGGTTTGCTTCTTACTACTCCATGAAATGAGTCTTCCACCTAGGAATTGACAGGATCCAGTAGTGCTCTTTCTATCTTCTTTGCATCCTGCAAAGTCTGCATCTGAATAGCCTATTAGATCAAAATCTCCATTCCTAGGGTACCAGAGGCCTAGATAAGGAGTGCCCTTTAGATATCTCAAGATTCTCTTGACTGCAGTCAAGTGAGACTCTTTAGGGCAGGCTTGATACCTGGCACAAACACATGTAGCATACATAATGTCAGGCCTACTTGCAGTCAAGTATAGTAGGGAGCCAACTATCCCTCTATACAAGGTTTCATCTACAGGTTTCCCTGCATCATCCTTGCTTAGAGACATACTTGACCCCATAGGAGTCTTCATGGTACTGGAGGAATCCATACCATATTTCCTTATGAGTTCTAGGGTGAACTTGGACTGACATATGGATAAACCATTTTCAGTCTGTTTAACTTGGAGACCCAAGAAAAACTTCAGTTCTCCCATACTACTCATCTCAAATTGACTTTGCATAAGCTTTGCAAACTTTTTGCAAAGGCTACTTTCAGTAGACCCAAATATAATGTCATCTACATATATTTGGACAAGTATTACTTTGCCTCTAGATTCCCTAAGGAATAGAGTCTTATCTATTTTCCCCCTTGAGAACTTGTTCTCAATGAGGAAACTAGATAGGGTTTCATACCAAGCTCTAGGTGCTTGTTTTAACCCATATAATGCTTTCCTAAGTCTATACACATAATGAGGTAAAGTTGGATCAACAAAACCTGCAGGCTGCTCCACATAGACTTCTTCTTTCAAATTACCATTTAGGAATGCTGACTTGACATCCATTTGGTATACCTTGAATCCTTGATAGGTTGCATAGGCCAAGAACATCCTTATGGCTTCCAGTCTGGCTACTGGAGCAAAGGTTTGATCAAAATCAATACCTTCTTCTTGCCTATATCCTTTTGCAACCAGTCTTGCTTTATTCTAATGATGATAACTCCTTGTTCATCTAACTTATTCCTATAGATCCACTTTGTTCCTATCACATTGTGATCTTTAGGTTTAGGAACCAGGTCCCAAACCTTGCACCTTTTGAACTGGATTAAGCTCTTCCTGCATTGCTTCAGTCCACTGTGGATCTTGTATAGCTTCTTCAAATTTCTTTGGTTCTATTTGAGACAGAAAACTTGAATATACTACAGCATTCTGATTTCTGCTCCTTGTCTGAACACCTTGTCTTGGATCTCCAATAATCAGCTCTACTGGATGATCTCTTAGATGCCTGTTGGCTGGAGGCATCCTTACTTCTGGTTGAACTTCTTCAGCATCTTCATCAAGCTGAGTTCCTTGTACTTCTTACAGCTCCTTGTATGTAGTTCTCCCCCTGGACATAAGCCATCTTCTTCTACTTGCTGTCTTGCAGCAGGTACATCTTCTATGGTTAGCTTGTCCATCTTCTTAGTAAGACCTGTGGGGCTGCACACACTACTAGACAACTCATTGTTAATTAGTTGTGTCTCATCAAAAACTACATGCACAGACTCCTCTACAACTTGTGTAGTCAAGTTGTAGACTCTATAAGCCTTACTATTATTGCTGTACCCAACAAACACTCCCTCTTGGGACTTGGCAGCAAACTTAGTTAAGTAAGACTTTCCATTGTTAAGTATGAAGCATTTGCAACCAAAAATCCTGAAATAGGATAGGTTTGGTTTCCTGCCTTTCACAACTTCATAGGGGGTCTTGTTTAACCTTTTAGTGATGGTAGCCCTATTTATCACATGGCATGCAGTGTTAACTGCTTCAGCCCAGAAATATTCTGGCAGTGATGAATCACTTAATAGGGTTCTACCAGCCTCTATCAAGGTCCTATTTTTCCTTTCAGCAATGCCATTTTGCTGAGGTGTTCTAGGTGAAGAGAATTCTTGAAATATCCCATAGTCTTCACACAGCTTTGTCATGCTTTCAGACTGAAACTCAGTACCATGGTCACTTCTAATTTTGACCACTGTACAGTTCAATTCATTCTGAATTTGCTTAACAAAACTATAGAAGACACTAGGTGTTTCAGATTTCTGCTTTAAGAAGAACACCCAGGAAAACCTTGAGTAGTCATCAACAACTACAAAGGTATAGACCTTCCTACCTAAGCTGTGAACTGGCATTGGACCAAATAGATCCATATGCAAGAGGTATAAACACCTCACAGCATCTTTTGTTGTCTAAGCTTCTAAAGGTGGATTTAGTCTGCTTGCCCTTTTGACAAGCTGAGCAAATGCCATCTTTGACACACTTAACTTGAGGACCATTCCTCACTAACTCTTTGCTAAAGAGTTTGCTAATAGTCTTGTAGTTAAGATGAGCTAGCCTCTTGTGCCACTTGACACAATGAGAGACTGTCTCATTCAGCTACAAGACAAGACAGGAGAACCATTGTTCTCAATCATAATGTCTAAACAATAGACATTTCTCTTTCTATATCCTGTCAAAATGATCTCTTGATCACTTGACCTCTTGATATGACAACCATTTTTAACAAATGAGATGTCATACCCTACATCACTTAACTGACTTATACTAATGAGGTTGTGTTTCAACCCTTTAACATAAGCCACTTGAGTAATGGTAACAAGGTTTGAAGAGATGTTACCAAACCCTTTGATGATTCCTTTTTCAGAACCACCAAAGGTCACTTTAGGACCATTTTTGATTGGAATGTAGTCCTTCAGTAGTCCCCTTGTTCCAGTCATATGTCTGGAACATCCACTATCCAAGTACCATGTTGGGGTATGGCCACTTGGATTCACCTGCAAAACAAATTAATGAACCTTAGAACCCAAAGTAAACTTGGGTCCTTGGTGATTGTTAGTTTGCAACTTGACAAAGCTACCTGTTGGCTTTCCACCAAGGTAACTTACTACTCATCTTGGCACTGGCATTGTGCCAACAGTCCATTGCAAAATGGCCAATCTTGCCACAGCACCAGCATTCAAACTTGTTGTACCTTTGCTTAGGTACAACCTTTGCTGTCTTGACTACAACAGGCTTGTTGAATGTTGGGGCTTTGCCCTTGGACTTGGACTGATCCTGAACAGTTCTAGCTGGTTTAATAAAACCCAATCCAGCCTTTCCTTTATGATGAACAAATTCATCAATCAAGGGTAGCACTGATTTAGGTTTTGAAAACCTAGCAACTAGCTCTTTTTCCTTCTGGAGATTGATCTCCAGTAACTTAATTTGATCATTTTTATAAGTGATAGTTCCCATCTGAATCACAGTAATGTGTTTCAGCCTGGCTACCTCATTGAGCTTTTGATCAAATTCCTTCTCAAAGTCTGTTGCAGCTGCCTTTAGATCTGCAATTTCCTTTGCCTGACTTTTGGCAAGGGACTTGCTTTTCTTATAGGCTTGCAACAGTACTTTATATTCATCTAAGAGCTGATGAATATCTCCCTCAGATTCAGAAACACTTCCATCACTTGATGAAGATGAATCTGACTCTGACTAGAACTGAAATCTGAACTTTGAGTTGGACTTTGTACCTGACTAGGTCCTGGCTGCTCCAGAATTTTGGTACTTTCAGTCAATGCCATCAGTCCTTGGCACTGACTCTCTTCTTGTTCATAGATTGATTCCATGATCTGCATAAACTCTTCTTCTTCTTCAGCAAATAGCCCTATGTAGGCTTCAGCATCTGTCTCAGTGTCTGAAAAGAAATGTCTGAAAGAGTCTTCTCATTCTTTGCAACAAAGGACTTCTCCTTCTTTCCTTTGAAGTGAGTCTTCTTTCTGTCACTGGATTCTTTTCTTCTCTCAGGACAATCTGCAATAACATGCCCCTGTCTATTGCAGCAGTAACATACTATCTTAGACCCAGTTGCCTTGCTAGTCTTTGTCTTTTTCTTGTCCTTCTTTGAAGGCTTCTTCTCCTGATACTGAACTTCTTTCCCTTTGGAAAATGAAGGTCTGGACCTCCACTGTTTCTTCTTCAGGAATTTCTGAAAATGTCTGGTGAATGCAGCAAAGTCTTCATCACTTTCACTGCTTGTAGACTTTGTACTAATAGACTTATCTGATTCTGATTCAACTACCTCTGGAGGAGGGTTGATGACTTAGTCCTGCCCTTTCTAGGTACTTCTGACTTGAAGGCAACAGTCCTTTCCCTGTGCTCAGTCCTTGTTGATTTTTCCTCCTCTTTTCTCACTGACAGCTGCATCTCATAAGACAACAACTTGCCAAACAGTGTGGGAGGAGGAATTTCTCCCAACTTTGCCATTTCTCTGATGGCACAGATCTTGGTGTCCCAATCTTTGGTTAGGGACCTTAAGAACTTATCATTCAATTCATAGTTAGTGAACTCTCTTCCATAGGACATGAGTTCATTAACAATTCTATAAAACTTTTTGTAGCTTTCAGTGATGCTATCTCCTCTTCCTTGCCTAAAGCTCTCATACTCTTGATTAAGCAAGGACTTTCTATCTTGCCTAACTTCTTCAGAACCTTCCATATAGACAATGAGGGTATCCCACATTTCTTTTGCTATTTTACAATGAATTAGGTTCTGAAAAGTTGCATCATCTATGGCACTTACTATTATGTTTTGTGCCCTTTTGTCCATAGTGGCTAGGACAATTTCATCCTTGGTCATCTCAGAGAAATCCTTAGGAGTCCTCTGAGTTGCATCCAATACTGAGATCTTCATGGGCACATAGGGCCCCTCTTTGACTGTGATGTAGATCCTAGGGTCAGAGGCTTCCATGAACAGCCTTACCCTTTCTTTCCAGATTCCAAAAATCTCTTTTCTGCATATAGGCAGTTTCATTGAACCCAATTCCTTGTGATTCTCTGAAGAACCCATGTTTCTTGATTTTCTTGAAACTGTGTTCTGACTTATCCTAAATCTGCCAAACTGGATCTCCTCAGACAGTTAGTCCTTTTTGAGTAACCTGGCTCTGATACCACTTGAAAGATATGGTACCTAAACACCTAGAGGGGGGGGGGTGAATAGGTGACCTAAACCTTTTTAAAACTTTGTTGGCAGCACAACAGTTATTTCACAGATTACTACAGCTAACAGCAATTACAGAAATCAAACAGTCAATCCACAGCACAGCACAGCAGGCACACTAATTTATAGTGGTTCCCCAATCTTTGGGTACATCCACTTTCCCCCTTCGCCTATCTAGCAGTGTACTAGATTCGGCCAAACTTCTCCACTATCTCAGAACCCAACAAGGTTCCTACACCTCAGGCCCAAAGCCTTACACTCAGCCACAAAGGCCTACACTCAGCCACCCAGGCCTACACTCAGCCAATTAAGGCCTACACTCAGAGTTCTTCAACTCCTACACTCAGGCAATCAAGCCCTACCCTCAGCCTTTATAATATAGGCTTATAATTCTCTCAGATCCAATGGATCCTACAAGTTAAAATAGAAATACAATTGCTAACTCTACAACTCAGAAAATAAGAGAGGAGTTGAGAGTTTCTTGAAGAGTTCTTGGAAGAACTCAGTTAGATCCAAACTGACTTAGCTTCCTTCAAAGCTTCTTGAGTTAGAACTGAATTAGTCTGAATCCTCTGCAGTTGATCCTTGACCTCTGCTTCTTGAGATCCAGAAGATTCTGAATCCTTCTTCTCAGCCTTAGTTCCAAAGACTGAATTCTTGATTGGAGCTCTCTCTCTCCAACTTCTTAGATCTGCAGTTGGACTGACAGATCTTCTTGTGTTGATCCTCTGTATATGACTTTTCTGATTTCTTGAAGAATCTGATCAACCACTTTAAGTATTCTTCACAACTACTTGTAACCAACAACAATCAATCACACACACTTTTTCTGTAAACAATGGGTGCCTATTTATAGGCTTCCTTCATGGTAACCGGCTGATCCGGTTCATAACAGACTTCTGATTTCTCTGACAGTTGCAGTAGACCGGCTGGATCGGCAGCTGTCATGTCAACCAGTCACTTCTTGAAATTCTCTAACTGTCAGATAGTGTCGAGACTTTCTGTTCTTAAGTGTCGACACTTATAGACTAAGTGTCGACACATGTTGTGTAAGTGTCGACACAAGTCTACAAGGTGTCGACACAATTCCTTGTATGTCTCGACACAGATTCTTCTGCATGTGTCGACACTGAAATTGAGTGTCGACACAAGTCTTGTTCTTCATTCTTTAACTGTATTCTTCTAAGTGTCGACACATGTTCTTTGTGTCGACACATCTTCATGTGTTGAAACTGTCAAGTGTCGACACTGCTTCTTGGTGTCGACACAAGTCTTCACTTTTGTTTCTTCAGCTGAGTGTCGACACATTCCTTTAGTGTCGACACTTGTACTTAGAATATTTTGTAACTTTTCTGTTCTTTGCTAAGTGTCGACACAGCTCCTTGTGTCGACACTTTCTTCAAGTGTAGAGTCTTCAACTAAGTGTCGACATATTGTGCTGAGTGTCGACACTTTCTTCAAGTGTTGACTCTCCTGGTTGTGTGTCGACACATTGTGCTGAGTGTCGACACTTTCTTCAAATACTGACTCTTCAGCATAGCGTCGACACATTGTGTTGAGTGTCGACACTTGTACTTAGATTCTGCAGACTTTTGCTGAGTGTCGACACAGCTCCAAGTGTCGACACTTTCTGGTGTAGACTCAGCTTTTCTAGGTGTCGACACTTCTGCTAAGTGTCGACACTGCTTTTCTGCATACTTCTTCACTGAGTGTCGACACAGCTCCAAATGTCGACACTTTCTGTCTGGTGTCGACTCTTCATCCCAGGTGTCGACACAATGACTCCAAGTGTCGACACTGCTTGTCTGGGTGTCGACACAAGCTTTCTCAAGTGTCGACACTTTCCCTCTGGGTGTCGACACATGGACTTAGAAACTTTTAGCTTCAGTCTAGTGAATACCTAACCTGCATAAGTAACTCAAACACACATCAAATACATTATGATGTATATCATTGAGTTAGGTGAGGCTTCTTCAAATCAGGTACATTTGACCAATGTACCCAACAGGGGTCTATTAAGATATTTTAGGAATAAATCCAGTAGAGTATAATTTTTCCAACTTAATTCAGTATTTACTTTAATTTCTACAAAATCAGGCCTCATGAGCCTTTGATCACCAAGTGCATTTTGATGACTAAGTATGGCCTTAAAAAAATTATGAAAAACTAAAAACATTAAAATAATAGTGAATACCAAAATCCCAATTTTCTAAGGTTGATTTGACCTTCAACAAATTATGGAACAAACAAGCATAATATTAATTTAATTAGGGGAAAATTAGAATCATCCATTCAAAAATTATGAGAAAATTACTAGATGGTAAATATGACCAGAAAAGGCTACTGACCATGAATTATCACTTTCCAACTCAAATTGATCATATAAATGAATTATATTAAAATATTCAACAAATGAGCACTTATGAAGGAGCCTATATGTGAAGTCTTCCAATATTTTTATAAAAGTTCACAGAGCATCATTGTGTCCTAAAATGTTCCCTAACCAAGTTTCATTATTTTCCAGGAAGCAAATAACCCTAAAATAATTATATTGTGAATAAATCAAAATTAGGGTTTATGAATGAAGTACTATGATTACCAATCCAAAATTCATACTAAAATTTCTAGGGTACAATATCATCCAATAAAGTTCACTGCCTAAAGTTCATGAGTATCCAAATTCATTTGTTTATGTAATTAAATATTAGACCAAAGTTGATGGAGCCGAGTTCCCACGACATGTGGCCAAGGTGCGTCATCCCTCTGACGAGGATGGTGACCCGGTAGATTTGAATGGAGACGTCGGCCCACAACACTTTGATGACGGCGACAGCATGCTTACGGACGACCCTGGGAAGCGTCGCCACAATAGCCGTCCGGAGCGCAAGCACAATTATTGACGTCGCCACAATAGCCGTCCGGAGCGCAAGCCCAATTATTGGCGTCGCCACAATAGCCGTCCGGAGCGCAAGCCCAATTATTATTTATTAATAATATATATTAATAAATAATAATTGAGTAATAATATAATTTATTAGTTGTTTTATTTCAAAATTATCATTTTTATTTCATGTTTAATTTCATGTATTATTTGTAACATGGTTATGTTATAAAACCATGGTGTATGGTTGTGTCTTATTTCATTTTCATGTTGGGCTGCATGTAGCCCTTTTCCCTTGATTGTAAAGCCTATATAAAGGCATGTACTCCTTTGTTTTTCCCTAGTGAATGAATGAAAAGAAAACCAATTTCAAGATTGAAATCCTCCTCCTTCTCCAAGGCAAATTTCGGCACCCCTCTATTCCTCTTCTTCTTTGGCCGCCGGCCACCCTCCCCCTCCCCTCTCTCTTGGCCTCCCTTCTCTCTCCTGCCTTATTGAGAAATATTATTTCCATATTCAGAAGGTCTCGCCGGGACTTTCCACATATAGCGTGATACGAAGAAGGCGACAAATTTATCTCCCTCCGGCGTATCTCTGGCGGAGCCGTTGAAGAACGATTCTATTAGAGTGAACCAGATTCATCAAATCCGGTTGGGTGACGAACATTTCCACCGTTATGTGTTTCTCTTCTTTAGATAGATCTTGTGGCATTGGCAAATTGCGTGGCTTGTGTAACGCTTGAATTTTCGTGGCTAATTTCTTTTAGTTATTGTCGTGTTTATTTCTTTCGTTTAAGTTCGTGAGGCGTGGCGGCCCTCGTTTTATTTTGTTGGGAGAGAACCACCCTTGTCCGAATCTTTTGTTTTCGGTGGATTCTCTTTTGGTACAAAAACGCTCGACCGAACCGTGTGGGTTCCTTTCTCTTGAGAGGACCTTGGCCTATCGCCTTGGTATTATCTTAAGGGGCCTTGCGAACCCCCCTGTAATTCTTTAGTTAGTAACAATATTAATTGTGTCGTTGCTGCGTTAAATGTTTGAGTGTGACGTGAGAGTTATCGGAGAACGTCGTGTTAGTTCCGTCGGTCACCCATAATGCTCGAAAGAGTGAGCCTACATCAATTTGGTATCAGAGGGAGGTTCTCGTCAATTTCCTAATTGGCACTCCTCCCCCTCTTATGTGGCACGTACGTACGCACTCACCCGTTTCGTTGCATATCAATATTTAAAAAATTAGTTTTCATGAAATGCATTAAAATTCCACAATTTCAAATTTCAAATTAAAAACAAATAAATTTCAAAATTTCAAATTTCAAATTTCAAATTTCAAAATTCAAAATTCAAAATTCAAATTTGAATTTTCAAATTTCAAAATTTCAAATTTCAAATTTCAAAATTCAAAATTCAAAATTCAAATTTCAAATTTCAAATTTCAAAATTTCAAATTTCAAATTTCAAATTTCAAATTTCAAAATTCAAATTTCAAATTTCAAATTTCAAATTTCAAAATTTCAAATTTCAAATTTCAAGTTTCAAAATTTAAAATTCAAAATTCAAAATTCAAAATTCAAATTTCAAATTTCAAAATTTCAAATTTCAAATTTCAAATTTCCAATTTCAGAAATCCAAAAAAAAAAATTATTTTTCATTAAATCGTTATTTTTATTAAGCTATTTTAAAATTTAATAGTTGGTCTGCAAATAGCGGCCTATATTTTTATATTTTCAGCAAAATTCAAAATAAAATTTTTTTAATAATCCTCATATTTTTTCAAGCAAGAAAATCTATTTTATCGGCAAACGTCGTGTCCAACAGCATCTTCCACCACCTCTTGGCATGGGACTCCAAGCAAGATACCACCAAGGCCACCCTCTCCTTCCAAGGGCATCGTATCCCAGTCAACATCACGTACATTGTAACGCCCCGAAACTCAAAGGAGCAGAGGGGAATAATTTGGGCCAGTTTGAGTTCTGGCTGCAGGCACACGGCCTGGGACACGGGCGTGTCCCAGGGCGTGTCAAGCCTGTGTCGACACTAAGGCGTGAAGTCGACACTTTGGTCTCGACATTGTGTCGAGACTGGGCACACGGCCTGCGACACGGGCGTGTCGCAGGGCGTGTCGACCCGTGTCGACACTTAGCCGTGAAGTCGACACAGTGCGTCGACGTTGTGTCGAGACACGGCACACGGCCTGCGACACGGGCGTGTCGCAGGGCGTGTCAACCCGTGTCGACACTCGTCCCGCGAAGTCGACACTTTGGTGTCGACAGTGTGTCGAGACATGGCACACGGCCTGCGACACGGGCGTGTCGCAGGGCGTGTCGACCCGTGTCGACACTTAGCCGTGAAGTGCCGAGACCTTGTACACGGCCTGGAGCCCAGGCGTGTCAAGGTGACACGGGCAAGGACACGGGCGTGTCCGAACCCGTGTCAGCGCTCGGGTTGAAAACGGGAGAAAATCATGGGGTACACGGCCAGCTACACAGCCGTGTCAGTTGGAACACGGGCGTGTCAGATCGAACACGGGCGTGTTCGATGCCCGTGTGAGGTTCCAGGTGATTCGATTTTGACGGCGAATGAGGCACACGGCCCTGGACACGGGCGTGTGCCAGGCCGTGTTCGGCCCAGATTGGGCATTTCAGTCCCGAATCGAAGCCGTTCATTTCTTTGACTGAGGATCCAATGGCTGGGGGTTGTTCCTGAAGGGATATACCCGGGTTTTGACTTAGAAAACCCTCACTTTTTCCACTTGTTATCTCTCCAAACCCTTGGAGAAAGAAAAGCTAAGGCAAGAAGAAGAGGAACTAGATCCGCCATTGGAGGAGCTTCGGAGCTCCGAATCGCAAGCCGACTCCGGATCCACGGAGGCAACGCAAGTGCGGTGATTTCCATCCGATTACTTTTCGATGGCGCCAAAGAGGACCGCAAGGGTAACGATCCTCACTTTTGAGCATGATAGCTCTCTTTCTTAGCATAGGAAGCCCTCTCTCGCGAGTTGGCGAAGAGTTGGAGGCGTTCCTTCGGGTAGATATGTAAAGTCCCCGTTGTTTAGCGTCCGTATGCGAGAACGGACATAGGCATTTTGGTTGAAGCCTACCCGGACATGTAGTTCGGATCGGTGATGTTGCATTGCATAAAGCCGGAGAAGACTCCGTGCTATTTGGTGTTTTCGGGTTTTTCTACACGGTAGATTGCAGCAGGGAGCCTTGGGGACTAACCCAAAGGTGCACCCGGAAAACTGGGCGGACACGAGATCTTGCCAACTTGGTGGCCTGAGAGCCAACTTGAACATAACGGGGTTATGTGACTTGTGTTAGAATGGGACTCGGTGAAAGTTTGACCCGCGCATATGGCTTAAATTGCCGTTGCGATGTGAGCACGGGTTAGATGGAGCCGTACCCGCTCTATGTCGTTCGGGTTAGAGAGACCTAAAGTACATGGCACTCGCCGTTGGCATAGATGTGAGTCTTCGGTGGTCGATGGCTTAAATTGACGTGACCAATACCATGAAGACGAATTGCTCATAGGAATGGTCGTCTAGTGGCGGTGGTGAGTCCGGAATGTTAATGGCTTCAATTGACGTAACATCGACCGGTTCACCGAGAATGTGCCCTGAGTGCACGGGACGTGTGGCCGTACGAGCCAACGTCTGTGATGAAATGGCTATGGTTATATGCATTGCTCGCTTGTGCTAATGAAATGCAGGGAAGGAGCATCGCCGCCCCGAGTTGGGGGCGGGATCGTTATAATTTGGTCAGCATTGCTGACCGTTGCTTTGTTTGCCACCGTGCGGTGGTTTGTTTGCTTGCAGGTGCAGCTGGACCAAGCGGTCAATAGCGGGCTAAAGCCCTTTTTGCGAAGCTGGCCCTCGAAGGCCTAAGTGGAAATGTTTTCTATTTTATTCATGTATGGCCGGCCTGCGTGCCGAGGTTGGTAAATCATGTAATAGACAAGTGAAACATTTTGTAAGGCCTTAAGGCCGACTTTTGAGTATTTTGTAATAACATTCCTATTATCATGTTAGTGGACATTCATGCTTATTGCTGGGTTCTTGTTTTGCAACTTTTATAAACTGCTTCCGCTAGAATGCTCTGTGTAGGACGTTGAGATTGGTTGGATGGTTTCCATACGTAACCACCCGGTCTGTCTGTGGTATATGGCGTCGGGCCCCGGCCGGACCTACTGCTATATGCTATGCGACGGATAGGGGGTGTTACAATTTGGTATCAGACTACTGGTTTTGGTCGGGCTTAAAGTGAATTCGTGGGCGAATTCTTTTTAAGGGGTGGTGAGCACATTGTGTGCGTCATCGTAATAACAGTAAAAAGAACCCATGAATGTCCACTTAGGAATGAAAATACTCGTGTTTGAGGAACCTGCGTGTTCCTATAATTGCTGTTTGCAATGTTATTTGGTCGCTTAACGGTGTTTTGTACCACTATAGGTGACCAGAAGTGGTGTTGGGCCGTCAGAACGCCGAGGTTCTGAGGCAAGTAGTGCACCAGAAGTTGCTCCCGCAACACCTTTGTCGGCTGAAAATATAAGATTGGTGGCTGAAGCGGTGCTAGCCGTGATAAATGCGCAGCCTGGGAGGCAAGCGCAGCAGCCAGCTCCTGTGATGGAGCAAGTACCTCTTCAAGAGGCTGAGCCGAGGAGGATGGAGCAAGTGGTTGTAGAACCAATAGTGCCAAGGAGGGCGACTGAGAGGCAGTTGAAGCATGTAATGAGCTTTAACCCTCCGTTATTCTCGGGGTTGGGAACCCCATCTCAGGCTGAAGACTGGCTCTCTAGGGTGAAGAGAGTCATGACAGCGACGGAGACGGAGGAGTGGCAGATGACCACCATTGCTACGTTCCTGCTGGACGGTGAAGCGAGGATGTGGTGGGAAGGTTTGGAGCTGCATCATCTGCGAGGTAGACAACTGATAGACGTTCCGATGGAAGAGTTCTCGGAATTGTTCTTAGCAAGATACCTCCCTTCTACTCAGAGGATTTCAATGGAGAATGAGTTCCTGAGGTTGGTACAGGGTGAGAGGAGCGTGGATGAATATCTCCACGAGTTTACGCGGTTGAGTCGTTATGCGAGCTCTACCATCATGGATGAGGAGCGCAAGACTAATCGTTTTTATGAAGGCTTGAGGGATGAGCTGAGACTATTACTGTCGGGGCCGATGACGCAGGGTTTCTTAACCTTGGTCAATACTGCCCGGTCCTTGGAGAAGGACATGAAGAACGTGCAGGCGAAGAAAGGCTTGGTTGATAGAAAATCTGAGTTTAAAGTGCCGACTACCTCAAAGTCCGGCTATCGGAAGTCTTTCAAGAAGCCTAGGACTTCGGGTCCAGCTCCTTCTGGCGCTTCTGGGGCGACTACGAGTCGGACCCCGGGCGCGTGCTTTACTTGTGGCAAGACGGGGCATTTCGCCCGTGATTGTTGGAGCGGACGTCCTAAGTCCGAGAGGAGGCCGGGAGCCACTTATGAAGAGAAGGGAAAGGCGGTGGAGTCGACCGCATCCCACTATGCTCCGGCCCAACCCAGGGTCTACAATCTTGGCCAACAGGAGGCCATTAAACAAGCTGACGTGGTGACAGGTACGGTTTAATTTATAGCAAGTCAATTCCTTTATATGCTTGTTATGTATATGTTACCTTACCACTGCTTGTTTAGGATTTGTGTTGATTTGTGAAAACCCGGCACGAGCACTCTTTGATACGGGAGCTTCACACTCCTTCTTGTCCGAAGGATTTATATCACGCATCGGAGTCCCTTCTTCGATGGCGAAGGACAAGTTGGATGTGTTGTTGCCCAATGGGTGTTCGATGCGAGCGGTTAGGATCTGCGACGTTAAAGTTCGTATTGGGGAGCAGGAGTTTGACCTGCAGGCGTCTTTACTTCCGTTGGCGGAGTTCGACGTCATATTTGGCATGGACTGGCTCTCGGAGCAGCAGGCCCATATAGATTGCGGTAGCAAGGAAGTAAAGCTGGGAGCAAGTCGTGAGACGACGTTTACGGGCTTAAAGGGGTCGAGCAAGACGTTGATGTCTGCTCTTCAGGTGGTGAAGGCGGTTCGTGCTGGAGCAGAACTGTTCTTTACACTAGTGGAGGTTGCAAAGCCGAAGCCCGCGATGGATTGTATTTCAGTGGTATCGGAATACCCTGATGTGTTCCCCGCAGATCTTCCTGGAGCCCCGCCTCAACGGGAGATAGATTTTACGATCGAGCTAGTGCCAGGTGCAAAGCCTGTGTCACGATCTCCGTATCGGCTAGCGCCTAAGGAAATGGCGGAGCTGAAAGTACAGTTGCAAGAGTTGTTGGAGCAAGGGTATGTGCGCCCGAGTTCTTCGCCTTGGAGCGCACCGGTCCTCTTTGTTAAGAAGAAGGACGGAAGCTTGAGGTTGTGTATTGATTATCGGGAGCTAAATAAGCTGACTGAGAAGAACAAGTATCCGATCCCCCGGATTGATGATCTCTTTGATCAGTTAGTCGGGTCGACGGTGTACTCGAAGTTAGATCTCAAGTCTGGGTACTATCAGCTGCGGATAAGGGAGAGTGATATCCCGAAGACAGCGTTTAGTACGAGATACGGGCATTATGAGTTTACGGTCATGCCGTTTGGGCTGACTAATGCGCCGTCAGTATTTATGGATTTGATGAACAGGACGTTCAGGGAGTACCTAGACCATTTCGTGATCGTCTTCATCGACGATATTTTGGTGTACTCGCAAAGTGAGGAAGATCACTTCAAGCATCTCCATTTGGTGTTGGAGACACTCAGGAGAAACCAGTTGTATGCCAAGTTCTCGAAGTGCGAGTTTTGGCTATCCTCAGTGGCGTTCCTCGGGCATATAGTGAGTGGAGAGGGTATTGCGGTGGATCCGGCGAAGATTGTTGCGATACGGGAGTGGCCTGAGCTTGCTACGGTAGCAGAAGTCCGGAGCTTTTTGGGGCTTGCCGGTTATTATAGGCGCTTCGTAGAGAACTTCTCGCGGATAGCGCTACCTCTCACTACTTTGACGAGGAAGGAGCATAAGTTCGTTTGGACGCCGGAGTGCGCGCGAGCTTTTGAGGAATTGAAGTGTCGGTTGACCACGGCGCCTGTGTTGAGTTCGCCATGTGGAACCGAAGGCTATGAGATATATAGCGATGCTTCGGGCAGTGGTTTGGGTTGCGTGCTACTGCAGCACGGCAGCGTGATAGCTTATGGCTCGAGACAGCTAAAAGTGCACGAGAGGAATTATCCGGTCCACGACTTGGAGTTGGCGGCCGTGATTTTTGCCTTGAAGCTGTGGAGACACTATTTGTACGGTGTGAAGATTGACATCTACACCGATCACAAGAGCCTAAAGTACCTGATTGATCAGAAAGATCTGAATATGCGGCAGCGTAGGTGGATGGAGTTCCTGGGGGACTATACTTTCAAGATCCACTACGTGCCTGGCAAAGGGAATGCGGTTGCGGACGCGTTGAGTCGCCGAGCCCCAGCTCAAGCGAATTGGCTATCAGTGCATGATGAGCGGTTGGTGCAGGAGCTGGAGGCGTTGGAGATTGTTTGTGTGGATAGACAATCTAGTGCTGAAGCAGTGCTAAATTGGACTGAAGTCCAATATGACCTGGCTGATCGGATTCGGCAGGCTTTGGATATGGATGCTCATATGAAGCAGTTCATGATAGAGGCTCTGGATGGGTCAAATTCCCAATTCGTTGTGGAGGACGGATTGCTGTGGAAGGACGGTCGTTTGTGTGTCCCAAGTGTGGGCAAATTACGGGTGGAGTTGTTGTACGAGGCGCACCATACCAAGTACTCGATTCACCCGGGGAGCACGAAGATGTACCGCGATATAAAGAAACTATTTTGGTGGCCGGGCTTGAAAAAGGATGTGGCGCTATATGTAGCGAAGTGCCAAACCTGCGCCTTGGTAAAGGCGGAGTGCCAAAAGCCGGGAGGATTTCTTAAGTCCTTGCCTATTCCGGAGTGGAAATTCGACGACATCTCTATGGACTTTGTGCATGGTTTGCCAAGGTCGCAAAAGGGGAACGACGCCATTTGGGTGGTGGTCGATCGATTAACGAAGGTGTCGCATTTTATTCCGCATAGGAAGGATGATCCGGTGGAGAAGCTGGCGAAGCTTTATGTGGATAACATAGTGCGGCTTCATGGTGTGCCCCGCAGCATCGTGAGTGACCGAGATGGGCGGTTCACGTCCAATGATTGGAGGCTGGTGCAGCAAATGTTGGGAACAAAGCTGAAGTTTAGCACAGCCTTCCATCCGCAAACGGATGGGCAGACCGAGAGGGTCAATAGAACGATGGAAGACATGCTTCGCATGTGTGTCTTGGACTTTGGAAAGCAATGGGAGGACCACCTTTATTTGGTGGAGTTCGCATACAACAACAGCTACCAAGCAAGTATTCAGATGGCGCCTTTCGAGGCCCTATATGGTAGAAGATGTCGCACGCCGTTGTCTTGGTTAGAAACGGGCGAGTCGAAGTTGTATAAGCGAACGGAAGTGGATGATGCTACTTCTTTGGTGAGAACCATTCGGGAGAGGTTGCTTATCGCTCAGGACCGGCAAGCAAAGTACTATAATTCCAAGCACAGGAACGTGGAGTTCGCTGTGGGCGATTATGTATACTTGAAGATCAAGCCGTTCAAGGGTGTCTCGCGGGTGCGGCGATTGAAAAAGCTAAGCCCGAGGTACCTTGGACCGTTCGAGGTTCTGGAGCGAGTAGGAGAAGCGGCCTATCGGCTGAAGCTTTCAGTGGAGCTAAGTGGTTTACATGATGTATTCCATATTTCGGTGCTTCGGAAGGCGGTGCAAGAGCCAACGCAAGTGATCGCGGCCAATCAAGTGCCGGTGGATAGTGGGCTAACGACAAAAGTCAAGCCCGTGCGGATTGAGGACTCGGAGGTCAAGCGGCTACGCAATAAAGAGATCAGGATGGTCAAAGTCCGGTGGGACAATTGCGGTCGTGAGGAGCTCTCTTGGGAGCGAGAGCAGACGATGCTTGACGAATATCCGGAGTTGTTCCGCTCAGGTACAAATTTAAGTTTGTACATGTTTTTCCCTTTATGTAATTTCGTGGGCGAAATTCTTTTAAGAGGGGTAGAGTTGTAACGCCCCGAAACTCAAAGGAGCAGAGGGGAATAATTTGGGCCAGTTTGAGTTCTGGCTGCAGGCACACGGCCTGGGACACGGGCGTGTCCCAGGGCGTGTCAAGCCTGTGTCGACACTAAGGCGTGAAGTCGACACTTTGGTCTCGACATTGTGTCGAGACTGGGCACACGGCCTGCGACACGGGCGTGTCGCAGGGCGTGTCGACCCGTGTCGACACTTAACCGTGAAGTCGACACAGTGCGTCGACGTTGTGTCGAGACACGGCACACGGCCTGCGACACGGGCGTGTCGCAGGGCGTGTCAACCCGTGTCGACACTCGTCCCGCGAAGTCGACACTTTGGTGTCGACAGTGTGTCGAGACATGGCACACGGCCTGCGACACGGGCGTGTCGCAGGGCGTGTCGACCCGTGTCGACACTTAGCCGTGAAGTGCCGAGACCTTGTACACGGCCTGGAGCCCAGGCGTGTCAAGGTGACACGGGCAAGGACACGGGCGTGTCCGAACCCGTGTCAGCGCTCGGGTTGAAAACGGGAGAAAATCATGGGGTACACGGCCAGCTACACGGCCGTGTCAGTTGGAACACGGGCGTGTCAGATCGAACACGGGCGTGTTCGATGCCCGTGTGAGGTTCCAGGTGATTCGATTTTGACGGCGAATGAGGCACACGGCCCTGGACACGGGCGTGTGCCAGGCCGTGTTCGGCCCAGATTGGGCATTTCAGTCCCGAATCGAAGCCGTTCATTTCTTTGACTGAGGATCCAATGGCTGGGGGTTGTTCCTGAAGGGATATACCCGGGTTTTGACTTAGAAAACCCTCACTTTTTCCACTTGTTATCTCTCCAAACCCTTGGAGAAAGAAAAGCTAAGGCAAGAAGAAGAGGAACTAGATCCGCCATTGGAGGAGCTTCGGAGCTCCGAATCGCAAGCCGACTCCGGATCCACGGAGGCAACGCAAGTGCGGTGATTTCCACTTTTCGATGGCGCCAAAGAGGACCGCAAGGGTAACGATCCTCACTTTTGAGCATGATAGCTCTCTTTCTTAGCATAGGAAGCCCTCTCTCGCGAGTTGGCGAAGAGTTGGAGGCGTTCCTTCGGGTAGATATGTAAAGTCCCCGTTGTTTAGCGTCCGTATGCAAGAACGGACATAGGCATTTTGGTTGAAGCCTACCCGGACATGTAGTTCGGATCGGTGATGTTGCATTGCATAAAGCCGGAGAAGACTCCGTGCTATTTGGTGTTTTCGGGTTTTTCTACACGGTAGATTGCAGCAGGGAGCCTTGGGGACTAACCCAAAGGTGCACCCGGAAAACTGGGCGGACACGAGGTCTTGCCAACTTGGTGGCCTGAGAGCCAACTTGAACATAACGGGGTTATGTGACTTGTGTTAGAATGGGACTCGGTGAAAGTTTGACCCGCGCATATGGCTTAAATTGCCGTTGCGATGTGAGCACGGGTTAGATGGAGCCGTACCCGCTCTATGTCGTTCGGGTTAGAGAGACCTAAAGTACATGGCACTCGCCGTTGGCATAGATGTGAGTCTTCGGTGGTCGATGGCTTAAATTGACGTGACCAATACCATGAAGACGAATTGCTCATAGGAATGGCCGTCTAGTGGCGGTGGTGAGTCCGGAATGTTAATGGCTTCAATTGACGTAACATCGACCGGTTCACCGAGAATGTGCCCTGAGTGCACGGGACGTGTGGCCGTACGAGCCAACGTCTGTGATGAAATGGCTATGGTTATATGCATTGCTCGCTTGTGCTAATGAAATGCAGGGAAGGAGCATCGCCGCCCCGAGTTGGGGGCGGGATCGTTATAATTTGGTCAGCATTGCTGACCGTTGCTTTGTTTGCCACCGTGCGGTGGTTTGTTTGCTTGCAGGTGCAGCTGGACCAAGCGGTCAATAGCGGGCTAAAGCCCTTTTTGCGAAGCTGGCCCTCGAAGGCCTAAGTGGAAATGTTTTCTATTTTATTCATGTATGGCCGGCCTGCGTGCCGAGGTTGGTAAATCATGTAATAGACAAGTGAAACATTTTGTAAGGCCTTAAGGCCGACTTTTGAGTATTTTGTAATAACATTCCTATTATCATGTTAGTGGACATTCATGCTTATTGCTGGGTTCTTGTTTTGCAACTTTTATAAACTGCTTCCGCTAGAATGCTCTGTGTAGGACGTTGAGATTGGTTGGATGGTTTCCATACGTAACCACCCGGTCTGTCTGTGGTATATGGCGTCGGGCCCCGGCCGGACCTACTGCTATATGCTATGCGACGGATAGGGGGTGTTACATACATAACATCAAGCCACTCCTCTGTCCGCACTGCCGACTCTGTCCCCAAGTATGACGGGGGAGAGAGTCCTCGGAAGGTGCTCATCCAGTTGGCCCCTGGGTTTGGCTGCTGGGCCGGAGCCTACTGAGCCCGGAAGGCCTCAAGGATAGGTGTAAGAGTTTGCCCCATGTCTGACTAAAGGAAAGGTGTGGGGACCATGGGAGGTGGTGCAATGTCTGGAGTCTGCTAAGCTCCACCTTGTGGGGTGGGCTGAGCTAGGGGCTGCAAAAACGAGCTACATTAGCAGGTAATCAACTCAATCCCTAATAAGAAGTGGACAATTTACATGTGATCCCCCGTATGGGCACACCACTGCTTCCGCTGCTTAGTTTGTCCCCAAACTAAACTCGCGCGGGGGTGACCCAGGGTTGTGGACTGCTACTTTTCGATCGAGGTCTGCTCTGATACCACTTGTAAGACCCCCTTTTTTTTTCTTATCGACACCGGGGTCTTAGGCCCAGAACCGCTGTTTTACGGTGACTCCTTCATGTCCTGAAGGGTCATCACCACAAAGCGCCGATCCTGCCGGCCAATTCGATCACAGAAAAGTATCATAATGAAGTCATGAAAACTAACTGTCCACAGAAAATCACATATCATAATAAATATAACTCCACGAAGGGAGTGTCCACAGAATAAAACATCAGAGTAGCAAATGCGGACTTATGCCTGGTACATCATATCCTCACTACAAAATCACTCATACAGAAGCAAAAGCAGAAAAACTACACAAGGTCGAGACTCACGGTCCCGGCTGTATGAACTCCGGAGCTAGACTGCCCCACCTCCAAGCGCACCGGTCTCTGGGGCTGCTCCTCCATGCTGGTCTCCGCGATCCCCTAAATGATGCGGTTCGAAAACCGTTAGTCTAAAAGACTAAGTCCTATCATCCCCCGCCCCCTCTCCCACGGCTCCTAGGCACCGAGCGGAGAGGAAGAAAGGGGAGGACTTGAAGGTGGAGAATATCAAAAATAGATGGCAGCGGACCTATACTAGCAATTCTAAGTATAGACAATAAGCTGAAATATGAAAGGTAACCTTCACTTATGCGAGAACACATAAGCCAAGGGGTCTTCTGCAAGGCTCCCATCATATAAAAAGTCTCATACCAATTTATACGTTGGGGTGTCGGTTATCAAACAACAGTATAAGTGTTTATATATCAAAATTGACCTTAATTTATAAACTTGCTCACACAAGCTTATAGACCAAGGGGTCGTTTTGCAGGTCCTAATGTATAAGCGTCCCATTCCACTTATACATTAGGTGTCAAGGGTTAAATGATTTGGTTATGCTATTCCATGCAAGTGGGTATGATGGACATGCAAGTGCAACGCACACACCCGACTCTGTGCACACAGACCTTTAGTTCCCCCTTTCTGGAGCCGTAACCTCCCAGGATACCACCGTAGTGGCAGACGGAAGCGGTGGGTTGGGCCTCTCCCACCTCTAAACCAGTAAAGCACTACCGGTCAGACCTATCATACGCCTCAACTCTTGGTGCACGAAGCGGACTCCTGCGTACTCTTGCCGGCTGGCGCACCGGACTTCTGTTGACGAAGTGTTAACCACACTTGCCGAGTCAACGTATTGGTGTCGGTGCATCGACCCTCCAACACCGAAGACCCTCCACCTTAATTTCCTTTCCTTTTATGCACATGCAAATTTATCGTAATCAAGAACCGAGCCGAAGCTCCCCAGACCAACACGTCCGTCTCAAACAATCGAGCCGAAGCTCCCCGGACCCAAAGTCCGCATTTTAACCATCCGAGCCGAACCTCCCAGCTAACTTCCGGTGCCAACAGTGTTTGTGAAATGTGCAACCCTAATTACTAAGTTACTCTTTTCAGCTTGTTAAAACAGTTTACGTTAACCCAGGACTGCCCCCGGTATTCCCTGTGAAGGGCTCTCAAGGGGCACTAGGAACTGTGTTGGGATTACGCCCAGCATTCCCTTTCGCAAGTTACTTATTTTGTTATTGGTTGATTCCCTTAACCATTACTTTCTCATATTCCGATAGGCTAATCCTAGGGTAATTTGACTCCAACTCTCCTTGGTTAGGACGATCTTTCGTCGGAACCGAACGCCTCTAAACCCTAGACAAAACAACACCCTACTCACTTATCTTCCATAGATGCACCCAATTCTGCTTATCCTTTCAGCAAACCAACAAGACCCATCACACGTGCTCTAATTCATATCCAAAATGATTTCCTGCAGTTTTGCTATATGCAGACCACTTAAGCTACATGACCCGTAAAAAGGGAAGTACATGAAATACTCATCCAGTACCCATATGATAATTATTAGATGGCTAAAATGACATTTGTAGCATAAATCCAGAAATTCATAATTTTCCTAATTTGTCCGATAATTTATTTATTTATTCTAGTATCCAAAAAGCCCAAGTTTGAACATGAAGTACCAATTTCAGACAAGATAATATTCCAATAAATTTATGTTAATTACAAAATTCATAATCAACTCTAAACCCCAAGTCTTCAAAGTTTTCAGCAAGGTTTAGGCCTTTAAATTTAATTTCAAAGATATCTCATAAAAAGTCATTTTAAAAGATTTTACAGCAATAACACCTCCAAAAATTCAGAGAAAATTCAGGGATGATTATGATGGCCTATAAATACCCTAGAAAAAGTTTCATAATTTATTATTTAATAATAAGGCTATACTTGATTTTCTCATGAAATTTCAAGTTTATGGGTTAATGAACAAAGTATACTAATTATCCATCAAACATTTCCACAAAAATTCCCACATGATAATAATGAACTAGGAGGAACACTATGTATCAAGTTTCATAATTTTTCAACAAGTATTGGGCTCTTGTAAGAATTATTTAGTATGTAACAGAAGTAATGCACTTGTGAAGTAGATGCCCTAACTAGGTATCCAAAAATTCTATCAAAAATCATACATGATCAGTATGGTCTAAAACTACCTCTGCCAATGTTTCATGCCCTTTCAATGGGCAGTGAGATCACAATAGCCAAATTATTAATTAGGGCAATCCTATTAGTTATAAATGAAGTGCTACCAATATTGATCAAAACTTCCCAAGTAAATTACCAGAGGCTCAAAATATCCTTATTCTCTCACTACCCAAATTTGATTGAATTTCAAGAAGTTTAGCTAACCTAAACTAGCACTACAAGTTTTATGACCTAAGCTAGGGTTAGGGTTTTGTGGACCATACCCTTTTCAAAATTATTTAAATATTTTTACCAGAGGGTTTTATATACCCTAGGACCCTCTATACAAAATTTGATGTTCATCCAAGGTGTTTAGGGCTCATGCCCTTCACAAGGCACAAAGGTCCTTCCTTAGAGTTTGGCCTGGGAACTTATGGCAAATCAATTCCACTCTACCCCACATTCCATGGGGAGGTGCTAAGTGCCATACCAAGTCAGTGGCCCAAATTTCAACCTCTGTTGAGGTGATTTGGTCACTCAAAATCAAAAGTGCACTTTTTGACCAAAATACCCTTATTAAGGTAAAGTTAGGGTTGGGTCAATACCTATTCAAAACACATCAAAATTAGGTGAAACTTTATACAGATATATAACATGAGCCCAGGGACCACTCACTAAAATTTGGGAGGGTTTGGAGGTCATTAGACCACCTAATTAAATTATCATAGAGAAATTAAATAATTTCTAAAACTATAGAAATATTGTCCCCCAAAATTCCCTTTTTTGGTGTACTCCTAGATATTGTCTAGATTGACTCCCTTCCAAAATTACAGCTCATTTGGATCAAAGATAAAGTGTGAGAACCCAATTGAAGTTCTGCTTAGCCATATGTGTAGGCCCCACCAAAATGGGTGTCCTGGTCAGACCAGGCACCCAAATTGGTCCAAACCAATTTTAAAATAAAATAGACCCAAGGGGCTACAAATCCTATGTTGATCCTTTCCTCATACAGAGCCTCTAACCAATTTTAAATATTAAATACATTAATTATATAAGGTGTGACAGAAATCAAATGAGAATATATGAAGCCTATAGTTTAATGCATCCCTTGCACGAATCTTGGCGCATGGATAGACGACATCCAGTCATCTCCTTCCTCCAGCCGATGGTCCAGATTGATCCCGCCTGGATTACTTTCCAGACGCTGCCGCCAGTGATCCGGCCACCTCCCCGGCCGACCACCGCCACCACCACCTCCGTTGAGGTGGTGGCCGTCGCCAGGCGGCGGCTTGGCCGCCGGAGGGCCGTTTTCCGACGAACCCAACAAGTGGATTTCTTTGGAAAATCCATGAAAATGTCGAATTGGATCGGGCTCAATTGAGCCCGAACCTTGGACCTATTGATTGCTATGATCTATACATGAGAGAAGGAGTGGAGGAGGACCTTTCTGGTGGCCTGAATGCGAGTCGATCTTCGGGTTGCCATGGTGGTGGTGCCGCCGGCCGGATTTCTGCAACAGTGCAGTCAAATTGCCTGAATTCCTAAGGTAAATGATGGGAAGGGATCCTCTCATGTCACTGATGGTGTATAAATCATCAGTTGGGGGAGGGGAGAGGCCAAACACCAATGGCCATTAATGCCCTTGAAGGCTTGGCTCGGGTTGAGTGGGGGGGGGGGGGGGGGGGGGGGGGGGCTGAATCTTCCTCTTGGTGGCCGGGAAAAGGCTGGAATCAACTCCTCTTCCCTAGAGGAGTTGATTGCAGCCATAAATGGTGGCTGTTGATCTCCTTGGCCGGTTTTCCACTCTCCCCTTCCTCTCCCCCATCTTCTCTCTCCTCCATTAACATGGAGGGAAGCTTCCTTCTCTCTTCTAGTCACCCCTGGTTGACTGGTCAACCCCACAAGCTAAATGCAGCCCACTTGGTTATGATGAACATGGAAATTGGGTTAGCCTAAGGAAGAAGTGGCTTGGGCTTGGGTTAGCCCTTTTGGGCTAGGTTTGACTTGACTTAAATGAGGGTTGACCTGGGCCAATTTGACCATCTGGGTTGACCTCATTGGGTTTTTAGTGACCCATTGGACTCCCTTAAGGTCTAGGATTACTTGAATAGGGTTGGTTGGGCATCTTGGTGGTCACATGTCCCATGGTAAGGGCACTTTGACCATTTTAGGGCTAGAGTTGACTTGGGTCAACATGACCATTTGGGTTGACCCCATTGGGTCCTTGGTGACCCATTGACTTCCCCCAAGGTCTAGGTAGGGTTATGTAGGGTTACCTTGCACTTTGGAGGTCACCTACCCTTAGTAAGGGTACTTTGACCATTTAAGGCTAGAGTTGACTTGGGTCAACATGACCAATTGGGTTGACCACTATGGGTCTCTGGTGACCTATTGGCTTCCCCTAAGGTCTAGGTAGGGTTATGTAGGGTTACCCTGCACTTTGGAGGTCACATACCCTTAGGGTACTTTGACCAGATTAGGAGCTTGAGTTGACTTGGGTCAACCTGGCCTCTAGGGCTGGCCCCAATGTGTCCTTAGTGACCCAGTGACCTCACTTTAGGGTTAGGAGGGCACAGGTGGGGTCCTCTAGGCTAGGAGTAGGTCAATTGACCCTAAGTAGGCTAGTTTGACCCCTTAAGAGCTAGGGTTGACCTTGGTCAACTGAGCCTCTTTGGTTGACCCCAATAGGTCCTTATGGCTCTAAAGGGCCTCCCAAGGTATTAGGGGTGTTGTGGTAGGGTCTTGGGGTCAAGGTGTAGCCCATGGTCATCCTACACCATTGCTCAGAGTTCTACTATTAGCAGACCATGATGAGTTTCCCCACTTTATCTCCTACCTCTTGGCCCATTCTTGGCTTCCTAGGGTTTGTCATGACCTAGCCATGGACAAAACCACACCTAGGGGTTTAGTTGGAAATGGGATGTTACAATATCTTCCCATTTTCCTGTTTTTTGTGAGTTGGGGTTTGATATTTTGACCTCCTTTCTCCTCCAAAATTGTCAGGAAACGTTGCTTAGGGCTTTCTACGGCCGATCCTTGAAGCGGCGCGAGCGGGCGGCGTTTCTCCAAAGTTCTGAGGCAAGTGGATCTCTTCCCTTACTTGATTGTTTTTATTTGATCTCCTTCCTTTGTTTTCCTCCCTTAGAGTGTAGGAGTAGCATAGGAAGCAGGAAAATATCCCTCTAGGTTAGATCTAGACTTTTGGCCGAACCATAGAATTTAGGAAGAAATCGGGACAAGTAAAATTCGACAAATATCATGTAGTGATTCAACGAGTATCTCTGAATTTAGGATAAGTCATTTTCTGCGAGTATCGAAAGTTAGTGAAAAGAGTTCGGCGAATATTGCGGTCCATTCGTCGAGCATCGGTCCATTCGTCGAACGGAGTTCGACGAATATAGCGGTCAATTCGTCGAGAGATGGTCCATTCGTCAAACGGAGTTCGATGATTATAGTTGTTCATTCGTCGAACATCGAGCAGAGTTCGACGAATATCGTTACCCATTCGTCAAACGGAGTTCAACGAATATTGCTGAGCATCGAACGCAGTTCGATGATTATCGTTGTCTATTCGTCGAGCGTCGAACAGAGTTCGACTATTATTGTTGGTTGTGGCATGGCTGTTTCATTTAGTATAAGGGGAAATTCGCCGAATTTGCCTGGGACTTAGAAATTTTTCGTTGTTTCTATCCGATTCGGCGGGTTTAGTCCTTAGGATGATTTTAGGACTGTTTTAGTTTATCTTGAGGTTTGAACTTGGGATTTGGGTAGGTTCCAGTGTTCGTTCGGCTATGAAGGTTGGCAGTGGATAAAGGACCACCAACTGGATGTTGGTTTGTGCATCGTTGCACTTGGTGGTTATCTTTGGTCTCTGTTTCTAAGGTTTGATGGGTTGTGTGGACCGTAGCCACCCCCGCAGAATTCCTGTTTTGTGGACTGTTGGGTTGTGTGGACTGTAGCCACCCTCGCTGAATTCTTCTTTTATGGACTGTTGGGTTGTGTGGACCGTAGCCACCCCCGTAGAATTCTTTTTTGTGTGGACCGTAGCCACCCTCGCAGTGTTATTGTGAGAAATTTGGGCTTAGGAGCCTAGTGTGGGACAATTACTCACTGATTCCGCCCGGTTGATTTTGTCAAGTGTTAACGATTCACGTTTCGATCATGATGTTTTATGCTTAGTTTTCTTCTAATTCAATTTATGCTTTCTTACTAATCCTTGCAGATATTTTTGAAGCATGGCTTCGTTCCGAACTTGGTGCATTTATTCAATTGACTCATTTACTTCAGACTTTACTGTACTTATTTATTTGGCTATCCAACTATGGTTTTCATCATTTTAGTGCTCGGGTTTAGTAAACCCATCTCTTACTTCGCACTTTACCTGACTATTTTCCTTTGCCACTTCTATTTTGTTTCTTGCTAAGGTGTTCTTCCTTTGAATGTCTCAGGTTCAGGGCAGTAGCCGGTTGAACGGCTAGGTTTGGGAGCTTGCTAGTGGACTGCTTGTTGCAGGATTTTTCCTCACCTTTGTGAGGTGTTTTCTTGGGTTAATTACTTTAGTACAGACATACATGCTCACCAGTGGGTTCGTGTCAGGATTGTTGATGCCTACTGGTGGTTTTTCTTTTGGAATGCTGATTACTTTGCTAAGCTGTTGAGTTGCCTGTTTACTGTGGTTGTTGGTACTTGCTCTCTGGGAAGGCTTTATGCTAGGTTGCATATTAGATATTTTAACTTACAAACTCTACTATTAGTACTTCATACTTGTCATCTCTTTCAAAACTAAAACACGACTTTCTAGATAGCATAAAAGACATTTTCTATACTTATTATAAATATATAGTCTTGCATAGCATGAGTTGTCCTTAGGAGACGTTTATACTCATGTAGGATGTTAAAAATCAATTTAATCAAAGTATTTTCCACAACGTATAACTATATTTTTAATCATGGACTAGTTGACCCGCTAAGCAGAGGGATACAGCTAATTGCTTAACCTAAATTGGATTTTCCTTAAATAACTCATAAATATTTCGAAAAGTATTTAGTTGTGGTCTCGCTTGAACATCTGCAGTTATCCCCTGCCGATGTGGCATCATGACGCATGTTTTCTCCTTACTCTGATATATCTTTTTTTGCGGAGAAAATGCGGGTTATGACATCGTCCTCGACTCACCTCCGCGACTCCTAGGCACCGTTCAAGTAGGAGAAAAGCGGAGGACAACAAAGCAGAGTGGAACAAGCAGGTGACAACTATCCTAGCAGGAGTATGTACAAAAGAATAATATTAATGAAGCAGTAATATAAACAAAGTAAAGTACATATCAGAAAAAATAGTAAAGTGAACAGGGTATATTAAAAGTAACCTTAATTTATAAGAATGCTCATACAAACTAATAGATTAAGGGGTCGTTTTGCAAGGCCTATTGTATAAAAGGTCTCATACCAATTTATACGATAGGGGTAGAGGTTTAAATGCAATGATGACATGATATGCTATGTTATGCTTGTTTAATGTTATGTTCATATAAGTGCAACACACGCACATGACTCTATGCGCACAGACCTTCAGTTCCCCGGTTTTGGAAGCTAGCTTCACTGCCAGGAGCCTCCGTAGTGGCTAACGGAGACAGTGGGTTGGACCACCCCACTCCTAGGCGGGTATCTGCACTACCAAGCCTAGCCCTTACATATGCCTCTGAAGGACACACCAGAGTCACCACGTACTAATGCTGGCAAATCCACCTGTCTTTTCCTTGGCTAAGTGAGAACCACACTTGCCGAGTCAATGTATCGACGTCGGTGTGAACAACCATCTAATATCGAAAACTCACCATCTTTATGCACATGCAAGCATGAATTCCCAATCCATCGGCTCCCCAGACTAACCCGTCCATCACAATAACCTTCTGATACACTGGCTCCCCAGATTAACCAGTCCGTCACCAAAACCTTCCAAGCTACTAGCTCCCTGGACTAACTAGTCTGTACCTACCATCGTCGAGCCTACCAATCGAGGGTCTAAACCAAACTAGTCTCCCGTGGCTACGTGGTAAGTGAAGGTGGATATTTAGAGTTAAATCTTGCATAATAGTTTAATCTTAAAGTTTAGGGTTAACCTTGGACTGCCCCGGGCATTCCTTGTGAAGGGCTCTTGAGGGCACTAGGAGCTACGATGGGCTAAAGCCCAAAGCCCCCTTTCGCAAAGTACTTATTATTATTGGTATCTACCCATGTCCCAACTCTCCTGATCTTACACTTGAACTAAACCTAAGTTTAATTAGACTCTTTCTAGAGGGAAAGACGATCGACCGTCGATCCAGTGCACAACCTTACCCCTAGTCAACCAGGCTCTCATACAACCTACCTTCTTTTGGTGACCCTATATATTCCAACCAGACTAGGTACACCAACAATCCTTTCCCATACAAATTCCAGATGCTTCCCTACTTTTATAGTTTCCACTAAGTGCAGACCAAATAACCTACATGAAGTGTATGAATGGTAACCCCTTCAATTGTTCATCCAAATGACCTAAGATAATTATTGGGAGTCTATCATGATATTTCAGGAATAAATCCAGAAGAGTATAGTTTTCTTACTTCATTTGGTATTTATTTTAATTTCTACAAAATCAGGCCTCATGAGCCTTTGATCACCAAGTGCACTTTTCTAACTAAGTATGGCTTTAATAAAATTATGATAAACTAATAAAATCAAAATAACTATAAATACCAAAAATACCAATTTTTTAAGGTGGATTTGACCTTCAACAAATTATCGAACAAACAAGCACAATATTAATTTAATTAGTGGAAAATTAAAATAAGCCATTCAAAAATTATGAGAAAATTACTCGGTGATAAATATGACCAGAAAAGGCTACTGACCATGAATTATGATTTTCCAACTCAAATTAATCACATAAATGAATTATATTGAAATAAAAACAAATTGGCACTTATGAAGGAGCCTATAAGAGAATTCTTCCAATATTTCTATAAAAATTCACAGAGCATCATTGTGTCCCAAAATGTTCCCTAATCAAGTTTTATCATTTTCTAGGAAGCAAATAACCCTAAAATAGTTATCTTATGAATAAACTAAAATTAGGGTTTATGAATGAAGTACTATGATTACCAATCCAAAATTCACAATAAAATTTCAAGGGAACAATATCATCCAATCAAGTTCACTGCCTAAGTTTCATGAGTATCAAAATTCATTTGAGTACATAATTAAATATTGGACAAAAGTGCCCTAAACTATCCATATCTATTTCAAAGAGGGTATATGTTCCTAAAAATCCTAAAACCACACTTCTAGAGCTTATTTTTACCCTAGAAACTCACCAACCAAGTTCCAAGACCATCCAAGGACATACAGTCTCATTTACTTCACTAGGCCCCAAACCTGAACTCTAGGGCCTACACTAGGGTCTTAGGGCACCTCCACCCCAAACCACTCAAAATCTCTTGTGGGGTTGTTTAGATGACTTTGAGGCATTGCCGAAAGTTTTATCCCTTTTGGATGAGGATTGGCCACTCAACCCACCAATTTCCCCCATGCCCTAATTTATCCTTAAGTGACCAAACTTGGTCACACCATTACCTACACAAATCAACCCCAAATGGGCTGAGAGTTTTACCAGTCATTACATGACCCTAATGATCAACCACCAAAATATTGGGTGGTTTTGAAGTCATTAGACCTCTAATTAAATCACAAATTATTTATTAAATGTTTGCAAAAACTATAAAAATTATATATTCTAAAATTTTTTATTTTTGGATATGTTTGAGATATAGATTAGACTAACCTATGATCCAAATTTCAAAGTATTTGGATGAGTAGATTAGTAAAGGAACACTAATTAGACCTTGATTAACCCTAGTATAGGTTGCACCATTTTGTGTGCTGAGATCAAACCATTGACCCAAATGGGTTGCAATAAATTTTACAAAACACTAGACGTCCAGGGCTACAACTTTGATGTTAACCATTTTTCCAGAAAAGGCCTTTAAGTATTTTTTTATAATTAAATCTGTCTACTGCAATTTATGTGACAGAAATGAAATGAAATAAATTTATTAATCTTCCTAACTATATAATCACAGCGGCACGAATCTTGGCGCAAGGATGGACGACATCCTTTAATCATCCCTGTGAAGCCAACAACCACGATTCTCCCATCGTGGGTCATTTTATTTCGCCAATTCCCGGCCACCCGGCCACCTCCCTGGTCGGCCACCGCCACAACCACCTCTGTTGAGGTGGTGGCTATCGCTGGGCAGCAGCACGACCGCCGGAGAGGATGTTTCTGTTGAACCCTCAACTTCTTTTTCTCATGGAAATTCTCCAAAATCTCTCACTGGATCGGGCACAATTGAGCTCGATTTCTCTCCTAATTGATCTAGGATACTAGCGCAAGGGGAGAGGAGGAGAAGTGGACCTTCTGGGGTGACTGAAGCCTTGTCGGTCGCCGTTATGCCATTTTTTGATGGTGGTGGTGTCAGGTGCTCTGCAAATTATACACCAGAGCCTTCGATTTCTTTAGGTAATGAGTGTAACCGACTGCTCTCGACCCAGAGAAGGTTTTAAAAGCATCAGATTGGGGAGAGGAGAGGTCATTCTTCAATGGCACCATTAATGGCCATTTTGAGAATTTCTGCCAACTGAAATTCTCTTCACCTGGCCACTGTTATGGTTGAGTCAGACCTTTGATCTCCTCCTAATCAACCAGAGAGATGAATCCAGCAAATGGGGGAGGCCCTTGGCCTCCCTTGGCCATGAATGGCCTTCACTCCTCACTTTCTCTCTCCTCCATTAAAGGAGAAATAGAGATTTCTCTCTCCGAGTCACTATTTCTAGAAAATGAAAGGCATTCTAGATAATTCTCAGCCTCCTAAGGTTAATGGGCTACTCAAATTGGGCTTAGCCCAAGTGGATTGGGCTTAGTTGGGTCCTCTTGGGCTAATTTGACCTAATTTTTAGGGTTGAGTTGACTTTGGTCAAATTGATCTTTTGGGTTGACCACAATGGGTCCTTGGTGACACTTTGTCTTCCCCTAAGGTCTAGGAAGGGTTAAGTAGGGTTGGTTTGGCACCTTGGAGGTCACTTGACCCCTAATTAGGGCACTTTGACCATTTTAGGGTTATGGTTGACTTTGGTCAACTTAACCTTTTTAGTTCACCCCAATGGATCCTTGGTGACCCATTGACCTCCATCAAGGGTTATCAAACTCTAGGTGGGGTCAATTTGACTAAGGGAAAGTCAATTGACCCATTGCAGGTTAGTTTTACCCATTTAGTGTTAGGGTTGACTTTAGTTAACTTGACCACTTTGGTTGACCCCAATGGGTCCTTAGTGACTCTATGGACCTCCTAAAGGGCTAGGGATGTTATGGTGGGGTCAAAGAGTCATGGTGATGCCCTAAAGGCAAACCTTAGGTTAGGTAATTGGAAAGTGTTATTTGCAGACCAGGGTGATCTCACCTTCATTCTTAAGTTCACTTGGTCTTCTTAGTGTTTTGTCATGACCTAGTCATGACAAACCCACTCTTATGGGTCTAGTTGTTTGAAGGATGTTATAGATCGTCTAGTGGTATGGGATGAAGAATGGTATATCTAAGTTCGTGTCTGAGTGCTTCACCTGCAAGAGTGTTAAGGCAGATCATAAAAGGCCTGGTGTCAAGTTGACACCTTTGGATATTCCATGTTGGAAGTGGGAGAGTATTTTTATGGATTTTATTACCGGTTTGCCGAGGACATGATTATGTGTGGGACATAGTTGATATATTGATGAAATGTGCTCACTTTATGCCATTTAAGATTGGCTACTCCATGAAAAAATATCATAATTATATTTGGATGTGGTCATCAGACTGCATGGATTATCAGTAAGTATTGTGTTAGATCAATACTCCAGATTTACGTCGTGTTTCTAGAAAAATTTGCAAGAAGGGTTGGGCATTGACCTCGGGTATTCAACCGCTTACCATCCGCAGAGTTAACCAGATTTTAGAATATATGATCAGATGTTATATTTTGGACTATGGTGGAACATGGGATCAGCATCTTAGACTGATGGAATTTTCCTATAATAACAGTTATCATGAGAGTTTGCAAAAGGCCCCCTTTGAGGCTTTGTATCGAAGGCGTTGTCGAACTCCCTTATTTTGTGTTGAGGATGGTGAGAGACCACTATTAGGTCCAGAAGCCTTGGAAGAAATAAGTACTACTATAACACATATTTGTGAAAAGCTTCATGTAGCTCAAGGGTGTTATGAGGAGAATTCCAATCGACGAAGAGTTGAGCTGGAGTTCGCAATTGAGGACATGGTTTTTCTGAAGTTTTCTCTGATATTAGGTGTCAAGAGGTTTGGGAGGAACCATGAGTTGGATCCCAAGTATATGAGACCTTTCCAGATTGTTGATCGTATCAGAGTTTCAACTTATAGACTGGATTTGCCCGCTTCTTTTTCTGTTGTGCATGATGTGTTTCGTGTGAGCTAGTTGCGAAAATGAGTGCTAAGTGACCGACATGTCCTTGACTCGGTGCCCCAGTTGTAGCCTAATCTTTTCTATATAGAGGAGCCTATTTGAATTCTGGATACTCAGGATCGGGTGTTGTAGAGAAAGACAATACTCATGGTCAAGGTTCTTAAGAATGACCAAGATATCGAGAGCGTGATATGGGAGTTAGAGTCAACTATGATATAGGCTCATCCTCACCTTTTCTCCTAGTTTCCCTTGGTAAGTTTTCTATCTAATAACCTTTGGTTACTTTCTTTCTGTTTCATATTCTATTTGCGTATCAAGTTTAAGGACGAAACTACTTTTTAGGGGGAGTGGCTGTAACGCCCCTGAATTTTCAATAAATGTTTTAATCTCTTTTGTGGTGTAATAATGATGTAAGGGCATTATGTTAATGCGTAGTTAGCGAGGCGCCATCGTTAGTGCGTAATTTTGTTCATCGGAATTAGAGTTTTTGAATTGAAAATTTTAAAGTGTTTAATTTTAAATGTGTTTGTGAAGTTTTGTTGCGAACCGGGCATTTTGGAGACTCGGTGAATTTTATAAAGATTGTTTTTATTTTAACTTCGGGAAATTTTAACCCGAGTTTGGTTTTTCGGATCCTGATTTCAACTTCGCTGATGGATTTGTAGCACTGACATTTAGCCTTGATGCGAATTTTAACGAGATCCGAGGTGATTTGATCATTCTTGTCATTTGAATTTTTTTACTTATTATATTAATAATATTATATATATATATATATATGTACATACTTAAAAAACCGTATTCATCGTCTTCCCCAAACCGACGGTCCGAAGACCAGAAAGAAGAGAGCGACGCGGCATCGCGAGGACTTTTGATCCCTGCCTATCGGAGTTCTGCTGTACGAAACCTTTGACAGAGCATAGATCCGGAAAGCTCTTGTCAAGATCTTCGCGTGCATGGTAAGATTTTTCAGTTCTGTGGATTTTTGACGTTAGGGTATTTGACCTTAACCCTTATTTTGATGCAGGCCCATGGTTTCTACGGATTTAACTATGCATTCTTATGTTCGACAATTTAATTAAATATCTAGCGCGCGGTTTCTCTACTTAGCACTATCGAATACTCAAGCATTAAAAGGCACAAATTCCACAACATTCAACGTAAAGGGACGCTACCCCTTATTTTAGACTGAACAAGGGCTATATGCCAATGTTCGCTCAAGCGAAATGGACCCACCCGATCCGAACAATTAGCAATTCAAATTACATTATGCGCAAACGTTCATACATCCAATAAGAGAATATCCAGACTTAATAAGTGATTTAAAATCAAGTCCTAATCGATCCCAAAATTAATTAATAGAGGGTTTACCAAATCACCTGAACTCAAGGGAAAATCAAGGGTGATGAACCCGATTTCTTCTAGTGTTCATGAGATCCACCCGTTCCAATCAATATGAAAAATATTCGGGAAATAAATGCTTTGAAAATTAGATTTTAACAAGCACAATATTCAATATAAATCAGAACAAATTACCAGCCTTCTATTCCACCAATTCTCACATGTATAGAAGAAGCACTCATTGAGGTTTGTATAGAAAAGCGTTACCCAAATCCCAATATGTTTTCGTCCACAAGATGAATGGTGGAGGCGCACACGACAGTGGCATATTCTCTGTTTCCACGCAGAAATCCTCAGATCCGCACCGGACGATGAAGGAGCTCGCCGTTTTATCCTTTTGACAAACCCTTGGAGAGGGAGTTCCTTGAAAGACAATATTATTGTAGAGGAAAGAGAAAAGATGGTGGTGATTGGCGGAGAGGAGGAGGCTCAGGTTGGTGGTGGTGTTGGGTGGTCGGTTATGGTTGGCAAGGAGAGAGTGGGGCTCGATTGTTTTGGTGGTGAATAAGGAGGGGCTCGGGTGGTGCTCTTTGGAAGAGGGAAGAGGAGGAGGAAGAGAAGAAGAGGTCGGATATAGAGAGGGAGGGAGGGAGGAGGAAGGTTGGCCGGCGGCCAAAGAGAGAGGGGGAGAGAGGAGGCCGAAATTTTCCTTGGAGAGGAGGAAAAATCTCAATAGATTTTAGGCTTTCAATTTCTTATCATTCTCTACTAAATATGACAAATATCATGGCCTATATATAGGCTTACACCGCTCCATCTCCTCTAATTCAAAATTCAAAATTCAAAATGACACTATGATGGTAATATGCACCATCATGAAATAAAAAACAATGCAAAATTTAAATGCATGAAATTAAAATACTCTTGATGGTTATAGGCACCCATCATTACATGAAATTAAAATAATAATGAAATGCTTGGAAATAAAAATGCTAAAATATATAATTATAATTATTTAATTTAAAATTATATATTTTTATATAATGGCGGCGGACGTCGATCCCATCGTCGAGCTTGCGGCAGCGATCGTCCGAATCAACGAACTCTCTCAAACGGGGATCAATGGCGGCCGTGTCAGCAACGTCTCCATCAATCCTCCCCCACTCAAAATTACTCATCACCGATGAGTGGCCCGTGAGGGGGGGGGGGGAGCAGTCGGAAGCCGCAGCAACATGGGGCAAATCTCACCCCGCAATTCGTGTCGTAGTAGCATGAACATCCATCAGTACTGAGAACCTGTCTGGCACAAAAACAACAAGACTTTCGAGAAAACTCGAAAGGGTGTCCAGCAAAAGAAAATAAACAAGAATCTTACCATCTGTTTCAAGAACCAAGGAGTCAACATGGAAAATAGACACGTCAGTTCTAACACTCCCCATCCCAAGAGAATATGTAGTGGTAGGAAGAGACGACGGAGAAAGGCACTCAGGTGAAACAGAGACGTACAGTAAAAAGTCCGGAAACATGAAATAAAGTGAAACACCCTGTGCTATATAAAAATCTAAAATAAAAGCATAAAATCTGACGTTCTTGATAATCATGGATGGGTCGGCGTTCCTACGTATTAATTTGTCAACGGATCCAGAAGGCAACCGCTCGGGGATTGACCAGACTAAACCCAAATCACTAGCTCTAGCGTCAGATAGTCTCGAAAAGGTGTGGAAGTGCGGGCGACATAACTTAAGGAGAAACACTAAAGTCCAAGACACATGAGGAGAGAACCCATGTGCTACATGACTAGACCCAAACACGGAAAATAAGGGGGTTAAGTCAGGTGGCACGAGAGCCTTGTAATTAGAGATAACTTTTATGGGCTCCGACACCGTAGTCTTAATTTCAATTTTAATATTTTCACGCTTGGCATGAAGATATGCCAAGGTGAATCGCTCATCATAAGCAATTGAATTGGATGCTCCCAAATGTGAAAAGATGTGCGAGCGAAACAACTCAAGGGACCCAACTATAGTCACTAATGTGGGGAAATTAGGGTCATCAAATGGCGGGGGATAAATGCGTGCGATTGGGTGTGGTATATAAGTATATCTAGGGGACACCACATCCAGAGGCACAATTGCCAAAGAAACAGAGTTAGTCGTTGTAGGGGATGGAACCGTAGATGGACACACAGAATAATGAGCTGTCAAAAGTGACGTGTAGTCATATCTATGAGATGCGGTGAATAGTCCAAATACTAGTGCGCTCAACATATTAATATCTACACACTGAGTCAACGTCAAAGTAGGAACTAATAAAGTGGTCATGACACACAAACTCAGACTAGGACTACAGGTTCCACATCCTAAAAAGTCATCTAAGATAGGCAAATAAATAGGGGAAAGGGTCGGTAAATTCAATCTCGGGATAAAATCCGAATCAGTAAAAATTTCACCCAACGGTAACGACATCAAATAAATCTCATCCGGGTGTACAACAATAGAATCGTCCAACATTACCCTTCCCTCAGATGGTAACTCATCCACAATAATAATAGGGACATTCTCGCTCTCAGGCTCCCCAGATAACTCAGATATAACATCAGTGGGTGCGATCGTAGGCTCTAACATGATGGGGATCGTCTCATGGAGAGGGCACTCAATACTAAGGTGAACTAACACAGCGGTAGTAGGGCAAGTAATAGGAAATGGAATACTCTCACAGATCGGAATGTAATTGAAAGATATAGTACCTAAACACCTAGAGGGGGGATGAATAGGTGACCAAATTCTTTTTTAAACTTTAATGGCAGCAATCAGTTTTTAACACAGAATTTAATCTACTATTGCACAGCAATCACACAACATTCACAGCAAATCACAACACACAGAAGACACTCAGTTTTATAGTGGTTCCCCAAGGTTTGGGTACATCCACTTTCCCCCTTCGCCTATCTAGCAGTGTACTAGATTCGGCCAAACTTCTCCACTATCTCAGAACCCAAACTGGTTCCTACACCTCAGGCCCAAGGCCCTACAACTCAGCTTTTCCACAAAGCCTACACTCAGCCACAAAGGCCTACACTCAGCCACCCAGGCCTACACTCAGAGATTTCAATCTCCTACACTCAGGCTCTCAAGCCCTACACTCAGCCTTTATAATTACAGGCTTACAAAACTCAGATCCAATGGATCCTACAAGTTATAATGAATACAAAAATTGTGACTCAACAACTCAGAGAAAAGAGAGAGAAGAGTTGTGAGTTTCTTGATGAGTTCTTGGAATAACTCAGCTAGACTCAATCTGACTTATCTTTCTTCAAAGCTTCTTGAAAGTAGAACTTAATAAGATTGACTCCTTCTGCAGTTGATCCTTGATCTCTGCTTCTTAAGTTTCAGAATAAATCTGAACCCTTCTTCTCAGCCTAGTTCCAACGGCTGATTTCTTGGATGGAGCTCTCTCTCTCCAACTTCTTAGATCTGCACTTAATTCTTCAAGGAATAGCTAGATCGTCTTTGTTAGATACTTGATCAATAATTTGAACAACTCCTTCTGTAGACTGTATAAGCCTATTTATAGGCCCTCTTCATGGTAACCGGCTGGTCCGGTCCATAACTGAATTCTGACATCTCTGACAGGTGCTGTAGACCGGCTGGAACGGCAGCTGTCAAGTCATCCAGTCAGTTCTTGAAAATTTTCCAACTGTCTAAAAGTGTTGAGACTTTCTGTCTTTAAGTTTCAACACTTATAGACCAAGTGTCGACACATATTGTCTAAGTGTCGACACTAGTCTACAAGGTGTCGACACAACTCCTTGTGTTGTTGATCCTTTATCTCGACACTGTTTCTTCTTCATGTGTCGACACTGAAATTGAGTGTCGACACAAGTACTTGATCTTCTGTATTTTGCTGAATTCTTCTAAGTGTCGACACATCTCCTTTGTGTCGACACATCTTCATGTGTTGAATCTGTTAAGTGTCGACACTGCTTCTTGGTGTCGACACATGTCTTCAGTGTTGATGCTTGCTGAGTGTCGACACAGCTCCTTGTGTCGACACTTGATTCTTCTGTTGAGACTTCAGCTGAGTGTCGACACATCCCCTTAGTGTCGACACTTGTACTTAGAATATTTTGTTGATCTTGTTGTTCTTTGATAAGTGTCGACACAGCTCCATGTGTCGACACTTTCTTCAAGTGCTGACTCTTCTGTTGTGTGTCGACACATTGTTCTGGGTGTCGACACTAATACTTAGTCTCTGCTGACTTTTGCTGAGTGTCGACACAGCTCTAAGTGTCGACACTTTCTGGTGTAGACATTGTTCTTTTAGGTGTCGACACTGCTGTTAAGTGTCAACACTGCTTTACTATTCTTTCTTCATTGAGTGTCGACACAGCTCCTTGTGTCGACACTTTATGTCTGGTGTCGACTCAGCATCCCTGGTGTCGACACAATGACTCCAAGTGTCGACACTGCTTGCCTGGGTGTCGACACAAGTCTTCTTAAGTGTCGACACTTTCCCTCTGGGTGTCGACACATGGACTTAGAAACTTTTTGCTTCATTCCTGCAAATACTTAACCTGCACAAGTAACTCAAAAACACATCAAATACATTTTGATGTATATCATTGAGTTGGGTGAGGCTTCTTCAAATCAGGTACATTTAAACCAATGTACCCAATAATCTCCCCCTATTTGGAGAAGTCATAACCCTTAGTCAATGATATACACCATTCATAATTAAATTACAAAATGATGTAAAGCAGGATTATATACAGCAGGGTAAACATAAACATGTATCAATTACACATGTATACAAATACATCATCACAGAACAAATATGAAATAGACATAGACATCATCACAGAACAAATATGAAATAGTTTTAACATATAACACATTGTTCTAATATCTGTCATATTCATTTCCAGAAGTTCACAAAATGTTTTACATCAAAAAGATTACAAAGTAAACTTCAAGAAAATTCTAATTCTATTTCTGTTCTGGCTCCTTAATCACAATTCCTTTTCCAACTTGAACTTTAGCTTGAACAGGAGCATCAACAATTTCTGCATCAGCAGGCTTCTTGCCTTTCAGATCTTTCTTCTTAAGCTCTTCTGCTTTAATCTTCTGCCTCTCAAAATAATGGTATGGCTTTGGAAAGTACTTGCTAGGCTCCTGAGCAGTAGGAGGTAGCTTTCCCATCTTGGCCTTCCTTCTGTATTGAACTATGGCCTCCTGCCTTGATTCATGTTTCCTCCATTCAGCCTCAGAAAACCATTTGTTCCTGTCATGCACATTATCTTTGGTAGCTTTCCAGGGAGTCAATATAATTTTCCTTGAGGTAGGGCTCCACTGCTCAAAGTCTGGTCTTTGTTCAGCTTGTTCCTTAAACCTCTTCTTTGACAATCTAGTCTCTTCTTCTTTCTGCAGTGCCTCTTGCATGGCTTCAGATATAGGCTGAACAACTTTCTCAATAATAACATTGTCCTTGCCCCCGGGTGGGCTATACATAGACTGTACATCAGTATGAATCATATAAAAATCTGGAGGAGGATAAATGACTTGAGCCACTTCAGGTTGCTCACCTCCTAGATAGGCAGGATGAATTCCAGATTCAGCCACATTATCATCATCACAAAGAGGAGGATAACCCAGTGTAGCTCTGATGGAATTAGATATCCACTTGGCATGATTAGAGCTAGCTTTGACTAACACTCTCTCCCCCTTTATGACTTCTCTTTCTATATGATCTCTCACATCATCTTTCTGAAATCTTACTTTATTATCCAAATAATTGACTCCATCCTTAAAGAAAGGTTTTAACCTTTGGAGTTTGTCAGTGATTAGCTTTTGTGAATCTTGGATGACAGTCTTAAGAGCAGTGATTTCTTCTAGGAATACTTTGTCAAATTCAGCTTTAACAGTAGCAGTAGAGGTAGAAGCTCCAGCAGCTATGTTCTTTAATTCTGTGACAATGACATTATGTGATGCTGTCAGATTGTCATTCATCTTTATTTGGTTTTCAAGCAAATATCCTTGCTTCACAGCTATGTCATCCACCTGTGCTTTATCTTCTCCTGATGAGTTGCAAGATAGACTACTGCATTCTCACCCTTGTGGAAGCAGTCAGTCATGTCCTTCTTGTTAAGATTCATTTCAAATCTTATTGACTTGATATCTTGGGCCAGATCAAACTTTAATGATTTTTGCCCTTCATCCACATATTTCTCAATTGCTTTTCTGTGCTCATCCAACTTAATCTGCATAGCAACCATCAGTGCACTATAATCAACTGATGGTGCTTGCTGGACTATAGGCTGTGGAGCAACTGTTTGCAAAGCCTTCTTGTAACTCTGACTTCTTCTTCTGAAGACCTGAAATTTCTTCTTCTTTGCCCTTACAATCTCCTCATCTTCAAAGGCAGATGTGCTGGCAATTTCTACCCTCTTCTTAGGGCTTAGAGGCCTCTCAGTCTGCACATCTGGTGCTGTCTCAGATTCTTGCCTCACAGGCTCTTCCAGAATTTGCATGTGCTCCCCCTCAACTGGAGCATTCTCTCCTTCAGCAGCAGCATTGTCTTTGTCAAAGTCTTGTTGATCTAGATTTAGGAAAAGATCTTCCATGGTATACTCTTGTGGAGAATTGGTAGGAGAAATTCTGGTCACTTCAACCACTGGATCAGGAACTATTGGAGCTGCAACAGATGTGTCTTCCAAGACAGCATCTGGGACTTGGTTATCCAGCTGAGTTTGCTGATGAACATCAGTCAAATCAGTATCTTCCATAGGAAAATCTAAAGTATTGAGTTCAGTGATTACCTCTAGGATAATGTTGGTTGCTTGTTCACTTTCCAGTGTAGTGGGTTCACCTACAACTGGAAGCTCTCCCTGGCTTTGATCCTTGTGTATGGGGCTAGCTTGAGGTAGCTCCCCCTGGATCTCAGCATCATCTTGAGGAGCAGGAGATTTTACAGCAGGCTCTTCCTCATTCTCATCTGGAGTGAAGACAACTTGTTCTTCACTATCTGAGCTGCTAGTGGACTCTTGAGCCACTGGGGCAATTTTCCTTTTCTTCCTTTGAGGTGATACTTTTTCAGGAGCAATCTTCTCAGGGGTTGGCATTTCCTTAGTCAACACCCTGTCTCATCTAGAGAACAACCTCATGTCCATTTTTCTCATATGATTTATTTTTGTTCCAGCAGCTGTACTCATTACCTCTGGAATACTCCCAGCAAGGTATAGACTTATGATCCTGCCTAAGTTGGGCTTCTTTAGGCTTTCTTTAATCTTCTCATAAACTACCATAGACCAGTCAGTTTGTAGAGAGAAGATTATCCTTGTCATAATACTAAACATATAGGCAGACACTCTGTCATGCCCTCCTGGCTTGCTGAGTATGACTTTGCCAACAATCTCTGAAAGGAATTTCCCTTGATTGTTCATGCCCTTTCTTAGAAACACTGATCCAAGCTTCATCTTAGTATCCAGTCCACACCAGGTTAGAGCTTTCCTGGTCTTTGAAGCAGTAACCTCAGCTTCTTCTTTAATTCTTGGCAACTGAAGTACCTTTCTCAGACTTTTAGGTGAAACCTTAACTTTTGCTCCATGAACTCTGGATTTGATCTTGTATCCAGATTCGTCTATCTTAGCTCCATTGAGGAATTCTAGTACCTCTTTCTTCCAGAATTTAGTAGGTTCAGAAACAAGATATTCTAACCCTGAATCGGCTACTAGGGTTATGACAGACTGGATTTCTTGATCAGCATCATCGAAAGCATTGCGCACCAGCTCGTATCCTTCGTTGACGTTCTCCTCTAGCTTAGGCGCCATTAGGGTTTGTAGAATTTGTCTTGAGAGAAGAGAGGTGTCGACACAGAAGTTTGGTCTCGAAACTTTTGAAAGCGTGTCGACAAACTAAGACAAAACCCTATTTATACCTTTCTAATTTTGAAGATGAAAAGGCGGGCAGCTAACTTAAATTGTGTCGACACTGGCAATAAGTGTCGACACAGACTTATAATGTCTCGACACATGTGTGTCGACACAAGTTTAGTCAACAGATTATATGTGTCGACACTTGTTTATGTGTCGACACCACACAACTCGACACATAGTCGAGACTTTACTTAGAGAATTCTGAGTAAAACTTAAGTGTCGACACCACTTTAGATGTGTCGACACCTACTTGACATGTGTCGACACTACTATTCTGAAGTGTCGACACCAACTTCCTAGATGTCTCGACACCTACTTTCTGTGTCGACACAGAAATCTCTATGTGTCGACACCTTTTTACTTAGCTATTTCCAATTCTGTAAACTTACTCTAAGTTTATCATTCCTAATTCAATTTTAAATCTATTGAACTTAGCTTCTTCTAGGGGCTTAATATACATATCAGCTAATTGATTATCTGTTCTAACATATTCAAGTAAAATATCTTCTCTTTCTACATGCTCCCTAAGAAAATGATATTTAATTTCAATATGTTTTGTTCTACACTGGGATACATGGTTATTAGCTATTGAAATAGCACTAGTAGAATCACAAAAGAGTGTAGTTCTACTTACCTGAATTCCATAGTCCTCTAGCTGATGTTGTATCCACAGAAGTTGAGCACAGCAACTTCCAGCAGCCACATACTCTGATTCTGCAGTGGAGATAGGCACACTTGTTTGCTTTTTGCTACTCCATGAAATTAGTCTTCCTCCTAGGAATTGACAGGTTCCAGTAGTGCTTTTTCTATCTTCTTTGCATCCTGCAAAGTCTACATCTGAATAACCTGTTAGATCAAAATCCCCATTCCTAGGGTACCAGAGGCCTAGATAGGGAGTGCCCTTTAGATATCTCAATATTCTTTTGACTGCTGTCAAATGAGACTCTTTAGGGCAGGCTTGATACCTTGCACAGACACATGTAGCATACATGATATCTGGTCTACTTGTAGTCAAGTATAATAGGGAGCCAACTATCCCTCTATACAAGGTTTCATCTACAGGTTTCCCTGCATCATCCTTGCCAAGAGACATACTTGACCCCATAGGAGTCTTCATGGTGCTGGATGAATCCATACCATACTTCCTTATGAGTTCTAGGGTGAACTTGGACTGACATATGGATAAACCACTCTCAGTCTGTTTAACTTGGAGACCCAAGAAAAACTTCAGCTCTCTCATACTACTCATCTCAAATTGACCTTGCATAAGTTTTGCAAACTTTTTGCAAAGGCTGCTTTCAGTAGACCCAAATATAATGTCATCTACATATATTTGGACTAGTATAACTTTGCCTCTAGATTCCCTAAGGAATAGAGTCTTATCTATTTTCCCCCTTGAGAACTTGTTCTCAATGAGGAAACTAGATAGGGTTTCATACCAAGCCCTAGGGGCTTGTTTTAACCCATATAAAGCTTTCCTAAGTCTATAGACATGATTAGGTAGAGTTGAATCAACAAAACCTGAGGGCTGTTCCACATAGACTTCCTCTTTAAGATTACCATTTAGAAATGTTGACTTGACATCCATTTGGTAAACCTTGAATCCTTGAAAGGTTGCATAGGCAAGAAACATCCTTATGGCTTCCAGTCTGGGTACTGGAGCAAAGGTTTGATCAAAGTCAATACCTTCTTCTTGCCTATATCCTTTAGCAACTAATCTTGCTTTATTCTTAACGATGACCCCTTGTTCATCCAACTTATTCCTGTAGATCCACTTGGTTCCTATTATATTGTGGTCTTTAGGTTTAGGAACAAGTTCCCAGACCTTGCACCTCTTGAACTGATTAAGCTCTTCTTACATTGCTTCAGTCCATTGTGGATCTAGTATGGCTTCTTTAAACTTCTTTGGTTCAACTTGAGATAGAAAACTGGAGTAGATTGCTGCATTCAGATTTCTGCTCCTTGTTTGTACCCCTTGTCTTGGATCTCCAATAATCTGCTCTACTGGATGATCTCTAAGATGCCTATTGGCTGGAGGCATCCTGACTTCTGGTTGAACCTCTTCAGTTCCATCATCTTGCTGTACTCCTTGTACTTCTTCTGCATTTGGTACATGTAGTTCTCCCCCTGGACAATAGCCACTGTCTTCTACTTGCTGTCTTGCAGTAGATTCTTCATCTAGAGTGAGCTTGTCCATCTTCTTTGTTAAACCTATGGGGCTGCATACACAACTAGATAACTCATTGTTAATAAGCTTAGTCTCATCAAATACTACATGTACAGTCTCTTCTACAACTTGAGTAGACAAGTTGTAGACTCTATAAGCCTTACTATTGTTACTGTACCCAACAAAAATTCCCTCTTGGGACTTGGTAGCAAACTTAGTTAAGTAAGACTTACCATTGTTAAGTATGAAGCACTTGCAACCAAAGATCCTGAAGTAGGATAGGTTTGGTTTCCTGCCTTTCACAACTTCATAGGGGGTCTTGTTGAGGCTTTTAGTGATGGTAGCCCTATTTATAACATGGCATGCAGTATTAACTGCTTCAACCCAGAAATATTCTGGTAATGATGTATCACTTAATAGGGTCCTACCTGCCTCAATCAAGATTCTATTCTTCCTCTCAGCAATGCCATTTTGCTGAGGTGTTCTAGGTGAAGAAAACTCTTGAAATATCCCAAAGTCTTCATATAGTTTTGCCATACTCTCAGACTGAAATTCAGTACCATGGTCACTTCTAATCTTGACCACTGTACTGTCTAGTTCATTCTGAATTTGCTTGACAAAGCTATAGAAGACATTAGGTGTTTCAGATTTCTGTCTTAAGAAGAACACCCAGGAAAACCTTGAGTAGTCATCTACAACTACAAAGGTATAGACCTTCTTACTTAAGCTGTGAACTTGCATTGGACCAAAGAGATCCATATGTAAGAGGTATAAACACCTCACATCATCTTTGTTTTCTATGCTTCTAAAGGTGGATCTAGTCTGCTTGCCCTTTTGACAAGCTGAGCAAATATCATCTTTAACACACTTAACTTGAGGACCATTCCTCACTAACTCTTTGCTAAAGAGTTTGCCAATTGTCTTGTAATTTAGATGAGCTAGCCTCTTGTGCCATTTGACACAATGAAAAACTTTCTCATCTGCTACAAGACACACTTGAGAACCATTGGTCTCACACATAATGTCTAGGCAGTACACATTCCTCTTCCTATAACTTGTCAAAATGATCTCTTGATCACTTGACCTCTTGATATGACAACCATTTTTCACAAATGAGATGTCATACCCTACATCACTTAATTTACTTATACTTATTAGGTTGTGTTTCAACCCTTTAACATAAGCCACTTGAGTAATGGTAACTAAGTTACTAGAAATATTAACAAACCCTTTGATGATTCCTTTTTCAGAACCACCAAAGGTTACTTTTGGACCATCTTTGATTGGAATGTAGTCCCTTAGTAGTCTCCTAGTTCCAATCATATGTCTGGAACATCCACTGTCCAAGTACCATATTGGGGCATGGCCACTTGGACTCACCTGCAAAACAGATTAGTGAACCTTAGAACCCAAAGAATTTTTGGGTCCTTGGTACTTGTTAGTTTGCATCCTGACAAAGCTACCTACTGGTTTTCCAATAGGCAGTTTGTTACTCACTTTGGCACTAGCATTGTGTCAACAGTCCATTGCAAAGTGGCCAACCTTGCCACAGCACCAACATTCAAACTTATTGTACCTTTGCTTAGGTACTGTCTTTGCTGTCTTATCTACAGCTGACTTGTTGAGTGTTGGGGCTTTGCCCTTGGACTTGTACTGGACAGTCCTTGCAGGTTTAATAAAACCCAGTCCAGTCTTGCCTTTGTGATGAACAAATTCATCAATTAAAGGTAGGACTGACTTAGGTTTAGAAAACCTAGCAACAAGCTCTCTCTCCTTCTGAAGATTAATCTCCAGACTCTTGATTTGATCATTCTTATAGGTGATAGTCCCCATCTGAATCACTGTTATGTGCTTCAGTCTGGCTATCTCATTAAGCTTTTGATCAAATAACTTCTCAAATTCTGTCGTAGCAGCTTTGAGATCAGCAATTTCCTTTGCCTGACTTTTGGCTAGGGACTTGCTCTTCTTATAAGCTTGCAACAGTACTTTATATTCATCTATCAGCTGATGAATATCTTCCTCAGACTCAGATACACTCTCATCACTAGATGATGATGAATCTGATTCTGTACTAGCACAAGAAACTGAACTTAAAGTTGAACTTTGTACCTTACTAGGTCCTGGCTGCTCCAGGATTTTGTCATTTTCAGTCAATGCCATCAGACCTTGGCACTGACAGTCTTCTTGCTCATATATAGAATTCATAATTTGCATGAATTCTTCTTCTTCTTCTTCAGCAAACATCCCTATGTATGCCTCAGCATCTGACTCAGTTTCTGAAGAAGAAATATCTGACAGAGTCTTCTCCTTTTTGGCAACAAAAGACTTCTCTTTCTTGCCTTTGAAATGAGTCTTCTTCCTGTCACTAGACTCCTTTCTCTTTTTTGGACAATCTGCAATAACATGGCCTTGTCTATTGCAGCAATAGCACACTATTTTTGAAACAGTTGCCTTGCTAGATTTAGTCCTCTTCCTGTCCTTCTTTGAAGCCTTTTTATTCTGATAAAAGTCTTCTTTTCCCTGTGAAGTAGAAGGCCTTGACCTCCACTGTTTCTTCTTCAAGAACTTCTGAAAATATCTAGTGAAGGCAGCAAAGTCTTCATCACTTTCACTGCTTTCAGACTTTGTGCTGACAGACTTATCTGACTCTGATTCAGCAACCTTTGGAGGTGGAGTTGGTGACTTACCTCTGTACTTTCTGGGGGCTTCTATCTTGAAAGCTACTGTTCTTTCCTTATGTTCATTTCTTGTTGATTTCTCCTCCTCTTTCCTCACTGTCAGCTGCATTTCATATGACAACAATTTGCCAAACAGTGTAGGTGGAGGAATTTCTCCCAACTTAGCGATTTCTCTAATGGCACAAATCTTGGTGTCCCAATCTTTAGTTAGGGACCTTAGAAACTTGTCATTTAGTTCATAATTACTGAACTCTCTTCCATAAGACATGAGTTCATTCACAATCCTATAGAACTTCTTATAGCACTCAGTTATGCTATCACCCTTTCCTTGTCTAAAACTTTCATACTCTTGATTTAGCAAGGATTTTCTGTCTTGCCTTACTTCTTCAGAACCCTCCATATACACAATAAGAGTATCCCACATCTCTTTGGCTGTCTTACAGTGTATTAGATTCTGAAAAGTTGCATCATCTATGACACTTACTATAATGTTTTGAGCCCTTTTGTCCATGGTGGCTAGGACAATCTCATCCTTTGTCATTTCAGAGAAATCCTTTGGTGTTCTCTGATTTGCATCTAGAACTGATATCTTCATGGGCACATATGGCCCCTCTTTGACTGTGATGTAAATCCTAGGATCTGAGGCTTCCATAAATAGCCTTACCCTTTCCTTCCAGATCCCAAATATCTCTTTCCTACATATAGGTAATTTCATGGATCCCAATTCCTTGTGATTATCTATGGAACCCATGGTTCTTGATGTTCTTGAATCTGTAATTTGACTTACACTGAATCTACCAATCAGGATCTCCTCAGACAGTTAGTCCTTTTTGAGGAACCTCCCTCTGATACCACTTGAAAGATATAGTACCTAAACACCTAGAGGGGGGGTGAATAGGTGACCAAATTCTTTTTTAAACTTTAATGGCAGCAATCAGTTTTTAACACAGAATTTAATCTACTATTGCACAGCAATCACACAGCATTCACAGCAAATTACAGCACACAGAAGACACTCAGTTTTATAGTGGTTCCCTAAGGTTTGGGTACATCCACTTTCCCCCTTCGCCTATCTAGCAGTGTACTAGATTCGGCCAAACTTCTCCACTATCTCAGAACCCAAACTGGTTCCTACACCTCAGGCCTAAGGCCCTATAACTCAGCTTTTCCACAAAGCCTACACTCAGCCACAAAGGCCTACACTCAGCCACCCAGGCCTACACTCAGAGATTTCAATCTCCTACACTCAGACTCTCAAGCCCTACACTCAGCCTTTATAATTACAGGCTTACAAAACTCAGATCCAATGGATCCTACAAGTTATAATGAATACAAAAATTGTGACTCAACAACTCAGAGAAAAGAGAGAGAAAAGTTGTGAGTTTCTTGATGAGTTCTTGGAAGAACTCAGTTGGACTCAATCTGACTTAGCTTTCTTCAAAGCTTATTGAAAGTAGAACTTAATAAGATTAACTCCTTCTGCAGTTGATCCTTGATCTCTGCTTCTTAAGATTCAGAATAAATCTGAACCCTTCTTCTCAGCCTAGTTCCAACGGCTGATTTCTTGGATGGAGCTCTTTCTCTCTCCAACTTCTTAGATCTGCACTTAATTCTTCAAGGAATAGCTAGATCTTCTTTGTTAGATACTTGATCAATAATTTGAACAACTCCTTCTGTAGACTGTATAAGCCTATTTATAGGCCCTCTTCATGGTAACCGGCTGGTCCGGTCCATAACTGAATTTTGACATCTCTGACAGGTGCTGTAGACCGGCTGGAACGGCAGCTGTCAAGTCATCCAGTCAGTTCTTGAAAATTTTCCAACTGTCTGAAAGTGTCGAGACTTTCTATCTTTAAGTGTCGACACTTATAGACCAAGTGTCGACACATGTTGTCTAAGTGTCGACACTAGTCTACAAGGTGTCGACACAACTCCTTGTGTTGTTGATCTTTTATCTCGACACCGTTTCTTCTTCATGTGTCGATACTGAAATTGAGTGTCGACACAAGTACTTGATCTTCTGTATTTTGCTGAATTCTTCTAAGTGTCGACACATCTCCTTTATGTCGACACATCTTCATGTGTTGAATCTGTTAAGTGTCGACACTGCTTCTTGGTGTCGACACATGTCTTCAGTGTTGATACTTGCTGAGTGTCGACACAGCTCCTTGTGTCGACACTTGATTCTTCTGTTGAGACTTCAGCTGAGTGTCGACACATCCCCTTAGTGTCGACACTTGTACTTAGAATATTTTGTTGATCTTGCTGTTCTTTGATAAGTGTCGACACAGCTCCATGTGTCGACACTTTCTTCAAGTGCTGACTCTTCTGTTGTGTGTCGACACATTGTTCTGGGTGTCGACACTAATACTTAGTCTCTGCTGACTTTTGCTGAGTGTCGACACAGCTCCAAGTGTCGACACTTTCTGGTGTAGACACAGTTCTTTTAGGTGTCAACACTGCTGTTAAGTGTCGACACTGCTTTACTATTCTTTCTTCATTGAGTGTCGACACAGCTCTTTGTGTCGACACTTTATGTCTGGTGTCGACTCAGCATCCCTGGTGTCGACACAATGACTCCAAGTGTCGACACTGCTTGCCTGGGTGTCGACACAAGTATTCTTAAGTGTCGACACTTTCCCTCTGGGTGTCGACACATGGACTTAGAAACTTTTTGCTTCATTCCTGCAAATACTTAACCTGCACAAGTAACTCAAAAACACATCAAATACATTTTGATGTATATCATTGAGTTGGGTGAGGCTTCTTCAAATCAGGTACATTTAAACCAATGTATCCAACAGCAACAGTAATCATCTCATACATCGTCTTCTAAATCACTAGGGATTCCCTCACTTTCAGAATCATTAGACATGTCTGGCACTATCGTACGCGAAGGGATACTCTCACCTAGCTGGTCAACTTCATCATCCAGAGATTCTATATCCACATCAGAATCCTCAGAAGAGTATCCTAGCTGGTCAACTTCATCATCCAGAGATTCTATATCCACATCAGAATCCTCAGAGGTACTAGTCAATATATCTAGGGGCTTAGATGTCGAGCCTAACAGAGGCATAACCCTAGTGGTAGCATCTATCGAGTCCACAACAAATGACCTATTAGGATAGGTTTCCCTAACATGGGGTGGTTATCCTAATACGGCCTTTCCGATCAGACACGAGTGAGCTTTATTCCTAGGAAGGTGGTGTTTCTCAATTTCTAATGTCGTGGTAAACGTGGAGTCTAGATCAGTGTTCCAATAGTGTAGTAATTTTTCCTGGATGTAGGGGTTTATCCCCTTACGAAACCTAGAGAGGGTGATCTCTGGCAACTCCTTCACACAACTTATAACCATCATATCCGTAAAAAGACACATATAATCCGAGACCGACTTGTTCCCTTGTTTAAGGTTAGTCAAATCATCAGTTGTCTATCGCTTGGTCTGGGTGTTTGGTTTATAATCATTCTTAAAGGCAGGTATGGAACTAGCACCATAATGATACTCACTCATAGGCTTGGTGTCAGCAGGGCGAAGGTAGGCGGGATCAAATTGATCCGAGAGTAGGCTACGCATGTGCGACCAAGCGTAATAATAGCTACCAACACGACGCTCTTCGTTTAACCAAAACAACTGGGATTGACCTACAAGTCGCTCTCGGGCAAAGTTAACCTTTTTGTGGTCATCCCATAAGTGGCAATTAAAATAATGTTCTAATCCCTTAAGTCAATCTCTAAAAATTTGGAGACATCCTAAACCATCATAAGTAGGATAAATGTGGTGTGCCCTAAGGGTTTGTTTAGCCATATCCTTAGCATATGAATAGACTAGCCAGGCAGCATATACGCCATATGCCATTTTAGAGAGAACCAGAGAGGAAACTCAACCGGAACTGGTGCACATGCAATGAGAAATGAACCTGACCCTATTTAATTTTCAAAGATAGAATTGTTCCCACTTAATAAGTATGGAGATAAAAGATTTTTTTTGATTTGCTTGCAGGAAATAATATGAAAATTATTAAATAATTTTGTTTTGATTTTTTTGCTGAAATAATAAAAATATAGGCCGCTATTTGTAGACCAACTATTAAATTTTTAACAACATAATAAAAACAATGATTTAATGAAAAATAAATTTTTTTGGGGTTTTCTTACTAAGAAAATGATGGAGAATTTCCAGATTTTTATTTTTTTGAATTTTGAGAAAAAAATAAAAATTGTAGGCTGCTATTTGCAGACCAAAAATTTAAAAATTAATTTTTTTTTTATGTTGTGCAATGAAATGGGCAAGTGCGTGTCGGTGAAAAATAATAAAAGGGGGATTGTGCCAATTAGAAAATTGGCGTGGACCTTGCTCTGATACCAAATTGATGCATGCCCATGATTTCTACGGATTTAACTACGCGTTCTTATGTTCGACAATTTAATTAAATATCTAGCGCGCGGTTTCTCTACTTAGCACTATCGAATACTCAAGCATTAAAAGACACAAATTCCACAACATTCAACACAAAGGGATGCTACCCCTTATTTTAGACTGAACAAGGGCTATATGTCAATGTTTGCTCAAGCGAAATTGATGGCGTGCCCCCTCCTCCACCATTTGAAGATGATGCTGACGATGCTGCTGATGATCCGGTTGATAAGGCCATACGACTCAAGGACGTGAGACGACACGATGACGCTAACGGAAGGCTATGCTACAACCTCCGCCCGCGACGTTCTACCGCCACGACAACGCATTAGCTTTATTTATTTCCTTTTCTTGCACTCTATTTTATATTTGGAATATAAAATTATCCTATGCTTATGTGATAATTTTATATTCATTGCATGTGTTGTTATTTTTTTATTTTGAACTATTTTTAGTATTGGTGTGCAATTAGCCATTCGGATGGATGAGATTAAATCTCCATCATGAAGGGCTAAGGCTTGTTTGTAACTCCTATTTAAAGGAGGCTATTATGAAGAGTTAAAGCATTGGAAAAAGAAAACCTAAACCCCCCTTGAGGAATTTCGGCCACCGTGGAGAGAATCCAATAGCCGCCCCCCCTTGGTGTGAAGCCAAACCTTGCCTCCTCCATCCCCGTTCGGTGCGACTCCGGCGTGGCTTCTATCGGTGCGACTCCGTGGAAGAAGGAAGCAGCCCATTCGGTGTGAAATCGGTGGATCCGTGGAGAGAGTGATTCTCCCACAGTTATCTTGTGTGAAACGCTTTCCGGTTGGGTAATCTCTTTCCTCTTCCTTGTGTGATTCTTCTCCTTAGTTGTGGTGGATTTTTCGCAAATCGTTTTCTCCGGATCTTTAAATTAATCGCTGCAAGTTTTGAAACAAAATCGCCGTTGCAAGGCTTTTTATTTCCGGATCGGGTGGATCCTATTTGCCTGAGCGGATCTTGGTCTATAGCCTTGGTCTTGCTCTCAAAAAGGAGTGGCAACCTTTGTGTTTTCTTGGGGAATATTCCGACTCAAATTTCCGATCGTTGTTTTCGAGTCGACCATTCCTCCCTTGTTGTTTGTGCTGCGTTTTGTGACGAGTAACTATTGTGGGCGATAGGTGCTGTGTAGGTGCGGTAGATCTACGACGTGTAGAGCGGAGATAGAGCGTTAGATCCATGGAGATCTCCGAACTGACATCCCTACATCAATTTGGTAGCAGAGGCGGTCGTTTCAACTTTCACGTTGCAAACATCCTCTCTGCGTTCCTTGTTGGCGATCGGATTGTTAGAAAATCAAAAAAATTCTTTTCTGTGGTCTGCCAATAGCGGGCTGAAATCTTTATTTTTCAGCAAAATTTCAAAAAAAACTTTTTTAACGATCTACGTGTTATTCACATTGGGAATATATAAAAATATCTTATTTTCAATATAGCTACAGCCCTAGGAAAATTTATTTTTGTTTAGGGCCTCCCAAACCTGAATGCGCACTAGGCTAGGAACGGAGTACGCAACCCCGTCTATGTCTAGGATGGCTGCGAACGAGCATGGTGATCCCAACACCGAGGCTATAGCGGGTCTTTGTGCCGAAATGGCTGAGCTTAGGAACGTCTTAGCCCAGATCCTACAAAATCAGGAAAGGCCACCCCCACCTCCCGTTAATGCTGGGCAGCCCAACCGACACCAACCAAACTTTGACTCGGATTCTGAGGGAAACTCTCCCCGTGTGTGATGGCGACAGCCACCACGACGGCCAATTGGGTGATGAAGACGACGACCATGGCGGTGTTACCGTGACAGAAGATGACGACCATGGTGGTGTTACTGTGACAGAAGATGACGACGATGCTCCACCATCAAGAGACTTGCGGGGCCGTAGAGGGCACGGCTACAATCTTCGCCCACGCAACAAAAATAAGCTTTGAATTTATTTTATTATTTGGTCTGCCTTTATCTGGTTATATGTGGTATTTGACACTGTTATTTTGTCATTTCATTTTCTGCAACATTTTTATTTTGGGCTGCTAATAGCCACATGGTTGTAAGCCTTATATAAGGCCAATTTATCATTTGTTATGGAGACAATTATTGAAATAAAAAAAAGAACTTTGCTTGCCAACCCTCATCTCCTCTCCTCCTCCTCTTAGCCGCCGCCCCCCTCAAGGCCTCCCTCTCCTCTCCTCCTCATCTTAGCCGCCGCCCCCTTCAAGGCCTCCCTTCTAGGTTCGGCCGCCCCTCTCTCCATCCCTCTCGGCCGCCCCCTTTCTACTCCCCTCTCCCTCTAGCAATCCATCATCCCCGTCTCCCTACCTTCCATCCACCAAGCCATTTTCAACCTCTTAACAATTTCGGCCACCTTGGAGGGGAAGATCTCGTGCAAGGAAGAATTAAGGTTGGGGTAATCAACCACGGCGAGAAGAGAAGGAGGCGAACAAGATCTTCATCCGTGGCGCGTTTCCCGTGGATTCCAAAAAGGGAAGAGCGATCGTTCTTTGTGGATCCAACATCTCGGATCTACGTTCCGAGTGGGGTAACGAAATTCCTACCTAAGAGATTCTCTTCTTTGATTAATTCTTGTGGTGGACGGATTTTGCGTGATTTCTCGAATTGCTAAATTTTCGCGGTGTTCCTACAATAGATCTGAGATTTTCAGTTGGTTTTCCGAAAAGATCTCGCGAGAGGATTGGCGCTCCTCATTTTTGTTTTGTTGGGATAGATCCTACCCTTTTTTTGAATCGTGATTTTTTTGGTGGATCTATTTTGGTACAACTCCAAAGCTCGATCGGAATTAATATTATTCCATTTAGCCGGAAAGGATTTTGGCCTATAGCCATTCTCTGTTCCACTTGCGGATCGGCTATCAGTATGTTAACACGAACGATAAAAAACAATCATTGTGGTCGCTGCGTTGCGTTTGTGTGCCGGTTAGGGAGCGTTAACGTTGCCAAGGTCGTAGTCACGCCCTCCGTGTAGGATCCCAAAGGCCTAGCCTACATCAAATTTGGTATCAGAGGGAGGTTCTCGTCAATTTCCTAATTGGCACTCCTCCCCTTCTTCAAATTAAAAACAAATAAATTTCAAATTTTAAATTTCAAATTTCAGATTTCAAATTTAAATTTCAAATTTCAAATTTCAAAATTTCAAATTTCAAATTTCAAATTTCAAAATTTAAATTTTAAAATTTCAAAATTTCAAAATTTCAAATTTCAAATTTCAAAATTTCAAATTTCAAATTTCAAATTTCAAATTTCAAATTTCAAATTTCAAATTTCAAATTTCAAATTTCAAATTTCAAAATTTCAAATTTCAAATTTCAAATTTCAAAATTCAAAATTCAAAATTTAAATTTCAAAATTTCAAAATTTCAAATTTCAAATTTCAAATTTCAAATTTCAATTTTCAAAATTCAAAATTTAAATTTCGAATTTCAAATTTCAAATTTCAAAATTTCAAATTTCAAATTTCAATTTTCAAAATTTCAAAATTCAAAATTCAAATTTCAAAATTCAAAATTTAAATTGCAAATTTCAAATTTCAAAATTTCAAATTTCAAATTTCAAAATTTAAATTTCGAATTTCGAATTTCAAATTTCAAATTTCTAAATTTCAAATTTCAAATTTCAAATTTCAAAATTTCAAATTTCAAATTTCAAATTTCAAAATTTCAAAATTCAAAATTCAAATTTCAAAATTCAAATTTCGAATTTCAAATTTCAAATTTCAAACTTTCAAATTTCAAATTTCAAGTTTCAAAATTTAAAATTCAAATTTAAAATTTAAAATTTAAAATTTCAAAATTCAAAATTTCAAATTTCCAATTTCATAAATCCAAAAAAAAAAAAATTTATTTTTCATTAAATCATTATTTTTATTAAGTTATTTTAAAATTTAATAGTTGGTCTGCAAATAGCGGCCTATATTTTTATATTTTCAACAAAATTCAAAAATAAATTTTTTTTAATAATCCTTATATTTTTTCTAGCAAGAAAATCTATTTTATATAATTATAACTTTAGTGGCTAAGCGGGAACAATTCCATCTTTTAAAATGAAGTAGGGTCAAGTTATTTAGTCATTGCATGTGCACCAGTTCTGGGTGAGTTTTCTCTCCGGTTCTCACTAAATGGCATATGACATATATGCTACCCAGTTAGACTATTCTCATGCTAAGGATATGACTAAACACACCACTAGGGCACACCACATTTATCCTACTTATGACGGTTTAGAGTATCCCCAAAGTTTTCGAGATTGGCTTAAGAGATTAGAACAATATTTTAATTATCACTTATGGGATGACTGCGAAAAGGTTAGCTTTGCCCGAGAGCGGTTAGTAGGTCGAGCCCTATTATTTTGGTTAAACGAAGAGCGTCGTGTTGGTAGCTATCATTATACTTGGCCGCACATGCGTAGTCTCCTCTCGGATCAATTTGATCCCGCCTACCTGCACACTAATAGCACCACACCCATTAGTAAGAATAGTTATGGCACCAGACCCGTATCTGCTTATAGGAGTGACCCTACGCCTCAGGATAGATCCTATCCCCAGAGAGGTAGTGATACCCAAAGTGTGCCTAGTCCCACCTATAGGGAACATAAGCCATTTAGACCCCAAAATTTGAACTCGAAAGAGATTACGATTATGGTGCTAGCTTCTTTAGCATCGACATCTAAGCCCTCTGGTATAGTGACTGATACCTCTGAGGATTCTTATGTGGATATAGAATCTCTGGATGATGAAGTTAATCAGCCAAGTGAGAGTCTTCCTTCACTTACGATAGTGCCTGACTCTCCTGTTGAACCTGAGGATGTGAATAGGACTAAGCCCGTCACTAAGGACGAGGCAATTCTCGCTGACGCTTTTAGTGATGTTGAGGAGATTGGTTACCCTAGTGACTTGGACGAGGATTTCTCCCCCGAGGAATCATCTCCACCCCCCTTCGATGATATTTTAGTCAGGGAGTCGTCTGATGACCCTGAGTCAGAAGACGTTCAGGTTGAGTCGGTAGAGTCATCCAATGTTGAAAGCTTACCTGTTACTAAATTAGGTGATGACTTGCTAGGACCCGGTATTATTATGGTTGACCCAGAATTAATGGATGTTTCAACGGTATTGGAAGAGTCACCTTGGGATGGTTGTTCAATTTGGGATAACCTTATTGTGATACATCCGGGAGTTAGTTCATTTACGGTATCAACGCCGCTTCAAAGTCAAGTTAATTTTGATACTCCCCGGGATTTTATTTGCCCATCCCTTTATTTTGATTGTGACGACGCACCCACTTCATGGGAAGAGTTGGTTAACGAAGGATGTGTCGTTTTGGAAAATTTACACTGTGGGGAAAAATTATCTTTGGATGACGGTAGCCCTGAGGGACAAAAAGACATATTGTTGATGACAACTCCTTTACCTGAGGCCCAAAACTGTTTAGAAATTTTGTCGGATACGATTCTGCCTACATATGATACGATCACTAATTCTGAATTAAATGAAGTATCGAGTGAGTTGGAAGACTTGTCGGCTGAGTTTTCAGTGAGGACGAATCCACTGTTTAATTTTTCCTATGATTTTAACGGCCTGCAACCGGAGGCTTGTTATTGGACGAGTAATCCATATTTTGACGTTGAGTGTGACTTAACTTCCCCTATGGAATCAACCATGTCGACTCTCTCTCCGGTTCATTTAACTCGAGTAGATGATTTATTAGGACACGAGCTAGTCATTCCTAGCCCTTTATATTTGGAGAAGTTTATTATTACCGCCTCCCCATTAGGCTTACTTAGATGGATGTGGGTAAACATGGTGATGAGCGTTTTCTGCTGGCTATTCATTACGAAATTTTTAAATCAAAATTTAATTTCAAATTTAAAACGAAAACGTTAGGCTCCACTGAATTAATTTCTGAATTTAAAGAACTCGTGCCACCTGACATAGTTCTGTTGTTTTCTACTATTAATTCTAGTCATGTTGCACATGGGTTCACCCCAGACGGTACAAAACTCATGTTGCTTATGGGTACAAAACTCATGTTTTCATCGGCCTATCATCCCCAAACGGATGGGCAAACGGAAGTGGTCAATCGAAGCTTGGGCGGATTACTTCGTTGCTTAGTAGGTGATCATAAGGGTACATGGGACCTTATTCTTCCTCACGCTCAACTCGCCTACAATAATTCTAAGAATAGGTCCACCGGGTTATCGCCAAATGAGATAGTGCATGGATATAAGGCGCCCGTGCCTCTTGACTTGATTCCGTTACCACCATCATTTAAATCAAGTCAATTTGCACAGGACTTCGCCTCGCACGTTCACACTCTTCATGAGCACATAGGCAAGACGTTAGCTAAACAATACGTTATTTATCAATCGAATGCTAACATACATAAGCGAGCAGTCCCCTTCAATATTGGCGATTTGGTAATGGTACGTCTTATCCCTGAACGGATGCCTTCGGGCACCATAAAAAAATTAGCGAATAGGAGAGCCGGTCCTTTTCGGGTTTTGAAAAAGCTAGGTGAAAATGCATATTTATTACAGTTACCCGCTGAGTGGGGAATCTCCCCTGTTTTTAACATTTCGGATTTAACGCTTTATGTCGCTCCACCACCTGAATTGTTAGTCTCTCCGTTTCATATTTCCACTATACCGTCTAAAGGGGTGGGGGGTGCGAATATTTCTGGACCGCTCTCCCTTTCGGATTCTTCGGGAGGTACGTTGTCTATTGATGATGCAACTTGTTTTTCTTCTTCGCCTAACGCTTTTCCAAGGTTCCCCCGAACCGATTTCTTGCCTGACAAAATTTTGCAGGATGCAGTGTTTTCTACTCCCGACGGCGACATTCACAGGTTTTTGGTCAGATGGTGTGGTCGTCCAGCTTCGGACGACTCTTGGATTTCTTCGGCAGACCTGGCTCTTCTCGATGCAGATCTCCTCCACCGTTATCGTCCAGCCCACTCATCGGTGATGAGTTCTTTTGAGAGCGGGAGGATTGATGGCGACAGCCACCACGACGACCAATTGGGTGATGAAGACGACGACCATGGCGGTGTTACCGTGACAGAAGATGACGACCATGGTGGTGTTACTGTGACAGAAGATGACGACGATGCTCCACCATCAAGAGACTTGCGGGGTCGTAGAGGGCACGGCTACAATCTTTGCCCATGCAACAAAAATAAGCTTTGAATTTATTTTATTATTTGGTCTGCCTTTATCTGGTTATATGTGGTATTTGACACTGTTATTTTGTCATTTCATTTTCTGCAACATTTTTATTTTGGGTTGCTAATAGCCACATGGTTGTAAGCCTTATATAAGGCCAAGTTATCATTTGTTATGGAGACAATTATTGAAATAAAAAAAAAAGAACTTTGCTTGCCAAACCTAATCTCCTCTCCTCCTCCTCTTAGCCGCCGCCCCCCTCAAGGCCTCCCTCTCCTCTCCTCCTCATCTTAGCCGCCGCCCCCTTCAAGGCCTCCCTTCTAGGTTCGGCCGCCCTTCTCTCCATCCCTCTCGGCCGCCCCCTTTCTACTCCCCTCTCCCTCTAGCAATCCATCATCCCCGTCTCCCTACCTTCCATCCACCAAGCCATTTTCAACCTCTTAACAATTTCGGCCACCTTGGAGGGGAAGATCTCGTGCAAGGAAGAATTAAGGTTGGGGTAATCAACCACGGCGAGAAGCGAAGGAGGCGAACAAGATCTTCATCCGTGGCGCGTTTCCCGTGGATTCCAAAAAGGGAAGAGCGATCGTTCTTTGTGGATCCAACATCTCAGATCTACGTTCCGAGTGGGGTAACGAAATTCCTACCTAAGAGATTCTCTTCTTTGATTAATTCTTGTGGTGGACGGATTTTGCGTGATTTCTCGAATTGCTAAATTTTCGCGGTGTTCCTACAATAGATCTGAGATTTTCAGGTTGTTTTCCGAAAAGATCTCGCGAGAGGATTGGCGCTCCTCGTTTTTGTTTTGTTGGGATAGATCCTACCATTTTTTGAATCGTGATTTTTTTTGGTGGATCTATTTTGGTACAACTCCAAAGCTCGATCGGAATTAATATTATTCCATTTAGCAGGAAAGGATTTTGGCCTATAGCCATTCTCCGTTCCACTTGCAGATCGGCTATCCGTATGTTAACACGAACGATAAAAAACAATCATTGTGGTCGCTGCGTTGCGTTTGTGTGCCGGTTAGGGAGCGTTAACGTTGCCAAGGTCGTAGTCACGCCCTCCGTGTAGGATCCCAAAGGCCTAGCCTACATCAGTGTGCCCCCTCGAGAACCCCGCCCCGAGCGAGGATTTGATATCACGAGGGACATCAAGATAAATGCCCCCACCTATGATGGCATGGGAGATCCCTAGATCTTCCTCCATTGGGCTATAGACATGGAGTGCTATTTCGAATGGCACAACCTCACGGACCCCCAAAAGGTTCAAGTTGCCAGGATGAAATTAAACGGACGTGCCAAAACTTATTGGCTGAATGAAAAATGTAGGTTAGGAGCTGGGCACGGGGTCCCACTCATTGGATGGGCTGTGATGAAGAACCTGCTGACCAATCAATACGTTCCCGCGTACCATCGGACGCAGATGTTCGATGAGCTTGCCACCCTTCGGCAAGGCTCAATGTCTGTTGCTGAATATATGGGAGAACTTAAGGACCGTATGGTACGATGTGACCTTCGAGAGCTCCCCGAAGTCACTTTATCTAGATTTCGAAAGGGACTTCACCCCGACATTCAGCGGAAACTCTTGTGTTACGGTCATACGGACTTGAATACGACTTTTAATGCCGCATTGGACATTGAAAAGCACCGAGCATCTAAGGCTCACTCCCGTTATTCTAGTACGAAGAATAAGTCCACCCCTGGGGCATCCTCTTCCACATACCCTGATAAGGGAAAGTTCAAATCTACCGAGTCGAAGTCAATCGTGATCACCGCTAGGAACTCCAAGAACCCTGCAAGTGAGCGTGTCCCTATCGGGAAGGTTAGCAAGGCTAACATCACTTGTTACTCTTGCGGCATTCAAGGCCACTATGCCTACGAATGCCCAACAAAGACAAAAACACTAGCCTTATTAGAGCCAACTACCGACCCTGACGATTACGTATACGAGGCCGCAGAGGAGAGTGACCCCGAAGGAGTCCCTAGTGACTTAGAGGACGATCACCCCCTTATGGTGATGCGTTGTATATTGACCACTCCGCGTCCATTAGATGATTGGAAGAGGATGAGCATATTTTCTCTGATTTTTAAGAGTGGCGAGAAGCTTTGCAAGCTGATTATTGATAGTGGTAGCTGCGTGAATGTCGTATCTGAGAATGCCATTGCACATATGTCCTTGGCCTCGGAACCACACCCGACCCCATATCAGGTCGCTTGGATCAACAAGCTCTCTATTCCCGTTACCAAACGATGTCTGGTCCCACTCTCATTCAAATCCTACATTGATGAGGTGTGGTGTGATGTCCTTCCGATGGACGCTTGTCATGTGTTGTTAGGCCGCCCTTGTCTATACGACCGTGATGTTACACATTTTGGTAGAGCCAACATATATGAATTCAAATTCAATGGCAAAACCATCACTTTGAGGCCGACCATCCCAAAGGAGCCCGTAGTCTTGGCTAAGGACACCACTATTCCGGTAGAATGGAAAACGTTGAATCTAGTTGGTAGGAAAGAGTTTGAGAGTGATCCGTTCTATGATGGAATCATGTATGCGCTAGTCCTCTTAAGTGCGAAGCCTGATTCTAGCATTTTGGATGAGTTACCTAGTGAGTTATGGGTACTGTTGGAGGAGTATAGGGACGTGTACCCGGATGAGTTGCCGCCCACGTTACCCCCACTTAGGAATATCCAGCATGCGATAGATCTCATCCCGGGGTCTTCCTTGCCAAATCAGCCCCATTACCGACTCCACCCCGCAGCTCACCTGGAGTTGCAGTCTCAGATAGAGGGCTTGCTAGCGAAAGGTTTTATTAGGACTAGTATGAGTCCATGTGCTGTACCAGCCCTACTTGCCCCCAAAAAGGATGGTACATGGCGGATGTGCGTTGATAGCCGGGCTATCAAAAAAATCACCATCAAGTATAGGTTCCCCATTCCCCGCCTAGATGATTTGTTGGATGTCTTGTCTGGAGCCACCGTATTCTCTAAATTAGATCTTCAGAGTGGCTATCACTAGATTAGGATACGAGAGGACGATGAGTGGAAGACGGCGTTTAAGTCGAAGGATGGTCTGTACGAATGGCTTGTGATGCCCTTTGGGTTGTCCAATGCCCCTAGTACCTTCTCCCGGATGATGACACATGTCTTTCAGCCATTCATGGGAAAGTTCGTTGTCGTCTACTTTAACGATATTCTGATTTATAGCACCTCTACTACCGAGCACATCTCCCACATGAGAGTGATCCTTTCCACCCTGTGGAAGGAGATGTTATTTCTCAATCTTAAGAAATGCACTTTTTATGTCTCGGAGGTAGAGTTCTTAGGCTATATAGTCGGCTCCGAGGGTATCCAAGTCGATCCGGGCAAGGTTCAGGTCATTAAGGACTGGCCCGTGCCAGCCACCCTACGTGAGGTGCGTAGTTTCCATGGGTTAGCCACGTTTTATCGTCGTTTTATATGAGACTTCAGTAGTATTATGGCGCCTATCACAGACTGTATGAAGAAGGGAGAGTTTACGTGGACGAAGTCCGCCACCCATGCTTTTGAACGAATAAAGGAGCTTATGACTGAGGCACCTATTTTATGTCTACCAGACTTTGCTAAGCTCTTTGAGCTCACATGTGATGCGTCTGGGGTAGGGATTGGAGGTGTCTTGAGCCAGGAGGGCCATCCCATTAGTTATTTTAGCGAGAAGTTGTCTGGCCCTAAGCTGAACTATTCTAATTACGATAGGGAATTTTATGTTGTAGTCCGATGTCTACACCATTGGAGGCATTATCTCCTCTCCAAGGAGTTTGTGATCCTCTCTGATCATGAGGCCTTACGTTTCATCAACGTCCAGCATAAGATCAGTCCACGACACGCTAAGTGGGTAGCTTTCTTACAAGGTTACACGTTTAATCTCAAGCACCTTAAGGGAGCTGATAACCGAGTCGCGGACGCCCTTAGTCGTCTTAATCTTTTACTCACCTCGATGGAAGTACATGTTGTAGGATTTGAGAGGATTAAGGATGAGTATGCCACGTGTCCTGACTTCCAGGACTTCTATCTTTCTGCCCAGGATAGCTCCCCCACGACGATATCTGCCTACGTCATCAAGGACGGTTACCTGTTTAGGAACGGGAAACTATGTATTCCACAGTCATCGTTACGACTACATATCATATGGGAGTTGCATAGCGAAGGGTTGAGTGGCCACTTCGGTAGAGATAAGACCATTACGATGGTCGAGGACAAATTCTATTGGCCAAAACTTAAGGTTATGGTGGGACAGGTAGTGAGTAGCTGCCGCACGTGCCAGGTGTCTAAGGGTAGTAAAACCAACGTAGGATTATATACACCCTTGCCTATTCCCTCCATTCCTTGGGTAGACGTTAGTATGGATTTTGTATTAGGCCTCCCCGTTACCCTACGCCGTCATGACTCAATTTTTGTAGTTGTGGATAGGTTTTCAAAGATGGCTTATTTCATCCCATGCAGTAAGACGAATGATGCGTCTCACGTCGCTAAACTTTATTTTAAAGAAGTCGTTAGTCACCGTGGAGTGCCAAAGACCATAGTATCGGATAGGGACGTAAAATTCACTAGTTATTTTTGGAAGACTATTTGGATATTAATGGGAACGAAATTATTGTTTTCCTCTGCCTATCATCCCCAAACTGATGGGCAGACGGAAGTGGTTAATCGGAGCTTAAGAAATTTGTTACGATGCCTTGTGAGTGATCACAAGAGCACTTGGTATCTTCTCCTTCCCCATGCCCAGTTAGCCTACAATAATTCCAAGAATAGGTCTACGGGTCTGTCTCCGAATGAGATTGTCCACGGGTATAAGGCTCCTGTGCCGCTTGACTTGGTGCCGTTTCCCCCAACATACAAGGCAAGTCAGTTTGCACAATCCTTCGCCCAGCACATCCATGATTTACACGCACGTATACGGGCCACCTTGACTACGCAATACGACTCTTATCAAGCGCACGCAAATTTACATAGGAGAGTATCAAACTTCAAAATTGGCGATCTAGTTTTAGTCCGTTTGGATCCCGAACGCTTGCCAACTGGCACCGTTAAAAAGTTTGCACCAAAGCGCGTCGGCCCTTTTCGGATTATTGAGAAGTTAGGTGACAACGCTTTCATTTTGGACTTGCCTGCTGATTGGGGTATCTCCCCCATTTTTAATGTTTCGGATTTAACGATGTTTGTGTCACCACCACAAGAGTTGATTTCTTTGTCGTCTTCTTCTCCCACTGAAAATTCTCATGGGTTGGGGAGTGGTAGTACGGATGATCTCTCTCTTTCGGTCCCCACAGGTATATCATCGGATGGTAAGTTGCCTTCTTTCCAGCCTAGTGCTAATATGTTCCCCAGGTTTCCACGGACGTTTTCCACTCCAGAGATGATACTTGATGCTGAGTCTGTTACCACTGCTGATGGAGACACCCACCGCTTTCTCATCCGTTGGCGTGATCGGCCCCCTTCGGATGACTCTTGGGTACTCGAGACGGAGCTGCAGAGTTTGGATGCCGCTCTCCTTCACCGCTATCGCTTGGACAATGCAACAGAGATGTGTGCATTTGAGCGTGGGAGGATTGATGGAGTGCCCCCTCCTCCACCATTTGAAGATGATGCTGACGATGCTGCTGATGATCCGGTTGATAAGGCCATACGACTCAAGGACGTGAGACGGCACGATGACGCTAACGGAAGGCTACGCTACAACCTCCGCCCGCGACGTGCTACCGCCACGGCAACGCATTAGCTTTATTTATTTCCTTTTCTTGCACTCTATTTTATATTTGGAATATAAAATTATCCTATGCTTATGTGATAATTTTATATTCATTGCATGTGTTGTTATTTTTTTATTTTGAACTATTTTTAGTATTGGTGTGCAATTAGCCATTCGGATGGATGAGATTAAATCTCCATCATGAAGGGTTAAGGCTTGTTTGTAACTCCTATTTAAAGGAGGCTATAATGAAGAGTTAAAGCATTGTAAAAAGAAAACCTAAACCCCCCTTGAGGAATTTCGGCCACCATGGAGAGAATCCAATATCCGCCCCCTGATGATTTTTTTTGCTAACAAGTAATAACTCAATGTGATTTCATTCTACATTCTAATGCAACTATGTAGATGGGTTTAAACTAGATTGAATTAGCATTCAGGCAAGTGCACCTATCAATCATAATATAGGAGAAATCTACATCTCGTGTCGTATTCCACAGGGTCGTTTCAGTTACTCGTACTCACCCTCCCTTTATTATCATACTTCTAAACAAAAGTGATATTTAAACTACATTATCCTAACTATGACCATTTGGATGATTCAGTATTGGAGAAGTAAAAACGATAAAAAACATGAAGCCTTTAAACGATTACATGAACGAATTCATTTATTAATTCAATTCTAAGTGATCATGGAATGAAAAGACTATTAAATTTATTGTAATGTAAAGGTTAACTATTCATCAAAATTCTCTCTCGAGCAATTCCAAATCTAAACCTAAGATAGTAAATTTTCTCTCGAACAATTCACAACACTCAAGTTCGCGTTAAGTAAAGTACCCTTATTACTACATAAATTCATGAATTTTATCTCTAAACTATCATGAATCCTTTTACTCGTGTTCTAATTTTCCAAACAAAATATCTCTCGATCATAGAGTTTGAATTACAAAGAGAATTAACATCACAATATGAACATACAAATATCATTGCAAATAACCAATTTCTCAATCTAGCAAATTGCAAATTATGTAAAGTTAGAAAGTAGATCATAAGTAAGATTAAACTCTTTGTTTGCAAACATAAACACAAATAAAATACCACAAATTTAACATAAACAAAGTGATACATGATTACTAGAATGTTCAGATAGAAGTTCATGCAAAATTAAAAGATAATTGAAGATGAATCTCCAAGAGAAAAGAGAGATTGAAAGGAATTAATGAATAAATAAAATACATAAACAAATACCCTTCAATCCTCCTTCTCTTGGATGCTCCCCTTCGGCCTTCAGCAGTTCTCCAATCCAGAAATGATCCAAAAGTCTTAAACAATTTTTTTCTACAGGAAATTTATAGTCCCATTGCAAACAGGTCGGACACGGGTTCCAACACGGCTGTGTGTCAGGCCGTGTGGACGGTTCCTAGGCAGTTCCCCACGAGCAGGCATGTCTGGTAGTGGGCCGTGTCAGATGACACGGGTATGGACACGACCGTGTGTTCGGCCGTGTTACTCAGACACAGGTTGGTCGGCAATCGTGTTCAAATATGACACGGGTAGGCACACGGTCGTGTGCCAAACCCGTGTGAGGTTCCATCTCCTGTGCCCAGATTCTTCAGCTCCAGGTGCATAGGACACGGGTAGGCACACGGCCGTCTGCCTGGCCGTGTGCACCAAATTTTCGTCCTGCCATCAGCCATGTTGACTCCGTGAACTCCTCTATTTGCTCCGTGACTTTTAGGTCCATTGGTTGGCATTACCTGCAATAGAAAAATGAAAGAATCAGTAAATAGTTTATTACAAGGGCTGCCAAAGACTTCTAAATGCGCTCTTCTATCTATGATACGATAATTTCTTTACTATTATTATGAAATCAACATAAAAAGGGGAAGGAAATAGTAGACATGATTACAATTATGATAGTAAAAAGCCTATCATAATCGTACTCATCAAATACCCCCAGATTTAGATGTTTGCTTGTCCCTAAGCAAACTAATTCAAACACTTGGGTTACCATTAAATAATTTTGCCTCCACACTCTGGTTGCTATGAATTTAAGAGAACATTGATGGTGTAATCGCATAGGAAATACTTTAGCAGACTTTTCTAAATATAGATTTATCTTAAAATTTCTCTAATATATCTTTTAACTATCTCTCACTCGCTTTTAAAAATAAAAGTATAGTCATCTTTAACAAATATGAGGAGAAAATAACAATCTCTATAAGATACGTATTAGTATTTCAAAACTTATAAGTACCCATATTGATAATCACAAGCTTACCCTTTTTACACCCTCATCACAATACTAGTTAGAATTAGTAAGGTCGGATCCTTAGGACTTGAATTTTGGTGTAGCCTTTTTGGCTTAGGATAGAAGATTAAAGGTGAGGTAATCAAAGATAAGTTCGATGAATTTTTCACACCTAAATCTTGATTGAGCCTTATGTTGGAAGATACCTTAACATACTTCAATTTTATGTAAACACCCCCAGACTTTGCAATTTGTATAATTCCCACATTTTGAAGGGCACTCTATTTTTTTATATATTTTTTTAACCAAGGGACCATAGTAGGGATCATTCCAAGTGGGTGCAAGTATACACGCACTCAGGCCACATATCATTATGTCTTTTTTTGGGTTCAAAGTAGGGATCATTCCAAGTGGGTGCAAGTATACACGCACTCAGGCCACATATCACTATGAACGAATCATTCCAAGAAGGCATCAATGATAGGTGTGCTAATAGGTAAGGATTTGGCCTTGGTGAATTTTAATAGTAGAGCATCAAAATAATAGAGATTAGGTTCAAATTGGGTGTGCATGGGTATCATGTTAAAGGTTTTGGGTTAACAAGGCTCAAGCTATCCAATAGGAGGCCTAAGTCATTTCCGCCCTTACTAATTAACCTATGTGATGTTTTGAGGAATGCTAGAGGGTGAGTCCTAGACATCAATAGGGAGTAATTTTTAATTTTAAAGCCCTAATACCAAATTATAAAAATGTTACACTCATCAACTCACTTTATTATAGATAAGTATATTTTCCAAAATAGAGTGTTGGATAGTTACTAATATAGAGGAGTAATCTTAAAACTAAATTATATAGAGAAAATTAAGCTAAAAAAATTTCTATGCTTAATTACGAAATCAACAAAGTTGAATACTCTATGAGTCTACATCAATTAATTTTAATCAGCGTGCGAAGTTAAATTAGATATTTATAATCCTAAATGAATGAATAATGAGAGCTTAAAAGATCAAACAAAAATTTGTAGGGGGGTATAACAAACTTGAGTATTATGATAAGCAGATTAGAATTAATTATAACCACATGAATAGCCATTCTACCCCCAGACTTAAGATTTGCAATGTCCTCAGTGCAATGTAATAAGCGGACATAGAGTGATTTCATGATGACATAAGAAAAAAACTGCTATCATAATAAGTAGAAGAGCATAGTAAAGAAACATGAGCTGTAATGAAATGCACTGATATATAATAGCTGACCGAACTGAATACACTGACATAAAAAAATATAAGATATGATACATAAAGATAACACTACATCGATACATATCAGAAGTAAGCAGGGTGGTCGGTCGCATCGTCTGGGAAGGAAGGCGGGGCTGGAGCTGGCGCCTGGCGAGGAGTGATCCCTAGGTGGTCTCTAATCTGGATGAGGAGGTCCTCAGTCCGCTGCTGCGACTCCTTAATGTGTTGTAGGCGCGGCGATAGCTCGGTGTCGAAGAACTGTCGAAACTCGCGCGATTATCGTGAATGAGGTGGAGGGGGTGCAGTAGAAGACTCGCAATGAGCGTAAGTGGAATGGGGCGGAGGCACCAACGACACATCGAGGTCAGGATCTACCTCATCATCACTGTCATCATGTACATGCGGTCCACGTCATGCAATAGAATATATGACCCCTCCCCGGTCCTGACGGGCGGTGATGAGGCGGAGGGAGCGAAGACTAGCCATCGTGATAGGTACGGTCTTTGCGACCACTGTCATCTGGGGGAGGGCTGAAAAGATGCCCATATTCTTCACGAGGCGAGTAATGTAGGGTGCTACACAAATAAACGCTATGCGGGGGGTGTCGTCCTGATGGAGAATGAACTGGGCTAGAAGATAACCGAGATGTAGAGGATAACGTGAAGTCATGCTGTAGAGGTATAACAGGTCCTGTCGACTGACAACACCGGAGCTTTCTCCCCGGCCGCTCAACGTGTGGCTAAGGAGATGGTGGATGTAATGGAGGGTGGGATAAATCAATTTAGAGGCCTTAGATCGTTTGGCCTCGTAGGCGCCAGTGTTAAAAGAAATCTGGCGCTAGATACCGCCGGCCATATCGCGATTGGGGAGTTCGAAGTGGAGCTCGGGGTAGGAAGAACTAAAAAGGAATAACTCCTCATACACCCCTAAATACTGGGTGAATTGGAGCATGGTGAGTGTATAAAATGTGCCACCCACTCGAAATGAAATTATCCCCTCGGGCGCGTGCGGCGCATCGATGAAGTTAGGCCGAAAGTTGCAATAAAACGAAGACAGGAACTCTAAAGTGAGTTCCCTAAATCCTAACTCCTCTATGGCGAAAACTTGATCCCACCCCGTTACAAAAATTAATCCCCTGACATCTCCAGCTAAATGTATCTCTTCAAGCACGCTCCAATCAATTATACGGATATCTAGAAATTTTTTTGATTGCAAGCGGTTGAAGCGGGCGGTGTGCGATGCGTCAGTGAAAATTAGTGGAGCAGCGGCATCCCGCCTCTCCGTTGAGACTTGTAGCTCCGGTCGGCGACGGCGACCTCCTTGACTTCTTCCGGATGACATGATGTAGAAGGGGAAAATGCGAGTAAAGGAAGACGAGAATTTGAAAAAATGGCGCCTTGAAGATCAGGCCATGGGGAGATCTATGCTGCGAGAGGGATTGGAATGAGCAAAGAAGGAAATCCACACGGCCCTATTTAAAGAGGTTGCACACGGGTTCGCTCACGGGCGTGTGTGAACCCGTGTTAGGGAATCGGTAGCCTCGTGGAACACGGGGTGCGTCGATCCGTGTAAAAAAAATGGAACACGGGTGCGCACACGGCCGTGTGTGTACACCCGTGTTAGGGAATCCGTGGCCTCGTGGAACACGGGGTGCCTCGGTCCGTGTGGTCAAACTGGCTGGGGACAGCACGTCAGGTGGACACTGGCGACGACACGGCCGTGTAGGAGCCCTTGTCTCAGCTGGCACGGTGTATCAACACGGGTAGGTAGGTGAAACGGCCGTGTGTTATCCGACACGCCCGTGTCAGATATCTCGACACAGCGGACAGACGACACGGCTAGCCACACGGGTGGGTGTGAACTCGTGTTGTGCTCGGGAAGAATTTGGCTTTTTGCTGAATTAATCCACACGGCTGGGCCTGAGCCTGTGTCACGTACACGGTCATCCACACGGGCGTGTGGGGAGCCGTGTGCCTCTCCAGTTTTGCATTTCTCTTATAATTTTTACAGAAAATTTTTTTTTTCATTAAAATTTTTGCTGGAAAATTTTTTTCATTATTATTTTTTTTCATTAAATTTTTCATTACAACTACTAGATTTATACTAAAATAGAGATATTAAGAAACACTTACTATAGTTTAATATGAAACTAATCTAGACGGAGGAAGGTCTCTAGACGAGCGAAGTCCATAGGTATTTCACCATAATAAGGCTTAAGTCGGTGACCATTAACCTTAAAATCTCCCTTCTCAGGGTGAGTTAACTCGACGGTACCGTAGGGAAAAACTTCTTTAACCTTAAAGGGTCCGGACCACTTAAACCTTAATTTCCCTGGGAATAAACGTAATCTGGAATTATAGAGGAGGACTTGGTCACCTTTTTGGAATACCTTGGGTTTGCGAAGGTGACGGTCATGAAATAGCTTGGTTTTCTCCTTATAAATCCGGGAGTTCTCATAGGCCATAGTTCTCCACTCATCTAATTCGTTAAGTTGAAGTTTACACTTCTCTCGTATAGAACTTGTGTCAAAATTTAAGGAGCGTATTGCCCAATACGACTTGTATTCTAATTCTATAGGCAGGTGGCAAGATTTACCGTAGACCAATCTAAAAGGGGTGGTCCCTATAGGTGTTTTGTAGGCGGTCCTATAAGCCCACAAACAATCGTTAAGTTTCCTAGACCACTGCTTCCTATTCCCTTCTACAGATTTTTCTAAGATTCTCTTAAGCTCTCTATTGGAAACTTCAACTTGCCCACTAGTTTGAGGATGATACGGAGTGGCTATCCTATGTGTAACTCCATATTTTTTTAATACCTTGTCTAGTTGTAGATTACAAAAGTGTGAACCCCTATCGCTAATAAGTGCACGTGGTGTGCCAAATCGTGTGAATAAGGATTTCAAAAATCTAATTACAACCCTACTATCATTAGTAGGCAAAGCTTGCGCTTCAACCCACCTTGATACATAATCTACAACTACTAAAATATATTTATTCTCAAAAGAAACTGGAAATGGACCCATAAAATCTATACCCACACATCGAATACTTCGCATTCAAGGATAAATTGTTGAGGCATTTCATGTAATTTAGAAATATTACCTGCTTTTTGGCAAGAATCACATGAAAGAAAGCACATACCTTTGGGCATCCCTGAATAGAAGGGGCCAATAAAAACCGAAATCAAGAACCTTTTTAGCCGAGCGATTCGCTCCATAGTGACCACCAGCAGGACCTGAATGACACTGCTCCAAAATCTTCCAACCCTCCTCCGCTGATACACACCTTCTTATAACAGAATCTGCACATATCCGAAAAAGAAAGGGGTCCTCCCAAAAATAATATTTCAAATCAGAGAAAAATTTCTTTTTCTGCTGATATGAAAAGTCTTTTGGAAGGACCTTATCCACAAGATAGTTTGCATAATCTGCAAACCATGGATAATGTAGATGTATATTGGTAGATATGGAAAATAGTGATTCCTCAGGAAATGTATCAGATATTTCAGATTCATCTAACATTGATCGTAGTGGGTTTTCTAAACATGAAAGATGATCTGCCGCTAAGTTTTCCGCTCCTCGTTTATCCCTAATTTCTAGATCAAATTCTTGCAACAGAAGAACCCAACGGATTAAACGAGGCTTTGCTTCCGCTTTGGCTAGCAAATATCTAAGTGCAGAGTGATCAGTGTAAACTACCACTTTGGACAATGTTAAATATGGTCTAAATTTATCAAAGGCGAATACCACTGCTAGGAGTTCTTTTTCAGTAGTTGTATAATTCTCATGTGCATTATTAAGTGTTTTGCTAGCGTAATATATTGGGTGAAAATGTTTGTTTCGGCGTTGTCCTAAAACAGCCCCTACAGCAAAACTACTAGCGTCACACATGATCTCAAATGGTTGACTGAAATCAGGTGCGATCATAATAGGAGAATTAATTAATTTCTCTTTTAAGAACTCAAAGGCATGTAGACACTCTTGTTCAAAAATAAAAGGTGTGTCTTTTTCTAAAAGCCTTGTAAGTGGTTTACCTATTTTAGAGAAGTCTTTAATAAATCGGCGGTAAAATCTCGCGTGTCCTAAGAAACTTCTCACTGCCTTAACGGAGGTTGGTGGTGGTAATTTTTCTATGGTCTCTATTTTTGCTCTATCTACTTGAATTCCTTGGCTTGAGATTTTATGGCCAAGTACTAACCCTTCTTGTACCATGAAATGGCACTTCTCCCAACTAAGCGCTAGGTTCGTCTCCTCACACCTCCTCAGAACGTTCTCTAAATTATTCAAACACAACTCAAAAGAGTCACCAAAAACAGAAAAATCATCCATGAACACTTCCATAATATCTTCAACATACTCGTTAAAGATGGCTAGCATGCACCTTTGAAACATGGCGGGTGCATTACATAACCCGAAAGGCATACGTCTATAGGCAAAGGTGCCAAATGGGCAAGTAAATGTTGTTTTCTATTGGTCTTCTGGTGCTATAGGAATCTGGAAGTATCCAGAAAGTCCATCTAGAAAACAATAATAAGAGTGTCCTGATAAGCGTTCTAATATCTGGTCAATGAAAGGAAGAGGTAAATGGTCTTTCCTAGTGGCATCGTTTAATTTCCTATAGTCTATACATACACGCCAACCTGTTACCGTTTGCGTTGGAATTAATTCATTTCTATCATTTTCTACCACAGTCAGACCACCCTTCTTAGGAACTACTTGGACAGGACTAACCCATGAACTATCTGAAATAGGATATATAATACCAACATCTAATAACTTCACAATCTCAGCCTTAACTACCTCTTTCATATTAAGATTTAGCCTACATTGTGGTTGAATAGACGACTTATAGTTTTCTTCCAAAAGGATTTTATGAGTGCAAAAACTAGGATTAATACCCTTTATATCAGATATTTGTCATGTTATTGCACCTTTACATTTCTTCAATACAGTTATTAATTGATCTTTTTCAATATTGGAAAGATTTGAAGATATGGTAACTGGGTACGAAGAATTTGTTCCTAAGAATGCATACTCAAGATGATCCGGTAATTTTTTTAATTCTACTATTGGTGGATCCTTAGTATTATTCTTAAGAGCTTCATGATCTCCTTCAGTAATTAAACTATATTCTGTTGTTCTATTCATGGCAACACAATTTTCTAGAAAAAATAAATGTTCAACAATGTCATCATTTTTATCATCTTCTAGATAATTGTTAGTTATGCAAATTTCTAAAGGATCTTTATAATAAAAATGAGAATTTATAGAAGACATAAAATCATCAATACCATGAGAAAAATAGCAATCATCATCGTTTTCTAAGGATTGTTTCATAGTATTGCCAATTTGAAAAGTGACTTCATCTTCTCCTACTTGCAAGACTAATTTTCCATCAAAAACATCAATAAGTGCTCTAGAAGTAGCTAGAAATGGACGACCTAGTATGAGTGGTACTTCGATATTTTCATCCATATCTAAAATAATAAAATCAGCAGGAAATATAAATTTATCTACCTTAACTAATACATCTTCTACTATTCCTCTAGGATACTTAACCAATCGATCTGCTAATTGAATACTCATTCTAGTTGGGCTAAGTTCTCCTAGGCCTAGTTTCAGATACATTTTATAAGGCATTAAATTTATACTTGCTCCTAAATCTGCTAAAGCCTTATTTACTTGTAAATCACCAATTAAACATGGAATTGAAAATGAACCGGGATCCTTAAGTTTTTGTGGCAATTTATTTTGCAAAATAGCAGAACATTCTTCACTTAATGTTACTAATGATAATTCTTCTATTTTCTTTTTATTAGAAATCAAATCCTTAAGAAATTTTGCATATTTAGGCATTTGAATAATTTCAGAAAAAGGTAAGTTAACATGTAATTGCTTAAACATAGATAAAAATTTACCATACTGCGCATCCATGCGCTCCTTGTTAAGCTTTGCTGGGTATGGTATTGCCGGTTGGTACTCCATCGGTTGTACATTCATCTCGCTTGGTCCTTTGCCGCTAGACTCCATTTGGGGTGCTTCCTTTGCATGCATTGGGTCTTGTAACTCCTTTCCGCTCCTCAATTGAACGGATTTTGCATGCTCCCTTGGATTTATCTCTGTGTTCCCTGGAAGTGTTCCTTGATACCTTTCAGAAACCATCCTTGCAAGCTGACCAATATGATTCTCCAAGTTCCGAATTGAACCCTCTTGATTTCGGAAGGCTACATCGGTAGTTTGCATGAACTTGGTAAGCACATCTTCCAATGTAGGCTTCCTTGGTTCCAACTGTGGTTGCTGTCCAAACATGGGTTGCTTCCCTTGATTTCCATGTCCTCCCCAAGATAAATTGGGGTGGTTTCTCCATCCAGGATTATATGTAGAACTATATGGGTTGTTGGCTTGATTGAAAGGTGGTCTAATATTATTACCCATATAATCAACATGCTCTTGAACTTGAGGTTCACAACCAGGCATTCCACTGCATGAAGGGTCCCATTGTTGAGGTGCCATGGAAGGTGATGCTAAGGCAAGGTTGTCCATCTTTTGGTGAAGCTTCTCCACTTAAATAGCTAAGGCGGTGACGGCATCTACTTCATAAATTCCTGCGGGCTTGCTAGGCTTTTGTCTCACAGTAGTCCATTGGTAATTGTTCATTGTCATGTCCTCTATCAACTGCTGAGCCGCTTCAGGTGTCTTGTTGTTCAAAGTTCTTCCACTAGCCGCATCAATCATTTGTTTAGTGGCCGGATTTAGACCATTGTAGAAGGTCTGAATCTGAAGCCATGAAGGTAGAGCATGGTGGGGACATCTCCTTAACAACTCCTTGAATCGTTCCCATGTGTCGTACAACGATTCAGACTCCAATTGAATGTACGTAGAGATGTCATTCCTTAACTTTGCAGTCTTCGCAGGTGGAAAATACTTCATCAGAAACTTCTCAACCATCATGTCCCAAGTAGTGATCAACCCTCTAGGTAGTGAATTCAACCACTACTTCGCCTTATGCCTTAAAGAAAATGGAAACAATCTCAATCGAATGGCGTCGTTGGAAATACCATTGATCTTAAATGTATCACATATCTCTAAGAATCCAGCTAAGTGGGTGTTAGGATCCTCATCTTGCAAGCCATCATACTGGACATACTGTTGAACCATTTGTATGACACTAGGCTTCAATTCAAAATTATTGGTAGCTGTCGGTGGTCTAATGATGCTCGACCCAGTTCCTTGGAGATTAGGTCTAGCAAAGTCAGACATGGTTTGCTCATTTTGGTTGGCCATGGTATCTAGGTTTTCAGGATGATTCTCTCCTTGGTTCATTGTCTTCTCTTCTGATAGTCCGTTTGAAATATCTGTGGTATTAATTCCCACGTCCCTTAGGTTAGTGTTATGGAGAATTCGTTCTGGGTCAGGATGAAATGGTGCTAGCCCAGAATTTCTGCCCCTGGTCATAGACTAACAGACTACAAAAAAAAAATATTACGCAATATAATTATTCAAATACTAATTTACAACTATATAAATAAAAATTGGTAGATTAATAAAGATTAGGATTTCAAAATATTGAAAACGGTCCCCGGCAACGGTGCCAAAAACTTGATGATTTTTTTTGCTAACAAGTAATAACTCAATGTGATTTCATTCTACATTCTAATGCAACTATGTAGATGGGTTTAAACTAGATTGAATTAGTATTCAGGCAAGTGCCCCTATCAATCATAATATAGGAGAAATCTACATATTGTGTCGTATTCCACAGGGTCGTTTCAGCTACTCGTACTCACCCTCCCTTTATTATCATACCTCTAAACAAAAGTGATATTTAAACTACATTATCCTAACTATGACCATTTGGATGATTCAGTATTGGAGAAGTAAAAACGATAAAAAACATGAAGCCTTTAAACGATTACATGAACGAATTCATTTATTAATTCAATTCTAAGTGATCATGGAATGAAAAGACTATTAAATTTGTTGTAATGTAAAGGTTAACTATTCATCAAAATTCTCTCTCGAGCAATTCCAAATCTAAACCTAAGATAGTAAATTTTCTCTCGAACAATTCACAACACTCAAGTTCGCGTTAAGTAAAGTGCCCTTATTACTACATAAATTCATGAATTTTATCTCTAAACTATCATGAATCCTTTTACTCGTGTTCTAATTTTCCAAACAAAATATCTCTCGATCATAGAGTTTGAATTACAAGGAGAATTAACATCACAATATGAACATACAAATATCATTACAAAGAACCAATTTCTCAATCTAGCAAATTGCAAATTATGTAAAGTTAGAAAGTAGATCATAAGGAAGATTAAACTCTTTGTTTGCAAACATAAACACAAATAAAATACCACAAATTTAACATAAACAAAGTGATACATGATTACTAGAATGTTCAGATAGAAGTTCATGCAAAATTAAAAGATAATTGAAGATGAATCTCCAAGAGAAAAGAGAGATTGAAAGGAATTAATGAATAAATAAAATACATAAACAAATACCCATCAATCCTCCTTATCTTGGATGTCCCCTTCGGCCTTCAGCAGTTCTCCAATCTAGAAATGATCCAAAAGTCTTAAATAATTTTTTCTACAGGAAATTTATAGTCCCATTGCAAACAGGTCGGACACGGGATCCAACACGGCCGTGTGTCAGGCCGTGTGGATGGTTCCTAGGCGGTTCCCCACGAGCAGGCGTGTCTGGTAGTGGGCCATATCAGATGACACGGGTATGGACACGGCCGTGTGTTCGGCCGTGTTACTCAGACACGGGTTGGTCGGCAATCGTGTTCAAATATGACACGGGTAGGCACACGGGCGTGTGCCAAACCCGTGTGAGGTTCCATCTCCTGCGCCCAGATTCTTTAGCTCCAGGTGCATAGGACACGGGTAGGCACACGGCCATGTGCCTGGCCGTGTCCACCAAATTTTCGTCCTGCCATCAGCCATGTTGACTCTGTGAACTCCTTCGTTTGCTCCGTGACTTTTAGGTCCATTGGTTGGCATTACCTGCAATAGAAAAATGAAAGAATCAATAAATAGTTTATTACAAGGGTTGCCAAAGACTTCTAAATGCGCTCTTCTATCTATGATACGATAATTTCTTTACTATTATCATGAAATCAACACAAAAAGTGGAAGGAAATAGTAGACATGATTACAATTATGATAGTAAAAAGCCTATCATAATCGTACTCATCACCCCCCCCTTGGTGTGAAGCCAAACCTTGCCTCCTCCATCCCCGTTCGGTGCGATTCCGGCGTGGCTTCTATCGGTGCGACTCCGTGGAAGAAGGAAGCAGCCCATTCGGTGTGAAACCGGTGGATCCGTGGAGAGAGTGATTCTCCCACAGTTATCTTGTGTGAAACGCCTTCCGGTTGGGTAATCTCTTTCCTCTTCCTTGTGTGATTCTTCTCCTTAGTTGTTGTGGATTTTTCGCAAATCGTTTTCTCCGGATCTTTAAATTAATCGCTACAAGTTTTGAAACGAAATCGCCGTTGCAAGGCTTTTTATTTTCAGATCGGGTGGATCCTATTTTCCTGAGCGGATCTTGGCCTATAGCCTTGGTCTTGCTCTCAAAAAGGAGTGGCAACCTTTGTATTTTCTTGGGGAATATTCCGACTCAAATTTCCGATCGTTGTTTTCGAGTCGACCATTCCTCCCTTGTTTTTTGTGCTGCGTTTTGTGATGAGTAACTATTGTGGGCGATAGGTGCTGTGTAGGTGCGGTAGATCTACGACGTGTAGAGGGGAGATAGAGCATTAAATCCGTGGAGATCTCCGATCCGACATCCCTATATCAAAAATGGACCCACCCAATCCGGACAATTAGCAATTCAAATTACATTATGCGCAAACGTTTATACATCCAATAAGAGAATATCAAGACTAAATAAGTGATTTAAAATCAAGTCCTAATTGATTCCAAAAATAATTAATAGAGGGTTTACAAAATCACCTGAACTCAAGGGGAAATCAAGGGTGATGAACATGATTTCTTCTAGTGTTCACGAGATCCACCCATTCCAATTAATACGAAAAATATTCAGGAAATAAATGCTTTGAAAATTAGATTTTAACAAGCACAATATTCAATATAAATCAGAAAAAATTACCAGCCTTCTATTCCACCAATTCTCATAAGATGTATAGAAGAATCACTCAACGAGGTTAGTTTAGAAAAGCGTTACCCAAATCCCAATATGTTTCCGTCCACAAGATGAATGGTGGAGGCGCACACGATGGTGGTATATTCTCTATTTCCACGCAGAAATCCTCGTATCTGCACCAGACGATGAAGGCGCTCGCCGTTTTCTCCTTTTGACAAACCCTTGGAGAGGGAGTTCCTTGAAAGACAATATTATTATAGAGGAAAGAGAAAAAGTGGTGGTGCTTGGCGGAGAGGAGGAGGCTCGGGTTGGTGGTGGTGTTGGGTGGTCGGTTATGGTTGGCAAGGAGAGAGTGGGGCTCGGTTTTTTTTGGTGGTGAATAAGGAGGGGCTCGGGTGGTGCTCTTTGGAAGAGGGAGGAGGAGGAGGAAGAGAAGAGGAGGTCAGATATAGAGAGGGAGGGAGGGAGGAGGAAGGTTGGCTGGCGACCAAAGAGAGGGGGAGAGAGGAGGCCGAAATTTGCCTTGGAGAGGAGGAAAAATCACAATAGATTTTAGGGTTTCAATTTATTATCATTCTCTGCTAAATATGACAAATATCATGGCCTATATATAGGCTTACCCCACTCCATCTCCTCCAATTCAAAATTCAAAATGACACTATGATGGTTATATCTACCCATCATGAAATAAAAAACAATGCAAAATTTAAATGCATGAAATTAAAATAATCTTGATGGTTATAGGCACTCATCATTACATGAAATTAAAATAATAATGAAATGCTTGGAAATAAAAATGCTAAAATATAAAATTATTAAAAATATTTAATTATAATTATTTAATTTATAATTATATATTTTTATATAATGGCGGCGGACGTCGATCCCATCCTCGAGCTTGCGGCAGCGATCGTCCCAATCGACGAACTCTCTCAGACGAGGATCAATGGCGGTCGTGTCAGCAACGTCTCCATCATATTTTTCTCGAAAAGTTTCAGAGATCGTAGATGAGGAGTTCTTGTGGCCGATCCTTGAGGTGGAGCGCTTGAGAGGCAGGTTTTTAGAAGATTTTGAGGCGAGGGGTGATTCATCCCCTCTTGCTAGTTCATTTTTTCTTATTTTCCTTTTCCTTCCTTCATTGAATGTAGGAATAGGGTAGGGTTAGTGATAGACAAATCAGAGTAGTGTAAGAATTGGTCTGAGTCTTTTTCGTCAAGTGAATTCGTCGAGTATTCATGAGAGATTGTGTCCTTTTTGTCGAGTATTCATGAGAGGCTGTGTCCTTTTTGTCGAGTGTCATTGAGTTTTATTTGAACTCCCTATTGAAATTCGTCTAATATATCCTTAAAACCAAGTCAAATTCGTCAGGTAACCTGCTAATCCGTTGAATGTATTTTGTAGAACCAAGATAATTTTGTCGAGTATCCCTTAATTCATCGAGTATCCATGGAACCAAGTCCAATTCGTCGAGTATCTTTGCATCTGTCGGGTCAATTCGTCGAGTCAGACCTTATTCGTCAAGTTAAATTCGTTGAGTATCATTGAGTTTAGTTGAGTGCATTGAGTTAATTCGTCAAGTCCGATCTTATTCATCAAGTGTAAATTATCGAGTTTCAATTTGAAGTCAAGTGCAATTCGTCGAGTATTCTCGATGAATCTGCGTGGACTTAGAATATTTCGCCGAGTAACCTCCCTATTCGACGAGTGATATTCGGCAAATTTGTGTGGACTTAGTAATTTTGTCGAGTATACCTTGGAGAAATTTTTGGTTTTTTCCTTCCTCTTGATCGTTGAGGAAATCTGATGCTACGTTTTGTGCTTTATTTTCATTATCTGTGTTTTTGGAAGTATATTTTGTGGCCTTGGGGTTGGCAGTGGACAAAGGACCACCATCTTAGTGTCGGCTTGTTAATCATTATGCCTGGTGGATTTGTTTTATGGACTGTTGGGTTGTGTTAGATAGATGGCCACCGCCCCAGAGCCTTTTTGAGATGTTTGGTCTGATAATTCGTGTTGGACAATATGGACACCGACTCAGTATCATTTTTATTGGTGTCAATGATTCACGTGTTCAAGCTGATCATTCTCCATTTTCTTATATATGTGCATATGTTTGCATACATATTCTTGCAGATGTTAATGAAGCATAGCTTTATATCACACTTGGTGCAACTTTATATAATTAATCCCTTTGAACTCTTTATTGCTCACTGAGTTTTGATTTTGGTGATGTGGTTTGATAGCTAATCTGTTTGGGTTGATAACCCTCTTAACAGGTCAAACTATTTGATTTGATCTTTGATGCCACTTGTATTTATTTTGTTTTTATAAGACATTCTTTACTTTTGAATGCCTCAGGCCCGGAGCAGTAGGGGCCTGAGCAGCTATAGTCGGTGGTTTCAGGCATTCTGTAGTAGTCGCAGTTGTCCTTCCCTTTCCTCTAAAAGGTAGTTTTGTGGTTCTTGTTTTAGTTTAGACATACACTTTGTTTTGTGGGTTCATGTCAGGTTGTTGAAGCATACGATGGATTATTGTTGATGATAGACTATTTGTTTGCTGCTATGCTAATTTTCTTATTGTTTGTCATACGTACTTGTTCTCTAGGAAGAATTTATGATAGGTTGAATGTTAGTAATTTTTATAATATAAAAGGATCAATATTATTATCTCATACTCATAGCATCTCTTTAAATCAAATGTCACTCTACTTTAGCAAACGTAAAAGCTCTTTTGGTACTTATATTAAATCTAGTGGTATGCATATCATGACTTGTCATATCAGATCTTCATACTCATATAGGATAATAAATGAAATAAAACAAGTATTTTTCGCAACGTATATGTATGTTTTCTCCCGTTGACTAGTTGATCCACTGAGCCGAGGGACACGACCCTTAAAACTTAAATTCAAACTATACTTTCATCATACTAAACTTGAGAATTTCATGAAATGTATTAGGAGTAGGTACTTGACTGAGCGTCTGCAGTTGTCCCCATGTACGGCGTGGCATCACAGCACATATTTTCTCTTACTCTGATATAATAATTACTGCTGAGAAAATGCGGATTGTGACAGGTGCTTCGTAGAGAACTTCTCGCGGATAACTCTACCTCTCACTACCTTGATAAGGAAGGATCAGAAGTTTGTTTGGTCTCCAACGTGCGCATATGCTTCTGAGGAATTGAAGAATCGTTTGACCACAACGCCTATTATGTGCTCGCCATGTGGTGTAGAAGGATACAAAAGCTACAGTGATACCTCGGGATGCGGCTTAGATTGTGTTCTACTTCAGCACAAAAAGGTTATTGTGTATGGCTCTCACCAATTAAAAGTGCATGAGAGGAAGTATCTGGTCTACAATTTTGAGTTAGCGGTCATGATATTTGCTCTAAAGCTTTGGCGGCACTACCTATATGGCATAAAGATCGATATCTTTACAGATCATAAAAGCCTAAAGTATCTGATGGATTTGAAAGACTTGAACAAGCGACAACGGAGGTGGATGGAGTTCCTAGGGGACTACACCTTCAAGATTCACTATATCCCCGACAAGGGAAATGTTGTTGCGGATGCGTTGTATCGTAGGACTTCTATGCAAGCAAACTGGATTCTGAGGCGTGATGAGCGTCTCATCAGTGACTTTGAAGCCTTGGAAATCTCTTGCATCAAGAGGAGTAGAACGGAGAATACATGCTTGAACTGGACGGAGGTGTAGTGTGACCTTGTAGACAGGATTCGACAAGCATTAGAGCATGATGAAAGCATGAGGTGCTATGTAGCGGAGATTGTGTATGGGTATAATGCAAAGTTTTCTTTCGAAGACGGTCTTTTGCGAAAAGGTGACCGTTTGTGCGTCCCAAAGTTTGACACGTTATAGGACGAGTTATTATACAAGGCTAATTTTACCATGTACACAATCCACTCGGGTTGCACAAAGATGTATAAAGACCTGAAGAAGCCGTTATGGTGGTTGGGTATAAAAAAGGGCATAGCTCACTACGTGGAAAAGTGTCACACTTGCGCACTAGTGAAGGCTAGATGTCCGAAACCTGGTGGATTTCTAAAGTCTTTGTCAATTCTGGGATGGAAGTTCGACAACATATCTATGGATTTTATGCATGGATTCCCGAGTTCGTATCTTGGGAATGATGCTGCCTGGGTAGTCGTAGTGTAACACCTCCCCTATAATGACCGTATAATATGGGTCCGGCCGGGGCCCCACAACATACAGACGCCATAGCTTAAGCATTATAAGATGATATAAACTACCCAACTCAAAAACTCAGACTAAACACAGCGAAAACAAAACAGCAAGACCAAAAGTTATCCACTAACATTTGAGTATCAACACGGCCTTATGGCCTTACAACATTTGAGAGTCCAAACCTATAATGCCCCTGATTTTCCGATACTTTTATTTGATTTGGTTTCGTCATATTTATGACGTCGGGGCGTTACCCACTTTTTATGTTGTGTTGAGGGCACTGCATCGTTTGTGCATTTTTGCATCTGTTGGGTCTGTTTGACCGGATTTGGGGATTTTGATTGGATTGAATGTTTTCCTTAATATAAAGGATGAAGTTTTGAGGCTTTGGAATTGTCCGATTTTATTGTGATCTGACCATTTTGGAGTCTCGGCGCGTGTTTGGATCTTAGTGGTGATTTTTTCTTTTGTAAGCATTTGATGTTGTGTCTCAAGAATGGTACGTCGGATTCTAGGGTTATCCTCGCTCTAAATTCGTAGAGTCACATTTTATCACGGATGATAGTCAAATTAGAATTCCTGAAATTACCCTGCTTAGTGATGAGTACGATTATGATAGGCTTTTTACTATCATAATTGTAATCATTTCTACCATTTCCTGCCCCTTTTGTGTTGATTTCATGATAATAGCAAAGAAATTGTCGTATCATAGATAGAAGAGCGTATTTAGAAGTCTTTGGCAGTTCTTATAATAAACCATTTACTGAGTCTATCATTTTTCAATTGCAGGTAATGCCAACCAATGGACCTAAAAGTCTCGGAGCAAACAGAGGAGTTCACGGAGTCAACATGGCTGATGACAGGACGAAAATTTGGTGCACACAGCCAGACACACGGCTGTGTGCCTACCCGTGTCCTATGCACCTGGAGCTGAAGAATTTGGCGCAGACGCTGGAACCCACACGGTATGGCACACGCCCGTGTGCATACCCGTGTCATCTTTGCACACGGCTGCCGACCAACCCGTGTCTGGGGAACACGGCCGACCACACGGCCGTGTCCATACCCGTGTCATCTGACACGGCCCACGACCAGACACGCCTTCTCGTGGGGAACCGCCCAGGAACCGCTTAGGAACCGTCCATACGGCCTGCCACACGGCCGTGTGCGGCCCCGTGTCCGACCTGTTTGCAAGGGAACTATAAATTTCCTGTAGAAAAATTTGTAGAGAACTTTTGGATCATTTCTGGATTGGAGAACTGCTGGAGGCCGAAGAGGAGCATCCAAGACAAGGAGGATTGAAGGGTATTTTCATATGTAATTTTATTTAATCATTAACCCTTTGAATCCTTCCTTTCTCTTGATGATCCATCTTCAATTTATGTTTTAATTTGCATGAATTTTTCTTTGAACATTCTAGTAATCATGTATCACCTTGTTTATGTTATATTTGTAGTATTTTATTTGTGTTTATGCAATCAAACAAAGAGTTTAATCATCCCTTTGAATTACTTATTTATTTTACAAAATTTGCAATTGGCTAGATTGAGAAATTGGTTATTTGCAATGCTTTTGGTATGTTCATATTGTGATGATAATTCCCTTTGTAATTCGAACTTTATGATCGAGAGATATTTTGTTTGGAAAATTAGAACACGAATAAAAGGATTCATGTTAATTTAGAGATAGAATTCATGAATTTATGTAGTAATAAAGGTATTTTGTTTAATGCGAACTTGAGTGTTGTGAATTGTTCGAGAGAAAATTTACTATCTTAGGTTTAGATTTGGAATTGCTCGAGAGAGAATTTTGATGAAAAATTAACCTTTACATTGCACAAATGTAACACTCTTTTCATGTCATGATCGCTTAGAATTGAATTGATAAATGGATTTGTTCATGTAATTATTTAAAAGCTTCATGTTGTTATCATTTTTATTTCTCCAACACTGAATCATCCAATTGGTCATAGTTAGGTTAATGTAGTTTAAATATCACTTTTGTTTAGAGGTATGAAAATAAAGGGAGGGTGAGTACGAATAGTTGAAACGACCCTGTGGAATACGACACGAGATGTAGATTTCTCATATATTACGATTGATAGGTGCGCTTGCCTGAATGCTAATTCAATCTAGTTAAGTCCATCTACATAATTGTATTAGAATGTAGAATGAAATCACATTGAATTATTACTTGTTAGCAAGAAAAATCATCAAGTTTTTGGCGCCGTTGTCAGGGATCGTTTTCAATATTTTGAAATCCTAATCTTTATTGATCTACCAATTTTCATTTATATAGTTGTAAATTAGTATTTGAATAATTATATTGTGTAATATTTTTTTTTGTGTAGTCTGTTAGTCTATGACCAGGGGCAAAAATTCTGGGCTAGCACCATTTCATCCTGACCCAGAACGAATTCTCCATAACACTAACTTAAGGGACGTGGGAATTAATACCACAGATATTTCAAACGGACTATCAGAAGAGGAGACAGTAAACCAAGGAGAGAATCATCTTGAAAACTTAGATACCATGGCCAACCAAAATGAGCAAACCATGTCTGACTTTGCTAGACCTAATCTCCAAGGAACCGGGTCGAGCATTGTTAGACCACCGATAGCTACCAATAACTTTGAATTGAAGCCTAGTGTGATACAAATGGTGCAACAGTATGTTCAGTATGATGGCTTGCAAGATGAGGATCCTAACACCCACTTGGCCGGATTCTTAGAGATATGTGACACATTTAAGATCAATGGTGTTTCCAACGGCGCCATTCAATTGAGATTGTTTCCATTTTCTTTAAGGCATAAGGCGAAGCAGTGGTTGAATTCCGTACCTAGAGGGTCGATCACTACTTGGGACATGATGGTTGAGAAGTTTCTGATGAAGTACTTTCCACCTGCGAAGACTGCGAAGTTAAGGAATGACATCTCTACATACATTCAATTGGAGTCTGAATCGTTGTACGACACATGGGAACGATTCAAGGAGTTGTTAAGGAGATGCCCCCACCATGCTCTACCTTCATGGCTTCAGATTCAGACCTTCTATAATGGTCTAAATCCAGCCACCAAACAAATTATTAATGCGGCTAGTGGAGGAACTTTGAACAACAAGACACCTGAAGCGGCTCAGCAGTTGATAGAGGACATGGCAATGAACAATTACCAATGGACTACCGTAAGACATAAGCCTAGCAAGCCCGCAGGAATTTATGAAGTAGATGCCGTCACCGCCTTAGCCATTCAAGTGGAGAAACTTCACCAAAAGATGGACAACCTTGCCTTAGCATCACCTTCCATGGCACCTCAACAATGGGACACTTCATGCACTGGAATGCCTAGTTGTGAACCGCAAGTTCAAGAGCATGTTGACTATATGGGTAACAATATTAGGCCACCTTTCAGTCAAGCCAATAACCCATATAGCTCTACATATAATCCTGGATGGCGAAACCACCCCAATTTCTCTTGGGGAGGACAAGGAAATCAAGGGAAGCAGCCCATGTTTGGACATCAACCACAGTTGGAACCAAGGAAGCCTACATTGGAAGATGTGCTTACCAAATTTATGCAAACTACCGATGTAGCCTTCCGAAATCAAGAGGGTTCAATTCAGAACTTGGAAAATCAGATTGGTCAGCTTGCAAGGATGGTTTCTGAAAGGCAGCAAGGAACACTTCCAGGGAATACAGAGATAAATCCAAGGGAGCATGCAAAATCCGTTCAATTGAGGAGCGGAAAGGAGTTACAAGACCCAAGGCCTGCAAAAGAAGCACCCAAAATGGAGTCTAGCGGCGAAGGACCAAGCGAGATGAATGTACAACCGATGGAGTACCAACCAGCATTACCATACCCAGCAAAGCATAGCAAGGAGCGCATGGATGCGCAGTATGGTAAATTTTTATCTATGTTTAAGCAATTACATGTTAATTTACCTTTTTCTGAAATTATTCAAATGCCTAAATATGCAAAATTTCTTAAGGACTTGATTTCTAATAAAAAGAAAATAGAAGAATTATCATTAGTAACATTAAGTGAAGAATGTTCTGCTATTTTGCAAAATAAATTGCCACAAAAACTTAAGGATCCCGGTTCATTTTCAATTCCATGCTTAATCGGTGATTTACAAGTAAATAAGGCTTTAGCAGATCTAGGAGCAAGTATAAATTTAATGCCTTATAATTTATATCTGAAACTAGGCCTAGGAGAACTTAGCCCAACAAGAATGAGTATTCAATTAGCAGATCGATCGGTTAAGTATCCTAGAGGAATAGTGGAAGATGTATTAGTTAAGGTAGATAAATTTATATTTCCTGCTGATTTTGTTATTTTAGATATGGATGAAAATATCGAAGTACCACTCATACTAGGTCGTCCATTTCTAGCTACTTCTAGAGCACTTATTGATGTTTTTGATGGTAAATTAGTATTGCGAGTAGGAGAAGATGAAGTCACTTTTCAAATTGGCAAAACTATGAAACAATCTTTAGATAACGATGATTATTGCTATTTTTCTCATGGTATTGATGATTTTATGTCTTCTATAAATTCTAATTTTTATTATAAAGATCTTTAGAAATTTGCATAACTAACAATTATCTAGAATACGATAAAAATGATGACATTATTGAACATTTATTTTTTCTAGAAAATTGTGTTGCTATGAATAGAACAACGGAATATAGTTTAATTACTGAAGGAGATCATGAAATTCTTAAGAATAATACTAAGAATCCACCAATAGTAGAATTAAAAAAATTACCGGATCATCTTGAGTATGCATTCTTAGGAACAAATTCTTCGTACCCAGTTATCATATCTTCAAATCTTTCCAAACTTGAAAAAGAAAAATTGATAACCGTATTGAAGAAATATAAAGGTGCAATAGCGTGGCAAATATCTGATATAAAGGGTATTAATCCTAGTTTTTGCACTCATAAAATTCTTTTGGAAGAAAACTATAAGTCGTCTATTCAACCGCAACGTAGGCTAAATCCTAATATGAAAGAGGTAGTTAAGGCTGAAATTATAAAGTTATTAGATGCTGGTATTATATATCCTATTTCGGATAGTTCATGGGTTAGTCCTGTCCAAGTAGTTCCTAAGAAGGGTGGCCTGACCGTAGTAGCAAATGATAAAAATGAATTAATTCCAACGCGAACGGTAACAGGTTGGCGTGTCTGTATAGACTATAGGAAATTAAACGATGCCACTAGGAAAGACCATTTCCCTCTTCCTTTCATCGACCAGATATTAGAACGCTTATCAGGACACTCTTATTATTGTTTTCTAGATGGACTTTCTAGATACTTTCAAATTCCTATAGCACCAGAAGACCAACAGAAAACAACATTTACTTGCCCATTTGGTACCTTTGCCTATAGACGTATGCCTTTCGGGTTATGTAATGCACCCGCTACATTTCAAAGGTGCATGCTAGCCATCTTTAACGAGTATGTTGAAGATATCATGGAAGTGTTCATGGATGATTTTTCGGTTTTTGGCGACTCTTTTGAGTTGTGTTTGAATAATTTAGAGAAAGTTCTTAGGAGGTGTGAGGAGACGAACTTAGCGCTTAGTTGGGAGAAGTGCCATTTCATGGTACAAGAAGGGTTAGTACTTGGCCATAAAATTTCAAGCCAAGGAATTCAAGTAGATAAAGCAAAAATAGAGACCATAGAAAAATTGCCACCACCAACCTCCGTAAAGGCAGTGAGAAGTTTCTTAGGAAACGCGGGATTTTACCGCCGTTTTATTAAAGACTTCTCTAAAATAGCTAAACCACTTACAAGGCTTTTAGAAAAAGACACACCTTTTATTTTTGAACAAGAGTGTCTACACGCCTTTGAGTTCTTAAAAGAAAAATTAATTAATTCTCCTATTATGATCGCACCTGACTTTAGTCAACCATTTGAGATCATGTGTGACGTTAGTAGTTTTGCGGTAGGGGCTGTTTTAGGACAACGCCGAAACAAACATTTTCACCCAATATATTATGCTAGTAAAACACTTAATAATGCACAGGAGAATTATACAACTACTGAAAAAGAACTCCTAGCAGTGGTATTCGCCTTTGATAAATTTAGACCATATTTAACATTGTCCAAAGTGGTAGTTTATACGGATCACTCTGCACTTAGATATTTGCTAGCCAAAGCGGAAGCAAAGCCTCGTTTAATCCGATGGGTTCTTCTTCTACAAGAATTTGATCTAGAAATTAGGGATAAACGAGGAGCAGAAAACTTAGCGGCAGATCATCTTTCACGTTTAGAAAACCCACTACGATCAATGTTAGATGAGTCTGAAATTTCTGATACATTTCCGGAGGAATCATTATTTGCCATATCTACCAATATACATCTAGATTATCCATGGTTTGCAGATTATGCAAAATATCTTGTGGCTAAGGTCCTTCCAAAAGACTTTTCATATCAGCAGAAAAAGAAATTTTTCTCTGACTTGAAATATTACTTTTGGGAGGACCCTTTTCTTTTTCGGATATGTGCAGATTCTGCTATAAGAAGGTGTGTATCAGCGGAGGAAGGTTGGAAGATTTTGGAGCAGTGTCATGCAGGTCCTGCTGGTGGTCACTATGGAGCGAATCGCTCCGCTAAAAAGGTTCTTGATTCCGGGTTTTATTGGCCCCTTCTATTCAGGGATGCCCAAAGGTATGTGCTTTCAAGTGATTCTTGCCAAAAAAGCTGGTAATATTTCTAAATTACATGAAATGCCTCAAAACTTTATCCTTGAATGTGAAGTATTCGATGTGTGGGGTATAGATTTTATGGGACCATTCCCAGTTTCTTTTGGGAATAAATATATTTTGGTAGCTGTAGATTACGTATCAAGGTGGGTTGAAGCGCAAGCTTTGCCTACTAATGATAGTAGGGTTGTAATTAGATTTTTGAAATCCTTATTCGCACGATTTGGCACACCACGTGCACTTATTAGCGATAGGGGTTCACACTTTTGTAATCGACAACTAGACAAAGTATTGGAAAAATATGAAGTTACACACAGGATAGCCACTCCGTATCATCCTCAAACTAGTGGACAAGTTGAAGTTTCCAATAGAGAGCTTAAGAGAATCTTAGAAAAATCTATAGAAGTGAATAGGAAGCAGTGGTCTAGGAAACTTAACGACTGTTTGTGGGCTTATAGGACCGCCTACAAAACACCTATAGGGACCACCCCCTTTAGATTAGTTTACGGTAAATCTTGTCACCTACCTATAGAATTAGAACACAAATCATATTGGGCAATACGCTCCTTAAATTTTGACGCTAGTTCTATAGGAGAGAAGCGTAAACTTCAACTTAACGAATTAGATGAGTGGAGAACTATGGCCTATGAGAACTCCCGGATTTATAAGGAGAAAACCAAACTATTTCATGACCGTCAGCTTCGTAAACCCAAGGTATTCCAAAAAGGTGACCAAGTCCTCCTTTATAACTCCAGATTACGATTATTCTCAGGGAAGTTAAGGTCTAAGTGGTCTGGACCCTTTAAAGTTAAAGAAGTCTTTCCCTACGGTACCGTCGAGTTAACTCACCCAGAGAAGGGAGATTTTAAGGTTAATGGTCACCGACTTAAACCTTATTATGGTGAAATCCCTATGGACTTCCCTCGTCTAGAAACCTACCTCCGGCTAGATTAATTTAATATTAAGTATAGTAGGTGTTTCTAAGTATTCCTATTTTAGTATAAATCTAATTAGTTGCAATGAAAAATTGAAGAAAAGAAAATGTTAATGAAAAAAAAAATAATTTTTTCCATCAAATTTTAATGAGAAACAGAGAAAAAAAATATTTTCTGTAAAAATATTTTCAAAATGGAGAGGCACATGGCTTACCACACGGCCGTGTGGCTAGCCGTGTACGCGACACTGGCTCAGGCCCGGCCGTGTGGAATTAATTCCGCAAAAGGCAAATTCATCCCGAGCACAACACGGGTTCGCACCAACCCGTGTTCGTAGCCGTGTGCATCGGTCTCGACGATCGTCGAGACCGATGTGTCGAGACACCGAACACGGGCGTGTCGGAGGCCACACGGCCGTGTCACCTACCTACCCGTGTTTATGTACCGTGCCAGCTGCGACACGGGGCAACACACGGCCGTGTTTTCGCCCGTGTCCACCTGACGCGCTGTCCCCGGCCAGTTTGACCACACGGACCGAGGCAGGCCCGTGTTCCACGAGGCCGCGGATCCCCTAACACGGGTGCACACACGCCCGTGTGCGCACCCGTGTTCCATTATTTTACACGGATCGACGCACCCCGTGTTCCACGAGATTGCAGATTCCCTAACACGGGTTCACACACGCCAGTGTGCGAACCCGTGTTCAACATGCATAAATATGGCCGTGTGGATTTCTTCCTTGCTCACTCCAAACCCTCTCCCAGCACCATTCAACCTGTGGCCTGAACTCAAGGGCTCCATTTTCTCCAATTCTCGCCCCCCTTCACTCCTATTCTCCCCGTCTACATTATGTCTTCCGGAAGAAGTGGAGGTCGCCGTCGCCGACCGGAATTACAAGTCTCCACGGAGAGGCGGGATGCCGCTGCTCCGCTAATTTTCACAGATGCGTCGCACACCGCCCGCTTCAACCGATTGCAATCCAAAAAATTTCAAGACATACGCATGATTGATTGGAGCGTACTTGATGAGATAAACCTAGCAGGAGATGTCAGGGAGCTGATTTCTGTAACAGGGTGGAATCAATTTTTTGCCATAGAGGAATTAGGCTTTAGGGAACTCACCTTAGAGTTCCTATCGTCATTTTATTCCAGCTTTAGGCCTAATTTCATCGACGCACCGCACGCGCCCGAGGGGATAGTTTCATTTCGAGTGGGTGGCACATTTTATACACTCACCATGCTCCAATTCACCCAATACTTAGGGGTGTATGAGGAGTCGTTCCTTTTCAGTGCTGCCTACCCCGAACTCCACTACGATCTCCCCAACCGCGATATGGCCGGTGCTATTTGGCGCCAAATTTCTTTTGACACTGGTGCCTACGAGGCCAAGAGATCTAAGGCATCCAAATTGATTTCCCCCGCCCTCCATTACATCCACCATCTACTCAGCCACACGTTGAGCGGTCGGGGCGAAAGCTCCGGAGTTGTTAGTAGGCAGGATCTGTTATACCTATACAGCATGACTTCATGATATCCTCTACATCTCGGTTATCTTCTAGCCCAGTTCATTCTTCACCAGGCTGACACCCCTCGTATAGGGTCTATTTGCGTAGCACCCTATATTACTCGCCTCGTGAAGAATATGGGCATCTTTTTAGCCCTCCCCCAGATGACAGTGGTCGCAAAGACCGTGCCTATCACGATGGCTAGTCTTCGCGCCCTCCGCCTCGTCACCGCCCGTCAGGGCCGGGGAGGGGTTATATATTCTATTTCTCGACGTGGACCGCATGTACAGGCCGATAGTGATGATGAGATAGACCCTGACCTCGACGAGCCGCTGGTGCCTCCACCCCGTTCCACCTACGCTCATGGCGAGTCGTCTACTGCACCTCCTCCACCTCAGTCACGATACTCGCGCGAGTTCCGTCAGTATTTCGACACCGAGCTCTCGCCACGCTTTCAGGAAATTAAGGAGGAACATCAGGAAATTAAGGATCTCCTCACACAGATTAGAGACCACCTTGGGATCGCCCCTCGCCAGCCGCCAGCTCCAGCACCGCCTTCCTTCCCGGATGATTCGACAGGCCACCATGAGTACTTCTGATATGTATCGTTGTAGTGTTATCTTCATGTATCGTATCTTGTAAAATTTTTTTTTATATATCAGTGTATTCTGTTCTGTCGACTATTATATATCAGTGCATTCTATTACAGCTCCTGTTTCTGTACTGTGCTCTTCTACTTATCATGATAGCAGTTTTTTTTATCATCATGAAATTACTCTATGTTCGCTTTCTAATTTGCACTGAGGACATTGCAAAATTTAAGTCTGGGGGTAGAATGGTTATTCATGTGGTTACAATTGATCCTAATCTGCCTATCATAATACTCAAGTTTGTTATACCTCCCCCTACAAATTAATTTTGTTGATCTTTTAAGCTCTCATTATTCATTCATGTGGGATTATAAATATTTAATTTACCTTCGCACACTGATTAAAATGAATTGATGTAGACTCATAAAGTATTCAACTTTGTTGATTTCGTAATTAAGCATAGAAATTTTTGTTAGCTTAATTTTCTCTATATAATTTAATTTTAAGATTACTCCTCTATATTAGTAACTATCCAACACTCTATTTTAGAAAATATATTTATCTATAATAAAGTGAGTCAATGAGTGTAACATTTTTATAATTTGGTATTAGGGTTTTAAAATTAAAAATTACTCCATATTGATGTCTAGGACTCACCCTCTAGCATTCCTCAAAACATTACATAAGTTAATTAGTAAGGGCGGAAATGACTTAGGCCTTCTATTGGATAGCTTGAGCCTTGTTATCCCAACACCTTTAACATGATACCCTTGCGCACCCAATTTGAACTTAATCCCCATCCTTTTGATGCTCTACTATTAAAATTCACCAAGGCCAAATCCTTACCTATTAGCACACCTATCATTGATGCCTGCTTGGAATGATTTGTTCATTGTGATATGTGGCCTGAGTGCGTGTATCCTTGCACCCACTTGGAATGATCCCTACTTTGAACCTAAAAAAAGAAGACATAGTGATATGTGGCCTGAGTGCGTGTATACTTGCACCCACTTGGAATGATCCCTACTATGGTCCCTTGGTTAAAAAAAAAATAATATATATGTATATAAAAAAATATAAATAGAGTGCCCTTCAAATTGTGGGAAATATACAAATTGCAAAGTCTGGGGGTGTTTACATAAATTGAAATATGTTAAGATATCTTCCAACATAAGGCTCAATCAAGATTTAGGTGTGAAAAATTCATCGAAATTATCCTTGATTACCTCATCTTTAATCTTCTATCCTAAGCCAAAAAGGCTTCACCAAAATTCAAGTCCTAAGGATCCAACCTTACTAATTCTAAATTATGCTGTGATGAGGGTGTAAAAAGGGTAAGTTCATGATTATCAGTACGAGTACTTATAAGCTTTGAAACACTAATACGTATTTTATAGAGATTGTTATTTTCTCCTCATATTTGTTAAAGATGACTATACTTTTATTTCTAAAAGCGAGTGAGAGATAGTTAAAATGATATACTAGAGGAATTTTAAGATAAATATATATTTAGAAAAGTCTGCTAAATTATTTCCTATGCGATTACATCACCAAAGTTCTCTTAAATTCATAGCAACCAGTGTGCGGAGGCAAAATTATTTAATGGTAACCCAGGTGTTTGAATTAGTTTGCTTAGGGACAAGCAAACATCTATGTCTGGGGGTATTTGATGAGTACGATTATGATAGGCTTTTTACTGTCATAATTGTAATCATATCTACCATTTCCTGCCCCTTTTGTGTTGATTTCATGATAATAGCAAAGAAATTGTCGTATCATAGATAGAAGAGCGTATTTAGAAGTCTTTGGCAGTTCTTATAATAAACCATTTACTGAGTCTATCATTTTTCAATTGCAGGTAATGCCAACCAATGGACCTAAAAGTCTCGGAGCAAACAGAGGAGTTCACGGAGTCAACATGGCTGATGACAGGACGAAAATTTGGTGCACACGGCCAGACACACGGTCGTGTGCCTACCCGTGTCCTATGCACCTGGAGCTGAAGAATTTGGCGCAGACGCTGGAACCCACACGGTATGGCACTCGCCCGTGTGCATACCCGTGTCATCTTTGCACACGGCTGCCGACCAACCCGTGTCTGGGGAACACGGCCGACCACACGGCCGTGTCCATACCCGTGTCATCTGACACGGCCCACGACCAGACACGCCTTCTCGTGGGGAACCGCCCAGGAACCGCTTAGGAACCGTCCACACGACCTGCCACGCGGCCGTGTGTGACCCCGTGTCCGACCTGTTTGCAAGGAAACTATAAATTTCCTGTAGAAAAATTTGTAGAGAACTTTTGGATCATTTCTGGATTGGAGAACTGCTGGAGGCCGAAGAGGAGCATCCAAGACAAGGAGGATTGAACGGTATTTTCATATGTAATTTTATTTAATCATTAATCCTTTGAATCCTTCCTTTCTCTTGATGATCCATCTTCAATTTATGTTTTAATTTGCATGAATTTTTCTTTGAACATTCTAGTAATCATGTATCACCTTGTTTATGTTATATTTGTAGTATTTTATTTGTGTTTATGCAATCAAACAAAGAGTTTAATCATCCCTTTGAATTACTTATTTATTTTACAAAATTTGCAATTGGCTAGATTGAGAAATTGGTTATTTGCAATGCTTTTGGTATGTTCATATTGTGATGATAATTCCCTTTGTAATTCGAACTTTATGATCGAGAGATATTTTGTTTGGAAAATTAGAACACGAATAAAAGGATTCATGTTAATTTAGAGATAGAATTCATGAATTTATGTAGTAATAAAGGTATTTTGTTTAATGCGAACTTGAGTGTTGTGAATTGTTCGAGAGAAAATTTACTATCTTAGGTTTAGATTTGGAATTGCTCGAGAGAGAATTTTGATGAAAAATTAACCTTTACATTGCACAAATGTAACACTCTTTTCATGTCATGATCGCTTAGAATTGAATTGATAAATGGATTTGTTCATGTAATTATTTAAAAGCTTCATGTTGTTATCATTTTTATTTCTCCAACACTGAATCATCCAATTGGTCATAGTTAGGTTAATGTAGTTTAAATATCACTTTTGTTTAGAGGTATGAAAATAAAGGGAGGGTGAGTACGAATAGTTGAAACGACCCTGTGGAATACGACACGAGATGTAGATTTCTCATATATTACGATTGATAGGTGCGCTTGCCTGAATGCTAATTCAATCTAGTTAAGTCCATCTACATAATTGTATTAGAATGTAGAATGAAATCACATTGAATTATTACTTGTTAGCAAGAAAAATCATCACTTAGTACTCGAGATAAGCAGCCTTGTCCTCGAGAGAGATCATTGTTTACTCGGAGCTTTGGCCCTTCGTTTCTCGAGAGGCTGGGACTTGTTCCCGAGTAGTGTGTTGTTTCCCGAGAATGCTTTTTTCTTGTACCCGAGAAAAGCACTCTAGCTCTCGAGAAATGCTTTTAGTTCTCGAGAGGTCTAATTTTTATACCAGAGTAATACTAATTTGGTCTCGAAATGTACCTTATCATTCTCATAATGTGCAGTCATGCTCTCGAGAAGTCCCTTTTACTTCTCGAGAAGGTCATTTAGTACTCGAGAAATCTTCTTCTGTACTTAAGATCTACTCTTGCTCTCGAGAAGGCTATCTTGTTCTCGAGAACTGCCCTTCTTGTTCTCGAGAAGATTCGCTTGTACTCGAGAACTGCCCTTATTCTCGAGAAGTTTTTGCTCTGTAGTCGAGAACTGGGTTCGCTGTTCCAGAGTGGTTCTTCCTTCAGTTCTCGAGTAATACTTCTTGTACTCGAGAAATATCATCTCCTATTCTCGAGAAACCTCCTTCTTCTACTCGAGTAATTTTCCTCTATATTCCCGAGACATATCTTCAACTCGAGAAAACTTCCTTTTGTTCCCGAGAATTTATCTTCTACTCGAGAAATATCTCCTTCGACTCTAGAAATCCATAATTCTCGAGGATTCCGGTTCAGCCGAACCTTGTACTATCATATTATTATATATATATATATATATATATATATATATATATATATAAGATAAACTCCTCCTTCTGCTTAGACCGATTTTCTCCCTTCTTGGCGAACCAGAGCGGCGTGAGCGAAAGAGAGAAAGTTTTCTGTGATTCTTCTGGTGGCCGACTATGGTGCTCAGGTGCTCGAAATCTTCAATCGAATATAGATCCTGAAAGCTCTCAACAAGAGTTATGCCATCGTGGTAAAATCTTCCCCATTCCTTGAGTTTTTCTCGCTAGGGTTTTCGGCCCTAACTGTTATTTTTGTCCATTTTTGTAGATTTCAATTTCCCTCATCTTTCTTGGTCCCGATCTACGCAGAGATGCGATTTGGTGGTATTCTCCGGTAAAACCAAGGCAAGTGATGGTTTCCTTCTTCTCTTCCCTTCTTTATCCGGATTTGTAGAAATTTCTAACTCCTTGTTATCATGATTTTTAATAACTTACTGAATATAGCGATGTTTAGATCCCTTGACTAATTCTACTTATAGATTTCATGTTCTTGATTTAGCTATCTTGCCATGTTAAGTGTTATATATTTTGATGATGTGGTTAAATCTCACTCTTATAACCATTCCTCAACTTCTATGTAGGACGTGTTAGAGTTTATTTAGGATTGTAAATTCTTCCTAAAGGTTGATCAACCATTTCAAAACTAGAATTGTCTTGTAGAATCTGATGTGCCAATGTTGTCTTGAGATTTATATCATGGTTTTCTTCATGGAGAAGTCGTGGAGCGAGACAAGCCGCCAGGCCCTGATTGGGTTGTGGTGTGCCCCTGAGCTCTAAAACCAAGTCGTTACGGGGTGTAACTTCATGATTTTTTTAGTTGCGGCTATTATTTGTGGGCGAATCCACCGCCGCAACGTTGATCCCTCTGTTAGTACATGTTGGGTACATTGGAATATATGTACCTGATTTGAAGAAGCCTCACCCTACTCGATGATATACATCAAGATGTATTTGATGTGTTTTGAGTTTCTTTGTGCAGGTTAAGTAACTGCAGGTTTGCAGGAAAAGTTTCTAAGTCCATGTGTCGACACCTAGAAGAAAAGTTTAGACACTTAAGAAGGCTTGTATCGACACCCAGAGAAGCAGTGTCGACACTTGGAGTAATTGTGTCGACACCAGGAATGCAGAGTCGACACTAGAAGGAAAGTGTCGACACATACAGGCAGTGTCGACACACAATGAAGAAATGTCTACATAATCAGTGTCGACACTTAGAAGCAGTGTCGACACCCAGAGGAACTTTGTCGACATCAAAAGTGTCGACACTAGGAGGCTGTGTCGACACTCAGCAAAACTTCAACAAAGTTCAAGTACAAGTGTCGACACTAGGAGACTGTGTCGACACTCAGCAAATTTCGACAAAGTCTAAGTACAAGTGTCGACACAAAGGAGATGTGTCGACACTCAGCAAAAGTCTCAACACATGATAACTGTGTCGACACAAAGGAGATGTGTCGACACTCAGCAAAAGTATCAACACAGAAGGCATGTGTCGACACAAAGAAGATGTGTCGACACTTAGCAAGTATCAACACAAGAAGATGTGTCGACACAAAGGAGTTGTGTCGACACTTAGCAGAAATCAACTAAGTATTGAAGAAGAAGGACTTGTGTCGACGCACATAATCAGTGTCGACACATTCTGAAGAAGCAGTGTCGAGAAGTAATTTCTACAACCCAAGGAGTTGTGTCGACACCATGAAGGCTAGTGTCGACACTTAGTCTACTTGTGTCGACACTTGGTCTATTTGTGTCGACACATAAAGACTATCTGTCTCGACACTTTCAGACAGTGACAGAGTTTTCAAGAAGTTACTGGATGACTTGACAGCTGTCATTTCAACCGGTCAACTGATACTGTCAGAGCTGTCAGAAATTTGTTAGAAATCGGATCAGCGGGTCACCATGAAGAAAGCCTATATAAAGGCTTATTCCTTCAACAGAAGGTATATTTTGGAAGGATTCAGAATAAGAAGAAGCAATCACTGAAGTGAGAAACAACAACAAGAAGAAGATCTTCAAGTGTAGATCTAAGAAGTTGGAGAGAGAAAGCTCCTTCTAAGAAGATAGCTATTGAACTAGGCTGTTAAAGAAAGTTTCAGATTGAGATCTGATTCACAAGTCAGCAGTTGATTGAAGATCATCTGCCTAGAGATTCAACCCTACTGTGTTCTAATTCAAGAAGCTTTAAAGAAAGCCAAGGGAGGTTGATCTCAGCAAAGTTCCTTCAAGAACTCATCAAGAAGCCAGTCAACTCAGCTTTCTCAATCAGAGTTGTGGTTTTTATTCTTGTACTCTTTATTTTCTGCAGGACCCTAAGTGATCTGAGTTGTAAGCCTGTACTTATAAAGGCTGAGTGGTAGGGCTTGTGTGCCTGAGTGTAGGAGATACATTTCTCTGAGTGTAGGCCTTGTTGAAGGCTGAGTGTAGGTCTTGGTGAAGACTGGGTGGTAGGGCTTTTGAGCCTGAGTTGTAGGAGTGGGATCACTCTGAGTTGTAGGAACCTATTTGGGGTTCTGAGCTGTAAGATCTATGGATCTGAGAAGTAGTGGAGAAGTTAGGCCGAATCTAGTACATTACTAGATAGGCGAAGGGGGAAAGTGGATGTACCCAGACCTTGGGGAACCACTATAAATCCTGTGTGCTCTCTGTGATTGTATGCTTGTGTGAATGCTGTGCTAATTGTGCTGAATTGCTGTGAAGAATTGTATATAATTCTGTGTTTCTGCCTTAAAAGTTTAAAAAGATTAAGTGCAGCTATTCACCCCCCCCCCCCCCCGCAAGGTGTTTAGGCACTAGTTCTTTCAAGTGGTATCAGAGCCAGGTTACTCAAAAAGGACATAACTGTCTGAGTAAAAATCCTGTAGGCAGAATCAGCATAATCAAGAATCAAGAAAATGGGGTCAACAGAGAATCACAAAGAGCTTGGATCCATGAAATTGCCAATATACAGAAAGGAGATCTTTGGCATTTGGAAAGAAATGGTTAGACTTTTTATGGAAGCCTCAGACCCAAGAATATATATTACTGTTAAAGAAGGGTCATATGTGCCAATGAAAGTATCAGTTCTGGATACAAACCAGAGAACTCCAAAAGACTATTCAGAGATGACTAAAGATGAAATTATTCTGACCACTATGGACAAGAGGGCTCAGAATATTATTGTAAGTGCAATAGATGATGCCACATTCTAGAATTTAATTCACTGTAAAACTTCAAAAGAAATGTGGGACACACTGATAGTCTATATGGAGGGATCAGAAGAGGTAAGACAAGACAGGAAGTCTTTATTGAATCAAGAATATGAGAGCTTCAGACAAGGAAGGTCTGATAGCATAACTGAGTGCTACAAGAAATTCTATAGGATAGTCAATGAATTGATGTCTTATGGAAGAGAGTTCAGCAATTATGAATTGAATGATAAGTTCTTGAGATCCCTGACTAAGGACTGGGATACCAAGATTTGTGCCATAAGGGAAATGGCCAAAATAGCAGATATACCTCCTCCAACATTGTTTGGAAAACTGTTATCTTATGAGATGCAGTTAATGGTAAGGAAGGAGGAAGAGAAGACTACCAGAGTTGAGCACAAATAAAGAGCTGTGTCTTTCAAGACAGAAGCCACTAGGAAATATAAAAGTAAGTCTCCATCTCCACCTCAAAAAGTTGCTGAGGCTGAGACAGATGTGTCAGAAAGCAAGAATTCTGAAAGCAGTGAGAGTGATGAAGACTTTGCAGCTTTCACTAGACATTTTCAGAAGTTTCTAAAGAAGAAACAGTGGAGTTCTAAGCCATCCACTTCATAGAAGTCATCAAAGAATGAAAGAAGAAAGTCCAAGCCAAGTAAAACTACATCCTCAAAGATAGTTTGCTATTGTTGCAATAGACAAGGACATGTAGTTGCTGATTGTCCAGAAAAGAGGAAAGAGTCAACAGACAAGAAGAAGAATCAGTTCAAGGGCAAAAAGAAAAGATCCTTTGTTGTTAAGAAGGACAAAAGTCTGTCTGATATGTCATCTTCAGAAACTGATTCATAAACTGAAGCTTATATTGGACTGTTTGCTGAAGAAGAGGAAAATGAGTTCATACAATTAATGAACTCAATATATGAGCATGAGGACAACCAGTGCCAGGGACTGATGGCCTTATGAGAAGGAGACAAAATCCAGGATCAGCCTGGACCTAGTCAGGTACAAAATTGTTCTGCTAGTTCAATTTCTAGTACTAAGTCAGATTCAGATACATCAGCATCAAGTGATGTTAGTGGATCTGAATCTGAAGGAGACATTCATCAGTTGATTGATGAATATAGAGTAGTGTTGCAGGCTTTGAAGAAAAGCAAACTATTGGCCAAAACTCAGGCTAAGGAGATTGCCAGTCTTAAAGTTGCTACAACAGATTTTGGCAAGTTGCTTGATCAGAAATTAAATGAAATAGCCAGACTGAAGCACATTACTGTTATTCAGATGGGGACTATAACATTTAAAAATGATCAAATTAGAAATCTGGAGATTAGTCTTCAGAAAGAGAGAGACATTGTTGCAAGTTTTTCTAAACCAAAATCTCTTTTACCTTTGATAGATGAATTTGTACATCAAAAGGGTAAAACTGGATTGGGGTTTACAAAACCTGTCAGGACTGTAAAGTCCAAGTCTAAGGGCAAAGCTCCAGTACTCAACAAGGAGCCTACTGTAGATAAAACAGCCAGGGTTGTACCTAAACAAAGGTACAACAGATTTGAGTGCTGGTGTTGTGGCAAGGTAGGCCACTAACTTGCACCAAGGACCCAAGAATTATTTGGGTTCTAAGGTAAAGTAATCTGTTTTGCAGGTGAGTCCAAGTGGCCATGCCCCAATATGGTACTTGGACAGTGGATGTTCCAGGCACAAGACTGGAACTAGGGGATTGCTAAAGGACTATACACCAATCAAGGATGGTCCTAAGGTTACCTTTGGTGGTTCAGAAAAAGGAATCATCAAAGGCTTTGGTAACATTTCTAGCAACCTTATCACAATTACTCAAGTGGCTTATGTAAAGGGTTTGAAACATAACCCCATTAGCATAAGTCAGCTGAGTGATTTAGGATATGACATCTCATTTGTCAAAGATGGTTGTCATATCAAGAGGTCAAATGATCAAACGATCATTATGACAGGCTATAGGAAGAGAAATGTCTATTGTCTAGACATTATGTGTGAGAACAATGCTTCTCCTATTTGTCTTGTAGCTGATAAGAAAGTCTCCCATTGTGTTAAATGGCACAAGAGGCTGGCTCATCTTAACTATAAGACAATTGGCCAACTCTTTAGCAAAGAGTTAGTGAGGAATGGTCTTCAGGTTAAGTGTATAAAGGATGGGATATGCTCAGCTTGTCAAAAGGGCAAGCAGACCAAATCCACCTTTAATAGCATTGAGAACAAAGATGCTGTGAAGTGCCTATACCTCTTGAATATGGATCTTTTTGGTCCTATGCCAGTTCACAGCCTAGGTAGGAAGGTCTACATATTTGTGGTAGTTGATGACTACTCAAGGTATTCCTGGATGTTCTTCCTAAGGCAAAAATCTGAAACACTTAGTATCTTTTATAGTTTTGTCAAACAAATTCAGAATGAGTTAGACAGTACAGTGGTCAAAATAAGAAGTGACCATGGTACTGAATTCTAGTCTGATAACATGACAAAGCTATGTGAAGAGTTTGGGATATTTCAGGAATTTTCCTCACCAAGAACACCTCAGCAAAATGGTATTGCTGAAAGGAAAAATAGAACATTGATAGAGGCTGGTAGAACCCTATTGAGTGACACATCTCTCCCAGAATATTTTTGGGCTGAGGCAGTTAATACTGCATGTCATGTAATCAATAGGGCTACTATCACCAAGAGCCACAATAAGACCCCCTATGAGATTGTGAAGGGCAGAAAACTAAATCTATCCTATTTCAGGATCTTTGGTTATAAATGTTATATACTTAACAATGGTAAGTCTTATTTAACCAAGTTTGCTGCCAAATCCCAAGAGGGGATCTTTGTTGGGTACAGCGACAACGGTAAGGCTTATAGGGTCTACAACTTGACTACTCAAGTTGTAGAAGAGTCAGTACATGTAGTGTTTGATGAAGCTAGACTCATTAACAATGAATTGTCTAGAAGTGTTTGCAGCTCTACAGGTGTGACTGAGAAGATGGACAAGCTTACTATTGAAGAAGGTTATACTGCAAGTCAGAAAGTGGATGATAGTGGCTGCTGTCCAGGGGGAGTACAAGATACTCCTATTGCTGAAGAAGATCAAGAGGAGCTGCTGAATGAAGAAGCTGAAGGTGTACAACTAGTAGACAGGCTGCCTCCAGCAAATAGGCATTTAAAAGATTATCTAGCCAATCAAATTATTGGAGATCTCAGACAAGGGGTACAAACAAGGAGCAGAAATCTAAGTTCAGTACTCTACTCCAGCTTTCTATCCCAAGTAGAGCCAAAGAAATTTGAAGAAGCAATCTTAGATCCTCATTGGATTGAGGCTATGCAAGAGAAGCTGAACCAGTTTACAAGATGCAAAGTCTGGGAGCTTGTTCCTAAACCAAAAGACCACAACATTATAGGAACTAAGTGGATCTTTAGGAACAAGTTGGATGAAAATGGAGTAATTATAAAGAACAAAGCTAGACTAGTTGCTAAAGGATATAGGCAAGAAGAAGGTATTGATTTTGATCAAACCTTTGCTCCAGTAGCAAGACTGGAAGCAATAAGGATGTTCCTTGCCTATGCAACATTCCAAGGATTCAAGGTATACCAAATGGATGTTAAGACAGCTTTCTGAATGGAAATCTGAAGGAAGAAGTCTATGTAGAACAGCCATTAGGTTTTGTTGATTCTACTAAACCTAATTATGTTTATAGACTTAGGAAGGCTTTGTATGGGTTAAAACAAGCCCCTAGGGCTTGGTATGAAACCCTGTCTATTTTCCTCATTGAGAATAAATTCACAAGGGGGAAAATAGACAAGACTCTATTCCTTAGGGAATCCAGAGGCAAGATCATTCTAGTCTAAATATATGTAGATGACATCATATTTGGGTCTACAGAAAGTAGTCTTTGCAAAAAGTTTGCAAAACTAATGTAAGGACAATTTGAAATGAGCAGTATGGGGGAACTTAAGTTCTTCTTGGGTCTCCAAGTTAGACAGACTGGGGATGGTTTATCCATATGCCAGTCTAAGTTCACCCTAGAATTGACAAGGAAGTATGGTATGGAATCATCCACTACCATGAAAACTCCTATGGGGTCAACAATGTCTTTATGAAAAGATGATGCAGAGAAACCTGTAGATGAAACTTTGTATAGAGGGATAGTTGGCTCCCTACTATATTTGACTACAAGTAGACCAGATATCATGTATGATACATGTGTCTGTGCTAGGTACCAAGCTTGGCCTAAAGAATCTCACTTGACAGCAGTCAAAAGAATTCTTAGATATCTTAAGGGCACACCTTATCTAGGCCTTTGGTAAAATAGGAATGGAGAGTTTGATCTAACAGGTTATTCAGATGCAGATTTTGCAGGCTGCAAGGAAGATAGGAAAAGTACAACTAGAACCTGTCAATTTCTAGGTGGAAGGCTGATATTATGGAGTAGCAAGAAACAAACAAGTGTGACAATCTCCACAATAGAGTCAGAGTATGTTGCTACAGGAAGTTGTTGTGCTCAACTTCTATGGATTCAACATCAGCTAGAAGATTATGGTATTCAAGTAAGTAGAATACCTTTATTTTGTGATTCTACAAGTGCTATTTCTATTACAAATAATCCTGTCTCCCATAGTAGGACTAAGCACATAGAAATAAAATACCATTTTCTAAGAGAACATGTGGAAAAAGAAGATATTTCACTAGAGTATATTAATACAGATAATCAGCTAGCTGACATGTATACTAAGCCCTTATATGAAACCAAATTCAATAAGTTCAAAATTGAATTAGGGATGATAAACTTAGAATGGTTTATAAAATTTGGCTAAGTAAAATAGTGTCGACACACAGAGTTGTCTGTGTCGACACATAGAAGTGGTGTCGACATTTCAGAGAAATGGTGTCGACACATCTAGAACATCTGTGTCGACACTTCAGATTATCAGTGTCGACACATGCAGTGTAGGTGTTGACACATCCAAGGTGGTGTCGACACTTAGGCTTTACACAGAATTAGTCTAGTAGGGTCTCGACTAAGTGTCGAGCTAAGTGGTGTCGACACTTATACAGGTGTCGATACATATATTTTGTCGACTATACTTGTGTCGACACATAGTTGTCGAGACAATATAAGTAAGTGTCGACACTTTTCAACAGTGTCGACACAATTTAAGTATTTTGACGCGCCTTTTCACCTTCGATTCTAGAAAGGTATAAATAGGTTTTCGCTATTGTTTGTCGACATGCTCACCAAAGTTTCGAGACCAAACTTGTGTGTCGACATCTCTCTTCTCTAAATTCAAATTTCTTTAAACCCTAATGGCGCCCAAGCTAGAAGAGAATGTTAATGAAGGATATGAACTCGTGCGACATGCCTTTGATGACGCAGAACCTGAAATCAAAGGTGTGGTAACCCTAATTGCCGAGACTGGCCTGGAATACCTTGTTTCAGAACCAATCAAGATCTGGAAGAAGGAAGTCCTCGAATTTCTAAATGGAGCAACTCTAGATGAATCAGGACTCAAGATTAAGTCCAGAGTTCATGGGGCAAAGGTGAAAGTCTCTCCTAAAAGTCTAAGAAAAGTTCCTCAACTACCAAGGACAAAGGAAGAGGAAGATGTGTCTGCTTCTAAGACAAGGGAGGCACTAACATGGTGTGGACTTGATTCTAACCTGAAGATAGGATCTGTATTCAACAGAAAAGGAATGAACATGCAGGGCAAGTTCTTATCTGAGATAGTGGGCAAGGTAATATTGAGCAAGCCTGGAGGGCATGATAGAATTTTAGCTCATATGTTTAGTCTAATGACAAGGATAATATTCAAACTGAATACTGATTGGGCTGCAGTTATGTTTGATAAGATAAAAGAAAGCATGAAGAAACCCAATTTGGGTAGAATACTGAGTCTATACCTAGCTAAAAGTATTCCAGAGGTGATGAATCAAGCAGCTGGATCTAATATTAACCACATGAGGAGAATGGATTTGAGAATCTTCTCTAGGTGGGATAGAGAATTGACCAAAGAAATGCCAACTCCAGTAAAGCACACAGCCCAGAAGAAGAAGAAGAAGACAGCCACTGTGGCTCAAGAATCCTCCAGCAGCTCTGAAGAGCAAGTAGTGTTCACTCCAGATGATGAAGAGACAAGACATGCTGGACAGTCTCCAGCAGGACAAGAGGATGCACCAAGGCAGGGGGAGCTACCACCAGCTAGCCCAATTCACCTGGATCCACTCTAGGGGGAGCCTTTACTTGTGGAAGAGCCAACTCCACTAGAGAGTGAACAAGCTACCCAAACCATACTAGAGCAAACACAGATACAACCTCAACCCCAAGTTGTTGTCATGGAGGACACATCTGTTGTTGATCAAGTGGTTGATGAGATAAGAAATTCACCAGCCCTTCCTCAACAGGAATTTACATTAGGAGAACTATTCCCTGATCTTCTACAAACTGATTTTGAGAAAGAGAAAGCTGCTGCTGAGGGGGAGGAGATCAATATTGAGGGAGAGCATATGGAGAATATAGAGGAAACTGCTACATAAGAGACTGAGAAGCCAAAGGATGCTGAAGAACCACCAAGGACTGAGAAGGATTCACATCCTAGTCCTAAGGACAGAGTGGATATTGCTAGCACATCTACTTCAGAGGATGAAGAGGCTGTGAGAGACAAGAAGAGGAAGTTCCAGGTCTTCAAGAGAAGAAGCCAGAACTATAAGAAAGCACTACAGACAATTGCTCCACAACCTGCCCCATCTACTGACTACAGTTCACTGATGGTGGCATTATAGATAAAGATGGATGAGCAAAGGAAAGCTATAGAAAAGTATATAGATGAAGGGCATAAGTCACTGTAATTTGATCTGGCCCAAGACATCAAGTCTATTAGATTTGAAGTCAATCTCAACAAAAAGGAAATGACTGACTACTTCCATAAGGGAGGAAATACAGTAGTCTATCTGGCCACTCATCAGGAGAAGATTAAAACACAAGTGGATGATATTGCACTAAAACAAGGCTATGTCCTGGAGAATCAGCTGAGAATGAATGATAATTTGACAGCTTCTCATAATGCCATAGTCACTGAAATGAAGAATATAGCAACTGCTCAGACTACACAAAGTGATGCTGCCAAAGTTGCGTTTGATAAGCAACTCCAAGAGAGCCTACTTGCAGTTCACACTGCCATTACAGATTCACAGAAGCTAATAACTGAAAAGCTCCAAAGGTTGAAACCTTTTTATAAGGATGCAGTAAACTATCTGAATGCACAGATAAGGTTTCAGAAAGATGATCTGAGGGATCACATAGAGAGAGAAGTCATAAAGGGGGAGAGGGTATTAGTCAAGGCAGGCTCTGATCATGCCAAGTGGATTTCAAATTCCATCAGAGCCACCCTTGGATATCCACCCTTATGTGATGATGACAATGTGGCAGAGTCTGGCATTAATCCTGCATACCTTGGAGGTGAACAAGCTGAAGTAGCTCAAGTGATATACCCTCAACCAGACTTTGACATGATACAGCAAGAGATACAGACTATGTATAGTCCTCCTGAGGGTAATCAGAACATTATTCTTGAGAAAGTTGTTCAGCCTATGCCAGAGGCAATACTAAAAGAACAAGAGGCTTTGTTAAAAGAACAAGAGGCTCAGTTATCTAAGAAACGATTCAGAGAGCAAGCTAAACTAAGGCCTGATTTTGAACAATGGAGCCCCACTTCCAGGAATATCATCTTGACTGTATGGAAGGCTGCTAAGGACAATGTCCAGGATAGAGGCAAGTGGTATTCTGAACTAGAGTGGAGGAAGCATGAGAATAGGCAAGAGGCCATAGTACAGTATAGAAGAAATGCTAAACTGGGAAAGCTCCCTCCTAATGCACAGGAGCATAGCAAGTATTTTCCCAAGCCTTTTCACTATTTTGAAAGGCAGAAGATCAAAGCTGAAGAATTGAAAAAGAAAGATATTAAAGGGAAGAAGCCTGCTGCTGCTGATGATACTGAAGCTCCAGTTCAAGCAAAGATTCAATCTGGAAAAGGGATTGTAATCAAGGAAACTTAGCAGCAATATGATAGCATTTTCTTTAGTCTACAAATTGTAATCATTTGTATTAAAATTCTATGTAAACTTTTGACTAATGAAAATGTTGGAATTTGTAAGAATAATATTATATGTTCATCTATTACATTAATTGTTCTGAGCTTATTGTATATACATGTTCTGTTCATACATGTTTAAGTTTTTACCCTGTTATATATTACTGTTTTACATCATACTGAGAATTTATTATGTATGGTGTATATCATTGACTAAGGTTTATGATTTCTCCAAATAGGGAGAGATTGTTGGGTACATTGGAATATATGTACCTGATTTGAAGAAGCCTCACCCTACTCAATGATATACATCAAGATGTATTTGATGTGTTTTGAGTTTCTTTGTGCAGGTTAAGTAACTGCAGGTTTGCCGGAAAAGTTTCTAAGTCCATGTGTCGACACCTAGAAGAAAAGTGTCGACACTTAAGAAGGCTTGTGTCGACACCCAAAGAAGCAGTGTCGACACTTGGAGTAATTATGTCGACACCAGGAATGCAGAGTCGACACCAGAAGGAAAGTGTCGACACATACAGGCAGTGTCGACACACAATGAAGAAATGTCTACATAATCAGTGTCGACACTTAGAAGCAGTGTCGACGCCCAGAGGAACATTGTCGACATCAAAAGTGTCGACACTAGGAGGCTGTGTCGACACTCAGCAAAACTTCAACAAAGTTCAAGTACAAGTGTCGACACTAGGAGACTGTGTCGACACTCAGCAAATTTCGACAAAGTCTAAGTACAAGTGTCGACACAAAGGAGATGTGTCGACACTCAGCGAAAGTCTCAACACATGAAGACTGTGTCGACACAAAGGAGATGTGTCGACACTCAGCAAAAGTTTCAACACAGAAGGCATGTGTCGACACAAAGAAGATGTGTCGACACTTAGCAAGTATCAACACAAGAAGATGTGTCGACACAAAGGAGTTGTGTCGACACTTAGCAGAAATCAACTAAGTATTGAAGAAGAAGGACTTTTGACGACACACATAATCAGTGTCGACACATTCTGAAGAAGCAGTGTCGAGAAGTAATTTCTACAACCCAAGGAGTTGTGTCGACACCATGAAGGCTAGTGTCGACACTTAGTCTACTTGTGTCGACACATAAAGACTATCTGTCTCGACACTTTCAGATAGTGACAGAGTTTTCAAGAAGTGACTGGATGACTTGACAGCTGCCATTTCAACCGGTCAACTGATACTGTCAGAGCTGTCAGAAGTTTGTTAGAAACCGGATCAGCCGGTCACCATGAAGAAAGCCTATATAAAGGCTTATTCCTTCAACAGAAGGTATATTTCGGAAGGATTTAGAATAAGAAGAAGCAATCACTGAAGTGAGAAACAACAACAAGAAGAAGATCTTCAAGTGTAGATCTAAGAAGTTGGAGAGAGAAAGCTCCTTCTAAGAAGACAGCTATTGAACCAGGCTGTTAAAGAAAGTTTCAGATCGAGATCTGATTCACAAGTCAGCAGTTAATTGAAGATCATCTGCCTAGAGATTCGACCCTACTGTGTTCTAATTCAAGAAGCTTTAAAGAAAGCCAAGGGAGGTTGATCTCAGCAAAGTTCCTTCAAGAACTCATCAAGAAGCCAGTCAACTCAGCTTTCTCAATCAGAGTTGTGGTTTTTATTCTTGTACTCTTTATTTTCTGTAGGATCCTAAGTGATCTGAGTTGTAAGCCTGTACTTATAAAGGCTGAGTGGTAGGGCTTGTGTGCCTGAGTGTAGGAGATACATTTCTCTGAGTGTAGGCCTTGTTGAAGGCTGAGTGTAGGCCTTGTTGAAGGCTGAGTGTAGGTCTTGGTGAAGACTGAGTGGTAGGGCTTTTGAGCCTGAGTTGTAGGAGTGGGATCACTCTGAGTTGTAGGAACCTATTTGGGATTCTGAGCTGTAAGATCTGTGGATTTGAGAAGTAGTGGAGAAGTTAGGCCGAATCTAGTACACTACTAGATAGGCAAAGGGGGAAAGTGGATGTACCCAGACCTTGGGGAACCACTATAAATCCTGTGTGCTCTCTGTGATTGTATGCTTGTGTGAATGTTGTACTAACTGTGCTGAATTGCTGTGAAGAATTGCATAAAATTCTGTGTTTCTGCCTTAAAAGTTTAAAAAGATTAAGTGCACCTATTCACCCCCCCCCCCCATCTAGGTGTTTAGGCACTAGTTCTTTCAGTACATTGTGGGACTCTATCGGTTGTTTGGGATTTTGTGGTGTATGGTGGAGTATCCAGTCTCCCCCGTAATTATGACAGATTAATTTATATCTATGGTGGTGTGTCCAGATGAGTTGACCACCCTGCCCATGTTTTTTTGGTGGAGTTGACCACATGTGGCTAATAGATTTTTGCCTTCTTCCTTATGATTTAATCATGAATTTTCTTTCCCCTTATAGTCTTATGCATTTTGTTGAAACTGAAAACTCTGACTCTTGTGGAGTTCACCCGTGGGGAAGGGGTAATCGCGTACCTACTTCTCTCATGCAAGCAAAATAATAAAGAAAGCAAAGAAGAACTGACCCAAGGGTTCGGCGTGGAGGACCCCCCACACACCCGGAAGAACTTAGAGCGCTTCCCCTCCTTAGCCAAAGGCCGAGCTAAGGTGAACTCAGAAAGTGCTTAGAAGATCCGAGAAGAAGTGGGCACAAGAAGCATGCTTTCTGAGGTACCCCTTGGGTCCTATTTATAGGTTTCTGAAATCGGCCTGCAAATAGCCAACCTCCGTTATCCTGAACGGCTATGTGCAGTCCAGGTTGGCCTTCCAACAGCGTAACTCCGTTGTTCTGAGAGGTAATGGACAGGCCAGCGGGGGCAAAATGGTAAAAATAACTCACAGATCAATGGGCGAGTAGCACTCAGCAGTCTCTACTCGGCAAGGGTGGCGAGCACGGGCACGGACTGCCCTGCTCTTGAGCCGCGAGCCTGCTAAGCTGTCTGGACTCGGCGAGCCATATGGAGGTCGGCAAAAAAGGTCGAGAGAGCGACAAACGTTGAGCTCCGTTCGACGAACGCCGAGCTCAGTTTGTCAAATGATGGGCTCGCGAGGTTGGCCGAACTCGCGTGGCATGCTCCGGGCTCGCCTAGGCGAACTGGAGGTTGCCGAGCCCCATCCCCCCTTGGTGTTCGCCCGTCTAAGAAAAAGGGGGGCTGGCCGGTCTAGTTTCTGGCAGGCCCACTCGCCGGATACGGGGTCGTACACAATCTCCACTCTTTTTGAGCTTGGAAAAGCTCGGAAAGAAACATCCAACCCCAAGTGTTCGGCGAGTGCGGGGGGATCTAGAGAGAATCTTAGGGTGGGGTCCACCTACGGGTATATATATACACCTGCATACCTGGCTGACTCTTGCCATTCCCTTTGCTCTAGCCCTGCCGAGATGTCGATCCCAAAGGAGATCCAAGAGCGGCTCGCCCGGGTTCACCAGACCTCGGCTACTCGCGTAGCTGCCCTGACTGTGGTTCCACCCATCATCCCACAGGGTGGCTCGGCCTAGCCCAACTCCGCCAAGAGGGCGAAGCCGTTTCCTCCGGCGGCCGGGCCTATCTTTGACGACATGAAGACATCCTTGGAGCATGGGGCTGGCTCGTCCAATCTGTCGGCCCTCAACAAGGGAAAAAATTTTGTTGACCTCTGCGACGGCCCGGACAGCCAGCTGGATGGAATTGAAGGCACCATGCTGCGAGACTCCACCCCGCGAGCCAAGAACGTTATTGGTGACTCGCGGTTCAGAACACCGGAGAATCGTCCCTGGGACCCGTCGCCCCGCTTTAGGACCCTGGTGGTGGACTCGCAGAAGCCAAACTCATCGGTCTGTGCCCCTTCCCCTCAGCGACCTATCGGGACCATGGGGGCAGGTGTGGAAACCATCCCTATTCCGGGATTCGACCTCCTCTCACTAGGAACTCGCCGCCCAGGCCGCGTGAAGCACCTGAGATTCGTCCCTCCACGCACCTTCATAGAGATTCCGAGCTCGTCAGGTAAGCTTAGCATTGGATTCTTGTCATGTGGTATTCCGGGACACCTCCCCTTGTTGATGTTTCTGCATTAACAGCTCCCCCCAGCCAATCCGCGGTTGAGTAGTCTTCGCGGACAGCCCACTACTCTCCCCTCCCTTCCTTGAGCTCGCTGGACTCTTATCTAGGCCCTGAGGTGGAGAACAACAAGCTGACGAGGAGGGGGATCAATCTCTTCAAGAAGCTCGTGCACGGCCTGCGCGAGGTGCAGGAGTTCAACGAGGCATTCCAGCGCGACTACGTGCGGCTTGCTGACGAGGTGACGGGCAACCCGGCTGGCGAGGTGACGTCTCCTTCCCCGCTTCTGGACGAGATCGATGACGGCCTTTCGATGGCGCAAAGGAATTCGGGGCGGATCCGCGAGCTTCTCCGCTCACTGCAGTTTGGGGGGCGGGGGGTGCGATGTCAGGGTAGATAGAAGGCGGCTCCATTGTCGAGCCGACCGACACTTGCCTCCTAGCTCCCTTTGTTCGTGAGCCTTGCTTTTTTATTTCTGTTTGATTTCTGTAATAACTTTGAACATTTTTTAGACCAGTGCCCGGTATTCAAATAATGGTATATGCATTACCTTATGTAACTCGACATAGGATGGGACACATCAGAAGTCGACGAGTTGGGGTTGGCGAGCTGGGATGGCGAGCTAGACCGGTTGGACAGCTTGGCCCCAGATTTCTTTTTTTATAAATAGCCCCCCCCCCCAACCCATTACCATCGTCTTAACTACTTACTTTCGCTCTCTTCCCATGCTTTTTCTTCTCGCATTCGTGCCCCAACACCTTCTGCGAGCATTGGCAAAACTAACCCTGATGCCGACGGTCACTCCAAATGCGCCCAGCACTTCAGGGATTACTGCTTATTTGACGGGAACACAACCGAGACGGAACTTGCTGAATTCATCAGCGATCATGTTCCGCCCGGCTTTGAGGCGCGCCGGCCGAGGGAAGGGGAGGCGGTCAACACCTTTTACGACGACAAGCTCGCCTTCCCCATCTCGCATTTCGAGGTGGGCTTGTGCCTCCCCCACTGGCCGGAAGTCCGCCAGATCCTGAAGTATTATGGCGCGGTACCCGCGCAGCTCAACTCGAACGCCATCGCCATGATGGTGGCGTTCGCCTGCTACCTCCGCCGACAGCAGATAGAGTTCAACCTAACTATGTTCAAGAAGCTCTTCTCCTACAAGGCGACTCCGGACGGGTTCGCCTATTTCGAGGGCTCGCTCATCAAGGTTCGCGAGATCGCGAACAAACACCACAACTTGATGACCAAGATCGCCTTCATCAAGGGCAATCTCGGCAACATCCCCTACTCACCACAGCAGAATGGAAAGGATGTCTACCTCCCGCCGACTGTGTCCGGCAATGTTGCCGAGCTCCACAAGTTCTTCCTCCACAAAGACTTCGAGGTCGCCTTCCTGTGAAGGGGCCTTGACTCGCTCCGCCCCGTTCTGCCCGGTGAAGGTATTGTCCTCTTTCCCATTGCCCAGTTCTTCATATCAACATGGAAATTTTCTAAGTCTTTCTATGGAGGAGGACGGCTGATCCCCGTGAACCCGTCGTTCATGGACTCGGGGTTATATGCGGACCCTCTTGCTCACGAGAAGGTGGCGGCGGCGGCCTGCCGAGATGAGGTGGCTTCCTCCAAACCCTCCTCCAGCAACAAGCAATTTGAGCCTGCGGGTTCGATCCCGCCCCATCGCCAACAACTGCCGAAAAAGATGAGGAGAGCCGCAGTGGCTCCTCGGGCGAAACAACATCAATAACATCAACAACCCAAGTACATGAGCTCGCCCGAGACCATCCTAGATGGGTCGCCGGAGAGCCCGCTCAAGGAGATCACAAGCAAGGGGCAGGGGGGTTGCGAGACTTCTACTCCTACTGCTGCGAAGAAGGCAGTTCGCGAGCCTGCCATGCCGAAGGAACGCCACCTCTTCGGCTTTGGTGGGAGGTGGAAGGACTTGGCTGGCGAGCCCATGGTCCAATGGGATGAGCTGACATACCAAGTCTCCATCTCCACCTTCCACCCCTCTTTGGCTGACCACAAGCCCTCCACCAGTCATGCCTACGCACTCGGCTTCGGCCTCTATGGAAGCGAGGACGTCGAGGCCTACAAGGGCATGGCCCTGCCGCAGCTCGGCCATGAGGGGATGCAGGCCCACATGCGGGCCATAGAGCTCTACCATATGATGGTCCGCCGCAGCTTCAATCTCAGCAACCACCTCCAAAAAGCCGAGCAGGCACGCGACGTCGCTAAGGATAAGGCTGTCGACCTAGCGAGGCAGCTCAGGATTGCTGAAAACCTTCTCTCCCAAGCCGTCGGCGGACTGGTAAGCATCGGGCTGCTTCCTTTCCTTTATACTTAGAAATTGTTTCCCTTCTAAATGTGTTTCTTTGTTCTTCAGGATGCCAAGGCTGTCGGGGAGTTGCGGACTCGTGCTACCGGGCTAGAGAATGAGAATGGCCAGCTGCGCGCCCGTCTTGCCGAGCTGGAGGGGGCGAACGTGAAGCTTAAGGAGGAGAACGCGAGCCTTAGCCGCTAGGTCTGCCGCCAAGCGGAGATCTTCTTCCCAGCTCGTGACGTCGAGCCCACCTTCTCGTACAAGAGCCCGAGGATCTTCGGTGAAGCTGACGTCGCTGAGTGGCTGTGTGTTAACTCAATCCAAACCACCAAATGTACCCTAAAGATGATGAAGGATACAGGAGTGCTGGTGGAGGGCTGTGAGGAGATCTCAGTCTGGGACCTCATGTCGAGCCTGTTCCCGGCGATGCCGCCCAGCGAAAAGGAAGATAGCCTCGACGCGCTCTTTGGGAAGGGCTTCCAGGACTTGTCCGGTGAAGGGGGGAGGATCGCCAGTCCGGGCAAATGCTGATCTTGTATTTTTTGTTTTGTAATCTCTCCTAGGCGAGTTCCCCTTGTAACCATCATTATTTAATTGAATACATTTCGATATGATCTTCTCTATTTCTATCTTTTTCCTGGGTTTCCTTGTTTTGTCCGGCTTGCTCGCAAGCCCTTCCCCTGGCGACCTCGTGTAGATATATTTTGCGATTAGGATGTGTTGAAGTTAGTGACCGGGCGGTCTGGCGGTCTGGCTTGGCGGGTTGATGACCGCATGGTTTGGCAGTTACCCTTCAGCGGTTTGGTTGCTGTGTGTTGCTGTCTGAGGTCCAAGCGGTCTAGCGGGGTGTCTCTGGCGACTCGGAGACCGGGAGGTCTAGCAGTATCCCATGGCGATCTCTCTCTCTCTCTGGTAGTAGCCGAGCGGTTAGCCTTTCTGCCTAACCACGCGGCTTGTGCGGTTTGTGTCTGTATAGTCCGCTTGTGTCATGTAAATTTTTAGTCCCATATCTCTTATTTGTATTCTCTCTTCTCTCCTCCATTCTATATAAGGGAGGTCATACCTTTATAATAGATACCTTTTTCGGATAATAAAGTTTCAGTTAAAACCATTTTGGTTTGTTTTTGTTCGGTTCTTACATGGTATCAGAGGACTCGATCTACTCCTCCTGATTCTGTGCCTTCCCTGTCTGCGCGGCTTGTCTCGCCGGTTTGCACCCTGTCCGCGCGGCCTCTTCCTCTCCTTGTCATTTCCCTCTGTGTGTGCGACCTTTTTTCTCCTGTTCGAGCGGCCTGTCCTCTAGCCGTTCGACTTCTTCCCCTCTGCTTGGGTCTGCGGCTTGGTCGTGTCTTTTCTGGCCGCTGGTTTCTACCCTCGTGACCGCTGCAACTTTTCTTCTTCCTATCCATGCAGGTTGTTTCCTTACCGCCCAGCTTCCCTTTTCCTGCACCTATGGCTCTTTCTGATGCTTCTACTTCCACCACCCCTGTCACCAGTCCGGCTCTGCCTCTTCCTCCTACTCCTTCCGGGAACCTTGGCACTGTTTCCAAGCTTATCGACTCCAACTACCCGGATTGGAGCGTCTCTTTCACCTTTCTACTCCGCTCGCAACGCAAACGCCACCATCTCGTTGATGACCCACCTCCTACCACTTCACCTCTCTTTGATGACTGGGACGCGAGTGACGCGCTTGTGCGTACTTGGCTCGCTAACAGTCTTTCCGATGAGTGCCTTCCCATCATCCATTATGATGAGACGGTCAAGGCCGCTTGGCTTCATCTTGCCGCTCTGTACTCCAAGGGGACTCAGACGTCCCGCATCTATACGTTGTATGCAGACCTCTTTGCCCGTCCTACCTTTTCTCCTGTTGCTGCCTACCAACAGGTTCAGGCTCTTGGGGCTGAGATTCTTCAGAATCGCCCCTTTTCTGCGGATTTGGCTCAACAACACAAGCACTTCCATTAGCTTCTGGTTGTGTGTTATCTGCTCCGCCTTCCTGATACTTATGACATGATACGCCAGCAAATTTTGGGTGAGGCGGAATCTCCTACCTTAGATGCCACCGCTGCCCGTATCGCTGCTGTCACCTCTCTCCTTCAGTGCCCACTTCTGCCCGCTCCTCCTTCACCAGACAACTATGCTCATCAAACTCAGCGGAGTGGCTCTGGTAGCCGAAGTCACCAGTCCGGTGACCGTGCTTCTTCCTGCTACCTCTGCTCTCACTGTGGCCGCACCGGACATACTTCCGAACGCTGCTGGATGAAGCATCCCTCTCTTCCCCTCCAGTGACTCTTCCAAGCCGTCTGCCTCTGTTGTCACATCCTCAGGTAGTGCCCATCTGGTGACTCAAGGTAAATGGCTCATCGACTCTGGTGCAACTAATCACATGACGGGCAATCCTCAGTGCTTCTCTTTACTCGAACAACATGATCGGTTGCCCCCGGTCCTCGTTGCGGATGGTTCTCCCTCCCCGGTTCATGGGATGGGAGTGGTTCATGTTACTCCGTCACTACGACTAGCGGACACTCTTTATGTGCCCAAGTTTCCGTGCAATCTATTGTCTGTTACCTCTTTATGCAAGCAGCTTCAGTGTTCTGTGACATTTACTCCGACTTCTTGTTCTTTTTAGGATCCGAGCTCCCACCGGACGATTGCTACTGGGACTGAGAGCGGCGGCCTCTACTTCCTCGACAACGTTTGCGCCTTGTCCGCCTTCTCATCTTCTTATACGGATCTTCTCCAGTGGCATCTCCGCCTCGGTCATCCTCCACCCTGACTTCTACATCAGCTTCTGCCCCACCTCCCTCCCTCTAGTACTCCTCTCCACTGCGACGCTTGTCAACTAGGCAAGCATCACCATTCCTCCTTCCCACCGAAGCAAGGTCGGGGCTTTATTCGTCCATTTGATCTTGTCCACTCCGATGTCTGGGGACCTGCTCCTACGCTCACCGTTGGTCGGGGTATTTCTTATTTTGTCACTTTTATTGATGATTTTTTAGATGTACTTTGGTGTATCTCCTATGAGATCGCTCTGAACTTTTAGATGTATGGATCTCTTTTTATCAGTTAATTAAAACTCAGTTTAATGTTTGTATTAAAACCTTTCGCTCCGACAATGCTAAAGAGTATCTGAGTCACGCTTTTACATCTTTTTGTGTGCAAACATGGCATTATTCATCAGATTAGCTGTGTTTATACCTCCCAACAAAATGGGGTGGCGGAACGCAAAAACCGTCACCTCCTCGATGGCTCGCACTTTGATGACCCAGATGCATATCCTTCGCTCTTATTGGGGCTATGCTATTCTCCTTGCCTGCTACTTCATCAATCACATTCCATCCACAGTTCTCCACGGGAAAACCCCATTCTCTATTCTATATCCGGATAAGGAGCCTTTTCCTCTCCCTCTCTGAATCTTTGGCTGCACTGCATTTGTGCATGCCCCATCTGCCACCCGTGATAAGCTATCCCCTCGCTCCACCAAATGTGTCTTTATGGGGGTACTCCACCACTCAGAAAGGCTACTGTTGCTTTAACCCTATTCTTCATCAGCAGTTCGTCTCTGCTGACGTTACCTTCTTCGAGAATGCCTCCTACTTCTCGGCTGACTCCTCCTCTCTTTCCCCCGCTTCCTCTCCTCTTCCCCCAGCTTCTGATTCTCCTGCTATTCCCTTCGTTCCCTCGTCTCCTACCAAGATATCCACCCCTCCACCATCTTCGTCCCCTCCTCTCTCTCCGCCTCTCTCTCCCACTTCTCCATCACCATCTCCATCCTCTTCGCCGTCGTCGCTCTCTTCTCCCGGGCCAGCTCTCTCTGCCACGGATGCTCCGGATGCCGAGGGAGCCGCCGACCTGGATCTCCCTGTAGCTCTTCGCAAAGGGGTGTGGACATGTACCCTACACCCCCTTGCTGCTGTTGTTTCATATGATCGTCTTAGCCCTTCTCGCAGGGCCTTTACGCTGGCTATCTCTGCTACTGCCACTCCTCGTTCCTATCAGGAGTCCCTTGTTATTCCCCACTGGAAACTGGCCATGGATGAGGAAATGGCGACCCTCATGGAGCGGGGTACCTGGACTCTAGTTCCTCCTCCCTTCGGTACTGATGTTGTTGGCTGTCGCTGGGTTTTTGTGGTCAAATTTGGCCCCGACGGCACGGTGGACCGTTATAAAGCTCGTCTTGTTGCTAAGGGCTTTACTCAGACATATGGAGTTGATTACTTTGACACTTTCTCTCCCATGGCTCGTCTCAGCACCATCTGAGTCCTTCTCTCTGTGGCGGTCAATCGAGAGTGGCCGATTTCACAGCTGGATGTCAAGAATGCCTTCCTTTATGGTGATCTTCAGGAGGCCGTCTATATGGAGCAACCTCCTGGGTATGTTGCTCAGGGGGAGACCCGAGTATGCCGGTTGAAGAAGGCAATCTATGGCCTCAAGTAGAACCCTCGAGCTTGGTTTGACAAGTTCAGCGGCATCGTGGTGGCCGTTGGTTTTGTGCGCAGCTCTGCCGATCACTCGCTATTTATTCGCAAAACCTCCTCGGGCCTGGTGGTTCTTGTTGTGTACGTCGAAGATATTCTTCTCACTGGCGATGATCAGGAAGGGGTAGACTTGACAAAGCGGCATCTTTGTCAACATCTGGTCACGAAAGATATGGGCTCTCCGAAGTACTTTTTGGGGATTGAAATCTCTCAGAAGCCCAACTCCTTAGTCCTCTCCCAGCGTAAGTATGCTCTAGATCTTTTAAAAGAAGCAGGATTGACTAGAGCCAAACCTGCCCGATGCCCTATGGCAATTGGAGAAGACAAAACCTGGACGGATGATTCGCCCCTTCTTTCGGATACTACGCGGTTCAGGCGTATAGTTGGTAAACTCATATATCTCACAGTGACCAGGCCCGACATTTCCTATGCTGTGGGAAAGCTGAGTCAATTCATGCAAGCTCCTAGCGAGTGCCATCTACAGTCCGCCTTGAGGATCTTGGAGTATGTCAAAGCAGCGCCTGGGAAAGGATTACTCTTTCAGAAGAATGGTCATCTGAGGGTTGAAGCATACTCAGATGCGAGTTACGCTGATGACAAAGGGGATCACAAGTTTACCTCCGGTTTCTGCACCTTTGTTGGGGGAAATCTGGTAAGCTGGAAGAGCAAGAAGCAGTCTGTTGTTTCCAGGTCCAGTGCTGAAGCAGAGTATCGGAGTATGGCATCGACCACTTGTGAGTTAAAATGGCTATGGGCTCTCATGCTGGATTTAGGAGAGGTCTACAACCATCCTCTACCTATGTTTTGTGACAACAAGGCTGCCATATACATCTCCAAAAATCCAGTCTTTCATGAAAGAACCAAGCACATTGAGGTCGACTGTCATTTCATTCGTGAAGAGATTTTGAAAGAACAAATTTGCACTCCCTTCGTCACTTCTGATAAAGAGCTGACTGACATCTTCACCAAGCCAGTATCTACCTCATTTCTTCATATTTGTGACAAGCTGGGCATGATCGATATATATGCTCCAGCTTGAGGGGGAGTGTTGAAGTTAGTGACTGGGCGGTCTGGCCGTCTGGTTTGGCGGGTTGATGACCGCACGGTTTGGCAGTTACCCTTCAGCGGTTTGGTTGCTGTGTGTTGCTGTCTGAGGTCCAAGCGGTCTAGCGGGTTATCTCTTGCGACTTGGAGACCGGTCAATCTAGCGGTCTCCCATGGCGATCTCTCTCTCTCTCTCTGGTAGTAGCCGAGCGGTTAGCCCTTCTGCCTAACCGCACGGCTTGTGCGGTTTGTGTCTATATAGTCTGCTTGTGCCATGTAAATTTTTAGTCCCACATCTCTTATTTATATTCTCTCTTCTCTCCTACATTCTATATAAGGGAGGTCATAACTTTGTAATAGATACCTTTTTCGGATAATAAAGTTTCAGTTAAAACCATTTCGGTTTGTTTTTGTTCGGTTCTTACAGGATGGTTGTTAGGACTCGCTCCCGAGAGTAGGCCTTGAGAGCTCGCCAATCTTTAGATGATCTGAGGGTGGGCTACCCGCTGCACTAGGCGCACCACCCCCCAGCTCGCTCGCGAGCTGAATATCTTTTTATCAATATAAGACCAAAATCAAAAAAATTCACAAGTAAAACTGAGAAGGGGTGAAGCGGCCTGTCAGAGCCAGCCTCCCTTCAGCGAATTCCAAAGGCCTGGCTCGCCACCCTTCTACCAAGACCGAGCTGAGCTGTATAGCATCAACACGCCCGTGAAGAGTTTTTCTCCCCTATTTTTAGGAAAATTGCCACACTCCTTGGACAACGTTTGGAGAGTATAGGACTTCCCTGAGTGACATCCAGCCCTGCCAGCTAAGTGAGAGCCTGGCAGTGGGATCTGCTCGAGGTCCGGGTGGACACCATCGAGTGACATACAGCACTGCCAGCTAGGTGAGAGCCTGGCAGCGGGATCTGCTCGGGGTCCAGGTAGACACCATCGAGTGACATTCAGCCCTGCCAACTAGGTGAGAGCCTGGCAGCGGGATCTGCTCGGGGTCCGGGTGGACACCATCGAGTGACAACCAGCCCTGCCAGCTAGGTGAGAGCCTGGCAGCGGGATCTACTCGGGGTCCGGGTAGACACCATCGATTCACATCCAGCCCTGCCAGCTAGGTGAGAGCCTGGAAGCGGGATCTGCTCGGGGTCCAGGTGGACACCATAGAGTGACATACAGCCCTGCTAGCTAGGTGAGAGCCTGGCAGCGAGATCTGCTTGGGGTTCGGGTAGACACCATTTAGTGACATCCAGCCCTGCCAGCTAGGTGAGAGTCTGGCAGCGGGATCTGCTCGGGGTCCGGGTAGACACTATTGAGTGACATCTAGCCCTTCCAGCTAGGTGAGAGCCTGGTAGCGGGATCTGCTCGGGGTCCGGGTAGACACCATCGAGTGACATCCAGCGCTACCAGCTAGGTGAGAGCCTGACAGTGGGATCTGGTCAGGGTCTAGGTAGACACCATCGAGTGACATCCAGCCATGCCAGCTAGGTGAGTGCCTGGCAGCGGGATCTGCTTGGGGTCTATCAAATGAATTCATCCCATTGTATGAGTTACTACAGCAGAATTAGCATATCAAGAGACTTTATTAAGTACAAAACACCACTTACATGTTTCAAGGATAAAAATGCTTCATGTCATCACCGCTCCAGGTGAGACTTAGGGTCTCACCCTCCACATTTCGGAGTCGATACCCTCTTGATCTCAATTCTTCTTTTATAATGAATGGACCCTCCTAGCTGGGATTGAGCTTCCCCACGGTTGCCGACCTTTCGGCTGCATCTACCTTTTTTAGGACCAAGTCCCGCTCCGTAAATTGTTTGACTATGACGTGCTTGTCGAAATACTTAGCCATTCTCCTCTTCACGTCTTCTTATTGGATGGCGGAGAGGTCATGCAGCACCTCCACCATATCCATGGAGAGCCGCAGCTCTTCCTCATTCTCGGCCTGCCATTCTTCCCTGCCTTCCCCGGCTGCGACCACCCGGGGCATTTGAACTTCGAATTCTATGGGGAGTACCGCCTCACATCCATGGGTGAGCTTGAAAGGGATCTCGTCTATGGCTGTGTTGGGGGTGGTCCTCAGGGCCCAGAGAACCGCGGGAAGTTGCTCCACCCAGCACCCTTTGAGATTCTCTACTTTCTTCTTTAGGAGGTTTACAATAATTTTATTCGCGGCTTCTACCTGCCCGTTGCTCCTGGGATGGTGAACCGAGGCGAACCTGAGGTCGATCCCGAGCTGCCCGCAAAAGCTGGTGAATTATGTGCTGGCGAACTGGGGCCCGTTGTCCGTGACAATGGCCTGGGGCGGCTTGTGGCGGCAGATGATCTCCCCCCAAACAAAGTTCCTGATGGCCTAGGAAGCCACCTTGGCCAGTGCTTTCACCTCCAACCACTTGGAGAAATAATCAGTCATCACCAACAGGAACCTTCTTTGCCCACTGGCCTGGGGGAACGGTCCAACCAAATCCATCCCCCAAATTGCAAAGGGCCAGGGGGCTTATGATGCTCTTGAGGCTTTGCGTCGGTTGTAGCTGGATGGGCAAACAGTTGGCACTTGTGACATCTCCTTGCGAACTCTGCAGCATCGCGGCCCAGGGTGGGCCAGAACTACCCTTGCCTGACGATCATTCCTTCCAGGGTCCGACTCCCTAATTGACTCCCACACTCCCCGGAGTGGACTTCTTCCAAGATTCTTTGTACTTCCCCCTCGGCCACGCAATGGGCTAGCATTCCCGAGAGAGCCTTCCTATACATCTGTCTGTCCCGGAGGAGATAGTATGCTGATTTGTGCTTGTGCCTCTTCTTATCCATCCCCTCCAGATACTTTCCTGAGGAGAGGAAAATCGTGATCGGGTCCATCCATGAGGGGTGTCGTTCTATCTCCATCATCTCTCCTTCTTCGATGGAAGGGCGGAATAGATCGATGATGGTAACCCCCACCCGGGGACCACGTTTTACAAGCTGATCGACCTGCTCATTTTCCTCCCATGACACGTGTCGGATGGAGAAAGTTTGGAATGTACAGACAACCCCCTTCACTTTGACCAGGTATAGCCGTAGGGTAGGCTCTCTTGCCTTAAACTCCCCATTGATCTGGGAAGCTACCATCATTGAGTCAGTGAGGACCTCCATGTCCAACACTCCAGCTCCTTGGCCAGGCGCAGCCCTGCTATCACAGCCTCATACTCGGCCTAATTATTGGTGATGGGGAAATGCACCACCACTATTTGCTCAATTCTAGTTCTCTCGGGGCTCTCCAAGATCACCCCCACCCCCAGGGAATGCTTCCCTGAAGCACCATCTACCTTCACCTTCCATGGAGTCGGACGAGTGAGCTCTTCCTCGACCACCTCGATCCCATAATCGGCCAAAAAGTCGGCCATCGCTTGAGCCTTGATCGAGAGGCAGAGGACGAAGGAGATGTCGAACTCGCTCAGTTATACCGACCACTTGGCCAACCTACCTGAGTGCTCCACCCCCTCGAAGATGTTGCGGAGGGGATGGTTGTTGAAAACTGTGAAGTGAAAGTGGGTGAATGGAAGGCTTGGGCAACCTATCCGCGCGGACTACGCAGACCGGGTTTGCGGACTGCTAAGTTGGCAGGGATGTTGCAGGCGGTTTGCTCTGTGGCGGCCTGGGCGGTCTGTTCGCGCGGACTATGCGGACAGCAGCAGCGGTCTGTCAGGCTGGCGAATACTAAGCAGGCAGTTGGATCCCTGGAAGTAACCAGGTGGATAGAAATCCTATCCGCAGAGTCCGGCATGAAGCGGACTGATGAACTGGAGCTCAGCAGACCGGTTTGGCAGTTGCCTTGGTCATGCTCTAGTGGAGCGGCAAGTGGAAGACATGGAAATCGCCGGTCAGTGCGGACAGAAGCTGGAGGTCACCCGGTATGGCGGGCTAGATCCAGTGTCCGCCTGTAAGTGCGGACTGGCCCTTGTGGCCAGTGGACTGGACTTGGTGTGATCTGAACCAAGTCCAGGTTGGCTCAGTCCGGGGAGATCGTGCAATGGAGCACGGGCTGCTTTCTCAGTCCGCCAAGCCTAGTAGAAGTGTTGTTGCTTTGATTGCTAGCTTGGGGGTATGCGGACTGGAGGATTGCATGTGCAAGAGTGTGTGGACTGGAGCTGGAGTCCACTGAGTTCGGTTTAGCCTTGTGATAAGGTTATGAATTCAGGAATGCGGACTGGAGTTTGCTGTGTAAGCAGACTGGATCGGCGTGTCCGCTGAGTCCGGCGGTGCCTTGGAGATTGAGGCAATGGACTCAGGATGTGTTTACGGAAGCCGAGTGTCCGCTGAGTACGGCAGGTGCCTTGATGGCGAGGCTGCGGGCTCGGGTTATGCGGACTGGTGCTGTGTCCGCGGATTGGCGGACATAACTGTTGTGGAGTCCGGCTGTGGTGGTCCTGGCTTGGCTTTTGGCGGCAAGGAGGGCTGGATATTGGAGTCCGGCCTTGGAGAAGCTGGGGCGGACTGGCTATCTGCACAGGAGCGGCGAACTAGAGTGTGTGTCCGCGGGCTGGCGGACACACTTGTTCTTGCAGCGGGATGTGGCAGTGATCCTATCGGTTTGGGCGGTGACCATACTCATCATCGTGCCTATAAATAGGACTCATGTCACATCGGCGACGTACCTCGAAGAGAAGAGAACCGAAGTAAGTGAACAATAATTGAGCTCGGGTAAGTTGCTGCGGTCTGGACTTTGGTGTCCAGCCGGTTTGAGAGTTGACCCGGTTGTGCTGTGCAGGTTGTGCGGATAGCGCTGGAAAGCCAGGACTTGGCCTGATTGCGGTCAGGGACAGTGCGGACTCTACGGTTAAGCAACAGGCGGTAAACAGCAGGTCGCGGATAGCGACCAGGCGGTCTTCTCTTTGGCAACTTGGTTCGGGGTTCAGGAAGTCGCCTGCTTCAGGCGTACTGTTCCATTCGGTGACGCAGCTTGTGCAGTCTGGCGGCTCGGCGACCTCGCGGTCAGGCGGCCTGCAAATCGGCAGTGAAGAGCTAAGCATTGGAATAAGGGGTAGTACACGCGGCTTGGGTTACGGTCTGGCGACCTGGCGGACTAAGCGGATTCCACAGCAGTAGACCGGTGGCTTGGTAATTGAGTCCGCGCGGCTTGTTTTGTTTCTTGTCTTTGTAACTGTCTCTGCTCTCCTGGTTTTGGTTGTTGGTGAAGCATGTCTCGCCATGTATGTCTCGTCTTGTAAAGAAGTTTGCTCTTGATCAATAAAAAAGCTTGTGCTGCATGTGTTGCTGGTTGTTACTGCTTTGTTGAGATAACCCCTGCTAACTCCAAGATCCGGGAAAACTTTCAACAATATAAGTGGGGTGTTCTCCTCCGGTTTGTTGAGTTTCAACAGGGTATCCGAGGAGGCCTCTGCGGGTTTGTTGAATTTTAACATGGTATCAAAGCGAGGTTGTTGGAGTGGTCAAGCAGTGCTCAATGGAAGTAGTTGCTCTTCTGTAGAGGAAACCAGTGGTAGAACCATGGCAGTGGAGGATGCAAGTTGTCTTGGCATTGATCTCCTTACAGAGACGAACTTTGAAAGGTGGAAGTCCTGTATGAAGAGCTTTCTTCTTGGCGAGGACCTTTGGGAGGTTTTATGCGGAGCAGGAAGACAAGAAGCTACTACTGGCAATACTGATGCGATGAGAGCTTGGAAGGAGACAAATGCGAAAGCGGAGTCTATTCTCAAGCAGGTGATCTCATCGGAGCTCTTGGACCACATTAGTGTATGTCGGTCAGCTGCAGAGGTTTGGCCTTCCCTTGATGGGTTGTTCGGGAAGGAGGTGAAGGTTGCTGCTGACGATGGTCCCTCTACTTCATATCAGGAAGAGAGGAGTATTTCTCCTAGGCGTGATAGGAAGAGGAAGGAAGGACCAAGATGCTATAAATGCAAGCAGCAAGGTCATCTTTGGAAGGAGTGCAAGGTTGTCTTGATCTCGGCGAATGTAGCTTATGTCGGAGGTAAGGAGAAGAACATTGTTGGGACATCAACTAGTTCTGGAGCTGATCGGATGAATGCCAGTGATAATGCAGCTATCTAGCATGAAAGACTGGGGCATGTAGGGATGGACAAGCTGAAAGCAATGGCGGAAAGAAGACTCGTAAGAGGCTTGCCTAGATTGTCATCCTATGGCGATGGTCGGGGTATGCGGGATGTCAGGAAAGTGGAGCCTATCGCTTCATGGTTGATAAAGCACAATCCAGATGTAAAGCACCATTGGCGATTGTCCATTGTGCTCTGGTGGGACCGACCGTCACAGCCAGTCTTGGAGGCAGCAGGTTCATGCTGATATTGGTTGATGACTATTCAAGGTATACATGGGTATACTTCATGAAGAAGAAGTCCAACATGGTACGCTTGTTTGTGGAGTTCAAGAATCTTGTAGAAGGCCAGCTTGGCCGGAGGATCAAGGTGTTGAGGACAAGTTTCGGTGGTGAGTTTGGCTCAACCGAGTTCTCACACTTTTGCAGGAAGCAAGGGATCCGGAAGGAGCTTTCTTGTGGACATACTTCACAACAAGGCAGTATTGCATCTCAGATGATCCGTTGGTTAACGGAGATCTGCAAGTGTTGGCTTCAGAGTAAAGGCGTTCTGAAGGCTCTTTCGGCGGAAGGGATGGCCTGTGCTGCTCATGTCATCAACCAGATGCCTCTTAGTCCGATCATAGTGAAGACTCCTTATGAGCTGATGTTCGGAGTGAAGCCCTCAGTGAAGCACTTTCAGGTGTTTGGTTCTACCTGCTACATACACTCTCCGGGTGCTCTCAAGACAAAGCTAGTCTTTGTTGGGTATGATGAGCAGAGGAGAAGATGAAGGTGTATGGATCCTGCGACGAAGAAACTCATAGTGTCGAGAGACATTGTCTTCAATGAGTTGACGCCGTATTAGGGTAGCTCTCATGTGGAGCTAGAGATAAGCAGGTCAAATGATGGGCTGAAGGAGGCTGCTGCTAAGGAAGTGGAGTTGCCTGAGTCACCAGGAGCTCCAGGTTGTTCTAGCTCCGGGGCAAAGGCGTCAGAGTCGGGAAGAAGGGGGAGCGATGCTCCAGGATCTTCTGGCCCAAAGGCGGAGGCTTCCGGTTCAGGAAGCAGGGGGAGCGATGTTCCAGGCAGTTCTTGTTCAAGAGGAGAGTCTTCTGGTTCAGGTAGCAGGGGGAGCGTTTCTCCAGGTGCTTCTGGTTCCAGTAAGGAGGCGTCTTGTTCAGGAAGCACGGGGAGCATTGTTTCGGGTTTGCCCGGGAGCGGAGCTGGTTCAAAAGCAGCGGAGGTGGTTAGCCATGATCAGGTTCTTCAGAGATCGAAGAGGATCAGTAAGCCACCAGCTCGATATAGCGAAGGGAACACGACGGACTTGGTCCCGTGTTTCCTTATTAGCCCTCAGGTCGAGCAAGGTTCTTCTGGCTGTGATGACCCCACTAGAATCAAGGAGGTGGTTGACACCAAGGCTGAAGAGGTGACTTCTCTCAGAGGTAACAAGGCTTGGGCTTTTGTGCCCAAGGAAGTTGGTGATACTCCTGTGATGCATGAGTAGAGTTTGAAGCTGAAGAAGGCAGAGGGAAGCATGACTCCTTTTTGGAGATGCTGGAGGACTCCCTCAGGGTCCATTATATGCGGGGCGAGGACTATCTCTTCGACATCTCTTCGTAAATGCTATCGGAGGGACCAGGTGCAAGGTTACGGGAGCTGCTGGAGTTATTCACCACTTATGACTTCAAGGGGGAGTGTTGAAAACTGTGAAGTGAAAGTGGGTGAATGGAAGGCTTGGGCAACCTATCCGCGCGGACTACGCGGATAGGGTTTGCGGACTGCTAAGTCGGCAGGGATGTTGCAGGCGGTTTGCTCTGTGGAGGCCTGGCCGGTCTGTTCGCGCGGACTATGCGGATAGCAGCAGCGGTCTGTCAGGCCGGCGAATACTCAGCAGGCAGTTGGATCCCAGGAAGTACCCAAGCGGATAGAAATCCTATCCGCGGAGTCCGGCATGAAGCGGACTGATGAACTGGAGCTCAGCAGACCGGTTTGGCAGTTGCCTTGGTCATGCTCTAGTGGAGCGGCAAGTGGAAGCCGCGGATACCGCCGGTCAGTGCGGACAGAAGCTGGAGGTCGCCCGGTATGGCGGGCTAGATCCAGTGTCCGCATGTAAGTGCGGACTGGCCCTTGTGGCCAGTGGACTGGACTTGGTGTGATCTGAACCAAGTCCAGGTTGGCTCAGTCCGGGGAGATCGCGTAGTGGAGCGTGGGCTGCTTTCTCAGTCCGCCAAGCCTAGTAGAAGTGCTGTTGCTTTGATTGCTAGCTTGGGGGTATGCGGACTGGAGGATTGCCTGTGCAAGAGAGTGCGGACTGGAGCTGGAGTCCGCTGAGTTCGGTTTAGCCTTGTGATAAGGTTATGAATTCAGGAATGCGGACTGGAGTTTACTGTGTAAGCAGACTTGATCGGCGTGTCCGCTGAATCCGGCGGTGCCTTGGAGATTGAGGCAATGGACTCGGGATGTGCGAACGGAAGCCGAGTGTCCGCTGAGTCCGGCAGGTGCCTTGATGGTAAGGCTGCGGGCTCGGGTTATGCGGACTGGTGCTGTGTCCGCGGATTGGCGGACATAGCTGTTGTGGAGTCCGGCTGTGGTGGTCCTGGCTTGGCCTTTGGCGGCAAGGCGGGCTGGATATTGGAGTCTGGCCTTGGAGAAGCTGGGCGGACTGGCTATCTGCACAGGAGCAGCGAACTGGAGTGTGTGTCCGCGGGCAGGCGGACACACTTGTTCTTACTGCGGGATGTGGCGGTGATCCTATCGGTTTGGGCGGTGACCATACTCATCATTGTGCCTATAAATATGACCCATGTCACATCAGGGACGTACCTCGAAGAGAAGAGAACCGAAGTAAGTGAACAGTAATTGAGCTCACGTAAGTTGCTGCGGTCTGGACTTTGGTGTCCGCGCGGTTTGAGAGTTGACCCGGTTGTGCTATGCAGGTTGTGCGGATAGCGCTAGAAAGCCAGGACTTGGCTCTGATTGCGGTCAGGGATAGTGCGGACTCTGCAGTTAAGCAACAGGCGGTAAACAGCAGGTCGCGGATAGCGACCAGGCATTCTTCTCTTTGGCAACTTGGTTCGGGGTTCAGGAAGTCGCCTGCTTCAGGCGGACTGTTCCATTCAGTGACATAGCTTGTGCGGTCTGGCGGCTAGGCGACCTCGCAGTCAGGCGGCCTGCAGATCGGCGGTGAAGGGCTAAGCATTGGAATAAGGGGTAGTCCGCACGGCTTAGGTTGCGGTCTGGCGACCTGGCAGACTGAGTGGATTCCACAGCAGTAGACCGACGGCTTGGTAATTGAGTCCGCGCGGCTTGTTTTGTGTCTTGTCTTTGTAACTATCTCTGCTCTCCTAGTTTTGGTTGTTGGTGAAGCATGTCTCGCCATGTATGTCTCGTCTTGTAAAGAAGTTTGCTCTTAATCAATAAAGAAGCTTGTGCTGCATGTGTTGCTGGTTGTTACTGCTTTGTTGAGATAACCCCTGCTAACTCCAAGATCCGGGAAAACTTTCAACAATATAAGTGGGGTGTTCTCCTCCAGTTTGTTGAGTTTCAACAGGGTATCCGAGGAGGCCTCTGCGGGTTTGTTGAATTTTAACAATGGTAAGTCACCACTCATATGGAGTGTGCCTGGAAGTAGTGCCGCAGCCTTCGGGCCGAGATGATCCGGGCGAATGCTAGCTTTTACAAGATTGGATATCGGAGCCCGACCTTTCTAAGGACCCAGCTCATGTAGTATATGGGGAGCTGCTTCTTCCCCTCTTCACGCACCAGGACAGAGCTCAAGCCCTCCGCTCCGACCCCGAGATACAAAAGTAGGTCCTACCCCTCCTTTGGACCTTAGAGCAACGGAGCTTGCGTCAACTGCATTTTAAGAGCTTGGAATGCCTCCTCGCACTCCTTGGTGCACTCAAATTTTTGCCCCCCCCCCCTTAGTGTTTTGAAGAAGGGGGAGCACTTCTCCCCAGCCTGGGAGAGGAACATGCTTAACCCTGCTAGCTTCCCTGTCAATCGTTGCACCTCCTTAGTGTTGGGTATTGTATCCACAACGTACCTGATTTGAAGAAGCCCCCGAACAAGCTAAGGTAAATAGGCAATGTTTTTGACAAAACATTTCAAGTTGTGCTTGCAGTTATTCCACGCTAAGTGCACACCAATGTCAGGGTGCAGTAGGTCAATATACACGGGTCTGCACGACGTAATCCCTCATTGAGCAGATCAGTGTGTTGGCCTACGTGTACTCTCTCTATTGGAGTGCACTTAATTTCAAGTACAGGGCTGTGTTAAGGCAAGAGAAGACAAGGAGCAAGGATGGGTCAAGGAGCAGCTCTTGGATGGAAAGATGAAAAATCATCTAAGTAAGAATCAATGAGAATCACCAAGTGATTCTCGCCGATTCGGCGAGAATCACTAGTGATTCTCGCCGAATCGTCGAGAATCACTGGTTGATTCTCACCGGCTAAAATCAGAGTGCAATCAAGTCAGATTCGACGAGAATCACTTGTGATTCTCGACGGATCGACGAGAATCACTTTGTGATTCTCGACGGATCGTCGAGAATCACTTTGCGATTCTCGCCGAATCGTCGAGAATCACCCTTGATTCTCGACGATTCGACGAGAATCACAGGTGATTCTCGCCGATTTTGACTTGGCAATTTTTCTGGAACTCCCTGAACCGGATTCTACCGCTGGCACTATTTTGAACCGGATTTCGGGTTTCTACTTGTGGGACCCACAACGGTCATATTGAAAGTGTCTACAGTATATATACGGGTATTTCTTGAACAGTAGAGACAGAGAAAGAAGCCGAGCGACAACCTTGACCTAAAATCGCGATCTCCACTCCGCCGCCGCCGTCGCGCTCGAGCTAGTTGGTCGCCGCCTTTGATCGAGATTTCTTCGTGATCTTCCGGCAACAGAAGCTTAGCCAAGCTTAGAGTCTCACGTGTCTATCCAGAGATCCCTTGTCTCTCGATTTGTTGATCGGGGAAAACTTCCCCGTCCGAATCGATCGAGACGATCGATCCTAGAGTGACCGTTGGTAGACCTAGCTAGCTTCGCTACGAAGTTTGGATCTCCAAAGAACAGCAGCCGCACATCGTTGTTGCCGCCGATCCCGTGAACCTAGCCGCCGCCCATCTTGCCGCCGCCGGTTCCGGGGAGATTCTCTCCAAGAGAGATCTTGGGTAGTGGACTCTTCGTGGACTTCAAAAACTCGTCGTCAACGAAGAGGGACACCTAAGTCTCCAAACGTAGTTTGTATCTCTTGTAAATTCTAGTTTTACTTTTGTTGTAAAGGAACGTTGGTTCCTATTTGTAAGGGTTGGGTGCAACCCATGTTGTGGGAGTGTTGACTCCTACGTGTGGAAGGGTTCCTTCCGATAGTGCAAGGATTGGATTTCAATCCTGTTGGAGAAGTGACCGAGTCGTCCCTTGGTGGGAGATAGGTCGAAGGGGGAAAGTGGATGTACCCAAATCGGGGAACCACTATAAATAGCTTGTGTATTCTGTGTGCTATGCTGTTTATTTTTATTGTGCAGGTAGAATCTTAAATTCCGCAAAAACGCTGCACGTCACCTATTCCCCCCATATGTGAAGATAGTTGACACTAGGTGGACTTTCAAGTGGTATCAAAGCCAGGTTCCTCATCAAAAAGGTTAACACCTTGAGTTGAATCCTACCGCTAGTGTCAAGAAGGAGGCAAACATCTACTATGGACGGGCTCAAGTTCACAGGCAAGATCCCAGTATGCACCAGGCTCAACTTTCCTATCTGGAAGGAAAGGATCAGGTTCTACATGGAAGCAGTGGATCCTCGACTCTTCATGATCGTGGAGGAGGGACCTTATGTCCCCACTAAGGCCTCCACCATTGATCCTACCAAGAAAGTGCCGAAGACACTTTCTGAAATGGACAAGGACGAGATGGTGCTAGTGGGACTTGACAAGAAGGCGCAGAACATTCTGGTCAGCGCAGTTGATGACTCAATGATGCAGAACTTCTGCAACTGCAGGACAGCACAGGAGATCTGGCATTGCCTGATCATCCTAATGGAGGGCACTGATGAAGTGAGGGATGATCGGAGATCCCTCCTGAACCAGAAATATGAGGCCTTCAGACAAGGGCCTAAGGAAGAGATCAGAGTCACCTACGAGAACTTCCTCAAGATTGTCAACGCCCTCAAAGGATAAGGAAGAGTGTTCACTAATGGTGAACTCAATGATAAATTCCTTAGGTCCCTTACTAAGGAATGGGACACAAAGATCTGCGCCATCCGAGAGTTTGGCAGACTAGCTGAAACAGACCCACAAATTCTGTTTGGGAAGCTGATGTCCTATGAGCTTCAGCTGAACACCAGGAAAGCAGAAGAAGAAGCTGAGAAGGCTGCAACCAAAGAAAAGACTGTGGCTCTGAAAGCCAGTCACTCCAGAAAAGGCAAGGGTGCGGTTTCATACCGTGCCAGGAATAAGGATGAGGAGGAGGACTCCGAGCCATGCTCCTCCAGCTCAGAGCTGTCGGAGGAGGATTTCTCCCTCATCACCCGAGAGTTCAAGAAGTTCCTCAAGATGAGGAATCAAAGAAAGAAAGACGGCTCCTCCTCCAGGCATCAAAAGAAAAATTATTCTTCTGACAGGTATGCTTCTAAACCGAACAAACATCGCTCTTCTGACATTATTTGCTTTGGATGCAATAAGCCAGGACACGTCGTGGCCGACTGCTATCAAGGCAAGAGAGAAAAAGGGAAAGGAGAGGAGCTCAAATCCTCTAGAGATAAGAAGAAAGAGCGGAGCTACATCGCCAAAAGGCCAAAGACACTGAGTGAGTCTGATTCCACAGACTCCAGTGATGATGAGGAAGCCTACTTTGGGCTGGTGGGTCGCTCCGACTCAGAAGGAGAATGCCCCCCATTTACTGGGAAGGTAAAAGCTCATACTCCTCTCTCCGACTCTGACTCTGATCCTGAGTCTCAGGATGATGAACCTGAGGATAGCCTTTCGGCCCGTGAAGCTGAGCTCCTCGAGAAGTATGAGCTTCTGCTCAACACTTTCGAGGAGTGCCGTAAGAGATTGAAGGCTGAGAAAAAGGAAGTAAAATTCCTTAAGGGTGAGTGTGTTTCCCTAAGGAAAGAGGTCACTAGTTTGATTTCTCTCCAACAGGAGCACCTTGACCTGACTTCTAAGCATTCAGAGTCTCTTAAACTCCTTGATCTTAACCAGGAGGAAGTCGACAAGTTGGAAGAACTACTTGCGGCAGAAAGGAAGATCGTCAAGAGCTTCTCTATGCCAAAACTATTCTTCCAGTAGTTGATACCTTCTCTGCTCAGGCCAAAGGAGCTGGCTTGGGGCATGTAGGGGTATCTGGTTCCTCTTCCAGGAGAAATAGGAACCAGAGGAAGAATAAGGCCGCCAAGAAGGCCTCTGCTGCTGAAAAGGGAAAGGCTCCGCTCAGTGCTGTTGCGTTCAGAAAGCCTGGCTTTCCTTGCGACCAACATGACTTTGAATCAACATTTGTTCATCATTTCCGGCCCTCGGTTGCAAAGCCAAAGAGCCGATATGACGGTTGGACCTTTCCCCGGAACTTCGGTGAGAGTGCCTTCAAGGCACCTTATGAGAAAATCCACATGGGAAATTATGGTCAATTCTCTAGCGGCCATAATGGAAAGCAGGCACCAAAAGCCAAGCCTGTTATACAGAAGGTGAAGAAGTCTTGTGACTGCAATCACTGTGAGGCCCCCACCTCCAGATCCAAAGCCCCGGCTGTACCCACCGTTCCCAGGGTAAGGCAGGAGCCTAGGAAGAGGTACAACAGATTTGACGGTTGGTGCTGTGGCAAAGTCAGTCACTTTGCCGTGGATTGTTGGTTTAATCCATGGTATCACGAGACTCCCTATGTTATCAATGCGAGGCCGACTACTCGTAGGGTTAACCAACCGAGGGGGAGTATGCTAACCAGGAATCTAGGACCCAAGTTCGATTGGGTTCCTAAGGAAAATTAATTTTGTTTTGCAGGAATGTCCAAAGGCCACTAAAACGCCAATCTGGTACTTGGACAGTGGATGCTCCCGGCACATGACCGGGACAAGAAGCCTGCTGCGTGATTACACTCTAGTCGAGAATGGACCCAAAGTCATCTTTGGAGGGTCAGATCGAGGAGTCACCAGAGGTTACGGTATGATTTCCAACGGCATAATCTCTATCACCGACGTGGCTTATGTTGAAGGGTTAAACCATAACCTGATCAGTGTAAGTAAGTTATGTGACAAAGGTTATGACGTTAAGTTCTGCAAGGATAAATGTCTGATAATTTCACGTATCTCTTCTGAGACGGTATTATCAGGCATTAGGAGCAGAAATATCTTCTGCTTAGATTTTCTCAGTTTAGATTCATCTACCCCCGTATGCCTTGTGGCAACAGGCAGTGCATCTCTTTGTGAACAATGGCACAAGAGATTGGCACATATTAATTTCAAAACAATTAGTATGTTGTTTTCTAAAAACTTAGTAAGGGATGCTCCCGTTATCAAGTGCATCAAAGATAGCCCCTGTCCTGCATGCCAGATGGGCAAACAGACTCGGGCTACCTTTAAGAGCATTGTAGACAAAGTCTCTTCCCGATGTCTTTACCTTCTACATATGGACTTGTTTTGTCCAATGCAAGTTCATAGCTTGGGAGGCAAGTCTTATACGCTAGTGATAGTTGATGATCATTCTCGGTTTACATGGGTGTTCTTCTTAAAACGAAAGTCGGATACGTTTGACATCTTCACTAGTTTTGTCAAGCAGGTTCAGAACGAATTTAACTGCCCAGTTGTCAAAATCAGAAGTGACCATGGAACAGAATTCGAATCTGGTGCTATGACAGAGTTTTGTGAAGAACAAGGTATCTTTCATGAGTTTTCCTCCCCGTGCACTCCTCAGCAAAATGGAGTTGCGGAGAGGAGAAATATAACTCTCATTGAAGCCTGCACGACAATGTTGAAAGACGCCTCTCTCCCAGAATACTTCTGGGCAGAGGCTGTCAACACAGCTTGTCATGTACAAAACCGAGCATTGATCAACAAGCATCATCGTAAGACGCCTTACGAGCTACTGAAAGGCAGGAAACCAACCTTGTCCTACTTGAGGAACTTTGGTTGCAGATGCTATGTACTGAATAATGGGAAGTACCCGCGTACTAAATTTGGTGAAAAATGCTTCGAAGGCATATTCATGGGCTATAGTTCCCACAGTCGGGCATATAGGGTCTTCAATAAGAAAACCCTAGTGGTAGAAGAATCAATTAATGTTGTATTTGATGAAGGAAGTTTGCTTAACAGCAATTCTTCCAGTGGAATTCTTGAAGATGCAGGTGCACGACTTGAACAGCTGGATCTCAATGAGACCGCTAAAGATGAAACTCCTAAGTATGTCAAAGTTTCCACCTCCACGTCATCTGGAAATGTTGAAGATCAAAATGGAGCAAATCTCTTAGAAGAAGGAGAAGCCCAAGAAGTAGTCGAAGCTCCAGACGCCAGACTTCTAGAGCTACGGAACGTGAGGGATCATCCTAGAGATCAGATCATCGGAGATCCTCGTGTCGGTGTCAGAACTCGAAGAGGTACTATTAACGAAGTATTGCATCTTAGCTTCTTGTCACAGGTTGAGCCAAATAAGTTCGACGAGGCGAACAAAGATGCGGCATGGATTATGGCCATGCAAGATGAACTACATCAATTCGAACGTTGCAATGTTTGGACGCTAGTTCCCAGACCATACAAGCAGGAGGAGGGGATTGACTTTGACCAGACCTTCGCACCAGTAGCAAGGCTCGAGGCAATCAGATTGTTCCTGGCGTATGCTTCGCACAAAGGATTCACAGTCTATCAAATGGATGTGAAATCAGCGTTCCTGAACGGAGACCTGAAAGAGGAAGTATACGTCGCTCAACCCCCAGGTTTTGTCAATCCTACTTATCCCAATCATGTGTATTTTCTCAATAAAGCTCTATATGGTTTAAAACAAGCTCCACGAGCTTGGTATGAGACTTTATCTAGTTTTCTTCTTGAGAACAAGTTCTCTAGAGGTAAAATAGATAAGACATTGTTTCTCAGGGAAGTCAAAGGCAAGATTTTGCTGGTGCAAATCTATGTCGATGACATTATATTCGGCTCAACGGACAACAATCTTTGCAAAAAGTTTTCTAAACTTATGCAAGGAAAGTTTGAAATGAGCAGTATGGGAGAGCTCAAGTATTTCTTGTGACTTCAAGTGAAACAGTCTGAGGATGGAATCTTCATCTCTCAAACGAAGTTCACAAATGAACTCCTTAAGAAATTCGGTATGGAGAATGCAACCTCTATGAGGACTCCAATGGGATCCACTATGTCTCTGGATAAGGATGAGAAAGGTAAACCTTTCGATGAAACCAAATACAGAAGCATCATTGGATCCCTGCTCTACCTTACTGCCAGTAGACCGGATATTATGTTCTCCACATGTGTCTATGCCCGATATCAGGTGAACACTAAGGAATCTCACTATGTCGCTGCAAAGCAAATTCTAAGATACCTTAAAGGTACTCCTAATCTTGGCTTGTGGTACCCGAGAAACAATGATGTCGAGCTAATAGACTTTTCAGATGCTGATTTTGCAGGGAGTAGGGATGACAGGAAAAGCACCTCCGGGACGTGTCAATTCCTCGGCAGGAGGCTTATCTCATGGAACAGCAAGAAACAGAATTGTGTTGCAACCTCCACAGCAGAGTCTGAGTACATCTCGGCAGGCAGCTGTTGCGCACAACTCCTATGGATTAGAAACCAGTTAGCCGACTACGACCTTCAGTTCAAGGAAATACCAATGTACTGCGACTCCTCCAGTGCAATTGCAATTGCCAACAATCCGGTATCGCACAGCAGAACGAAGCATATTGAAGTGCGCTACCACTTCATTCGGGAGCACGTGGAGAACAAGGACATCTCTCTTTGTTATGTCTCCACGGACAAGCAGATTGCAGATATATTTACAAAGCCCTTAGACGAAGCCAAGTTCAGTCTTTTCAAAACTGAATTGGGAATGCTCAACCATGAGGAATGAAGACTACAAAAGCTCCAGGCTCGTGCAAGAACTGAGGGGGAGCAAGGAACTCAAGTGTGAGCACAGATGCAAGAACTGAGGGGGAGCAAGTGGTCAAATGCTACAGACCCAGATTTTCAGAAGCCGAAAAGGGGGAGATTACCCTCTCGGCTACGGCTAAGGTGGCTCCAACGTTTGCTCTCGGTATCGGTAATGAATATCTCTCTCAACTTAATTTCAAGGTTATGATTTTCATTCCCATATGCTTTATTCATCTTAGCTTGTAGGGTTTAGGCTTCTTCAAATAGGGGGAGATTGTTGGGTATTGTATCCACAACGTACCTGATTTGAAGAAGCCCCTGAACAAGCTAAGGTAAATAGGCAATGTTTTTGATAAAACATTTCAAGTTGTGCTTGCAGTTATTCCACGCTAAGTGCACACCAATGTCAGGATGCAGTAGGTCAATATACACGGGTCTGCACGACGTAATCCCTTGTTGAGCAGATCAGTATGTTGGCCTACATGTACTCTCTCTATTGGAGTGTACTTAATTTCAAGTACAGGGCTGTGTTAAGGCAAGAGCAGACAAGGAGCAAGGATGGGTCAAGGAGCAGCTCTTGGATGGAAAGATGAAAAATCATCTAAGTAAGAATCGGCGAGAATCACCAAGTGATTCTCGCCTATTCGGCGAGAATCACTAGTGATTCTCGCCGAATCGTCGAGAAACACTGGCTGATTCTCGCCGGCTAAAATCAAAGTGCAATCAAGTCAGATTCGACGAGAATCACTTTGTGATTCTAGACGGATCGACGAGAATCAATTTGTGATTCTCGACGGATCGTCGAGAATCACTTTGCGATTCTCGCCGAATCGTCGAGAATCACCCTTGATTCTCGACGATTCGACGAGAATCACAGGTGATTCTCGCCGATTTTGACTTGGCAATTTTTCTGGAACTCCCTGAACCGGATTCTGCCGCTGGCACTATTTTGAACCGGATTTCTGCTTTCTACTTGTGAGACCCACAACAGTCATATTGAAAGTGTCTACAATATATATACGGGTATTTCTTGAACAGTAGAGACAGAGAAAGAAGCCGAGCGACAACCTTGACCTAAAATCGCGATCTCCACTCCGCCGCAGCCGTCGCACTCGAGCTAGTTGGTCGCCGCCTTTGATCGAGATTTCTTCGTGATCTTCCGGCAACAGAAGCTTAGCCAAGCTTAGAGTCCCACGTGTCTATCCAGAGATACCTTGTCTCTCGATTTGTTGATCGGGAAAACCTTCCCCGTCCGAATCGATCGAGACGATCGATCCTAGAGTGACCGTTGGTAGACCTAGCTAGCTTCGCTACGAAGTTTGGATCTCCAAAGAACAGCAGCCGCACATCGTTGTTGTCGCCGATCCCGTGAACCTAGCCGCCGCCCATCTTACCGCCGCCGGTTCCGGGGAGATTCTCTCCAAGAGAGATCTTGGGTAGTGGACTCTTCGTGGACTTCAAAAACTCGTCGTCAACGAAGAGGGACACCTAAGTCTCCAAACGTAGTTTGTATCTCTTGTACATTCTAGTTTTACTTTTGTTGTAAAGGAACGTTGGTTCCTATTTGTAAGGGTTGGGTGCAACCCGTGTTGTGGGAGTGTTGACTCCTACGTGTGGAAGGGTTCCTTCCGATAGTGCAAGGATTGGATTTCAATCCTGTTGGAGAAGTGACCGAGTCGTCCCTTGGTGGGAGATAGGTCGAAGGGGGAAAGTGGATGTACCCAAATCGGGGAACCACTATAAATAGCTTGTGTATTCTGTGTGCTGTGCTGTTTATTTTTATTGTGCAGGTACAATCTTAAATTCTGCAAAAACGCTGCACGTCACCTATTCCCCCCCCCCCATAGGTGAAGATAGTTGACACTAGGTGGACTTTCACTTAGTATTTCGCGGTGACCCTAGCTCCATGATAGCTTTGACCTTATCAGGATTTGGTTCGACCCCCACGGGGTGAGGAGATGCCCCAAGAACTTTCCCTTGTTGGCCCCGAAGACACACTTCAGGGGGTTCAGCCGCATCTTGTACTTGCGCAGGGTGGCAAAGGTCTCTTCTAGGTCCTGGAGGTGAGAGTCTACGCCCTAACTCTTGATCATGAGGTCATCCATGTACACCTCCAGATTTCTCCACTTCTGTTCCCTGAAGACCCTGTCCATCATCTTTTGGTAGGTTGCCCCTGCGTTCTTCAGCCCAAAGGGTATCATTTTATAGCAGTAGCATCCATCCCCCATGATGAATGAGACGTCCTTGACATTCGGGGGGTGCATCCTGATTTGGTGGTAACCTGAAAACGCATCTAAAAAGCTCATTACAGAAAAACTGACGGCTGAATCAACCAGCGCGTCAATCCGAGGCAAGGGATAACAGTCCTTAGGGCACGATTTATTAAGTAAAGAAAAGTCTATACACATATGCCACCGACCGTCTCCTTTTTTAACCATGACTACATTGGAGACACAGCCATGGTATTGGATTTTGGATACGAAGTCGGCCTTGAGAAGTTTTGCCACCTCCTCCCTGATGGGCTTGGCTAGCTTGTCCGAAGTGGATCTCTTCTTTTGTTGGACGAGGCATGTTCCCAGGTTCAGGTTGAGGCGGTGGCAAGCCACATCCGCGTCAACCCCCGGCATCTCCGCAGCACTCCATGTGAAGATGACCACGTTCTTCTGGATGCACGCCAGCATCCTGCCTGGAGACTCCGGGGTCAGCCCTCCGCTAACGTGAACCTTCTCCACCATGCCTCCAAGGGTGAGAACTTCCAGCTCCACCACCTCTTCTGCAGCCTCCAGCCTGGACTGCTCCCCCCATTCCCCGATGTCCCCCTCCTCTGGGACAAGAACCTTCTCCTTTACTCCCTCCACGACCATCGCTTCGACTAGCTCCTCCTGACCTCCTCCTGCCACCTCTACCTCGGTGCATCTCTCCACCTCCATCTCCTCCCTGCCAGCCTCCTGCTCTGCCTCCTCCATCCTCCGCTCCATCTCCTCGACCCCCTCCTGCCAAGAGATGGAGTTCATGGCGGTGACGTAGCACTTCCTTGCTACTTTGTGGTTACCCCAGACCCGGACCTGGATCCCCTCGGCATTAAACTTTAAGCATTGGTGGAATGATGAGGGGACTTAGCGGAAAGCGCTGATGAGGGGCCTCCTGAAGATGGCGTTATAGCTGCTGAGGTCATCCACGATGACAAACCTACAGTTCTGTGACTGCCCCCCCCCCCCCCAGGGTGACATGGAGCCCCACTCCTCCTTCTACCTCCTTCCTCTCCCCCAAAAATCCAAATAAGGGCCCATCCGAGTCCAACACTCTCTTTGCCTCCACCTTCATCGCGTCAAATGCCTTCTTAAAGACGGCGTTGACGGAGTTTCCATTGTCGACGAGGATCCGGGAGATGGTGAAATTTTCGATGGCTGTCTGGATGACCAGCGCATCGCAAAATGGATTCTCGTGATCCGGCATATCGCTCCTCAAGAAGGTAATCCTCTCTTCTGGGGGTGGGGTTTGGGAAGTGGAGTCAACGCTCTGGCGATATATAGTATGGAGGCTCGCCCTCCGATAAGCCTCTACCCCCACCACCCCATGGATCACTCTGATCCCTCCTCGGGTCCCGACGTCCACCCGATCTTCACATCGATCCTCCTCCACCCGAGGAAGGACCTCCTCGATCCTCACCTCCTGGCGCCCCTGTGGCTATTACTGCTCTCTGTTTCCCCTCATTTCAAGGAACTTCGGGCACGTGGCTGTGGCGTGCCCTTCCTATTGAAGGAAGTCACAGTAGGGCAACTCCACCCTTACTTCTCTTCTCCTCCTTTGTTCCTCTCTCCTCCTCTCCCCCATGGCCATGGCCATAGCCTGATCTTGATTGGGGAGTGGAGGCCTTTGCGCCTGCCTCTAACCTGGGGGTGGAATTGATCCTGGCCTCCCTGGTGGTGATCCCTTCCTTGGTATCCACTTTGAGGCCCCTGGTCTTGCCAATCAGGCCTCCAGCCCAACCGATGGTCCGGCTCCCTCTACCGGGGCTCGGCTTACCTCTCCTCCTGCACCCTGCCGCCTCTCGGCTCCTTCTCTTCCTCCGTGGCCCACCTGGCCAGCTTCCGGGCAAACTCTGGATTCGACGTCTCCCCGTCGACTTCCCTTGCCGCCCTCTCCATCAGCTCCTTGTAGGAGAGGGGGCACTCTCTTCAACTCCATCCTGAAGAAACCCAGTCGCAGCCCCAGAGTGAAAGCCACCATCAGGCTATGGCCTGGCATCTTATGGACCTAGGTGACCTCCTCCTGGAACTGATTGACGTAACTCCCCAACGTCTCATTCACTCTGTGCTTGATGTGGAGCAGGGACTCCGACTCCTTCTTCCTCCTCTTCGAGGTAGTGAACCACAACATGAACCCCCGACGTAGGTCCTCGAAGCAGTAGATGGAGCTGGCCGGCAGCTGGTGAAACCACTCCCTCGTCTTCTCCTTGAGGGTGATGGTGAAGGGTCGACACTTGAACCAATCCGACATCTGTCGGATCAAAAACACGTCCTCAAACCATTGGACGTGTTGGACCGGGTCCCCCTTCCCGGTGTAGCAGGACATTTCGGGTTCCCTGAACCCCTCTAGAATCGGGGCAGAAGAAACCAACTATCTAAAGTGGCTGCCTCCCCCTACTTGGCGAGCTGGCACATCTCGCGGCCCCAACTCACCGATCCGGACTCCACTTGCCGAGCTGGGGAAGAGCACGCGCCCGGGGAGCTCGCATCCCCTTCCTTCCTCGGCGACCTCCTTGACAGCTCTCCTGTCGGGGGTGTCCTCACCCAGAGATGGGGCGACTGCGATCTGGGCAGCTGGGGTTGAGCACTCGGCCCGAGCGCCGAGTGCAAACTTGATGAGGCCGAGCACCTCATTCCTGAAGTCCTCGAACATTCCAACTGTGGCCAGAGGTAGGGGCGGCGAGTCCGACCTTTCAGATCCTTGACCTCCTATCATCGAGCTCGCTGAAGATTTTCTGTACTGACTACGATCCATGCTTACCGCACCAGAATGTTGAAACCAAAAACTCGGTCTCTTGTGGATTTCACCCTTGGGGAAGGGGTGATCGCGCACCTACTTCTCTCCTACAAGCAAAATAACAAAGGAAGCAAAGAAGAACTGACCCAAGGGCTCGGCGTGGAGGACCCACCACACATCTGGAAGATCTTAGAGCGCTTCTCCTCCTTAGCCAAAGGCCGAGCTAAGGTGACCTCAGAAAGCGCTTAGAAGATCAGGGAACAAGTAGGCACAAGAAGCATGCTTTCTGAGGTACCCCTTGGGTCCTATTTATAGGTTTCTGAAATCGGCCTGCAAAAAGCCAACCTCCGTTGTCCTGAACTGTTATGTGTTATCCAGGTTGTCCTAGAAACAGCGTAACTCCCCTGTTCTGAGAGGTTATGGGCAGGCCAGTGGGGGAAAATGGTAAAAATACCTCATATATCAATGGGCGAGTAGCCCTCAGCAGTCTCTACTTGGCAAGGGCGGCGAGCATGGGCAAAGACTGCCATGCTCGCGAGCCGCAAGCCCGCTAAGCTGTCTGGACTCGGCGCGCCATCTGGAGGTCGGCAAAAAAGGTCGATAGAGCGACGAACGTTGAGCTCCATTCGACGAACATTGAGCACAGTTCGTCGAACGCTGGTCTCGTAAGGTTGGCCGAACTTGCGTGGCATCCGCCGGGCTTGCCTGGGCAAGCTGGAGGTTGCCGAGCCCCATCCCCCCTTGGTGTTCGCCCATCTCAGAAAAAGGGATGCTAGCCGGTCTAGTCTCTGGCGGGCCCACTCGCCGGATACGGGGTTGTACATATTTGGGGTACTTTTGTTGTACGTGACACTTCACGTAAGTGCTTTTTTTTACTTTTGTACCTTACTGCTGTACTTTATTTAAGTATTTTTCCTTTGGTATCGGGTTGGTACCCCTTGACTTTATTTACTGTTGGCTTAATTTTGCCATCACTTATACATTCTTGCTGAGGTGTTCTGTCTTTGGAATGTCTCAGGTTCAAAGCTGTAGCTGATTGCGGTGCTGGCTTTGGAGTTCTTGAGCAGTATTGTTAGCTGTGGTTTTTGCCTCGTCGTAGCGAGGTAGGCTGTTGTTTTTGTTGCTTTACTAGTTTAGACATAATTTGTTTTATGTGGGTTCGTGTTAGTTTGTTGACGCCCACAGAATTGTTGATTTTGGATGCTTGCTAGCTGCTTAGTTGGTTTTCTTTCTGTGTATTTGGATTACTTGCTCTCTGGGATATTTTATGCTAGGATTGCATGATAGGTATTTTTAAGTACAAAAACTACTATTATTACCTCATGCATTGCACGTTTTAAAATGTTAAATCACTATATTTAACGACCGTACAAAAATCTACTTCTATTCCTATAATAAACTTAGAACTTGCATACCATGAGGTACCCTCTAGGGACCTCTAACTCATGTAGGATGTCTAACCTTGTAAAAGAAGTATTTTCCGCAGCGTATAACTTTTTTTCTCGTGGACTAGATGAGCCACTAAACCGAGGGATATGGCTAACTACTACACTTAAACTGATTTTTCCTCTAAATAACTTAAAGATCTTTCTTCATGGCTAAGTAGAAGTTTTACCTGAGCGTCCGCAGTTATCCCCTACTGACGTAGCATCATGAAGCGCATTTTTCCCTTACTCTGATATATCTTTAATGGCTGTGCAAAATTCGGGTTGTGACAGTTGGTATCACAGGGAGGTTGGTTTGACAAGTTGCTCAAACCAGCCAATCTCGTATAGTTTGTTTCCCTTCATTCATTTGCGTACATGCACAGATGTGTCATCAATACGTCTTAACCGAAGCATAGTCACTACACTCATAGATGATAAGAAGTATACGAGGCATATTATGTAGTATGGTATGCATAATATGTGTTTGTATATGGATCCACCATAGGAGGAAACATGTGACGGTTATGTAGTATGGGATGCATAATCATAATCACATGGGTGCCCATTAGCACATTTTCTTTTCTCGTTGCATGCGATGTTATGTAGCATGGGATGCATAACATTTCATGTGTACGCCTCTCATACATGCATTAAGGCCTTTTTAGAATACATAGCACTGCATACATAGTATATCATCGCATAAGCACGGTGTTATGTTAAGGTTTACATGATGACACATGTACACACATGATTTTTTTATAAATGAAAACAAAGACTTCATGCATTCATATCATAGGCACATGAGTAAATAGGATGAGAGGATATCATCCTAAGTAGGATATAGCATCATAATCCCAGAGCAAGTTTGTAGCATAAGCAAGTGTCTTTAAGTATGGTCTGAACTAGTTGTATGTCCTAGTTGTAATCTAGGATTTTTGATGAGTCGTTCATTACTTTTCTAGAAATGTTGTCTAGACATCCTATGACGAGGTCGACTCCTCAGTTGGAGGGCGAGTCATCTGGTGCACAAAGTGATGCGGTGATCGAGAATTTGCGTTAGAGTAATGAGGCTCTGTCGAGACAATTAGTTGCGATGCAGTCGCAGATTCAGTCCTTGTTGCCTGTCGCTCCCACGTAGCAACGCTTAGCCTAAGATTCTACCGCGGGTCAAGCCGTACCTACTAATCCCGCTCCTCTGGTGACCCCCATGATGTTACCACCAGAGATGAATTTTGTATCACATTTCCAATAATTGAGACCTCCCACTTATGACGGGAGTGCTGACTTTATGGTTTTGGATGACTGGATCATCTCTATCGACGAGATGTTCACATACTCAGTGATTGGTAAAGCCCGAAAGGTAATGATTGTGGCCTACTAGCTAAAAGGCCTGCCAAAGAGTTGGTGGATTCGGGAAAAGGAAAGCTTGAAGGAAGAATGCTCTTGGGAGTCCTTCAAGAAGATGCTGCTTAAGAAGTTTTTACCCTCGGTCGAGCAGGACCGTCTGATGAATAATTTTCTATATTTGAAGCAGAGACAGCTCACTGTGAGTGAATATGAGATTGAGTTTATTGAGTTGAGCAGATTTGCTCCTGATATGGTAGCCTCGAAGGCAGGAAGAGTGAAGCGCTTCCTCGGAGGATTAAGAAGCGATGTCCAACAGTTGGCATGTGCTTATAGAGCTGAAAGCTGTGCTGAGGCAGTGGAAGCCGCTTTGAAGGTTGAGGTGATTGAGAATGTCAAGAATCGAGGTGCTGGAGCAAGAAAAGAGAAGAGAAAAGGTGATTAAGATGGAAGCTCTAGGACATCTGGCCCTTCTTCGAAGAAGATATGTACAGAAATATGTAGCTTCTGTGGCCGATCTGGCCACCCGTACGAAAGGTGTTTCAAAAGGACTGCCACCTTAAAGCAACAGCAGGTGCTAACCATCCAAGGTGCACCCAAAGCAGATCTGGTGTGCACGAACTGTACAAGGAAGGAACATGACGTGAGTCGTTGCTGGTTGAAGGATAAAACTTGCTTCCAGTGCGAGCAGAAGGGGCACCTGAAGACTTCATGCCCATAGGCTCAGACTCCACTGCAGCCTGCCCTGCTTCGGGCCCTGCCGCCACCACCAAACCGGGACAGATAGAAAGGAAAGCTGAATGTGGTGACCAGGGAGGAAGCTTGATGAGTACGATTATGATAGGCTTTTTACTATCATAATTGTAATCATGTCTACTATTTCCTGCCCCTTTTTGTATTGATTTTACGATAATAGTAAAGAAATTGTCGTATCATAGATAGAAGAGCGCATTTTGAAGTCTTTGGCATTCCTTGTAATAAACTATTTACTGATTCTTTCATTTTTCTATTGCAGGTAATGCCAACCAATGGACCTAAAAGTCACGGAGCAAACAGAGGAGTTCACGGAATCAACATGGCTGATGGCAGGATGAAATTTGGTGCACACGGGTATGGCACACGCCCGTGTGCCTACCCGTGTCATATTTGAACACGATTGCCGACCAACCCGTGTCTGAGGAACACGGCCGAACACACGACCGTGTCCATACCCATGTCTTCTGACACGGCCCACTACCAGACATGCCTGCTCGTGGGGAACCGCCTAGGAACCGTCCACACGGCCTGACACACGGTCGTGTTGGAACCCGTGTCCGACCTGTTTGCAATGGGACTATAAATTTCCTGTAGAAAAAATTGTTTAAGACTTTTGGATCATTTCTGGATTGGAGAACTGCTGGAGGCCGAAGGGGAGCATCCAAGACAAGGAGGATTGAAGGGTATTTCATATGTATTTTTTTATCTAATCACTAATCCCTTTGAATCCTTCCTTTCTCGTGATGATTCATCTTCAATTTTCGTTTTAAATTGCATGAACCTCTATTTGAACATTCTAGTAATCATGTATCACTTTGTTTATGTTAAATTTGTGGTATTTTATTTGTGTTTATGTTTGCAAACAAAGAGTTTAATCTTCCTTATGATCTACTTTTTAGCTTTACATAATTTGCAATTTGCTAGATTGAGAAATTGGTTCTTTGCAATGATATTTGTATGTTCATATTGTGATGTTAATTCTCTTTGTAATTCAAACTCTATGATCGAGAGATATTTTGTTTGGAAAATTAGAACACGAGTAAAAGGATTCATGGTAATTTAGAGATAAAATTCATGAATTTATGTAGTAATAAGGGTACTTTACTTAATGCGAACTTGAGTGTTGTAAATTGTTTGAGAGAAAATTTACTATCTTAGGTTTAGATTTGAAATTGCTCGAGAGAGAATTTTGATGAATATTTAACCTTTACAGTACAACAATTTTAATAGTCTTTTTATTTCATGATCACTTAGAATTGAACTAATAAATGAATTCGTTCATGTAATTGTTTAAAAGCTTCATGTCTTTTATCGTTTTTACTTCTCCAATACTGAATCATCCAAATGGTCATAGTTAGGCTAATGTAGTTTAGATATCACTTTTATTTAGAGGTATGATAATAAAGAGAGGGTGAGTACGAGTAGTTGAAGCGACCCTGTGTAATAAGACACGAGATGTAGATTTCTCTTATACTATGATTGATAGGTGCACTTGCCTGAATGCTAATTCAATCTAGTTTAAGACCATCTACATAGTTGTATTATAATGTAGAATGAAATCACACTGAGTTATTACTTGTTAGCAAGCAAAAAATCAACAAGTTTTTGGCGCCGTTGTCGGGGACCGTTTTCAATATTTTGAAATCCTAATCTTTATTAATCTACCAATTTTCATTTATATATTTGGAAATTAGTATTTGAATAATTATATTGCGTAATATTTTTTTTGTAGTCTGTTAGTCTATGACCAGGGGCAGAAATTCTAGGCTAGCACCATTTCATCCTGACCCAGAACGAATTCTCCATAACACTAACCTAAGGGACGTGGGAATTAATACCACAGATATTTCAAACGGACTATCAGAAGAGGAGACAGTAAACCAAGGAGAGAATCATCTTGAAAACCTAGATACCATGGCCAACCAAAATGAGCAAACCATGTCTGACTTTGCTAGACCTAATCTCCAAGGAACCGGGTCGAGCATCGTTAGACCACCAATAGCTACCAATAATTTTGAATTGAAGCCTAGTGTGATACAAATGGTTCAACAATATGTCCAGTATGATGGCTTGAAGGATGAGGATCCTAACACCCACTTAGCCGGATTCTTGGAAATATGTGACATATTTAAGATCAATGGTGTTTCCAACGACGTCATTCGATTGAGATTGTTTCCATTTTCTTTAAGGCATAAGGCGAAGCAGTGGTTGAATTCATTACCTAGAGGGTCGATCACTACTTAGGACATGATGGTTGAGAAGTTTCTGATGAAGTATTTTCCACCTGTGAAGACTACAAAGTTAAGGAATGACATCTCTACGTACATTCAATTGGAGTCTGAATCGTTGTACGACACATGGGAACGATTCAAGGAGTTGTTAAGGAGATGTACCCACCATGCTCTACCTTCATGGCTTCAGATTAAGACCTTCTACAATGGTCTAAATTCGGCCACTAAACAAATGATTGATGTGGCTAGTGGAGGAACTTTGAACAACAAGACACCTGAAGCGGCTCAGCAGTTGATAGAGGACATGGCAATGAACAATTACCAATGGACTACAGTAAGACAAAAGCCTAGCAAGCCCGCAGGAATTTATGAAGTAGATGTCGTCACTTCCTTAGATATTCAAGTGGAGAAGCTTCACCAAAAGATGGACAACCTTGCCTTAGCATCACCTTCCATGGCATCTTAACAAGGGGACTCTTCATGCAGTGGAATGCCTGGTTGTGAACCACAAGTTCAAGAGCATGTTGACTATATGGGTAACAATATTAGACCACCTTTCAATCAAGCCAACAACCCATATAGTTCTACATATAATCCTGGATAGAGAAACCACCCTAATTTCTCTTGGGAGGACAAGGAAGTCAAGGAAAGCAACCCATGTTTGGACAACAACCATAGTTGGAACCAAGGAAGCCTACATTGGAAGATGTGCTTACCAAGTTCATGCAAACTACCGATGTAGCTTTCCGAAATCAAGAAGGTTCAATTCGGAACTTGGAGAATCAGATTAGTCAGCTTGCAAGGATGGTTTCTGAAAGGCAGCAAGGAACACTTCCGGGGAACACAGAGATAAATCCAAGGGAGCATGCAAAAGCCGTTCAATTGAGGAGCAGAAAGGAGTTACAAGAGCCAAGGCCTGCAAAGGAAGCACCCCAAATGGAGTCTAGCGGCGAAGGACCAAGCGAGATGAACGTACAACCGATGGAGTACCAACGAGCAATACCATACCCAGCAAAGCTTAACAAGGAGCGCATGTGTAACACACCAGTTTTGTAAGAGGTTCAGTCTGCAGTTATGGAAAAATGTTTGGGTTTCTGGCAGGAGGCACACGGCCTGCGACACAGGCGTGTCGCAGGGCGTGTCGAGGCCGTGTCTACACTCAGCCCAAGTGTCGACACTTTCGCTCGACAATGTGTCGAGAGTAGGGCACACGGCCTGCGACACGGGCGTGTCGCAGGGCGTGTTGAGGCCGTGTCGACACTCGGCCCAAGTGTCGACACTTACGCTCGACATTTTGTCGAGAGTAGTGCACACGGCCTGCGACACGGGCGTGTCGCAGGGCGTGTCGAGTCCGTGTCGACACTCGGTCCAGGGTGTCGACACTTCGCTTGACGAGTGACGAGACTGGGGCACACAGCCTGTGACACGGGCATGTCACAGGGCGTGTCCGGCTTGGTCGACGATCTTCGCTCGACATTTTTCCGCGGTGTCGACACAAAGCCTGTCGTCGGGTGTCGAGACTTGGCACATGGCTTGGGACACGGGCGTGTCCCAGGCCGTGTCACCTCTCGGGTTGGTTTCGGGGCCGTGTCGATGGAGGCACACGGCCGGACACACGGCCGTGTCACTGGGGACACGGGCGTGTCGGATTGAACACGGGCGTGTCGGATGCCCGTGTGCTGTTCCAGGCGCATCGATTTGATACGGCGAATGAGGCACACAGCCCTGGACACGGGCGTGTGCCAGGCCGTGTTCGGCCCAGGTCTTTTATTTTCCAGGCGAATCGTGGCCATTCTTTCCCAGATTTTGGGATCTGATGGCTCAGGACTGTTCTGGGGGAGTTAAGTCCGAGAATAGGGTTGAAAACCCTCATTTCTCTTCTCCAAGCTTTTCTTTCTAGATCTAGAGCCAAGTGAGAGTAAGGAAGAAGGAGAAGGAGAGTTTGGACTGTAGCAAGAGTTTCGGTGCTCCAAATCGCGAGCCGAGTCCGGATCCGTGAAGCTTAGATCGTTGCGAAGATTTCCATCCGGCTATTTTTGCCATGGCAAGGAAGAGGAGTCGGAAGGTAACGACACCTCTCCTCTCGGTCTTAGGATGCATGTCTTAGCATCATTTATTTTCTTTCTTTCTAGTTTTTGGGCACCAAACTCTCAAATGAGAGGGGTTTTGGTTTGCCAAGGTTCAAGAGGAACCTTCGGGTTGATTGAGTCCGTCCCCGGCATATTTTGCATTAGGTATCCGCTTCGCTAGTGGATTAGGCATGGTGGGTGAAGCCATAGTCACGACTGTTAGTCCTACTCGGTGATGTTGCATACGAACTTAGGGATTCATAGAGATTCTGTTGCGGTAAGAAGCCGTTTGTGATGGGGTGGTGATTTCCCTTTTGTTTGAGAGAGTACGTGTAGTCGGAACCGGACAAGGTTAGCTCCTCGTGGCGGTAGATGGTTTCCTTGAGGGACAAGGTTAGCTCCGTATGAGTTGGAGATGGTTTCCTTGGTGGGCAAGGTTAGCTCCGCACGAGTTGGAGATGGTTTCCTTGGTGCGCGGGAACGCTGCAGTACAAATGAGGGATTATGGTGATTTTAGTCTTGGATTGTGATGTGCCAAGGTGTGGCTATGTCTCCGTGGTCGGCTGGCTATCCCGTGACATGTGCGTCATGTGTGGAGAGTGTCCCAGCGAGACTAGTCCCCTTCTGTGAGACTGACGAGAATGCCAAGCTTGGGGCAAGCCCGGGCAATGAGGCCATGAGCGGGTGGGGTCCAGCAAGGCTTCTTAGAATCGGTCAGTCTGTGTTTGTTGGAATCCTGACATAAGACGTCAGAGCTTGCAGGCAAGCCCGGGGCTAAGCCCTCGAGCGGGTGGGGCCTTGGCAAGATTTCCATGTGGCAGCCTGTGTGTTGTTTGAGGGAGTTGTGTCTCCCTTATTGTTTGCGGCTTTATGCCAATGGGGAAATGTGAGTACCCAAATGTTGTGATGTTGTGCTAGATGCATACGCAGTAGGGTGCCTTGGGCGAAGCCCGAGTGTTGCATACATGTTGCATAGTAGGCCCTTTTATTACATGCTCAACCAGTAGAGAACGTGTTTGATGATTGAGACATCCAAGCCTGTTTTAATGCTTTTCTATTTATAGATGTTTATATTGCATACGAAGTGCTGACTTGCAGGTTGGAGGGTTCCCCGGGGTCCGTTAGGGGCGGCCGAGAGGAGATGTGTTGTTACACAGTTTGAGGTCAGCCTTTGCTGACCCACGTTACTAATAATTTTTACAGGGCAAGGATCGCATGCAGGAGCTGGCACGCCGGCCAGAAAGGCCTAAGCCATATGAAGTGTTTTCCCCTCTTTTGTAGCACTACATTTATGATGATGTTTGTTTGAGACTCTTTTGTTCGGCTTGCATGCCGAGGTAGACTAGGAGTGCTGAGCCCATTCATGATTGATGTATTATTTTTCTTGTGGACACTTGATGTTAGGTCTTAAGGCCATTTGTTTTACTCTTTAATGGTGGATAACTTCTAGTCCTGTTTTTTTCTGCTGTGTTGTGCTAAGAGTTTTGAGTGTGGGTAGCTATATCAACTTTTAATACTAAAGCTGTGGCGTCTGTATGTTGTGGGGCCCCAGCCGGACCCATATTATACGTTCATTACAGGGGAGGTGTTACAATTTAGTATCAGAGGCAGGTTGGATTCAGGGTCGGTTTGTAGAGAAGTTATCCACGTAAGAGTAACGCGGGACCGTGAGTGTCCTTATGTTTTAGTCTTGAGATTGGAGACTAATCCCTTATTTCTTGTCTTCCTGAAGAGTGCAAGCAATGAGGCGGGCACTTCAAGAGCAAGGGATGATCTCTCGGCGAGTAGTACTACTACTCCAGGTCTTTTGGGCACGGGTGTAAACCCGGCCGACTTCTGCCGCATGCTTGTAGAAGCGATGGTGGCAGCTCAAGCTGCAGCAGCGGCTCAGGTGGCAACCCCTGCCACACCAGATACGGCAACGGCCGTGCCAGGAGGAGAAGCCAGGCGAGTGGAGCCTTTGGCGGAGAGGGTAGTTGTCGGACATGGAGATCGGCACCTGAAGTATTTCCTGAGCTTCCACCCCCCGTCATTCAAGGGAGTTGGTACTCCAACGGATGCGGAGGACTGGTGGGTTCGCATTCAAGAACTGCTAAAGGCGGCAGAGATGCCAGAGGAAAAGAAAGTTGAGTATGCGGCGTTCATGTTGGAAGGAGACGCCAAGTTGTGGTGGGTGAGTCATAGCGGCTGCCAGTTCCCGGGGCGCACCCCGTCAGTGGAAGAGTTTGGGGACGCTTTTCTTAAGAGGTATATTCCAGTTTCAACACGGTTGGCCCTGCAGAGGCAGTTTCTGTATCTAATGCAGCGAGACAAGACAGTGGATGAGTACGTGCAAGAGTTCACCCGTTTGGGTCGTTATGCGGGAACGACAATGGCGGATGATGTACAGAGGGATAACCTCTTCTACCAGGGGCTGAGGGATAATTTGAGACAACCCCTCATCTCCATGAAGGGAGCCGGATTCAATGAACTAGTTGAGGCTGCCAGGATCTTGGAAAGTGATTTGGAGCGAACCCAACGCCGTAAGGGTTTTACTCCCAAGCAAGGGGAAGGGAAGCCTTCCCAATCTCATGGAAAGTCTGATGGGAGTAGGTGGAGGAAGAAGCCTCACACTTCCAGATCTGGTGAGAGGAGCAACTGGACGCCTGGGGGTTCCCACTCTAGGGGACCGCCGACGTGCTACAACTGCGGGAAGGTTGGGCATATAGCCCGTACTTGTCTGCAAGGGGGAGCGGGGCAAGAGACAAAGCAGGAGCAGTCTGTGCGCTCGGGCCCCAGTGCTGCAGAGAAAGGAAAGATGGCAGAGTCGAGCGCTTCTCGGTTCCAACCGGTGCAACCAAGGGCCTACAACCTTGGACAGCAAGAAGCGATCCGCCAGACTGATGTGGTGACAGGTATGAAGAAAATTTAAGTTTAAATTTTGTGCTTCATCCTTTTAGACTTTTGTGTGATGTCTATGTTGTAGGCTTCGTGTTATTTTCCGGATACCCCGCTAGGGTATTGTTTGATACGGGAGCATCACACTCCTTTCTTGCGGAGAGCTTCATCCGGAGAATAGGAGTTGAGTCTTTCTCGGCGGACGCGGAGTTGAGAGTGTGCATGCCCAAATGGGTCATACATGACCACCGGGGTCAAAGGGCGCATCTGTTGGGAGCTAGACGGAGTTGGCTTTGTTTTGGTAGCGGCGGTTTTGCCATTGGTGGAGTTCGATGTCATCTTGGGCATGGACTGGCTCGCAGAGCAGTGCGCCAGTATTGATTGCCATTCTAAGGTGGTGACCTTAAGGAGGAAAGGGCAGACAAAAGTCAAATTTGAGGGCCTTGGTGGAGTGGCATGTTCCCTGATTTCGGCCATGCAGTTGGTGCGGGCGGTTAACCAGGGTGGTGTAGTGCTTGTAGCGTTATTGGAGGTTCGTCTCTCCCAACTGTCTATTGATGAAGTGCCCGTAGTGGCAGAGTTCAAGGATGTGTTTCCGGAAGAACTTCCTGGAGCGCCTCCTCGGAGGGCGATCGATTTCTCGATCGAGTTTGTGCCGGAGGCTAGGCCGGTGTCACGTCCTCCGTTTAGGATGGCACCAAAGGAGTTGGCTGAACTTAAAGTACAGTTGCAGGAATTGTTGGAGCAAGGGTATATCAGACCCAGTTCGTCACCGTGGAGTGCGCCGGTGTTGTTTGTAAAGAAGAAAGACGGTAGCATGCGGCTATGCATTGACTACCGAGAGCTGAATAAATTGACCGTCAAGAATAAGTATCCGATTCCTCGGATAGATGACTTGTTCGACCAATTGGTAGGGTCAGTGGTGTATTCAAAATTGGACTTGAAGTCAGGCTATTATCAGTTGCGAATTCGGGATGAGGACATACCCAAGACTGCCTTTGGTACAAGGTATGGACACTTTGAGTTTACGGTGATGTCGTTCGGGATGACGAACGCACCACCTGTGTTCATGGATCTTATGAATCGGGTATTTCGGGAATACTTGGATTCTTTTGTGGTTGTCTTCATTGATGACATTTTGGTGTATTCCAAATCACAAGTGGAGCATGAGACCCACTTGAGAGTGGTTCTGCAAGTGTTGAGGGAGAATGAGTTGTATGCAAAATTCTCCAAATGCGAGTTCTGGTTGGAGAATGTGGCATTTTTGGGTCACGTGATTAGTGGAGAAGGGGTGGCAGTGGACCAAACAAAAGTTGAAGCCATTAGAGATTGGCCGGTTTTGAGGACCGTGGCGGAGGTCCGAAGTTTTCTTGGACTAGCCGGGTATTACAGAAGGTTCGTGGAGAATTTTTCGCGGATAGCTCTACCCCTCACCTCACTCACACGTAAAGATCATAAGTTTGTGTGGACTCAAGAGTGTAGTCAAGCATTTGAGGCACTGAAGGAGAGACTAATGGCAGCTCCAATCCTAAGTCTACCGCAAGGGACCGAGGGATTTCAGATCTTCAATGACGCATCGGGAGGCGGCTTGGGTTGCGTTTTGGTGCAACATAGGAAGGTGATAGCTTTTGGGTCTAGACAGCTGAAGCCTCACGAGAGGAATTACCCCGTCCATGACTTGGAGTTGGCGGCGGTAATTTTTGCGTTGAAAATATGACGGCATTATGTTTATGGTGCAAAGGTGGAGATCTTCACGGATCACAAAAGCCTGAAGTACCTCTTGGATCAAAAGGACTTGAACATGCGGCAACGCAGGTGGGTTGAGTTTCTTGGAGACTACGAGGTGGCGATTCAGTGTACGCCAGGTAAAGCCAATGTGGTGGCGGATGCCTTGAGTAGGAAGTACTCGGGGCAAGGGAATTGGATCCAAGCCCATGATGAGCGGTTGGTACGGGAATGGGAGTCCCTTGGTTTGGAATGTGTTGCGAAAGGCGAGTCCAGCGTGGCTCGGTTGAATTGGATTGAGGTGCAGAACGACTTGTCTGATCGCATTCGGGAAGCGACTCGGTTGGATGCGGAGTTTCAACCTGTTGTGTTGGAGGCTCAAACGGGCGAGAGCAGCGCCTGGGAGATGATTGATGGGATTCTGAGGAAGGACGGAAGGGTATGTATACCGCAGTTAGGCAAACTCCGTGAGGAGTTGATGTTTGAGGCTCACTTCACAAAGTACTCCATTCACCCGGGCAGTACAAAGATGTACTTGGATATGAAGAAATCCCTTTGGTGGCCGGGGTTGAAGCGGGACGTAGCTTTGTATGTGAATCGTTGCCAGACTTGCGCCTTGGTGAAGGTCGAATGTCAGAAGCCGGGCGGGTTCCTGAAGCCCCTTCCAATCCCTGAATGGAAATTTGATGACATCTCCATGGATTTTGTGCATGGTCTGCCTAGATCGCAGCAGGGTAATGATGCTATTTGGGTGATCGTGGATCGCCTAACCAAGGTGGCTCACTTCATCCCAAATCGGAAAGAGGACAGCGTGGAGAAGCTGGTGGAGTTGTATGTTTGCAACATTGTGCGACTGCACGGAATTCCCAAGAGCATAGTCAGTGATCGAGATGGACGGTTTACGTCTAAGGACTGGAGATTGGTTCAGAAGAGCTTGGGCACGAAGCTAAAGTTCAGTACGGCATTCCATCCTCAAACTGATGGGCAAACGGAGAGAACGAACCGTACTATGGAGGATATGTTGAGAATGTGCGTTCTTGATTTCGGCAAGAAGTGGGAGGATCACCTCTTCATGGTAGAATTCGCGTACAATAACAGTTTTCAAGCTAGTATAAAGATGGCGCCATACGAAGCTTTGTATGGGAGGCGGTGTCGAACGCCAATGTCTTGGGCAGAGGCGGGAGACACCAAACTTTTGGGAAAGGATGTGGTGGTTGACGCTTGTGAGTTAGTACGGACCATCCAAGAACGTATGAAGGTGGCGCAGGACCGTCAAGCTAAATACTTTAATGCTCGTCACCGGAAGGTGGAGTTCGCGGTAGGCGATTGGGTCTACCTGAAGATCAAGCCGTTCAAAGGCGTCTCACGTATTCGCCGACTCAAGAAGTTGGGTCCAAGGTTTTTGGGGCCTTTTGAATTTATTGAACGGGTGGGAGAAGCAGCTTATCGGTTGGCGTTGTCCGCGGAGCTGAGTGGGTTGCATGACGTATTCCACGTCCCCGTTTTGAGGAAAGCCTTGGTGGATGCTAGCGTGGTGATTGAGCCGGCATCGGTGCCGATTGAGGAAGACTTGAGGACGCGAGTCCTTCCAATTGCTATAGAGGATTCGGAGACTCGGCAATTGCGGAATAAAGAAGTCAAACTCGTGAAAGTTCGATGGGACAACTGCGGTCGTGAGGAGTTCTCTTGGGAATGATAACAGGCCATGCTAGAAGATTATCCAGAACTCTTCATGTCAGGTACAATTTACGTTTGGTACCCTTGTGTTTTGAAATTTCGGGACGAAATTCTGTTAAGAGGGGGAGAGTTGTAACACCCCAGTTTTGCAAGAGGTTCAGTCTGCAGTTCTGGAAAAATTTTTGGGTTTCTGGCAGGAGGCACATGTCCTGCGACACGGGCGTGTCGCAGGGCGTGTCGAGGCCGTGTCGACACTCGGCCCAAGTGTCGACACTTTCGCTCGACAATGTGTCGAGAGTAGAGCACACGACCTGCGACACGGGCGTGTCGCAGGGCGTGTCGAGGCTGTGTCGACACTCGGCCCAAGTGTCGACACTTACGCTCGACATTGTGTCGAGAGTAGTGCACACGGCCTGTGACACGGGCGTGTCGCAGGGTGTGTCGAGTCCGTGTCGACACTCGGTCCGGGGTGTCGACACTTCGCTCGACGAGTGTCGAGACTGGGGCACACAGCCTGTGACACGGGCGTGTCACAGGGCGTGTCCGGCTTGGTCGACGATCTTCGCTCGACATTTTTCCGCGGTGTCGACACAAAGCCTGTCGTCGGGTGTCGAGACTTGGCACACGGCTTGGGACACGAGCGTGTCCCAGGCCGTGTCACCTCTCGGGTTGGTTTCGGGGCCGTGTCGATGGAGGCACACGGCCGGCCACACGGCCGTGTCACTGGGGACACGGGCGTGTCGGATTGAACACGGGCGTGTCGGATGCCCGTGTGTTGTTCCAGGTGCGTCGATTTGAGACGGCGAATGAGGCACACGGCCCTGGACACGGGCGTGTGCCAGGCCGTGTTCGGCCCAGGTCTTTTATTTTCCAGGCGAATCGTTGCCATTCTTTCCCAGATTTTGGGATCTGACGGCTCAGGACTGTTCTGGGGGAGTTAAGTCCGAGAATAGGGTTGAAAACCCTCATTTCTCTTCTCCAAGCTTTTCTTTCTAGATCTAGAGCCAAGTGAGAGCAAGGAAGAAGGAGAAGGAGAGTTTGGGCTGTAGCAAGAGTTTCGGTGCTCCAAATCGCGAGCCGAGTCCGGATCCGTGAAGCTTAGATCGTTGCGAAGATTTCCATCTGGCTATTTTTGCCATGGCAAGGAAGAGGAGTCGTAAGGTAACGACACCTCTCCTCTCGGTCTTAGGATGCATGTCTTAGCATCATTTATTTTCTTTCTTTCTAGTTTTTGGGCACGAAACTCTCAAATGAGAGGGCTTTTGGTTTGCCAAGGTTCAAGAAGAACCTCCGGGTTGATTGAGTCCGTCCCCGGCATATTTTGCATTAGGGATCCGCTTCGCTAGTGGATTAGGCATGGTGGGTGAAGCCGTAGTCGCGACCGTTAGTCCGACTCGGTGATGTTGCATACGAACTTAGGAATTCGTAGAGATTCCGTTGCGGCAAGAAGTCGTTTGTGATGGGGTGGTGATTTCCCTTTTGTTTGAAAGAGTACGTGTAGTCGGAACCGGACAAGGTTAGCTCCTCGTGGCGGTAGATGGTTTCCTTGAGGGACAAGGTTAGCTCCGTATGAGTTGGAGATGGTTTCCTTGGTGGGCAAGGTTAGCTCCGCACGAGTTGGAGATGGTTTCCTTGGTGCGCGGGAACGCTGCAGTACAAATGAGGGATTATGGTGATTTTAGTCTTGGATTGTGATGTGCCAAGGCGTGGCTATGTCTCCGTGGTCGGCTGGCTATCCCATGACATGTGCGTCATGTGTGGAGAGTGTCCCGGCGAGACTAGTCCCCTTCTGTGAGACTGACGAGAATGCCAAGCTTGGGGCAAGCCCGGGCAATGAGGCCATGAGCGGGTGTGGTCCAGCAAGGCTTCTTAGAATCAGTCAGTCTGTGTTTGTTGGAATCCTGATATGAGACGTTAGAGCTTGCAGGCAAGCCCGGGGCTAAGCCCCCGAGCGGGTGGGGCCTTGGCAAGATTTCCATGTGGCGGCCTGTGTGCCGTTTGAGGGAGTTGTGTCTCCCTTAGTGTTTGCGGCTTTATGCCAATGGGGAAATGTGAGTACCCAAATGTTGTGATGTTGTGCTAGATGCATACGTAGTAAGGTGCCTTGGGCGAAGCCCGAGTGTTGCATACATGTTGCATAGTAGGCCCTTTTATTACATGCTCAACCAGTAGAGAACGTGTTTGATGATTGAGATATCCAAGCCTGTTTTAATGCTTTTTTATTTATAGATGTTTATATTGCATACGGAGTGCTGACTTGCAGGTTGGAGGGTTCCCCGGGGTCCGTTAGGGGCGGCCGGGAGGAGATGTGTTGTTACACAGTTTGAGGTCAGCCTTTACTGACCCACGTTACTAATAATTTTTACAGGGCAAGGATCGCATGCAGGAGCTGGCACGCCGGCCAGAAAGGCCTAAGCCCCATGAAGTGTTTTCCCCTCTTTTGTAGCACTACATTTATGATGATGTTTATTTGAGACTCTTTTGTCCGGCTTGCATGCTGAGGTAGACTAGGAGTGCTGAGCCCATTCATGATTGATGTATTATTTTTCTTGTGGACACTTGATGTTAGGCCTTAAGGCCATTTATTTTACTCTTTAGTGGTGGATAACTTCTAGTCCTGTTTTTTTCCGCTGTGTTGTGCTAAGAGTTTTGAGTGTGTGTAGCTATATCAACTTTTAATACTAAAGTTGTGGCGTCCGTATGTTGTGGGGCCCCGGCGGGACCCATATAATACGTTCATTACAGGGGAGGTGTTACAACATGGATGCGCAGTATGGTAAATTTTTATCTATGTTTAAGCAATTACATGTTAACTTACCTTTTTCTGAAATTATTCAAATACCTAAATATGCAAAATTTCTTAAGGATTTGATTTCTAATAAAAAGAAAATAGAAGAATTATCATTAGTAACATTAAGTGAAGAATGTTCTGCTATTTTGCAAAATAAATTGCCACAAAAACTTAAGGATCCCGGTTCATTTTCAATTCCATGTTTAATTGGTGATTTACAAGTAAATAAGGCTTTAGCAGATCTAGGAGCAAGTATAAATTTAATGTCTTATAAACTATATTTGAAGCTAGGCCTAGGAGAACTTAGCCTAACAAGAATGAGTATTCAATTAGCAGATCGATCGGTTAAGTATCCTAGAGGAATAGTAGAAGATGTATTAGTTAAGGTAGATAAATTTATATTTCCTGCTGATTTTGTTATTTTAGATATGGATGAAAATATCGAAGTACCACTCATACTAGGTCGTCCATTTCTAGTTACATCTAGAGCACTTATTGATGTTTTTGACGGTAAATTAGTATTGCGAGTAGGAGAAGATGAAGTCACTTTTCAAATTGGCAATGCTATGAAACAATCCTTAGATAACGATGATTATTGCTATTTTTCTCATGGTATTGATGACTTTATGTCTTCTATAAATTCTAATTTTTATTATAAAGATCCTTTAGAAATTTGCATAACTAACAACTATCTAGAAGATGATAAAAATGATGACATTGTTGAACATTTATTTTTTCTAGAAAATTGTGTTGCCATGAATAGAACAACGGAATATAGTTTAATTACTGAAGGAGATCATGAAGCTCTTAAGAATAATACTAAGGACCCACCAATAGTAGAATTAAAAAAATTACCGGATCATCTTCAGTATGCATTCTTATGAACAAATTCTTCGTACCCAGTTATCATATCTTCACATCTTTCCAATATTGAAAAAGATGAATTAATAACTGTATTGAAGAAATGTAAAGGTGCAATAGCATGACAAATATCTGATATAAAGGGTATGAATCCTAGTTTTTGCACTCATAAAATCTTTTTGGAAGAAAACTATAAGTCGTCTATTCAACCGCAACGTAGGCTAAATCCTAATATGAAAGAGGTAGTTAAGGCTGAGATTGTGAAGTTATTAGATGCTGGTATTATATATCCTATTTCGGATAGTTCAAGGGTTAGTCCTGTCCAAGTAGTTCCTAAGAAGGGAGGCCTGACTGTGGTAGCAAATGATAGAAATGAATTAATTCCAACGCGAACGGTAACAGGTTGGCGTGTCTGTATAGACTATAGGAAATTAAACGATGCCACTAGGAAAGACCATTTCCCTCTTCCTTTCATTGACCAGATATTAGAACGTTTATCAGGACATTCTTGTTATTGTTTTCTAGATGGACTTTCTGGATACTTCCAAATTCCTATAGCACCAGAAGACCAAGAGAAAACAACATTTACTTATCCATTTGGTACCTTTGCCTATAGACGTATGCCTTTTGGGTTATGTAATGCACCCGCCACATTTCAAAGGTGCATGCTAGCCATGTTTAACGAGTTTGTTGAAGATATTATGGAAATGTTCATGGAAGATTTTTCTGTTTTTGGCGACTCTTTTGAGTTGTGTTTGAATAATTTAGAGAAAGTTCTTAGGAGGTGTGAGGAGACGAACCTAGTGCTTAGTTGGGAGAAGTGTCATTTCATGGTACAAGAAGGGTTAGTACTTGGCCATAAAATCTCAAGGCAAGGAATTCAAGTAGATAGAGCAAAATAGAGACCATAGAAAAATTACCACCACCAACCTCCGTAAAGGCAGTGAGAAGTTTCTTAGGACACGCGGGATTTTACCGCCGGTTTATGAATAGTTAAACCACTTACAAGGCTTTTAAAAAAAGACACACCTTTTATTTTTTAACAAGAGTGTCTACATGCCTTTGAGTTCTTAAAAGAGAAATTAATTAATTCTCCTATTATGATCGCACCTGATTTTAGTCAACCATTTGAGATCATGTGTGACGCTAGTAGTTTTGTGGTAGGGGCTGTTTTAGGACAATGCCGAAACAAACATTTTCACCCTATATATTATGCTAGTAAAACACTTAATAATGCACAGGAGAATTATACAACTACTGAAAAAGAACTCCTAGCAGTGGTATTCTCCTTTGATAAATTTAGACCATATTTAACATTGCCCAAAGTGGTAGTTTATACGGATCACTCTGTACTTAGATATTTGCTAGCCAAAGCGGAAGCAAAGCCTCGTTTAATCCGTTGGGTTCTTCTATTGCAAGAATTTGATCTAGAAATTAGGGATAAATGAGGAGCGGAAAACTTAGCGGCAGATCATCTTTCACGTTTAGAAAATCCACTACGATCAATGTTAGATGAATCTGAAATTTCTGATACATTTCCTGAGGAATCACTATTTGCCATATCTACCAATATACATCTAGATTATCCATGGTTTGCAGATTATGCAAACTATCATGTGGCTAAGGTCCTTCCAAAAGACTTTTCATATCAGCAAAAAAAGAAATTTTTCTCTGATTTGAAATATTACTTCTGGGAGGACCCCTTTATTTTTCGGATATGTGCAGATTCTGTTATAAGAATGTGTGTATCAGCGGAGGACGGTTGGAAGATTTTGGAGCAGTGTTATTTAGGTCCTGCTGGTGGTCACTATGGAGCAAATCGCTCGGCTAAAAAGGTTCTTGATTCCGGTTTTTATTGGCCCCTTCTATTCAGGGATGCCCAAAGGTATGTGCTTTCATGTGATTCTTGCCAAAAAGCAGGTAATATTTCTAAATTACATGAAATGCCTCAAACATTTATCCTTGAATGCGAAGTATTCGATGTGTGGAGTATATATTTTATGGGACCATTCCCAGTTTCTTTTGGGAATAAATATATTTTGGTAGCTGTAGATTATGTATCAAGGTGGGTTGAAGCGCAAGCTCTGCCTACTAATGATAGTAGGGTTGTAATTAGATTTTTAAATCCTTATTCGCACGATTTGGCACACCACGTGCACTTATTAGCGATAGGAGTTCACACTTTTGTAATCTACAACTAGATAAAGTATTAAAAAAATATGGAGTTACACATAGGATAGCCACTCCGTATCATCCTCAAACTAGTGGGCAAGTTGAAGTTTCCAATAGAGAGCTTAAGAGGATCCTATAAAAATCTGTAGAAGGGAATAGGAAGCAGTGGTCTAGAAAACTTAACGACTGTTTGTGGGCTTATAGGACCGCCTACAAAACACCTATAGGGACCACCTCTTTTAGATTGGTCTACGGTAAATCTTGCCACCTGCCTATAGAATTAGAACACAAGTCGTATTGGGCAATACGCTCCTTAAATTTTGACACTAGTTCTATAGGAGAGAAGCGTAAACTTCAACTTAACGAATTAGATGAGTGGAGAACTAAGGCCTATGAGAACTCCCGGATTTATAAGGAGAAAACCAAGCTATTTCATGACTGTCACCTTTGCAAACCCAAGGTATTCCAAAAAGATGATCAAGTCCTCCTCTATAATTCCAGATTACGTTTATTCCTAGGGAAATTAAGGTCTAAGTGGTCCGGACCCTTTAAGGTTAAAGAAGTCTTTCCCTACGGTACCGTCGAGTTAACTCACCCTGAGAAGGGAGATTTTAAGGTTAATGGTCACCGACTTAAGCCTTATTATGGTGAAATTCCTATGGACTTCGCTCGTCTAGAGACCTGCCTTCGTCTAGATTAGATTCATATTAAACTATAGTAAGTGTTTCTTAATATCTCTATTTTAGTATAAATCTAATAAGTTGTAATGAAAAATTTAATGAAAAAATTTATAATGAAAAAAAAAAAATTTCCAGCAAAATTTTAATGAAAAAAAAAAAATCTGTAAAAATTAAAAGAGAAATGCAAAACTGGAGGGGCACACGGGTTACCACACGCCCGTGTGTGTAACCGTGTACACGACACAGGCTCAGGCCCAGCCGTGTGATTTAATTCAAAAAAAACGAGTTTCTTCCCGAGCACAACACTGGTGGACACCCACCCGTGTGGCTAGCCGTGTCGTCCGCTCGACGATCGTCGAGACCACTATGTCGAGACATCCGACACGCCCGTGTCGGATGACACACGACCGTGTCGCATACCAACCCGTGTCTCGTGAATTTTGAATGTGCGTGTCAGCTCAGACACGGGTCAACCCACGGCCGTGTCGTTGCCCGTGTGCACCTGACGCGCTGTCCCCAGCCAGTTTGACCACACGGACCTAGGCACCCCGTGTTCCACGAGGCCACGGATTCCCTAATACGGGTGCACACACACGGCCATGTGCGCACCCGTGTTCCTATTTTTTAAACGGATCGACGCACCCGTGTTCCACGAGGCTGCCGATTCCCTAACACGGGTTCACACACGCCCGTGTGCGAACCCGTGTGAAACCTCTTTAAATAGGGCTGTGTCGATTTCTTTCTTTGCCCATTCCAAACCTTCTCCCATCACAGATCTCCCCGTGGCATGATCCTCAAGGCGCCATCTTTTCCAATTCTCGTCTTCCTTTACTCGCGTTTTCCCCTTCTACATCATGTCGTCCGGAAGAAGTCAAGGAGGTCTCCGTCGCCGACCGGAGCTACAAGTCTCAACAGAGAGGCGGGATGCCGCAGCTCCGCTAATTTTCACCGACGCATCACACACCGCCCGCTTCAACCGCTTGCAATAAAAAAAATTTCAAGATATCTGCATAATTGATTGGAGCGTGCTTGAAGAGATAAATTTAGCTGGAGATGTCAAGGGATTAATTTCTGTAACGGGGTGGGATCAATTTTTCGCCATAGAGGAGTTAGGATTTAGGGAACTCACTTTAGAGTTCCTGTCTTCGTTTTATTGCAACTTTTGGCCTAACTTCATCGATGCACTGCATGCGCCCGAGGGGATAATTTCATTTCGAGTGGGTGGCACATTTTATACACTCCCCATGCTCCAGTTCACCCAGTATTTAGGGGTGTATGAGGAGTCATTCCTTTTTAGTGCTGCCTACCCCGAGCTCCACTTCGAACTCAACAATCGCGATATGGCAGGCGGTATCTGGCGCCAGATTTCTTTTGACACTGGCGCCTACGAGGCCAAGCGATCTAAGGCCTCTAAATTGATTTCTCTCGCCCTCCATTACATCCACCATCTCCTTAGCCACACGTTAAGCGGCCGGGGCGAAAGCTCCGGAGTTGTCAGTCGACAGGACCTGTTATACCTCTACAGCATGACTTCACGTTATCCTCTACATCTCGGTTATCCTCTAGCCCAGTTCATTCTCCATCAGGCCGACACCCCCCGTATAGGGTATATTTGTGTAGCACCCTACATTACTCGCCTCGTGAAGAATATGGGCATCTTTTCAGACCTCCCACAGATGACAGTGGTCGCAAAGATCATGCCTATCATGATGGCTATTCTTCGCTCCCTCCGCCTCGTCACCGCCCGTCAGGGTCGGGGAGGGGTCATATATTCTATTGCATGACGTGGACCGCATGTACAGGATGACAGTGATGATGAGGTAGATCCTGACCTCGATGTACCGTTGGTGCCTCCTGTAACACCCCCTATCCGTCGCATAGCATATAGTAGTAGGTCCGACCGGGGCCCGACGCCATATGCCACAGACAGACCGGGTGGTTACTTATGGAAACCATCCAACCAATCTCAACGTCCTACACAGAGCATTCTAGCCGAAGCAGTTTATAAACGTTGTAACAAATAACCTAGCATCAAAGCATGAATGTCCACTAATACAAAATAGGAATGTTATACAAAATACCTAAAACAAGCCTTAAGGCCTTACAAAATGTTTCACTTGAATATTACATGTTTTACAAACCACGTCACGCAGGCCGGTCATACATGAATAAAACAGTAAACACTTCCATTTGGGCCTTCGAGGGCCGGCTTCGCAAAAAGGGTTTTAGCCCGCTATTGACCTCTTGGTCCAGCTGCACCTGCAAGCAACAAACCACCGCACGGTGGCAAAACAAGGCAACGGTCAGCAATGCTGACCAAATTATAACGATCCCGCCCCCAACTCGGGGCGGCGATGCTCCTTCCCTGCATTTCATTAGCATAAGCGAGCAATGTATAACAATAGCCAATTCATCACAGACGTTGGCTCGCACGGCCACACGCCCCGTACACTCAGGGCACATTCTCGGTAAACCGGTCGATGTCACGTCAATTAAAGCCATTAACATTCCGGACTCACCGCCGCCACTTAGACGGCCAAACCTATGAGCAATTTGTCTTCCCGGCATGGGTCACGTCAATTTAAGCCATTGACCGCCGAAGACTCACATCTATGCCAACGGCAAGTGCCACGTAACCTTAGGTCTCTTTAACCAGAACGACATAGATATGGGTACGGTTCCATCTAACCCGTGCTCACGTCGCAATGACAATTTAAGCTATTTGCGCGGGTCAAACTTCCGCCGAGTCCCATTTCCATCACAAGTCACATAACCCAGTTATGTTCAAGTTGGCTCTCAGGCCACCAAGTTGGCAAGATCTCGTATCCGCCCAGTTTTTCGGGTGCACCTTTGGGTTAGTCCCCAAGGCTCCCTGCTGCAATCTACCGCGTAGAAAACCCGAAAAACAACCAATAGCACGGAGTCTTCTCCGGCCTTATGCAATGCAACATCACCGATCCAGACCAACATGTCCGGGTAGGCTTCACACATCATTCCTATGTCCGTTCTCGCTTACGGACTCTAAACAACGGGGACTTCACATATCTACCCGAAGGAACGCCTCCAACTCTCCGCAAACTCGCGAGAGCGGGCTTCCTATGCAAAGAAAGAGAGCTACTCATGCTCAAGATGAGGATCGTTACCTTTGCGTTCCTCTTTGGCGCCATGGAAAAGTAATCGGATGAAAACCACCGCACTAGCATTGCCTTCGTGGATCCGGAGTCGGCTCGCGATTTGGAGCTTCGAAGCTCCTCCAATGGCGGGATCTAGCTCCTTCTTCCTCCCTTGGCTCTCCTCTCTCTCTCTCTAAGGATTTAGAAAGATGATAAGGTATGAAAAGTGAGGGTTTTCCAAGTCCATTCACGGGCATATCCCTCCAGGAACAACCCCCAGCCGTTGGATCTTCAGTTAAAGAAATGAACGGCTTCGATTCGGGGCTGAAATACCCAATCTGGACCGAACACGACCTGGCACACGCCCGTGTCCAGGGCTGTGTGCCGCATTCACCGTCAAAATCGAATCACCTAGAACCTCACACGGGTATCGAACACGCCCGTGTTCGAGCTGACACGCCCGTGTTCCACCTCACACGGCCGTGTGGCCGGCCGTGTGGCCGGCCGTGTACCCCATGATTTTTCCCCAAAATCAACCCGAGCACTGCACGGGTTCTAGGACACGCCCGTGTCCTTGCCCGTGTCACCTTGACACGCCTGGACCCCAGGCCGTGTATACGGTCTCGACATTTCGTCGAGCAAAGATCGTCGACTGATGACACGGCCTTGGACACGCCCGTGTCCTAGGCCGTGTGCCTTGTCTCGACGAATCGTCGAGCGAATCTCATTGACTCCCCGGGACGATCGTCGACACGGGTCGACACGCCCTGCGACACGCCCGTGTCGCAGGCCGTGTGCCATGTCTCAACGAATCGTCGAGCGAATCTCGACGACTTCGCGGATAGTGTCGACACGGGTCGACACGCCCGTGTCGCAGGCCGTGTGCCATGTCTCAACGAATCGTCGAGCGAATCTCGATGACTTCGCGGCTAAGTGTCGACACGGGTCGACACGCCCGGGGACACGCCCGTGTCCCAGGCCGTGTGCCTGCTGCCAGAACCCAAACTGGCCCAAAACATCCCCCTTTTGCTCCTTTGAGTTTCGGGGCGTTACAACTCTCCCCCTCTTAAAAGAATTTCGTCCACGAAATTATATAAAGGAAAGACATGTACAAAACCAAAATTTGTACCTGAGCGGAACAACTCCGGATACTCGTCAAGCATAGTCTGATCTCGCTCCCAAGAGAGCTCCTCACGACCGCAATTGTCCCACCGGACCTTGACCATCCTGATCTCTTTATTGCGTAGCCGCTTGACCTCCGAGTCCTCAATCCGCACGGGCTTGACCTTTGTCGTTAGCCCACTATCCACCGGCACTTGATCGACCGCGATCACTTGCGTAGGCTCTTGCACCGCCTTCCGAAGCACCGAAATGTGGAATACATCATGTAAACCACTATGCTTCACTGAGAGCTTCAACCGATAGGCCGCTTCACCAACTCGCTCCAGAACCTCAAACGGTCCAAGGTACCTCGGGCTTAGCTTTTTCAATCGCCGCACCCGCGAGACACCCTTGAACGGCTTGATATTTAGGTACACATAATCACCCACAGCGAACTCCACGTTCCTGTGCTTGGCATTATAGTATTTTGCTTGCCGGTCCTGAGCCATAAGCAACCTCTCCCGAATGGTTCTCACCAAAGAAGTAGCCTCATCCACTTCCGATCGCTTATACAACTTTGACTCAACCGTTTCTAACCAAGACAACGGCGTGCGACATCTTCTACCATATAGGGCCTCGAAAGGCGCCATCTGAATACTCGCTTGGTAGCTGTTGTTGTATGCGAACTCCACCAAATAAAGGTGGTCTTCCCATTGCTTTCCAAAATCCAAGACACACATGCGAAGCATGTCTTCCATGGTTCTATTGACCCTCTCGGTCTGCCCATCCGTTTGCGGATGGAAGGCTGTGCTGAACTTCAACTTTGTTCCCAACATTTGTTGCACTAGCCTCCAATCGTTGGACGTGAACCGCCCATCTCGGTCACTCACGATGCTGTGGGGCACACCATGAAGCCGTACTATGTTATCCACATAAAGCTTTGCCAGCTTCTCCACTGGATCATCCTTCCTATGCGGAATAAAATGTGACACCTTCGTTAATCGATCAACAACCACCCAAATGGTGTCGTTCCCCTTTTGCGACCTTGGCAAACCGTGCACAAAGTCCATAGAGATGTCGTCGAATTTCCACTCCGGAATAGGCAAGGACTTAAGAAATCCTCCCGGCTTTTGGCACTCCGCCTTTACCAAGGCGCAGGTTTGGCACTTCGCTACGTATAGCTCCACATCCTTCTTTAAACCCGGCCACCAAAACAGTTTCTTAACATCACGGTACATCTTCGTGCTCCCCGGGTGAATCGAGTACTTGGTATGGTGTGCCTCGTACAACAACTCCACCCGTAAATTGCCCACACAAGGGACGCACAGACGACCATCTTTCCACAGCAATCCGTCCTCCACGACGAATTGGGAATTTGACCCATCCAGAGCCTCTATCATGAACTACATCATATGAGCATCCATATCCAAAGCCTGCCGAATCCGATCAGCCAGGTCATATTGGACTTCAGTCCAATTCAGAACTGCTTCAGCACTTGCTTGCTTATCCACACAAGCAATCTCCAATGCCTCCAACTCCCGCACCAACCGCTCATCGTGCACCGATAGCCAATTGGCTTGAGCTGGGGCTCGGCGACTCAACGCATCCGCAACCGCATTCCCTTTGCCATGCACGTAATGGATCTTGAATGTATAGTCCCCCATGAACTCCATCCATCTACGCTGCCGCATATTCAGATCTTTCTGATCAATTAGATACTTTAGGCTCTTGTGATCAGTGTAGATATCAATCTTCACACCGTACAAATAGTGCCTCCACAGCTTCAAAGCAAAAATCACGGCCGCTAACTCCAAGTCATGGACCGGATAATTCCTCTCGTGCACTTTTAGCTGTCTCGAGCCATAAGCTATCACGCTTCCGTGTTGCAGTAGCACGCAACCCAAACCGCTGCCCGAAGCATCGCTATATATCTCGTAGCCTTCGGTTCCACATGGCGAGCTCAGCACAGGCGCCGTGGTCAACCGACACTTCAACTCCTCAAAAGCTCGCGCGCACTCCGGCGTCCAAACGAACTTATGCTCCTTCCTCGTCAAAGTAGTGAGAGGTAACGCTATCCGCGAGAAGTTCTCTACGAAGCGCCTATAATAGCCGGCAAGCCCCAGAAAACTCCGGACTTCCGCTACAGTAGCAAGCTCAGGCCACTCCCGTATCGCAACAATCTTCGCCGGATCCACGGCAATACCCTCTCCACTCACTATATGCCCGAGGAACGCCACTGAGGATAGCCAAAACTCGCACTTCGAGAACTTGGCATACAACTGATTTCTCCTGAGTGTCTCCAACACCAAATGAAGATGCTTGAAGTGATCTTCCTCACTTTGCGAGTACACCAAAATATCATCGATGAAGACGATCACGAAATGGTCCAAGTACTCCCTGAAAGTCCTGTTCATCAAATCCATGAATACTGACGGCGCATTAGTCAGCCCAAACAGCATGACCGTAAACTCATAATGCCTGTATCTCGTACTAAACGCTGTCTTCGGGATATCACTCTCCCTTATTCACAGCTGATAGTACCCAGACTTGAGATCTAACTTCGAGTACACCGTCGACCCGACTAACTGATCAAAGAGATCATCAATCCGAGGGATCAGGTACTTGTTCTTCTCCGCCAGCTTGTTTTGCTCCCGATAATCAATACATAACCTCAAGCTTCCGTCCTTCTTCTTAACAAAGAGGACCGGTGCGCTCCAAGGCGAAGAACTCGGGCGCACATACACTTGCTCCAACAACTCTTGCAGTTGAACTTTCAGCTCCACCATTTCCTTAGGCGCTAGCCGATACAGAGATCGTGACACAGGCTTTGCACCTGGCACTAGCTCGATCGTAAAATCTATCTCCCGCTGAGGCGGGGCTCCAGGAAGATCCGTGGGGAACACATCAGGGTATTCCGATACCACTAAAATACAATCCAACGCGGGCTTCGGCTTTGCAACCTCCACTAGTGTAAAGAACAGTTCTGCACCAGCACGAACCGCCTTCACCACCTGAAGAGCAGACATCAACGTCTTGCTCGACCCCTTTAAGCCCGTAAAAGTCATTTCACAACTTGCTCCCAGCTTGACTTCCTTGCTACCGCAATCTATATGGGCCTGCTGCTCCGAGAGCCAGTCCATGCCAAATATGACATCGAACTCCACTAACGGAAGTAAAGACGCCCGCAGGTCGAACTCCTGCTCCCCAATACGAATCTTAACATCGCATATCCTATCCGCTCGCATCGAACACCCATTGGGCAACAACACATCCAACTTATCCTTCGCCATCGAAGAAGGGACTCCGATGCGTGATATAAATCCTTCAGACAAGAAGGAGTGTGAAGCTCCCGTATCGAAGAGTGCTCGTGTCGGGTTTTCACAAATCAATACAAATCCTAAACAAGTAGTGGTAAGGTAACATGTGCATAACAAGTATTTATGGAAATTGACTTGCTATAAATTAAATCGTACCTGTCACCACATCGGCCTGTTTGATGGCCTCCTGTTGGCCAAGATTGTAGACCCTTGGTTGGGCCGGAGCATAATGGGATGCAGTCGACTCCACCGCCTTTCCCTTCTCTTCATAAGTAGCTCCCGGCCTTCTCTCAGACTTAGGACGTCCGCTCCAACAATCACGGGTGAAATGCCCCGTCTTTCCACATGTAAAACACGCGCCCGGGGTCCGACCCGTAGTCGCCCCAGAAGCGCCAGAAGGAGCTGGACCCGAAGTCCTATGCTTCTTGAAAGACCTCCGATAGCCGGACTTTGAAGTAGTCGGCACTCTGAACTCAGATTTCTTCTCACCCAAGCTTTTCTTCGCTTGCACGCTCTTCATGTCCTTCTCCAAGGACCGGGCAGTATTGACCAAGGTTAAGAAACCCTGCGTCATCGGCCCCGAAAGTAATAATCTCAGCTCATCCCTCAGGCCTTCATAGAAGCGATTAGTCTTGCGCTCCTCATCCATGATGGTGGAGCTAGCATAACGACTCAAACGAGTAAACTCGTGGAGAAATTCATCCACGCTCCTCTCACCCTGTACCAACTTCAGGAACTCATTTTCCAACGCTATCTTCTGCGTCAAAGGGATGTATCTAGCCAAGAATAATCTCGAGAACTCTTCCATCGAGACATAACCAAGTTGCCTACCTCTCAGTAAGTGCAGCTCCAATCCTTCCCAGCACATCCTTGCTTCACCGTCCAGAAGGAACGTAGCGATGGTGGTCATTTGCCACTCCTCCGTCTCCGTTGCTGTCATGACTCTCTTCACCCTAGAGAGCCAGTCTTCAGCCTGAGATGGGGTTCCCAACCCCGAGAATAACGGAGGGTTAAAGCTCATTACATGCTTAAGCTGCCTCTTAGTTGCCCTCCTTAGCACTACCGGTTCCACAACCACTTGTTCCACTCTCCTCGGCTCAGCCTCTCGAAGAGGTTCTTGCTCCATCACAGGAGCGGGCTGCTGCGCTTGCCTTCCAGGCTGCGCATTAATCACGGCCAATACTGCTTCAGCCACCAATCGTATGTTCTCCGCCGATAGAGGTGTTGCGGGAGCAACATCCGGTGCACTACTAGCCTCAGAAACTCGGCGTTCTGACGGCCCAACACCACTTCTGGTCACCTATAGTGGTACAAAACACCGTTAAGCGACCAAATAGTATTGCAAACAGCAATTATAGGAACACGCAGGTTCCTCAAACACGAGTATTTTCATTCCTAAGTGGACATTCATGGGTTCTTTTACCATTATAACGATGACGCACACAATGTGCTCACCACCCCTTAAAATGAATTCGTCCACGAATTCAGTTTAAGTCCAACCAAAACCAGTAGTCTGATACCAAATTATAACACCCCCTATCCGTCGCATAGCATATAGCAGTAGGTCCGGCCGGGGCCCGACGCCATATGCCATAGACAGACCGGGTGGTTACTTATGGAAACCATCCAACCAATCTCAACGTTCTACACAGAGCATTCTAGCGGAAGCAGTTTATAAAAGTTGTAACAAAGAACCCAGCATCAAAGCACGAATGTCCACTAATACAAAATAGGAATGTTATACAAAATACCCAAAACAAGCCTTAAGACCTTACAAAATGTTTCACTTGAATATTACATGTTTTACAAACCACGGCACGCAGGCCGGTCATACATGAATAAAACAGTAAACACTTCCATTTGGGCCTTCGAGGGCCGGCTTCGCAAAAAGGGATTTAGCCCGCTATTGACCGCTTGGTCCAGCTGCACCTGCAAGCAACAAACCACCGCACGGTGGCAAAACAAGACAACGGTCAGCAATGCTGACCAAATTATAACGATCCCGCCCCCAACTCGGGGCGGCGATGCTCCTTCACTGCATTTCATTAGCATAAGCGAGCAATGTATATCAATAGCCATTTCATTACAGAAGTTAGCTCGCACGGCCACACGCCCCGTACACTCAGGGCACATTCTCGGTGAACCAGTCGATGTCACGTCAATTAAAGCCATTAACATTTCGGACTCACCGCCGCCACTTAGACGGCCAAACCTATGAGCAATTTGTCTTCCCGGCATGGGTCATGTTAATTTAAGTCATTGACCGCCGAAGACTCAAATCTATGCCAACGGCAAGTGCCACGTAACCTTAGCTCTCGTTAACCAGAACGACATAGATATGGGTACGGTTCCATCTAACCCGTGCTCATGTCGCAACGACAATTTAAGCCATTTGCGCGGGTCAAACTTCCGCCGAGTCCCATTTCCATCACAAGTCACATAACCCAGATATGTTCAAGTTGGTTCTCAGGCCACCAAGTTGGCAAGATCTCGTATCCGCCCAGTTTTCCGGGTGCACCTTTGGGTTAGTCCCCAAGGCTCCCTGCTGCAATCTACCGCGTAGAAAACCCGAAAAACAACCAATAGCACGGAGTCTTCTCCGGCCTTATGCAATGCAACATCACCGATCCAGACCAACATGTCCGGGTAGGCTTCACACATCATGCCTATGTCCGTTCTCGCTTACGGACTCTAAACAACGGGGACTTCACATATCTACCCGAAGGAACGCCTCTAACTCTCCGCAAACTCGCGAGAGCGGGCTTCCTATGCAAAGAAAGAGAGCTACTCATGCTCAAGATGAGGATCGTTACCTTTGCGTTCCTCTTTGGCGCCATGGAAAAGTAATCTGATGAAAACCACCGCACTAGCGTTGCCTCCGTGGATCCGGAGTCGGCTCGCGATTTGGAGCTTCGAAGCTCCTCCAATGGCGGGGTCTAGCTCCTTCTTCCTCCCTTGGCTCTCCTCTCTCTCTAAGGATTTAGAAACATGATAAGGTATGAAAAGTGAGGGTTTTCCAAGTCCATTCACGGGTATATCCCTCCAGGAACAACCCCCAGCCATTGGATCTTCAGTTAAAGAAATGAACGGCTTCGATTCGGGACTGAAATGCCCAATCTGGACCGAACACGGCCTGGCACATGCCCGTGTCCAGGGTCGTGTGCCGCATTCGCCGTCAAAATCGAATCACCTGGAACCTCACACGGGTATCGAACACGCCCGTGTTCGAGCTGACACGCCCGTGTTCCACCTCACACGGTCGTGTGGCCGGCCGTGTACCCCATGATTTTTCCCCAAAATCAACCCGAGCACTGCACGGGTTCTAGGACACGCCCGTGTCCTTGCCCGTGTCACCTTGACACGCCTGGACCCCAGGCCGTTTATACGGTCTCGACATTTCGTCGAGCGAAGATCGTCGACTGATGATACGGCCTTGGACACGCCCGTGTCCTAGGCCGTGTGCCTTGTCTCGACGAATCGTCGAGCGAATCTCGTCGACTCCCCGGGACGAGCGTCGACACGGTTCGACACGCCCTGCGACACGCCCGTGTCACAGGCCGTGTGCCATGTCTCAACGAATCGTCGAGCGAATCTCGACGACTTCGCGGCTAAGTGTCGACACGGGTCGACACGCCCGTGTCGCAGGCCATGTTCCATGTCTCAACGAATCGTTGAGCGAATCTCGACGACTTCGCAGCTAAGTGTCGACACGGGTCGACATGCCCTGGGACACGCCCGTGTCCCAGGCCGTGTGCCTGCTGCCAGAACCCAAACTGGCCCAAAACGTCCCCCTTTTGCTCCTTTGAGTTTCGGGGCGTTACACCTCCGCCCCATTCCACTTACGCTCATGGCGAGTCTTCTACTGCACCTCCTCCACCTCATTCACGGTACTCGCACGAGTTTCGACAGTTTTTCGAGACCGAGCTCTCGCCGTGCCTACAACACATTGAGGAGTCACAGTAGCGGACCGAGGACCTCCTCATCCAGATCAGAGACCACCTAGGGATCGCTCCTCACCAGCCGCCGGCTCCAGCCCCGCCTTCCTTCCCTGATGATGCGACCGACCACCATGCATACTTCTGATGTATATCTATGTAGATTTATCTTTATGTATTATGTCTTGTATTTTTTTATATCAGTGTATTTAGTTCTGTCAGCTATTATATATCAGTGCATTTCATTACGGCTCTTGTTTCTTTACTGTGTTCTTCTACTTATTATGATAGCAGTTTTTTTTTCTTATGTCATCATGAAATCACTCTATGTCCGCTTTTTACATTGCACTGAGGACATTACAAATCTAAAGTCTGGGGGTAGAATGGCTATTTATGTGGTTACAATTGATTCTAATCTGCTTATCATAATACTCAAGTTTGTTATACCCCCCTACAAATTTTTGTTTGATCTTTTAAGCACTCATTATTCATTCATTTGGGATTATAAATATCTAATTTAACTTCGCACGCTGATTAAAATGAATTGATGTAGACTCATAGAGTATTCAACTTTGTTGATTTTGTAATTAAGCATAGAAATTTATTAGTTTAATTTTCTCTATATAATTTACTTTTAAGATTACTCCTCTATATTAGTAACTATCCAACACTCTATTTTGGAAAATATACGTATCTATAATAAAGTGAGTCGATGAGTGTAACATTTTTATAATTTGGTATTAGGGCTTTAAAATTAAAAATTACTCCATATTGATGTCTAGGACTCACCCTCTAGCATTCCTCAAAACATTACATAGGTTAATTAGTAAGGGCGGAAATGACTTAAGCCTCCTATTGGATAGCTTGAGCCTTGTTAACCCAAAACCTTTAACATGGTACCCTTGCACACCCAATTTGAACCTAATCCCTATTATTTTGATGCTCTACTATTAAAATTCACCAAGGCCAAATCCTTACCTATTAGCACACCTATCATTGATGCCTTCTTGGAATGATTTGTTCATTGTGATATATGTCCTGAGTGCGTATATACTTGCACCCACTTGGAATGATCCCTACTTTGAACCCAAAAAAAAGACAGTGATATGTGGCCTGAGTGCGTGTATACTTGCACCCACTTGGAATGATCCCTACTATGGTCCCTTGGTTAAAAAATATATCTATAAAAAATTAGAGTGCCCTTCAAAATGTGGGAAATATACAAATTGCAAAGTCTGGGGGTGTTTACATAAAATTGAAATATGTTAAGGTATCTTCCAACATAAGGCTCAATCAAGATTTAGGTGTGAAAAATTCATCGAACTTATCTTTGATTACCTCACCTTTAATCTTCTATCCTAAGCCAAAAAGGCTACACCAAAATTCAAGTCCTAAGGATCCGACCTTACTAATTCTAAATAGTGTTGTGATGAGGGTGTAAAAAGGGTAAGCTCATGATTATCAATATGGGTACTTATAAGTTTTGAAATACTAATACGTATCTTATAGAGATTGTTATTTTCTCCTCATATTTGTTAAAGATGACTATACTTTTATTTCTAAAAGCGAGTGAGAGATAGTTAAAAGATATATTAGAGGAATTTTAAGATAAATCTATATTTAAAAAAGTCTGCTAAACTATTTCCTATGCGATTACACCATCAAAGTTCTCTTAAATTCATAGCAACCAGTGTGCGGAGGCAAAATTATTTAATGGTAACCCAAGTGTTTGAATTAGTTTGCTTAGGGACAAGCAAACATCTAAGTCTGGGGGTATTTGATGAGTACGATTATGATAGTCTTTTTACTATCATAATTGTAATCATGTCTACTATTTCCTATCCCTTTTTGTATTGATTTCACGATAATAGTAAAGAAATTGTCGTATCATAGATAGAAGAGCGCATTTTGAAGTCTTTGACATTCCTTGTAATAAACTATTTACTAATTCTTTCATTTTTCTATTGCAGGTAATGCCAACCAATGGACCTAAAAGTCACGGAGCAAACAGAGAAGTTCACGGAGTCAACATGGCTGATGGCAGGACGAAAATTTTGTGCACACGGGTATGGCACAAGCCCGTGTGCCTACCCGTGTCATATTTGAACATGATTGCCGACCAACCCGTATCTGAGGAACATGGCCGAACACACAGCCGTGTCCATACCCGTGTCTTTTGACACGGCCCACTACCAGACACGCCTGCTCATGGGGAACCGCCTAGGAACCGTCCACACGGCCTGACACAAGGCTGTGTTGGAACCCGTGTCCGACCTGTTTGCAATGGGACTATAAATTTCCTGTAGAAAAATTGTTTAAGACTTTTGGATCATTTCTGGATTGGAGAACTGCTGGAGGCCGAAGGGGAGCATCCAAGACAAGGAGGATTGAATGGTATTTCATATGTATTTTTTTATCTAATCACTAATCCCTTTGAATCCTTCCTTTCTCGTGATGATTCATCTTCAATTTTCGTTTTAATTTGCATGAACCTCTATTTGAACATTCTAGTAATCATGTATCACTTTGTTTATGTTAAATTTGTGGTATTTTATTTGTGTTTATGTTTACAAACAAAGAGTTTAATCTTCCTTATGATCTACTTTTTAGCTTTGCATAATTTGCAATTTGCTAGATTGAGAAATTGGTTATTTGCAATGATATTTGTATGTTCATATTGTGATGTTAATTCTCTTTGTAATTCAAACTCTATGATCGAGAGATATTTTGTTTGGAAAATTAGAACACGAGTAAAAGGATTCATGGTAATTTAGAGATAAAATTCATGAATTTATGTAGTAATAAGGGTACTTTACTTAATGCGAACTTGAGTGTTGTAAATTGTTTGAGAGAAAATTTACTATCTTAGGTTTAGATTTGGAATTGCTCGAGAGAGAATTTTGATGAATATTTAACCTTTACAGTACAACAATTTTCATAGTCTTTTTATTCCATGATCACTTAGAATTGAACTAATAAATGAATTCGTTCATGTAATTGTTTACAAGCTTCATGTCTTTTATCGTTTTTACTTCTCCAATACTGAATCATTCAAATGGTCATAGTTAGGCTAATGTAGTTTAGATATCACTTTTATTTAGAGGTATGATAATAAAGAGAGGGTGAGTACGAGTAGTTGAAGCGACCCTGTGGAATACGACACGAGATGTAGATTTCTCCTATACTATGATTGATAGGTGCACTTGCATGAATGCTAATTCAATCTAGTTTAAGCCCATCTACATAGTTGTATTATAATGTAGAATGAAATCACATTGAGTTATTACTTGTTAGTAAGCAAAAAATCATCAAAGCTCAGACATCTATACAAGTGATATCAGGTTAGACCCTAGATTGATTCTTTTTACTCTCTATTGATGCCCTAGTTTTTGTTTGTTTAGTTATGTATGCTACGGTTTTAGGGGAATTTAAGGTGAGGAATAGGTGAGTGCTTGTTCTTTTCGATTCGTGTGCCACCCATTCCTTTGTGGCATGGAGTTTCGTAGATAAACATCGATTGGACATGGATCAATTAGGAGACTCCTTCAATGTCAAGCTTCCCTCCGGTGATTCGGTGATATCTAATCTAGGAATTCTGAGATGCCCTGTTTATCTAGGCGATTTTCTAGCCTTTGTGGATCTGATGTTTTGGATCTGGCAGACTTTGATGTGATTTTGGGCATGGACTTGCTGTCCAAGTATGATGTAGTCATCCAGTGCAAGGCAAAGCGACTGGACTTCAAGATGGACAATGGCCAACCTATGAGCGTCTATGGATTCCAAGACAGGGCTTCCCCTATTATTTCTACTGTACGCGCTTGTCGAGCTATAGAGGCTGGTTGTGAGGTGATGAGTCCGATTTATATAGGGTTTTTCGGACTCATCTGGGCTAGTTTTCACGCATTTGCACTTCACTTTTAGTTCTATATCGTTCATATTTCATCTTGTCTATATTTCCATAGGAAGTGCACACTTTGGCATGTGGTTGTGTATTTTTGTACTTTTATTGTTTGTACTCCTTATTGTGCTCGTCTGGAATGTCTGCACATATCAGTGCTGGGTTTAAGGGTCGTTTGCGTGTTCCGGGAACGTTTGAGAGCAGGAATACTGCGCACGATCATCGGATATATTGCGCACGACCACTGGTTGTGCACCGATGATCATGCGCAATGTACCCTGATTTCCAAAATCTACCTGGGGTAATCGCACGACCACTGGACATAGTGCGCACGACCACCGGTCATGTGCCACTGATCGTGTGCATTGATTCCTCTTTTCCTGGAGTTCTGTCTAGGGTAATCGCACGACCATTGGACATAGTGTGCACGACCACCGGTCGTGCTCCACTGCTCATGCGTGTTATCCCAGTTCATCTTTGTAATCTGTCATGCCAGTGCGCACGATCACTGGACATAGTGCGCATGACCACTGGTCGTGCTCCCGTGATCGTGTGCATTGTTATTTCTGTTTTCTATAGATATGCAGGTTCCGCCCTAATTCGGGGATCGTTCATTTTTCCTTCGTCGTTTTCATCTCCGAGGAGGGATTCTGCCATCCTCCTTCAATCTCTACCCTAGGGAGGTGCTCCGGGCAAGCATTCACCGCCAAATACAAGCTGGAGCTTCCTCTCGACCTCCTCCATCATCTCTTGGGCTCAATTCAAGCTTCAATGCCATATCCATCAAGCAAAGGGAAGCTTGCAACTTTCGTCCGCTATCGTGACACGAAGAAGACGGACCATTGGAAGGTGATGACAGCCCTTCTCTACCCCGGACACAGTTGAGGACTGAGCTTGGACGCGGATTGACAACCCGACGATTCCAACCGTGAATCCTCAGCAAGACTTCAGATTCGGTCGATCTCTTGCCTTGTTCTTCCTTTATTGTTGTTTATGTGTTGTTGTAAACTTTATTTATAGATGATGTGCACTTAGTTGCAAAATGCTTATATTAAATCATGTCTTTGTGATTTATATTTTCGTTATATTTGCTTGAGGTGCGTCATATTCCATCCACCAACATCCACCCTTGCCGCACTAGCAATTGCTAGTGGCGCGCGTAGCGAAGAGGTGCTTTCGACCCTCATTCCGCCATTCTTACCACCTCATTTGCAAGCCTACTCGTCCATCCGCCCAGCGATTCGGTGCATAGCAGCCCGACTAGTCTTCCATCCCGCCTGGCGAAGCATCGCATAGCGGCGTTGCATAGAAGTAGTTGTTAGCCTTTTATTTTCTTTTTCCACAAATATCAAAACCCCCCGTAGTTAACTCCGACCTAAGGACTTCAATCTCAAGTCCTCCTCGAAATTAACTCCACCTTACTGTGTTCCTTGAGAGATCGATACTTATGAAAACTCGCCCATTTTATATTACTTGTGCGACTGGTTCACTGCCGTGATCTTTAGCATCAAGTTTTTGGAGCCTTTGTCGGGGAACACAATCGTGTGAGTTTTTGGAGAGGGAGATAGGAGATAGAAGCCCTTTTCCATTTGTATATTTCATGTTTCTTCTTTGTTTTAGTTTTTAGAATCTGTTTCTTGTTTATTTGTTCCTCTTCTAGTTTTATTTTTTCTATAGCAGGTTTTACTATTCTTTTATCTGTATTGTATAGTTAATTGTTGCTTAAAATCTTTCTGTTGGTGAATTCTTCTTGTTGCACCATGTATTCTTATATGAATATCCGTTGTCGATGGTGCGGGGATTATAGGCATGGTAGTGATGAGTTCCCCACTGATGATTGTGAGCATAATTCTCGTAGTTCTGTGTATGGAGCACCGTCTTCCTATGGTACTTCATACACTCAACCCAGGTCTTATGGTCACTCCTCTTCTACGCATTCATCTTTTTCTTATTCCTCTCCGGTCCCACCTAGACCAAGGAGTAATGGAAAACGGTGTTTGTGTTGTCGTAGCATCGAGCACGTGTTGAAAGATTGCGCAGAATTTCAGCGCTAGTTGGAGGAGGATGATGAACCGGGTATCTGATTCACTATATCACACTCTCAAATGGCCTCCCCTCCTGATTCTGATGATATATTCGCAGCACCACCTTATCTATGGGGGACTGCAGCGGATATACCCATCAGACTTTCTGCTGATCGGTGTGACGACATTGTGGTGCCGTCTCTCCCTATGCATTCTTCCCCTCTTGTTGATTCACCCCCGGAGGAACCCTCACATATTTTCTCTGATGTTGTTGTTCTTCTACATTCTTTGCAAGAATTATCTATCCATATTTTTAGTGAGTCGGTTGATGATGTTAGGCTGGATTGTGATTCAGAGCCCGAGGTTGCGCCGAAGTGGGATGAGTACTCTACTATCTCCGACGAAGAGTGTGGATATTCAGAGCACTATGATGCTCCCCGGTGGGATTAGGAATACCCTCTTTCTGATGTGGAGGTTTGCACCTCTTTATTGGACAAGGTCATTTCTCTTGCCACCGAGGACCTCGAGCTCTCGGATTCCCCTCGCCATGACTCATATGACACCAATGATAAGCTATGTTTGGATCCTGCTGGGAGTGAGACCGGGATGACTCCCCCTATTTCTGATTCTTTTAGTTATTCATCTCCTTTATTTCTTGATCCCATTTTTGTATCTGAGCCTGTGCGGGTTGAGTCTTCGCAGGTGCTTCAGGAGGACTTCGAGCTTTCAGCTGGAGTCATGGATGATAGCATCCTCTTTTGCGAGGAGGTTGATTCCTCCCCTGTTGAGGAAGCTCCATTCATCGCTTTATCCTCCTGCAGTCTCCCTGTAGACGATACCTTGCTAGGCAAGGATTTATTTTGTGATAAGATGAGTGAGGACCAGTGCTCCTTCTCTTCTTATTTCTTATTTCATCTACCTGTGTTGGGCAGGTATTACTATTTAGGTAGAGGGGTAACTGCTCTATCTCCATATCGGTACTTGCTACTGCAACGGATATTAGGCTAGTTACCTGTGCATTTTTCTTTTCATAGGCCCATTAGCTAGAATTGTATAGAATTTAATAAGTCGTGCTGGGATGACAATAACCCCAGTAGTTATCTTATATTTCCTGCATTTTTATTTTCATGTCGAGCTTAGTTTTAGCATTTCTTTGTATTTTCTATTTTTCTTTTGTTTTTGCAGAGCTCACCCCTGCATGTATTCATGGAAAATTGCATTAGCGGGGTTGTGATTTTTCGTATGGCGGGCCTGCTTCAAGTTTCCACGCATCTTCTGGTATGCTCACTGGCTGAGCATTGGGTAACCTCTTCCCTTAGCTCTTTATGATTTTAATTTCTCTATCATATGCTGTGTTGTTTAGTTTAAGTCTGGGGGAGAGCCAGTTTTGTTACCTTTTGCACGTGCACATCTCATGTGCATACTAGAAGCTTTAATAGTTTTATTTTGATTAGTTCATTGCACTGCACACCACTGCACCCACTTGAGCGCATACTTAGCTGTTAGTGTGCTGCGAGTTAAACTCATTTCTTCGTTAGATTTGGGAAAATTATGGTCCTGGCTTAGGATTGTGAGACAGAGTAAAATGTTGACCTTGTTGTGTTTTTAGTCAACTGCTCTCGTCTCGTGTAGAAATTCGAGTAGATTTAATTTTTCTGTATGCTTATGGTTTTATACTTTTCTATTTGCGTAAAGATCTTTTTATTCTACTCAAAAGTTGGTGAATCCGGTGGGAATCAAATGGTAGTACAGGAATGTGTGTAGCCGTCACTAGACTCATTTTGCTCGATTCGGGAGGAAGGATCATCTATCTCGGTGGCTAAGAACTTGCCTCAAGCTACTCTCGAAGCATGGGTACTTGGTTAGTCTAGCGTAAGCGTGATGTAGGCCATCATTTTGGCCCGGTTGAGCTTTGTATCATTCCTAACGTCATATCCTCGCTAGCCCCGTTGTGCCTACCCTTCTTTTGATTCTGCTCCACCTTCATTCACCAAAGCCCCATAGCCTATCCTAGTCGCACACCCAAGTCGTGTTTAGTGTTTTATATTTTCATGTTGGGATGTGATGTGGTGTTATTATTTGTGAAAATGTGGAAGTGCTCTCAAGTTTATATCTGCTGAATTGTGAAAATAAAATGAATAAAAAGAAAAAAAAAAGAAAAATATTTGTAAAGACAAAAAAAAGTGAAAAGAAAAGGTTTAAATTGAATATCTTTTTGGAAATGTGATTATATTTGGAGTAGGCGGTGCACACACCCATTTGTTATAAGTTAAGTCTGGAGGTGTGGTGTACCTGCATATATTGTGGTTAGTGGTTAGATTCTTTTTAGGCTAGCTCATTTAGGTTAGGTGCGTAAACTTTCTTTCTATCATTATTTACCTCACCGTAACCCAAGCCCCGTGAGTATCCTAAAGTCCTACTGATATGCGCTTGAGTCTAACTAGTGTCGTGGAGAGAGTGTGAACGGGCAAGCGTATGGTCCCCGACATTGGTGGATTCCTTTGGAGGTGATCCTGAGCCCCAATCTTTGGCAAAGCTCACCTTAGTGGCCTGCCTACTTTCTTCCTATGTGTGACCGGTTGATTCACCGTGATTCTATTTTTGAGTAGTAATAAAATTTTGATACGCATTGTAAAAAATATAAACTATTCTGCATGCGTCGAAGTGGGATGAGGACTCTACTATCTCCGACAGAGAGTGTGGATCTTCAGAGCACTATGATGCACCCCGGTGGGATGAGGAATACCCTCTTTCTGATGTGGAGGTTTGCACCTCTTTATTGGACAAGGTCGTTTCTCTTGCCACTGAGGACCTCGAGCTCTCGGATTCCCCTCGCCATGACTCATATGACACCGACGATGAGCTATGTTTGGATCCTGCTGGGAGTGAGACCGGGACCACTACCCCTATTTCTGATTCTTTTAGTTATTCATCTCCTTTATTTCTTGATCCCATTTTTATATTTGAGCCTGTGCGGGTTGAGTCTTCACAGGTACTTTAGGAGGACTTGGAGCTTTCAGCTCGAGTCATGGATGATAGCATCCTCTTTTGCGAGGAGGTTGATTCCTCCTCTGTTGAGGAAGCTCCATTCATCGCTTTCTCCTCCTGCAGTATCCCTGTAGACGATACCTTGCTAGGCAAGGATTTATTTTGTGATAAGATGAGCGAGGACCAGTGCTCCTTCTCTTCTTATTTCTTATTTCCTCTACCTGTGTTGGGCAGGTATTACTATTTAGGTAGAGGGGTAACTGCTCTATCTCCGTATCGGTACTTGCTACTGCAACAGATATTAGGCCAGTTACCTGTGCATTTTTCTTTTCATAGGCCCATTAGCTAGAACTATATAGAATTTAATAATTCGTGCTGGGATGACAATAACCCCAGTAGTTATCTTAAATTTCCTGCATTTTTTTTCATGTCTAGCTTAGTTTTAGCATTTCTTTGTATTATCTATTTTTCTTTTGTTTTTGCGGAGCTCACCCCTGCAGGTATTCATGGTAAATTGCATTGGCGGGGTTGTGATTCTTCGTATGGCGGGCCTGCTTCAGGTTTCCACGTGTCTTCTGGTATGCTCACTGGCTGAGCATTGGGTAACCTCTTCCCTTAGCTCTTTATGATTTTAATTTCTCTATCATATGCTGTGTTATTTAGTTTAAGTCTGGGGGAGAGCCAGTTTTGTTACCTTTTGCACGTGCACATCTCATGTGCATACTAGAAGCTTTTATAGTTTTATTTTGATTAGTTCATTGCACTGCACCCACTTGAGCGCGTGATTAGTTGTTAGTGTGCTGCGAGTTAAACTCATTTCTTCGTTAGATTTGGGAAAATTATGGTGCTGGCTTAGGATTGTGAGACAGAGTAAAATGTTGACCTTGTTGTGTTTTTAGTCAACTGCTCTCATCTCGTGTAGAAATTCGAGTAGATTTAATTTTTCTGTATGCTTATGGTTTTATACTTTTCTATTTGCGTAAAGATCTTTTTATTCTACTCAAAAGTTGGTGAATCCGGTGGGAATCAAACGGTAGTATAAGAATGTGTGTAGCAGTCACTAGACTCATTTTGCTCGATTCGGGAGGAAGGATCATCTTTCGCGGTGGCTAAGAACTTGCCTCAAGCTACTCTGGAAGCATGGGTACTTGGTTAGTCTAGCATAAGCGTGATGTAGGCCATCATTTTGGCCCGGTTGAGCTTTGTACCATTCCTAACATCATATCCTCGCTAGCCCCGTTGTGCCTACCCTTCTTTTGATTCCGCTCCACCTTCATTCACCAAAGCCCCAGAGCCTATCCTAGTCTCACACCCAAGTCGTGTTTAGTGTTTTATATTTTCATGTTGGGATGTGATGTGGTATTATTATTTGTGAAAATGTGGAAGTGCTCCCAAGTTTATATCTGCTGAATTGTGAAAATAAAATGAAGAAAAAGAAAAATATTTGTAAAGACAAAAAAAGTGAAAAGAAAAGGTTTAAATTGAATATCTTTTTGGAAATGTGATTATATTTGGAGTAGGCGGTGCACACACCCATTTGTTAAAAGCTAAGTTTGGAGGTGTGGTGTACCTGCATATATTGTGGTTAGTGGTTGGATTCTTTTTAGGATAGCTCATTTGGGTTCGGTGCATAAACTTTATTTTTATCATTATTTACCTCACCGTAACCCAAGCCCCGCAAGTATCCTAAAGTCCTACGGATCTGCGCTTGAGTCTAACTAGTGTCGTGGAGAGAGTGTGAACGGGCAAGCGTATGGTCCCCGACATTGGTGGATTCCTTTGGAGGTGATCCTGAGCCCCAATCTTTGGCAAATCTCACCTTATTGGCCTACTTACTTTCTTCCTATGTGTGACTGGTTGATTCACCGTGATTATATTTTTGAGTAGTAATAAAATTTTGATACGCATTGTGAAAAATATAAACTATTCTGCATGCTTAGAAATTTTCTCTATTGTATTTTTACGCACGCGAGCATGCGACTTCGCATGGTACTTTGTTTTTCAATTTCTTTATTGGCTAGTAATTTTCCCTATCTGCTTAGATTTTGTTTGCTCGGGACACGCCAACAGTTAAGTCTGGGGGTGTGATGAGTCTGATTTATATACGGTTTTTCGGACTCAACTGGGCAAGTTTTCACGCGTTTGCACTTCACTTTTAGTTCTATATCATTCATATTTCATCTTGTCTATATTTCCATAGGAAGTGCACACTTTGGCCCGTGGTTGTGTATTTTTGTACTTTTATTGTTTGTACTCCTTATGGTGCTCGTCTGGAATATCTGCACATATCATTGTTGGGTTTAGGGGTCGTGTGCGTGTTCTGGGGATGTTTGGAAGCAGGAATACTGCGCACGATCATCGAATATAGTGCGCACGACCACTAGTTGTGCGCCGATGATCGTGCGCAATGTACCTTGATATCTAGAATCTGCCTGGGGTAATCGCACGACCACTGGACATAGTGCGCACGACCACCGGTCGTGCGCCACTGATCGTGTGCATTGATTCCTCTTTTCCTGGAGTTCTGTATGGGGTAATCGCACGACCATTGGACATAGTGCGCACGACCACTGGTTGTGTGCCACTGCTCATGCGTGCTATCCCAGTTCATCTTTGTAATCTTCCATGCTAGTGTGCACGATCACTGGACATAGTGCGCACGACCACTGGTCGTGCGCCCGTGATCGTGCGCAGTGTTATTTCTGTTTTCTATAAATATGCAGGTTCCGCCCTAATTCGGGGATCGCTCATTTTTCCTCTGCCGTTTTCGTCTCCGAGGAGGGATTCCGCCGTCCTCCTTCAATATCCACCCTAGGGAGGTGCTCCGGGCAAGCTTTCACCGCCAAATCCAAGTCGGAGCTTCCTCTTGGCCTCCTCCATCATCTCTTGGGCTCATTTCAAGCTTCAACGCCGTAGACATCAAGCAAAGGGAAGCTTGCAACTTTCATCTGCTATCGTGACACGAAGAAGATGGGTCATTGGAAGGTGGTGACAGCCCTTCTCTACCACGAACGTAGTTGAGCACCGAGCTTGGACGCGGATTGAAAACCCAACGATTCCAACCTTGAATCCTCAGCAAGACTTCAGATTCGGTCGATCTCTTTCCTTGTTCTTCATTTATTGTTGTTTATGTGTTGTTGTAAACTTTATTTATAGATAATGCGCGCTTAGTGGTAAAACGCTTATATTAAATCATGTCTTTGTGATTTGTATTTTCGTTATATTTGCTTGAGGTGCGCCATATTCCATCCACCACGATCCACCCTTGCCGCACTAGCAATTTCTAGTGGCTTGCATAGCAAAGAGGTGCTTTTGACCCTCATTTCGCCGTTCTAACCACCTCATCTGCAAGCCTACTCGTCCATCCGCCCAGCGATTCGGTGCATAGCAGCCCGACTAGTCTTCCATCCCGCCTGACGAAGCATCGCATAGCGGCGTTGCATAGGAGTAGTTGTTACCCTTTTATTTTCTTTTTCCGCAAATATCAAAACCCCCCTTAGTTAACTCCGACCTAAGGACTTCAATCTCAAGTCCAGCTCGAAATTAACTCCACCTTACTGTGTTCCTTGAGAGATCGATACTTGGGAAAACTTGCCCATTTTATATTACTTGTGCGACCAGTTCACTGCCGTGATCTTTAGCATCATTAGGCGTATTTGGTTTCTATTTTTGCTTTGGAAACAGCTTTTGTTACACCACGTTTTGATGATATCTCGGTGCTACGAGAGTTTCTAGATGTTTTTCCTGATTGTCTTCCAGGAATTCCTCCGGTGAGGGAGATAGAGTTTGTGATAGACCTCGAGCCAGGTACTCGTCCTATTGTCATACCACCGTACTGTATGGCTCTGCATGAGTTGGATGAGTTACGTACTCAGCTCAACGAGTTGCTGCAGTATAGTTTTATTAGACCGAGTTCTTCTCCGTGGGTTACTCCTGTATTATTTGTAAATAAAAAGGATGGATCGATGAGGCTTTACATTAATTATAGAGAATTGAATAAGGTTACCATTAAGAATATATATCCCTTGCCGAGGATTGATGATCTGTTCGATTAGTTGCGTGGTAGCTCGGTATTTTAAAAGATCGATCTTCGTTCATGCTACCACCAGTTGAGAATTCGTGAGGAAGATATTCCACTGACCGTTTTCCGTTCGCGACATGGACATTTTGAGTTTTTGGTGATGTCCTTAGGTTTGACCAATGCACCCTCTGCTTTCATGGACTTAATGAATAGAGTGTTCAAGGATTTCTTGGACCGTTCTGTGATCATATTCATAGATGACGTCCTTATTTATTCCTGCAGTGTTGAGGAGCATACTCAACATTTGCGATTGGTTTTGTCGACCCTGAGAGAGCATAAGTTATATTTGAAGTTGAGCAGTGTGAGTTATGCCTACATCAGGCGTCCTTTCTGGGTCATGTTGTCAGTAAGGACGGTATTTCTGTAAACCCAACCAAGATTTCTGCTGTGATGGAATGGGAGAGACCTTCTACACCTAAGGAGATTATGAGCTTCTTAGGCCTGGCTGGGTATTATAGAAGATTCGTGGGAGGGTTTTCAGTGTTGTCTACTCCTCTAACTAGACTTACCTAGAAGAACACTGCGTTCATTTGGAGCGATAATTATGAAGAAGCTTTCTAAGAGTTGAAGAAGAGATTGTGTACTACTCCAATTTTAACCTTGCATACTGAAGGAGTTGAGTAAGCTGTGTATGTGGATGCATCACACATTGGACTTGGTTGTGTTTTGATGCAAGATGGAAAGGTGATCTCATATGGATCAAGGCAATTAAAGATTCATGAAAGAAACTATCCTATGCATGATTTGGAGTTTGTTACTGTATTTTATGCGTTGAAGCTTTGGAGACATTTATTGTATGGCGCGATGTGCAAGATCTATATAGACCATAAGAGTTTGAAATACGTCTTCACTTAGAAGGAACTAAATCTGTGCCATCATATGTGGTTAGAATATGTGGCTGATTATGAAGTGGAGATTCTTTATCATCCAGGAAAGGCTACTGTAGTAGCCGATGCTTTGAGTAGAAAGACCGCCAAAATTTTTAATCTATTTATATAATCCTTGGTAGAAGAATTCTTGTTGATGGACAATGAGGTTGGGAGTAGTACTGTGCCAGATAGTTTGGAAGCAAAAGGGCCCTCTTCGATTTCCATAACTAGAGCACACTAGAAGGATGATCCAGATTTATTGCATCTCTGGAATAGAACTGAGAAGGGAGAGCTATCTGATTTCTTTTTGGATGAGTTAGATACTTTGAAGTATCGGGGTAGATTTTGTATCCCCGCTTTTAGTGATATTTGGGCTAAGATTTGTACTGAAGCTCATGGTTCCAGTGTCGCCTACCATCCTGGTTCCACTAAAATGTATAAAGATCTAAAGCAAATTGTCTGGTGGTCGGGAATGAAGAATGATATAGCGAAGTTTGTGTTAGAATGTTATACGTGTCAGCGTGTTAAAGCTGACCATAGAAGGCCTGGAGGTAAATTGAAACCGCTTGATATTCCAAGTTGAAAGTGGGAGAGTATTTTGATGGATTTCATCACCGGTTTACCGAGATCTCCTTGTGGGCATGATTTGGCTTGGGTGATAGTTGATAGATTGACAAAATGTGCTCACTTTGTTCCCTTGAAGATTGGGTATTCTATGAAGAAGCTAGATGAGTTATACCTTGATGAGGTCATCAGATTACATGGAGTGCCTGTCGGCATCGTATCGGATCAAGACTCTAGATTTACGTCTCGTTTTTAGAAGAGTTTACAGGAGGTGTTGGGTACCGATTTGAGGTATTCCACCGCCTATCATCCGCAGACGAATGGTTAGACGGAAAGGGTAAATCAGATCGTAGAGGATATGATCAGGTATTATATTTTGGATCACGGTGGTGCTTGGGATGAGCATCTCAGACCCATGGAGTTTGCTTACAATAATAGTTATCAAGAGAGTCCGCAGATGGCCCCATTTGAGGCCTTTATGGGAGGTATTATAGGACTCCTTTGTTTTGGGTTGAGGTTGGTGAGAGACCGTTGCTAGGTCTGGAAGCCCTTGAAGAAATGAATTGTGTTGTGACTCATATTCGGGAGAAGTTCTGTGTAGCATAAGAACGCTATGAGAAATATGCTATTCAACGAAGGGTTGATCTTGTGTTCGCTGTTGGGGACTTGGTTTTCCTGAAAGTCTCTCTGATGTCAGGTGTTAAAAGGTTTGGAAGGAACCACAAGTTAGACCCCCGGTATGTGGGACCTTTTTAGATTCTGGAGTGCATCGGAGTGGCTGCCTATAAGCTGGAGTTGCCTGCTACCTTCCCTGGTTTCCATGATGTGTTTCATGTGAGCCAGTTGCGGAAGTGTGTTCGTAGTGATCGTCAAGTCCTTGACTCGTTGCCCTAGATTCAGCCCAACCTTACGTACATGGAAGAACTTATTCGTATTTTGGATTCTTAAGAACGAGAGTTGCTAAGAAAGACCATCCCCATGGTTAAAGTTCTCTGGCGAAATCATGACGTCGAGAGCGCGATGTGGGAATTGGAGTTGGCAATGAGAGAATCTCATCTACATCTCTTCCCTTAGTTCTGGTATGTCTTCAGGTTTTTGGTAATATTTGGATTTTTCGTTTTGGTTTGGTTTTAATGTTGTGATAAGTTTTGGGACGAAACTTCTTTATAGGGGGTGTGACTGTAACGCCACTGATTTTTCGATACTATTATTTGATTTGGTGTCATCATATTTATGACGTCGAGGCATTACCCCCTTTTTACATTGTGTTGACGGTGCTGGACCGTTTTTGCATCTTTGTGTCTGTTGAGTCTGTTTGACTGGATTTTGGGATTTTGATTGGATTGAATGTTTTCCTTAATATAAAGGATGAAGTTTTGAGGCTTTGGATTTGTCCAATTTTATTGTGATCCGAAAATTTTGGAGTCTCGACGCATGTTTGGATCTTAGTGGTGATTTTTGCTTGGGTAAGCAATTGATGTTGTCTCAAGAATGGTACGTCGGATTCTAGGGTTGTCCTCGCTCTAAATTCGTAGACTCACATTTTATCCCGGATTTTAGTCAAATTAGAATTTATGACATTACCTTGCTTATTACTCGAGATGAGCAGCCTTGTCCTCGAGAGAGATTGTTGTGTACTCGGGAGCTTTGGCCTTTTGTTTCTCGAGAGACTGGGACTTGTTCCCGAGTAGTGTGTTGTTTCCCGAGAATGCCTTTTTCTTGTACACGAGAAAATCCCTCTAGCTCTCGAGAAATGCTTTTAGTTCTCGAGAGGTCTAATTTTTGTACCCGAGTAATACTAGTTTATTCTCGAAATGTACCTTATTGTTCCCGTGATGTGCAGTCATGCTCTTGAGAAGTGCCTTTTACTTCTTAAGAAGTTCATTTAGTACTCGAGAAATCTCCTTCTGTACTCGAGATCTGCTCTTGCTCTCGAGAAGGTCGTCTTGTTCTCGAGAACTTCCCTTCTTGTTCTTGAGAAGATTCGCCTGTACTCGAGAACTGCCCTTATTCTCGAGATGTTTTGGATCTGTACTCGAGAACTGGGTTTGCTGTTCCCGAGTGGTGTTTCCTTCATTTCTCGAGTAATGCTTCTTGTACTCGAGAAATATCATCTCCCTTACTCGAGAAATCTGCTTCTTCTACTCGAGTAATCTTCCTCCCTATTCCCAAGACATATCTTCAACTTGAGAAAACTTCCTTTTGTTCCCGATAATTTATCTTCTACTCGAGAAATATCTCCTTCCACTCGAGAAATCCATACTTCTCGAGGATTCCGGTTTAATCGAACCTTGTACTAACCCTCATATTATGTTCATTATATATATATATATTCCCGAACCAGAGCGGCGTGAGCGAGAGAGAGGAAGTTTTCCACGACTCTTCCGATGGCCGCCGACGGTGCTCCGGTGCTCGAAATCTTCAACCGAATATAGATCCAGAAAGCTCTCAACAAGAACTATGCCATCGTGGTAAAATCTTCACCATTCCTTGAGTTTTTCTATCTAGGGTTTTCGGCCCTAACTCCTATTTTTGTCCATTCTTGTAGATTTCGATTTCCCTTGTCTTTCTTGGTCCCGATCAACGTGGAGATGCGATTTGGTGGTCTTCTCCGGTAAAACCAAGGTAAGTGATGGTTTACTCCTTATCTTCCCTTCTTTATCCCGATTTGCAGAAATTTCTAACTCCTTGTTATCTTGATTTTTAATAACTTATTGAATATAGCGCTATTTAGATTCCTTGACTAATTCTACTTATAGATTTCATGTTCTTGATTTTGCTATCTTGCTGTGTTAAGTGCAATATGTTTTGTTGATGTTGTTAAATCTCACTCTTATAACCGTTCCTCAACTTTTATGTAGGATGTGTTAGTGTTTATTTAGGATTGCAAATTCTTCCTAAAGTTTGATCAACCATTTCAAATTTAGAATTGTCTTGTAGAATCTGATGTGCCAATGTTGTCTTAAGATTTATATCATGGTTTTCTTCATGGCGATGTTGTGGGGCGAGACAAGCCGCCAGGCCCCAATTGGGTTGTGGTGTGCCCCTGAGCTCTAAACCAGGGTCATTACGGGGTGTGACTTCACGATTTTTCTCGTTGCGGGTGTTATTTGTGGGTGAATCCACCGCTATAACATTGATCCCTCTGTTAGTACATTATGGGACTCTACCGGTTGTTTGGGCTTTTGCGGTGTATGGTGTAGTATCCAGTCTCCCCCGCAATTATGGCAGATTAATTTATATCTCTGGGGGTGTGTCCAGATGAGTTGACCACCCTTCCCGTTTTGTTTTTTGGTGGAGTTGACCACATGTGACTAATAGAGTTTTTTCCTTCTTCCTTATGATTTAATCGTGAATTTTCTTTCCCCTTATAGTCTTGTGCATTTTGAGTACTTTTGTTGTACGTGATGCTTCACGTAAGTGTTTTTGTTTTTTACTTTTGTACCTTACTGCTATACTTTATTTAAGTATTTTTCCTTTGGTCTCGTTTTGGTACCCCTTGACTTTGTTTACTATTGGCTTACTTCTGCCATCACTTGTACATTCTTTCTGAGGTGTTCTGTCTTTGGAATGCCTCAGGTTCAGAGCTGTAGTTGATTTTGGTGCTGGCTTTGGTGTTCTTAAGCAGCAGTGTTGGTTGTGGTTTTTACCTCGCCGTAGCGAGGTAGACTGTTGTTTTTATTGCTTTACTAGTTCAGACATACTTTATTTTATGTGGGTTCATGTCAGTGCATTGACACCCGCAGGATTATTGATTTTGGATGCTTGCTAGCTGCTTAGTTGGTTTTCTTCTGTGTATTTGGATTACTTGCTCTCTGGGATGTTTTATGCTAGGATTACTTGGAAGGTATTTTCAAGTACAAAAACTACTATTATTACCTCATGCATTACATGTTTTAAAATATTAAATCACTATATTTAACGACTGTACAAAAATTTACTTTTATTCCTATTATAAACTTAGAACTTGCATACCATGAGATGTCCTCTGGGGACCTCTAACTCATGTAGGATGTTGAACCTTGTAAAAAAAGTATTTTCCGCAGCGTATAACTATTTTTCCTCGTGGACTAGATGAGCCACAAAGCCGAGGGATACGGCTGACTACTACAATTAAACTGATTTTGCCTCTAAATAACTTAAAGATCTTTCTTCATGGTTAAGTAGGAGTTTTGCATAAGCGTCCGCAATTATCCCCTGCTGACGTGGCATATTGACACACATTTTTCACTTACTCGGATATATCTTTAATGGCGGTGAAAAATGCGGGTTATGAAAAAACCTCAACCATAACATCAAGTGTCAATGTGCATAAGCACTCCTAGGCTGCCTCGACGTGCAAGCTGGAAACATAGAACATAAAGCATCACATTCCATAAAACAAAGCTATAACGCATCTTGTAACACTTCATGAAACTTAGGCCTTTTTGGCCGGCGAGCTTGCACCCGCTTGCGATCCTTGCCCTTTACAAATTGGTTGTAACGTGGGGTCAGCAAAGGCTGGCCTCAATTGTGTAACCAACACATCTCCTCTTGGCCATCCCTAGCAGACCCCGGGGAACTCCATCACCCTGCAGGTCAGCACTTCGTATGCAAAAATACAAGTACATTTAAAGTAGTAAAATAGGTTTGGATGTCTCATACAACAAACATGTTTCTATGTTGAGCATGTAATAAAAAGGGGCATACAATGCAACATGTATGCAAACCTGGGCTTCACCCAAGTCACCCTAAAGCGTATGCTTCTAACACATCATAAATCAGGTACATCCAATTTCCCCATCGGCATTCAAGCCGCAAACACAAGGGTACTTCCAATTTCCCCATCGGCATTCAAGCCGCAAACACAAGGGTACTTTCAATTATACCTAAACGATATACAAGCTGCCACACGAAACTCTTGCCTTGGCCCCACCCGCTCGTAGGTCTCAAAACTTGGGCTTGCCTGCAAGCTCTGACTTCTCACATTAGGATTCTGCCACACAAACCAACTGATACTAAGGACGCTTGCTAGACCCCACCCGTTTGTGATAACCCAGGCCCGACTCCAATATCGGGACCAAGTCTGCCGAAGGAGACCCAGCAGGACCCAGCTGGGATCGTCTAGGCTTGTCCAATGCTTGGCATTCTCATCAGTTCCACAAAAGGGGACTTGTCTCGTCGGTAAACTCTACATAGGTGACTTTGCAACGTCGCGGGCTAGCCAGCCGACCACATAGACAAACCACGCATTAGCACCTCATAATCCCAAGCCTTTCCCACACTAATCCATCATTAGTACCATACCATCCCCGTGCCCCCGTGTGTACTCTAATTTCCACCCGGTATGATTCTGGTCACACGTACTCACACGAAAGAGGGGGAAAACATCATCACAAATAGCATTTTGCCGCAAACAGATTTCTACAAAATCCTTAAAGCTTGCAATGCATCATCACCGAGTTGGAGTAACGGTCGCGAGTACGACTTCACCTACAATGCCTAATCCATTAACGGAGCTGATTTCTAATGCAATATCATGTCGGGGACGGACACAATCGACCTAGTGTCTCCTCTTGAACCATGGCAACCCGAATCCCTCTCATTTGAGAGATCTGGTGCCTAGAATGCTTGAAAGAAAACAAGAAAAGAGTAGATTCCATGAATGCATCCTAAAACCGAGAGGATAAGTATTGTTACCTTACAACTCCTCTTCCTGGCCATGAAACCCTTGTCTTGTACAGATGAAAATGAGGGCCTCCACGTTCTCTTCATGGATATGGCCTCAAAATGACGATCGGAGGTCTGAAACTCTGTCAATGGCGGAAGAAAGCTTTCTTCTTCCTCCTCCTCACTCTCACCCAAACCCTAGGTCAACACTCAAAAGGGGAAGAAAATGATGGTGAAATCCCGTTCAGCCCTATATAAGCACTCTTGAGGAGAGTCTTGGGCCTTCAGATCGAATCCTAAAATAAATCGGATGGCTAGAAAGCCAATCGATGGAACTGCTTCTGTATGCTACCACCGGGCGCTAAATCTAACGTCGGTTGATAGCTTCCCGAGCCGCAAGACTGAGAAATAATGTCGTGCTAATGCAAGCATTAAAGCTAACGCCGCGTGGTAGCATCATTCTCGAGAACTCAATGTTTTCTTGAGAACTTAACCCTTTCTCAAGAACTCAATGTTGGGTTTCTTTATGAGGATGGCACAACACTTGTGCACGTAGCGGAAAAGTAAAACATCAAGAAAACCCAAAAGAGATGGGATCGGGCCATGGTAGTTGAATCAAGAAGTTAACATACAACTAGGCAAAAATTACCTCGGTGGCGTTGAGTCACCACTCAACGGAGATGCTCCAAGCTTTGTATTCCTGCTGGTGGCGAGTTCTACGTGAAATGATGTCCACGTCTCTGCAGAAATCCACACGAGAGGGAGAACACCGATCTTTCCATCGCACGGAAAATCGGGAAGGACAAAGATCGCACCTTGCTTCTCCACGGACTGCTAGGTCCGCGCCAGGAAGAGCAACACCAGCGATGATCGCCGGAGAGGAGGAGGTCGACGGAGCGAGCACGGCGGCGGAACCCTTCCGTCGGCGGGATTCGGGATAGGCGGAGCGAACGAACGGCGGGACACTTCCGTCAGCGTCGATTCGATCAGCACGCACAAATATATTGATCCCCGAAAACCCTAAGTGTCCTTTTATACCAAAGACATAAATAGACTTAGGAATATCGATATCCGCAGACCACCCAGAAAAATAGGGTTCCAGAATCGGCGAGAATCACCAAGCAGATTCGGTGAGAATCAATCGGCGAGAATCATTCGGCGAGAATCATTCGGCGAGTATCACCTAGGATCGACGAGAATCAGAGTACAATACTCGACGATTCTCGCCGAACGCGGGGTGGACCATACTCGTCGACCGTCGACCCGCGGTCGACGATTCTCGTCGATCGTTGACCCGCGGTCGACGATACTCGACGATTCTCGTCGATCGTCGACCCGCGGTCGACGATACTCGTCGAAGTAGGGTTGACGACACTCGTCGACCCGCGGTCGACGACTCTTACCAATCCTTCAAGGCAACACTTTGTCCACAACCCCATTCAGGTCGGTGATTGGTAACCTTTACCAACACAGTCAATCATCCAACTTCTCCACATCTCTTATGTGCGACCCTGCAGGCTCATATTGCGTTGGCAGTGAGATTACATGTTTGACCACTTCTAGATCACAATGGTAACTCCAACAGACTCCCACTTGATCTTGAAAGTATCAAACCAAAAACCTCACAAACAATGAGCGGCATCTAGCAATGCATCATTGCTCCCCAAACAATAAGAGTTTATAACTCATAAGCCTTTATGACCAATGTATCAGCGTTGTCTTTGTCCCTTTATCCCTTACATCCGGAAAGAACTAGAGGCATGGACCGTGTCACCCTCGTGATAGCTCAATCCAAGTTTCTTGATCCAGGACGGACTTCCAGAGAATGGTGAGTCCAATATCACATATTGACTCAACCAAGCATGGTCATGCATTTCTCAGTCCAGTTCCATCAAGGGGCCCATGGATGCAACTCCTATCATACAGGAGGACAAATCCCATATCTGCTCACACACAAACACCCAAATGATTAGTAACATGCCCAACAACCACCCTTATCATCAACCTTTCTCAAGGAAGACTTTAGATGGCATCAAAGCACGCTCTTCCTCACTTGATGAATGTTGTGACTTCAGGTCAAAGGACCACAATACCATTGTCAATTGAGACCTACTCGTGACACGATTGGATGACAATCCACAGAGTAGTCTCAGGTTGGGTCTGTCCAGTACAACTTGTTCACTAACAAGTACCCACGTGATGACTTGATATCACAATATCATGACCTGTGAGAACCGGTCATCAGTCAACGCACGTGCTGGTCTTTATGTACCATCATCACCCTTAGTTTCTATGATGATACTCAACCAGGGACCTTTTAAGAATGAAGCTTCAAATAAATCATAGGCTCTCACATTCAAGTCACGTACTTGATGTCCCATGGAAGCGAACATTCTAAGGGTATCTATTATGTTAACATTTAACTATCATATGGAAAACTCATAATAAAAGAACTTGCCATTAATTGTAAAAGAAAAAATAGGCACACTGTTCATCATATGAACAAATAGCCAACAAAATACATGTATACATGCAATCCACAAGATTCTCACTATAGTTGATCATTTAGGTATCGTATACCCATCGATCTAGTATGACCATCATGCTTTCTCTGCGCGAGAGGCTTTGTCAGTGGATCCGCAATATTCTCCTCAGTCGGCACTCTGCAAATGTTCACATCTCCTCGTTCGACAATCTCACGAATAAGATGAAACCGCCGAAGTATATGCTTGGAGCACTGATGGGATCTAGGTTCCTTAGATTGTACAATTGCACCATTGTTATCACAGTAGAGAACTACGGGACCAACAATGCTAGGAACTACATCAAACTCGCCGATGAATTTCCTAATCCATACAGCCTCCTTCGCCGTATTAGCTGCGGCGATATACTCGGCCTCTATTGTAGAATCAGCAACTGTCTCTTGCTTGGAACTCTTCCAGCTCACAGCTCCTCCATTCAGGCAAAACACAAAACCTGACTGAGACTTGGAGTCGTCTCTATCAGTTTGGAAGCTACCATCTGTGTAACCACTTACAACGAGCTCTTCCTCTCCACCATACACCAAGAACACATCCTTAGTCCTTCTCAAGTACTTTAGGACATCCTTGACTGCAATCCAGTGACACTCACCGGGGTCTGACTGATACCTGCTAGTCATGCTCAAAGCAAAGGAGACGTCGGGTCGAGTACATAACATCACGTACATGATTGATCCAATTGCCGAAGCATATGGAATCAACTTCATGCGGTCCTTATCTTCATAAGACTTTGGACACTGGTCCTTAGAGAGATTCACACCATGAGACATGGGCAAAAATCCTTTCTTGGACTCAAGCATGTTGAACTGCTTCAACACCTTTTCGATGTACGTACTCTGGGTCAAACCCAGCAACTTCTTCGATCTATCTCTATAGATCTTAATACCGAGTATATAAGTCGCTTCACCCAAATCCTTCATTGAAAAGCAGTTCCCTAGGTTGTTCTTAACAACTTTCAGGGTAGGAATGTCATTCCCAATCAACAGTATGTCATCTACATACAATATCAGGAAGACAACAATGCTCCCACTGATTCGCTTGTAAACAAAAGGCTCATCTTCATTCTTGATGAAACCAAACTCTTTGATTTTCTTATCAAAGCGAAGATTCCAACTTCGAGAGGCCTGTTTCAGTCCATAAATGGACTTATTCAGCTTGCATATTTTAGTGGCTTCATCTGGGGATACAAAACCCTCGGGTTGTGTCATATACACTTCCTCAAGGAGGTTTCCATTAAGGAAAGCCGTTTTGACATCCATCTGCCAGATCTCGTAGTCATAATACGCAGCAACAGTAAGCAATATCCTTATGGACTTTACCATGGCAACAGGGGAAAAGGTCTCATCATAGTCAATACCATGAATTTGCTTGAAACACTTAGCCACCAGTCGCCCTTTGAATGTTTGTACATTCCCATCCATGTCGGTCTTCTTCTTGAAGACCCACTTGCACCCTATGGGTCGAACCCCTTCAGGTGGTTCCACCAAGTTCCAAACTTGGTTTGCATACATGGAGTACATTTCGGATTTCATAGCCTCAAGCCATTTGTCGGAGTCCGGTCCATTCATAGCCTCTTGGTAGGTTGCTGGTTCATCATCATGATCCATAAGCAACACATTACCTATTTGAGACACGAGAAATCCATATCTCTCCGGCTCAAACCTCGGTCTACCAGATCTACGTAGGACTTGTGTTCCCTGAGCAGGTTCCCTAGCTACAACATCTTGTAGTCCTGTCTCAGAATCCAATTTTGGTTCATTCACTACATGTGGTTCTTGAATTTCTTCAAGCTCTACCTTTTCAGTCTTTCTTGATAAGAACTCTTTCTCTAAGAAGACACCAGTCCTTGCGACAAACACTTTGCCCTCAGACGGTAGGTAAAAGTAATACCCTTTCGTTTTCTTAGGATATCCCACCAGATAACATTTATCCGATTTGGGTTCCAGCTTGTCGGGCATTTGACGTCTCACGTATGCCTCACAGCCCCAAATTTTAATGAATAACATACTAGGACGCTTCCCAGTCCATATCTCATATGGTGTCTTCAGAACCGTTTTCGTTGGAGCGCGATTCAATGTCATTGCAGCAGTCTCTAAAGCAAAACCCCAAAAGGAAACAGGTAAGTCTGCATGACTCATCATCGAGCGTACCATGTCTAACAGAGTACGATTTCTCCTCTCAGACACACCATTATGTTGTGGTGTTCTAGGTGGAGTAAGCTGTGATACAATACCACACTCTTTCAGATGATCACGGAACTCATGACTGAGGTATTCGCCACCTCGATCAGATCGGGGTGCTTTAACCTTTTTACCCAACTGGTTTTCTACTTCATTCTTGAACTCTTTGAACTTTTCAAAGGTCTCGGATTTGCACTTCATAAGATACACATATACGTATCTACTGAAATTATCAGTAAACGTAACAAAGTAGAAATACCCACCTCTAGCCATGGAACTCATGGGTCCGCACACATCACTATGTACAACACCCAAGAGATCCTCAGCCCTCTCAGTATAACCAGTGAAAGGAGCTTTAGTCATCTTGCCTAACAAACAAGATTCACATCGCTCAAATGATTCATAATCAAATGAGTCCAAAAGTCCATCTCTATGGAGCTTGGATATGCACTTCTCGTTGATATGGCCCAAACGACAATGCCAGAGAAAAGTAGGGTTCGAGTCATTTGTTCTTAGTATTTTATTATTTTCTACATTACAGATTAGATGGTCCAAGTTCAAAACATAAAGACCATTAAACAGTTGGGCTACAGCATAACAAACATCATTCTTAAATATAGAACAACAGTTGTTCTTAATTATAAAAGAAAATCCAATCATGTGCAAACATGAAATAGATATAATGTTTCTAGTTATGGCCGGAACAAAATAACAATTATCTAGTTCTATTACAAGCCCACTGCGCAAAGAAAGACGGTAAACCCCTACGGCTACAGCAGCAACTCTTGCTCCATTGTCGACGCGGAGGTCCACCTCCCCTTTACTCAGCAATCTTCTCCTTCCCAGTTCCTGCACATTTGTACAAATGTGAGAACCACATCCGTTATCCAATACCCAAGATGAAGGAGCAGAAAGGTTTATCTCTATAACGTGAATATTTGAAGCGGAAGTCATACCTCCCTTCATTTTCTGCAGACCTTCAATGTACGAAGGACAGTTCCTCCTCCAATGACAAGCCTTGTCACAGTGGTGGCATTTTCCTTCTTTCACCGTGCTTTTATTTTTCATCAGTGCAGAAGACTTGGGCTCAAGATATGACTTAGGTCTCACCTTCGTCTTCTTAGAGCCCTTGGCCTTGCCCTTGCCCTTGTGCACCATCAGTATGGGGCTGGCAGGCTTGGCCTTCTTCATATTGATTTCGGCAGTTCTCAACATGCCTAGGAGTTCGGGCAGTGTCTTGTCTATTTCATTCATGTTGTAGTTCAAGACGAACTGCTCATAACTGTCTGGCAACGATTGTAGGATCAGATCTGTGGCCAACTCTTGACTAAGAGGAAAACCCAGCCTTTCAAGGTTCTCTATATACCCAATCATCTTGAGTACGTGAGTCCCTACTGAGTCTCGAACTCCCATCTTGCACTGAAACAACGCTTTTGAGATGTCGAACCTTTCTTGACGAGCCTGCCCTTGAAACATTTTCTTGAGATGCTCGTCAATCTCCCTGCACCCCATGTTCTCATGTTGCTTCTGAAGCTCAGAGTTCATAGTGGCAAGCATAAGGCATTCGACATCTAAAGCATCGTCAGTATACTTCTTATAAGTATCCTTCTCAGCACGGGAAGAGTTCCCGGTCGACACCTCGGGGGCTTCTTCTTCCAAGACATAGAGCTTTCGCTCTTGCCTGAGAACAATTCTCAGGTTCCTGTACCAGTCCATGTAATTTGTCCCACTGAGCTTATCCTTCTCAATGATGGCTCTCAGAGACAAAGTGGAGTGTGAAACACTTGCCATGGAATTCTACAAGAATTTATGCAGAATAAAATCAGTACCAAAATTTCAAATACAATTTATTTTAATTTGGACTTCAATTAAAACACTCCCACTATTTTATTCGAAATGATAGCCCTCACTAACAATTCGGAGAGTTCATGCGAGCTACTCTCTTAGTGGACAAGATCCGTATTTCACCAACACAATAAGTCAGCTTTGGCTTTCCTCTCACGATGCGGTTATTTAGGTAGGCAACGCTTGCCAATTGCATCCTCATGCAATTCTTGTATGGTTGGTGAATAACTTCTTACTCGCATCCATCATATGGTGCATGCCAACCCTATGCCTCTAGGCACTCAACCTTTGAGGTCACCTAGTTAAGTTGGACCCGATGTCGACAGTGGGATATCACAATTATCCGCTCGCACCCTTACCAAGATAGATTAATGCACCTTGCTTTGGCAAGCCCACACTTCATCGATCGAGGCAGGAAGAGTGTCATCCATCGGAAGGCATCCGAACACTTAATATTTGATGAAGGGATTTTAATTATAGGTTAACAGTTAACCATGATCAACATTTGATCAATGTGCACATCCAAGAAAAAATAATTTTCTAAAACCACATGCATCCCTTATGTGCACAAACTGACACCATCAACATTTGATAGAAGGAAGGGCTAAATCTGAACATCCGGAAACTTCCAAATCCTCAGATTTACATGTATTGGACAAAAGCAAAGACAACTCAACTTAAGGCAGTAGACAAGCTCATCTCTCTATGTTGGATTCAAAATCCAAAACAACCCGAGGGATGGTTACTGCTAAGGAGACTACAATTTCTAACAATTAGAAATTCTCACGCAATCCCAGACGTTCTTGGAGGGGTACCAAGACTAAATCTAGACATTTAGAACACTTCTAAATCCCTAGGTTTACACGCACTGGCATAACAAAACTTCCAATACAACAATCATGGCCGTAACCTCGCTCTGATACCACTGTTGGGTTTCTTTATGAGGATGGCACAACACTTGTGCACGCAGCGGAAAAGTAAAACATCAAGAAAACCCAAAAGAGATGGGATCGGGCCATGGTAGTTGAATCAAGAAGTTAACATACAACTAGGCAAAAATTACCTCGGTGGCGTTGAGTCACCACTCAATGGAGATGCTCCAAGCTTCGTATTCCTGCTGGTGGCGAGTTCTACGTGAAATGATGTCCACGTCTCTGCAGAAATCCACACGAGCGGGAGAACACCGATCTTTCCGTCGTACGGAAAATCGGGAAGGACAAAGACCGCACCTTGCTTCTCCACGGACTGCTAGGTCCGCGCCAGGAAGAGCAACACCAGCGACGATCGCCGGAGAGGAGGAGGTCGATGGAGCGAGCACGGCGGCGGAACCCTTCCGTCGGCGGGATTCGGGATAGGCGGAGCGAACGAACGGCGGGACACTTCCGTCAGCGTCGATTCGATCAGCACGCACAGATATATTGATCCCCGAAAACCCTAAGTGTCCTTTTATACCAAAGGCATAAATAGACTTAGGAATATCGCTATCCGCAGACCACCCAGAAAAATAGGGTTCCAGAATCGGCGAGAATCACCAAGCAGATTCGGTGAGAATCAATCGGCGAGAATCATTCGGCGAGAATCATTCGGCGAGTATCACCTAGGATCGGCGAGAATAAGAGTACAATACTCGACGATTCTCGCCGAACGCGGGGTGGACCATACTCGTCGACCGTCGACGCGCGGTCGACGATTCTCGTCGATCGTCGAGCCGCGGTCGACGATACTCGACGATTCTCGTCGATCGTCGACCCGCGGTCGACGATACTCGTCGAAGTAGGGTTGACGACACTCGTCGAACCGCGGTCGACGACTCTTACCAATCCTTCAAGGCAACACTTTGCCCACAACCCCATTCAGGTCGGTGATTGGTAACCTTTACCAACACAGTCAATCATCCAACTTCTCCACATCTTTTATGTGCGACCCTGCAGGCTCATATTGCGTTGGCAGTGAGATTACATGTTTGACCACTTCTAGATCACAATGGTAACTCCAACACTCAACGCTCTCGACGCAAACCTGGAGTTACCGCCGTGTGGTAAGGCTAACGCGGCGCGGTACCTCTTTCTCGAGAACTCAACGCTCTCGACGCAACACTGGGGTTACCGCCGCGCGGTATCTAACTACTTCCGAGCGATAGTCCTCTCAACACTCGATGAACGGGGCTTTCTTCTCGACATTTCCTACCCGCCGAAACAGGGCTACGTACCATCGGGTGATAGCTACTATCACCGGGCGTTAGCTATCAGAAATCCATGTTCTAAAAATTTGGGTGTTACAGCTCCTCCCCCCTTAGAAGATTTTCGTCCTCGAAATTTAGTATGCACATAAACAAAAATAAGCATACCTGAAGTAAAGAGTTCCGGGAAGTCCTCCTGCATTGCTTGCTCACGCTCCCAAGAGAACTCGTCTCGCTCGCAGTTATCCCAGCGCATCTTTACAAGCTTAACTTCTTTGTTCTGCAACTGCCGAACTTCCAAATCCTCTATGCTAACTGGGCGGACTTTCATCCCCAAGTCTTCTTCTATCGGCACTACCACCGACTCGACCACAACGCATACCTCCACCAAGGCTTTCCTCAAGATGGAGACATGGAAGACATCATGTAATCTACTCATATCTGCAGACAACACTAACCGGTAAACGACTTCTCCAATGCGTTCTGTAATCTTGAATGGTCCCAAAAACCTTGTACTCAACTTCTTGAGTCGGCGAATCCGCAAAATGCCTTTGAACGGCTTAATCTTTAGTTATACTCAGTCTCCAACCGCAAACTCCATGTTCCTGTGACGAGCATTGAAATACTTTGCTTGTCGATCCTGAGCAACCTTCATGTGATCCTGAATTGTTCGCACCAACTTGCAAGCATCAGCCATCACCTCTTTTCCCAAAAGTTTGGTGTCTCCCGCCTCTACCTAAGACATCAGTGTTCGACACCGACTTCCATACAAAGCTTCGTATGGCGCCATCTTAATACTTGTCTGGTTAATGTTATTATAGGAAAACTCCACCATGAAGAGGTGATCTTCCCACTTCTTCCCAAAATCGAGGGTACACGTCCTCAGTATATCCTCCATTGTACGATTCATTCTTTCGATTTGTCCATCGGTTTGAGGATGGAATGTCGTACTGAACTTGAGCTTCGTGCCCAGGCTCTTCTGTACCAACCTCCAACCTTTGGACTTGAATCATCCATCGCGATCACTAATGATACTCTTAGGAATCTCATGCAGTCGCACAATGTTTCAAACATAAAGTTTTACCAGCTTTTCCATGCTGTCCTCTTTCTGATTTGGGATGAAGTGAGAAACTTTGGTCAAGCGATCCACGATCACCCAAATCACATCATTTCCCTGTTGCGACCGAGGTAAACCGTGCACAAAGTCCAGGGAGATGTCATCAAATTTTCACTCGGGGATAGGAAGAGGATTCAGGAACCCGCCTGGCTTCTGACACTCAGCCTTCACTAAGTCACAAGTTTGACATTGACTCACGTACAAAGTAATATCTCGCTTCAAACTAGGCCACCAAAAGGATTTCTTCATATCCAAGTACATCTTTGTACTGCCCGGATGAATGGAGTACTTCGTGAAATGAGCCTTAAACATTAACTACTCACGGAGCTTGCCAAATTGCGGTACGTATATCATTTCGTCCTTCCTCAAAATCCCATCAGTCATCTCCCAGACACTACTCTCGCCTCTTTGAGCTTCCAACACAAACGGTTGAAACTCTGCATCCACACTGGTCGCCTCTCGAATATGATCGAACAGATCATTCTTCAACTCTATCCAATTCAATCGAGCCATGCTAGACTTGCCTCTTGATACACAAATGATGTTGAGGTACTCAAAGTCTCGCACCCACTGCTCATCATGAGCTTCAACCCAATTCCATTATCCAGAGTATTTCCTACACAAGGCATCTGCCACCACGTTGGCTTTACTTGGCTATATTGTATTGCCACGCCATAGTCCCTAAGGAACTCGACCCATCTGTGCTATTGCATGTTCAAATCATTTTGATCTAGAAGTTACTTTAGGATTTTGTGGTGCGTGAAGATCTTCACCTTTGCACCATAGACATAGTGCTGCCACAATTTCAAAGCAAAAATTATCGCTGCCATTTCCAAGTCATGGACGGGGTAATTCCTCTCATGAGGTTTCAGCTGCCTAGACACAAAGTCTATCACCTTGTCATGTTACACTAACACGCAACCTAAACCGCATCCTGATGCGTCACTAAATATCTGAAATCCTTCAATCATTTTAGGAAGACTTAGGATCAGAGCTGTCATTAACCTTTCCTTCAAGGTGTCAAATGCTTGATTACACTCCTGAGTCCACACGAACTTTTGGTCCTTGCGAGTCAACGAAGTGAGGGGCAGAGCTATCCGCGAAAAGTTTTCCACAAACCTTCTATAATACCTGGCTAGTCTAAGGAAACTCCTGACTTCTGTCATGGTACTCAAACCTGGTCAATCTCTGATGGCCTCAACTATTACTGGATCCACCACCACCCCATCACCACTAATTATGTGGCCCAAAAATGCCATCTTCTCTAACCAGAACTCGCATTTCGAGAACTTTGCGTACAGCTAGTTCTCTCTCAAAGTCTACAAGACTATTCTTAAATGAGGCTCATGCTCCACCTCCGTTTTGGAGTAGACCAAAATATTGTCAATGAATACTACCACAAATGAGTTTAAATACTCCTGAAATACTCAGTTCATCAAATCCATGAATACAAATGGCGTGTTCGTCGGCCCGAACAACATCACCGAGAACTCGAAGTGACCATAACTCGTACCAAATGCTGTCTTGGGTATGTCCTCGTTTCAAATCTATAACTGTTAGTATCCAGACTTCAAGTCCAACTTATAGTACACTATTGACCCCACCAACTGGTCGAACAGGTCATCTATCTGTGGGATCGAATACTTATTTTTGACGGTTAGTTTATTCAATTCCTGATAGTCTATACACAGCCGCATACTAACATCTTTCTTCCATACAAACAACACTGGAGCGCTCCATGGCGAAGAGCTGGGTCTTATGTACCACTGCTCCAACATTTCTGCAACTGTAACTTGAGTTCAACCAACTCCTTGAGCGCCATCCTAAAAGGAGGACGTGACAGCGGCCTCGCCTCTAACACTAATTCGATCGCGAAATCGATCCCTCGTCGAGGAGGTGCTCCAGGTAACTCCTTAGGAAACACATCGTCAAATTCTGCCACTACTGGCACTTCACCAATAGATACTTTGGGAAGTTGATCTTCTAGCAATGCTATGAAAGCTACTCCTCCCTGGTTAACTTCCTGCACCAACTGCATGGCTGAAATCAAGGAACAAGACACTCCATTAAGGCCCTCAAATATAACTTATATCTTTCCCTCGCTTCTTAGGGTCGCCACTTTTGATAGACAGTCAATACTAGCACGTTGCTTTGCAAGCCAGTCCATCACCAGGATCATATAAAATTCGGCCAACGGTAGAACCACTGCAACCAACCCGAAGTCAACTCTGCCTAGACTCCAACCAATACGCCCTCTCATCCCGGTGGTCATGAAGTACCCATTGGGCAAGCACACCATATATAACGGTCCAGGCCCATCAACATGGGATAAGAGAGCTTTACGCAACCCCCTCATCACCAACTGAGCTGCTGCTGATAAACAGGCGCAGAGAGGGGTTGGGGTGCATGGCCTACAGGCTTGAATGTGATAGGCTGACTACTAGCAGTGGGCCCGGGTCTGGACTCTGGTAGGCCGGCGGTTCCAGCTGGGTCCCATGTTGATGGGCCTAGACCGTTATAAAAAGTGCACTTTTTGTAACGGTCCAGGCCCATCAACATGGGACCCAGCTGGAACCGCAGGCCTACCAGAGTTCAGACCCAGGCCCACTGCTGGTAGTCAGCCTATCACATTCAAGCTTGCAGGACATGCACCCCAACCCCTCTCCATGCCTGTTTATCAGCAGCGGCGGGTTATTGCAACTGGGGATCTAACCCAGGACCTTGATAAGAGAGCTTTACGTCACTCCCTCATCACCAATTGAGCTGCAGCTCAGTTGGTGATGAGGGAGTGGCATAAAGCTCTCTTATCAAGGTCCTGGGTTCGATCCCCAGTGACAACAACCCGCCGTTGCTGATAAACAGGCGCGGAGAGGGGTTGGGATGCATGGCCTGCAGACTTGAATGTGATAGGCTGACTACCAGCAGTGGGCCCGGGTCTAGACTCTGGTAGGCCGGCGGTTCTAGTTGGATCCCATGTTGATGGGCCTGGACCGTTATAAAAAGTGCACTTTTTGTAATGGTCCAGGCCCATCAACATGGGACCCAGCTGGAACCGCCGGCCTACCAGAGTCCAGACCCAGGCCAACTGCTGGTAGTCAGCCTATCACATTCAAGCCTGCACGTCATGCACCCCAACCCCTCTCCGTGCCTGTTTATCAGCAGCGGCGGGTTGTTGCCACTGGGGATCGAACCCAGGACCTTGATAAGAGAGCTTTACACCACTCCCTCATCACCAATTGAGCCAGCTCAATTGGTGATGAGGGAGTGGTGTAAAGCTCTTATCAAGGTCCTGGGTTCGATCCCCAGTGGCAACAACCCGCCGCTGCTGATAAACAGGCGCGGAGAGGGGTTGTGGTGCATGGCTTATAGGCTTGAATGTGATAGGTTGACTACCAGTAGTGGGCTCGGGTCTGGACTCTGGTAGGCCAGCGATTCCAGCTGGGTCCCATATTGATGGGCCTGGACTGTTACACCCTAAGCTCTGCGTCCATATAAAATGGCTCGGCTCCAATTCTCCGGACAAAGCTTTCTGCAAGAAAGGAGTACGACACACCTGTACCGAATAATACCCCGGTGGGGGTAACCAGAAACTATCATGAAGCCTACAACACCGGCGACATACATAAAAGATCCTGAAAGTCTAAAGCAAATAAGTGAACTTAAACTTTCTTATACTTGTCACCACATCGGGTTGGCGGATCGCTTCCTGCTGCCCAAGGTTGTACGCCCTTGGATGTACGGGTTGGAAACGAGAAGCGCTCGACTATGCCATTTTTCCCTTTTGTGTTGCGCTGGGCCCGGAGATCACCGACTGCTCTTGCCTTGGCTCCTGCTCAGCGCCACCATCAGTGCAAAAACGAGCTATGTGGCCCGGCTTGCCACACTTGTAGCACGATAGTGGTACCTTGAAGCGAGACCCCCTGATGTCGTACTACCCTTCTCCCAAGTCTTGTAGGGATGGGACTTCTTCTTCCACTTACTTCTGTCAGATTTCCCTTGCGATTGAGAAGGCTTTCTTTCTCCTTGCTTGTCTGCAAAACACTTCTGACGTTGAGTTCGCTCCATATCGCCCTCCAACGTCCTAGCGGCCTCGACTAACTCATTGAAGCCCACTTTCTTCATAGCTATGAGGGGTTGTCTCAGGTTCTGCCTCAATCCATGGTAGAAAAGGTTATCCCTCTCCACACCTTCTGTCATGGTCGTCCCAGCATAACGTCTCAAATGAGTGAACTCTTGGACGTACTCATCAACTATCTTATCCCACTGCCCCAAGTGCAAAAACTGTCTCTGAAGGGCTAGCCTTGTCGACACGGGAATATACTTCTTCAAGAAAGCATTCCCAAACTCTTCTATGGACGAGGTGCGTCCAGGAAACTAGTGACCGCTAGGACTCACCCACCACAGCTTAGCGTCACCTTCCAATAGGAAACTCGCAAACTCTGACTGCTTCTTTACTGGCGACTCCGCCGCCCTTAGCAGCTCTTGAATTCTCGCCCACCAGTCCTCTACATCGTTCGGCGTGCTGACTCCCTTAATGTTGGAGGATGGAAGCTTAGAAAATATTTCATTTGTCGGTCTCCGTGCCCGACAACCACTCTTTCAGCCAATAGCTCTGCTTGCCTGGCTCATTCACCCTGCGTGACCGGTGTCAGACCCGGGGTAATGGGAGCCATTACCTGCACAATTAGGGTCACAACTTGTGCTGCTACTGTATCCTGGGCCGCTACCATCACTTTTGCAAGCATACAAAGAAATCGGCAGGGGTTACCCCCATGCCCAAAGTACCCGGAGTAATAGCACTGCTCGCCGAAGGCTCTTCTCTTGGCCTCTACATCCCTGCCTCGTCACTTGCATCCTTAACAAAAGCAAGGTAAACCAAAATCAGTTTCTAGTCGCAAAACTAGACACAAGGACACTCACGATAATGCGATACTCCTATGTGGATAACTTCTTAACGCGATCTGATTAGGACATTCGTCCACGAAAACTTACATTGGACACTAACCTTGCCTTTGATACCAAAATGTAACACCTCCCACGTAATGACCGTATAATAGCCGGGGACCCACAACATACAGACGCCACAGCTTAAACTTTATAAGATGATATAAACTACCCAACTCAAAAACTCAAACTAAACACAGCGGAAACAAAAGAGCAAAACCAGAAGTTATCCACTAATATTTGAGTATCAACATGGCCTTATGGCCTTACAACATTTGAGAGTCCAAAACTCAACCATAACATCAAGTGTCAAGGTGTAGAAGCACTCCAAGGCTACCTCGGCGTGCTAGCCGGAAACATAGAACATAAAGCATCACATTCCACAAAACAGAGCTATAACACATCTTATAACACTTCATGAAGCTTAGGCCTTTTTGGTCGGTGAGCTTGCTCCCACTTGCGATCCTTGCCCATGTAAGAATTGGTTGTACCGTGGGCCAGCAAAGGCTGACCTAAACTGTATAACCAACACATCTCCTCCTGGTCGTCCCTAGCGGATCTCAGGGCACTCCATTACCCTGCAGGTCAGCACTTTGTATGCAAAAATACAAGTATATTTAAAGTAGTAAAACAGGTTTGGAGGTCTCATATAGCAAACATGTTTCTATGTTGAGCATGTAATAAAAAGGGGCCTACAATGCAACATGTATGCAAACCTGGGCTTCACCCAAGGCACCCTAAAGTGTATGCTTCTAACACATCATCAATCGGGTACATCCAATTTCCCCATCAGCGTTCAAGCTACAAACACGAGGGTACTTACAATTTCCCCATTGGCATTCAAGCCGTAAACACAAGGGTACTTCCAATTTTCCCCAAACAGTATACAAGCCGCCACACGGAACACTTGTCTTGGCCCCACCCGCTCGTGGGTCTTAAACCCCGGGCTTAGCTGCAAGCTCTGACTTCTCACGTCAGGAATCCGCCACACAAACCAATAGATACTAAGAACCCTTGCTAGACCCCACCTGTTTGCGATGACCCAGGCCGGCTCCAATATTTGGACCACGTCCATCAAAGGAGACACAGCGGGACCCAGCTGGTATTGTCCAGGCTTGTCCAAAGCTCGGCGTTCTTGTTAATTCCACAGAAGGGGAATTGTCTCGCCAGGACACTCTCCACACGTGAATTTGCAATGTCACAGGCTAGCAAGCCGACCATAGAGACAAACCATGCCTGAGTACATCACAATCCCAAACCTTTCCCACCCTAATCCACCATTCGTACTATACCATCCTCGTGCCCCCGCGTGCACTTTAATTTCACCCCGGTCCGATTCTGGTCAAACGTACTCCCACGAAAGATGGGGAAAACATCATCACTGAAAGTCAAGCCTATGAGTAGATAGTCAACTAGGGGTGAATAGGTGACCTTTAAAAATTCCTTTGCAATTCTCTGTCCCTTATTACATAGCAATAATACTATCACAGTTTATAGCACATACATCACAAGTAAAGAACAGTTTACAGCACAAAGCATACACAGAATTTATAGTGGTTCCCCTATCTCGGGTACATCCACTTTCCCCATTCTTCCTCACTAGTAATGTGCTAGATAAGGTTATAGCTCCTCCTTCTCAACTCGGATCCAAAGATCCTACAAGCTTAGTTTCTATCAAGAAACTTACACTCAGACCAACTCGCCCTACCTCAGAGATTCCCTCAATCTCCTACATCAGGCCCTCTCAAGAACCCTACCTCAGCTTTTATAGAATAGGCTTAAAACTCAGTGATTTACCAAAACCACCTACCTCAGGTCCCTCCAGAACCCTACCTCAGCCTTTATAATTTAGGCTTATAATTCTCAGAGAAATGATTCTCGTACCCACTCAAATCTCTAGGAGTTCTTACAATATAAAGGGATAAAATAAACTTCAGAAAACAAAAAACTTGTAATCTGAAATATTTATTTACACAGATTCTTCAAATCAGCTACAATATGATTTCTTCTTGATAGATCTGCAGACTGAAAAGTTTCTTCTCTGAATCAGCAATGTCTTGATGTTGATCGGCGTGAATACCTTGAAGATGTTGTTGATCAGTTACAACTTGATCTTCAGATCAACCTAGAAAAAGGGATCTGAGGATTTTCTTAAAGACCTTTGTCTTCTTCCTCTTTCTCGAATATGTCGTCTGGTTAGGACTTGGAAGAAATTAGAACGAGAAATTCTGATTGCTTGATTTGATCTGTCGGTTCTTATTTTTTGATTTGACTCTCTCATATATGTCCATTTTATGAAGGCAGCACTACCTAATTATAGACTTCATAAATGGCTGGATTCTGTTTGATTATGTCAGCAACATACATCAAATCCTTCCTTGACCTGTTTCTATTGAGGTATGAGTTTACCACAACTGACTTGACAGTTCTGACATGTCTTGACATGTTTGGTGTCGACTCAGCATATTCTGAACCATAAGCGTCGAGATGTTCCTGATGTCTCAACACATGTTTCGAGATATCTTAGTAGTCTCGACACATTCTAACTTGGAATAATTTTCATCAGAAGCTGAAAGTGTCTATACAGATGACTTGTCTCAACACACTCGTTATTTGTGTTGACATCTCTTTATATTGCCTTGTGTTGAGACAGTTAGATTGCTTGACACACACTATCTGCTATGTCGACAACTTCTGATTCTGCCTTGTGTCGAGACAGTTAGATTGTCTCGACACACTCCGTCTTCTATGTCAACGACTTTTGATTCTGCCTTGTGTCGAGATAGTTAGATTGTCTCGACACACTCTGTCTGTAAGGCATCGAGACAACTGACTTGTCTCGACACTGGTTCTGCAGAGGTGTCGACACAATTGAACTGTGTTGACACATTTGTGCTTAGATAAATTTCTTCACTTTAAATCCTGCACATGTAAACTTAATATACATCAAATACAACTTTGTGTATATCATTGAGTTGATAAGGGGCTTCTCCAAATCAGGTACATAATTCCCAATGTACCCAACAATTTCCCCCTAATTAAGGAAGTCATAACCACAATTCAATGATATACACCACAATACCAAAATATGATGTAAAAGATTTAGCATGGCAACATATTACATTAAGACAACAAAAATAGAAGGTCAATGAACATTTTCAAAATTTAACAAAATTTAACAAGTCCAAGGATCACACTAAGTTATAACATAATTTCATAATTCCTAGACAATACAAAATAATCTAAGATTGATCTGGCTCCTTTACGACAATGCCTTTGCCTGATTGAATTTTGGCTTTAACTTCTGGCATACTGTCATCAGCTAACTTCTTGCCTTTTTGTCCTTCATATTGGAAAGTTGTTCAGCCTTAAGTCTTTGTCTTTCAAAGTAATGGTAGGGCTTGGGGAAATATTTGTTTGGTTCAACAGCAGTCATTGGAATCACCCCATTCTTCTGATCTTTTCTAAACTTATAGATAAAATCTTGTTGCTTGAGATGCTTATTCCATTCTTGCTCAGTGTACCACTTTCCCCTATCATGTCTATTAGCGTTAACTGCTTGCCAACCAGTGAGTATAATACTTTAGAGGTTGGACTCAACTGCTCAAAATCAGGTCGAGCGTCTACCTGCTCTCTAAATCTTTTCTAGACATTTGGACTTCTTTTCCTTTAGTAGGGCAGCATCAATCACCTCCACCTCTTCACAAACAATATTCTGAGCATTAGGTGGAGGATTATACATGGTTTAGACTACACCTTGAATATCCTCAAAGTGTGGTGGAGGATATACTATTTGTTCTGCAAGTGGAGGAATTCATTCCAACTGAGCTGGTTGGCAGCCATACTCAGTTGTCTGATCATCATCACATAGTGGAGGGTAGCCAAGAGTAGCTCGTATGCTATTGGAAGTCCACTTAGCATGATTAGAGGTGGCTATTATCATAACCCTCTCCCCCTTTATGACTTCTTTTTCAAGGTGATCTCTTAAATCATCCTTCTGAAATCTTACTTGATCAACTACATGATGAATTCCAGTGGTGTAATGAGTTTTAAATTTCTTACTCTGATCAGTGATACCTTTTTCTAACTTCTATATGGCTGTCTTGAGAGAGGCTGATTCAACTGAGAGGTTGGCTTCAGTAGCTGCTGATGTAGAGGTAATCTTTTCTTCCAAAGCCTTTGTTTGTTCAGTAAGCTTTGTCAGTGATATGTCATGCATTTGTATGAGATTTTCATTCAATCTCTGCTGATTTTCCCGAAAAAAAGCCTTATTTTACTACAGTTTCTTCCAAAGTCTTCTTTGACACCTCTTGTTGTTTTGCAAGGTATACCACAGCATTTGCACCTTTTTCAAAGAAGTTTGTCATATCTTGTTTCAGTAAATTTACTTCAAATCTTATGAATTTTATGTCTTGGGCCAGCTGTAACTATAAATCCTTTTTACTTTCATCCACATAGTTTTCAAGATCTGTTATGTGTTTATCTAACATTATCTATAGCTGAACTAAGAGTGAACTGAAATCTATAGCATGAGAAGGAGATGGTTTTCTTGACTGTATTGCCTTCTTATAGCTCTGACTTTTCCTTTTTAATTCAGTTATCTTTCTTTACTGTAGTTGGGATCCTTCTTTCTCATCTGATTCAAAGGAACTGACAATGGCAACAGATTATTACTGTTTTGGACCTCCATACCTAGGGGACTTGGCTGCTAGCTCCCCCTTAGCTCATGCATCATTTTGAACAAGATTTGGATCTTCTAAGGTAGTCTCATGTTGCTGATCTTCAACAGCAGGAACATGATCCCCATGAGGATCAAGTATCTCTCCCTAGATGTCAGCTTCCACTCCTAGTGGGATTTCTTCCACAGTATCCTTAGAAACTATTGCCTTAATGTCAGGCATATACTCATCTTGTTCCTCATTAACATCTTTTATAACATCTGTATTCAGTTCTTGGAGAACATCATTTACAATATCATTGACAATTTCATTGTCTAAGATAGTAGGTTCATCCAGGTTTGTCTTGGCAATTTGGTATACTGTGGGTTCAATCTCCCCCTGCATCTGAGGCGTTGTATCAGGTGATGTCCTTGGAGGAATGTCTGTATCTGGAGCATCACTTTGATCTAAACTGGAACTTCCTGGGATTTTAGAATCAATGGAGGAGACGTCTTTCATCACCACTTTCTTTTTCTTCTCCTCTTTCTTCTTTTCAACAACAGAAGGTTCTTTGGATAGAACTCTATCCCATCTGGACAAAATCCTCATATCCATTTTTCTCATATGATTTATTTTTGTGCCCAGTTTTTGATTTAGGTCTGTAGGAATAGTTTTAAGTAAATACAAACTTAGTATCCTTCCCATGTTGGGCTTCTTGATACTCTCAGAAATCTTGTCATCAAACACTATACTACTCCAGTTAGTCTTATGTTTGAAGATGATTCTAGTCATTAGCTCGAACATGTGAGCTGAAATTCTGTCATGTGAGTCTGTCTTACACAGCATCACCTTCACCATGATTTCTGACAGAAATTTACCTTGGGTATTCATACCCTTCTGATTCAGAGAACTTCCTATCTTTTTGACTGAATCCAATCCACACCATATTAGTCCTACAGCAGTCTTGGTTGAATCTACTGCATCCTTTTGATTAATTCGAGGTATATGAAATACCTTAGCCAGTCTTTTGCTTGTGATTTTAACTTTTATCCCATTCACAATGGATTTAATCTTTGTTGAACTGGAATCTAATGTTGCATTGATGAAGAATTCCAGTAGCTCTCATTTTCAGATGTTTGTAGGTTCTGACAATAGATATTCAAGGTCTGTTTCTTGGATTAGGACTATGACATTTTTGACTTCCTCTTCTGCGGTGGCGAATCCATTTCGCACAAGTTCATATCCTTCATTGAGGTTTTCATCGCTCTTTGGAGCCATTGTTGTGGTTGTTCTAGAATTCATCAAACGGAAGGAGTGATGAATGTCAACTGATGGGAATACTAGGTCTCGACACTAAGCAAGAGATCAAGAAGTTGTAGTTGATGCATACACTCAATTTTCTTTATATAGGGAAATCTTCCTAGAAGCCGAAAGGGTGTGCTGCATATAGGCTTATTCTAAGTTTTGGAAAATACCTAGAGTCAGCACAAGAGAATTGTCGATAGTCAAGAGGTGTCGACATGAGTCGACACACTGACATGTGTCACGACATGTATTGACACTCTTTCCCGAGTCTCGACACAAGACTTTATATAGTGTAAACATATATAAGTGGTCTCGACATAATTTTTACTGAGTCAAAATTCTGTTTTCAGAACTGTTACTTCCTGATATTTGAGATGTCTATATCTAATAGAGTAAGTTGTATGCTTGATTATTATCTAATTAATTTTTTTAATTATTCTTATTTTAGCTACTCAAGATTTAACATCCTAAGTTCAAATTTAAAGAAATTAAATTTCTCTTCATCTAGTAGTTTGGTAAAGATGTCAGCAATTTGTTTATTTGTAGGAACAAATTCTAAGCTAGTATCTTTATTTTCTACATGCTCCCTAATGAAGTGATATCTAATTTCTATATGCTTTGTTCTACTGTGAGATATAGGATTGTTTGCAATAGAAATAGCAATTGTAGAATCACAGAATAAGGATATTTTACTTAGCTGTATCTTATAGTCTTGTAGCTGATGCTGAGTCCAAAGAAGTTGAGCACAACAACTTCCAGCTGAAATCTATTTAGATTCAGCTGTTGATATTGCCACACTTGTCTGTTTTTTGCTACTCCATGAAACAAGCATTCTTCCGAGAAATTGACATGACCCTGATGTGTTTTTCCTATCTTCTTTGCATCCTGCATAATCTGCATCTGAAAAGTCAATCAGTTCAAAATCACTATTCCTTGGATACCAAAGGACAAGATTAGGTATGACCTTTAGATATCTCAATATCCTTTTGACTGATGTATAATGAGATTCTTTAGGGCATGCTTGATACCTAGCACAAACACAAGTAGCATACATTATATCTGGTCTACTGGCTGTTGATACAACAGTGATCCATCTATGCCTCTATACATGGTTATATCAACTGGCTTGCCAGCAACATCCTTGTCTAAAGACATAGTGGATCACATAGGAGTTCTCATTGAAGTTTTTGTTTTCATGTCATACTTCTTGATTAACTCTTTGGTGATCTTAGACTGACTGATGAAAAATTCATCTAAATTTTGTTTAACTTGGATACCCAATAAAAACTTGAGTTCACCCATACTACTCATCTCAAACTAACTTTGCATTAATTTGGCAAACTTAGTGCAAAGTGACTCATTAGTATAACCAAATATAATGTCATCTATATATATTTATACCAGGATGGTCTTGCCTTTGACTTCCCTAAGAAATAGTGTTTTGTCTATTTTCTCCCTTGAGAATTTATTCTCCAAAAAGAACTTAGATAGAGTCTCATACCAAGCCCTTGGGGCTTGTTTTAAACCATAGAGATGCCCTTGAAAGAAAATAAACATGAGTTGGTTTAGTTGGATCAACAAAACCTGAAGGTTGCTCTACTTAGACTCTTTCTTTGAGATTGCCATTTAGGAAGGCTGACTTAATATCCATTTGAAAAACTTTGAAACCCTTGTATGCTGCATATGTTATGAAGAGTCTTATAGATTCCAACCTAGCCACTGATGTAAAGGTTTGGTTAAAGTCTATTCCCTCTTCTTGTTTATATCCCTTTGCAATAAGTCTAGCTTTATTTCTTATTATCACACCATTCTCATCTAGTTTATTTCTATACATCTATTTGGTTCCTATTATGTTGCAATCATCTAGTCTGGGAACCAGCTTACAGACCTTACACCTCTTGAACTGGTTCAATTCTTCCTGCATTGCTACTATCCAAAATGGATACATATTAGTTTCATCAAACTTCTTTGGTTTAGTTTGTGATAGAAAACTTGAATACATCACAGTATTGTGATGTCTACTTCTTGTGGTCACTCCCTTAGCAGTATCTCCTATGATCAATTCCCTTGGATGATCCCTTAGATGCCTGACAGCTTTAGGCAGTGTGACTTCTTCTCCTGGACCATCTTGATCAAGTTGTTGAGTTGCTTCTCCTGGCTCTTCTTGTGCAAGCACTTCCTCCACAATGTTGATTTTATCTTGCATATTCTGCTTTGTTGTTACTGTATCTTCTAAATTCAGCTCCTTTAGCTTCAAATCCACGCCTGTTGTGCTTGATGTACCTGACTTATCATTATAAAACATAGAACTTTCATCAAATACAACATGTATAGTCTCCTCTACAACTTGATCCTTCAAGTTGTATACCCTATAGTCCTTGCTGTGGTTACTATAACCAACAAATATCCCATCATATGATCTCTCAGCAAACTTGGTTATGTATGTTTTCTCATTATTTAGGACATAGCATCTACATCCAAAAATTCTGAAATAGGCTATATTTGGTTTTTTGCCATTCATAAGTTCATAAGGAGTTTTTTTTAGTCTTTTGTTGATTGAAGCCCTGTTAAGAACATGGCATGTAGTGTTAATTGCCTCAGCCCAGAAATATTCTTGGAGTGAGGAATAACTCAGCATGGTTCTTTCAGCTTCAATGAGAGTCTTGTTATTCCTCTCAGCAACTCCATTTTGCTGGGGTGTTCTTGGTGAAGAAAATTCTTGTTGAATCCCCAGTTCTTCACAAAACTTTATCATATAATCAGATTGAAATTCAGTTCCATGGTCACTTCTAATTCTGACCATAGTATTGTTTATTTCATTCTGAATTTATTTAACAAAAGTCTTGAAGACATTAGGTGTTTTAGACTTTTTCCTTAAGAAGAAAACCCAAGTGTATCTGGAATAGTCATCAACAATTACAAAGGTGTAGACTCTCCTTCCTGAACTATAAACTGACATAGTACCAAACAAGTACATATGCAAGAGATATAAACACCTCACAGAGTCGTTGGATTCATAACTCTTGAATGAAGCTTTAATTTGCTTGCCTTTTTAGCATGCTGAACAGATGCTCTCCTAAGAGCATTTAAGGTTAGGACCATTCCTAACAAGCTCTTTGCTGTAGAGTTTACCTATGGCCTTATAGTTCAAATGAGCTAGCCTCTTATGTCATTTGACATAATGTGAGGCTTTCTCACCTGCAACTAGACATAAGGGTGAGTCTGACTTTATACATAGAAAATTCAAATAGTACACATTCCCACATCTAGTGACTGTCAAGATGACCTCTTGGTCACTTGACTTTTTATTAGACACTCATCTTTGTGGAAAGATATGTCATAGCCCAGATCACAATGTTGGCTTATGCTTATAAGGTTGTCCTGCAACCATTCCACATAAGCTACTTTAGTGAGTGTGACTAAGTCATTTGTGATCTTACCATAACCTTTGGTTATGCCTTTGTCAGCTCCTATAAAGATCACCTTTGGTCCATTCTCCAAAGGGATGTATTCCCTCAGATTTCCTCTTATTCCAATCATATGTCTAGAATATCCACTATCCAAGTACTAGATTGGTCTATCTCTGGAACTTGTATATTCCTGCAAAATAAGAATTTACTTTTCCTTAGGATCCCAAATTGTTTTGGGTCCTAGGTTTTTGTTAGTTGTGGCTCTATTAATGCCACCAGTAAACTTCTTGACTGGATATATTTTCTGAATATGAGACACTGAGTAATTAAACCAGCAATCCAAGCCAAAGTGTCCTATCTTTCCATAATACCAGCATTCATATATATTATACCTCCTCTTTGAAGGAACAAAAGGATCTTTGAGTTGACATTCCTTTGGGCAGGAGTCAGCAAACTTAACAATTTTATCTTGACTGGGAGCACAACACTTGTTTTGTATCTCATCAGCAAGATTTCTCCTTGGAGCCTTAGTTTGGAACGCTGGTTGTGGAATGATTGGACTCTTTGGTCCTTTTGGCTTTTTCCCCTTCTTCTTTTGGGTTTAACAAACCCAAGACCACTTATAGGTGTTCCTGAGAAGGTGTCTATTATGGACAGTACAATTTTGGGTTTCAAAAATTGTTGTACTAGGCTTCTCTCATTCAGGAGTTTGAGTTCCAGCTCCTGAATGATGGCATCCTTTTTCTTAATTAATATTATTTGTTCATCAATGATCTTAGTTAGTTTTGTCAACTTAGAATTTTGAAGACCAATCTTCTGAGTATCCATCTTGTGATGATACTCAAAACTTCTTAGAGATGAAATTTCAACAGCTTGTTCTTTAACAAGCTTCTTGCTATTAACTAAAGTTCTAGCAGTTTACCAAATTTAACTGTGAGATGTTGTAGTTCAGTCATTGAGTTAATCTCATGTGAATCAATAATTGAGTCATATGAGTTTAGCTCACCTTCAGTCTCATAAACAGAAGTCTTAGAGCAGGAAGAGTTGTCATAAAATACCTGTGTACTTTTATAGTCATGTGCTTCTATTTCTGGGTCATCAGATATTGCCATCAAGTTGATCTTCATGTCTTCTTCAGAATCACCATTGTTTGATGAAGTTGTGGAGCTCTTCCCTTTGTATATAGCCCTTCAGATAAACTCTTCTTCATAGGAGATCATTCCTACAGGTTCTTCTTCTGATTCAGCTGAATCAATATCACTATCAGACAAGGTCTTTATCTTCTTTGCCATCAGGCCCATCTCTGATTTCTTGTCCTTATTGAACTTCTTTTCTTTTGATTTCTTGTTCTCCTTTCTTTTTACTAGACAGTCAGCAATGACATGCCCAGGCCTATTGCAGCAAAAACAAATAATGTCAGTCTTAAATTGTTTGTTATGTTGTGAATCATACCTGACCACAGATTTGTCTTTGTGCTTGTCTTTGATTTTATTAGAGCTTGATCCAGAAGGTTTCATATTGCTCCACTGCTTCCTCCTTAACATTTTCTTGAATTTCCTGGTAAACAGTGAAAGTTCATCATCTGATATTTCTTCTGAAGAAGAGCATGCTCCAGTGTTGTCTGTATCTTCATCCCTTCTTGGTGTTGATGGAATTTCTCTTCTACCTTTCTTAGAAGTATCTGCTTTGAAGGCCACAAATTTAACTGAGTTGAGTGTCTGGCTGATTCTGCTTCAGCTTTCCTAGAATTTAGCTGAAGTTCATATGACATTAACTTCCCATATAAGTCTTGGGGTAACATATTTCGTAGATTCCCCATCTCTCTTACAGCACAAATCTTGATGTCTCATTCTTGATTTAGAGATCTCAGAAATTTGTCATTTAGTTCATAGTTTGAGAAGTTTTTGTCATAGTTTCTCAATTCAATAACTATTCTAAAGAACTTTTCATAATATTGTTCAATAGAATTAGTTTTTCCTTGTCTAAATGCCTCATACTATTGGTTGAGGAGAGATTTCACGTCATCTCTTACCTCTTCTCTGCCTTCCATGTATACTATAAGGGTATCCCACATCTCCTTGGATGTATTGCAGTGCAACAGATTCTGAAAGGTTGAGTTGTCTATTGCACTAACTATTATATTATGTGATCTCTTGTCCAGAGTAGCAAGTATTACCTCATCCTTTGCCATTTCTAACAGTTTCTTGGGGGTCTGATCATCTGCATCTAAGGCTGATATTTTTATGGGCACATATGGTCCTTCTTGAACTGTAATAAAGATTCTTGGATCTGAGGCTTCCAGGAACAGTCTCACTCTTTGTTTCCATATTGCAAAGTTATCCTTAGTACAAATTAACAATTTCATATAACCAAGTTCTCTATGAGATTCAGAAGCCATAGATCTGATAATCTTCAAATACCCTTAGGATCTTTTTCAGACTGTTAGGTCTTTCTTTGAAGAACCTCCCTCTGATACCACTTGAACATCAAGCCTATGAGTAGATAGTCACCTAGGGGGGTTGTGAATATGTGACCTTTAAAAATTCGTTTGCAATTTTATCCCTTATTACATAACAATAATACTATCACAGTTTATAGCATATACAACACAAGTAAAGAACAGTTCACAACACAAAGCACATACAAAATTTATAGTGGTTCCCCTATCTAGGGTACATCTACTTTCCTCCTTACTCACTAGAAATGTGCTAGATAAGGTTATAGATCCTCCTTATTAACTCGGATCCAAAGATCCTATAGGCTCAGTTTCTGTCAAGAAACTTACAATCAGTCCAACTAGTCCTACCTCAGAGATTCCCTCAATCTCCTACCTCAGGCCCTCCCAAGAATCCTAACTCACTCTTTATAGAATAGGCTTACAAGTCAGTGATTTACCCAAACCACCTACCTTAGGTCCCTCTAGAACCCTACCTCAGCCTTTATAATTTAGGCTTACAATTCTAAGAGAAACGATTCTCCTACCCACTCAAATCTCTAGGAGTTCTTACAATATAAAAGGATAAAATAAACTTCAAAAAACATGTAATCTGAAATATCTGTTTACACAGATTCTTCAAATCAGCTGCAATTGGATTTCTTCTTGATAGATCTACAGACTGAAAAGTTTCTTCTCTGAATCAGCAATCTTCTTGATGTTGATCGGCGTGAATAGCTTGAAGATGTTGTTGATCAGTTACAACTTGATCTTCAGATCAACCTAGAAAAAGGGATCTGAGGATCTTCTTGAAGACCTTCGTCTTCTTCCACTTTCTCAAATATGTCTCCTGGTTAGGACTTGGAAGAAATTAGAATGATAAATTCTGATTGCTTGATTTGATCTGTCGGTTCTTCTTTTTTGATTTGACTCTCTCGTATATGTCTATTTTGTGAAGACAACACTGCCTATTTATAGACTTCGCAGATGGCTTGATACTGTTTGATAATGTTAGCAACATACATCAAATCATTCCTTGACCTGTTTCTGTTGAAGTATGATTTTACTGCAAATGACTTGACAGTTCTAACATGTCTTGACATGTTTGGTGTCGACTCAACATATTCTGAACCATAAGCGTCGAGATGTTCTTGATGTCTCAACACATGTGTCGAGATTTTTTAGTAGTCTCGACACATTCTAAATTGGAATAATTTTCATCAGAAGCTGAAAGTGTCGAGATAGTTGACTTGTGTCAACACACCCATTATCTGTGTTGACATCTCTTTATACTGCCTTGTCTCGAGACAGTTAGATTGTCTCGACACACACTGTCTGCTATGTCGATAACTTCTGATTCTGCCTTGTGTCGAGACAGTTAGATTGTCTCGACACACTTTGTCTGCTATGTCGACAACTTCTGATTCTGCCTTGTGTCGAGACAGTTAGATTGTCTCAACACACTCTGTCTTTAAGGCGTCAACACAACTGACTTGTCTCTACACTGCTTCTGCAGAGGTGTCGACACAATTGAACTGTGTCGACACATTTATGCTTAGATAAATTTCTTCACTTTAAATCCTGCACATGTAAACTTCATATACATCAAATACAACTTTGTGTAAATCATTGAGTTGACAAGGGGCTTCTCTAAATCAGGTACATAATTCCCAATATACCCAACAATCACCGAGTCGGACTAACGGTCGCGATGACGGCTTCTCCCATAATGCCTAATCCACTAATAGAGCGGATTTCTAATGCAATATCATGCCGGGGATGGACAAAATCGACTCGGTGGCTCCTCTTGAACCATTGCAACCCGAATCCCTCTCATTTGAGAGATCCAGTTCCTAGAATGCTTGAAAGAAAACAAGAAAAGAGTAGATTCCATGCACGCATCCTAAAACCGAGAGGAGAAGTGTCGTTACCTTATGACTCCTCTTCCTAGCCATGAAACCCTTGTCTTGTACGGATGAAAATGAGCGCTTGCACATCCTCTTCACGGATCTGGCCTCGGAACGACGATCAGAGCTCTGAAGCTCTGTCAATGGAGGAAGAAAGCTTTCTTCTTCCTCCTCCTAACTCTCACCCAAACCCTAGGTCAACACTCGAAATGGGAAGAAAATGAAGGTGAAATCCCGTTCATCCCTATATAAGAACTCTGAAGGAGAGTCTTGTGCCTTAGGATCAAATCCTAAAAAAATCAGACGGCTAGAAAGCCAATCGACGGAACTGCTTCCGTATGCTACCATAGTGCGCTAACGCTAACGCTGGGCGATATCTTCCCGAGCCATAAGACCGAAAAATAATGTTGCACTAACGTCGGGGTTAAAGCTAACGCCCCGCAGTAGCATCTTTCTCGAGAACTCAACATTTTATCGAGAACTCAACCCTTTCTCGAGAACTCAACGCTCTCGACGCAAACCTGGAGTTACCGCAGTGCGGTAAGGCTAACGCGGCGTGGTAACCTCTTTCTCGAGAACTCAACACTCTCGACGCAACACTAGGGTTACCGTCGCACGGTAGCTAACTACCATCGAGCGATAGTCCTCTCAACACTCGACGAATGGGGCTTTTGTCTCGAAATTCTCTACCCGATGAAACAGGGCTACTATCGTCGAGCGTTAGCTATCAGAAATTCAAGTTCTAAAAACTGGGGTGTTACACGTAAACCGTCTAACAAAGGTGTCACACTTCATTCCGAACCAGAAGGATGATTCTATGGAAAAGCTAGTGAAGCTCGATATGGATAACATAGTACGATTGCATGGTGTGCGTCGTGGCATTGTAAGTGATCGTGATGGGCATTTCACTTCGAATGATTGGAGATTAATCCACCATCTATTGGGTACAAAACTAAAGTTTAGCATGGCCTTTTGTTGAGATCGGGCAGTCTGGAGGGTTGAGACCGGGCGGTCTGATAGCCTGGCGTTCTGGCGGTCTGGCGGTCTGGCGGTCTGGCGGTCTGGCAAGTTGAGATCTGGCGAGTTGAAGTATGGCAAGTTGAGATCTGGCGGTCTGGCGGCTTGTCTATGTTGGCTTGGGGATATTGGCCGCTTGTTCTCTACATGGTAGTGGCTGTACGGTTAGGCTAACTGTGCGGCTTGTATAGTTTGTGTTCATGTAATTATTTGTCTCACATTGCTTATTTGAAATCTATCTTCTCCCCTCCATTCTATAAAAGGGATGTCATACCTTTGTAATAGACATATTTTTGGATAATAAAAATTTTGTTACTCCAATTTTTTGGTCTCATATTTTTTGTTCTCACATGGTATCAGAGGACTCGATCTTTTCCTCCTGATTTTTTTTTGAGACCTCTCTGTCCGCGCGACGTGTCTGCGCGGCTTGTTCCACTTCTCGCAACCTGTTCTCGCGATCTATTTCTTCTCTTGTCGTGCCCTGCTCGGGCGATTTCTTCTTCCCTTGTGTGGGCATCCTCTCTGCCCCTCCTGTCTAACCGCTCCTGCTCTCTAGTTGCCGCGACCTATTCCTAAGTCACTGCAACCTGTTCTCTTTTATGCGGCTTCCTCTTCTAGTCGCTCCCGCTCTCTAGCCGCTCCTGCTTGTTAGTCATCGCGACATCCTCTTTAGCCGTGCAACTTGTTTTTCTCTCTGCTATCCTCTATGACAACCTCAGATATATCTACCTCCATTACTCCCGCTACTGCCCCTCCTCCCACTTCTACTCCTTCAGGCAATCTTGGAACCGTCTCCAAACTCATCGGTCCCAACTAACCGGATTGGAGTGTCTCCTTCACCTTCCTTCTCCGCTCTCAACGCAAAACGCCATTCTCCATTCTTTATCCGGGGAAGGATCTGTTTCCTCTCCCTCGCTGTGTATTTGGGTGCACAGCCTTTGTGCACTCTCCTTCTGCCACCCGTGACAAACTCTCACTACGGGCCACCAAGTGTGTCTTTCTGGGATATTATACCACTCAGAAAGGCTATTGTTGCTTTGACCCGGTTGCCCGCAAGCAGTTTGTCTCTGCGGATGTCACCTTCTTTGAACATGCGTCCTACTTCTCTCTCGACTCCTCTTCTTCTCCTGATATTACTTCTTCTCCTACCACCCCTCTTGTTCCCTCTACACCTACCGAGACTCCACCACCTCCTTTGTCCCCACCATATCCTTTATTGTGTTCCCCTACTGAGATATCTCCCTCGTCCCTGCGGTCGTCTCTCTCTACTCCCGGGCCAGCTCTCTCTGCCACGAATGCCCCGGAAACTGAGGAACTCCCCGACCTGGATATTCTCATTGCTCTTCGCAAAGGGGTGCGGACGTGTACTCAACACCTGCTAGCTGTTGTTGTTTCATATGATCGTCTAACTCCTTCTCGCCGGACATTTGCCTTGGCTATCTCTGCCACTACCACTCCCTGCACCTACTAGGAAGCTCTTACTATTCCTCATTGGAAGACCGCCATAGATGACGAAATTGTTACCCTCACTGAAAGGGGCACATGGACCCTTGTTCCTCACCATTTGGGCAATGATGTGGTTGGCTGTCGATGGGTATTCATTGTGAAGTTCCGTCCAGATGGCAGCGTAGATCGATACAAGGCCATCTTAGTCGCCAAAGGCTTCACTCAGACTTATGGGGTTGATTACTTTGACACCTTCTCTCCAGTTGCTCATCTGATCAGCACCATTCGGGTTCTTCTCTCTATGGCTGTCAATAGGGATTGGCCCATTTCCCAGCTGGATGTCAAGAATGCATACCTCTATGGTAATCTACAGGAGGACGTATACATGGAGCAACCTCCTATGTATGTTTCTCAGTGGGAGACACGAGTATGTCATCTAAAGAAGGCCATCTATGGCCTAAAGTAAAGCCCTCTGGCTTATTTTAACAAGTTCAGCGGCATTGTTGCGGCCGTTGGTTTTCCAAGAAGTTCAGTCGATCAATCCTTATTCATTCGCAAAAGCTCCTCTGGTATGGTGGTTCTTGTTGTATATGTGGATGATATTCTTCTAACTGGCGATGACCAGGTTGGGGTAGCTTTGACAAAGAAACACCTTCGACAACACCTGGTCACTAAGAATATGGGCTCCTCCCAATACTTTCTGAGGATTCAAATCTCTCAGAAGCACAACTCTTTAGTTCTCTCCCAACAGAAGTATGCTCTTGATTTGTTAAAAGAGGTAGGGTTGACTGGTGTTAAACCTGCTAGATGTATCATGGCTATTGGAGAAGATAAAACTTGGACATATGACTCGCCTCCTCTATCTGATTCTTTGAGGTACCGGCGTCTGGTGGGCAAACTCATTTATTTAACAGTGACCAGACCCGACATCTCTTATGTTGTAGGCAAGGTTAGCCAATTCATGCAAGCTCCTAGGGAGTGTCATCTACAGTCTGCCCTAAGGATATTAGAGTATGTTAAAGCAGCTCCAGGGAAAGGATTGCTTTTTCAGAAGAATGGTCACTTGAGGGTGGAAGCGTACTCAGATTCGAGTTATGCTGATGAAAAGGAGACCACAAGTCAACATCGGATTTTTGCACCTTTGTTGGAGGAAATCTTGTGAGCTGGAAGAGCAAGAAACAGTCTGTTGTCTTCGGATATAGTGCAGAAGCGGAATATCGTATTATGACGTCGACCACATGTGAGTTAAAGTGGTTTACGGGCTCTAATGCTTGACCTAGTGTAACACCCACATCCATCGCATGGCATATAACAGAAGGTCCAGCTGAAACCCGACGCCATATACCACAGACAGTCGAAAGGGTTACATAAGAATATTCAAAATATCCAATTAAGACTACACGTCCTACACAGAGCATTCTAGCGGAAGCTTTTAAAGTTGAAAGAACCCAAATCTTAAATCCATATCCAAGAATGTCCACATCCACACAACATGAATGAAACCCCAAATACGCTAAAAAGGGTATATGGTCTTATGGCCTTACAAATGTTCACTTAATAAAAATATGTCTTACATACATCGGCTCGCAGGCCGACCACACATGATAAAAATAAAAACAACTATTCGCTTTGGCCTTCTAGGGCCAGCACAGCAACATGGGCTCCAGCCCGCTATTTGGTACTCGTCTCCGCAGCACCTGCAAGCACATTCCACCGCACGGTGGCAAACAAATCAACGGTCATCCAAAAGCCGACCAAATTATAACGACCCCACCCCTAACTCGGGATGGCGGTGCTCTTTCCCTGTATATCATTAGCCCAATAAAATAATAAAGCGCAACTATACTACGCCACAAGTGTAGGCTCGGACGGCCAAACACCCCGTGCACTCAGGGAACATTAACGGTGAATCCTGACCAATCGGCGTCTTCACCACCACCCCTAGGATGGAAACAACATGTGAGGATTTAGCCTTTCTGACTACCGTCTAAGGCTCCCGACTATGCCAACGGCCAGTCCCCATCTTCGGGTCTCTCGCACCGAACCACATATCCTAGGTCCGATTGCACTTGCCCGTTGCTCACGCCGCATATACAATTTAAGTCCTACGTGCGGGACAAGCTTCTCTCGGATCCTAAAATTTTGCAAACAATCTCATAACCCAGTTATGATCAAGGTCGGTTCCCAGACCGTCAAGTTAGCAGAACACGTTTCCGCTCAGTTTTCTGAGTGCGCCTTGAAGCTAACCTCCAAGGATCCCTGCTGCAATCTACCGCGTAGAAACCCGAAAAACCCAAAGCACGAAGTCTTCTCCGGCAACACATATCAAATGCAACATCACTGATCCAGACAATACACGTCCCGGTAAGCTTCACACACAATGCATATGCTCGTACTTACGATTCCGGACCCTATATGCAACACAAGGGGGACTATTCACATCAACCCCAAGGAACACCACGCACTCACCGCACACTCGCGAAAGCGGGATTCCCTATGCAGAAAGAAAGAGCTTCACATACTCAAGTAGAGAATCATTACCCTTGTAGTCCACTTTGGCGCCATGGGAAAACTACACGGATGGGAATCTTCGTAACGAACTTTCCTCCACAGATCCGCTCTCAGATTTCGAAACGGTGCTCCGATGCTCCGCCGGCGGCCGAAATCACTTCCTTCTTCCTCCTCTTTCCAACTCCTTGAGAGAGGGAATGGTTGGGGAGAAATGAAGGATTAACTCCCCTATTCTCGACCTTAACAGAGTAGGAAACCATCTGCGTCGTTGGATCTTAATCAAAGAAAACGAACGGCTCAGATCCGTTCAAAAATCTCCAGACCTTGGTCGAACACGGCTTGGCACACGGCCGTGTCCCAGGCCATGTGCCTCACTCCAGGCACGATCATTGAACGGAGGAAAGACACACGGGAAAAGACACGCCCGTGTCTCACATGACACGCCCGTGTCGGGTTCCTCAACACGCCCGTGCTCGGGGGCGTGTCATGCATAACCGCCACGGCAACAGACACGACCCAAAAGAACACGGGTATGGACATGGGTAGGCACACGCCCGTGTCAAATGACACGCCCGTGTCACTTAGCCGTGTTTCTAGCCGTGTCCTTCTCGGGATGAAAACGACCAAAAACACCAGCCAGACATGGCCTTAGACACGCCCGTGTCCTAGGCCGTGTACCCCTGTACAGGCACCAAAAATCCCCTTTTTCGCGACCGACTCAAATACAATTTTCGGGGCGTTACAAATCTCCTCCACTTAAGGAATTTCGTCCCAAAATTAAGTAAAGGTACACAAATCTAAATAATACCTGAGTGGAATAACTCGGGGTATTCCTCCAATATAGCTTGCTCTCGCTCCCAAGAAAGCTCCTCACGTCCGCAATTATCCCATCGGACTTTAACCATACGGATATCCTTGTTGCGGAGTCGCTTGACTGCAACATATTTAATACGTATTGGCTTGACCCTTGTGGTCAACTCATAATCAACTAGTACTTGATTATCCGCAATGATCTGCGAAGGCTCTTGCACTGCCTTATGCTATACCGATACGTGGAACACGTCATGCAGCCCACTCAATTCCGCCGACAGCTTCAATCTATACGCTGCCTCGCCAACACGCTCCAGGATTTCAAATGGTCCAAGGTATCTCAGACTCAATTTCTTCAAGCGCCGAACCCGCGATACACCCTTGAACGGCTTGATTTTTAGATACATCATGTCACCAACATTGAACTCCACGTTCCTATGCTTGGCGTTATAGTAGTTTGACTGTCTATCCTGAGCGATCTTCAACCTTTCCTGAATTGTACGCACCATTGAAGTGGCATCTTCCACCGCTTGACGTTTATACAACTTCGATTCGCCTGCCTCCAACCAAGACAACGACGTACGACACTTCCTCCCGTACAAGGCCTCGAAAGGCGTCATTCCGATACTTGCCTGAAAGCTGTTGTTGTACGCAAAATCCACCATGTACATGTGATCCTCCCAATGCTTTCCAAAATCTAGGACGCACATGTGAAGCATGTCCTCCATAGTCCCGTTGACCCTCTCGGTCTGACCATCCGTTTGTGGATGAAAGGCTGTGCTGAAACTCAGCTTAGTTCCCAACATACTATGCACCAACCTCCAATCCTTCGACGTAAAGCGTCCATCTCGGTCACTAACAATACTGCGGGGCACACCATGCAATCGTACAATATTCTCCACGTAGAGTTTGGCTAACTTTTCCACCGGATCTTCCTTCCGGTTTGGAATAAAGTGTGACACCTTTGTCAACCAATCTACGACCACCCAAATGGCGTTGTTTCCCTTCTGTGACTTCGGCAAACCATACACAAAATCCATAGATATATCATCGAATTTACATTCTGGGATAGGTAGGGGCTTCAAGAAACCTCCGGGCCCCTGGCATTCCGCCTTCACCAATGCACAAGTACGGCACTTGGCCACATAAAATGCTACATCCTTCTTCAATCCTGGCCACCAGAATAATTTCTTCATGTCTCTATACATCTTCGTGCTTCCCGAGTGGATTGAGTACATGGTATGATGAGCCTCATACATCAACTCCTCCCGAAGATTATCCGCACTAGGGACGCATAGGCGACCGTCCTTCCTTAGCAAACCATCTTCAACAACAAACTGGGAATTTGACTCATCCAAAGATTCATCCAAGATCTGCTTCATGCTGTTATCCTGAACCAAAGCCCGCCGAACTCTATCCGCTAGGTCACACTGCACCTCTGTCCAAAATAGTTTCGCCTCGGCACTAGACTGCTTGTCGACGCAAGCTATCTCCAAAGCCTCCAACTCATGGACCAATCTCTCATCATGTACCGATAATCAGTTGGCCTGCGTCGGAGTCCTGCGACTCAACGCATCCGCCACTGCATTTCCCTTCCAGGCACATAATGTATCTTGAAGGTATAGTCCCCTAAGAACTCCATCCACCTCCGTTGCCTCATGTTCAGATCCTTTTGGTCCAACAGGTACTTCAAGCTCTTATGATCGGTGTAAATATCGACCTTCACACCGTACAGGTAGTGCCTCCAAAGCTTTAGAGCAAATATCACGGTCGCTAACTCTAGGTCGTGGACCGAATAATTTCTCTCGTGAAACTTCAACTATCGTGAACCATAGGCTATCACTCTATCTTGATGTAACAGAACACAGCCCAAACCATTACCCGAAGCATCACTATAGATCTTGAACCCTTCGGTTCCACTTGGCGAACATAAAATAGGCGTCGTGGTCAACCGCCTCTTCAACTCTTCAAAAGCCTGTTCGCACTCCGGAGACCACACAAACTTCTGGTCCTTCCTTGTCAACGTCGTGAGTGGAAGTGTTATCCGTCAAAAGTTCTCTACGAAGCTCCTATAGTAGCCAGCAAGCCCCAGAAAGCTCCGGACTTCCGCCACCGTAGTCAAAGTAGGCCACTCCCGTATTGCCACTATCTTCGCCGGATCCACAGTTATCCCCTCTCCACTAACAACATGACCAAGGAATGCTATCGAGGTTAACCATAATTCACACTTGGAGGACTTAGCATACAACTGATTCCTCCTTAACGTCTCCAACACCATGTGTAGATGATTGTAGTGATCCTCTTCGCACTGCGAGTACACCAGGATATCATCGATAAATACTATCACGAAACGATCCAGGTACACTCTGAACATCCTGTTCATCAGATCCATAAACACGGATGGCGCATTAGTCAAACCAAACGACATGACCGTGAACTCGTAATGCCCAAACCGCGTACTGAATGCTGTCTTCGGGATGTCGCTCTCCCTTATCCTCAACTGGTAGTATCCGGACTTCAGATCTAACTTCGAATACACCGTTGACCCAACCAACTGATCAAATAGATCGTCAATCCTGGGAATCAGATACTTATTCTTTTTCGTAAGCTTGTTCAATTCCCGGTAGTCGATACAAAGCCGAAAGCTCCCATCTTTCTTCTTACCAAAGAGAACTAGTGCGCTCCAAGGCGACGAACTTGGACGCACATAACCTTGCTCTAGTAACTCTTGCAGTTGCACCTTCAACTCTGTCATCTCTCTTGGCGCTATCCGATATGGAGAGCGTGACACCGGTTTGGCACACGGTACCAGCTCAATGGTAAAATCAATCTCCCGCTGAGGAGGGGCTCCTGGGAGATCATCTGGGAACACATCATGATATTCGGACACAACTGGAATACTGTCAAGACTTGGCTTAGGCATCGAAATCTGCACTAGAGTGACAAACAACTCTGCCCCAGACCGAACTGCCTTAACCACCGGAAGAGCCGACATCAAAATCTTTCCCGACCCCTTCATGCCCGCAAAAGTAGTCTCCCGATCAGTGTTCAGACCCAACTTAACTTCCTTACGGTTGCAATCAATGCATGCACCCTACTCCGAGAGCCAATCCATGTTGAATATTACGTCGAACTCCACTAACGGTAGAACCAACGCCCGCAAATCAAACTCCTGGTCTCCAATCCGAATCTTCACTACGCAGACCCTATCCGTACGCATTGAGCACCCATTGGGCAACAACACATCCAACCTGTCTTTTGCCATCGAGGACGGAACCCCGATGCGCAATATAAATTTTTCGGACAAGAAGGAATACGATGCTCTCGTATCAAACAGGGTTCTCGCCGGAAACTCAAAGATCAACACAAATCCTAGCATCAACAATAGTAAGCTAACAAATACGAAGGCAACAACTATAAAAGTTAAACCACTGCAATTTAACTCATACCTGTCACCACGTCCGCCTGCTTTATGGCCTCTTGCAGACCAAGGTTGTAGACTCTAGGCTGGGCTGGAGCATGATGGGATGCGGTTGACTCCACCGACCTCCCTTTCTCCTCATAAGTCGCTCCAGACTTCCTCTCGGACTTTGAACGTCCGCTCCAACACTCACGAGCAAAATGCCCCGTCTTCCCGCAGTTATAACAAGATCCTGGGACTCGACTTGTAGTTGCCCCCGACGCATCAGCCGAAGGGGCTGAGTTCGAAGTCCTCCGCTTCTTGTTCCACCTGCGAAAACTTGACTTGGCATTTGGCACCTTGAACTCGGACTTCTTTTCTCCTGGGTCCTTCTTCTCTTGAACTTTCTTAACGACCTTCTCCAACGAACGGGTCGAATTAACCAAGGCTAGGAAGTCTTGCGCCTTAGGCCCAACAAGTAGTAACTGTAGGTCGCCGCGTAGACCCTCATAAAACCGGTTGGTCTTCCGTTCTTCTTCCTTAAACGTAGCACCAGCATAACGACCCAACCGTGTGAACTCATGAAGATACTCGTCCACGCTTCTGGATCCCTGAGTCAACCCAAGATACCGATTCTCCATCTCCAACTTCTGAGCAGAGGGTACAAATCTGGCTAGGAACAACCTCGAAAATTCCTCCATAGGCACATTAACAAGTTGTCTACCCACTAAGAGATGAAACTCCAACTCATCCCACCACAACCTCGCTTCACCCACCAAAAGAAAAGTCGCTATGGTGGTCTTCTGGCACTTCTCAGTTATTGCGGCTGTCAAGACCCTCTTTATCGAAGAGAGCCAGTCCTCAGCTTGAGCTGGCGTTCCAACCCCATCTAACTTCGGAGGATTAAAGCCCATTATATGCTTAAGCTGCTTCTCCGTAGCTCTCCTCGGCTCTACCAGATCAACTGCCGCGCGCTCCACCACTCTCGGCTCTGCCGCCCTAACCGGTTCTTGCTCATTCGCAGGAGGTGCGCGATGCATTTGCCCTGCAGGTTGGGCATTTATCATTGCAAATACGGCTTCAGCCACCATCCTGATGGTTTCCGCCGAAGGAGGTGTTGTAGGTACGTCCCTTGGTGCACTACTTTCCGCTGATTGCGGACGCTCTGACTGACCAGCACCGCTCCTAGCTGCCTATAGTAGCAAAGACATATGATTAGACGACAACCAAATTGCTAAAAGAAATCATTGGAACAGTCAGATTCCATAAACCAAGTGTATTTTTCATTCCTAAGTGGACATTCATGGGTTCTTTTTGATGTTATAACGATGATACACACATGTGCTCACCACCCCTTAAAAGAATTGGCCTACGAATTCATTTAAGCCTGACCGTAACCAGAAGTCTGATACCAAATTGTAACACCCTCATCCGTCGCATGACATATAACAGAAGGTCCAGCTGGAACCCGACGCCATATACCACAGACAGTCGAAAGGGTTACATAAGAATATTCAAACTATCCAATTAAGACTACACGTCCTACACAGAGCATTCTAGCGGAAGCTTTTAAAGTTGAAAGAACCCAAATCTTAAATCCATATCCAAGGATGTCCATATCCACACAACAGGAATGAAACCCCAAATACACTAAAAAGGGTACATGATCTTATGGCCTTACAAATGTTCACTTAATAAAAACATGTCTTACATACATCGGCTCGCAGGCCGGCCACACATGATAAAAATAAAAACAACTATTCGCTTTGGCCTTCTAGGGCCAGCACAACAACATGGGCTCCAGCCCGCTATTTGGTACTCGGCTCCGCAGCACCTGCAAGCACATTCCACCGCACGGTGGCAAACAAAGCAACGGTCGATTAAAAGCCGACCAAATTATAACGACCCCGCCCCTAACTCGGGACGATGGTGCTCTTTCCCTGCATATCATTAGCCCAATAAAATAATAAAGCGCAACTATACTACGCCACAAGTGTAGGCTCGTACGGCCAAACACTCCATGCACTCAGGGCACATTAACGGTGAATCCTGACCAATCGACGTCTTCACCACCACCCCCAGGATGGCAACAACATGTGAGCATTTAGCCTTTCTGACTACCGTCTAAGGCTCCCGACTATGCCAACATCCAGTCCCCGTCTTCGGGCCTCTCGCACCGAACCACATAGCCTAGGTCTGATTCCTCTTGCACGTTGATCACGCCGCATATACAATTTAAGTCCTACACGTGGGCCAAGCTTCTTTCGGATCCCAAAATTTTCCAAATAATCTCATAACCCATTTATGATCAAGGCCGGTTCCCAGACCGCCAAGTTAGCAGAACACGTTTTCGCTCAGTTTTTCGGGTGCGCCTTGAAGCTAACCTCCAAGGATCCCTGCTACAATCTACCGCGTAGAAACCCGAAAAACCCAAAGCACGGAGTCTTCTCCAGCAAAACATATCAAATGCAACATCACCAATCCAGACAATACACGTCCGGGTAGGCTTCACACACAATGCCTATGCCCGCACTTACGATTCCGGACTCTATATGCAACACAAGGGGGACTATTCACATCAACCCCAAGGAACACCACACACTTACCGCACACTCGCGGGAGCGGGATTCTCTATGCAGAAAGAAAGAGCTTCACATGCTCAAGTAGAGAATCGTTACCCTTGTAGTCCGCTTTGGCTTCATGGGAAAACTACACGGATGGAAATCTTCACAACGAACTTTCCTCCACAGATCTGCTCTCAGATTTCGAAACGGTGCTCCGATGCTCCGCCGGCGGCCGGAATCCCTTCCTTCTTCCTCCTCTTTCCAACTCCTTGAGAGAGAGAATGGTTGGACAGAAATGAAGGATTAACTCCCCTATTCCCGGCCTTAACAGAGCAGGAAACCATCTGGGATGTTGGATCTTAATTAAAGAAAACGAACGGCTCAGATCCGTTCAAAAATCTCCAGACCTAGGCCGAACACGGCTTGGAACACGACCGTGTCCCAGGCCGTGTGCCTCGCTCTAGGCACGATAGTCGAATGGAGGAAAGATACACAGGCAAAGACACGCTCGTGTCTCACATGACACGCCCGTGTCGGGTTCCTCGACACGCCCTTGCTCGGGGGCGTGTCACGCATAACTGCCACGGCAACGGACACGACCCAAAAAAATACGGGTAGGTACACGGGTAGGCACACGTCCGTGTCAAATGACACGCCCGTGTCACTTAGCCGTGTTTCTAGCCGTGTCCTTCTCGGGATGAGAATGGCCAAAAACACCAGCCAGACATGGCCTTGGACACGCCCGTGTCCTAGGCCGTGTACCCCTATACAGGCACCAAAAATCCTCTTTTTCGCGACCGACTCAAATATAATTTTCGGGGCGTTACACCTAGGAGAGGTCTACAACTATCCTTTTCCTATGTTCTGCGACAACAAGGCTACTATATACACTTCCAAAAATTCGGTTTTTCAGGAGATAATAAAACACATTGAGGTTGACTGTCACTTTATTCGGGAAGAGATTTTGAAGAAACAAATTTGTACACCGTTCGTCACTTCTGACAACGAGTTGGCAGATGTCTTCACCAAGCCGGTGACTGCTTCTTTGTTTTACATTTGCGACAAGCTGGGCATGATTAATATTTATGCTTCAGCTTGAGGGGGAGTGTTGAGACCGGGAGGTCTGGAGGGTTGAGACCGGGCGGTCTAACGGTCTGGAGGTCTGGCAGTCAGGCTGTCTGGCGGTCTGGCAAGTTGAGATCTGGCGAGTTGAAGTCTGGCAAGTTAAGATCTGGCGGTCTGGTGGCTTGTCTATGATGGCTTGGGTATATTGGCTGCTTGTTCTCTACATGGTAGTGGCTGTATGGTTTGTGTTCATATAATTATTAGTCTCACATTGCTTATTTGTAATCTCTCTTCTCCCCTCCATTTCTATAAAAGGGAGGTCATACCTTTATAATAGACATCTTTTTGAATAATAAAAATTTTGTTACTACAAATTTTCGGTCACTTATTTTCTATTCGCACACCTTTCATCCTCAAATGGATGGTCAACCCGAAAGGACATATAGGACGATGGAGGATATGCTCCTTATGTGTGCTCTAGATCTCAGAAAAAGATGGAAAAAGCATCTCTGCATGATTGAGTTCGTCTATAACAATAGTTACCAATCGAGTATTTAAATGACACCCTTTGAGGCCCTTTATGGTAGGAAGTGTCGTACTCATTTAGATTGGGAGGAGACATGTAAAACTAAGCTGCATAAATATAAAGAAGTTGAAGATGCAAATTCGACGATACATTTAATTCGGGAGTGACTATTGGTTTCTCAGGATAGGTAGGCTAAGTATTATAATGCCAAGCACTAAAACATTGAGTTTGCAGTTGACGATTGAGTGTATCTTAAAATCAAGATATTCAAAGGTGTATTCAGGTTTTGACGTTTGAAAAAGCTGCCTATCGACTATCTCTTCCAACTAAGCTAAGTAGTTTGCACTATGTGTTCCATATATCAGTGCTAATGAAGTTTATTCAAGAGCCTCCACAAGTCATTGGTGTAGATCAAGTGCTGATTGATAGTGGGCTAAAGATGAAAGTCAAGCCTGCTCGTATCGAAAACACGAAGATCAAGTAGTTGCGGAACAAGGTGATCTGTATGGTCAAGGTTCGTTGGGACAACTGTGGCCATGAAGAACTTACATGAGAGCGCGAGCAAACCATGCTTGAGGAGTTCCCTGAACTTTTCTGCTAAGGTACAATTTTTTGTACATTTTGTACTTCTTTGTTTGTTTTCCTGTACGATTAATTTCGGGACAAAATTTCTTAAAAGAGGAGAGATTTGCAACACCTCAGGTCTTCTAGCTGAAAACAAGTGAATTCATGGAATTCGTCGAGTGTTCGAGATGAATTTTTCAAGTGGTTAAGATGAATTTGTCGAGTGGTCTGAACAAATTCGTCAAATGGTCTCGACTGACCAAGGAATTTGTCAAATGATCTCGAGGGACCAAGTGAATTTGTCGAGTGATCTACGTGGATTCGTCGAGTGTTTAAGATGAATTCGTCGGGTGGTCAAGAAGAATTCGCCGAGTGTTCAAGATGAATTTGTCGAGTGGTCAAGAAGAATTTGTCGAGTGTTCAAGAAGAATTCGTCGAGTGGTCAAGATGAATTCATCAAAGGGTCTGAATGAATTTGTCGAGTGTTCAAGTCGAATTCGTCGAGTGGTCTGTATGAATTCGTCCAGAGTTTTGGAAGAACACGGGTATTTTGGCCCTTAAATGACTCAGCTGCGGTGGTTCTTACCATTAAATAGAAAATTAGGGTGGATCTTGGTCTTCCATTCTAATTAGGTTAGATCTCATGACTAGGGTTCCATCCCGTCTAGGATATAATTGAGGGATCGGTGAGAGACTCAGACACCCCTTTCCGTCGTTCGTTCTCTCTGCCCTAGACGAAGGAAGAAGTCGTGGATTTATGTACGAGCATTTTCGGCGGGATCGAAGTCTTACGCAGCCATTGGAGGCTCCTTGTGTTCCCTCTGAGGAGTTCAAAATCGAGGCAAAATGTCGGGACCGTGGTCTACGGGTTCAAGCGGAGCGTGTTTAGGGTAGAATACCAAACCTTCCTCCTCCTTTCTCTCCAACATGAGCAACTTCCCAGAGATCATCTTGGCTAGATTTCTACTAAAGAAGTGGTGGTTGGGTCTTAGGACAAGCCTAGGTTTATGAAGAGGAACACTAGTGTAACACCCCCGATTTTTTTTCGATGATTTTATTTGTTTGGGCAACGTCAGATTTATGACGTCGTGGCGTTACTTTTAACGTCGATTTGACGGCGCAATGCCGTTAAGGCAATTTCGCGTCCGTGCGGTCGAGTAGGCCGAATTCTTGTTGTAATGGGAAGATTTGCATTTGGAATTTAAGTTAAGTAATTTTGTACTTGCTCATCAAGTTTCATCGCAATCCGAGCATTTTTGGAGTCTCGACGCGCGATTGAAGTTTTGGATTGTTTATGTTCGCCGTATACTTCGAAGATTAATATCTCGGGAATGGCTCGTCGGATTCTGGTTTTGATTTCTCCGTTAGATTTGTAGCATTAGTGTTCGCCTTCGGTGCAAGTTTCGTTTAATTCGGCGCTCGTTTGAGCTTCCGTGCTGAGTCTTCTCGAGAAGCTATGGTTCTACTCGATTAGCCCGTTTTACATTTTACTCGGGTGTCGTTTTGAGGGTCAAAACGGCATTGAATCAAAAAATGGTCAACATCAAATTCGTTCATCTCGACGATATCTACAACTTTCATGTTGACCACTTTTTGAATTGAAGCCGTTTTGAACCATTAATTCCGTTGTTTCTGCAATACCTCGAGTGGTGTGCTGCTACTCGAGTATATGCTGCTTCTACTCGAGTAATTCATGTTTTAACTCGAGTAATGAGCCTCTACTCGAGTATATTATGTTAATACTCGAGTAGTTATGTTACTACTCGAGTAGGTATGCTGTTACTCGAGTAGGTATGCTGTTACTCGAGTAGGTATGCTGCCACTCGAGTAGGTTGTTTCGTTTTACGTTCAGACATCGTTTTGAGGGTAAAAACGGTGTCGTATCAAAAACTAGTCAACATGAAATTTGTTCGTCTCGACGAGATCTACAACTTTCATGTTGACCACTTTTCGATTTGAAGTCGTTTAAACCACTAATTTCGTTTTTCCCGCTATAACTCGAGTGGTGAGCTGCGACTCGAGTATATGCTGCTTCTACTCGAGTAATTCATGTTTTTACTCGAGTAATGAGCCTATACTTGAGTATATTATGTTACTACTCGAGTAGGTATGTTATTACTCGAGTAGGTATGTTACTACTCGAGTAGGTATTGTAACAACCCCATCCGTTCACATGGTATATTCTCGAAGGTCCGGCCGGGGCCCCACAGGATATATCACAAAACAGGCGGTGAAGGTACAGGATGATACCAGAGTAGCACATCGCACCTATCACACAGCATTATAGCGGAAGCCTAGACTACAACTTAAACTCCTCATGAATGTCCAAACATAAAACTCCACATTTTATACAATATAGGAATGTCTTACAATAAGTCAACATAGATGGCCTTATGGCCTTACATGGCTACCAAACAGTGGCCTCAACAAATTGGCGCGCAGGCCGGTCACAATAAAAGAAAACACACAACATAATATATAGCCTTCGAGGGCTAACAACAGTAGCAGTAACACCCGCAGGAACATCAACCTCTATGCGTCCCGCTCGGCTCTCCCGCACCTGTACAGGGACAATCCACCCAACGGTGGCAAACAAAAGCAACGGTCAGCGTTCAGCTGACCAACTTATAACGACCCTACCCCTTCTCTCGGGGCAGCGGTATACTTCCCTGCAGGCATATCAAATCACAAGTATGGCAATATATCATCAACATGTGCTTTCACGCACACAAGCCATCACAACCGTTCGCCACCCGGCCCAACGATCCGTGCACTCAGGGCACATTCTTGGTGTTCTGGCAAAACTCTTGCCCACCACCGTATCAGGGTCACAACCCAACGGTAAATCTCTTGAGCATTTACTCCATGGCGTGCAGCCGGAGTTAGTCTTCCTACACTGGGATGGCCCGTAGCCCCCCATTGTGTCATGGCGCGCAGGCCGAAGACTCTTGCTATGCGCTCCAACAGACCGCACCTTTTGGTCTCACGTCGGACGGACACAGCGCAGGTCAGATACTCCACCCCCCGTTGCTCAAATCGCCTTGCCTTCTCCGAGTACAGTGTACTCATGGCTATATCAAAGGCGCGGGTCGGTCTCACCAATCCTGTTCTTGGCATTCAAGCCTGGGTATTTCTCTATACCCATTTCCTTAGCACAACAGCGGGTCTTTCCTGAGCCTCCCAGCACTTCCTGTGACTCTCTCCACAGGTGGACACCGCACAAGCACAAATGTCAGGGGTCTTTCCTGGCTATCATGCCAGTACTTCCTGTTACTCACTTCACAGGTGGACACCCTACGACATCAAGCATCACAAAGGGTCTTTCTTGGTCACACCAGTACTTCCTGTACCTCATTCACAGGTTGGACCCAAAAACATAACATGGCTATTTTTCCTGGGCTACCACTCCAGTACTTCCCGCTACTCCTTTTCGCAGGCATAACCCGTAGACTCCTTCAACTACACGTTATCACGGAGTCTTCTCCGGTTTGTATGCAACATCACCAATCCAGACCAACCTGTCCAGATGGGCTTCACACAGCATGCCTATTTCGTACTCCATTTCCGGATTTATATGCTAACAAAGGGGATTTCAAGCATCCACCCAAAGATTCCCAAAATCAGCCACCTCTTGGTGGGGGAAATCACAAGATATTCCCAAAAAGAAGCCTTCACATGGCTAGGAAGAAAAGTCGTTACCCTTGATGACCGCTTCGGTGTCATGACCTCAAAGCTTGCTTGAAAGACTCGCAAGAGCATTTCCTCCGCAACGCCGGCTTCGGATTTCTCGTCGGTAACCTACAGCACCACCACCAGCAGCCCTTCCCCTTCTTCCTCCTTCTTCCTCTCTCTTTCTCTCTCTTAACTTGAAGAAAGATAAAGGCTAAGGAAAAATGAGAATAAGTTCTCAGTTTCGGCCTTTAGGAAAAAGAGGAAAGAAGCTTCAGCCCTTGGATCCAGGCTGAAGGAATGGATGGCCACAAAACTGCCAGAAAAGCTAAATTTGACCTGACACGGCCTGTGATACGGCCGTGTCCCAGGCCGTGTGCCTCAAGCGGTGGTCAACCGACCTATCCAAACCAGTGACACGCCCATGGAACACGCCCGTGTCATCGGCCGTGTCACCAACACGCCTTCAGACACGCCCGTGTCTACGGCCGTGTGCCTGGGCGAAAAAATCCCAAAACATCCCGAGACTTCACACGGCCTGTGACACGCCCGTGTCCCAGGCCGTGTGCCCTGACACGGCACAAAGACACGCCCTGTCGAAATCCTTCGGCGGGCTGAGTTCGTCGACCCGATTTGACACGCCCTGTGACACGCCCGTGTCACAGGCCGTGTTCAACCTCTCGACACTCAACACTCAACACTCGACACTCACGTCTCGACACTCGACGATCGTCGAGCAAAAGTCGTCGAGCACACGACACGGCCTTGGACACGTGTAACACCCCCTATCCGTCGCATAACATATAGCAGTAGGTCCGGCCGGGGCCCGACGCCATATACCACAGACAGACCGGGTGGTTACTTATGGAAACCATCCAACCAATCTCAACGTCCTACACAGAGCATTCTAGCGGAAGCAGTTAATATAAGTTGTAAACAAGAACCCAGCATAAGAGCACGAATGTCCACTAATACAACATTTAGGAATGTATACAAAAATACCCAAAACATTGGCCTTAAGGCCTTACAAAAAGTTTCACTTGTCCGTTACATGATTTACCAACCTCGGCACGCAGGCCGGCCATACATGAATAAAAATAGAAAACATTTCACTTGGGCCTTCGAGGGCCAGCTTCGCAAAAAGGGCTTTAGCCCGCTATTGACCGCTCGGTCCAGCTGCACCTGCAAGCAAACAAACCACCGCACGGTGGCAAACAAAGCAACGGTCAGCAATGCTGACCAAATTATAATGATCACGCCCCCAACTCGGGGCGGCGATGCTCCTTCCCTGCATTTCATTAGCATAAGCGAGCATTATAAATATAGTCATTTCATCACAGGCGGAGGCTCAACGGCCACACACCCCGTGCACTCAGGGCACATTCTTGGTGAACGCAGTCTAAGTCTGCCGACTCACCGCCATCCTCTCTTGGACGGCCAAACAATGAGCAGTTTGTCTTCCTGGCATGGGTCACGGTAATTAAAACCATAGACCGCCGAAGACCCTCATCTATGCCAACGGCCCTAATCCGAACGACATAGAGTGGGTACGGTTCCATCTAACCCGTGCTCACAACGCAACGGTAATTTAAACCATATGCGCCCGCAACGGTAATTTAAACCATATGCGCAGGTCAAACTTCTACCGAGTCCCATTTTCATCACAAGTCACATAACCCGGTTATGTTCAAGTTGGCTTCCAAGCCACCAAGTTGGCAAGACCTCGTGTCCGCCCAGTTTTCCGGGTGCACCTTTGGGTTAGTCCCCAAGGCTCCCTGCTGCAATCTACCGCGTAGAAAACCCGAAAACACCAAATAGCACGGAGTCTTCTCCGGCCTTATGCAATGCAACATCACCGATCCGGACTAACATGTCCGGGTAGGCTTCAACCAAAAATGCCTATGTCCGTTCTCGCATACGGACGCTAAACAACGGGGACTTTACATATCTACCCGAAGGAACGCCTCCAACTCTTCGCAAACTCGCGAGAGAGGGCTTCCTATGCTAAGAAAGAGAGCTATCATGCTCACAAGTGAGGATCGTTACCCTTGCGTTCCTCTTTGGCGCCATCGAAATGTAATCGGATAGAAATCACCGCACTTGCGTTGCCTCCGTGGATCCGGAGTCGGCTTGCGATTCGGAGCTCCGAAGCTCCTCCAATGGCGGATCTAGCTCCTCTTCCTCTTGCCTTAGCTCTTCTTTCTCCAAGGGTTTGGAGAGATGAAAAGGGGTGAAAAGTGTGGATTTTTCTAAGTCAAACCCGAGTATATACTCTCAGGAACCATCCCCAGCCGTCGGATCTCAACCTAAGAAAACGAGCGGCTTTGATTCGGGGCTGAAATGCCCAATCTGGGCCGAACACGGCCTGGCACACGCCCGTGTCCAGGGCCGTGTGCCGCATTCGCCGTCAAAATCGAATCTTCTGAACACGCACACGGGTATTGAACACGCCCGTGTTCGAGTTGACACGCCCGTGTTCCAGCTGACACGGCCGTGTAGCCGGCCGTGTACCCCATGATTTTCCCCCGTTTCCAACCCGAGCACTGCACGGGTTCTAGGACACGCCCGTGTCCTTGCCCGTGTCACTTTGACACGCCTGGGCCCCCAGGCCGTGTACACGGGACAATTCGTCGAGGGGAGATCGACGACTCTATGACACGGCCTTGGACACGCCCGTGTCCTAGGCCGTGTGCCTTGACTCGACGATCGTCGAGTGAATCTCGACGATTTCACCTTGACGATCGTCGACACGAGTCGACACGCCCTGCGACACGCCCGTGTCGCAGGCCGTGTGCCCATTCTCGACGAATCGTTGAGAATAACTCGACGATTTCACGGCTAAGTGTCGACACGGGTCGACACGCCCTGCGACACGCCCGTGTCGCAGGCCGTGTGCCCATTCTCGACGAATCGTCGAGAATAACTCGACGACTTCGCGGATAAGTGTCGACACACGCTCGACACGCCCTGGGACATGCCCGTGTCCCAGGCCGTGTGCCTTCAGCCAGAAACCAAAACTGGCCCAAAACGTCCCCCTTTGCTCCTTTGAGTTTCGGGGCGTTACAACTCTCCCCCTCTTAAAAGAATTTCGCCCACGAAATTACATAAAGGAAAGATATACAAAAACAACATTTGTACCTGAGCGGAACAACTCCGGATACTCGTCAAGCATAGTCTGCTCTCGCTCCCAGGAGAGCTCCCCACGACCGCAATTGTCCCATCGGACCTTGACCATCCTGATCTCTTTATTGCGTAGCCGCTTGACCTCCGAGTCCTCAATCCTCACGGGCTTTACCTTTGTCGTTAGCCCACTATCCACCGGCACTTGATCGACCGCGATCACTTGCGTAGGCTCTTGCACCGCCTTCCGAAGCACCGAAATGTGGAATACATCGTGTAAACCACTTAGCTCCACAGAAAGCTTCAACTTATAGGCCGCTTCTCCAACTCGCTCCAGAACCTCAAACGGTCCAAGGTACCTCGGGCTTAGCTTTTTCAATCGTCGCACCCGCGAGACACCCTTGAACGGCTTGATCTTTAGGTACACATAATCACCCACAGCGAACTCCACGTTCCTGTGCTTGGCATTATAGTACTTTGCTTGCCGGTCCTGAGCGATGAGTAACCTCTCCCGAATGGTTCTCACCAAAGAAGTAGCATCATCCACTTCCGATCGCTTATACAACTTCGACTCGCCCGTTTCTAACCAAGACAACGGCGTGCGACATCTTCTACCATATAGGGCCTCGAAAGGTGCCATCTGAGTACTTACTTGGTAGCTGTTGTTGTATGCGAACTCCACCAAATAAAGGTGGTCCTCCCATTGCTTTCCAAAGTCCAAAACACACATGCGAAGCATGTCTTCCATGGTTCTATTGACCCTCTCGGTCTGCCCATCCGTTTGCGGATGGAAGGCTGTGCTAAACTTCAGCTTTGTTCCCAACATTTGCTGCACCAGCCTCCAATCATTGGACGTGAACCGCCCATCTCGGTCACTCACGATGCTGCGGGGCACACCATGAAGCCGTACTATATTATCCACATAGAGCTTCGCCAGCTTCTCCACCGGATCGTCCTTCCTATGCGGAATAAAATGCGACACCTTCGTTAATCGATCCACGACCACCCAAATGGCGTCGTTCCCCTTTTGCGACCTTGGCAAACCATGCACAAAGTCCATAGAGATGTCGTCAAATTTCCACTCCGGAATAGGCAAGGACTTAAGAAATCCTCCCGGCTTTTGGCACTCCGCCTTTACTAAGGCGCAGGTTTGGCACTTCGCTACGTATAGCGCCACATCCTTTTTCAAACCCGGCCACCAAAATAGCTTCTTTACATCGCGGTACATCTTCGTGCTCCCCGGGTGAATCGAGTACCTGGTATGGTGTGCCTCGTACAACAACTCCACCCGTAAATTGCCCACGCTTGGGACGCACAGACGACCGTCTTTCCACAGCAATCCGTCCTCTACAACGAATTGGGAATTTGACCCATCCAAAGCCTCTATCATGAACTGCTTCATATGAGCATCCATATCCAAAGCCTGCCGAATCCGATCAGCCAGGTCATATTGGACTTCAGTCCAATTCAGCACTGCTTCAGCACTAGATTGTCTATCCACACAAACAATCTCCAACGCCTCCAGCTCCTGCACCAACCGCTCATCATGCACTGATAGCCAATTCGCTTGAGCTGGGGCTCGACGACTCAACGCGTCCGCAACCGCATTCCCTTTGCCAGGCACGTAGTGGATCTTGAATGTATAGTCCCCTAAGAACTCCATCCATCTACGCTGCCGCAAATTCAGATCCTTCTGATCAATCAGGTACTTTAGGCTCTTGTGATCGGTGTAGATATCAATCTTCACACCGTACAAATAGTGTCTCCACAGCTTCAAGGCAAAAATCACGGCCGCTAACTCCAAGTCATGGACCGGATAATTCCTCTCGTGCACTTTTAGCTGTCTCGAGCCATAAGCTATCACGCTTCCGTGCTGCAGTAGCACACAACCCAAACCGCTGCCTGAAGCATCGCTATATATCTCATAGCCTTCGGTCCCAACCGGCGAACTCAACACAGGCGCCGTGGTCAACCGACACTTCAATTCCTCAAAAGCTCGCGCGCACTCCGGCGTCCAAACGAACTTATGCTCCTTCCTCGTCAAAGTAGTGAGAGGTAGCGCTATCCGCGAGAAGTTCTCTACGAAGCGCCTATAATAACCGGCAAGCCCCAAAAAGCTCCGGACTTCTGCTACCGTAGCAAGCTCAGGCCACTCCCGTATCGCAACAATCTTCGCCGGATCCACCGCAATACCCTCTCCACTCACTATATGCCCGAGGAACGCTACTGAGGATAGCCAAAACTCGCACTTCGAGAACTTGGCATACAACTGGTTTCTCCTTAGCGTCTCCAGCACCAAATGAAGATGCTTGAAGTGATCTTCCTCACTTTGCGAGTACACCAAAATATCGTCGATGAAGACGATCACGAAATGGTCCAAGTACTCCCTGAACGTCATGTTCATCAAATCCATGAACACCGACGGCGCATTAGTCAGCCCAAACGGCATGACCGTAAACTCATAATGCCCGTATCTCGTACTAAACGCTGTCTTCGGGATATCACTCTCCCTTATCCGCAGCTGATAGTACCCAGACTTGAGATCTAACTTCGAGTACACCGTCGACCCGATTAACTGATCAAAGAGATCATCAATCCTAGGGATCGGGTACTTATTCTTCTCAGTCAGCTTGTTTAGCTCCCGATAATCAATACACAATCTCAAGCTTCCGTCCTTCTTCTTAACAAAGAGGACCGGTGCGCTCCAAGGCGAAGAACTCGGGCGCACATACCCTTGCTCCAACAACTCTTGCAGTTGAACTTTCAGCTCCGCCATTTCCTTAGGCGCTAGCCGATACGGAGATCGTGACACAGGCTTTGCACCTGGCACTAGCTCGATCGTAAAATCTATCTCCCGTTGAGGCGGTGCTCCAGGAAGATCTGCGGGGAACACATCAGGGTATTCCGATACCACTGAAATACAATCCAACGCGGGCTTCGGCTTTGCAACCTCCACTAGTGTAAAGAACAGTTCTGCTCCAGCACGAACCGCCTTCACCACCTGAAGAGCAGACATCAACGTATTGCTCGACCCCTTTAAGCCCGTAAAAGTCGTCTCACGACTCGCTCCCAGCTTGACTTCCTTGCTACCGCAATCTATATGGGCCTGCTGCTCCGAGAGCCAGTCCATGCCAAATATGACATCGAACTCCACTAACGGAAGTAAAGACGCCCGCAGGTCGAACTCCTGCTCTCCAATACGAGTCTTAACCTCGCAGATCCTAACCGCTCGCAACGAACACCCATTGGGCAACAACACATCCAACTTGTCCTTCGCCATCGAAGAATGGACTCCGATGCGTGATATAAATCCTTCGGACAAGAAGGAGTGTGAAGCTCCCGTATCGAAGAGTGCTCGCGCGGGATTTTCACAAATCATTACAAATCCTAAACAAGCAGTGGTAAGGTAACATATACATAACAAGCATATAAAGGAATTGACTTGCTATAAATTAAACCGTACCTGTCACCACGTCAGCTTGTTTAATGGCCTCCTGTTGGCCAAGATTGTAAACCCTTGGTTGGGCCGGAGCATAGTGAGATGCGGTCGACTCCACCGCCTTTCCCTTCTCTTCGTAGGTAGCTCCTGGCCTCCTTTCGTACTTAGGACGTCCGCTCCAACAATCACGGGCGAAATGCCCCGTCTTGCCACAAGTGAAGCACGCGCCCGGGGTCCGACTCGTAGTCTCCCCAGAAGCACCAGAAGGAGCTGGACCCGAAGTCCTATGCTTCTTAAAGAATCTTTGATAGCCAGACTTTGAAGTAGTCGGCACTTTGAACCCAGATTTCTTCTCGCCCAAGCCTTTCTTCGCTTGTACACTCTTCATGTCCTTCTCCAAGGACCGGGCAGTATTGACCAAGTTTAAGAAACCCTGCGTCATTGGCCCCGACAGTAACAATCTCAGCTCATCCCTCAAGCCTTCATAAAAACGATTAGTCTTGCGCTCCTCATCCATGATGATGGAGCTAGCATAACGACTCAACCGCATAAACTCGTGGAGATATTCATCCACGCTCCTCTCACCCTGCACCAACTTCAGGAACTCATTCTCCATTGAAATCCTCTGAGTAGAAGGGAGGTATCTTGCTAAGAACAATTCCGAGAACTCTTCCATCGGAACGTCTATCAGTTGTCTACCTCTCAAATGATGCAGCTCCAAACCTTCCCACCACATCCTCGCTTCCCCATCCAGAAGGAACGTAGCGATGGTGGTCATTTGCCACTCCTCCGTCTCCGTCGCTGTCATGACTCTCTTCACCCTAGAGAGCCAGTCTTCAGCCTGCGATGGGGTTCCCAACCCCGAGAATAACGGAGGGTTAAAGCTCATTACATGCTTCAACTGCCTCTCAGTTGCCCTCCTTGGCACTATTGGTTCCGCAACCACTCGCTCCACCCTCCTCGGCTCAGCCTCTTGCAGAGGTTCTTGCTCCATCACAGGAGCTGGCTGCTGCGCTTGCCTCCCAGGCTGCGCATTGATCACGGCCAACACCGCTTCAGCCACCAATCTTATATTTTCAGCCGACAAAGGTGTTGCGGGAGCAACTTCCGGTGCACTACTTGCCTCAGAAACTCGGCGTTCTGACGGCCCAACACCACTTCGGGTCACCTATAGTGGTACAAAACACCGTTAAGCGACCAAATAACATTACAAACAGCAATTATAGGAACATGCAGGTTCCTCAAACACGAGTATTTTCATTCCTAAGTGGACATTCATGGGTTCTTTTACCATTATAACGATGACGCACACAATGTGCTCACCACCCCTTAAAAAGAATTCGACCACGAATTCCGTTTAAGCCCGACCAAAACCAGTAGTCTGATACCAAATTGTAACACCCCCTATCCGTCGCATAACATATAGCAGTAGGTCCGGCCGGGGCCCGACGCCATATACCACAGACAGACCGGGTGGTTACTTATGGAAACCATCCAACCAATCTCAACGTCCTACACAGAGCATTCTAGCGGAAGCAGTTAATATAAGTTGTAAACAAGAACCCAGCATAAGAGCACGAATGTCCACTAATACAACATTTAGGAATGTATACAAAAATACCCAAAACATTGGCCTTAAGGCCTTACAAAAAGTTTCACTTGTCCGTTACATGATTTACCAACCTCGGCACGCAGGCTGGCCATACATGAATAAAAATAGAAAACATTTCACTTGGGCCTTCGAGGGCCAGCTTCGCAAAAAGGGCTTTAGCCCGCTATTGACCGCTCGGTCCAGCTGCACCTGCAAGCAAACAAACCACCGCACGGTGGCAAACAAAGCAACGGTCAGCAATGCTGACCAAATTATAACGATCCCGCCCCCAACTCGGGGCGGCGATGCTCCTTCCCTGCATTTCATTAGCATAAGCGAGCATTATAAATATAGTCATTTCATCACAGGCGGAGGCTCAACGGCCACACACCCCGTGCACTCAGGGCACATTCTTGGTGAACGCAGTCTAAGTCTGCCGACTCACCGCCATCCTCTCTTGGACGGCCAAACAATGAGCAGTTTGTCTTCCTGGCATGGGTCACGGTAATTAAAACCATAGACCGCCGAAGACCCTCATCTATGCCAACGGCCCTAATCCGAACGACATAGAGTGGGTACGGTTCCATCTAACCCGTGCTCACAACGCAACGGTAATTTAAACCATATGCGCCCGCAACGGTAATTTAAACCATATGCGCAGGTCAAACTTCTACCGAGTCCCATTTTCATCACAAGTCACATAACCCGGTTATGTTCAAGTTGGCTTCCAAGCCACCAAGTTGGCAAGACCTCGTGTCCGCCCAGTTTTCCGGGTGCACCTTTGGGTTAGTCCCCAAGGCTCCCTGCTGCAATCTACCGCGTAGAAAACCCGAAAACACCAAATAGCACGGAGTCTTCTCCGGCCTTATGCAATGCAACATCACCGATCCGGACTAACATGTCCGGGTAGGCTTCAACCAAAAATGCCTATGTCCGTTCTCGCATACGGACGCTAAACAACGGGGACTTTACATATCTACCCGAAGGAACGCCTCCAACTCTTCGCAAACTCGCGAGAGAGGGCTTCCTATGCTAAGAAAGAGAGCTATCATGCTCACAAGTGAGGATCGTTACCCTTGCGTTCCTCTTTGGCGCCATCGAAATGTAATCGGATAGAAATCACCGCACTTGCGTTGCCTCCGTGGATCCGGAGTCGGCTTGCGATTCGGAGCTCCGAAGCTCCTCCAATGGCGGATCTAGCTCCTCTTCCTCTTGCCTTAGCTCTTCTTTCTCCAAGGGTTTGGAGAGATGAAAAGGGGTGAAAAGTGTGGATTTTTCTAAGTCAAACCCGAGTATATACTCTCAGGAACCATCCCCAGCCGTCGGATCTCAACCTAAGAAAACGAGCGGCTTTGATTCGGGGCTGAAATGCCCAATCTGGGCCGAACACGGCCTGGCACACGCCCGTGTCCAGGGCCGTGTGCCGCATTCGCCGTCAAAATCGAATCTTCTGAACACGCACACGGGTATTGAACACGCCCGTGTTCGAGTTGACACGCCCGTGTTCCAGCTGACACGGCCGTGTAGCCGGCCGTGTACCCCATGATTTTCCCCCGTTTCCAACCCGAGCACTGCACGGGTTCTAGGACACGCCCGTGTCCTTGCCCGTGTCACTTTGACACGCCTAGGCCCCCAGGCCGTGTACACGGGACAATTCGTCGAGGGGAGATCGACGACTCTATGACACGGCCTTGGACACGCCCGTGTCCTAGGCCGTGTGCCTTGACTCGACGATCGTCGAGTGAATCTCGACGATTTCACCTTGACGATCGTCGACACGGGTCGACACGCCCTGCGACACGCCCGTGTCGCAGGCCGTGTGCCCATTCTCGACGAATCGTCGAGAATAACTCGACGATTTCACGGCTAAGTGTCGACACGGGTCGACACGCCCTGCGACACGCCCGTGTCGCAGGCCGTGTGCCCATTCTCGACGAATCGTCGAGAATAACTCGACGACTTCGCGGCTAAGTGTCGACACACGCTCGACACGCCCTGGGACACGCCCGTGTCCCAGGCCGTGTGCCTTCAGCCAGAAACCAAAACTGGCCCAAAACGTCCCCCTTTGCTCCTTTGAGTTTCGGGGCGTTACAACACGCCTGTGTATTGGGTCATGTGCCTCCTCTCGACACATCGTCGAGCGAAAAATCGTCGACACAAAGGTCGATCGTCGACACAACCTCGACACTCCCTGCGACACGCCCGTGTCGCAGGCCGTGTCCGCTGACACGCCCTGGGACACGCCCATGTCCCAGGCCGTGTCACCCAAAAATTCCTGTTTCAGAAATTTGGACTGTTACAATCCTCCCCTCATTCAAGAAATTTCGTCCTCGAAATTTAGCCACAGGAAGGCAACAGTAACCAGCAAGAAAAAATGTTACAACATACAAAATTTTATGTTACAACATCCTCGCTAGAGAGTACAAAAACAGCTCAGGGAACTCTTCTCGCATGGTTTGCTCTCGCTCCCATGACAGTTCTTCACGGCCGCAGTTGTCCCACCGGACTTTCACCATGGCGACCGTCTTATTCCGCAATTGTTTCTCGGCTCGATCTTCGATCTGAATGGGTCTAACTCTCGTTGTTAGCCCATACTCCCCCGGCACACGATCATCTGCGATCACTTGAGCTGGATCTTTCACGGCTTTTCGAAGCACCGAGATGTGAAAGACATCATGTAACCCACCCAAGTCTGCCGACAGAGCTAGCTGATAAGCCGCTTCGCCAACTCGTTCAACCACTTCAAAAGGACCCAAATATCTTGGACTCAACTTTTTCAATCGTCGAATCCTGGAGACACCTTTGAATGTCTTGATCTCCAAGTAGACCCAATCGCCAACCGCAAATTCCACGTTCTGGTGCTTGGCGTTGTAGTACTTCGCTTGTCGATCTTGAGCAATAAGCAATATCTCTCGAATAGTCCGTATGGTTGAGTTTGCTTCATCAACCTCATTTCGTTTAAAAACCCGAGCTTCGCCCGCTTCTACCCAAGCCAAGGGAGTACGACACTTCCTTCCATATAGAGCTTCATATGGTGTCATCCCAATGCTCGCCTGGTAGCTGTTATTATATGCAAACTCTACCATATAGAGATGATCTTCCCATCTCTTTCCGAAGTCAAGGGTGCACATTCGGAGCATGTCCTCCATTGTTCTGTTGGTACGTTCAGTTTGGCCATCCGTTTGGGGATGAAAGGCCGTACTGAAAGTTAACTTCGTGCCCAACAGTAGGTGAACTAGCCTCCAATCATTTGACGTGAATCGCCCATCTCGATCACTTACGATGCTCCGAGGAACACCGTGAAGCCGCACAATCTGGTCAACATATAACTTTGCCAAACATTCAACTGAATCATCCCGCCTGTTCGGGAGAAAATGTGCTACTTTTGTAAGCCGGTCCACAATGACCCAAATGGAATCATTTCCTCGCTGCGATCTTGGCAACCCATGCACAAAATCCATGGAAATATCATCAAATTTCCACTCTGGGATCGGCAGTGACTTCAAATAACCGCCCGGCTTTTGGCATTCCGCCTTCACCATCGCACATGTTTGACATTTGGCTACATAAATGGCAACATCTTTCTTGAGCCCTGGCCACCAGAAAAGCTTCTTCATATCGTTGAACATCTTTGTGCTCCCGGGGTGAATGAAATACTTTGTATAATGCGCTTCATACATCAGTTCTTCCCTCAGTTTCCCCACATTCGGGACGCACAAACGGCCCTTTTTTCGCAAAAGACCGTCAATCCAGGTGAATTTGCCCTCTGGCCCTGCATTCACATAGCGTAAGAGATCGTCATCCAACTCCGTTGCCCGGCGAACTCGGTCCACAAGGTCACATTGCACCTCGGTCCATTTCAAACATGCAGTGGCAGTGGAATTCTTGTCAACACAATAGATCTCTAATGCTTCCAACTCCTGGATAAGACGTTCATCATGCCTTTGTAACCAATTCGCTCTAGCCGGAACTCGCCGACTCAAGGCATCCGCGACAACATTCCCCTTCCCGGGCGTATAGTGAATCTCGAAAGTGTAGTCCCCAAGGAACTCCAACCACCTTCGTTGTCGCATGTTCAAGTCTTTCTGCTCCAAAAGATACTTTAGGCTCTTATGATCGGTATAGATCTGCACCTTCACTCCATAAAGGTAATGTCGCCACAACTTGAGTGCAAAAATCACCGCCGCTAGTTCCAAATCATGGACGGGATAATTTCGCTTGTGCACCTTCAGCTGGCGTGAGCCATAAGCAATCACCTTTCCATTTTGTAGAAGAACGCAGCCTAAGCCGCTCCCTGAGGCATCACTATAAATCACAAATCCATCGGTTCCACATGGCGAAGACAACACCGGCGCCGTGGTCAACCGACTCTTCAGCTCTTCAAAAGCTCGTGCGCAATCTGGCGTCCAAACGAACTTCTGATCTTTTCGCATCAGTGTGGTTAGCGGCAAAGCGATCCGCGAGAAGTTTTCCACAAATCTTTTATAGTAGCCCGCAAGTCCAAGGAAACTCCGGACCTCGGCCACGGAAGACAAGATTGGCCACTCCTGTATGGCCCTTATCTTCGCTGGATCCACTGCAATGCCCGCTCCACTCACCACATGGCCCAAAAATGCCACTAACGATAGTCAAAACTCGCACTTCGAGAACTTGGCATAGAGCTGATTTTGCCTCAACGTGTTCAACACCAACCGCAAGTGAATCTCATGTTCAGCTTCCGACTTTGAGTACACCAGGATGTCATCAATAAACACAATCACAAACATATCCAGGTACTCACGAAAAATACGGTGCATCAAATCCATAAACACTGAGGGCGCATTGCACAGTCCAAATGGCATGACTGTGAACTCATAGTGCCCATAACGCGTTCCAAATGCGGTTTTGGGAATGTCACCTTCCCGAATTCTCAACTGGTAATAACTAGACTTCAGGTCCAACTTCGAATAGACGGTCGAGCCCACCAGCTGATCGAATAACTCATCAATCCGGGGTATCGGGTACTTATTCTTCTCGGTCAGCTTATTCAGTTCACGGTAATCAATACACAGCCGCAACCCACCATCTTTCTTCTTTACAAAAAGCACAGGCGCGCTCCAAGGTGACATGCTTGGGCGGATATAACCTTGCTCCAACATTTCTTGTAGTTGAACCTTCAATTCAGCCATCTCTTTTGGCACAACGCGATATGGCGAGCGGGCCACAGGTTTCGAACCTGGTACCAACTCAATTGTGAAGTCAATCTCCCGCTGGGGTGGTAGCCCAGGGAGATCCGTGGGAAACACATCTGTAAATTCTGCCACAATCGGAACCTCGTACAAACTGGCCTTAGGCTCAACAGCCTGAATTAGTGCAAAGTAACACTCCGCACCCTTCCGAACAGCCTTGACGACCTGGAGTGCAGACATCAACGTCCCGCCTACTCCTCGCATACCCGCGAACTTTGTCTCATGTTCGGTATTCTAGCCCAACGTGATTTCTTTGGACTGGCAATCAATCATAGCATGATGCTCCGCAAGCCAATCCATCCCAAAAATCACATCGAATTCCGATATTGGCAAAACAAATACAGTTAAACGAAAATCCCGACTTCGTAACTGAACCGCCACATCGCAAGCTTGATCCGCAAGCATCCAACAGCCATTCGGCAACACCACTCTGACATTATCTGTCTTTGCACGACTGGGTATCCCAAGCCGCGTAATAAACTCACTAGACAGAAAAGAATGCGATGCACCCGTATCAAACAGTGCTCGCGCCAGTGTGTCCCGAATCATCACAAAGCCTATGACAAACATGTCACACACACAAACCGCAAATATAGGGGGTACTAAGCAAAGCATACAAACAATAACATATGCAAAACTAAACTCATACCTGTGACCACGTCACTCTGCTTGATGGCCTCTTGCAGGCTAAGATTGTAGACCCGGGGTTGCGCCTGCGAGGCAGAGGAATCCACCACCGCCTTTCCTTTTTCCGCATACGATGCTCCCGCCTTCTTTTCACTCTTTGGCGGCATCCGACAATCTCGCGCAATATGCCCCATTCGGCCACAATTGAAGCAGATACGAGTATCTGGCTTGGAGGTAGCCCCTGACGTTGCTCCCGTTGCAACTGATGAAGGAGCTTGTCCACTAGGCTTGGACTTCTTGCCCCATCTCTTCTTATAAAATGGTTTCCCAGATCGGGGCGCATTCCACTCTGGTTGCGTCACAGCCAAAGCTCTCTTCCCTTGCACCCTTTTCATATCCTTTTCCAATGTGCTCGCAGTGTCAACCAATGCTTGGAAACCTTGGTTCACAGAACTTGACACAAGGAACCTCAGCTCGTCCCTCAGTCCTTCATAGAACCTGTTGGTCTTCCTCTGTTCATCAGCAAATATCGAACCCACATACCGCCCCAAGCGAGTAAATTCATGCAAGTATGCGTCAACACTGCCATCACCTTGTGTTAACCTTTGGAATTCATTTTCCATAGCTATCCGTTGAGCCGCAGGAAGGTGCTTCGCGAGGAAGAGCCGGGAGAATTCTTCCATGGATACTTGGGTTAACGGACGACCCGCCAAGTGATGCAACTCCATCTCATCCCACCACAATCGAGCTTATCCTTCAAGCAAAAAGGTAATTAAAGTAACTTTCTGATGCTCCGCCGTTCCAATCGCTGTCATCACTCGCTTGACGCGCGATAGCCAATCCTCAGCCTGCGTCGGAGTTCCCGCTCCCGAGAACGTAGGCGGATGGAAACTCATAAACCGCGTTAGTTGCTTCTCAGCCGCTCGAGGAGCCACATCCACGACAGGTTCAGGCCTTGCCGCCACCTGTTCTGGCCTCCCAGCCACTTGCTCCTGCCTAAGGGGCTGGCCTTGGATCATGGTAAATAAAGCCTCCGCAACTAAACGCACATGTTACGTAGACGGTGGAGGTGTAGGCACCGCGGCTGGTGCCGTACTTTCATCAGAATGCTGGGACTCAGAAGGCCCAGCTCCACTTCGTGTCACCTAAAGGTGGACAAGACACACACATTAGCGGTCGTACCCAAGCAAACAACACAAAATAGGAACACACGGGTTCCCCAAACACATCAAGTTTGCATTCCTATCATGGACATTTAGGAGTTCATGTGTAGACTTTGGTTTGCACAAAGACGTGCTCGCCACCCCACAAAAGAAGGCGGTCATGACTTTGAGAGGGAAAGACCAAGACAACTGATACCAAAAATGTAACAACCCCATCCGTTCACATGGTATATTCTCGAAGGTCTGGCCAGGGCCCCACAGGATATATCACAAAACAGGCGGTGAAGGTACAGGATGATACCAGAGTAGCGCATCGCACCTATCACACAGCATTCTAGCGGAAGCCTAGACTACAACTTGAACTCCTCATGAATGTCCAAACATAAAACTCCACATTTTATACAATATAGGAATGTCTTACAACAAGTCAACATAGATGGCCTTATGGCCTTACATGGCTACCAAACAGTGGCCTCAACAAATTGGCGCGCAGGCCGGCCACAATAAAAGAAAACACACAACATAATATATAGCCTTCGAGGGCTAACAACAGTAGCAGCAACACCAGCAGGAACATCAACCTCTATGCGTCCCGCTCGGCTCTCCAGCACCTGTACAGGGACAATCCACCCAACGGTGGCAAACAAAAGCAACGGTCAGCGTTCAGCTGACCAACTTATAACTCCCCTACCCCTTCTCTCGGGGCAGCGGTATACTTCCCTGCAGGCATATCAAATCACAAGTATGGCAATATATCATCAACATGTGCTTTCACGCACACAAGCCATCACAACCGTTCGCCACCCGGCCCAACGGTCCGTGCACTCAGGGCACATTCTTGGTGTTCTGGCAAAACTCTTGCCCACCACCGTATCAGGGTCACAACCCAACGGTAAATCTCTTGAGCATTTACTCCATGGCGTGCAGCCGGAGTTAGTCTTCCTACACCGGGATGGCTCGTAGCCCCCCATTGTATCATGGCGCGCAGGCCGAAGACTCTTGCTATGCGCTCCAACAGACCACACCTTTTGGTCTCACGTCGGACGGACACAGCGCAGGTCGGATCCTCCACCCCCCGTTGCTCAAATCGCCTTGCCTTCTTCGAGTACAGCGTACTCATGGCTATATCAAAGGCGCGGGTCGGTCTCACCAATCCTGTTCTTGGCATTCAAGCCTGGGTATTTCTATATACCCATTTCCTTAGCACAACAGCGGGTCTTTCCTGGGCCTCCAAGTACTTCCTGTGACTCTCTCCACAGGTGGACACCGCACAAGCACAAATGTCAGGGGTCTTTCCTGGCTATCATGCCAGTACTTCCTGTTACTCACTTCACAGGTGGACACCCTACGACATCAAGCATCACAAAGGGCCTTTCCTGGTCACACCAGTACTTCCTATGCCTCATTCACAGGTTGGACCCAAAAATATCACATGGCTATTTTTCCTGGGCTACCACTCCAGTACTTCCTGCTACTCCTTTTCGCAGGCATAACCCGTAGACTCCTTCAACTACACGTTATCACGGAGTCTTCTCCGGTTCGTATGCAACATCACCAATCCAGACCAACCTGTCCAGATGGGCTTCACACAGCATGCCTATTCCGTACTCCATTTCCGGATCTATATGCTAATAAAGGGGATTTCAAGCATCCACCTAAAGATTCCCAAAATCAGCCACCTCTTGGTGGGGGAAATCACAAGATATGCCAAAAAGAAGCCTTCATATGGCTAGGAAGAAAAGTCGTTACCCTTGACGACCGCTTCGGTGCCATGACCTCAAATCTTGCTTGAAAGACTCGCAAGAGCGTTTCCTCCGCAACGCCGGCTTCGGATTTATCGTCGGTAACCTACAGCACCACCAGCAGTAGCCCTTCCCCTTCTTCCTCCTTCTTCCTCTCTCTTTCTCTCTCTTAACTTGAAGAAAGATAAAGACTAAGGAAAAATGAGAATAAGTTCTCAGTTTCGGCCTTTAGGAAAAAGAGGAAAGAAGCTTCAGCCCTTGGATCCAAGCTGAAGGAATGGATGGCCACAAAACTGCCAGAAAAGCTAAATTTGACCTGACACGGCCTGTGACACGGCCGTGTCCCAGGCCGTGTGCCTCAAGCGGTGGTCAACCGACCTATCCAAACCAGTGACACGCCCATGGAACACGCCCGTGTCATCGGTCGTGTCACCAACACGCCTTCAGACACGCCCATGTCTGTGGTCGTGTGCCTGGGCGAAAAAATCCCAAAACATCCCGAGACTTCACACGGCCTATGACACGCCCGTGTCCCAGGTCGTGTGCCCTGACACGGCACAAAGACACGCCCTGTCGAAATCCTTCGGCGGGCTGAGTTCGTCGACCCGATTTGACACGCCCTGTAACACGCCCGTGTCACAGGCCGTGTTCAACCTCTCGACACTCAACACTCGACACTCGACACTCACGTCTCGACACTCGACGATCGTCGAGCAAACGTCATCGAGCACACGACACGGCCTTGGACACGCCCGTGTCCTGGGCCGTGTGCCTCCTCTCGACACATCGTCGAGCGAAAAATCGTCGACACAAAGGCCGATCGTCGACACAACCTCGACACGCCCTGCGACACGCCCGTGTCGTAGGCCGTGTCCGCTGACACGCCCTGGGACACGCCCGTGTCCCAGGCCGTGTCACCCAAAAATTCCTGTTTTAGAAATTTGGACTGTTACAGGTATGTTGTTACTCGAGTAGGTATGCTGCTACTCGTGTAGGTATGCTGTTACTCGAGTAAGCTATTTCTGTCTGCGTTCAGAGGCCGTTTTGAGGGTCAAAACGGCATCGTATCAAAATATGGTCAACATAAACTCTGTTCGTCTCGACGAGATCTACAACTTTCATGTTTATAACCTTTTGATTTGAAGTCATCCTAGACCTCTATTTTGGGTTCCCGCAAAACTGCTCGAAATAAACCGTTTTTGACAAAACTATATATATATATATATATATATATATATATATATATATATATATATATATATATATATATATATATATATATATATATATATATATATATTCTTAGACTTAAGTTTTAGAACCAAACTTCATCTTCTCCGTTATTTTTCTCCCGAATCAGAGCAGCGAGCGAGAGAGAGAGTTTCTTTTTCGTGAATCTTCCGGTGGCCGCCGACGGTTCTCCGGTGCTCGAAATCTTCAACCGAACTTAGATCCGGAAAGCTCTCGCCGAGAGCTACGCTATCGTGATAATTTCTTCCCCATTCCTTGAGTTTTTTTCGTTAGGGTTTTTCGGCCCTAATCCTTTTCCGTCATTTTTGTCTAGATCTCAACTTCTCCCGCATCCTTTTTGCCCCGACCTACGACGTGGAGTGATTCGGTGGATTTTTCCGGTAAAAACCAAGGCAAGTGGTGGTTTCTCCTCTTTTCTCCTTGTCTGGTTCGATGGTAACGGCTATGTTTTCATGTTCCCTAAAACTTTCTACACTTATTCTTCCAAATTATTGCTATGATTAACCGCTTTGTTGACCACATGTTGTTATGTACGTTGTTTTGCCATGATAAACTTGAACTTGTCTATTTATGTTTAATCGTCCTTGAAGTGTCTTATCGATGGCTTAAGTGCCTTAGCTCTCGTTATCAAACGTATTAGAGTTGAATTAGGGATATAAATCGGTCCTAAGGGTTGATCAACCATGTCCGGAATCTAGTAATGTCAAGTAGAGTTTGTCGAGCCAAATCCTGAGGTATTTGTGTTGTGGTTTTTTTTTTTGGGTTTCTTGAATGCGGGTGTTAGTGGACGATTCCACCTCCGCAGTGTTTGTTACCTTCATTAGTGCCCTGTGGAAGTCTACCTAGTTTTTTTTTGGATATATGCGCTATATGGTGGAGAGCATGAGACTCCCTCGCAGTTAGACGGATTGTATATCCGTTGTTTTGGGTGGTGTGTGCAAGAGTGACCACTTCGCCTGCATTTTTTGGGTGGTGTGTCCAAGAGTGACCACTTTGCCGTGATTTTGGGTAGGGTTGACCACAGGTGCCTAATGAAGGTTTTGTTTTTTTTCTTTCTGGGGAAATATTTATGTAGTCACCTTATAGCCTTGTGCGTCTGGTCTACTCTTGTGGGACGTGGCAAGTCACGTAGGAGTTCTCTTCCTGTTGATGCCCTGTTTCTTTTGTACTTTGCTTCAGTACTTTTGGTCTTGGGTTGGTACCTGTTGAAACCGGAATCCGGTCTCCTGGGGAGTTCGATCCTTGGGGAAGGGGTGGTCTCGCGCCTACTTCGCTCCTGCAAGAAAAATAACAAAGAAGGCAAGGTGAAACAGACCCAAGGGCTCGGCAGGGAGGTCCCACCACAAACATTGAAGATCTCTGAGCGCTTCCCCTCCTTAGCCAGAAGCCGAGCTAAGGCACCCTCAGAAAGCACTTGAAAACAGGAGCAGGGAGGCACTCAAAACGTGCCTTCTGAGGTACCCCTTGGGTCTTATTTATAGTTTTTGGAATCTGAACTGCCAATAACCAAAAGAACTGACCTGAAAATACCAAAGAGCCCCTGGTTGGGTCTGCTAACAACCAAACTCCGCGGTCCCGAACAACTATATGCAGTCCAACCTGGTCTGCCAACAGCGTGGCTCCGCCGTTCTGAGAAGCTATTTTCACCCCTGGGGAGTCAGCTCGCCTCCAATCCCCCTCCGCGGGAGGCGGGCACGATCTGGCTCCAGCGGTCCGCCTATTCTTCCTGGGCGAGCGCGAGCCGGATCGCCGCGACCTGCCTGTCCGCTGCCGGGGCGGACGGGCGACCAGGTCGCGAGTGGGGGCTGGCTAGCGGCCATTGCGACCCCCCGATTAGCTCGCTAGTCGCGGGTTGCTGAGTCCATCCGCTTGCGCTGGTGCGACGAAGGGCACCCCCCGCTTTGGTCGGCGATTTATCAGAGCGAGCGGGAGAGTAGGGGAGCCATCTCGCCCGGCTCGCTCGCCTAAAATGAGCGAGAGCGGGCCAGCCCCCCTGCCGTATGTCTACTTGCTGCTTGGGTGCGGGTCGCGGGGCTAGATCCGCTCGACCTCCCTGGCGGGACCCGTTCGACGAACACGGGGTTGTACACAATCCCCGCTCTTTTTGAGCTTGAAACAAGCTCGGAAAGAATCATCCAACCTGCATGTTCGGCGAGCACTGTGCTGAGCTGGCAGGGAATCTTCTGGTGGGGCTCCACTGTTCGGCTATAAATATACCGCTGAGCCCAGGGGGGGCTCCCCAGACCCCCTCATTTTTCTTGAACAGAATGCAGTTTCTTGATGTCGGTCAGCGAAGAGGTGCGAGCTCGCCTGGCGGCCGCGGGCCAGAAGACTCGGGAGGAGGCCCTCGAGGCTGCCCCTTGGCTAGCACTTGGGTCCCCCAGCCCTCTCTTTAGGCCGGCAAAGGGAAAGATTGTCAGGCGGTCTCCGGCGAGCGACTTCCCGGGCTCCAGCTCGGCGGCGGGTGTCGAGGTCGCTTCTGGGGTACGTGACCTTCTTATTCGGTCTGTTGTTGTATTTATGATCTTTTGTCTTACATGCAATACCTTGTGAAGATGTGGGGAACGTGGGGGAGGATCGCCCCCCTCCTTTGTCGTCTGAGAGGGTTGCTAGTCCCCCGGGTCTGGACCGCCCACCTCCGAAAACCGCTCGCTCACCGGCTCCCCACGGACTGGGAAAATCTCTTGAGGCCCTCGAGGGAGAAGCCTTTCAGGGTCGGCCGGGCTCCTCTCGTCCATCCATCGGCGTGGACGACGTGCCAACCCCTGGTAAGCTTGTACTCACCGTTGACTTTGTTCTCGCTCGCTCCTTCTGAATCGCTCTTTTGTAGGCTACAACATGGTCTCCTCTGAAACTGAGATGAGCGAAGGGTATTCGCATCAGCCTGACGTGGATAGTGTTTCTGATTACCTGGGCGACCCGACCGATGCGGTGGGGATGAAGAGGCAGGTGAAGCGTCTGTTCCAGAAGCACATGTTGCTGCTTTAGGAGCTCGTGAAGAGAGTCGATCAAGACAAGGCCGACACTGAGGCTCGTCTCGCGGCCTTGGAGGGAGCCCCGCGCGCAGTAGAAGGCGGCGATGTCACTTCGCTGGGCGTGTACATTACGTGAGCTGAGGAGCGTCTTAGGAATGCCTCGGAACAAGTCGGCCTGGCTCAGCAGGAGCTGGTGGCGGTGCGCGATTACCACTATCCTCGCGTGCCGCCGCGATCGGGGACGCAGTGGCGGGGCAGGTGGAAGTGGATCCAGTACAGATCCAGCCTTTCTTCCCCCCGCTCGCGGGATATCGCGGAGTTTCCACTATTTCAAAGCCTCATCATGTATTTGTAACAATTTGTAACTCTTCTCGCCCGCCTATGGGCCTGATTTCTGATTCCCGATGCGCGTCAAAATTACCGTGTTGCTGTTTTTATTTTCCACGAGGCGGGGCCGAGGGTGCTCGCGTCCGCCCCTCGCCCACCTCCTGGTGCGCGGGCAGGTCTGGGGATGATCTCGCTCATCCCGCCACTCCGACCGTGGTGGGAGCGAGCCGAGGAGCTCGCCAGCCACGTGTCTTCGCGACTCGCTCGGGATCCCGGGCAGGCACGGGCTGAGTCTCGCCCGCTCATTCTTCGCGCGGACGCGGTCGAGCGAGACCTGCTGCTAAACAGTCCTGGCGCTGCGGCCGCGCGTCGGGCAGTTGAACCGTAAGGCCCGATTTTTGCTACGCACACCTCTCCTTTTGGCGGGAAATTTCCCGCCCTTTCTTTCTCCCTATAAATAGGCGTGGCCGGTCCTTATCCTTTCATCGCTTCACGACACTCACTCGCCTCCGGGTCTCCGCTAAGCACGATTCGCGCTCGCCCATTGGGTCTGTCTCGCTTGAACGGCGGCAATTCGGCGGAATGGGCGGCGGCGACGACGACGACGCGGACGGGCGAAGCAAATGCACCTGGACCTTCTCGGAGCATGACTTTCTCCGCGCTATTATCTCAGAGCGCGAATACTTAGAGGCCCTAGGAGACCACATCCCGGCTGGATTCTCGGCGAGACGGCCCGGGGAGGGGGAGAAGATCAACGATCTGTCCAGAAACGAGCACGCCATTCCCCTGGCCCATTTTGAGGTGGGTCTTCGCCTCCCCCTCTGGCCAGTGGTTCGTCAGGTACTGAAGTACTTCGGGGTCGTCATAGGCCAGATGACCCCGAACTCTGTAGCCGTTATGGTAGGGTTCGCCTGCTTCCTGCGGGAGGAGCGGATCGAGTTTAATCTCACGGTTTTCCGCAAACTATTCTCCTTCCGTGCGAACCGCGATGGCACCGCCTACTTCTCCAGCGCACACCTCAAAGTGCGGGAGACCGTTAACAAGAGTCACAACTGACTCAAGAAATTTTTGTTCGTCAAGGGGGATTTCGGCAACGTCCCCTACTCGCCGGTGCAGCTCAGCGAGGCGAGTTACCGCCCGCCAAGCCTGGGAGGCCATGAAGCCGACTTGTGCGGGTTCTTCTCCGGGAAGGACTTCGAGGTCGCATACCTGCGCCGCAACCTCGACAGCCTTGCTGCCGTCCCGCCTGGGGGAGGTTTGCCACTCGCCACTTCCCTTGTCTCGCCCTTTACTCCTCAGGTCTCACCCTCTTTTTTCGGCAGGCGAGCGAGACGTGCCCCTTAATCCCCCCTATGAGAGTGCCCGGGTCGCCTCCGGGGTCCTCGCTCGTGCTCAGGCTGCTGATGCCGCTCAGCGCGAGGCCCCGTCGATCACTGCCAAGAAGAGGCCGGGCCGCGAGCAGCCCGCTCCCCCGCCAAAGATGGCGCAATCTACGGGTCAGCAACTAGCCGGGTTCCAGAGGAAAGGCAAGGCCCCGACTGATCAACCGACCGAGGGCTCCCCCCCCCCCCCATAGTCGCTTCGACCAGCGACATCCCTGCCGAGGCGGCGGGTACTTCCGGGCCGCCGGATGGGTCGCAAACCGCCGCGAGGCCGGTGCCGAGAGGGCATCGCAACTTCGGCTACGGCGAGAAATATCTGGACGAGCTTGGCGTCCCGCTCCTGTCATGGGACAAGGAGTCTAACCGCGCGGTGGTCTTGACTCTGTTGCCGAGTTGGCTGGAGCAGGACACCATCGGCGGGGAGGCATATAATTTTTCGTTCGGCCTGTACTCGCGAGAGGACGCCACCATCTATGACAAGGAGGCGACGCGAGTATTGGTGCACGAGAGCACGCGGGCCCAACTACGCGGCCTGGAGTTGGCCCACATGGTGGGGAGGCGCTGCACCCAGCTGGAGCAGAATGCCGCCTCTCTCCAGAAGTTGGCGGGCGAGAAGGAGGAGGCGCGAAAACTCGCTCAGGAGGACTTGGATCTTCAGAGAAGGAGGGCCGACGCGGCCGAGGAGACCCTCGCGTAGTACCTGAGAGGGGTGGTACGTGCTCACTTCCAACGACCGCCTGTCTTCGCGAATCCACCTCACAACTTCCTTTTCCGCTTTTCAGGATGCCGCGACGGCCAGTCGGATGGGTGTTAAGATCGCCACCCTTGCTCAGGACAACTCAGCGCTGGAGGCACGGGTACGCGAGCTGGAGGCCGCCGCCGTTGTCCGCTCGCACACCACTCCGACCACGAGTTGGAGGTGCTGATGCAAAAGAACGCCGCCAGCGCCGCAAAGTACACGATGCAGATGCTGCGACGTGTGGATCTTCTCAAGAGCGAGGCGGCGGAACTCTCGGCGGGCGACGTGGTTCCGGCGCTGTTCCTTCCCATACCGGACCCTGAAGACCAGTCCTTCCAGCGCATTTAGGACTTCATGCCCCCGGATCTCGCGTCGCCCCCGCTTTTTGATATTTGTCCGTTAAGTGTATACACTATGTTCTTTATGCTATTTTGAGATTTAAGCGCGGGCCGCGAATTTACTTCTTGATTTCTCGTCTATCAATGCTCTTATACATGCTTCCCCACTCGTTACTTACGTCTGTCTGCTGTCATCGCGTGATGCAATTTTTCCACTTTCCCGCTCGACGCCGCTTACCTCACGTTGCGTCAATGGGGTCGTATGCCTATGGATTCGGCTCGGGAGTTATAGGGGGCCGGGCAGGCCGTCCCCGATGTGGGCGACCTGTATCAGCGGCACGGCCTCCGATGCCGAGGCCACTCGCCGACCGGGCGAGGTGAGGCGGCCCGCTGAGGCGCGACCCGGGTTCTCGCCTCCTCCCGGTCGCCAATCTGTGGGCTGGGTGGTTATGCTAGACCATTCCCCCTTTTGGCTAATCTTCGCGACTCCAATCCATTGTTAACACCATTTGAGTAGTTTTTCGGCCCTGCCGGCTTGGTGGGGAGCCCGGCATCGTGATTCGTTCTGGGTCGCAAACTGCTGCCATCGAGTGACTTCCGGCCCTGTCAGCTAGGTGAGAGCCTGGCAGCGAGATCTTCTCGAGGCCAAGGATGACACCGAGTGACTTCCGGCCCTGCCAGCTAGGTGAGAGCCTGGCAGCGGGATCTTCTCGGGGTCCAAACATATTCCATTGAGTGACTTCCGGCCCTGCCAGCTAGGTGAGAGCCTGGCAGCGGGATCTTCTCGAGGCCAAGGATGACACCGAGTGACTTCCGGCCCTGCCAGCTAGGTGAGAGCCTGGCAGCGGGATCTTCTCGGGGTCCAAACATAATCCACCGAGTGACTTCCGGCCCTGCCAGCTAGGTGAGAGCCTGGAAGCGGGATCTTCTCGAGGCCAAGGATGACACCGAGTGACTTCCGGCCCTGCCAGCTAGGTGAGAGCCTGGAAGCGGGATCTTCTCGGGGTCCAAACATATTCCACCGAGTGACTTCCGGCCCTGCCAGCTAGGTGAGAGCCTGGCAGCGGGATCTTCTCGAGGCCAAGGATGACACCGAGTGACTTCCGGCCCTGCCAGCTAGGTGAGAGCCTGGCAGCGGGATCTTCTCGGGGTCCAAACATATTCCATCGAGTGACTTCCGGCCCTGCCAGCTAGGTGAGAGCCTGGCAGCGGGATCTTCTCGAGGCCAAGGATGACACCGAGTGACTTCCGGCCCTGCCAGCTAGGTGAGATCCTGGCAGCGGGATCTTCTCGGGGTCCAAACATATTCCAATTCTCTATGCAAGCTGGCTATGACCGTACTGGGGCGTTTGAAGAAATTCATTATAATGAAAGTGTCACTTACATGCTTTAGGGAAAAAAACGCTTCAAGTCGTCACCACTCCAGGTGTGACTCAGGGTCTCGCCCTCTACATTTTGGAGTCGATAGCCTCCTGACTTTAGAGCTTCCTTTACAATAAATGGTCCCTCCCAGCTGGGATTGAGCTTCCCTACGGATGCCGACCTCCCTGCCGCATCCACCTTCTTCAACACCAGGTCTCCTCCCACGAATTGCTTGACCCTAACATGCTTGTCAAAGTACTTGGCCATCCTTCTTTTTACCTCCTCCTGCCGGACAGCCGAAAGGTCCCTCAATTCTTCCACCATGTCAATGGAGAGTCTCAGCTTCTCCTCGTTCTCGGCATGCCATTCTTCCCGGCCTTCTTTGGCCGCCACAACTTGCGGCGTTCGGACTTCAAATTCCACGGGGAGCACTGTCTCGCACCCATGGGAGAGCTTGAAGGGGGTCTCCCCTGTAGCTGTGTTAGGGGTGGTTCTTAGGGCCCAGAGAACTGCGGGGAGCTGCTCCACCCAGCTCCCCTTCAAATTCTCCACCTTATTTTTGAGGAGGTTGACGATGATCTTGTTCGCGGCCTCCACCTACCCGTTGCTCCTGGGGTGATGGACCGAGGCGAACCTGAGGTCGATCCCCAGCTGCTCGCAAAAGCTGGTGAACTCTGCACTGGCGAACTGGGGCTCGTTGTCCGTGACGATGGCCTGGGGCAGCCCATGACGACAGATGATCTCCCCCCAAACAAAGTTCCTGATCATCTGGGAGGTCACCTTGGCCAGTGCCTTCACCTCCACCCACTTGGAGAAGTAGTCAATCATCACTAGGAGGAACCTTCTCTGACCGCTGGCTTGGGGAAATGGCCCAACCAAATCCATTCCCCAGATCGCGAAGGGCCAGGGGGCCGTGATACTCCTGAGTCGTTGGGTCGGCTGTAGCTGAAGAGGGGCAAACAGTTGGCATTTGTGGCATCTTCTTGCGAACTCGGCGGCATCTCGACCCAGGGTGGGCCAGAAATACCCTTGCCTGACTATCCTTCCCTCCAGGGTTCGACTCCCGGAATGACTCCCACATTCGTCAGAGTGGACTTTCTCCAAGATCCTCTGCACCTCGCCCTCGGCCACGCAGCGAGCCAGCATCCCAGAGAGTGTCTTCCTGTATAGCTGCCCGTCCTAGAGGAGGTAATAAGCGGACTTGTGCCTTAGCTTCTTCTTTTCTACCCCCTCCGGATATTTCCCCGTGGAGAGGAAAACTATAACTGGATCCATCCACGAAGCTTGCTGGTCGATTTCCATAAGCTCTCCTTCCTCGATGGAGGGGCGGAACAGGTCGGTGATGGTGCCCCCCACCTGGGGACCATGTTTTGCCAGCTGATCGGCTTGCTCATTCTCTTCCCTGGGCACGTGCTGGATGATGAAAGTTTGAAAGGTGCCAATGACCCCCTTCACCTTGGCCAAGTATGATCGCAAGGTGGGCTCCCGTGCCTCGAACTCCCCGTTGATCTGGGAAGCTACTACCATGGAGTCAGTAAGGACCTCCACATCCGACACTCCCAGCTCCCTGGCCAGGCGCAGCCCTGCTATCACGGCCTCGTACTCGGCCTGGTTGTTGGTAATGGGAAAGTGCACCACCACCGTCTGCTCAATTCGAGCCCCTTGAGGGCTTTCTAGGATCACCCCCACTCCAAGGGAATGCCTCCCTGAGGCTCCATCCACCCTCACCTTCCAAGGAGTCGGGCGGGTGAGCTCTTCCTCCGCTATTTCCACCACATAGTCGGCCAGAAAGTCGACCATCGCCTGAGCTTTGATCGAGAGCCGTGGAACGAAGTAGACATCGAACTCGCTCAGCTCGACCGACCACTTGGCCAGCCGGCTTGAATGCTCCACCCCCTCGAAGATGTTGCGGAGAGGGTGGTCGGTCACCACTCGGATTGAGTGTGCCTGGAAGTAAGGTCGCAGCCTCCGAGCCGAGTTGATTAGAGCGAATGCAAGCTTCTCCAAGATCGGATACCGGAGCTCGTCCTTCCTTAGGACCCGGCTGACGTAATAAATAGGGAGCTGCCTCTTCCCTTCTTCACGAACCAAGACAGAGCTCAAGGCCTCTGCCCCGACCCCGAGATATAGGAACAGGTCCTCCCCCTCCTTTGGCCCTTGGAGCAGCGGAGCCTGTGTCAACTGCACTTTGAGGGTCTGGAATGCCTCCTCGCACTCCTTGGTCCATTCAAACCTCTGACCTCCCCTTAGCGTTTTGAAGAAGGGGGAGCATTTCTCCCCTGCCCGAGAAAGGAAGCGACTCAGCCCTGCTAGCTTCTCTGTCAGCCGTTGGACCTCCTTAGCATTCCGCGGGGACCCCAGCTCCAAGATAGCCCTGACCTTATCTGGATTTGGCTCGACCCCTGCGGGGGTGAGGAGGTGCCCCAAGAACTTTCCCCTGCTGGCCCCAAAGACACACTTAAGGGGATTCAACCGCATCTTGTATCTGCGCAGGGTGGCGAAGGTCTCCTCCAGGTCCCGGAGGTGGGAGTCCACATCCCGACTTTTGATCATGAGGTCGTCCACGTATACCTCCAACTTCCTCCCCCTTTGCTCCTTGAAGACCCTATCCATCATTTTTTGGTAGGTGGCCCCAGCGTTCTTCAGCTCGAAAGGCATTATCTTGTAGCAGTAGCAGCCATCCCCTATGATGAACGAGACATCCTTGATGTCCGGGGGGTGCATCCTGATTTGGTGGTAACCTGAAAAAGCATCTAAAAAACTCATTACAGAAAAACCGACGGCTGAGTCAACCAGCGCGTCGATCCGAGGCAAAGGATAACAGCCCTTAGGACAAGCTTTATTAAGTAACGAAAAATCGATACACATTCTCCACCGACCGTCTCCTTTTTTGACCATAACCACGTTGGAGACCCAGCCAGGATACTGAATCTCGGACACGAAGCCAGCCTTGAGGAGCTTCGCCACCTCCTCCCTGATGGGCTCCGCCAGCTTGTCCGTCGTAGACCTCTTCTTCTGCTAAACGGGGCATGTTCCCGGGTCCAGGTTGAGGCGGTGGCAGGCCACATCCGCGTCAACCCCCGGCATCTCCGCGGCGTTCCAGGCAAAGATGTCCACCTTCTTCCGGATGCACTCCAGCATCCTACCCTGGTCCTCCGGGGTTAGCCCCCCGCTGATGCGGATCTTCTCCATCCTGCCTCCACGGGTGAGCACCTTCAGCGCTACCACTTCCTCCGCGGCCTCCAGCCTGGACTGCTCCGTCCATCCCTCAGCATCCCCTTCCTCTGGAACAGGGACCTCTACCTCCATCTCTTCCCCCATAGTCATCACTCCGGCCACCTCCATATCTTCTCATGTTGCCTCCTCAGTGCGACTCTCTACCCCCAGCTCCTTGCTGACAACCTCCTGCTCGGCCTCCTCCATCCTCCGACCCATCTCCTCGGCTCCCTCCTGCCAAGAGATAGTGTTCACCGCGGTGACATAGCACTCCCGTGGCACCTTTGGGTCCCCCCTGACTCTGACCTGGATCCCCTCAGCGTTGAACTTTAGGCATTGATGGAAAGACGAGGGGACGCAGCGGAAGGAGCTGATAAGGGGCCTCCTAAAGATTGCATTGTAGCTGCTGGGGGCGTCCACGATGACGAACCTGCAGTTTTGGGACTGCCCCCCCCCCCCCCCACCCCAAGGTGACATGAAGGTCAACTCCTCCCTCTACTTCCTTTCTTTCTCCTGAGAACCCGAACAAGGGTCCATCTGCGGCCAGCACCCTCTTCGCCTCCACTTTCATCGCGTCAAATGCCTTTTTGAAGACGACGTTGACGGAGCTCCCATTGTCCACGAGGATCCGAGAGACAGTAAAATTCTCGATGGCTGCCTTGATGACCAGCGCATCGCAGAATGGGTCCTCGTGGTCTGGCATATCACTCCTGGAGAAGGTGATCCTCTCCTCCGGGGATGGGGTTTGGGATGTGGAGGCAACGCTCCGCCGGTACATGGTGTGGAGGCTCGCCTTGCGGGAAGCCTCAACCCCCACCCCTCCGTGGATCACTCCGATCCCTCCTCGGGTCCCCACATCCACCCGGTCTTCACAGCGATCCTCCTCCACCCGAGGCAGGACCTCTTCAATCCTCACTTCCTGCTGCGACTACTGCTCCTGCTGCTGCTGCTGCTGCTCCCTATGCCCTCTCATCTCCAAGAATTTCGGGCACGTGGCTGTTGCGTGCCCCTCTTCCTGATGGAAGTTACAATAGGGCAGCTCCACCCTGACCTCCCTTCTCCTCCTCCTCATGATCCCCCTCCTTGCTCACAAAGCTATGGCCATGGCCTCCTCCTGATCGGGGAGCCGGGGTCTCTGGCCCTGCCTCCAGCCCGGAGGGTGGAACTGATCTTGCCTTCCCTGGTAGTGACCCCTTCTGTAGTAGCCTCTCGGTGGCCCTTGCCCCTGCCCTTCAGGTCTCCAGCCCAGCCGACGGTCGGGCTCCTGGTGCCCCCGCCTCGGCTGCTGCTGCCACTGGAGCTGCCTCTGCTCCCTCTGCCTAGGCTCCCCTCTTCTCTCTTCCTATCCTCTTCCTCCCTTCGACTCCTTTTCCTCCTCAGTTGCCCACCTGGCCAGTTTCCTTGCAAATTTCGGGTTCGACGCCTCCCCGTCGACCTCTCTCGCCGCCCTCTCCATCAACTCCTCGTAGGAGAGGGGGAACTCTCTTCAGCTCCATTCGGAAGAAATCCTGCTGCAGGCCCAGGGTAAAAGCCATCATCAGACTATGGCCCGGCATCTCTTGGACCTGGGTAAATTCCTCCTGAAATCGGTCCACGTAGCTTCCCAACATTTCGTTCACTCCCTGCTTAATGTGGAACAGGGACTCGGACTCCTTCTTCCTCTTTTTCGAAGTAGTGAACCTCAGCATGAACCCTCTGCGCAAATCCTCGAAGCAGTAGATGGAACTAGTCGGCAGCTGGTGGAACCATTCCCTCGCCTTCTCTCGGAGGGTGATGGCGAAGAGTCGGCATTTGAATCCGTCCGACATCTGACGGATGGAGACCACGTCCTCGAACCACTGGACGTGCTGGACCGGGTCTCCCTTCCCGGTGTAGTAGGACATCTCGGGTTCCCTGAACCCATCTGGGACTGGAGCTGAGGAGACCAGCTCGCTGAAAGGACTGCCCCCCCCCCCCCACTGGGCGAGCCGGCGAGTCTCGCGAGCCCAGCTCGCCAAAACGACCACGGCTAGCCGAGCCAGGGAAAAGCTCGCGCCCGGGGAGCTCGCCCCCTCGGCCTTCCTCGGCCACTTCCTTCCCCGCTCGCCTGCCGGGAGCGTCCTCGCCCAAGGATGGGGCAGCTGCGATCTGAACTGCCGGAGTCGAGCACTCGGCCCGCGTGCCGAGTGCGAACTTGACAAGAGTCAGCACCTTGTTTCGGAAATCTTCAAACATCCCCACCGTTGCGAGTGGCGGGGGGGCGGCGAGTCCGGCCTGTCGGATCCTTATCCTCCCGTCATTGAGCTCACCGAAGCCTTTCTACGCTGACCACTCTCCACGCTCACCGCACCAAAAATGTTGAAACTGGAATCCGGTCTCCTGGGGAGTTCGACCCTTGGGGAAGGGTTGGTATCGCGCCTACTTCGCTCCTGCAAGAAAAATAACAAAGAAGGCAAGGTGAAACAGACCCAAGGGCTCGGCAGGGAGGTCCCACCACAAACCCGGAAGATCTCTGAGTGCTTCCCCTCCTTAGCCAGAAGCCGAGCTAAGGCACCCTCAGAAAGCACTTGAAAACAGGAGCAGAGAGGCACTCAAAACGTTCCTTCTGAGGTACCCCTTGGGTCTTATTTATAGTTTTTGGAATCTGAACTGCCAATAACCAAAAGAACTGACCTGAAAATACCAAAGAGCCCCTGGTTGGGTCTGCTAACAGCCAAACTCCGCGGTCCCGAACAGCTATGCGCAGTCCAACCTGGTCTGCCAACAGCGTGGCTCCGCCGTTCTCAGAAGCTATTCAAACCCCTGGGGAGTCAGCTCGCCTCCAATCCCCCTCCGCGGGAGGTGGGCACGATCTGGCTCCAGCGGTCCGCCTATTCTTCCTAGGCGAGCGCGAGCCGGATCGCCGCGACCTGCCTGTCCGCTGCCGGGGCGGACGGGCGACCAGGTCGCGAGTGGGGGCTGGCTGGCGGCCATTGCGACCCCTCGATTAGCTCGCTAGTCGCGGGTTGCTGAGTCCATCCGCTTGCGCTGGTGCGACGAAGGGCACCCCCCGCTTTGGTCGGCGATTTATCAGAGCGAGCGGGAGAGTAGGGGAGCCGTCTCGCCCGGCTCGCTCGCCTAAAATGAGCGAGAGCGGGCCAGCCCCCCTGCCGTATGTCTACTTGCTGCTTGGGTGCAGGTCGCGGGGCTAGATCCGCTCGACCTCCCTGGCGGGACCCGTTCGACGAACACGGGGTTGTACAGTACCCCTGTTGACCTTTGTTTATTTTGGCTTATTATTTTTTTTTCCAACCACTACTTGTACCTTCTTGCTGAGGTGTTCTGTCTTTGGAATGTCTCAGGTTCAGAGTTGTAGCAGGTAGCAGTGCTGGTTTTGGAGTTTTCTGGCAGTAGTGTTGGCCGTGGTTGTTGCCTCGTCTTAGCGAGGTAGTTTGTTGGTTTTTTTTAGTTTTACTAGTTCAGACATATTTTTGTTCGTGGGTTCGTGTCAGTTTGTTGGCGCCCACTGATTTTGTTAGTTGCTGATACTTGCTAGCTGCTCATTTATTTAATAGTGGATGTGGTTTACTTGCTCTCTGGGAGGATTTATGCTAGGAATGCATGTTAGGTATTTTCAACTATAAAATCTACTACTATTACTTCATACATTACATGATTTGAAACTCTAACCCGTTATTTTTAGCGACCGTAAAAGCTATCTTTCCTACTATAATAAATTTAGAGTTCTGCATGACACGAGTTGTCCTCTGGGGACGTTTATTCTCATGTAAGATGTTTGAGTCAATCTAAACAAGTATTTTTCCGCAGTGTATAACCATATTTTGATTCGTGGACTAAATGAGCCACTAAGCCGAGGGATACGGCTAACTGTTGCACTTAACTGATTTTCCTTAAAATAACTTAAAGGATCTTTCTCCATGATTAAGTAGGTTTTTGTCTGAGCGTCAGCAGTTATCCCCTGCTGACGTGACATCATGACACGCATTTTCCCCTACTCTGATAAGCTATTTATGTGGTGAAAATGCGGGTTGTGACAGTTGGTATCAGAGGGAGGTTGCTTGACAATTTGTCGTGCAACCTTTCCTTGTTGGTATTAGGTGTTTAGCATCATATCATATCATACACCGATATGTCATCAGCATGTCTCGGTTGAAGCACGAACACTACACTCATAGCATAACATGAAGTATATGGGGCATATTATGTAGTATGGGATGCATAATATATGTTTGTACATGGATCCACCTTAGGGGCAACATGTGAGGGTTTCGTAGTATGAGATGCATAACCTCACCACATGAATGCGACTAGCACGTTTCTTTTTTGTTGCATGAGAATGTCATGTAGTATGGGATGCATAACATTTTCATGTGTACGCCGCTCATAACATGCATTAGGGCCTTTTAGAATGCATAGCACAATCATTCATAACATAACATTGCATAAGCACAACGTGTCAAGCTAAAGATTGTGGGATGACATATGTACACACATGGTTTTAAATTAGAAAACGAATATAAAAACATGCATTCATGTCATAGGCACAAGATTCAATAGGATGAGAGGATATCATCCTAATTAGGACATAGCATCATTATAAAATCCCAGAGCAAGTTGCAGCGTAAGCAAGTGTCTTTTAAGTATGGTCTGAACTAGTTGTGTGGCTTTGTTGTAAGCTAGGATTTTGATGAGTTGTTCGTTTGATTTTTTTAGAAATGCCGTCAAAGCGTCCTGTGACGAGGTTGACTCCCCAGTCGGAGGGTGAGTCATCAGGTGCGCAAAGTGATGCGCTTATCGAGAGTCTGCGTCAGAGCAATGAGGCTCTGTCAAGTCAAGTAGTTGTGATGCAATCACAAATTGAGTCCTTATTATCTGCCGCTCCCACGCAGCAACCCTTAGTGCAAGAGCCTGCATTGGGCCAAGCTGTGCCCGATTCCCTTACTCCTCTGGTGGCCCCGATGGTGATACCCCCAGAAATGAATTTCATATCGCACTTCCAACGATTGGGACCTCCCACCTACGATGGGAGTACTGACTTTGTGGTTATAGATGATTGGATCATCTCCATCGAGGGGATGTTTTCATATTCCGGAATTCTAGAAGCTGATGAGCCCGCGAACAGACTCTTACTGTGGTTGGTTCGGTGAGTCGATCGCCGCGGGCTTGCTCGGGTAGGCAAGTGCACCTATCGCAAGTAGTACTCGATATTCGGGTGAATACCGAGGTCGTATTGTTCTCGGGGTCGTGTTGACTATTCTTACTCCTCCGGGAGGACTATTATTTTACTGAAAGTAACGTGGATTTTTTTACTTAATAAAAGACGGAAAAGCAAAGGAGCGAAAAAAAATGATTTAGAAAATATTCGATGAAGGGTTAACGCTCGGCATCGAATCAGATTAAGACTAAAACAATTTTTAATAATTATAGGACTTAGTTTTCAAATTAATAATAAGGCAACTTGGTCGTGGAGGTTCCACAAATGTGAGCTCACCTAGCTATAGGGATATCGCTCACCTAAACGTTAAGACTATTCGACCGAACGTTAGTCCGACGAAGGATTCCTCTTAACGCTCGCTTTACGCTAAGAACCCCGTTATTGGGTGGGGAACCCAATCCGGTAGAATTACGCTTGTCCTCTCTCGAGGGTATGCACGCAACTCTATTTACCCAGGGGTTATCGGTCCATATGCACGGCCTCTCGGCTAGCTAGCATATGGACTACGGAAATAGGGCCCACACATCGATATGTGGTCCTACGCGTCGTCAACCCGGGGTAAACCTTAAGTCCTTAAATTAAAATGAAAATAAAGAGCTTCAATTATTAGAAATCATTTTAAATGTCTCAATGCTCTTCGATGCCGAGGCTAATAGCAATTAGCCACACATCGGTATGGGGACGGCCTATAATTTAGTGAGGCGCGAGTTCGAAATTAAACGCTAAACGATTATAAGAAGGGGACATAAAAACAAATAACAAACATTTAGAAAACTGAAAAGTTAGCTAAAACAAGAACTCACGCACACTCCAAATTATAAATTAAACAGAAACTAAGTTACACATAAAAGAAATTTGCATATTTAAAATTTGCGAGTCCCACTCAAACGAGTGGGGGCGGGAAATAAAAGCTTAAAATTGCAAGTCCTACTCAAACGAGTAGGACTAAAATGAAAGCGAGTCCTACTCAAATGAGTAGGAGAAAATAAATGCGATTACAGGGCTTAAAGATCCGTCCATTTAACTCAAGTGAGTAGGCGGAAAAATAAAGAAAGAAAATTACAAATCCTACTCAAACGAGTAGGCGGGAAATAAAGTCCGTCCATTTAACTCAAGTGAGTAGGCGGAAAAATAAAGAAAGAAAATTACAAGTCCTACTCGAACGAGTAGGACTGAAAATGAAAACGATGCGTCATTTAACTCTTAACGAGTAGGCGAAAATAAATGCACACAAACACACACACTCCATATGAATTTCAAGAAAGCAATAAAGCTAACACCTACACTCACACACTCTACATAATTTGAACAAAGCATTAAAAGTTATACACCTACACTCACACACTCTACATAATTTGAACAAAGCATTAAAAGTTATACTCATAAACTCACACACACAACATGAAAATAAAGAAGAACAAAAGAAAATTTATGCTCATACACTCACACACACTAATAACGAAGAAAAATCAAAGTTGCTTATAAATTAAAATAACAAGATTTCTACTCCTAAAACTTATCCAAAACACATAAAAAGAACAAATAAAAAGAGAATGAACAAAAAGTTTTATAAAATAAAGTCAAAATCAAAGGTGCTCAAAAATTAAATCTATAACTTTTTCATTCTTAACAATTCATAAAAGTGATAAAAAAGGTGAAGAGAAAAAAAAATAAAAAAAATAAAAGAGGTTTTACAATCCTAAAAGAAAAACTAAGTAAAAAAAGAATAAAATCACTTTTTAAATCTCTTTTATAAATTCATAAGAATGAAATCCTAATTCTTTCAAGAAAAAGACATGGCGAAAAAGAGGAAAACCTATCATACCTAAGCATGAAGACAAGTTAAAAACATGTAAAGTAAATAAATTACACTCATACAGACACACACACATTTCATAAATGAAGAATAAATATTAAACCAAGGATAAAAAGGAGAAGGAAAGTGGGCACAAGTGTTCATTCCAAAGCCATATATGAAGAGAAAATCTAACATTTTATTGATTAAAGGAAACTATTACAAGTTATTACAAGAGCTAGAGCTAAAGTAAAAATAAACATGAAAGAAAAGAGGGAGAAATCTCCTTACATAGCTTTAGAAATCACGGATGCAGCCCACAAAAAGACACTAAAATGGCCCAAAAATCTGAACCCTTGGACCTTACAGAACTGGGCAATTTATAGGAAAAAAATTTCTAAGTACACGCCCTAGGTCACGGGCGTGTAGGGGGGCGTGTCAGTACTATTCATGAAGGCGGCCGGCGATTGGACAGGAAAGTTGACTTCGGGCTGAGTTCGCGGCAGTCACGCCCCAGGTCACGGGCGTGACTCTGGGCGTGTCGGGGAGGTAGAACCGGGCGCGGGTTGCGTCGAAAGTCTTTGGCAGCATCTTGTCGGGCCAGCTGGAAAGGTCACGCCCCAGGTCACGGGCGTGACTCTGGGCGTGTCAGTTGGTGTCGACACTCGACGAATGTCGAGCGGAAAGTGTCGAGTCGAAATCGTCGAGCTGAGATTGAGTCACGCCCTAGGTCATGGGCGTGACGCTGGGCGTGACTGCTGGTGTCGACACTTGACGATCGTCGAGCGGAATTCGTCGAGAGGAGAGGACACGGGCTTGGGTCACGCCCCGTGTCGGGTGACACAGGCGTGACACCAGGCGTGTCGAGCTTTTTACTTCAGAAATTTGCCAGTTCACGGAATTTGAGCGTCACGCCTTGGTCACGGGCGTGACAAATATGTCACGGGCGTATACTGCCCAATTTTGGCAGATTTTGAAATTTTTCTACAAAATAAAATAAAACAAGTTAGTAGAAAATTTACAAGAATAGGAGCATTTTATTGAACAAAAATAGGTAAAAATAACGAAAATAAATGAAAATGAATAAATTAATGTGCATAAAAATACGTATATTTACAATACATCAAATACCCCCATACTTAGGCTTTTGCTATTCTAGAGCAAAAGTTTGAGGTGAATCTATAAGGAATAAAAAAAACTCTAAGTTATAGCTATCGCTTAATTAATTATAAGAGAGATCGAAATAAATATACGGGGTGTAAGAGTTAAGTCCTAAAATTATGTAGATGATTTAAATAGCGCAAAAGTTTTGGCCAAAAGACTTCTTGATGTAATCAAATAGAAGGCAACATTTGTAATGGTTAGATTAACGAAAATAGTTTGGAATTATAAGAACTCTAGCTTATACGAGTGCTACTGGAAATAATATAATTTACTAATTATGCTCTCAAAAAGATTTTTGAATTAATTCTAGAATCGTGTAATTAACTAAGGGGGTAGTGGTTTATGAAGAGGGTTTTGATATTTGAGGTGAGGTAATTTTTTTCTCGAACCTTCATTTTTTTTTCTTTTGGATTATTAGGAAAATGAAATCTTATTTTCCTAATATGATTTTTGTTTTTCAACTTCATAAGAATAAAATTAACCCAATGTATATTTGTATGAGTAATGAATTTTATCCTCTTACTCCATATATAATCTTTTAAAATTATTGGGTGCATATGTTTACGGAACGAAATCTTATTCTCATTGACATAGGATCTTTTAAGGATAAAATTTTTCATGCCAAGTAGGTCATGAAAAGTAAGGGGAGAAAGGAAAACTAGATTGTAATCCTAAAAATTTTTTGAGAGCAACCTTAATAATTTATACGTTCCAATTTTTTTTCAGAAAGCTAAAAGTAAGTATAATAGAATTCTATAGTCGTTATTTCCTAACATAATATACGTGCTCTTATCAATGAAAAATTAGAAATAGTGTCTAAAACGAGTTCGCTATTTTTAACAAAGTATAATGAATTCTTTAAAACTTAACCCCGGGTATTTAAATTTTTCAATCAATAATTAATAAACGGGTAGTGAACAAAGAATTAATCAAATTCGCATATAAATAAACTCAAAACTGAATTTTTGGATAGCAGAAAAGTTAAGGATAGAATATTTGATTTATTTGTTTCAAAACATTTTATTTTATTTTTTTGATTTTTATAGTTTTTATCATCATCATTTTTTGTTTGTTTTTCATTTATTATCTTTTTTTTGTATTTTAGTTTTTCTCAAAAAAAAATTTTTTTTATAACAATTTTTTGAACTATTATCTTTTTTGTATTTTTTTTCTTTTTTTTTGAGAGAATTTTCATTATATGTACAAAAATATGGGAGAAAAAGAGAGGTTTGTACAAGAATGAGGAAGGGGGAGAGAGAAAAGAGTATGTACAAAAAATATTTACAAAGTGAAAATAAAAAAAAAATTTTTGTTGTTTTTGAGTTTTTTGGAAAAAAAAGAAAGAAAGAGAACAAAAAAATTTTTTTTTTTTGATTTTTCATTTAAAATTTTTTTCATTTTAAGATGTTTTTTTAATTTTTTTGTTTTGTTGTTATATGTATTTTTTGTATTTTTGAAATGCAGAAAAATTGAAGTGCAGAAAGTAAAGTACGAAAACACCCTCATACTTAAGTCCAACATTATCCCCAATGTTGTAACGTAAGTATGCGGAACAAAAGGAAAGACAATATATACAAAGGAAGAAAAAAAGGAGAGGGGGGAGAAGCTTCCCTGATAGGAGGTGGGGAAGGCCGATCAGAAACCCTGCGTTTATTAGAAAAAGCAGCAAAGATAATGAGGAAAGAGCGAAAAAGATAAGCGAGGGGTGCCTCCCAGGAGCGCTTTGTTTATAGTCGTGTAGCTTGACTATTTTGGCGGGTTTATAATGTGGAGGAAAGTTATGGTTTCGCTAAAACTGATCACTGGGTCGCCTGCTATATAAGACTTTAACCGATGATCGTTTACTTTAAAAGAACCTTTGCCCGGGTGGGAGACGAGTACGGTTCCATATGGAAAAACTTCTTCAACTAGGAAGGGACCGGACCATCTAGATTTTAATTTACCTAGAAAAAGCCTAAGACGTGAATTGTAAAGAAGGACAAGATCGCCCGGAGAAAATAATTTTTGGGACTTGATTTTTCGATCGTGATATAACTTAGAGCGCTCCTTATAGAATTTATTGCTCTCGTAAATGTTCGCACGCCATTCATCGAGCTCGTTTAGTTGTAGTTTTCTATTCTGAGCGGCTAAGTTGAAGTCGAGGTTTAAGAGTTTTAAAGCTCAAAGTGCGCGATGCTCTAATTCTACGGGTAAATGGCACGCTTTGTCGTAGACTAACCGGAACGGCGTACAACCAATTGCGTTTTTGTATACCGTCTGATACGCCCACAACGCATCGTCAAGTTTAACGGACCAATCTTTCCTATTTAGTGAAACGGTTTTTTCTAAAATTCGCTTAATCTCTCGATTTACTACCTCGACTTGGCCACTTGTTTGCGGGTGGTAGGGGGTGGCAAGCTTGTGCGTGACTCCGTATTTAGCTAACGTCTTAGCCATAAGAGCGTTACAGAAATGCGTTCCCCTATCACTAACAATTGCGCGAGGCGTGCCGAAGTGAGAAAATAATTTTTTAAGAAATGTAACGACGACTCGCGCATCGTTGGTGGGGAGAGCTTGTGCTTCCGCCCACCTCGATACATAGTCGACCGCCACTAAAATATACATATTTTTGAAAGACGGAGGTAGGGGGACAACAAAATCTATGCCCCACAAATCGAAGACTTCGCACTCTAAAAACATGTTTTGGGGCATCTCGTCGCGACGAGAGATGTTACCCGACCGCTGACAGCTATCGCATGCGCGCACAAAATTATGCGCGTCTTTGAAGAGAGTGGGCCAAAAGTAGCCCGCCTCTAGCACCTTCCGAGCGGTCCGGTTAGCTTGATAATGCCCACCGGCTGGACCCTCGTGGTAGTGCTTAAGAATTTGCAAGCACTCCACACCCGCAACGCATCGTCGAACCGCTTGGTCCGCGCAGATACGAAAAAGAAATGGGTCCTCCCAAAAGAAATTTTTCAAGTCAGAAAAGAATTTCTTCTTTTGGTGACTTGAAAACTCTTTTGGAAGCACCCGCGCTACTAAGAAATTTGCAAAATCTGCGAACCAAGGCGAAGATGACGAAGATTTATTAATGGCAAGAAGGCATTCCTCGGGGAATCTGTCATTTAATTCAGATTCGACGAGCGCTTCCGCACCCAGATTTTCTAAACGGGAGAGGTGGTCTGCCGCTAGATTTTCCGCTCCCCGCTTATCTCGGATCTCCAAATCAAACTCTTGTAGGAGGAGAATCCATCGAAGAAGGTGTTGGGTACATTGGTCAAATGTACCTGATTTGAAGAAGCCCCACCCAACTCAATGATATACATCATAATGTATTTGATGTATGTTGAGTTTACTTGTGCAGGTTATGTAATCACTGGACTGAAGCAAAAAGTTTCTAAGTACATGTGTCGACACCTAGAGGGAAAGTGTCGACACTTAAGAAAGCTTGTGTCGACACCCAGACAAGCAGTGTCGACACTTGGAGTCATTGTGTCGACACCTGGGATGCAGAGTCGACACCAGACAGAAAGTGTCGACACTTGGAGCTGTGTCGACACTTAGTGAAGAAAAGTGCAGACAGAAAGTGTCGACACAAGGAGCTGTGTCGACACCCAGTGAAGCTGTGTCTACACCAGAAAGTGTCGACACTTGGAGCTGTGTCGACACTCAGCAAAAGTCTGCAGAGACTAAGTTAAAGTGTCGACACTCAGAACAATGTGTCGACACTCAACAGAAGAGTCAACACATTAAGTATGTGTCGACACCCAGCACAATGTGTCGACACACAACCAGAAGAGTCAACACATGAAGTAAGTGTCGACACCCAGCACAATGTGTCGACACTTAGCTAAAGACTCTACACTTGAAGAAAGTGTCGACACAAGGAGCTGTGTCGTCACTTAGCAAAGATCAGAAAGATCAACAAAATTATTCTAAGTACAAGTGTCGACACTAAGGGAATGTGTCGACACTCAGTTGAAGTCTCAATAAGAAGAAGGTGTGTCGACACAAGGAGCTGTGTCGACACTCAGCAAGTATTAACATAGAATACTATGTGTCGACACCAAGAAGTAGTGTCGACACTTGACAGATTCAACACAAGAAGATGTGTCGACACAAAGGTGATGTGTCGACACTTAGAAGAATTCAGCAAAAGCTAGAAGATCAAGTACTTGTGTCGACACTCAATTTCAGTGTCGACACCTGAATAAGAATCTGTGTCGAGACATACAAGGAGTTGTGTCGACACCTTGTAGACTTGTGTCGACACTTACACAGCATGTGTCGACACTTGGTCTATAAGTGTCGACACTTAAAGACAGAAAGTCTCGACACTTTCAGACAGTTAGAGATTTTCAAGAAATGACTGGATGACTTGACAGCTGCCATTCCAGCCGGTCTACAGCACCTGTCAGAGATATCAGAAGTCAGTTATGGACCGGACTAGCCGGTTACCATGAAGAAGGCCTATAAATAGGCACCTACAGTTTACAGAAACAGTAGTTCAAGAGTGGTTCAGATTGATCACATTGTTGAAGAACAAGTTATCAAAGTGATACCAAGAGTATCAATACAAGAAGATCTTGCAGTCCAAGTGCAGATCTAAGAAGTTGGAGAGAGAGGGCTCCATCCAAGAAATCAACCTCTGGAACTAGGCTGAGAAGAAGGATTCAGATACATTCTGGATCTTAAGTGGCAGAGGTCAAGGAACAACTGCAGGAGGATTCAGTCTTATTCAGTTCTACTCAAGAAGCTTTGAAGAAAGCTAAGTCAGATTGAATCCAGCTGAGTTCTTCCAAGAACTCATCAAGAAACTCTCAACTCCCCTCTTTCATTTCTGAGTTGTTGAGTTAATATTTGTAATACATTTTTAACTTGTAGGATCCTTTGGATCTGAGTGAATTGTAAGCCTATAATTATAAAGGCTGAGGGTAGGGCTTGAGAGCCTGAGTGTAGGAGATTGAGATCTCTGAGTGTAGGCCTTGGTTGGCTGAGTGTAGGCCTTGGTTGGCTGAGTGTAGGCCTTGATTGGCTGAGTGTAGGCTTTGGGATAAAGCTGAGTTGTAAGGCTTTGGGCCTGAGGTGTAGGAACCATTTTGGGTTCTGAGACAGTGGAGGAGTTTGGCCGAATCTAGTACACTGCTAGATAGGCGAAGGGGGAAAGTGGATGTACCCATATCTTGGGGAACCACTATAAACCACTGTGTATACTGTGTTGTGCTGTGATTGTTGCTGTGTATGTTGTGTGTTTGCTTTGATAGAATAGTTAGAAATCTGTGTTATAAACTGTTGGCTGCCATTAAAGTTTAAAAAGGATTAGGTCACCTATTCACCCCCCCCCCCCCCCCTCTAGGTGTTTAGGTACCATATCTTTCAAGTGGTATCAAAGCGAGGTTCCTCAAAAAGGACTAACAGTCTGAGGAGATCCTGTTTGGCAGATTCAGTGTAAGGCAAATCACAGATTCAAGAAATTCAAAAAAATCAAGAAACATGGGTTCCTCTGAGAATCACAAGGAATTGGGTTCCATGAAATTACCCATATGCAGGAAAGAGATCTTTGGGATCTGGAAGGAAAGGGTAAGGCTGTTTATGGAGGCCTCAGACCCTAGAATCTACATCACAGTAAAGGAAGGGCCTTATGTGCCCATAAAGATTTCAGTTTTAGATGCAAATCAGAGAACTCCAAAGGATTTCTCTGAGATGACTAAGGATGAGATTGTCCTAGCCACAATGGACAAGAGGGCACAAAACATAATAGTGAGTGCCATTGATGATGCAACTTTTTAGAATCTTATACACTGTAAGACAGCCAAGGAGATGTGGGACACTCTTATAGTGTATATGGAAGGATCTGAAGAAGTTAGACAAGATAGAAAATCCTTGCTAAATCAGGAGTATGAGAGTTTTAGACAAGGAAAAGGTGATAGCATAACTGAGTGCTACAAGAAGTTCTACAGAATAGTTAATGAACTCATGTCTTATGGAAGAGAGTTCAGTAACTATGAACTAAATGACAAGTTCCTAAGGTCCCTAACCAAAGATTGGGACACAAAGATCTGTGCCATTAGAGAAATGGCTAAGTTGGGGGAAATTCCTCCTCCTACACTGTTTGACAAGTTGTTGTCATATGAAATGCAGTTGACAGTAAGGAAAGAGGAGGAGAAATCAACAAGGACTGAGCACAAGGAAAGAACTGTTGCTTTCAAGACAGAAGTTCCCAGAAAGTGCAGGAATAAGTCATCAACTCCACCTCCAGAGGTAGTTGAATCAGAATCAGATGAGTCAGTCAGCACAAAGACTGAGAGCAGTGAAAGTGATGAATACTTTGCTGCCTTCACTAGACACTTTCAGAAATTCTTGAAGAAGAAACAGTGGAGGTCAAGACCTTCTACTTCAAAGGGAAAGGAAGTCTTTTATCAGGAGAAAAAGCCTTCAAAGAAAGACAGGAAGAGGACAAAGTCAAGCAAAGCAACTGGTTCAAAGATAGTGTGCTATTGCTGCAATAGACAGGGTCATGTTATTGCAGATTGTCCAGAGAAGAGAAAGGAATCTGGTGACAGGAAAAAGGCTCACTTCAAAGGCAAGAAAGAGAAGTCTTTTGTTGCCAAGAAGGAGAAGACTCTATCAGATATCTCTTCTTCAGAAACTGAGTCTGAGGCTGAAGCCTACATAGGGCAGTTTGCTGAAGAAGAAGAGGAAGAATTCATGCAGATCATGGAGTCTATTTATGAACAAGAAGACAGTCAATGCCAAGGGCTAATGGCTTTGACAGATAGTGCCAAAATCCTGGAGCAGCCAGGACCCAGTCAGGTACAAAGTTCAAGTTTAAATTCAGTTTCTTGTTCTAGTTCAGATTCAGATTCTTCTTCATCAAGTAATGAGAATGTATCAGAGTCTGAGGATGATATTCATCAGCTTATAGATGAATATAAGGTGTTGTTGCAAGCTTACAAGAAAAGCAAGTCCCTAGCCAAAAGTCAGGCAAAGGAAATTGCTGATCTTAAAGCTGCTGCAACAGATTTTGAGAAGCAATTTGATCAAAAGCTGAATGAGATAGCTAGGCTGAAACACATAACAGTGATTCAGATGGGTACTATATCATTTAAGAATGATCAAATTAAGAGTCTGGAGATAAATCTTCAGAAAGAGAGAGAGCTTGTTGCTAGGTTTTCTAAACCTAAGTCAGTGCTACCTTTAATTGATGAATTTGTTCATCATAAAGGCAAGGCTGGACTGGGCTTTATTAGACCTGCAGGGACTGAGCAGTCCAAGTCTAAGTCCAAGGGCAAAGCCCCAACATTCAACAAGGTTGCTGTAGACAAGACAGCCAAGGCTGTACCTAAGCAAAGGTACAATAAGTTTGAATGTTGGTGCTGTGGCAAAGTTAGCCATTTTGCAGTGGACTGTTGGCACAATGCTAGTGCCAAAGTGAGTACCAAACTACCTGTTGGAAAGCCAGTGGGTAGCTTTGTCAGATTGCAGACTAACAAGTACCAAGGACCCAAGAATTCTTTGGGTTCTAAGGTTCATTAATCTGTTTTACAGGTGAGTCCAAGTGGCCATACCCCAACATGGTACTTGGACAGTGGATGTTCCAGACATATGACTGGAACTAAAGGATTACTAATGTAAGACCCCCCTCCCCCTTACCAAGGAGGGCTACCGGATCTTATGCCCAGAACCGACGTCTTACGGTGGCACTAACTCACGGGTTAGTCGACACCGCAACACGCCGATCCTGCCGGCTAGTATGATCATAAACCTGTAGGCCAATATGAGAAGAAAGAAGTAAAACTGCATATGTAAAAATACCAGTCCACAAGCCACAGTACAATCATGAAAAAGAGATGAATAGTACAACATAATAGTCCACAAATAAGTACAAATGAAAGAGTAAAAAGGGCTTATGCCCTGTACATCAAATCTCTCTCTCACAAAATCATAAATGCGGAAGCTATGCTAGAACATCGGATCTCGTCCCACCTGAGGACGCACAGTAGTGGTAGTAGCCTGCTGAAGTGGTATCTGCTCCTCATGTCCTGCCTCCTCGACGTGCTGGTGCTCCATCTCCACGGGCTCCTAAAAATAGTTGGTCACCGACCATTAGTCAAAAAGACTAAGTCGTTTCCTCCGCACCTCGCCCCGCAACTCCTAGGCACCGAGCGGGAGGACGAAGCGGAGGACAACAAGGGGTAGCAAAGTGGAAGCAGGTGACAATATCTAACTAATGCTGTTATAAGTACTGTAATTCTACTCTAGCAATTCTATGTACGGTACAAGTAGTAAGTAAGAGCAGTGCAGTAAAGAAAAGCAAAGAAGCAGTAGTAAGTACAAGTAAATAAGCTAAGCTACCACTATGCTATCATCACAAACGTACCCTAACTTATATAAATGCCCATACAAATATATAAGTTAGGGTTTCCAGGAAATTTAACTTATCATATAAAAGAGCCCATACTAATTTATATGATAAGGATCTATGAAGCGTATGACCTAATATGAATGAATGATATGATGCAATTTTATGCGCAGGCAAGTGCAACTCACACACAACGACTCTGTGATCACAGACCTTTAGTTCCCACTTTTTGAGAGCTAACATCACTCTCGGGTACCACCGTTGTGGCTACGGCAGCAGCGGAGCGGGCGTCTCCGCTTCTAGACCGGTATGCACACTACCAAGCCTTAGACCCCTCTCATACGCCTCTGTACACGTCCAAGGTGCACTCTAGAGTCTCGCGTACGTACTTTGCTGACAAACCCGTCAGTCTTGTTGGGTCGGATGTGTGTTATCGGGGATCGTCCTCCAGACCGCAGTGTAAAACAACCCACTGGCCCCTCTAACTCCCACAACCGCCTGGTGCACCGTACTGCCATCGGTGTGACGAACGACCAGTACCGCATGCCCCGCCACGATATTTATGCACATGCAAGTAATTCATACCGAGCCTCCTGCTCGCAGGACCAAAACCCGTCCTGAATTCCTCAAACCCAAACCCGGGTGAGAACGCACATTAGTGCCTTTGTGTCAACTCCCTCAAACCCCAAACGGGTGAGCATATATCATGAATCTCTCCAGCCCCCACACGGGAGAGAAGGTACAACAATGTCCTAACCTATTAAACTACTCTTGCCTACGGTTTATTATACTTAGAGATTTAAGGTTAATCCCAGGACTGCCCCCGGTATTCCCTGTGAAGGGCTCTCAAGGGGCACTAGGAACTGTGTTGGGATTACGCCCAGCGTTCCCTTTCGCAAGGATACTTATTTTAGTTGATGACTACCCATGTATCTCCCCAGCTCTCCTTATTGCTCTAGTACAACCCTAGTGGCTTAAGGTGTTACCGGGATGCCGACGGTCTTCCGCCGACCCCCATTCCAATTGCTAACTAAGACTTGCACTTTTGATCCCTCACTAAGGCAACTCTACCCACCAGGGTTACTCATGTTGAACTCTCTCTTATTTCTGCCGATAATCAATCCCCTGGTAATCACCTAAGGCAAGACCTATTTGTGTTATATGCAGACCATGACCTATGATTACCCTAAAAATGGGATCTTCCAAACCTTAAGGCATCTTGCCTCTAAATATTTATCCTAAGGTGTTATGGACTAAGGGAACTACCCTAAGAATTCTCATAATTTTCCTTGGCCAAATAGTCCTTTAATTAATTCTTTTAATTCAAATGCTAGGTCACTTTACACATGAAGTAGTTTGATTAAGTATCCACTGACCTAGGGAATTTTTCCTGAGATGTATATTGACAAAATAGTACTGCCTACAGAATTTCATAATTTTCCTTAAATTATTTATTATCATTTTCAATTTAATATCAATTCCACAAAAATTCCATTTTCCAAATGATGTATAGGCATTATGTACACAAAAATTCCAGAAATATTACAGAGCTTGTAGGACACTAATTTATGACTATTGGCAGAGAATCATCAACATTTAATGTAAGATGGCCTATAGGATTCCATTATAAGATATTTATCAAAATGCCATTATACTAATTTAACACAAATAATGCATCCATTAAATTCTGAGAAATTTGTGCAAGACTCATAATAATATTTTATGACAGTAGAATAATTTCCAAATTTTTCAGAGGTATAAATCAATCATTTCAAGAATTTACAAAATAAGGGTAAAATGGGGAATTTAGGGTATCTACTCCAAAAGTTCTTCAAAACAGAGAAATCATATTTTTCCTAAGTCAAATGTGATGTTATCTATGCCTTGGCAAAGTTGTTTGGATTTGTACTTGAATAAATCCTATTTTCCAATTTTATCTCCAAAATAGCTATATTTAAAATAAATTCCAATAAATGGAATTTTGATTCCAAAAATTTCATCATTAGTTTGAGGGATGAAATTTACCCTAATGAACCACTGTAAATAATTTCATGACTCTTGCATGTCACCATTGGGCTAAATACACCAATTGGCATTTTTGCTATTTGCACACCAAGGCTAAACATAGCTAGCACATGCAAGTGGATTTCCCCAACATGCAGTGAACCCAAGGTGCTGAAAATTTTATCATGCACCAAGGATGACCCCACTGACCCACCACCAAAATATGGGGCCATGGGGAGGAGTAGAACTCCATATATGTCATTTATTTATATTTTGATATTTTACCAAAAACTATAGGAAACTATTCTCTATAAATTCCTAAATTTTGGCAGGAGCTAAGTATGTCCTAATCATGCATGTGCCCAAAATTTGGGGCCATGGTGACTAATATTGAGACCAGGGCATCCAATATAATTTCTGCCCTAGTCTAGGACCAGTCCTAGGAGAAATGTCCTACAGGACTGTACACTACACCAAAATGTATGTTTAGGGTGGCATTTTAAAGGTGCGACACTAGGCTACATTTTTCATTAAGGGGCTAAGTTCTGGCAATGCCTCTAAGAGGCCTAAAATTAGCTTGCAAGTGACAGCAAAAACAGGGACAGAAAATTAAATTTTGATGTAGCACGAATCTTAAAGCAGGATGGATGGCATCTGTTCATCTTCTTCCTCCAGCCAAGGGCCGAGATTGTCCCGACCTGGAGCACCTTCAAACCTCATTTCCCGGCCACCCCTTAGCCTCCACGGCCGGCTACCACCACCACCACCTCCGTTGAGGTGGTGGCCAACGTTTGGCGGCGAAATGGTGGCCGGAGGCGGCGGTTTCCGGCGAACTTGCACTCCATCAAAATTCCAAAATGCATGAAAAAGCTCACCTTGGATCTGGCTCATTTGAGCCCGATGTCTCGTCTAATAGATCTAGGAAACTAGTACGGGTAGAGGTGAGGTGAAACGGACCTGGATTGGGGCTTGGCGGCGGGTTTGGCGGCGGTTGGCCATGGAAATTTTCCTCTCCGGCGAGCTTGCTCCCGAACCCGATTCTCCACCAAAAGCTTCGATCCAGGTATCGAATTCCACTCCTTTGGACCTTCTGAAGCTAATGGGATGGTTGTTTTTGGCTGATATGGCTTGTATACAGAGATGCCATGATAGGCATTTCGGCCATGAGCTTTGGTTTCTCCTCCTTGGCTCCAAGTGGCATGAAATTGGGTTGGAATGGATGGTAATCGATGTGTGGGTTCAGATATGTGCTTGGGAAGAGAGGAGGAGGGCCACATGGCCTTCATCCCCATTTTCCCTCTCTTCTCTCTCCTCTTTTTCCCCCAATTTCCCAAACTACCCCCTTGCATGCAATCTCTCTCCTGATTTAGAGGGGTAGGACTGGTCTTGTTCACTTGGGCTGACTATGGGCCAATTTTGGTGGGCTTGGTCCAAGGGAACTTGGCTTGGCCTTCATTTCACTCTTTAGGTCAATTTGTTGACCAAATTGACTTTTAGGGTTGACTGGTCAACTATGGTGGGTGGACTGACCCCACTTGGTGGAAATGGGTCTAGTGGCACCACCCAACTTGGTTTGGGTCAAGGGGGGTGCCCCACTTAGGTTAATTAGGCCTATGAGTGTGGGTTTGACCAAATTAAGCTCAAGGTTGACTTTGGTCAATTGGGGTCAAAATGTTGACCCAGTGACATACCCTAGGGTCCACTTAGATTGTTTTTAGGGTTAGGGCAATGTGGTGGGGTCATGGTGTGGCTAGGGTCCCCACTCAGGCTAGTTTAACCTAGTTTGACTAAGGTCTTATAGTGGGCCCCACATGGCTACCACCCACTACCTAGGGTCAAACTTAGTTGATCTCCTCAAATCTCACCCCATGCCTAACCCAATCTAAGTTGAGGGGTCCAGCAGTAACATGGGATGTTACAAATTCCAATAAACAAGAAAATAATTTCGTCCCCGAAATTTAAGTTCGGGTCTACGGGGTTCAATTTGCAAGAATCATCAAGAAATTTAAAAGCATAACTTAAATTTACCTGATGCGAATAGCTCCGGGTGTTGCTCCAGCATCAGATCTCTCGGCTCCCAAGTGTGCTCCTCCCGTCCATGGTTGGACCACAGCACCTTCACAAGAGGGACCTTCTTCTTCCGCAACACTCGGATGGCTGTATCGTCAATCCGGATCGGCTCCAATCTCACTGATCTGTCAGGCTCTACCGGTCCGGCTGTAGTAGTGATGTGCTGCTCCGGCCGAAGGAGAGCTCTTCGCAAGGAGGAGACATGAAAGACGTCATGTAATGCACCCAACTCTGGTGGCAGCTGCAGTCGGTAAGCTAAGGGGCCGATCCGTTCCAGGATCAGATATGGCCCCATGTATCGTGGACTGAGCTTCTTGTGCCTCCGCACCCGAGAAACACCGTGTACTGGACGTATCTTCAAGAATACCCTATCTCCAACCTGGAACTCCACCTTCCGGTGCCGAGCATCATAATACTTTGCCTGCCTGCTCTGGGCCTCCAGTAGCCGATCCCTGATCAATCGAATCTGAGCCTCAGTGTCCTCTATATAATCAGATCCCAGAGCCCTGGTATCCACATCCTGAACCCATGACAGCGGTGTCCGGCATCTCCTCCCATAAAGCGCCTCGTATGGAGCCATCCTGATGCTAGCCTGGTGGCTGTTATTATACGAGAACTCGATCAATGGCAGCAGCCTCTCCCAAGGCCTCCCCGTATCCAATATGCATAATCTGAGCAGGTCCTCCATGGTCCGGATGGTCCGCTCGGTCTGTCCGTCGGTCTGCGGGTGGAAGGCGGTACTAAAGGTAAGCCGAGATCCCAAATAAGCATGCACGGCCCTCCACTCGCTCGAAGTGAACCGACCATCACGGTCCGAAACAATAGTCCTGGGGATACCATGATATCTGATGTACTGCTCCACAAATAGTCTCACCAGGACTGCAACTGGGGCATCCTTCCGAACTGGAATAAACCGCGCTACCTTGGTCAATCTGTCCACTATAACCCATATAGAATCATGCCCAGAGTGGGAGCGAGGCAATCCGTGTACAAAGTCCATAGCAATGTCCTCGAACTTCCACTCTGGAACTGGCAGTGGCTGTAGTAAACCTCCCGGGCTCTTGCATTCCGCCTTCACACGCTGGCAGGTCTCGCAATGGGTCACAAAATCCGTGATCTCCCTCTTCATCCCGGGCCAATACATAGATCTCCGCAAATCTGCCCACATCTTGGTGATGCCGGGGTGCACTGAATATCTCGAGCAATGTGCCTCTCGGAGTATGTCCTCCCGGATACTGCCTCCTGCTGGTATGTAGATGCGTCCCCGGAACCTAAGAAGATCATCCTGTAGCATGTAGTCCTCGACCCTGCCCCTCTCTAAGGCACTGAAAATCGGCTGTAACGCAGCATCCAGCCTCTGATGTGCTCGGATGCGCTCCTGTATATCATCGTCGCTGATCACTGAGCTCAAATACTCTCTATATACGACTGGCTCGGTCTCGGACACCATGGTGATGTGCATGTCCTCCATCATCTGTAGCAGCTCTAAAGACATCAATCGGGGCTCCGGTCCAGAAGTGCCGGCCCTCCTGCTCAAAGCATCCGCAACCGTGTTCGCTTTCCCCGGGTGATAGTGGATCTTGTAATCATAATCACAGAGGAACTCCAGCCACCTCCTCTGTCTCAGGTTTAGGTCCTTCTGCGTATCGATATACTTGAGATTCTTGTGATCTGAAAAGATGTCACAATGAATCCCGTATAAATAATGCCTCCATATCTTTAGGGCGAAAACCACAGCCCCGAGCTCTAGATCATGTACTGGATAGTTATGCTCATGCTTCTTCAACTGTCTCGAAGCATAAGCAATAACGTGTCCATGCTGCATCAGGACTGCACCCATCCCCTGGTAAGAGGCGTCCGTGTAGATCTGGAATCCTTCGCTCCCGGATGGAAGCGCAAGAATGGGGGATGAGATGAGTCGGTCCTTCAGCTCCTGAAAAGCAGTCTCACACCGCTCTGACCAAACAAAATCTGTGTCCTTCTTCGTCAAGGACGTGAGGGGGAGTGTTATCCTCGAGAACCCCTCCACGAACTTGCGGTAATACCCTGCTAGTCCCAAGAAACTGCGGATGTCAGAAGCGGTCTTCGGCCATGGCCAATCCCTCACTGTCTCTATCTTGGCCGGGTCCACAGCTAACCCAGCCCCACTGATCGTGTGCCCCAGGAAAGCCACCTCCTGCAACCAGAACTGGCACTTCGAAAATTTTGCGTACATCTGTGTCTCCCTCAGCCTCTGCAAGACCTGTGCCAAGTGCTCCGTATGCTCCTCCTGAGTCCGAGAATATATAAGGATGTCGTCGATGAACACAATCACGAAGCGGTCTAAGAAAGGCTCGAATACACGGTTCATTAGACTCATGAATGCGGCAGGAGCATTCGTGAGCCCAAAAGGCATCACCGTGAACTCGTATAATCCATAGCGCGAACTGAATGCCGTCTTCGGTATGTCCTCTTCCCTGATACGGATCTGATAGTAGCCGGATCGCAAATCTAACTTGGAGAACCAGAATGCTCCCTGTAGCTGGTCAAATAACTCATCTATCCGAGGCAGAGGATAGGTGTTGCGGACCGTCAACCGGTTCAGCTCCCGGTAATCTATATATAATCGTAGTGATCCGTCCTTCTTCTTCACAAAGAGAACTGGCGCTCCCCATGGCGATGAGCTGGGCCGCACAAATCCTGACTCGACTAGCTCCTGTAGTTGAGTTCTGAACTCTGCTAACTCCCTGGGAGCCATCCTGTAGGGTGCCCGGGACACCGGCTTCGCTCCCGGTACTAGCTGAATCCTGAAATCCAAATCTCTAGCAGGCGGTAGCCCGGGCAATTTCTCCGGGAATACGTCGGCGAAATCCCGAACCACCGGAATATCTAAGATAGTCGCCTCTGTTCCCACCATCTCGAAGCAGACAATATAGACTTCTTCACCCTGCTCATGGGCCTTCACAGCCTGTATAGAAGATAACAGTAGGTGGCAGATAGGCTGGATACCTTCAACGATAACATGAGAGTCGCCATGTCTTAGCGTGATCCTCCTGGACGGGCAATCTATCTGGGCATGGTTCCGATGCAACCAGGCCATGCCCAAGATCAAATCAAAGTCCTGCAGCTTCAGAATGGTTGCCGGCGCCTCAAATGCCTTGCCGCCAATCTCGGCCTCCATATCGCAATGTGCAGTGGTCCGCAGCTCCGATCCATCGGGTAGACGTACCCTCATCTCTAGTCCAGGGAACCTCTCCACGCCTTCGAGTCCGTCGATGAAGGCCTCGGATACGAACGAGTGTGAAGCACCCGTGTCGAAAAGAGTATGAGCGGGCTTGCCGCTGATCATAACTATGCCTGAGGTTTGTTTATGTGAAAGTTAATTGTTATCCTATAGTTCCAGGTACTAAATATATATCATTGGAAATCCAAGAAAAATTAATAATTAACTTCAAGTACCTGTGATAACCTCCTCTGGATTCCTCGGCTCTGTGAGGTCCAAGGTATATATCTGCTCTTGCTCGCGCCTCCTGCCGTGATATCCCCGACCTCGGCCTCGCCCTCGGCCTCGTCCTCGGCCCTGCTGTACTGGGGCCACTGGAGGTGGAGGAGGAGGAGGGGGATGGAATCGGTGCGGGCACTCCGACCTGATGTGCCTGGGCTGGCGGCATCCGTAACAAACCACTTGTCGATGGCCTCGGTCATCCTGTCTCCTCGGATCATGCATCTGTAGAGGTGGGGGAGCCAATGATGGAGGAGGCCCCTGCTCCTGCCTGAAGTTGGGACGACGACGTCCCCCACCCTTCCTGTATCCGATGGTCCTGCCTCTCTGAGAGCCCCTACTGCTCTCTCCTGACGTCGACCCATCAAATGGTCTCTTCCCTCCGGCTCGCACCATCAGCTGGTCAGCCTCCAGCTTCTTCGCCATCTCGATGATCTGCCTGTATGTGCCATGAGAAATGAATAGTAAGGCCTGCCTCAAATCATCCCTGAGGCCCCGGTAGAACCTCTTCGCATACCTCCTATCGTCGGTGTCCTGAATCCCCGCGAATCTGGCCAAGTGGGAGAACTCTCTCTGGTACTCTATCACCGATCTAGTCCCCTGCTTGAGGTTCAAAAACCTCTCCTCCAAAGCATCTCTGTCCGTAGCAGAGACGAAGTGCTCCAGAAACACATCACCAAACTCCTCCCAAGATATCTCTGACAGCTCAAAGTCCGCATAAGTAGACTCCCGGACTGATTTCCACCATCTCTTTGCATGAGCCTCCAGCACAGAGGTGGCTAGAGGTACTGCCTGGCCGACTGGGCAGCTGATGCCTGCTAAGATCTCGTGTATGGCCTCCAGCCATTCTTCCGTCTTCACCGCATCCTCTGTCCCACGGTACGTCGGTGGGGACAGGCTCTTGAATGCACTCAGCCAGCTCGACCCCGGATTTGGCTGTGGAGCCGGGACTTGCTGGGCTCTAAAGGCATCCAAAATTGCCGTCAGGGTCTGCCCCATCTCCGTATGTAGGAATGGAGTGGCAGCTGGAGGGGGAGGAGCCACATTTTGCGGCGCTGCGACCTGTGGAGGTTGCATAAAGGTAAGGTTAGAGCAAAATTAGCCTAACACATTGTACTTTGTGGACCATTTATGTGACTTTACACATGGGCACACCACTGCTTCCGCTGCATAGTTTGTCCGCAAACTAATGCTCGGGCGGGGGTGGTCCCATGTTGTGGACTTCTTTCTCATATGATCGTTGTTCGAGTGATACCAGTTTGTAAGACCCCCCTCCCCCTTACCAAGGAGGGCTACCGGATCTTATGCCCAGAACCGACGTCTTACGGTGGCACTAACTCACGGGTTAGTCGACACCGCAACACGCCGATCCTGCCGGCTAGTACGATCATAAACCTGTAGGCCAATATGAGAAGAAAGAAGTAAAACTGCATATGTAAAAATACCAGTCCACAAGCCACAGTACAATCATGAAAAAGAGATGAATAGTACAACATAATAGTCCACAAATAAGTACAAATGAAAGAGTAAAAAGGGCTTATGCCCTGTACATCAAATCTCTCTCTCACAAAATCATAAATGCGGAAGCTATGCTAGAACATCGGATCTCGTCCCACCTGAGGACGCACAGTAGTGGTAGTAGCCTGCTGAAGTGGTATCTGCTCCTCATGTCCTGCCTCCTCGACGTGCTGGTGCTCCATCTCCACGGGCTCCTAAAAATAGTTGGTCACCGACCATTAGTCAAAAAGACTAAGTCGTTTCCATCCGCACCTCGCCCCGCAGCTCCTAGGCACCGAGCGGGAGGACGAAGCGGAGGACAACAAGGGGTAGCAAAGTGGAAGCAGGTGACAATATCTAACTAATGCTGTTATAAGTACTGTAATTCTACTCTAGCAATTCTATGTACGGTACAAGTAGTAAGTAAGAGCAGTGCAGTAAAGAAAAGCAAAGAAGCAGTAGTAAGTACAAGTAAATAAGCTAAGCTACCACTATGCTATCATCACAAACGTACCCTAACTTATATAAATGCTCATACAAATATATAAGTTAGGGTTTCCAGGAAATTTAACTTATCATATAAAAGAGCTCATACTAATTTATATGATAAGGATCTATGAAGCGTATGACCTAATATGAATGAATGATATGATGCAATTTTATGCGCAGGCAAGTGCAACTCACACACAACGACTCTGTGATCACAGACCTTTAGTTCCCACTTTTTGAGAGCTAGCATCACTCTCGGGTACCACCGTTGTGGCTACGGCAGCAGTGGAGCGGGCGTCTCCGCTTCTAGACCGGTATGCACACTACCAAGCCTTAGACCCCTCTCATACGCCTCTGTACACGTCCAAGGTGCACTCTAGAGTCTCGCGTACGTACTTTGCTGACAAACCCGTCAGTCTTGTTGGGTCGGATGTGTGTTATCGGGGATCGTCCTCCAGACCGCAGTGTAAAACAACCCACTGGCCCCTCTAACTCCCACAACCGCCTGGTGCACCGTACTGCCATCGGTGTGACGAACGACCAGTACCGCATGCCCCGCCACGATATTTATGCACATGCAAGTAATTCATACCGAGCCTCCTGCTCGCAGGACCAAAACCCGTCCTGAATTCCTCAAACCCAAACCCGGGTGAGAACGCACATTAGTGCCTTTGTGTCAACTCCCTCAAACCCCAAACGGGTGAGCATATATCATGAATCTCTCCAGCCCCCACACGGGCGAGAAGGTACAACAATGTCCTAACCTATTAAACTACTCTTGCCTACGGTTTATTATACTTAGAGATTTAAGGTTAATCCCAGGACTGCCCCCGGTATTCCCTGTGAAGGGCTCTCAAGGGGCACTAGGAACTGTGTTGGGATTACGCCCAGCGTTCCCTTTCGCAAGGATACTTATTTTAGTTGATGACTACCCATGTATCTCCCCAGCTCTCCTTATTGCTCTAGTACAACCCTAGTGGCTTAAGGTGTTACCGGGATGCCGACGGTCTTCCGCCGACCCCCATTCCAATTGCTAACTAAGACTTGCACTTTTGATCCCTCACTAAGGCAACTCTACCCACCAGGGTTACTCATGTTGAACTCTCTCTTATTTCTGCCGATAATCAATCCCCTGGTAATCACCTAAGGCAAGACCTATTTGTGTTATATGCAGACCATGACCTATGATTACCCTAAAAATGGGATCTTCCAAACCTTAAGGCATATTGCCTCTAAATATTTATCCTAAGGTGTTATGGACTAAGGGAACTACCCGAAGAATTCTCATAATTTTCCTTGGCCAAAATAGTCCTTTAATTAATTCTTTTAATTCAAATGCTAGGTCACTTTACACATGAAGTAGTTTGATTAAGTATCCACTGACCTAGGGAATTTTTCCTGAGATGTATATTGACAAAATAGTACTGCCTACAGAATTTCATAATTTTCCTTAAATTATTTATTATCATTTTCAATTTAATATCAATTCCACAAAAATTCCATTTTCCAAATGATGTATAGGCATTATGTACACAAAAATTCCAGAAATATTACAGAGCTTGTAGGACACTAATTTATGACTATTGGCAGAGAATCATCAACATTTAATGTAATATGGCCTATAGGATTCCATTATAAGATATTTACCAAAATGCCATTATACTAATTTAACACAAATAATGCATCCATTAAATTCTGAGAAATTTGTGCAAGACTCATAATAACATTTTATGACAGTAGAATAATTTCCAAATTTTTCAGAGGTATAAATCCATCATTTCAAGAATTTACAAAATAAGGGTAAAATGGGGAATTTAGGGTATCTACTCCAAAAGTTCTTCAAAACAGAGAAATCATATTTTTCCTAAGTCAAATGTGATGTTATCTATGCCTTGGCAAAGTTGTTTGGATTTGTACTTGAATAAATCCTATTTTCCAATTTTATCTCCAAAATAGCTATATTTAAAATAAATTCCAATAAATGGAATTTTGATTCCAAAAATTTCATCATTAGTTTGAGGGATGAAATTTACCCTAATGAACCACTGTAAATAATTTCATGACTCTTGCATGTCACCATTGGGCTAAATACACCAATTGGCATTTTTGCTATTTGCACACCAAGGCTAAACATAGCTAGCACATGCAAGTGGATTTCCCCAACATGCAGTGAACCCAAGGTGCTGAAAATTTTATCATGCACCAAGGATGACCCCACTGACCCACCACCAAAATATGGGGCCATGGGGAGGAGTAGAACTCCATATATGTCATTTATTTATATTTTGATATTTTACCAAAAACTATAGGAAACTATTCTCTATAAATTCCTAAATTTTGGCAGGAGCTAAGTATGTCCTAATCATGCATGTGCCCAAAATTTGGGGCCATGGTGACTAATATTGAGACCAGGGCATCCAATATAATTTCTGCCCTAGTCTAGGACCAGTCCTAGGAGAAATGTCCTACAGGACTGTACACTACACCAAAATGTATGTTTAGGGTGGCATTTTAAAGGTAAGACCCTAGGCTACATTTTTCATTAAGGGGCTAAGTTCTGGCAATACCTCTAAGAGGCCTAAAATTAGCTTGCAAGTGACAGCAAAAATAGGGACAGAAAATTAAATTTTGATGTAGCACGAATCTTAAAGCAGGATGGATGGCATCTGTTCATCTTCTTCCTCCAGCCAAGGGCCGAGATTGTCCCGACCTGGAGCACCTTCAAACCTCATTTCCCGGCCACCCCTTAGCCTCCACGGCCGGCTACCACCACCACCACCTCCGTTGAGGTGGTGGCCAACGTTTGGCGGTGAAATGGTGGCCGGAGGCGGCGGTTTCCGGCGAACTTGCACTCCATCAAAATTCCAAAATCCATGAAAAAGCTCACCTTGGATCTGGCTCATTTGAGCCCGATGTCTCGCCTAATAGATCTAGGAAACTAGTACGGGTAGAGGTGAGGTGAAACGTACCTGGATTGGGGCTTGGCGGCGGGTTTGGCGGCGGTTGGCCATGGAAATTTTCCTCTCCGGCGAGCTTGCTCCCGAACCCGATTCTCCACCAAAAGCTTCGATCCAGGTATCGAATTCCACTCCTTTGGACCTTCTGAAGCTAATGGGATGGTTGGTTTTGGCTGATATGGCTTGTATACAGAGATGTCATGATAGGAATTTCGGCCATGAGCTTTGGTTTCTCCTCCTTGGCTCCAAGTGGCATGAAATTGGGTTGGAATGGATGGTAATCGATGTGTGGGTTCAGATATGTGCTTGGGAAGAGAGGAGGAGGGCCACATGGCCTTCATCCCCATTTTCCCTCTCTTCTCTCTCCTCTTTTTCCCCCAATTTCCCAAACTACCCCCTTGCATGCAATCTCTCTCCTGATTTAGAGGGGTAGGACTGGTCTTGTTCACTTGGGCTGACTATGGGCCAATTTTGGTGGGCTTGGTCCAAGGGAACTTGGCTTGGCCTTCATTTCACTCTTTAGGTCAATTTGTTGACCAAATTGACTTTTAGGGTTGACTGGTCAACTATGGTGGGTGGACTGACCCCACTTGGTGGAAATGGGTCTAGTTGCACCACCCAACTTGGTTTGGGTCAAGGGGGGTGCCCCACTTAGGTTAATTAGGCCTATGAGTGTGGGTTTGACCAAATTAAGCCCAAGGTTGACTTTGGTCAATTGGGGTCAAAATGTTGACCCAGTGACATACCCTAGGGTCCACTTAGATTGTTTTTAGGGTTAGGGCAATGTGGTGGGGTCATGGTGTGGCTAGGATCCCCACTCAGGCTAGTTTGACCTAGTTTGACTAAGGTCTTATAGTGGGCCCCACATGGCTACCACCCACTACCTAGGGTCAAACTTAGTTGATCTCCTCAAATCTCACCCCATGCCTAACCCAATCTAAGTTGAGGGGTCCAGTAGTAACATGGGATGTTACAACTAAAGGACTATATTCCAGTAAAAGATGGTCCAAAAGTAACCTTTGGTGGTTCTGAAAAAGGAATCATCAAAGGATTTGGTAACATTTCTACAAACTTAGTTACCATTACTCAAGTGGCTTATGTTAAAGGGTTGAAACACAACCTAATAAGTATAAGTCAATTAAGTGATGTAGGGTATGACATCTCATTTGTTAAAAATGGTTGTCATATCAAGAGGTCAAGTGATCAAGAGATCATTTTGACAGGTTATAGGAAGAGGAATGTCTACTGCCTAGACATTATGGTTGAGAACAATGGTTCTCCAGTTTGTCTTGTAGCTGATGAGACAGTCTCTCATTATGTCAAATGGCACAAGATGCTTGCCCATCTTAACTACAAGACTATTAGCAAACTCTTTAGCAAAGAGTTAGTGAGGAATGGTTCTCAAGTTAAGTGTGTTAAAGATGGTATTTGCTCAGCTTGTCAAAAGGGCAAGCAGACTAAATCCACCTTTAGAAGCATAGAAAACAAAGATGCTGTGAGGTGTTTATACCTCTTGCATATGGATCTCTTTGGTCCAATGCCAGTTCACAGCTTAGGTAGGAAGGTCTATACCTTTGTAGTTGTAGATGACTACTCAAGGTTTTCCTGGGTGTTCTTCTTAAGACAGAAATCTGAAACACCTAGTGTCTTCTATAACTTTGTCAAGCAAATTCAGAATGAACTAAATAGTATAGTGATCAAAATTAGAAGTGACCATGGTACTGAATTTCAGTCTGATAGCATGACAAAACTGTGTGAAGACTTTGAGATATTTCAAGAATTCTCTTCACCTAGAACACCTCAGCAAAATGGCATTGCTGAGAGGAAGAATAGAACCTTGATAGAGGCTGGTAGGACCCTACTAAGTGATACATCACTGCCAGAATATTTCTGGGCTGAAGCAGTTAATATTGCATGTCATGTTATAAATAGGGCTACCATCACTAAAAGGCTAAATAAGACCCCCTATGAAGTTGTGAAAGGCAGGAAACCAAACCTATCCTATTTTAGGATCTTTGGTTGTAAATGCTTCATACTTAACAATGGGAAGTCTTACTTAACTAAGTTTGCTGCCAAGTCCCAAGAGGGAATTTTTGTTGGGTACAGCAATAATAGTAAGGCTTATAGAGTCTACAACTTGACTACACAAGTTGTAGAAGAATCAGTGCATGTAGTTTTTGATGAGACTAAACTTATTAATAATGAGTTGTCTAGTAGTGTATGCAGCCCCACAGGTATGAGAAAGAAAATGGACAAGCTTACTATAGAAGAAGTGTCTGCTGCAAGACAGCAAGTAGAAGAAAGTAGCTGTTGTCCAGGGGGAGAACTACATGTGCCAATTGCTGAAGAAATACAAGGAATACAGCATGATGCAGATGCTGAAGTGGTTCAACCAGAAGTTAGGATGCCTCCAGCCCACAGGCATCTTAGAGATCATCCAGTAGAGCTGATTATTGGAGATCCAAGATAAGGAGTTCAAACCAGGAGTAGAAACATGAATGCAGCAATCTATTCCAGCTTTCTGTCACAAGTTGAACCTAAGAAGTTTGAAGAAGCAATACAAGATCCACAATGGACTGAAGCAATGCAAGAAGAGCTTAATCAGTTCAAGAGGTGCAAGGTCTGGGAACTTGTTCCTAAACCTAAAGACCACAATGTAATAGGAACTAAGTGGATCTACAGGAATAAGATGGATGAACAAGGGGTCATCATTAAGAATAAGGCTAGACTGGTTGCTAAAGGATATAGGCAAGAAGAAGGTATTGATTTTGATCAAACCTTTGCTCCAGTAGCCAGACTGGAAGCCATAAGAATGTTCTTGGCCTATGCAACCTATCAAGGATTCAAGGTATACCAAATGGATGTCAAGTCAGCATTCCTAAATTGTAATCTTAAAGAAGAAGTCTATGTGGAACAGCCTTCAGGTTTTGTTGATCCAACTCTACCTCATCATGTCTATAGACTTAGGAAAGCTTTATATGGGTTAAAGCAAGCCCCTAGGGCTTGGTATGAAACCCTATCAAGGGGGAAAATAGATAAGACTCTATTCCTTAGGGAATCTAGAGGCAAAGTTATATTAGTCCAAATATATGTAGATGACATTATATTTGGGTCTACTGAAAGCAGCCTTTGCAAAAAGTTTGCAAAACTTATGCAAGGTCAGTTTGAGATGAGTAGTATGGGAGAGCTGAAGTTTTTCTTGGGTCTCCAAGTTAAACAGACTGAAAGTGGTTTATGTTAAAATTCAACAAACCGCAGACGCCCCCTTGGATACCCTGTTGAAAACTCAACAAACCGAAGGAGAATACGCCCACTTATAATGTTGAAAGTTTTCCCGGATCGTGGAGTTAGCAGGGGTTATCTCAACAAAGCAGTAACAACCAGCAACACATGCAGCACAAGCTTCTTTATTGATCAAGAGCAAACTTCTTTACAAGGCGAGACATACATGGCGAGACATGCTTCACCAAAACCCAACACCGGGAGAGCAGAGACAGTTACAAAGACAAGAACAAAAAACAAGCCGTGCGGACTCAATCAACAAGCCGCCGACCTACTGCTGTGGAGTCCGCTCAGTCCGCCAGGTCGCCAGACCGCAACCCAAGCCGCGCGGACTCACCCTTATTCCAATGCTTAGCTCTTCACTGCCAATCTGCACGCCGCCAGACCGCACAAGCTGCGTCACCGAATGGAACAGTCCTCCTGAAGCAGGCGACTTCCTGAACCCCGAACCAAGTCGCCAAAGAGAAGACCGCCTGGTCGCTATCCGTGACCTGCTGTTTACCGCCTGTTGCTTAACCGTAGAGTCCGCACTGTCCCTGACCGCAATCAGAGCCAAGTCCTGGCTTTCCAGCGCTATCCGCACAACCTGCACAGCACAACCGGGTCAACTCTCTATCCGCGCGGACACAAAGTCCAGACCGCAGCAACTTACGCGAGCTCAAATACTGTTCACTTACTTCGGTCTAGGTTCCTTCTTTCCTGATGTGACATGGGTCCTATTTATAGGCACGACGATGAGTATGGTCACCGCCCTAGCCGATAGGATCACCGCCACAACCCGCAGCTAGAACAAGTGTGTCCGCCAGCCCGCGGACACACATTCCAGTTCGCCGCTCCTGTGCAGATAGCCAGTCCGCCCCAGCTTCTCCAAGGCCGGACTCCAATATCCAGCCCGCCTTGCCGCCAGAGGCCAAGCCAGGACCACCACAGCCGGACTCCACAACAGCCGTGTCCGCCATTCTGCGGACAAGGCATCAGCCCGCAAAACCCGAGCCCGCAGCCTCGCCATCAAGGCACCTGCCGGACTCAGCGGACACCCGGCTTCCGTCCGCATATCCCAAGTCCATTGCCTCATTGCCAAGGCACCTCCGGACTTAGCGGACACGCCAATCCAGTCCGCTAACAGCAGACTCCAGTCCGCAACTCCTGAGTCCATAACCTCGTCACAAGGCTAAACCGGACTCAGCGGACTCCGGCTCCAGTCCGCACGCTCCTGCACAAGCAATTCTCCAGTCCGCATTTCCCCAAGCTAGCAAACAAGGCAACAACACTTCTACTACGCTTGACGGACTGAGAAACCAGCCCGCGCTCCACTGCGCGATCTCCCCGGACTGAGCCATCCTGGACTTGGTTCAGATCACACCAAGTCCAGTCCGCTGGCCACAAGGGCCAGTCCGCACTTACTGGTGGACACTGGATCTAGCCCGCCATACCGGGCGACCTCCAGTTTCTGTCCGCGCTGACCGGCGGTCTCCGTGGCTTCCCGCTGCACCAGAGCAAGACCAAGGCAACTGCCAAACCGGTCTGCCGAGCTCCAGTTCTTCAGTGCGCTTCATGTCGGACTCCGCGGATAGCATTTCTATCCGCCCGGTTACTTCCTGGGAGTCAACCGCCTGCTGAGCATACACTGTCCTGTCAGACCGCCGCTGCTGTCCGCGTAGTCCGCGCGAACAGACCGCCCAGGCCGCCACAGAGCAAACCGCCTGCAACATCCCTGCCGACCTAGCAGTCCGCCAACCCAGTCCGCGTAGTCCGCGCGGATAGGTTTCCCAAGCCTTCCATTCACCCACTTTCACTTCACAGAATTCAACAGTTTATCCATATGTCAGTCCAAGTTCACCCTAGAACTCATAAGGAAGTATGGTATGGATTCATCCAGCACCATGAAGACTCCTATGGGGTCAAGTATGTCTCTTAGCAAGGATGATGTAGGGAAACCTGTAGATGAAACCTTGTATAGAGGGATAGTTGGCTCCCTATTATACTTGACTGCTAGTAGACCTGACATCATGTATGCTACATGTGTTTGTGCCAGGTATCAAGCCTGCCCTAAAGAGTCTCATTTGACAGCAGTCAAAAGAATATTGAGATATCTAAAGGGCACTCCCTATCTAGGCCTCTGGTACCCTAGGAATGGAGATTTTGATCTAACAGGTTATTCAGATGCAGACTTTGCAGGATGCAAAGAAGATAGAAAGAGCACTACTGGAACCTGTCAATTCCTAGGTGGGAGACTAATTTCATGGAGTAGCAAAAAGCAAACTAGTGTGGCTATCTCCACAGCAGAGTCAGAGTATGTAGCTGCAGGAAGTTGCTGTGCTCAACTTCTGTGGATACATCATCAGCTAGAGGACTATGGATTTCAGGTAAGTAGAACTCCACTTTTCTGTGATTCTACAAGTGCTATTTCAATAGCTAATAACCCTGTATCACATAGTAGAACTAAATATATTGAAATTAAATATCATTTTCTTAGGGAGCATGTAGAAAGAGAAGATATTTTACTTGAATATGTTAAAACTGATAATCAAATAGCTGATATGTTTACTAAGCCCCTAGAAGAAGCTAAGTTCAATAGATTAAAAATTGAACTAGGAATGTTAAAATTAGAGTAAGTTTACAGAATTAAAATTGGCTAAGTAAAAAGGTGTTGACACATAGACAAGTCTATGTCGACACAGAATAGTGGTGTCGACACTTCAGGAAAAAGGTGTCGACACATCCAGGATGTTGGTGTCGACACTTCAGAATGTTAGTGTCGACACATGTCCAGTAGGTGTCGACACATCCAAAGTGGTGTTGACACTTATGTTTTACTCAGAATTTTCTAAGTAAAGTCTCGACAATGTGTCGAGTTATGTTGTGTCGACATATAACCAAGTGTCGACACATAAAATTTGTTGACTAAACTTGTGTCGACACATATGTGTCGAGACATTATAAGTCAATGTCGACACTTATTGCCAGTGTCGACACATTTTAAGTTAGCTGTCCCGCATGTTCATCTTCAAAATCAGAAAGGTATAAATAGGGTTCTGTCTTTGTTTGTCGACACGCTTTCAAAGTTTCGAGACCAAAACTACTGTGTCGACACCTCTCTTTTCTAAAGACAAATTCTACAAACCCTAATGGCTCCTAAGCTTGAGGAGAACGTTAACGAAGTATATGAGCTTGTGCGCGGCGCGTTCGACGATGCTGATCCAGAAATCAAGGCAGTAGTAACCCTAGTAGCCGATTCAGGGTTAGAGTACTTAGTTTCAGAACCAACTAAGATATGGAAGAAGGAGGTGCTTGAATTCCTTAATGGAGCTGCAGTAGATGAATCTGGATACAAAATCAAATCCAGATTTCATGGAGAAAAGGTTAAGGTAACCCCAAAAAGTCTGAGGAAGATTCTTCAATTGCCAAGAACTCAAGATGAAGAAGAGGTGACTGCTTCAAAAACCAGGGAAGCTCTAACCTGGTGTGGTCTTGATCCAAAGATGAAGCTAGGTTCAGTTTTCAACAGGAAAGGCATGAATAATCAAGGAAAGTTCATGTCTGAGATTGTGGGAAAGGTCTTACTCAGCAAACCTGGAAGGCATGACAGAGTGTCTGCCTATATGTTTGGAATCATGACAAGGATCATATTCACTCTGAAAACAGACTGGTCAATAGTGGTTTATGAGAAGATTAAGGAGAGCTTGAAGAAGCCCAATCTGGGCAGAATCATCAGTCTATACCTAGCTGGTGTGATACCAGAGGTAATGAGTACTGCTGCAGGCAGCAAGGTAAATCATATGAGGAAGATGGATCTAAGGATCTTTTCAAGATGGGACAGGGTGTTGTCCAAGGAACTGCCAACCCCAGAGAAGACAATTACTGAGAAAGCCACTCCTCCAAAGAAGAAAAGGAAAACAGCTCCTGTGGAACAAGTGTCCACTAGCAGTTCTGGGAGTGAAGAACATGTTGTCTTCACTCCAGATGAGCATGAAGAAGAGCCTGCAGAGAAGACTCCTGCTCCTCAAGAGGCTGCTGAGATCCAGGGGGAGCTACCACAAGCTAGCCCCATTCACAAGGATCAAAGCCAGGGGGAGCCTCCAGTTGTAGAAGAACCCTCTACACTGGCCAGTGAGCAAGCCACCACCATCATACAAGAGGTACTCACTGAACTCAACACCTTAGATTTTATTATAGAAGATGCTGATCTGTCTGATGTTAATCAGCATACTCAGCTGAATAGTCCAGTTCCAGATGTTGTTAGAAAAGACACATCTGTTGTACAAGAAGTGATTCCTGATCCAGTAGTTGAAGAACTAAGAACTTCTCCTGCATAGTCTCCACAAGAGTTCACCATAGAAGATTTATTCCTCAATCTCGACCAACAAGATTTTGACCTGGACAAGGAAGCTGCTGGAAGAGATAATGCTGCTGCAGAGGGGGAGCAAGTGCAAGTTATGGAAGAGCCTGTCAGACAAGAAAATGAGAAGACACCTGATGTGCAAGCTGAAAGACCTCAAAGCCCTAAGGAGAGGGTTGACATAGCCAGCACTTCTGCCTCTGAAGATGAGGAGAGTGCTAGGGCAAAGAAGAAGAAACTGTATGTCTTCAAAAGAAGAAGTCAAAGTTATAAGAAGGCTCTGCAATCAATTGCACCACAGCCTATAGTTCAGCAAGCTCCAACTGCTGATTATAGTGCTTTAATGGTTGCACTACAGATAAAGTTGGATGAGCAAAGGCAGGCCATAGAGAAGTATGTAGATGAAGGGCAGAAATCACTTCAGTTTGATCTGGCCAAGGAAATAAAGTCTATAAGGTTTGAAATGAACCTTAACAAAAAGGAAATGACTGATTGCTTCCACAAAGGTGGAAATGCAGTGGTGTATTTGACAACACACCAAGAGAAGATCAAAGCACAGGTAGATGATATAGCATTGAAGCAAGGATATGTTCTTGAAAATCAACTAAGGATGAATGACAACTTGACTGCTTCTCATAATGCTATAGTCACTGAGTTGAAGAACAAGGCTGCTGAACCTTCTACATCTACTGCTGCTGCTAAAGCTGATTTTGATAAAGTATTTCAAGAGGAAATTTCTGCTGTAAAGACTGCAATCCAAGCCTCCCAAAAGGTCATATCTGAACAACTTCAAAAGCTTAAACCTTTCTTTAAAGATGGCATCAGATACTTGGATAGTCAAATCAGATTTCAGAAGGATGATGTCAGAGATCACATGGCTAGAGAAGTCATAAAGGGGGAGAGAGTACTAGTCAAGGCAAGCTCTGAACATGCTAAGTGGATATCAAATTCCATCAGAGCTACACTTGGATATCCTCCTCTGTGTGATGACAATGAGGTTGCTAAATCTGGACTAAATCCTGCTTATTTTGGAGGTGAGCAACCAGAAGTAGATCAGGTCATTTATCCACCTCCAGACTTTGAAATGATTCAAGCAGATGTGAGCACAATGTATAGCCCACTTGAGGGCAAGGACAATGTCCATATTGAAAAGGTTGTTCAACCTATATCTGAAGTCATGCAAGAGGCTCTACAGAAAGAGGAAGAGACAAGGTTGTCCAAAAAGAGGTTTAGGGAACAAGCAGAACAAAGGCCAGACTTTGAACAGTGGAGCCCTACCTCTAGGAATATAATTTTAACTGCCTGGAAAGCTGCCAAGGACAATACTCATGACAGGAACAAATGGTTTTCTGAAGCTGAATGGAGAAAACATGAGATCAGGCAGGAAGCAATAGTTCAGTATAGAAGGAAGGCTAAGATGGGAAAGCTACCTCCTACTGCAGTGGATCCTAGCAAGTTCTTCCCTAAGCCATATCATTATTTTGAGAGGCAGAAGATCAAGGCAGAAGAACTTAAAAAGAAAGATCTAAAAGGCAAGAAGCCTGCTGTTGCTGAAACTGCTGATGCCCCTATCAAAGCTCAAGTTCAAGCTGGCAAGGGAATAGTTATCAAGGAACCTGATCAGAAATAGATTAAGATTTTACTTGAAGATTATTTTGTAATCTTTTAAATGTAAAACATTTTTTGTAAACCACTGAAGATGTATAAGAAAAATGTTAGAACAATATATGATAAATATATTTCATGATTGTTCTGTGAATGTGTCTATTTCTTGTTTGTTCTGAAATGATGAATGTGTATACATGTGTGAATTAATACATATTTATGTTTACCCTGCTGAATATAAGCTGCTTTACATCATTTTGTAATTTTTAATTATGAATGGTGTATATCATTGACTAAGGGTTATGACTTCTCCAAATAGGGGGAGATTGTTGGGTACATTGGTCAAATGTACCTGATTTGAAGAAGCCTCACCCAACTCAATGATATACATCATAATGTATTTGATGTATGTTGAGTTTACTTGTGCAGGTTATGTAATCACTGGACTGAAGCAAAAAGTTTCTAAGTCCATGTGTCGACACCTAGAGGGAAAGTGTCGACACTTAAGAAAGCTTGTGTCGACACCCAGACAAGCAGTGTCGACACTTGGAGTCATTGTGTCGACACCTGGGATGCAGAGTCGACACCAGACAGAAAGTGTCGACACTTGGAGCTGTGTCGACACTCAGTGAAGAAAAGTGCAGACAGAAAGTGTCGACACAAGGAGCTGTGTCGACACCCAGTGAAGCTGTGTCTACACCAGAAAGTGTCGACACTTGGAGCTGTGTCGACACTCAGCAAAAGTCTGCAGAGACTAAGTTAAAGTGTCGACACTCAGAACAATGTGTCGACACTCAACAGAAGAGTCAACACATTAATTATGTGTCGACACCCAGCACAATGTGTCGACACACAACCAGAAGAGTCAACACATGAATTAAGTGTCGACACCCAGCACAATGTGTCGACACTTAGCTAAAGACTCTACACTTGAAGAAAGTGTCGACACAAGGAGCTGTGTCGACACTTAGCAAAGATCAGAAAGATCAACAAAATTATTCTAAGTACAAGTGTCGACACTAAGGGAATGTGTCGACACTCAGCTGAAGTCTCAATAAGAAGAAGGTGTGTCGACACAAGGAGCTGTGTCGACACTCAGCAAGTATCAACATAGAAGACTATGTGTCGACACCAAGAAGTAGTGTCGACACTTGACAGATTCAACACAAGAAGATGTGTCGACACAAAGGTGATGTGTTGACACTTAGAAGAATTCAGCAAAAGCTAGAAGATCAAGTACTTGTGTCGACACTCAATTTCAGTGTCGACACCTGAAGAAGAATCTGTGTCGAGACATATAAGGAGTTGTGTCGACACCTTGTAGACTTGTGTCGACACTTACACAGCATGTGTCGACACTTGGTCTATAAGTGTCGACACTTAAAGACAGAAAGTCTCGACACTTTCAGACAGTTAGAGATTTTCAAGAAATGACTGGATGACTTGACAGCTGCCATTCCAGCCGGTCTACAGCACCTGTCAGAGATATCAGAAGTCAGTTATGGACCGTACCAGCCGGTTACCATGAAGAAGGCCTATATATAGGCACCTACAGTTTACAGAAACAGTAGTTCAAGAGTGGTTCAGATTGATCACATTGTTGAAGAACAAGTTATCAAAGTGATACCAAGAGTATCAACACAAGAAGAACTTGCAGTCCAAGTGCAGATCTAAGAAGTTGGAGAGAGTGCTCCATCCAAGAAATCAGCCTCTGGAACTAGGCTGAGAAGAAGGATTCAGATACATTCTGGATCTTAAGTGGCAGAGGTCAAGGAACAACTGCAGGAGGATTCAGTCTTATTCAGTTCTACTCAAGAAGCTTTGAAGAAAGCTAAGTCAGATTGAATCCAGCTGAGTTCTTCCAAGAACTCATCAAGAAACTCTCAACTCCCCTCTTTCATTTCTGAGTTGTTGAGTTAATATTTGTAATACATTTTTAACTTGTAGGATCCTTTGGATCTGAGTGAATTGTAAGCCTATAATTATAAAGGCTGAGGGTAGGGCTTGAGAGCCTGAGTGTAGGAGATTGAGATCTCTGAGTGTAGGCCTTGGTTGGCTGAGTGTAGGCCTTGGTTGGCTGAGTGTAGGCCTTGATTGGCTGAGTGTAGGCTTTGGGATAAAGCTGAGTTGTAAGGCTTTGGGCCTGAGGTGTAGGAACCATTTTGGGTTCTGAGACAGTGGAGGAGTTTGGCCGAATCTAGTACACTGCTAGATAGGCGAAGGGGGAAAGTGGATGTACCCATATCTTGGGGAACCACTATAAACCACTGTGTATACTGTGCCGTGCTGTGATTGTTGCTGTGTATGTTGTGTGTTTGCTGTGATAGAATAGTTAGAAATCTGTGTTATAAACTGTTGGCTGCCATTAAAGTTTAAAAAGGATTAGGTCACCTATTCACCCCCCCCCCCCCCCTCTAGGTGTTTAGGTACCATATCTTTCAGAAGGCGGGGATTCGCATCATTTTTAGCTAATAAATATTTAAGCGCGGAGTGATCGGTAAAAACGATAACTTTAGATAGCGTTATATACGAGCGAAACTTATCAAAAGCGAAAATGACGGCTAAGAGTTCCTTTTCCGTTGTCGTGTAATTTACTTGTGCGAAAGTGAGCGTCTTGCTAGCGTAATAAATAGGATGAAAATGTTTTTCTACGCGTTGGCCAAGAACGGCACCTAAGGTAATATCACTAGCGTCACACATTATTTCGAACGGAAGGGACCAATTAGGGGCCACTAAAATTGGTGAAGAGATAAGTTTTTGTTTTATCAAATTAAAGGCGGACTCGCATTCGCTACTAAAGATGAAACGTGATTCCTTTTCCAAGAGGTGAGTTAGCGGCTTTGTTATTTTTGAAAAGTCTTGAATGAAGCGTCGATAAAGGCCCGCATGGCCTAAGAAACTCCTAATAGATTTTACGTTTGTTGGATGCGGAAGTTTTTCTATAATTTCTATCTTGGCCTTATCCACCTCTATCCCCTTAGACGAAATCATATAGCCGAGGACCAAACCTCCTCGAACCATAAAGTTGCATTTTTCCCAATTTAAAACAAGACTTGTGTCCTCGCACCGTTGAAGGACACGATCTAAATTGTGAAGGCAATCGGGAAAAGAGCGTCCGAAAACAGAAAAGTCATCCATAAAGACTTCCATAATGTCTTCTACTAGCTCGCCAAAGATCGCTAGCATACATCTTTGGAATGTAGCCGACGCATTGCAGAGTCCAAATGCATTCTTTGATAGGCGAAGATGCCAAACGGGCAAGTAAAAGTTGTTTTCTCTTGGTCATCGGGGGAAATGGAGATTTGGAAAAACCCCGATAAACCATCAAGAAAACAATAATACGGATGACCGGATAAACGCTCTAAAATCTGGTCTAGAAATGGCAGAGGGAAATTGTCCTTGCGGGTGGCATCATTAAGTTTTCTATAATCGATGCACACTCGCCAACCCGTAACAGTACGAGTTGGGACAAGCTCGTTATGCTCATTCGCCACTACGGTAAGACCGCCCTTCTTGGGCACGACATGCACGGGACTAACCCATGCACTATCCGAAATAGGGTAGATAATTCCCGCATCTAATAACTTAATGATTTCGGCTTTAACGACGTCTTTCATGTTTGGGTTAAGACGACGCTGCGGCTGAATTGTTTTGCGGCAATTATCATTAAGGAAAATCTTATGGGTGCAAAAGGAGGGGCTAATCCCCTTTAAGTCAGAGATTTGCCACGCAATTGCGTGGCGATGTTTAAATAAAACTTCCAATAAATCGGAAGTCTCCGAATCACTCAAGTCCGAAGAAATGATAACAGGAAGCGTATCGCCTTTTCCCAAAAATGCGTATTTGAGCGAGGCGGGTAAGGGTTTGAGGTCTAGGATGGGCGGTTCTTCTAGGGAGGTTTTAATGCCTATGTCTTTCGTACCAATTGGTTCGAAAGGCAAGTCTAAAGAAGTATCCTCATCGCATTTAAAATTTTCGAGCGCATAAATATCGTCGTTTAAAAATACGGACTCGAAAACGGGAGAAGAACGATCTCCGAAAAAGGTATCTAAAGAGTAGCAGAAATCATCGCTCGATGACAAATTGTCCATCGAGGGATTAATAGAGAAAGTAACTTGGTCATCGCCTACTCGGAGGAGAAGACTACCATTACTAACATCTATTAGTGCGCAGGAGGTGGCGAGAAAAGGGCGACCGAGTATTATTGGTACATCGGCGTCCTCCTCGATATCTAAGATGACGAAGTCTACCGGGAAGGTAAACTTGTCGACTCGGACAAGGACGTCCTCCACTACCCTGATAGGGAACTTAACCGAGCGATCCGCTAATTGGATGCGCATATTCGTAGGACTAGGAGTACCCAAACCTAAACGCGAAAAGAGCGAGAACGGCATTAGATTAATGCTAGCCCCTACATCAGCTAAGCCGTACTTTACTAATATATCGCCAAAAAGGCACGGGATGGAAAACCGTCCCGGGTCGTTTTGTTTTGTGGGCAATTTATTAGTAAGGGCTGCCGAGCAGACGGCGTTGAGAGATACATGCGAAATATCCTCTAATTTACGTTTATTAGAAAGTAGTTCTTTTAAAAATTTCGTATATTTGGGCATTTGCGAGATAGACTCGCAAAAAGGAACATTAATGTGAATTTGTTTTAATAATAAAATAAATTTTTCATATTGCGCGTCCTTACGCTCGTTATCTAACTTATGCGGATACGGAAGGGCCTTGTTTAAAATAATTTTTTCTTTTATAATTGGTAAAGGCGGCGTAAGCGAAGAAAGGGGAAGAGGGGTCGGAGGTGAAATATGTACCTGAGGGTCGGTCCGTTTTGGATCGACCACCTCCTTTCCGCTACGGAGGGTTATAGCGTTGGCGTTCTCCCGCGGATTGGGCTCCGTGTTTCCCGGCAGTGCCCCGAGCGCGCTGTACAATCCCGTGTCCGGCGAGCGGGTCCCGCCAGGAAGGATGAGTGGACCTGGAGCCGTGACCTGCACCCGGGCGGCGAGACGGGCTATGCGGCGGAAGGCCTGACCCGCTCCCGCCCACCACGGGCGAGCGGGCCGCCAACCCGCGGCGAGCGGGCTGGCAACCCGCGGCGAGCGAGCTGGACCCAGGGATGGCGACCCGCCGGCTGACCCCCCCCCCCCCCCCCCCCCCCCCCCCCCCCCCCCCCCGCATGCGACCTGACCGCCGATCCGCCGGCAAAAGGCGGCTCGCCCCAGCTCGCCCTATCGCTCGCGCTCGCCCAAGGAGAACAGGCGAGCCCCTGAGCCAGGTCGCTCCCGCCTCCTGCAGGGGAACTGAAGGCGAGCTGACCGCCCAGGGGTGCGAATAGCTCCTCAGAACAGCGGAGCCTCGCTGTTGGCAGACCAGTTTGGACTGCGCATAGCCGTTCAGAACAGCGGAGTTTGGCTGTTGGCAGACCCAACCAGGGGCCTTTTGGTATTTCCAGGTCAGTCCTTTTGGTTATTGGCAGTTCAGATTCTGAAAATCTATAAATAAGACCCAAGGGGTACCTCAGAGGGCACGTTTTCAGTGCCTCCTTGCCCTCATTCTCAAGTGTTCTCTGAGGGTACCTTAGCTCGGCTCTTGGCTAAGGAGGGGAAGCGCTCAGAGATCTTCCGGGTTTGTGGTGGGACCTCCCTGCCGAGCCCTTGGGTCTGTCCTTTCTTGTCTCTCTCGTTGTTTTTCTTGCAGGTGCGAAGTAGGCGCGAGACCACCCCTTCCCCAAGGGTCGAACTCCACAAGAGGCCGGTTTCCGGTTTCAACATTTTGGTGCGGTGAGCGTGGAGAGTGGTCAGTGCAGAAAAGCTTCGGCGAGCTCAATGACTGGAGGTCAAGGATCCGACAGGCAGAACTCGCCGCCCCCTCCGCCTCTCGCAACAGTAGGAATGTTTGAAGACTTCAGGAACGAGGTGCTGGACCTCGTCAAGATCGCACTCGGCGTGCGGGCCGAGTGCTCGACTCCGGCAGCCCAGATCGCGGCCGCCCCCTCTTTTGGCGAAGACGCTCCTGGCAGGCGAGCCGGAAAGGAAGTGGCTGAGGAAGGCCGAGGGAGCGAGCTCTCGGGGCGCGAGCTCTTCCCCGGCTCGGCAGGCCGAGGTCGATTCGGCGAGTTGGGCTCGCGGGGCTCGCCGGCTCGCCCGGTGGCTGGAAGCAGTCCATTCAGCGAGCTGGTCTCCTCAGCACCAGTGCCAGAAGGGTTCAGGGAGCCCGAGATGACCTACTACACCGGGAGGGGAGACCCGGTTCAGCACGTCCAGTGGTTCGAGGACGTAGTCTCCATCCGTCAGATGTCGGACGGATTCAAGTGCCGTCTCTTCGCCATCACCCTCCGAGAGAAGGCAAGGGAGTGGTTCCACCAGCTGTCGGCCAGCTCCATCTATTGCTTCGAGGACCTGCGCCGAGGGTTCATGTTGAGGTTCACTACCTCAAAGAAGAGGAAGAAGGAGTCTGAGTCCCTGTTCCACGTAAAGCAGGGGGTGAACGAGACGTTGGGGAGCTACGTCGATCGGTTCCAGGAGGAGGTCACCCAAGTCCAGGAGATGCTGGCCACAGTCTGATGATGGCCTTCACACTGGGCCTGCAGCAGGGTTTCTTCCGCATGGAGCTGAAAAGGATTCCCCCCCTCTCCTACGAGGAGCTGATGGAGAGGGCGGCGAGAGAGGTCGACGGGGAGGCGTCGAACCCGGAATTTGCGAGGAAGTTGGCCAGGTGGGCGACTGAGGAGGAGAAGGAGTCGAAGGGAGGAAGAAGACAGGAAGAGAGGAGGGAGGAGCCCAGGCAGAGGGAGCAGAGGGAGCAGAGGCAGCTCCAAGGACAGCAGCCGGGATGGGGGCGTCAGGAGCCCGACCGTAGGCTGGGCTGGAGACCAGAGTGGCAGGGGCAGGGGCCACAGAGGGGATACTACGGGAGAGGTCACTATCAGGGGAGGCAGGACCAGTTCCACCCACCCGGCTGGAGGCAGGGTCAGAGGCCGCGGCTCCCCGATCAGGAGGAGGCCATGGCCATAGCTCTGGGAGCGAGGAGAGGAGTCATGAGAAGGAGGAGAAGGGAGTTCAGGGTGGAACTGCCCTACTGCGACTTCCATCAGGAAGAGGGGCACGCAACGGCCACGTGCCCGGAATTCTTGGAGATGAGAGAGAACAGGGTGCGGCAGCAGCAGCAGGAGGAGGTGCGGCAGGAAGTGAGGATCGAGGAGGTCCTGCCTCGGACGGAGGAGGATCGTTGTGAAGACCGGGTGGACGTGGGGACCCGAGGAATGATCGGAGTGATCCACGGGGGAGTAGGGGTCGAGGCTTCCCGTAAGGCAAGTCTCCACACCATGTATCGGCGGAGCGTCGCCTCTACGTCCCAAACCCCGCCGCCAGAGGAGAGGATCACTTTCTCCAGAAGCGACATGCCGGACCACGAGGATCCGTTCTGTGATGCGCTGGTCATCAAGGCCGCCATCGAGAACTTCACTGTCTCTCGGATCCTAGTGGACAATGGGAGTTCCGTGAACGTCGTCTTCAAAAAGGCGTTTGACGCGATGCAGGTAGAAGCTAAGAGGGTGCTGGCCTCGGACGGGCCCTTGTTCGGGTTCTCGGGAGAAAGGAAGGAGGTAGAGGGAGGAGTCGGCCTCCATGTCACCCTGGGGGGCAGTCCCGAAACTGCAAGTTCGTCATTGTGGACGCCCCCAGCAGCTACAGCGCAATCTTCGGGAGGCCCCTGATCAGCGCCTTCCGCTGCATCCCCTCATCTTTCCATCAGTGCTTGAAGTTCAACGCTGAGGGGGCGCAGGTCAGGGTTAGGGGAGACCCTAAGGTGGCACGGGAATGCTACGTCACCGCGGTGAACACCATCTCTTGGCAGGAAGGGGCCGAGGAGATGGGGCGGAGGATGGAGGAGGACGAGCAGGAAGCCGGAGAGGTGGAGCTGGAGGTGAAGGGCTGCGCAGAGAAGGCGGAAGGAGGGGGTTTGGAGGAAGTGGTCGAGGTAAGGGCCGTGGCAGAGGAGATGGAGGTAGAGGTCCCCGCTCAGGAGGAAGGGGATGCCGAGGGATGGGGGGAGCAGTCCAGGCTGGAGGCCGCAGAGGAGGTGGTGGAGCTGGAGGTGCTCACCCGCGGAGGCAGGGTGGAGAAGATCCGCGTCAGCGGGGGGCTGACCCCGGAGGACCAGGGCAGGATGCTGGAGTGCATCCAGAAGAACGTGGACATCTTCGCCTGGAGCGCCGCGGAGATGCCGGGGGTTGACGCGGATGTGGCTTGCCACCGCCTCAACCTGGACCCAGGAACACGCCCCGTCCAGCAGAAGAAGAGATCCACGGCGGACAAGCTAGCGGAACCCATCAGGGAGGAGGTGGCAAAACTTCTCAAAGCGGGCTTCGTGTCCGAAATTCAATACCCCGGCTGGGTCTCGAACGTTGTGATGGTCAAAAAGGGAGACGGCCGCTGGCGCTTATGTATCGATTTCTCCCTTCTTAATAAAGCTTGTCCTAAGGATTGTTACCCCTTGCCTCGGATCGACGCGCTGGTTGACTCAGCCGTCGGTTTTTCTGTAATGAGTTTTTTAGATGCATTTTCAGGTTACCATCAGATCAGGATGCACCCCCCAGACATAAAGGATGTCTCATTCATCACAGGGGACGGTTGCTACTGCTACAAGATGATGCCGTTCGGGTTGAAGAACGCCGGGGCCACCTACCAAAAGATGATGGATAGAGTCTTCAAGGAACAGAGGGGGAGGAACTTGGAGGTGTACGTGGACGACCTCATGATAAAGAGCCGGGACGTGGACTCCCACCTTCGGGACCTAGAGGAGACGTTCGCCACCCTGCGCAGATACAAGATGCGGCTGAATCCCCTTAAGTGCGTTTTTGGGGCTGGCCGAGGGAAGTTCTTGGGGCACCTCCTCACCCCCGCAGGGGTCGAGCCGAACCCGGACAAGGTCAAGGCAATCTTGGAGTTGGGGTCCCCGCGGAATGCGAAGGAGGTCCAACGGTTGACAGGGAAGCTAGCAGGACTGAGCCGCTTCCTCTCTCGGCCAGGGGAAAAGTGCTCCCCCTTCTTCAAAACACTGAGGGGGGGCCAGAGGTTCGAGTGGACTAAGGAATGCGAGGAGGCGTTCCAGGCCCTCAAGACGCAGCTGACACAGGCCCCGCTGCTCCAGGGGCCGAAAGAGGGTGAAGATTTGTTCTTATACCTCGGGGTCGGGGCAGAGGCCTTAAGCTCCGTCTTGGTCCGAGAAGAGGGGAAGAGGCAGCTCCCTATTTACTATGTCAGCCGGGTCCTGAGGAAGGCCGAGCTCCGATATCCAATCTTAGAGAAGCTTGCGTTCGCACTGATCATCTCGGCTCGGAGGCTACGACCATACTTCCAGGCACACTCGATCCGAGTGTGACCGACCATCCCCTCCGCAACGTCTTCGAGGGGGTGGAGCATTCAGGCCGGCTGGCCAAGTGGTCGGTGGAGCTGAGCGAGTTCGACGTCTCCTTCGTTCCGCGGCTCTCGATCAAAGCTCAGGCGATGGCCTATTTCTTGGCCGACTACGTGGTGGAAGTAGCGGAGGAGGAACTCACCCGCCCGACTCCTTGGAAGGTGAGGGTGGACGGAGCCTCAGGAAGGCATTCTCTCGGAGTAGGAGTGGTTCTGGAAAACCCTCAAGGGACTCGGATCGAACAGACGGTGGTGGTGCATTTTCCCATTACCAACAACCAGGCTGAGTACGAAGCAGTGATAGCGGGACTACGCCTGGCCAGAGAATTGGGGGTGCTGGATGTGGAAGTTCTGACCGACTCCATGGTGGTGGCTTCCCAGATCAACGGGAGTTCGAAGCAAGGGAGCCCGCTTTGAAGTTATACTTAGCCAAAGTGAAGGGAGTCATCGGGACCTTCCAGACCTTCTCCATCCGGCACGTACCGAGGGGAGAGAATGACCATGCCGACCAACTGGCGAAGCATGGCCCCCAGGCAGGAGGCACCATCACCGACCTGTTTCGCACCTCCATCGAAGAAGGAGAGCTCATGGAGATCGATCAGCAGTCCTCGTGGATGGACCCAGTAGTAGTTTTCCTCTCCACGGGAGAGTATCCGGAGGGAGTAGACAGGAAGAAGCTGAGGCACAAGTCCGCCTACTACCTCCTCAAAGACGGGCAATATACAGAAAGACCCTTTCCGGGATGCTGGCTCGCTGCGTGTCCGAGGGTGAGGCGCAGCGGATCTTGGAAGAAGTCCACTCCGGGGAGTGCGGGAGTCATTCCGGGAGTCGGACCTTGGAGGGGAGGATAGTCCGGCAGGGGTATTTCTGGCCCACCCTGGGCCGGGACGCCGCGGAGTTCGCAAGAAGATGTATAAGTGCCAGCTATTTGCCCCCCTCCAGCTACAGCCGGCCCAACGACTCAAGAGCATCACGGCCCCCTGGCCCTTTGCAATCTGGGGAATGGATCTGGTCGGACCGTTCCCCCAGGCCAGCGGCCAGAGAAGATTCCTCCTAGTGATGATCGACTACTTCTCCAAGTGGATAGAGGTGAAGGCGTTGGCCAAGGTGACTTCCCAGGTAATCAGGAACTTCGTTTGGGGGGAGATCATCTGTCGCCATGGGCTGCCCCAAGCCATCGTCACAGACACGGACCTCAGTTCGCCAGCGCCGAGTTCACCAGTTTTTGCGAGCAGCTTGGATTGACCTCAGATTCGCCTCGGTCCACCACCCCAGGAGCAACGGGCAGGTGGAGGCGGCGAACAAAATCATCGTCAATATCCTCAAAAAGAAGGTGGAAAACTTGAGGGGAGTTGGGTGGAGCGGCTCCCCGCCGTCCTTTGGGCCCTTAGAACCACTCCTAACACGGCCACGGGGGAGACCCCCTTCAAGCTCTCCCACGGGTGCGAGGCGGTGCTCCCCATAGAATTTGAAGTTCAAACGGCGCGGGTCGGAACGGCGAGGGAAGGCCGAGAGGAATGCAAGCCGAGAATGGGGAGGAGCTGAGACTCTCCCTCGACATGGTAGAAGAGTTGAGGGATCTTTCGGCCGTCCGACAGGAGGAGGTCAAAAGGAGGATGGCGAAATACTTTGACAAACATGTCAGGGTCAAGCAGTTCACGGAAGGGGACCTGGTACTGAAGAAGGTGGACGCGGCAGGACGGTCAGCATCCGTAGGGAAACTCAACCCCAGCTGGGAGGGGCCATTCATTGTGAAGGAAGCTTTGAAGTCGGGGGGCTATCGGCTCCAAAATGTAGATGGCGAGGCCCTGAGTCTCACCCTGGAGTGGGGACGACTTGAAGAGATTTTTTCCCTAATTTCCTGTAAGCAATACGATTTATTATAATGAAGCTTTTCTTTTCCCTCCCCCAGGATTGTCATACCTAGGCTTGCTCAGAGAGTTGGAATGAATTTGGACCCCGAGAAGATCCCGCTGCCAGGCTCCCACCTAGCTGGCAGGGCCGGAAGTCACTCGGTGTCATCCCTAGCCTCGAGAAGATCCCGCTGCCAGGCTCCCACCTAGCTGGCAGGGCCGGAAGTCACTCGATGGAATGAATTTGGACCCCGAGAAGATCCCGCTGCCAGGCTCCCACCTAGCTGGCAGGGCCGGAAGTCACTCGGTGTCATCCCTAGCCTCGAGAAGATCCCGCTGCCAGGCTCCCCCTAGCTGGCAGGGCCGGAAGTCACTCGATGGAATGAATTTGGACCCCGAGAAGATCCCGCTGCCAGGCTCCCACCTAGCTGGCAGGCCGGAAGTCACTCGGTGTCATCCCTAGCCTCGAGAAGATCCCGCTGCCAGGCTCCCACCTAGCTGGCAGGGCCGGAAGTCACTCGATGGAATGAATTTGGACCCCGAGAAGATCCCGCTGTCAGACTCCCACCTAGCTGGCAGGGCCGGAAGTCACTCGGTGTCATCCCTAGCCTCGAGAAGATCCCGCTGCCAGGCTCCCACCTAGCTGGCAGGGCCGGAAGTCACTCGATGGAATGAATTTGGACCCCGAGAAGATCCCGCTGCCAGGCTCCCACCTAGCTGGCAGGGCCGGAAGTCAATCGGTGTCATCCCTAGCCTCGAGAAGATCCCGCTGCCAGGCTCCCACCTAGCTGGCAGGGCTGGAAGTCACTCGATGGAATGAATTTGGACCCCGAGAAGATCCCGCTGTCAGACTCCCACCTAGCTGGCAGGGCCAGAAGTCACTCGGTGTCATCCCTAGCCTCGAGAAGATCCCGCTGCCAGGCTCCCACCTAGCTGGCAGGGCCGGAAGTCACTCGATGGAATGAATTTGGACCCCGAGAAGATCCCGCTGCCAGGCTCTCACCTAGCTGGCAGGGCCGGAAGTCACTCGGTGTCATCCCTAGCCTCGAGAAGATCCCGCTGCCAGGCTCCCACCTAGCTGGCAGGCCGGATGACACTCGATGGAATGACTCGGAAAGCAATGGCCTGCGACCTAGAGCAAATCGCGTTGTCAGACTCCCACCTAGCCGGCAAGGCCGGAACTACTCAAGAAGCGTGCGCAGCAGGACGGAATCGCAAGGGTGAGTCAAAAAAGAAGGAAAGGGTCTAGCATAGCCCCACCCTCAAGCCCCGGGAAAGGTGGTCGAGCAAATGCAAAGGCCTGGGCGAGAGTCCGCAGAGAGTTATGCATGCGGCCGAGGGGCGAGCCAGCTCGCCTCGCTCGGCAGACGAGCCAGCTCGCCTCGCTCGGCGGACGAGCCAGCTCGCCTCGCTCGGCGGACGAGCCAGCTCGCCTCGTCAGAGCCGGGCCGCTGGGACGGGTCGCGCCGTCCGGCAATAACATCATTGGAAAAACAAGACGGGCGAGAAATATAAAAAGAACAATAGCTAAGAGGAACAGTAGCTAAACATATAAAGTATAAGCGCAACTCGCGCATACATCTCAGACCAGATTCTTATACACATAATGTTCATCTACAAAGCAAATTACAAAAAAGGAGGGGGGGGGGGAAACGCGAGATCTAGACCCTAAAGCGGCTGGAAGGCCTTGTCGCCAGGGTCCGGCACAGGGAGGAAAAGCGCCGGCACAACATCTTCCGCAGAAAGCCCCGCCGCCTCGCTCGTAAGCAGGTCCGCGCGCCGCAGCATCTGCATCGTATACTTTGCCGCACTGGCCGCGTTCTTTTGCATGAGCACCTCCAGGTCGTAGTCGGACAGGTGCTCGCGCGGGCAGACCCCGCTGGCTGGAGGAGGGACAGCGGCAGCGGCCTCCAGCTCGCGTATCCGGGCCTCCAGCGCCGCCTTCTCCTGGCCAAGGGTGGCAATCTCGGCGCCCATCCGGCTCGCCGTAGCCGCATCCTGAAAAAAGGAATAGGAATTATCATGAGCTGCGTTCGCAAGGAGAAGAGATTAGCTCAGGTTGAGAGCGTACCACCCCGCCCAGATATTGCGCGAGGGCCTCCTCGGCAGCGGCGGCTCGCCCTCTCTGAAGGTCCGCGTCCACCCGAGCGAGCTTCCGGGCCTCTTCTTTCTCCTCCGCCATCTTTTGGATAGACGCGGCGTTCCGCTCCACCTGGGTGCAGCGTCGCCCCACCATGTGAGCCAGCTCCAGACCGCGCAGCTGGGCCCGTGCGCTCTCATGGATCAGCACCCGCGTCTCCTCCTTGTCGTATATGGCGGCGTCTTCGCGCGAGTACAACCCAAAGGAGAAGCTGTACGCCTCCCCGCCGATCGTATCCTACTCCATCCAGCTCGGCAGCAGGGTCGAGATCGTTGCGCGATTCGACTCCTTGTCCCAATCCAGGAGCGGGACGCCGAGCTCGTCCAAGTACCTCTCGCCGTAGCCGAAGTTCCGATGCCCTCTCGGCACCGGCCCCGCAGCGGCTTCAGACCCGCCCGGCGGCGCGGAGGTGCCCCCCGCCCCGACCGGGGAGTCGCTGGTCGAAGCAACCAGCGGGGGCGAGGGGCCTCAGTCGGCAAGACCGCGGGGGCCTTGCCTTTTCTTTGGCTCGCGGAGGGTTGCTGATCCGCGGTCTTCGCCGACTTCGGCGGAGGCGCTGACTGTCCGCCGCCCGGTCGCTTCTTGGCCGGGATCGATGAGATGTCGCGCTGGGCGGCATCCGCAGCCTGGGCACGGGCGAGAACCCCGGGCGGAATCCGAGCGCTCTCATAAGGGGGGTGAAGAGGTATGTCGCGTTCACCTGCGAAGAAAGGAAGGTGAGATGAAATAAGAGTGGGAAAGTAAGGACTAATGGAGACGAGTGGCAAACCTCCCCCCGGCGGACAGCCGCGAGATCGTCAAGGTGGCGGCGCAGGAACGCGACCTCGAAGTTCTTCCCGACGAAGAACGCGAACAGGTCGGCTTCATGGCCGCCTAGGTTGGGTGGCCGGTAGCTCGGCTCGCTGAGCTGCACCGGCGAGAAGGGAACGTTGCCGAAGTCCCCTTTGACGAACAGGAACTTCTTCAGCCAGTTGTGGCTCTTGTTGACGGTCTCCCGCACCTTGAGGTGGGCGCTGGAGAAGTAGGCCGTCCCGTCTCGGTTCGCCCTGAAGGAGAACAGCTTCCGGAATACTGCGAGGCTGAACTCCACCCGCTCCTCTCGCAGGAAGCAGGCGAACCCCATCATGACGGCGATGGAGTTCGGGTCATCTGGCCCAGGACGACCCCGAAGTATTTTAGCACTTGGCGCACCTCGGGCCATAGGGGGAGTCGCAGGCCTACCTCGAAGTGAGCTAGAGGGATGGCGAGCTCATCCCCAAACAGGTCATTGATCTTCTCCCTCTCATCGGGTCGCCTCGCAGAGAACCCGGCTGGGATGTGGTCGCCTAGAGCTTCCAAGTATTCGCGCTCTGTGATGACGGCGCGAGGGAAATCATGCTCGGAGAAGGTCCAAGCGCATTTGCTTCGGCCGTCCGCGTCGCCGGCGCCTCCGCCCATCCCCGTCGATTCGCCGCCGAGTGCGAGAGAAAAAGCCAGAAGGCGGACACAGACGACACTCCGCGGGAACGGGAAGCCAGAAAGTTAGAAACGGTGGAGAAATTAGGGCCGGCAAGGCCTATTTATAGGGAAAGAAAAGGGCGAGAAACTTCCCGCCGAAAGGCGGGGTGCGGATAGCCAAAAAACAATCCGACGGTTCGACTTCCCGCGCGCGAGCGCCTCAAAGGTCGAGCCGGCACGGTTCTCGCCCGGCTGCAACCGCGGGAGACCAGCGCGGGCGAGCCAACCCCAACCCGCACCCGCACGCCGTGCCGCGCGAGACGAGAGATTCCCGTCTAGCGAGCTCCTCGGCTCGCCCTCGCCCCGATCAGCGCGAAAGGAAGAATGGACCTTTCCCTTAACCCGCACACAGAAAACCAAAGAAAAGCAGCACGATAACTTCAATACATCTCAGCAACAAAATAGTTAGGCCCATAGGTGGGCTGAAAGAGTCGCGAGCAATTACAAATACGAAGAACTACAAATGACAACAAACCCGCGTATCCCGCGAGCGAGGGGCAAACAACTGGGTCAGTACTCGACCCACTTCCACCTGTGCCGCCTCTTTGTTCCCGACCGAGGCGGCACACGGGGATCGTGGTAATCGCGAACCGCCACCAGCTCCCGCTGAGCCCGGCCGACCTGCTCCACGACGCTCTTAAGATGCCCCTCGGCTCGCGTTATGTGCACACCGGCGAGGTGACATCGTCGTCTTCCGCTTCGCGCGGAGGGCCCTCCAAGGCCGCGAGCCGGGCATCGTCTCGGCCTTGTCGTCTTCGATCCTCCTTATGACCTCCTGCAGCAGCAGTGTGTGTTTCTGGAATAGCCGCGTCACCTGCCTCTTCATCCCCGCCGCATCGTTCGGTCGCCCAGATAGTCAGATACACTGTCCACGTCAGGCGGAGACGAGTACCCTTCGCTCATCTCGGTCTCAGGCGAGGCCCTGCGAAAGCCTGCAAGCAGGGAGGGGTCAGAATGAGCGAGCAAGAGACAAAATCAACGATAAAAACCAGCTCACCAGGGGTTGGCACATCGCCCGCACCGACAGATGGGCGGGAAGAGCCCGGCCGACCCTGAAAGTTCCCTCCCTCGAGGGTCTCAAGAGATTTCCCCAGCCCGTGGGAGACCGCCGGACAGGGAGTTTCCGAGGTGGGCGATCCAGAACCGAGGAACCAGTGACCTTCTCGGGCGACTCGCGAGAGGGGCGATCCTCTCCCCCATTCCCCGCCCCCTCACAGGGATCGCCTGCAAAACAAAGGGTCAAAGGTACAGCAATAACTCGCTGAAGGTCACGACTACCGGGGATCACCTCGACACCCGCGGCCGAGCTGGAGCCGGACAATCGCCCGCCAGAGACCGCCTGACAATCTTCCCCTTCGCCGGCCTGAAGACAGGGCCGGGAGACCCGCGTGATAACCAAGGGGCGGCCTCGAGGGCCTCCCCTGGGTCTTCAGGCTCGCTGCCGCCAGGCGAGCTCGCACCTCTTCGCTGACCGGCATCAAGAAATCAGGACCTGCTCAAAGAAATGAAGGGATCTGGGGAGCCCCCCTCCGGGGGTTAGCGGTGTGTATTTATAGCAGGACAGTGGGCCCCCACCAGAAGATTCCCTGCCAGCTCAGCACGGGGGCTCGCCGAACACGCGGGTTGGATGATTCTTTCCGAGCTTGATTCAAGCTCAAAAAGAGCGGGGATTGTGTACAACCCCGTGTCCGGCGAGCGGGTCCCGCCAGGAAGGATGAGTGGACCTGGAGCCGTGACCTGCACCCGGGCGGCGAGACGGGCTATGCGGCGGAAGGCCTGACCCGCTCCCGCCCCCACCACGGGCGAGCGGGCCGCCAACCCGCGGCGAGCGGGCTGGCAACCCGCGGCGAGCGAGCTGGACCCAGGGATGGCGACCCGCCGGCTGACCCCCCCCCCCCCCCCCCCCCCCCCCCCCATGCGACCTGACCGCCGATCCGCCCGGCAAAAGGCTGGCAGCTCGCCCCTATCGGCTCGCGCTCTCCCAAGGAGAACAGGCGAGCCCCTGAGCCAGGTCGCTCCCGCCTCCTGCAGGGGAACTGAAGGCGAGCTGACCGCCCAGGGTGCGAATAGCTCCTCAAACAGCGGAGCCTCGCTGTTGGCAGACCAGTTTGGACTGCGCATAGCCGTTCAGAACAGCGGAGTTTGGCTGTTGGCAGACCCAACCAGGGGCCTTTTGGTATTTCCAGGTCAGTCCTTTTGGTTATTGGCAGTTCAGATTCTGAAAATCTATAAATAAGACCAAGGGGTACCTCATAGGGCACGTTTTCAGTGTCCTCCTTTGCCCTCATTCGCAAGTGTTTTCTGAGGGTACCTTAGCTCGGCTCTTGGCTCAGGAGGGGAAGCGCTCAGAGATCTTCCGGGGTTTGTGGTGGGACCTCCCTGCCGAGCCCTTGGGTCTGTCCTTTCTTGTCTCTCTCGTTGTTTTTCTTGCAGGTGCGAAGTAGGCGCGAGACCACCCCTTCCCCAAGGGTCGAACTCCACAAGAGGCCGTTTTCCGGTTTCAACACGCGCGCTCGGACATCATCCTCGCCAGCTGTCCAACCTGTTGTTCGAGTGTTTTTTAGCGATCCGGTGATGTTCCAGATATTTGACTCGTTGGACGCAATATACTTCGAAAAATTTTCCTCCATCGGGGAGGGTTTCGGAAGAGGAGGAGGAGGATAAATCCGGGCGCATAAGAAATAGGGGGACGCTGAGCATTATTCGGGTTGCTCCACGAGAAGTTGGGGTGATTCCTCCAACCCGGATTATAGTTATTACTATAAGGGTTGTTGTTGGGGTTGAAGGGAGGACGACCCGAATTTCCCATGAAATCCACGAACTCTTCAGCTACGCAGACATTAGGGGGAAAAAATAAGGCGGAGTGGAGGAGGCAGCAGACATCTCCGCCACTTGCTTTGTTAACCTTCAACTTGAAGGGTCAAGAGAGCATTGACTCCACTTCAAAAAGACCAGCCGCCGGCTTTGGGCGTCCCTGCGGGACGTTCCATTGATAGGCATTCATAGCCATCTCTTCGAATAAAGCCTGGGCGGCCTCGGGGGTTTTGTTGTTTAGAGTACCCCCGGCAGCCGCGTCAATCATTTGACGCGTCTGAAAATTCAGCCCATTATAAAAAATTTGAACTTGCAACCACGTTGGCAGCGCGTGGTGCGGGCAACGGCGGAGGAATTCCTTAAACCGTTCCAAGTCTCGTATAGAGACTCAGGATCGTTTTGCACAAACGAAGAAATGTCTGCCCGCAACTTTGCAGTTTTTGCGGGCGGAAAGTACTTCGTTAGGAACCGTTCCGTCAACTCAGCCCACGTGGTGATATCCTCGCGGGCGGCATTCTTCAACACGTCTTGGCTTTGGACTAAGGGAAAAAAGAAATAAGCGCAACGATATGGCGCCTCAGGTCGCCATTAATCTTGAAGTGTCGCCCGCAAGAAATTGGACAATGGGGCAAAGGGGTCCTGAACTGCAGCTCGCGTCTGCACCTTGATGGAACTGTCAGAAGTCCGGGTACCGATAC